>CM075961.1:51139363-52374363 GCA_038048745.1 Coluber constrictor foxii
TGGCATTTAGATATGCCGACCACATGACCACAGAGACATCTTCAGACAGCGCTGGCTCTTTGGCTTTGAAACAGAGATGAGCACCGCCCCCTAGAGTCAGGAACGACTAGCACATATGTGCGAGGGGAACCTTTACCTTTTACCTTATGATTATTAAAGGTCATGTTTATAAAAGTGAGATCAACTGCACACAAGCATTGAAAAATAATTCTGAAAGAACTTTGGTTGGGTATTTGGATAAATACCATGCTCATCTTATCCACTCTCATCCTCTGATACCCAAAGGGCAATTGAGTATCATCTAAAATGCCCCAATAAGTGAACAATCTCCTCATATTATAAATTCTGATTTGGAACCATGCTGAAGAAGAAAGGGATTTGCCTTTTATCATTCAGGATTGGATCAAAGGAGCCATAACTAAGTTTTATGGGAGAAAAATTAATCGAAAATTAAATTGAGATATTTTTTTTGTCCTAAAGAACTTAGAGCTGTTTCATTTCCATTGCTGCATGCTACTGTGACATTATGATTAGATTACAAAACCCAACAAGATTTAAATGGAAGGTCATAACCTTTACAATTGAACTTCAGAATGGGAACATATTGCTTTATTTTGTTTCCTTCCTTTCTCATCACTTGACATGCTGGTTAAAATGATGGAATTGATAATTAGCAATCAGTAGGGTTTCTTGGATTCTTTTTACATTGTGGTCTGTAAGCAATCAATTCTGAGTAGTTTTCATCCCACTCTTACTTTCTCCATTAAGATATGGATCCATGAATTGAAAAAAATGTAATCTGGCTTAGAAATGACCATAATTTTCTTGTAAACATTAAGTTTTTTATAGATTAAGAAATTATCAATCCCTCCTCCAGTTTTCAAATCTGTGAAGATATCTGAGAAATCTTGTAGGTGTTCAAAATGTACGCTATCTGGATGGAGATTGGCGATTCAAGCCTGAAATTTGTGAAGTGTGTGTGTTAAATTTACTTTACTTATAATTTAAAAAAAAATTTTTTTAAAATTTGATTTATATACCGCCCTTCTCCAGAGACTCAGGGCGGCTTACAATGCGTTAAGCAATAGCCTTCATATTTTTGTATATTTATATTTATACAAAGTCAGCTTATTGCCCCCAACAAACTGGGTCCTAAATGCTTTTCATACAAAATGTTCTTCCCTCTTTGGTTATTTATTTGTAATGGAATGTGCCTTTGGAGAAGGACTGGGCAGGAGGTCAGCAGCAGCATAGTTTGCTAGGGAGAATTCATTACATTACAGAAGGAAGTCCAGTTAAGACTGTACATTCCCAAGAACAGAAAAGGAAAAGGAAGGAACATATTCAGGGTAGTCACACCCTAGAATCTATCTATTAGTTTGTAAAGTTATAGCTTTAGTCTGGCAAGATTCTGTCTATTAGGTGTAAGCATTTAAACAATTGCACTAAATTGGATTTCACTGTGTCATCTTTGGGCTTGAGCTTGATATTATCAGATCTGATGATCCAACAGAATTGACCAAATTAGAGGACAATGCCAAATTGATGAAGTCTTGGGGACTTGGGAATTAACCTCTGGAAAGAGTGATTTGGTGATCACAAGAACCTTATCTGTCTGTGTCTCTAGTTGACTTACTACTCCCATCAGGAAGGGGCTCTACTGACTTCCAGATTGCTCCTTAATTACTGGAAGAAATGAGAACAAGGAACATCAGTTGATACACGCTTTAAAAATGTCTCAGCATAGTCTGTAGAGCCTTTGTAGAAAGTTTCTTACAGATCTTTGGGTAAAATATTAAAGATGTTGAAAAGGCTACCACTGACTACATCATATTTGATAATCAATTATATTGATTATCAAGGTAACTACCATAATCAATTGAAAGAAACAGTAAGTGACCAGGAATGACACAATTCAGATATGTTTCAGGAGGTTGGCGTGCTTGGAGAAAGCATTGAGCTAAGTTTCTAGCTCAAAACTGAAATTTGATTCACTTGCATGGCCTCATTTGCCTATCAGTGCCTTATTTTGTTTTATCATGTACCATGCTGAAATTTGTAGACTAGCAAAAGCCATGTCAAATGTTGAAATGAACACCCATCCAGAACTTTGAGACAGTATGAGAAATTGGCAGGATAGTGAGTATTTAGAGATAAACCATCTATTCACGGAAATTTGTTTTTTTTTTCTGTGTTAGTATTTATGCAGTTTCTATTATAATCCAGTCATAAAGATCTCTGAGCAATTTCAACTATTAATAAAGCAATCTTTATTATTATTTAAAATTATCTTGCAATTATCTAGCAAGGTAATAAAGTATAAAAAACTTGGCCAAAATAATACTTATTCTATCAAGGTTTCCAAAATAGCAATAGCATTTAGCATTATATATTGCATCACAGTGCTTTACAGCCCTCTCTAAGCAGTTTTACAGTGTCAGCATATTGCCCCAAACAATCTGGTTCCTCATTTTACCGACCTTGGAAGGATGGAAGGCTGAGTCAACCTTAAGCCTGGTGAGATTTGAACTGCCAAATTGCAGGCAACCGGCAGTCAGCAGAAGTAGCCTGCAGGACTGCATTCTAACCACTGTGCCATCGTAGCTTAGATATAATGGTATAATAGCAGTTCTGACTCAGAATTCAAAGGCCAGACATTACATTACATGCATTTCACAGGCAAAGCTCAGAAGAATAGAAATGGATTGGTTGCATAATTGTGGCTGAATATCTTGAATAGTCAGATTGATCCTGGGTCATCAGGATAATGTTGAAAAATAAAAATGGATTTGACCATTAAATTATTTTGGATTTGACCATTAAATTATTGGATTTGACCATTAAATTATTGGATTTGACCATTAAATTATTTTCTGGCCATATATTGTTTTGTGTTGAGATGTGGTTTCAAGATTATGATGTAGCACTTAGGGAAAAATATGCAACCCAAAAGACCTGCAGTGGAAGCCAAGATGGAGAAGATCTCCACAGCTACCATATATTTCCCTTTTGTGCTCAGATAGGCTGGGATGAAGGACACCCAAATGCTGCAAAATACAAGCATGCTGAAGGTGATCAGCTTGGCTTCATTGAAAGTATCTGGTAATTTCCTTGCAAAGAAAGCCAGAATGAAACTGATGGTGGCCAGTAGTCCCAAGTAGCCCAGAACAACATAGAAGATTATATCTGAACCTTCATTACACTGCACAATAATTTCATCGTTTTGTGAATGCATGTCCAACTCTGGGAAGGGAGGAGATATGGCCAGCCATAGCATACAGATAACAACTTCTGTGAAGGAACCAAGGAGAATGGCTGAGCCTGCTAACCTTTTCCCTATCCACTTCCTCATTGTGTATCCTGGCTTGGTGGCCAGAAATGCTAGAACAACCGTGATTGTTTTGGCCAAGATACAAGAAACTGAGATGGAGAAAATGGTACTAAAGATGGTTTGCCTGAGAAGGCAAGTCACTTTCCCCGGCCAACCAATGAACAAAAAGGAGCAGAGAAAGCAAAGAAGGAGAGAAGAAAGAAGGACGCATGTGATGTCTCTATTGTTGGCTTTGACAATGGGGCTATCCCAGTGCAGAAAGAAAGTCAATGCCACCAAAATGAGGGTTGCTGAAAAGAAAATAATCAAAGAGGTCAGAATAATTCCTAAGGGTTCACTAAACGATAAGTAGCTGAACGTCTTGGGAAGGCACTGATCTCTTTCTGCATTTGAATACTGATCTTCTGGACATCTCTCACATTGATCTGCATCTGAAATAAATGAAGATGGTCTTGTCATTTCCAAATATAAGGAAAATTAACAGAGGTAACAGAGACTTGGTGAGTCCATTCACATAACCCTTTCCACTTACAGGTAGTCCACTGTAAGTGGTAGTCCACCAACCACAATTGGGACCAGTATTTCCACTGCTAAACAAACTGATTGTTAAGTCAGTCATGCCTAATCCATTTTTACCAAGGTTGTTATGAAAATCAGTGCACAAGGTTGTTAAACATATCTGGTTACCCCCATTGGTTTTGCTTATTAAAAGCCAGCAGAGAAGGTTTCAGATAGTGATCACACAACCCAGGAAATCTGCAACCACTGTAAATACTTGCCGTTGCCACGTGCCCATATTTTGATCAGGTGAACCTGGATATGCTGGGACCACATTAAGTGTGGGGCCCAGTCATAAGTCCATGTTTTCAGTATTATTATTGTTGTTGTTGTTGTTGTTGTTATTATTATTATTATTATTATTATTATTATTATTATTATTATCTTTGAATGGTTGCTAAACAAATGATCGTTAAGTCAAAGACTATTTGTATAAAAATAAAGCTTTCTTTAAAAAAAACTTTTTTTTCCTTATCCAAAGTACACAGTTTACTTTCCATGCTATTTGAAGGCCATTTTCTACTTTCTCTTCTCAGGAATCCACTGCATCTCTCAACTTAGTGAAGGATAATATAAAAAATGCATGCAAGTATTTAAATTATCTATTTTTAAAAATTAAAAAAAAAAAGCTACTTTAAAACCCCTAGCCTTATTCAAGAGTAGCTAAGAATATATCTATTCTTCTACATACAATAACACATTTGGGAAAAAAATTGAAAATGTATAGGTTTGAAAGCTTTTGAATTTCCACCCACATCATTTATTTTTAACTTGCCGGTTTGGACTGAAATTCTTCCTTCAGGACATCTTCTGCAATTGTAGCAACAGACATGCTTCCCCTCTTCAACAACCCTGCTGTAGCCCTGGGAACAGCTCTCCACACATCTGGCATGGGGAGGGACCTAGAAATAAGGGTCTGGAAGGTTTATGAATAGAATTCCCCAACCACTTTTTCAAACACTTCACTTTTGGGGGGAAGTTAGGAAGGGGACTGGTTGTAAATTTAAGGGAGTGCAAAACCTTTTGAAGTCAAGATGTCACAAGAATCTCTTGGTTGTGAAGAATGTTCCATATTTCCAGCATGATCATAATGTAATCACCTTGAAATGGCTATTTTAAAAAACTGATTAATGTATTGACAAATTTCAAGGTTTTCCTATTCAGTGATAATGAATTTATACAACAAATGTAGCTAGAGATCTCATAATATTTTGATTTTTAATTCAGAAACTTCAAGTGTCTGAATTTTTAAACGAGAAGCATACAAAGCATATATTCAAGGTAGAATTATTGCTTATTCATCTTATAAAAATAAGATTCAAAATAAAAGATGGACAGAAACATTTATGCAACTCAGTATAGGAAAAATATCTTTCATGTAGGTATTTTCGTAAAGACCAATCTAAATATACAGCAAAACCACAAGCTCTGTGATATCATCCCTGTCCTTCACTTGTACACTTTCAGGCCATCAGAGATGACTGTCTTCTCCAAAAATAGTCTACTTAACTATGTTGTCTCCAAATGCCCCACCTGTTGAAACTTGTGATTCCACACAATGGCACTTTCATTGAGAGTGAACTTTTTCCCATCAGGAGCTCTGGAGTCCATCCTTCCAACACGGACTCTTTGGAAAGATTGATTCCGAAAGACGACCAAATTGAAGATGTCGTATCCTGGATCAAAATCCCCCTTCTCATCAAAAAAGATTTCATCTCCTGCACTGTTATTAAAACGGGTGTTTCTTAAAAAGTAGTGAAGCTGGATTGAAAGGAGAGATGAAGCAAGATCAAACCAGCCGAATCTCAGTCTTCCCCCAAATTTGGCAATATTCACAGTCCCAATAGAGTTTCTGTAGTGAAGCTTATCAGAGTTCTAACTGAAATCCATTCTGCCTAGATTCAGATATTTCTTCAACCCATATACTACAGCCCATTTGATACTTTTTTAAATATTTACCTGGAATATTTTAACATTCTTTGTCTAAGACAGAGGTCTCAAACCATCATATCTTTTTCCAACCGTTGCATAAATAAACAATAGAAGAAAGAGGCCATCCCACATAAATATGGGAAAATGATGTATTTCTATGGGTATTTCCCTATGGGAAGAAAAAGAAGCACAGAGGACTATATTTCTATAGCTCTCTTGTTCCCAAGAAAAAGGAAATAACAGAATTTCTTTCAACCTTAGTGCATAAGTTTCTTCAATAAATATTACTGAAATATTTGGATATCTCAGAAACTTAATTTAGCCTTTCTAATCCTTTTTATCCCATATGTTTGATCTGATATAATTGTATCCAGAGTGAGGAGTCCTTGGTAGTCTCTGAGCTTGCTTGCTTTCTTGCAAAGCAAACTAAAGCCCTTCAAAACATCCTAAGTAGACCAAAAGCCCCAGCAACCCCAGAAGAAAAAAACAGGACACATCTACAACATGCAATGTAAGAATTGCAACAACCATTATGTAGGACAAACAGGCAGAAAACTGTCAGAATGCATCCATGACAGTCAGAAGACATGACAAAAATTCTTTAATTTCATAATATATAGACGGATTTAACCATAGTTTCAACTGGGGAAATATGACAATCCTAGACCAGGCCAAATCCAAATTAATGAGCCTTCACATCATAGCATAGCAGTCAGTGAGAAAAATGTTCTAAGAAAGAGCTTCTTTAGGAGCTGTTTTGAATTGGAAGATGACTTTGGACTCTGTGACATGACATGAGCTGCATTAGTAACAGAATTTCAGGCAATTCTTAACAGTTGATTAGCTGCAGAGAAACAAATCCAAAAACTCGGGTTCTCCTTATCTAATTTTAGGACCCCTGTGAAGAATAGATCATATTTTTGTAGACATATTGAAAATTTGTAAGGAATCACAAACATTTAAGAATTATTTGTAAGGATTTGCAAACATTTTAGAAAAATTTGTAAGGAATCACAAACATTTAAGAACGTATACATTTAAGATGTCTAAAATATCTAAAAGATATTCATAGGCATGTTTGTGTAAATAGTCCCAAAGTGAGAGTAGCTGGTGAATATGAATTATTTATTAGAAAGAGATTGGGAGAGCTCCCATATTGAAAATTGTAGACATAAACTACAATTTTAGTTTTATCACTCAAAATTTTCAGAGTGGTTGTGAGTGTTTGCACAGATAGGGATAAAAGTAATGAAGATTCACACAATGATATAGCACTAAATCACAAATCTCCAGAAAAGAGCTCTTTCTGGAGGTGGTTTGACTCTTTGACACGATTGAGCTTCATGACTAACTGAATTGCAGATACGTAATAACCAACAGTTCATTTACTTCTGCAGATGAACAAATCCAGAGTATTTATATTCCTCATTCCCTTTCCATTCCCTTCCTTATATAAATATATCTGAGAAGAGTGGTGACATACTTCCCATGGCTGAAAATTAGAAAGTTTTGCTAGTTTATTCTGATTCCTCAGGGAAGTTGGTTTTTCTCTGCTTGAATGCATTGTTTGCAGAGCATGTGCTGCAGAATTAACTGCATTGTAAATATTGTAGCTTTCTCCAGACATGGTCATTTCAAACACAGAGTCAGGCACTCTTACTAGTTCTTCCTTCCCAGTGCAGCGTTTTGCTTCTTTGGGATATGGAGGGAATGAACAGGAAAATACAGACTCCCAGAACCAATCAATGTAAAATGAGGAGTGTAAATGAGAGCTTATATTTCCAAGAAATTCCTGAAAATGTGCCACTGTGTTTGTGTGCAATGAGAAGTATAAAGAACCATTGAAAGTTTGGGTTGGAAAACTCCTGATTGGGATTGTCATCACAGTGAAGTCCCACTGAGAGGTCACAATCCACACTCTGTGATATATTGACTTTTTGCTGGACTTTTCAGATAAATACAGTGCCCATTGTAAAGCCTCCATAGATTGGACAGTCCCAGAGGCAAGGAACACGCTGATTTTCCTCACTAAGATAGTGTCCTTTAAATAAGATATACGTGCAGAAAGGACACCTACATTTAAAGTTCGATCTCTCATAAGTGGGATCGACTGCATCCAAGCAATGCAGATATCATTCTGGAAAAGCTTTGGCTGGATATTTTGAAGAAAGGCTTCCCCACTCTCATCCTCTGATGCTAAAAGACCAATCCAGTTCCATCCAAAATGTTTCAGTAAATGAATGATCCCCTCATATTGTATATTTTCATTGGGAACCATGCTGAAGAAGAAAGGGAACTGCCTTTTGTCACTCAAGACAGGGTCAAAGGACCCATAACCAATCTGTTTGGAAAAAAAGATGCATAGAAAATTAAATGGAAAGTCCTTTTGTGACCCTGAAGAACATAGAGGTTTTACATTATCCCAGAATATTGGTTGCTACTGTGACACTGGGGTTGAATTAGAAAAACGCAAAGGTTCCCATCAAGATTTTCATGAAAGAAGAAAATCTTTCTCAACAGAGAACTCTGAGAACTCAGAATGGGAAATGTTGTCCATCACTGGCTAAAACAGATGGAAGCTATAGTTTACCAAAGCAGCAACAACAACAATAACAACAACAGAAATCTTCTTTGAACATTTTTGCTAAAGAAACTGGTCTGTGAAAAATAACCATAGCAGGGGTGAAATCCAGCAGGTTCTGACAGGTTCTGGAGAACCAGGAGGAAAAATTTTGAGCAGTTTGGAGAACCGGTAGTGGAAATTTTGAGTCGTTCAGAGAACTGGCAAATGCCACCTCTGGCTGGCCCCAGAATGGGGTAGAAATGGAGATTTTGCAATATCCTTTCCCCAGGAGTGGGCTAGAAATGGAGATTTTGCAGTATTCTTCCCCTGCCATACCCACCAAACCATGCCCCACAGAACCAGTAGTAAAAATATTTGGATTTCACCACTGGGTCATACCTATGGAAACTTACAGTTGTTCAATTACAAACACCCCCCCCCCCACACACACACACAAATTACCATGAAAATTGTCATGGAAGAAGGATATCATAAGCTCAACATGGTGGACTTGAAAAACTAAAAATTGGGAAATGTGGTAGACTTCATTGCCCATCTTTCCTCATCACTGGATACCTTAACTGATACTGAGTATTGGTTTTGTTGACCCCTTTTGCTAAAGAAGCTGATCTGTGAAAAATGCTCATACCTGTGGAAACTTATAGGTATTCAAAATATGGGCCATCTGGATAGAGTTTGGGGAGGGAAGGTCACCAATGATAGGCAAGAAGTCTGTTTTGCTCCTTTGGACACAATTGAAGTTGATAGGACTCCCCCGATTCTGAAAAAGAAGATCTAAGGTATGCTTACTGGCCTCCCTGACACTGAAACTGTTCTCATACGTATCCAGGATTAGTGTTGTGTTAAGGAACTGCTTGATGTTCTTGTTGATCTCATAAATGGTAAAATACATAGTAAGAGTATGCTGGAAGATTTTGGGTATCAGGCTGAAATAAAAGTGCACAAGGACACACTGTTATAACTGCATCTAGTTGTAAACCATATAGGTAATTTCAGCAATTTGTGTAGAGAAGAATAATTCTAGATTTCAGTGAAAGTGTTTTTCTATTTTATTTTAATTTATTTTTGGAAGTCCTTCCTGACAGGCACAACAATGCTACACTTGTTCTATAAAGTCATCTCCTGACAGAAATTATATTTGCCTTAGAAAGACTAGAAACAAGGTTGACTGATGAAGTTAACCAACCTATTGACTTCATCAGTCAACCTTGGCTGGATATATGTTAAAATAAACTTTCGGTTCTTTCCTTCAATCACTGTTGCAGAAAGGTTTTCTTAAGGCTGTTGTTTGAAAGTTATCACCTATCTTGCTTCTTCAGCAACTGCTGTATACGCAACCACACACCTCAATCAATAGATGTTAAAATTTAATATGAAATTAAATCTTCATACTGTTCTTTCAAATTTATTAATATTTACCAATTCTTTTCTTCATCCAGTGGCATCAAGAAATAAACAATTTAGCATGGATGCTAAGGACTGCATTTTTTTTTTTCCTTAGGGGAACCTCTTGGAAATATAGTTCCTTTGAAATTCTTCTCTTATAGGGTTTCAAGAGTCAATTATACTTTCAGTTTGTGGTAATCAGATAAATGCTTTGAAAGCCCCCAGTGGTACCATGCTTCTCAACTGCTTTGAAACTCATCAAATTTGGTACTCACTGCATTTTGATGGGAAACCTTTGTCCCAGTACTCATTGTTTGTTTGGTATTTGATGCACATGCTAGAACTTCTGGGTATTGGGCTGCCTTGTAACTGACTACATTATTCTTTATGGGTTTCCCAGTACTCATTGTTTTTAGTACTCATTGCACCTCCCTGAATGGATTAATGATGATTACCGAGGTACCTCTTAATATGGAAAAAAATTAGTACCTCAATGACCCCATTTTCCATGAGTTCTATGATTCTTCCATTCTTTGAAACAGTCTTAAAGGGTTTTTTCCCCCAAAAAAACCTCCACAGTTTTCTGGTGGTTTATGTTAAAATGCATTTTCAGATTTTTTAATCCCTAAGGTAGTTCATTATAATACGAGAAGATCTAACATTTATGTTTTCCTAAGGGCCACCTCGCAGTGAAAGATATGCTCAAAATTTCTAATATCCCTAAATGGGACAACCAAGGGACCAGTGCCACATTTGAACCAGAATAATCTATCCCTTTCTTTCATTCTGTCACCTTTCCCTAAATATTGCCCTTCATTCAAAAAGGAAGCAGGCACTTACTTTCCAGATGTAGAAACTTTTGGCTGTTTTTTGAAAGTCTGTATCCGTTCATTAATATTTATAAAAGAAATAAGTCCCCCAAGTATCATTTCAGATCTGGAGTTGTGAAATTTCCCAGGAACTTTGGAGGGCTGGATACAGATGGATTTCAAATTCTCATGGACACTCTCAGGAAGGAAGAAGAAGAACAGCAGAATAATTTTAAAAGAGAGGAATCTGGGTCCATCATCCCATCTTTTCAAGTTCATATTCAACAAAATACAGCTGCCACCTTTGCAAGGAACTATCGCCTTGACTAGAACTAAACTGAAAGGCTGTAAGGTGTTTTTTTTCTTTAAAGCAAAAATAAAAAAGTTGGATGGTAAAATCTCCCAATGAGAACTCTTTATCTGATTCCACTAACCAGAATCTCAGATTTCAGTGGCACAAGGCAAAGGTGCCACTTTTCCAAAGTGTGGCCCATCAGACCTTTTCTTTTCACCCCACCAGTTCTTGTGTAGATGTGATATTCTGCCAAACAAACAGAACTGGAATGCACTCAGTCTGATAATTAGAAGGTGAGAAATAATCTTCTCCAAGTTCTCTATTTCCTAGTAAATGGGTAAAGGAATCCCTGCAGATTTTACTCTGCTAGTAGTGTTGACCATAGGGAGTAGTGCTCATCTCCATTTCAAAGCCATTGAGCCACTGTCTGAAAACCTTTCTGTAGCCATGTGGGCAGCATGATGTCACAGAGTTCTGTTAACATTATTCCCTAGTGATTTAGAGAAATTTTGCTTGTGTGTCTATGGAGATTCTCGGTCATGGTTGCCCCAAAGGTACTTTGTCAAGAGACAACTGAACTTTCTGGTTTTTCTTTGAAGATGTTTTGCTTCTTATCCAAGTTTCTTCAGCTCTGACTGGATGGTGGGGAATGGAAGGTTTTATACTCCTTGCAGACAGCTGGTCATTTGCATTCCTTTGGAGAGTCATTTGGGCCACTTGGAGATTTATTTATTTATTTCATTTATTTTATCGGACTTATATGCCACCCTTTCTCCGCGAGGATTCAGGGCAGTTCACAACAATAATAACATCAGCCCAGATTAAAATTCAGACAATCAAAACTAAAATTCCCATTAAAACCCCATTCAGTCCAGGCCAGCCTGGCAAAACAACCATGTTTTAAGGTCACAGCGTAAAGAGCGAAGGTCGGGGGCTTTCTTTGTGCCCTAGGGGAGAAACATCTAGGGAAGTTCAAAAGGATTGAACTCTCAACCTTCCAAGTGGGAAGCAAACAAATTTATGTAAGCATCAAAATGATCCCACAAATGTTATTTCCTTATGCTCACAAACTGGAGAAATTATAGATTAACAAATAAAATGGAGTAGGACTGAAATCTGAGAAGAGGGGCAAGTGCCATATTTAACAGGACTCCAGAATAAGTACTAGTACCCTAAGTTTGAGAGAAATCGTACAACTCAAGTCACCTGAATACTTTTTTTTTTTTACTCAGTGTTACATTCAAATTATGGGGAATTTAGCCAGGTATTGATAGATCCTCCAGACTCTATGTTTCTTGAAACAAAACAATTCCAAAGGAAGGAATGTATACCATAAATGCAGCATCTGATACATTTGCTTTGTAACTTGTGACATTCCAAAAGAGGAGAAAGATTCACCCTTATGAAGGCTAGAAGCAATAAGGGTACTATCTAAAGGTATGATCAGTGAATTAACTGGACATACAGAATCTTGCATCAACACAGTAACGGTAAAGGTTCCCCCACACATGCGTGCTAGTTGTTTCCGGCTCTCAGGGCGGTGTTCATCTCAAATCTCATCTAAGCCAAAGAACCAGCACTGTCCGAAGACATCTCCATGGTCATGTGGCCAGCATGACTAAACACGGAAGGTTGTTACCTTCCTACCAAAGGTGGTCCCTATTTTTCTACTTGCATTTTTTACATGTTTTTGAACTGCTAGGTTGGCAGAAGCTGGGACAAGTAATGGGTGCCCACTCAGTTACGCGGCACTAGGGATTTGAACCCCTGGACTGCTGACCTCCTGATCGACAAGCTCAGCCTCTTAGCCACTGAGCCACCATGATCCCTTGTGTCAACATGAGAATGTGCATATTGGATATTATATAATATGGGAGAAGTGGTATAAATGGATTGAGAATAGAAAAAAAATTAGATAAAGTAGGATTGAATTTAGTTAGAATGTATAAGTGAAATATAGTAATACATCATGTAAATGGTCACAGTTATGCACAAACTTTCTTCTTTTTATATTTTAATTGTTGAAAATCAATAAAATATTTGTTTAAAAAAAAGAATGTGCACATTGGAAATGTGCTCTACACTTTCTAATATCAGGCAGGGAGTCAATTTCAAAGTTTCTTCTTGTGTTGCCTTTTGTAAGGCCACCTGGTAATGAGTAGTTTCCAGTTAAATGATTTCTTGCAGCAACGTCCCATATTTGAATTTTGGAGAGAAAGACTAGTAGTGTTCAATGAGAGTAATAAAAGACATCATGATGAAATGGTCTAAGGTTCAGAAAGCATTGTTCAGAATCTGTCTTTGGAATTGAGAATTTTTCCTGCTCAATAGTTAATGAGGCCTGGCTCTCTCTATCAAACTCCCCATCTGCCCCATAACAACAGGGACAAATAAATATGTGGAGGGTGGTTTCCAATGATTCTATTGCCTGACAAAGGAGGAGAGCTTGATGACACAAAATCAATAAATGGCATGTCTTTAGTAGTGTGACCCTTATCTTTTTTTCTGAAGGTTTCCCAGTTTATGCATTATATGATCTTATTCATTCACGACAGGAAACCAAAGCCATTGATGAGGTCAGTTTCATCTGAAACCAATATATCTTTATTTAGTGAGACTGGCTGACTACAAGGACCTTATTTTTTCAAGATCAAGTGTGGGGAAGAGGAATGCTTGCTTGGCCCTGATAAAGCTTAGAAGCAGTTAGGCGAAGTGGTGGGATTCAAATAATTTAACAATTGGTTCTCTGCCCTAATGACCAGCTGGGCGGTCGTGACCATGGTGGCCATGGTCACAGGGTGTGACAGGCAGCACCCGGCCTCTTGTAACCCCCTAGGAGCAAAAATGGGCTGCAGGAGGACACACCACACTCCTGCACCCTGTTTTGGGCCTAAGAGGCCTCCCTGAAGCCTCCTGGGAGCAAAAATGGGGCACATGGGGACTCCTGGAAGGGGCAGAGAGGGGAGGGGCAGAGTCAGCTAGCAATTTAGCTACTGGTTCACCCAAATAAGCCTGAACCGGCTGAATCCCACCACTGGCTAGGTGTGTAGGTGAGACCAAGCTATTTTTCCAAAGACCCCAGGGGAGAGGTAGAATTTGAAATGATGCTAAATACGATCTCATCTTAAACAGCATTAATGTAAGAATAAAAGACAACAAAATCTATTTTTGGCTTTAAACAATTTGAAGCCCATCAACATGTAAATCTCTGTATTGACAATGAAGAATTTGTTTTAGGGAGTTTACAGTTGCTTTCCTAGACTCCCAGTGTCCAATATTGAAGCTGTTCAAGGAGATACAAAGCATAATCCATTGTCTTTGAAGTAAATAATTTAATTTTCAGAGAATTTCCTCTTTCGTGTCTAAAGAGGTTTCAGTATGTACAAAGTTGCACTCTTTGCCTTGTCAGAGAATAAAAATTAATTAATGCAACTCTTTGACTGCTGCACAATTTTGTCATTTTGTTTTACTTTAACAAGACTGGGAAGGAATAGCAATAGCAATAGCAATAGCACTTAAGACTTATATACTGCTTCACAGTGGTTTACATCCCTGTCTGGTTTACAGAGTCAGCATATTGCCGCCAACAATCTGGGTCCTCATTTTACCAATCTCAGAAGGGTGGAAGGCTGAGTCAACCTTGAGCCTGTGAGATTCAAACTGCCAAACTGCAGTCAGCTGGTAGTCAGCAGAAGTAGCCTGCAGTACTGCATTCTCACCATTGTGCCATGGTGGCTCACCATGGAATCCAATCAAGACTCTCCTATAGTTCTTTCCTGACCTATAGTGAAAGATCTAACTGCTGTTGTTTTTTTGGGATGTGTTTGAAAGTTCTATTCAGGCGCTTCAGTGAATTGAATTTGTAAGAGGTGGGGGAGATTTGTTTAGTTACAAATGCCTTTCATGTAAAATGTTCTCTTCCCATTGCTAAATTATCTGTGATGGAATACTCACCTGGAGAAGGAATTGTGGGGAGGGGTAATTCCAGAAAAAGTACTGTACTTTCCCAAGGAGAAGGCAATATATTCCAGAGTAAAACCCAAATTAAAAGACTACAAAGTCCCAAGCTCAATGAAGGTGGAGAATTCATCATACCCTAAAATCCTTCAGGATATATCTATTAGGTTAAAAAGTTATAGCTTTAGTATGGCAAGATTCCATCTATTAGGTAAAGGTAAAGGTTCCCCTCACACATATGTGCTAGTCGTTCCTGACTCTAGGGGGCGGTGCTCATCTCCGTTTCAAAGCCAAGGAGCCAGCGCTATCCAAAGACGTCTCTGTGGTCATGTGGCTGGCATGACTAAATGCCAAAAGTGCACAGAACGGTGTTCCCTTCCCACCAAAGGTGGTCCCTATTTTTCTACTTGCATTTTTTTACGTGCTTTCGAACTGCTAGGTTGGCAGAAGCTGGGACAAGTAACAGGAGCTCACCCTATTACGTGGCACTAGGGATTCAAACCGCTGAACTGCCAACCTTTCGATCAACAAGCTCAGCATCTTAGCCACTGAGCCAAGAATTGGACTTGATTGGATTTTGTCCTCTTTAGGCTGTGGCCTGACATTATTTGATGACTCAACAGAATTGTCCAAATTAAAAAGAATGCCAAATAAAAGATGTTTTGGCAAGGTTGGGAGTTATCCTCTCTGGAAAGCTGCTTTGGGTATCATAAAAACCTTGTCTATACCCATAGTTGACCTGCCCCTTCAATCAGGAAGGAGTTCCAGCTAGCTAACTTCTGGAGGAGAATGGGAACCAGGCGCACCAGTTGATACAACATTTACAAGTGTTTCAACAACTGCAGGAGTTGTCAAACCTTTGTTAAATGTCTTCTTAGTTATTACTAACAGCAAAATATCAAAGGCAGTTTGCAATTTTGCTGGAGTTTTGCTGGACTCCTAGAATCAACCTAATTGGGACAAAATGGGAATCAGAAAAATATCCACAATTGAGGTATATTCTTGGAAGTTGACATGCTTGGAGGAGGCATTTAACTAGGTTTCTACCTCAAAAGTGAAATTTAATGTATTTCACATTCAGATTTTAGATTCACTTGCATCAGTGAGTCTGTCTATATGTGCCTTGCTTGATTTTTTTTCCTCATTGCATGCCATGTATAGCATAGCAAAAGGCACCCCCAAAGTTAATGATGGCCCACACCCAGATTTCTGGGAAAGTATGATGGATGAGAAGGGATAAAAGTAGTGAAAAATCATGAGTCCATACATATAAACCATCTGATGCAAAACACTTTTTAGGTATTTGTGTATTGTTGCTGTTTCTACGCTATACAAGTCATAAGGAACTCTGAGCAATATCCATTACATATAAACAAGAAGCTCAGCAAGATTAAAAATTATAAAACCTTGTCCAAAGCAACACCTTTTCTCTCTACCCATCCAAAGTGCTACAGTAGGAGCTGCCACTCAGTAATCAAGACACTGGCCCTGCATCACACAGGCAAAGTTGAGAAAAATGGAAATAATTTGATTGCAGGGTTATGGCTGAACATCTCGAACGGTCAGATTGACCACATGGAAACCATAGGTCACGGGGAACATGCTGAAAAATAAACAGGGATTCCAATTGGGTTTGACCATTAAATCATCTTCTGGTCAGATGTTGTTTTGTGTTAAGATGTGGTTTCAAGATTATCATGTAGCACTTGGGGAGAAAGATGCAACTCAAAAGACCTGCAGCAGAAGCCAAGATGGAGAAGATCTCCACAGCTATCATGTACTTCCCCTTGATGCTCAGATAGGCTGGGATGAAAGACATCCAAATGCTGCAAAACACAAGCATACTGAAAGTGATCAACTTGGCTTCATTGAAAGTGTCTGGTAATTTCCTTGCAAAGAAAGCCACAATGAAACTGATGGTGGCCAGCAATCCCAAGTAGCCCAGGACAATATAGAACATGATATCTGAACCTTCATTACATTGCACAATAATCTCTTCAATCTGTGAATGCATGTCCAACTCTTGAAGGGGAGGAGATGTGACTAACCATACCATACAGATGACAACTTGAATGGAGGAGCCAAAGACAATGGCTGATTTTGCCAGTCTTTTCTCTAGCCACTTCTTCATTGTGTTTCCTGGCTTGGTGGCCAGAAAGGCTAGAACCACTGTGATGGTTTTGGCCAAGACACAAGAAACTGAGATGGAGAAAATGATACTAAAGATAGTTTGCCTGAGTACGCAGGTCACTTTTCCAGGCCAACCAGTGAACAAAAAGGAGCAGAGAAAGCAAAGGAGGAGAGAGGAGAGAAGGATGCATGTGATGTTCCTGTTGTTGGCTTTGACAATAGGGGTGTTCCTATGCAGACAGAAGGTCAATGCCACCAAAATGAGGATTGCAGAAAAGAAAATAATCAATAAGGTCAGGATGACTCCTAAGGGTTCACTAAATGATAAGTAGTTGAAAATTTTTGGAAGGCTGGTCTCTTTCTGCATGTGAATACTGTCCTTGTGGGCATCTCCAGCATTGATCTGCATCTGAAATACATGAAGAAAGCCTTGTCATTTCCAAATAAAGAAAAAATATAGAGTTATCACTGAGAATCTAGTGTTATGTAGAGAAATCACACTAACGTACAACACTAATGTAGAGTTAATGTTAAATTTGTCATGCCCAATTGTACAGCCTTTTTCTCCATTTTTTAAAAATAAATTTA
The DNA here is from genome assembly GCA_038048745.1 of Coluber constrictor foxii. Taxonomy (NCBI): domain Eukaryota; kingdom Metazoa; phylum Chordata; class Lepidosauria; order Squamata; family Colubridae; genus Coluber; species Coluber constrictor. The sequence continues at coordinate 51,156,934 of CM075961.1, forward strand.
AATCAAGTTTTATTGCCCCCCCCCCCACACACACATCCACCCACATTTTTTTTTGAACAGAATATTGGCCATATCTTATCTTACACAATTTATTAGATTCAAATACATTTTACTCAATTACAATTTTTGCCACAATTTTCTTTGTCCCGCTTTTTTAATCATATCTCTATATTTTTTTGCTTACTTATATAAACATCTTCATTCGCCCTCAAATTCTATTTTTCCTGTTTATTTATATTCATTCACTTTTATTTTTTAACCGTTCATTCTTTATTTTAGTATATTTATATATGTTCAGGGTTGCCATTCTTCCATTTCATCTTTTTTGTTGTACAGCAATCTTTCTTCCCAATCCTGCCATCTCCCTCTCTTCTTTCCTTCTTACTTTCTTTTCCCTCCTTTCCTGCTCCTCTCTACTTCCTCTTCCTTTCTCCTTCTCCTCCTTTCTTCCTCTCTGTCTAGCCCTCTCCCCGATTCTGATTTCCCCTCTCTTCCTTCCTCCCCTCTCTTCCATCTCTCTGTCTTCTCCCCTTCCCTTCCATCTCTCTACTCTCTACTCCTCTGTCACCTCTATTGCTGTATTCATTTTGAATTTAATATTTTCCACTATGGTGTCCAGGCAACTCCGATCTTTTTCATTTATTAAAAATATTACTTGAAATTCCCCTCCACTTTTAATTATTAACAAATATTTCAACTTATTGCATTTTTTCCTTGAAACCTTTGTTAAAATAATCTTCCAACCCTTGCTTTTTTCCCTTTAACAATTTATTTCTTCTGTTTTACTTCTTACAAATCTGTTATTTACATCATTTACTAACATTTCATTTTCATTCCATTTTACATTTCAATTTCAATTCCCATCTTAATTTCATTCTCAAAAGAATTAATTTTTTGTTGCTTTTATTTCTCTCCACTTAGTGCTTCCTCCAACATCAAAATCAGTTCATTTTTTTCACATTTCATCTACAGATCTATTTTACATTAAACAGTATTTTCACATATAATTTCTACAACTAACATCCTTCTCTTTATTAACATATTAATATTTTCACTGACTCTTAACCATTTTATTTTAAACTCTCCACAATCCCATTTCTTGATGCTTTCCTCCCTTTCTCCCATTCCCTTACTTTCTTCCTCTTCCTTTTCTTATATCTCCCTTTCTACTTCGTTTCTTTAATTTTGACTCTTTAATTTTCCCTCTCAATATTTTCCCATTTATTTCTCTTTTCAGTTTTGAGATGTATTCTCTCTTACCCATTTTTCTTTTATTACTGTTAATCCCAGTGTAATCATCTTTATCTTTATTTTCATTTATTTCCTTTTCAATATTTTATCCTTGTTTCTCTTGCTTCTCATTCATCTTTTCTCTTTCTTTCTTCTAGCTGACTTTGTATAAAATATACAAAAGTATGAAGGCTATTGCTTAACGCATTATAAGCCTCCCTGAGTCTCTGGAGAAGGGCGGTGTTATGTCCTTATAAGGACATCCGCCTGGGATTGGCTGAAGATCCTTTCGGCGGGAGTTTTGAATCCCTGTCAGTGGGCGGTGCGTCTGCCGGAGCAAATATAAGGAGAGCTCCGGCAGCGCACAGCCAGTTCAGTTCTCGTTATTAAACGTTGTTTCTTGAACTCAGCTGGTCACTCTTCTTTCCTGCGCCGATCTAACACTGGCGACGAAGGACTAGAGAAGAATCCCCGCGTGGCACGATCGCCTTAACGAGCTGAAGTCACTCGACGCGGCCTGAAGAATGGCAACGCCGCAAGCGCCGTTCGCCTCGTTGGCTCCTTTCAACCCCAGCCGGGAGAAATGGAGCTCCTATATGATTCGGTTCCGCCAATTCCTCCGGGGAAACGGCTACACCAACATCGACGACGAGAGGAAGAGGGCTCTTTTCCTCGCTCACTGCGGCACCGACGTCCTAGAGCTTGCCGTCAACCTCGTCGCACCCAGAGACATTGAAGTCATGTCCTGGGTGGATCTGCAGGCTGCCCTGCAAGACCACTATGCACCAACGGGCACCCCCATTTCCAACCGCTTCACTTTCCGCCAAAGGAACCAGATGGAAGGCGAATCCCTCAAAGACTTTGTTGCGGCATTGCGACAAATCGCAGCAAACTGCGAATTTGAAAATGTTGACAATGCCTTACGAGACGGGATCGTCTTCGGGATGAGAGATGCCAACCTGCAGAAAAAGTTCCTGAGTAGGAAGAGACTGTCCCTGAAGGACGTCCTCGAGGAGGCCACGGCTGCGGAAACCTCTGAGACCGCCGCCGCTGCGATGCGCCAGTCCCGTGGGATCCATAAAATCCACAAGCCGGCATCGGATTCGTCCGATGACTCTGCTACACCAACTGATTCGGAGGGAGAGTCGACCGTTTTGAAAGTTTCCCGCCCATCTCGGCGGGAAATTCAAAAAGATGGCCGCCGCGCCGCTCAATGCGGCAGTTGCAAGGGACTCCATCCGCGCTAATCCTGCCGCTGGCGTGATGCTACCTGCAGGCGCTGCCTCAAGAAGGGGCACATCGCCGAGGCATGCAGAGCCTCTGACCCGGTTCCTGAATCGATCAAGCCCCGCACTCAAGAAAATCGCCACGATACCCAGAGGCCATCCAAACGGTCCTCGAACCAGCATAACCGCGACGACCGCAACGACTCCCAGGGCGGCGCTGTTCACCAAACAACCATCGGACTCACCAGCACCAACAGTGCCACTAAATTCCATGTGACACTGTTGGCAGAAGGCTTGCCGTGCACGATGGAAGTCGACTCCGGCTCCGTCTACTCCATTATTGATTGGCACCAGATAAAGCAGCTGAAGCCGGCACTTCGCAAGCGCCACCTTCAACCCCTCCATTCTAAGCTGGTGGATTTTGGTGGGAATCCCATCGGCGTCCTCGGGAGAACCAACCTCCAGATCGCCTTCAAGCAGTTCCAAGGCCAGCTTTCCAATCACTGTCGTGGAGCACAGCCGTCCGACCCTGCTAGGCGTGGAGTGGTTCCAGCCGTTGGGGCTTTCTATTGGAGGCATCCACCAGATTAGCTCAGGCGAACTCGACGCACTCATCGGAGAGTTCCAAGAAGTCTTCGATGGTAAGTTAGGGACCTTTACAGGGAAACCCATTTCTTTCAATCTGGACAAGGGGGTTACCCCTATTCGGCTTAAGCCCCGCCGGGTTCCATTTGCCTTGAGGGCTAAGGTAGATGCTCAGCTAGATAAGCTGATAGCCCAAGGCATCCTGGAACCCATCGATCATGCTTCATGGGAGACCCCCATTGTGACCCCCATGAAGCAGGATGGATCTGTGCGCATCTGCGCTGACTACAAAGTGACCATCAATAAAGCGTTACCGCAGAGCGCATACCCTGTGCCGGTGGTGCAACACTTGCTGCACTCACTCGGCAAGGGCCAAATTTTTGCAAAACTGGACCTGGCCCAGGCTTACCAGCAACTGCCAGTTGATCGGGAAACGGCGGAGGCGCAGACAATTGTCACCCATAGAGGCGCGTTTAAGTGCAACCGCCTCCAGTTTGGGGTCAGTGCAGCCCCAGGCATTTTCCAATCTATGATGGAACGCCTTCTCCAAGGCGTTCCAGGGGTGGTGCCTTACTTCGATGACGTACTAATCTCTGGGGAATCTAAGGCCCAACTCTTTGACCGACTGAGACTCGTTTTACGACGGTTTCAGGAGAAGGGCCTGAGAGTCAGGAGAGACAAGTGTATCATCGGGGTACAGGAAGTCGAGTTCCTGGGCTATCTCATAGATAGTTCTGGCATCCACCCCACCAAATCAAAAGTTAAAGCTATCCATGAAGCTCCCAGCCCCAAAAACAAAGCGGAGCTTCAGGCTTTCCTTGGATTGCTTAACTTCTACGCAATTTTCCTCCAGCAGAAAGCCACAGTTGCTGAGCCGCTCCACCGCTTGCTGGCAAAGGCGGCTCCCTGGAGGTGGGGACGCGAGGAAGAGTCTGCCTTTAGAGCCGTGAAGGAACTTCTGACCTCCGACAGCGTGCTCATTCAATATAATGAGACGTTGCCCATCAGACTGACATGCGATGCTTCATCCTACGGCGTCGGCGCTGTCCTCAGCCACGAACTGCCTACCGGCTGTACAGCCCCCATTGCTTATTTTTCTAAGACAATGTCCACTACGGAACGCAACTATAGCCAACTGGACAAAGAGGCGTTGGCTATTGTTGCAGGGGTGAAGCGCTTCCACGAGTACCTCTATGGCCGGCGTTTCACCATCGTCACCGACCACAAGCCGCTGTTGGGCCTTCTCGCCGGAGACAAGCAGACACCAGCCTTCATGTCCCCACGCATGACGCGTTGGGCCATTTTCCTCGCCGGCTACTCCTACAGCCTCATCCATCAACCCGGGAAAGCCATCGCAAACGCCGACGCGCTCAGCAGATGCCCATCCGCCGAGGCCGTGGAGGATCCAGCTCCCACGATCGAACTGCTGCACATTGACAATGACAACAACTGTCCAGTAACATCTGCCGACGTCGCAACGCACACGCGGGCTGACCCCATCCTTCGCCAAGTCCAGTCGTGGGTATTAAGAGGCTGGCCAACCCGCATTGACAGCAACGACTTCCTGCCCTTCAGCCGCAAGCAAGAGGAGCTGTCCACCATGCGCGGCTGTTTACTATGGGGAGACAGGGTGCTGATTCCCGGCTCGTTACAAAAACGGACTCTGGCCGCTCTGCATAAAGGACACCCGGGCATTGTCCGGATGAAAGCACTGGCACGGAGCTATGTCTGGTGGCCAACCCTGGACAAAGACATTGAACAATGGGTCGCCAGGTGTAGCCCGTGCCAAGAAGTCAGACCTGCACCCCCTCAGTCTGATCCGACGCCCTGGGAAACCCCCAGCTCCCCTTGGTCGCGCATTCACATAGACTTTGCTGGCCCCATTCATGGGCACCATCTTCTCATCGTGGTGGATGCCTACTCCAAATGGCTGGAAGTCATCCCCATGGCATCAACCACGACGGAAGCCACGATCCGAGCTCTCCGGCGTCTGTTTGCCACCCATGGACTCCCTGACGTCTTAGTCTCGGACAACGGACCTCAACTTACGTCCGTGCCCATGGAGACTTTCCTCGCAGGGCTGGGCATCCGCCATGCCCTCTCTGCCCCTTACAGACCGGCCGGAAATGGACAGGCTGAACGGATGGTGAGGCTCACGAAGGAGTCGCTCGCCAAGATGGGACCTGGGGACTGGCAGGAACGCATTGATACATTCCTGCTGACACAGCACATCACACCCCACTCTGCCACCCGGAAATGCCCTGCCGAACTTTTGATGGGCAGGCGACTCCGGTCACCCCTGGACAGACTGCACCCGCAATATACTTCAGAGGTTCCCGCATCTGCCAGCCGTCAGCTTCGCCTGTTTTCCATCGGCGATGCCGTGTTCGCTTTAAATTTCCACGGCTCGCCTAAATGGCTTAAAGCTACAGTACACAGCACAACCGGTCCCAAATCCTACCGCGTTGAGCTGGAAGATGGACAGATCGTGAGACGTCATCTCGACCAGCTCCGCAAAAGGTGGAGGGAAGTGGGCGAAAACCAGCCAGACGAGGTAGGCCTAAACCACCCCGACGAGGTAGGCCTAAAACACCCCGACGAGGTTGGACTAAACTGCCCCGACGAGGTAGGCCTAAACCACCCCTGTGAGGTAGGCCCAAACCTCCCCGACAGAGCAGGCCCAAACCACCCTGGCGAGGTAGGACTACCCCACCCAGACGAGGGAGGCCGCCAATTAGCAAGGGAATCGAGCACCTTGGCGCCGAATTTAACAGCAGACGCGAGCAACCAAGACCAAGTAGACCGGGGACAACCCAGCAGGGGGAGCCAACAGCAGCCCTGCGAAGTGGGCAACCGACAGCCCAGAGACGGGGACCTCCAGCCAACTCCTCAGAAGACCCCACAACAACTCACTGACCGCGCAAAAGACCAACCCTGCGAGGAAGGCCACCACCACCCCAGCAGGGTAGGCCAACACCAACCAGGCATGGGCGAACAACCCAGCGTTCCGCCAATCGCTAAAGCACCTCCCGCCAACCAGCCGTGCCGAGAGGGCCTACACCACCCCTGCAAGGTAGGCCTACATCACCCCGACAGAGTCGAACCGCCACCCGGGTCATCCACCCGTCATCCCGGGAGTAAGCCGGACTCAACCAGGGGACCCCCGGGGTTAGCCCAGCCACCTCCGCCGAATTCGCACCTTGACCCAGACCGACGCGACCCGAGCCCAGCAGGGAACCGAGGGGAACCCAGGGACCTACCGAGGCTCAGGAGTTCCGGACCGGTCCACCGCAGAGAGCCACACCGGCGATCTCAGGATCCGTGCAGGAACGAGGGAGACCAGCATCCACAGCAGGCGAAGGTCCGAGACCCGGCCGGAGGTTCGGGAACAGAGCCCGCGTCCTCTACGGCCAGATCCAGCCCGGCACCGGGGCAGGAGCCCAGAGCAGAGCAGACACCTCCCGTCCAGGACAGTGCCCATCCGAACTATGAACTGCGCAGGTCTACGCGGGCACGTAGACGTCCTGTTTATCTCAGTGATTACTTCCCTGATGGACTGACTAAGAACTAGGGGGGAGGAGTGTTATGTCCTTATAAGGACATCCGCCTGGGATTGGCTGAAGATCCTTTCGGCGGGAGTTTTGAATCCCTGTCAGTGGGCGGTGCGTCTGCCGGAGCAAATATAAGGAGAGCTCCGGCAGCGCACAGCCAGTTCAGTTCTCGTTATTAAACGTTGTTTCTTGAACTCAGCTGGTCACTCTTCTTTCCTGCGCCGATCTAACAGGCGGCATATAAATCAAATTAAAAAAGAAATAATGAAATTTCTTCAAGGAAAAAAAAAAACCCAAGCAAACTCTGAGAGCACTCATAAATGACTTTTTTTCTCCATGAGTTCTATGCTGAGATGGAGGGAGGAACAGTCTCGAGTGGTTTTCAAAATTCAATTTTCTGAAAGTTTATGTTAAAATACATCTTTACATTTCCATAGGTCTAAGACAGTCTATTATAATTTGAGAAGATCCAACTTTTATGATTTTCTAGGGGCTACTTCTTAGTGGACACAATGCTAAAATTGCCTAACGTCACTAAATGTGATAGCCAAAAGAGCAGTGCCACATTTGAACCAGAATAATATAACTTTTCCCTACATTCCATCATCTTTCTCTGAAATTGTATTTATTTAAAGAGTTACTTACTCTCCAGCTTTAAAAATGAACGGCTTTCCTTTGAAATTTTATCCATGTTCAACAATTGACATAAAGGAAACAAATCCCCCAAGTATCATTTTTGATCTAGAGGTGCTAAACTTCCTTGGAAGTTTGGAAGACTGGATGCAGATAGAAATCAAACTGACAGAGTCAGGAAGCAAGAAGAACAGCAGAATAATTTTCAACACCAGGCATCTTGAGTAACCATCCCATTTGTTAAAGTACCGTATTTTCCGGCGTATAAGACGACTGGGCGTATAAGATGACCCTCCTCAGAGCCATTTAAGGCTCATCAGAGCCTTATGGGCTGGTCTGCCTGGTTACAGGAGAATGAGACCCGGCATATAAGATGACCCCCGACTTTTGAGAAGATTTTTGTGTGTTAGAAAGTAGTCTTATACGCAGGAAAATACAGTACATGGTCAACAAAATATAACTGTTACTTTTCAAAGGAACCTTTGCCTTGGTTAGACCGAAAAAAGAAATGTCCACTGAAAAAGGAAGAAGAATATTTTTTAAAAAAGCAAAAATGAAAGGATGGATTCTTAACCACCCCGAAGAGAATCCTTTCCCTGATTCAAATAGCCTTTGAGATTTCAGTGGGGAAAAGTGAATAATGAGGGCTCTTTTCAAACTGTAACACTTCTTAACTTTTTTCTCCCAGCAGTTTTCATGCAGCTGCGATACTATATATTTATAAACCTGAACACATTCATCTTGCTAATTAGAAGGCAAGTAATAACTAAGTTGTCTTGTCCCTGGTGTGGTAGAATAATGTTGTTTGTGTGAAATATGTACATGACTATTCTAAGAGTTATAACTAGTGTAATATAGTAATTGTAACTTCCTTTCCCTTTCCTTGCAACACTACTTACGGTTTCCATGTCCTTATGTACAGAAAAGTTTCAGAAACTTTTGCTCTTGAGAATTCAGCTACCTATATTGATTCAAAGCATATAACTCCTAACAGTGATATCAACTACAGTAGTTAACCATTTCTTGTTGTTCCACCAAGTTTTCTATTCTATCAAGAAAAGTTTAGACGTTATTCCTTTCATTTGATTTATTTTCTTTTACCTTTCATATTTTTGTAATCCTCATATTTTTAATCAGATTTCTGGTTACTTCTCCATCTTCCCTGATGTCAGAAATGGGCGAATATCAGTCCAAGAGTAGGGGATACAACACAATTTCCTCCCCTTCTCCAAACTCACTTTTCTCTGATATAAAAGCAGGCACAGTATTATTTCCACTAGACTCTAGTATTTAGTCTTGAAGAAAAACTCTTTACTCTGAATTTTTATTGCAGATAATCTTAGGAAAACAAGTATAAGGAATATTAGGCAAGTTCTTCTCTTTTTTGACTTTTAAAACAAAACTTTATTAAATTTTAAAAGTATTTAAAATATACAAGTTTCTCTTAATCATAAAATTACATATACAGTACACAACTCCACTTTAATTCTAGGGTTAATTTGTCCATTTCTGCGCATGTGTAGATTTTTTGCATTAACTCCTGATCTGTTAGCAAGTGATCTGTTTTTCACAGTTATGCTAGTGCTAGTTCTGTTAGTTCTCATCTGTTCACCGCCCTGAGTCCTTTGGGAGAAGGGCGGTATAGAAATCCAATAAATAATAATAATAATAATAATAATAATAATAATAATAATAATAATAATAATAATAATAATAATAATAATAATAATAATAATAATAATAGTTTAGCCACCGTGTTTAGGTGTAATGTTAAATATTTTATATTGTTTCTAATATTCCCTTTGATCATGCCCAATAAAAAGACTTCTGGTTCTAATTCAATTTCATGATCTGTTATTCTGTTTTTATTTTGTTCCAATATTTCTTAATTTCTGGGCAAAGCCACCAGACATGGAAGAAAGTACCCTGAGCTTGTTTGCATTTCCAACAAACAGGATTTACATTCGGGTACATTTTCGCTAGCCTTCCAGGGGCCAGGTACATCTGTACCACATCTTATAGTGATTTTCCTTATAAGCTACCAATTTTGTCATACTGTAATTGTTTTCCATGCCCTTTTCCATTTTTCTAACTGTATACTGTGCCCGATGTTCTTGCCCAGGCTATCATCTGCCCTTTGACCTGTTCTCCACCAAATCATATTCAAGTAAATATTTATAAATTTTCAAAATTAATTTTCCTTCTTTAGATTCTAATAATTTATCTAGTCAATTTGGTTTTGGATCTATTCCTCCCTCCTCTTGGTCTTTTCTGTATCTTATTTTTATTTGTGAATAGGGCCATTACTCTATTACTATTCCTTGTTCTTTGAGCTCTTCCCTTGCTTTCAATATTCCCTGTGAGTCTAATATATCTCTGTATCTTAACATTTTTTGTTTTGCTAATGTGTTGGGATATGTTATTGCTTCTATTGTTAATAACCAGCCGGGAGTTTTCATATAGTGTTTACTTTTGAATTGTTGCCATGTGTCAATTAAAGATTTCTAATAATATGATTGTTGAAATGTTTGTATATTTTATTTCCAGAGCTCCATAAAAAGGCATGCCATCCCTTCATTAAATCATGTCCTTCCAAATTTAGTAATCTTTGGTTTTCCAGGGTTACCCATTCTCTAATCCATGATAGGCTTGCAGCCTTATAATATTTTTCCCATGCTGGGAATCCGAATCTGCCTCTAGTTTTGTCATCTTGTAGCATGCTTAATTTAATTCTTGATTTTTTTCCCTTCCCACACAAATTTTGTGCAAATTAAAACTGTTATTGTTGGGGAAAATTGCAGCGATAAAATCAAATATACTCCCAAGATTCCTTTATTTATTCCAAACAATTCCAATAAAATTAGTTAAGAATTTTTTAAATAATTTGGACAAAATAATTAGGCAAGTTCTATGTATGAATGTATGTATATATGTATGTATGTGTGTGTGTGTATGTATGTATGTATGTATTTGCTTGTTTGTTTATAATACTTATTTTTAAATTGCCAATCTCCTTCAAAAAGGCCCTTTGGGTGGTGTACAATGTACAATTATTAAAATTGTCAATGAATAATTCCTATACTATGAATTATACAACTAATCCAAGAATCTCATTCAGTGTTTAAGCCAACAAGAAATAGAAACATAAATGACAAGCAGATTTCATTTCAAATTTATAGTCTGAGTGCAATTTAAAAATTTCAAAAATTGTTATGGCCCGTCAGCAGCCTGTGCAGATTGTAGCTGATTCCAACAATGAGGAGGCTGGTATGGTGCTGCACCAGCAGCCTCTGCAGCTGGCGCTCAAGTCGGGCACTGAGGAGGCTGGAGAAGATGTGGTGCCAGAGGCAGGGATTCAGCCAGGGCCTTCAGAAGCTCCTTTAAGTGAAGAGGAGGAGCCTCTTCTCAATGCACGGGTGCGCAGAGCTGCCAAAAGGCAGGAGTGGCTCCTCAGAAGGAGGTCTCCTTGAGAGTAAGGCTTGGGGCAGATGGAGTTGGAAACTTTCATTCCAACTCGCACAAACTGGGGGCTATCAATAAGGAAATCAAGTATCTAATTAGATAAAGGTGTATTAAAACGTAATAGGCCCAGTTTGTTGAGGAATGATTGTGTTGAGCACTGAATTAAAATCAACAAACAGCATTTGCACATGTGTATTCTTCTCTTCCAGGTCCACCAAGCTAAAATGAAGCACACATGAAAATGCATCATCTATAGACCGGTTCTTCTGATTAGCAAGCTGTAGTGAGTCAAATGTAGGGGGAAGGCATGAAACCATATAGTCCTTTACCAATCACTCAAAACATTTCATTATAATAGAAGTGAGTGCAACTGGATGGTAATCATTAAGACATGTGATTATAGTTTTGGGGGTGGGGGGCACTGCTACAATGACAGCATTCTTAAACCATATCAGCAAAGTGAGCAAAGAAGAGATATGCATTTAACTGAATTAGGAGATAATGAGATGAGAAGGGGGAATTTATCTGGCTACTAATCCATCTCTTGTTCTTTTAATCAGCATTGCTTTCCTTGGGTTGAGAAAGCCAAAATCTGTTATGATTCCAAGATCATTTCTTTCTTCCCTGAAGAGGAGCTGCCAAGAGATGGGTTTCGGTCATATAATTTCTTCAACTAGAAAAATAGTTGATAATAGCTTCGGGAAAGAGAATTGCCTACCTAATGATTATCAGAATTAATGAATTAAACTTGTTTTTTGGGCAAGCACAAACCCTAGGGAGACTTAGCAGTTTAAGTTTACCATGAGCAACAGCTTCATGAGTAGGTGGCTTTATGAATCACTCAGATGATAATGATTGTAATCTACAACTTTACTTATGCATAAAACCAATAGAGGTTCTTTCATAGTTCCAGGCAAAGTGTTGTGATGAAGATGTGGTTGCGCTGCTGTGATTGGAGCCAAATTGCTTTGGCATTCAGAGAGACTCACATACTTTCCCATGGGTTTCTGCTCTCTCTCCTGCTCCTCCAGGCTTCTTTCAACAAGTCCTTTAACTCCATGTGTGTTGACAAACGTTTTCAGCTTAGTTTCCCTGCCCTCTCCAGTGATATCATCGTTGGAGAATTTGGGTCTATTTTATATCCTAATTTGCCTTTCCTCCACTTTATGGAACATCCAGAAGGATCTTTGGAAGGAAGGCAAGTATTCCTTTGAAAGTAACTGTGATATGCCTTCCAAGATACTCTGATTAAAATTTTTAGATGAGAATTAAAACTGGTTTAGGCATGATTTTTATTTATTCATCTGTCTTGGTTAATGATGTTTCAGGTGCTGGAATGTAGCCTTGTAGACATGGTTTTTCATGTGGCTGTTGTTATACATGAATTAATCTGCTCGTAGGAAAAAGTTCCAGGTTTGATTTTAATGACACTGTTCCTCTATTTTGTTTATTTGGTATACAAAATGAAAAAGAAACCATATCAAAATTATTTAGCGTAAATATTTTAATAAAGGTTGTAAATACATATCTATCATTCTCATACTGCATAATGACACTGTTAGGAGTTTATCACTTTTTCCTGATTTGTAAATACTTCTATATACCAAGACTTTTATTTGATAAAGATTGTGGTTGCTTAAGTTTTCTACTTATCATGCAGTAAGCCTCCTTGGTACTTTAAGGCACACAAAGATGGGGCATATTTAAATATATGAATGTGTTAAAATGTTACATCTTAAGTATCTGGATTGTCATTAACTATTGGCAAAATCCTTCAGTTGTATTGCTACCCTATGTACATGAAACAATACTTGCAATTGCATTAAAACCCTGTTTTAAACTTCTCAAAATGTGATGCACAAATGCCCACAGGATCCTTAAGTGTGATTCAAACACTCCATTTCAGCTCCTCATTCCATGCCTTCCTCACTTCTGGAATATCTTAACTTCTGAATTTTAAGAATCAAAGTACTTTTCTTGCCACATTTATTAAGTGAATCACTGCGGTTCTTAAATTAGTAAATTTTGTGAAGTAAATCTGGTTTCCCCATTGACTTTGCTCATCAGGGGGGGTCACAAAATGGGATCACATGATCCCTGGACACTCCAACTGCCATAAACGTGAATCAGTTGTCAAGCATCCAAATATAAATCACATGACCATGGGAATGCTGTAATGGTTCTAAGTGTGGGAAATGGTTAGAAGTCACTATGTTCAATGCCATCGTAACTTCCAATGGTGAGTAAGTGAACTGTTGTAAGCTGTGGATTACCTTTACTCATTCAAGCAGGCAGATACATCATTTTAGGTGCAGAGAAAAACATTATGAACACTACCTGTCTAAATCTAATCCTTGTCACATTCTAATATTGTAGAACTAAATGAAATTCTCCTTGCAGACCATTGCCTAAAACTTTCCAGCATATCCTAGCCTTCAGTTTTGCCATTCAGGAGATCAACATGAATGAGAATTTGTTACCCAACATCACCTTGGCTTCCAAAATATATGAGAATGGTTTTCAGGCAGCGACAGCTTCTAAGAATCTTTTGGCTCTTTTCTTTCTGGAAGGTGGCTGTCCCTTCAATTACAGGAAGGGAAAGAACCCAAACATCATGTCTGTCATCGGTGATCTCCCTTCTCAGAACACCATCCAGATGGCCAACATCTTAAATGCCTACAAGATTCCACAGGTAAATACACAAGAAGACAGAAAGGATGGTAGTTTTAAAAAAACACTATCTGAGGACAAAAAGTGGGTGGTAGCCTTCAAAAGCAGATGAAAGAATTGGGGAAATCGTTTTGGTAGTTTTTATTCATTTATTTGGCCAGAGAAATGCAATGCATCAATTATTATTGCAACAGCAGTAAATATAAATAAGCACAAACATTACATTTAGTATGTAAGAAATGGTGTAGCTATCATTCCTTCCATCTTGATTATTTTTCTTCTAATACGACTACTCCACTTCCACCTCTTCTTCCACCTCTTCCTCCTCCTCCTTTCTTATCACTTCATGTGTTAAGAGACACCTGAAGTGATAAAAAAAACTTCTGGTCCTTGCTCTTCTGGCACCCTTAGTCATTCTTAATACATACTGTAGCAGTGTCTGATGTTGATTCTCAATCTTCTGGGTATGCATGATATTACTTTACTTTCTCTTTTTTATGTCACAACAATTTTAAATGTATTAATCAGTAAAGTAATAGATATTCTTATAATATAAAATGCTACATGAAAGTTATTTGAGTGTCACTCTGGGTAATTAATATTGTCCAATCCTTAATTGCCTCCTCTCTTGTTCGTCAAGAGAGTAACATGTACTAAAGCAGATTGTTATTATTCCCACTCTGTAGCTCAGTTATGGCACTTTTGACCTGGCATTGAGTGATAAACAACACTTTCCTTCTTTCTCCTGGATGACTCCAAATGAAAACCTCCAGTATGCTGGGATTATTCAGCTCTTGAAATACTTTGGATGGAATTGGATTGACCTGCTCATTTCAGAAGACGCCAGTGGAGAGAGATTTCTCAAAATTCTGAGACCAAAATTCATTCAGAGTGATATTTGCATTTATTTAATTCTATTTATTCCAAGAGTGACCACTTATAACCTCATTGCCTTAAGGAAGCATCATAACCTAAATAAGATAGCACATTCACTATGGTATAGTAAAACCAATGTAATACTAATTTATGGGGACATGCAATCTATGGAAGGTATAAGAATAATTCTTGAATGCTATGAAATTGGTCACAGGCTCCCAATAGAGAGGGTTTGGGTCATAAGTGCTCTCTGGGATGTCACTTCTGTCTTTGAGTCACAGAATTTCACCCCATTGTCTTTCAATGGCAGCTTGTCGTTTGCCCAACACACAAATAGGGTACCAGGCTTTCAAGAGTTCCTTGAGAAGCTAAATCCATATCACTCTAAAGTGCATTTCCTACCTGTATTCTGGAGTGCCGCATTTATCTGCTCGTTTCCAATAAACATTATACAAGTACTAACTAAAGTAAAATGCACTGGAAAAGAGGATCTGGGGAGTCTCCCTGGAACTGTCTTTGAAATGGAGATGTCTGGCCAGAGCTACAGTATTTACAATGCTGTCTATGCTGTAGCACATGGTCTCCATGCTATGTGTTCATCCAGAGCCAGGCAGAAGACAAGAGGCAATGGAGAGGAGTGGAATTTGCTGAAAGTCCAACCTTGGCAGGTGAGTAATATTGCCCTTCAATGGGAACATAGCCATAATAATATAGTAATTTCAATTTTTACAAAATTCACTAAGTATCAAAATAGCAATAATTGCTTAGATCTATATGCTGCTTTACGGTGCTTGACAGCCCTCTCTAAGCAGTTTACAGAGTCAGCCTATTGCTCCCAACAATTTGGGTCCTCATTTTACCAACCTCAGAAGGCTGGAACTCAACCTTGACCCTGTTGAAATTTGAACTGCCAAAGTACAGGCACCCAGCAGGCAGCAGAAGTAGCCTGCATTATTGCACTCTAACCACTGCATCACTGTATACTTTTACGAATGAAGGCAAAAATATATCTCCCAGGATAATGATGTGAGATCAAATTTGGGTAGGTCAATGGGACCAGAGATTTACTCATCCGAGCTTTCAGATTCATGCTGGAGCCCATCTTCAGGAAATTTCTCTCTACTGAAATACCTGTTTTGGGTTGTTGTGTGAGTCATGTTTATCTGGTGTCTTCCTGTTGCTGCAAAATTAAATGTGTGTCCTTGTTCACTGCAATGTGAGGCTACCAATGAGTTTGGGTCTCCTCATCTGACTCGCTGTATTGCAAGATGTGCCATATTGTTGGTGATATACCTTCTTTTTTCTTTTCTCTCCTTTTTTTGGCCCACAATTTTTGTCACTTTGTCAAAGATTGCAATAAGGTTTCTCTGACATGATCTTTTTTTGACAAACACAGGTTGGCTTTTGGTTATGACTTTTTTACCTCTAGGTGTTCACAGATTCATTCCAAAAGAAAATAATCTTTTCCAGAATCTTCCTATGGGAAGGCTGAGGTCAGCCGGATAGGTCTGAAATTTCCTGGATTTATCTTTTTTCCTTTTTTGAAGATGGGAACTACATCGGCTATTTTCCAGTGCTCAGATAGTTCCCAGCTACTCCAGGATTTTTGAAAGATATAGTTGATTGGTCCTGAGATCATGTCTGCCAGTTCCTTCAGAAACTTTGGGTATAATCCATCTGGTCCTGATGATTTGAACTCCTCTAGGGTGGATTTACCATTTTCTTATCTATTTTAAGTTGTATTCCTGATTTGTTTTTCATAGTTCTGTTTTTGATAGGTCGGGCTGTTTGTTTCTTTTAATTGACCATCGTTTGGTAAATCACAGCATGGAACTGTATGTTTGTTGCCTATTATTGGCACCAATTTCTCATTTGTCTCATCTTTCAGCTTAATTCATTTCTGAAAAACCTCCATTTCAACAATAGTGCTGGGGAAGAAATAGTTTTCAATGAGAATGGAAACCTGGCAGCAGCATACGATATCATCAACTTGATTACTTCCCCCAATCGATCCTTTCAGAAGGTCCAAGTTGGACGCATTGAACCTCAGAGTTCTCAAAAGGAAGGCCTCACCATAAATACAACTACCATTGTATGGAATCCCAAATTTAAGCAGGTAAGTTAAACAAACCAACTAAAACATAGGGATATTTACTCAATTTCTGGGATTTTAAACCAGTAATCTTAGAGTGGTTCCAAGGTCATTTGATATCTTCTTAATGATGTTAGAAGACTTTTCTATCCTACAAAAATAAGAAGTTCTCAATTCTAATTACATTTTAAATTTGTAGGGAAAGAGCTCACTGGGGTTATGGAAACTCTGGGTTCAGTGGCTTGTGAAGAGCTTACTGAGGTGGAAGATTGACATTTTGAAAGGTAACACTGAAGGAAAGATTTACCTTTCTTCTTTTTAAAAAATATTAAAAATTACATTTACAATAAAACAAACAAGAAAAGGAAAGATTTTATATAGAGATAGATGATAGATAGATAGATAGATAGATAGATAGATAGATAGATAGATAGATAGATAGATAGATAGATAGATAGATAGATAGATAGATAGATAGATAGATGATGGAGAGAGAGAGAGAGAGAGAGACAGGCAGGCAGGCAGGCAGACAGACAGACAGACAGACAGACAAATAGATAAGTAGGTAGGTAGGTAGGTCAGTTGGCAGGCAGGCAGATTCCCACTAAGAAGGTTTCTGACTTCGTAGTCAATGTTTGAATCAGTTGAGACACAAAGCATGAAAAAGATCATCACACCTATTTTCCA
Organism: Coluber constrictor foxii; assembly: GCA_038048745.1. Taxonomy (NCBI): domain Eukaryota; kingdom Metazoa; phylum Chordata; class Lepidosauria; order Squamata; family Colubridae; genus Coluber; species Coluber constrictor. Next base: position 51,173,946 of record CM075961.1, read on the forward strand.
ATCCAGGCTAATATAAACATCACATTTCCCAGGCATTTTGCAGGAAATATTTTTTTTGCCACTATCACATTCAGCTTCCTATACCCAACTGAAAATCTGGGGACAGCTTCTGGCCATTTAGAGATTCAGTGGGTTTTTCTCTTCTTTTACTCAGAGAACTGAATAACATTTCAGCAGGCACTGGTGCTTGTATATTTTGAAATATGGGCAAGATTGAACTATTGTCCAGTTCTATTGACTGTTGGCCATCACTCAAGTCCTGTGTTCACCACACTTGCAACACTCTCCTACTTGTCAGACGGTTTTTTGATAATTGAGTATGTGCATAAAAAGAGCCTCAAATAGCTCAACAGGCTAGATAGCCTGTTGTTAACATCCATCTGTCTGCAATTATTGCAAGTTCGAGGCTCAAGGTTGACTCAGCCTTCCATCCTTTCTAAGGTAGGTAAATTGAGGACCCAGTTTGTGGGTGCAATAAGCTGACTTTGTATAAAAATATACAAAAGTATGAAGGCTATTGCTTAACGCATTGTAAGCCGCCCTGAGTCTCCGGAGAAGGGCGGCATATAAATCTAATTTTAAAAAAAAAGTGGCCACTGAAGCTGGACAACTGCTTGTTTTGCTTCACCCATCCTCTAAATGGAAAACCAGAATGCCATTCTTAAGTGGTAACATAGGGATAATTGGAAAAGAATGGCAAATACTAGACTAGAATATTATTGCTGTCAGCTCAGCAGTTTTAACACTGTTTCCCATACATTACAAATTTATTTTGGATTTTCTTATTACTGTTCACATTTAAAATAGCTCATTAAGATTATGAGAAACATACACTTTTATGACCCCTTCAGGACATCTCAAGTTCCTTTACGTACTGTGTAGGGGTTATGAACTGATTTGTACTCAACTTTTCAATAGCAGTTCAAAGATTTTTTCAGATGTCAACTTCTCCCCTGACTGATTCTAACAATCAGTCCTAGGAATTCCAAATTTTGCCTTATTAAAAATTATAAGAAGCTGGGTTTTTTTTAATTTATTTAAAGAGAATGATTGCTGACTGATTGATTATAATCCACTTTAATTCCTTACTTTGGCCATTCCCATTAGACACCACCTTCTGCCACCTGTGTAGAAAGTTGCCATCCCGGGTACCGGAAATTGATTAAGGAGGGAAAACAGATTTGCTGCTATGACTGTGTCGAGTGTTCAGAGGGAAGCATTTCCACCATGATTGGTAAGAAAAAATATGTATATTTCCTTAAAAATATATTATGCTCTAACCAAGTTGGGTTCTTGAACATAGTTTTAAAGAAAAGCATAGATTGATTGGGATCTCTCACTAGCTTTGTTCTCTTTCTTCTTTTTTTAAAGTAAAAACGTTTCTTTATTTATCTCTTGTTCAGGAAATGTGGTCTATTGAATATAAAAATAAAATTTAAAAGGATTTTCTTAAAGCAAAAATTTTAAGGGATTTATTCTCTCCACAAACAGCATCAGGAAGGAATAATTGTTAAAAACTTAACTTGATTCAATGTGTAGAATTTTTAGATATTTTATTTATGGTTTTTAGATTCCAACCAATGTGAGAGGTGTCCGGAAGAACAATATCCAAATGAGAAACACCATCGATGTATTCCCAAAATTATCACCTACTTATCCTACAAAGAAGTCCTGGGAGAAGTCCTGACTGGCTTTGCTGTTTCTTTTGCTGTCATCACAGTTATGGTGATGGGGACTTTCATCTTCCACCAGAACACTCCCATTGTCAAAGCCAACAATTGGGGTATCACCTGCACCCTGCTCGTCTCACTCCTGCTGTGTTTTCTTTGCTCCTTCCTCTTCCTCGGATGTCCAGGGACAGTCACATGTCTCCTCCGGCAAGCAGTTTTTGGAGTTGTCTTCTCCATCGCAGTGTCTTGTGTGTTAGCCAAAACCATCACTGTGGTTCTGGCCTTCATGGCCACAAAGCCGGGGAACCGCATGAGGTTGTGGGTGGGGAAAAGGCTGTCCGTCTCAGTCATTGTTTTTTGCTCTCTTATTCAAACAAGCATCTGTGCTGTGTGGTTGACCATTTCTCCTCCTTTCCCAGACTTGGACATGCATTCCCAGATGGATGAGATCTTAGTGCAATGCAACGAAGGCTCGGAGATCATGTTCTATGTTGTGCTGGGCTACATGTGGCTTCTGGCCCTCATCAGCTTCATGGTGGCCTTCTTTGCCCGGAAGTTGCCCGACACTTTCAATGAAGCCAAGCTCATCACCTTCAGCATGCTGGTCTTCTGCAGTGTTTGGGTGTCCTTTGTACCCACCTATTTGAGCACCAAGGGGAAATCCATGGTGGCTGTGGAAGTCTTCTCCATCTTGGCCTCAAGTGGTGGCTTATTAGGTTGCATTTTCCTGCCCAAGTGCTACATCATCATGCTGAAGCCAGAGCTGAATACCAGAGAGCAGCTAGTTAGGAAAAAGACTGATGTGATTTCAAGGCATAAATGATGACTGAATTTCATGGTTCTATGAAAGGAACCTATGAAAGGAACATGAACTAATAAGCTAAAGAATTTCATTCAGGAGTAGTTGTCTTCTCCCATTTTTTAAAAATAACAATCACATTTAGAGTTGTATACTGCCCCATATTGCTTTATAGCATTGTCTTGGTGGTTTACAATGTAAACATTGTTTGCATACTGTGCCCAACAATCTGGGTCTATCCTTTCATTCTCAGAAAGACTGAATCAACCTTGAGCGCCTTCAGGATCAAAGTCCAGGCTCTGGCAGAGTTTGCAGGCAAATTTGCTTTTACTATGCCACCAGGGCTCTTAATGTAAGAAACTTCATAAATACACAATATTTTATTTATTTATTTATTTATTTATTTATTTATTTATTTATTTATTTATTTATTTATTTATTTATTTATTTATTTATTTATTTATTTATTTATGTGATTTATATGTCGCCATTCTCCCTGAGGACTCATGGCGGCTTACATAAAGTATCATAAATACAAATCACAACAGACAAATTAAAATGAATTAAAATCCCCATTAAAATCATGCTAAAAAGACACTATATAACCCCACGATCAAAGTATTGTTGGAACAGCCACATCTTTAATCCACGGCGAAAGGAGAGGAGATCGGGGGCCGTCCTGAGCTCGGTGGGCAGACTATTTCAGAGAGTCGGGGCTCCAACAGAGAAAGCCCTCCCCCTGGGGGCTGCCAGCTGACATTGTTTGTCTGACGGCACCCGGAGGAGGCCAACTCTGTGGGAGCGCACCGGACGATGGGAGGAAGGCAAGAGGTGATCCTGTCAGTACCCTGGGCCTAAGCCATGTCAAGGAGAAAAAATGTGCACAATGTTTTCTAGATGAAGATGACTTTGTCTTTGACTAATAAACTGGAAAGTACATTCAGAAATAAAGTATTTATGCTTTCCAGAACTGATCGTGTTTATTAAGTAAGATTTTATCTCATTTATATTTATTTATTTATTTTACATTTATTTAGACTTAGACTTAAACTTAGAATATCTTTATTGTCACTTTAAGTATTAAAATCAAATTTCATTGCATACAGCTCTCAAAGGGTCATCACCTCCAATATACACTACATAAACATGATATAAATAAATAAATAAATACCCACATACCCCATATATTATATGACACAGAGAAACAACACAGTTTAGTTTGGATGCATACATGTACTTGGCGAGAAAAATGAATCTTGCAAGGTTACCAGATGGATGGCATAGGGAATAAAGCTGTTACAGAATCCTGGTAAAAATACTTCAAAAACTCCTCCTGGAGGGGAGCAACAGAAACAGATCATGAAGTGTGTGTGGGGGGGGGGGTCTCTAACAACGGTTTGAGCTCTAAGCACATAGAGCTTATAAGGAGCATCCTGATTAATGGGAAGCGAGTTTTCTAAACTTTTTGTTTCTCCTTACCACTCTCTGTATGGACTTTCTATCTGAGGTACTGCTACCACCAAACCAAAGACTGATGCAGTTTATTAAAACAACCTCAATTGTGCCTCTGTAAAAAATGGCCAGGACGGAAGGAGAAAGATGTGCTCTCCTCATCCGACACAGGAAATGCAGACACTGATTTGCATGCTACACTAAGAATGATGTGTGGAGAGACTAATTCACATTGCTAGTTGTCTGCACCCCCAGATACTTAACACAGTTGATCACTTCTACAGATGCATCGTTGATTCGGAGTGGAGTATGATATGCTTTCTAAAATCTGCAATGATCTCCTTTGTTTTATTAACATTTAGAACCAGGTTTCTTTTATTGCACCAGACGACCAGAATCTTGACCTCTTCCCTATAAGCATCTTCACTGTTCTCCTGAATAAGACTCAACACTGCCGTGCCATCCGCATACTTCACAATATGATTCATATTGGATATAGCATAGCAGTCGCGGATCATCAAGGTGAACAGTAATGGACTCAAGACACAGCCCTGGGGGGAATCTGTACTCTGCAGATGAAGTTGGAAACTTTTCTTCTAACTCACACAAACTGGGGGCTATCAGTAAGGAAATCAAGTATCTAGTTAGATAAAGGAGTATTAAAACCTAATAGGCCCCGTTTGTTCACCAAATACTGAGGAATGATTGTGTTGAGCATCGAACTAAAATCAACAAACAGCATTTGCACATTCTTCTCCTCCAGGTGCACCAAGCTACCATGAAGCACACCCGAAAGTGCTTCATCTATAGAGTGATTTTTCCAATAGAATAGAATAGAATAGAATAGAATAGAATAGAATAGAATAGAATAGAATAGAATGGAATGGAATGGAATGGAATGGAATGGAATGGAGTGGAGTGGAGTGGAGTGGAGTGGAGTGGAGTGGAATGGAATGGAATGGAATGGAATGGAATAGAATAGAATAGACTAGAATAGAATAGAATAGAATAGAATAGAATAGAATAGAATAGAATAGAATAGAATAGAATAGAATAGAATAGAATAGAATTCTTTATTGGCCAAGTGTGACTGGACACACAAGAGATTTGTCTTTGGTGCATAGGCTCTCAGTGTACATAAAAGAAAAGATACATTCATCAAGAATTATAAGGTACAACACTTAATCATATCCATAGTGTACAAATAAGAAATCAGGAAAAAATATCAATATAAATTGTATAAAACAAGCAACAAAGTTGCAGTCATACAGCCATAAGTGAAAGGAGATGGTTGGTGGGAACGATGAGAAAATTAATTAAAGATAAGGCAAGCTGTAATGAGTCAAATGTAGGGGGAAAGCATGAAACCATTTAGTCCTTTACTAATCTCTCAAAACATTTCAACATAATAGAAGTGAATGCAACTGGACGGTGATCATTTAGGCATGTGATTATAGTTTGGGGGGGCACTGATACAATGACAGCATTCTTAAAACATGTCAGCAAAGTGAGCAAAGAAGAGATATGCATTTAACTGAATTAGGAGATTGTGAGGTGAGAAGGAGAATTTATCTGGTTACTAATCCATCTCTTGTTCTTTTAATCAGCATTGCTTTCCTTGGATTGAGAAAGCCAGACTCGGTTCCCAAAATCTGTTATGATCCCAAGATCATTTCTTTCCTGATGAGGAGCTGCCAAGAGATGATTTCAGTCATATAATTTCTTCAACTAGAAAAATAGTTGATAATAGCTTTGGGAAAGGGAATTGCCTACCTAATGTTTATCAGAATTAATGAATTAAACTTGTTTTTTGGGCAAGCACAGACCCTAGGGAGACTTAGCAATTTAAGTTTACTATGACATTAGATGACATTATGAATCACTCAGATTGTAATCTACAACTTTAGTTACGCATAAAACCAATAGAGGTTCTTTCATAGTTCCAGGCAAAGTGTTGTGATGAAGATGTGGTTGCGCTGCTGTGATTGGAGCCAAATTGCTTTGGCATTCAAAGAGACTCACATACTTTCCCATGGGTTTCTGCTCTCTCTCCTTCTCCTTCAGACTTTTTTCCACAAGACCTTTAACTCCATGGGTCGTAACAAACAACATTTGCAGCTTAATCTCCATGCCTGCTCCAGCGATATTGTCATTGGAGAATTTGTGTCGACTTTATATCCTGAATGGTCTTTGCTCCACTTTATGGAACCCCCAGTAGGGTCTTTGAAAGGATGGCAAGTATTCCTTTAAAAGAAACTGTGATATGCCTTTCAAAGTTTTTTTTTTTAAATTGATTGTATTCAGGATATCCTGATTAATTTTTTTCCATTTTAGATGAGAATTAAAACTGGTTTAGGCATATTTTTTATTTATATATCTGTCTTGGTTAATGATATTTCAGGTGCTGGAATATACAGTATCTGTTAAATGTTGGCTTGTAGACATGGTTGTTCATGTTATTGTTGTTATACATCAATTAATCTGTTCATGAGAAGATTTGATTTTAATGACACTGTTCCCCTATTTTTTTATTTAACATTCAAAATGAAAGAGAAATCATATCAAAACTATTTAGCATGAATATTTTAATAAAGGTTGCAAATAGATATCTATGATTCGCATACTATTATTATGACACTTAGGAATTTGTCACGTTTTCCTGATTTGCAAACACTTCCATATAGTATGACCTTTATTTTATAAAGATTGCGGTAGCTTCAGTTTCTACTTTTTATGCAGTAAGTCTGCATAGTAGAAAGATGGAGCATATTTAAATATATGAATGTGATAAAATGTGAATTGTTGTTAACAGTTGGTAAAATCCATCAGTTTCTGCCCTTCTATTGCATTGCTGCCCTACATACACAAAACAATGCTTGTAATTGCATTTAAACTTCTCAAAATGTGATGCACAGTTCCCACTTCATCCTCCAATGAGATTCAAGCACTGCACCTGCCCAGATACATCATTTTAGATGCAGAGAAAAACATTATGAAAACTGTCTATCTAGATCCAGTTATTGTCACATTCGAAGATGATAGAACTAAATGAAACTCTTCTTGCAGGCCATTGCCTAAAAACTTACAGCATATCCTAGCCTTCAGTTTTGCCATTCAGGAGATCAACAGGAATGAGAACTTGTTACCCAACATCACCTTGGTCTCCAAGATATATGAGAACGGTTTTCAGGCAATGAAAGCCTCTGAGAGCCTTTTCACTCTCCTCTTTGTGGAAGATCTCTGTCAACTCAATTACAGGAAGGGAAAGGACCCAAATATCATGGCTGTCATTGGTGATCTCCCTTCCCATAACACTATCCAGGTGGCCAATATCTTAAACGCCTACAAGATTCCACAGGTAGGTATCTGGGCTCACATAAATGCACAAGAAGAAGGAAAGGTTGGTAGTTAAAAGTGAAGACAACCCCTCAAAAACAGCTGCAATATTGGGGAACTTGTTCAGTTTTTATTTCCTTATTTTGCCAGAGAAATGCAATGCATCAATTACTGTTACAAGTGTAGTAATTCTTAATAAGCACAAACGTATTTAGTTTGTAGAAACTGAATAGCTATCACTGTTTCGGACCTCTTCTTCTTCTTCTTCTTCTTCTTCTTCTTCTTCTTCTTCTTCTTCTTCTTCTTCTTCTTCTTCTTCTTCTTCTTCTTCTCCTCCTCCTCCTCCTCCTCCTCCTCCTCCTCCTCCTCCTCCTCCTCCTCCTCCTCCTCCTCCTCCTCCTCCTCCTCCTCCTCCTCCTCCTCCTCCTCCTCCTCCTCCTTGTCTTTCTCTTTATCATTTTGGATTCTTGTTCTTGCTCTTCTGGTGGCCTCAACCATTGTTAATTGATATTGTAGTAGAGTATCTGATGTTGTCTCTCCATCTTCTGGATATTCCATGTTCACAAGAATTTTAAATATGTTTATCTACCCTCATAATATAAAATGGAAGATGAATACTGTCAGATCCTTAATGAATAAGTCCTCTCTCTTATTAATCATTCCTATCTGCTCTCTAAAAGGCACATGGTGGCTCAGTGGCTGCTGAGTTTGTCGATCTAAGTTCAGTGGTTTGAATCCCTAGCACTGTGTAATGGGCTGAGCTCCTGTTACTTGTCCCAGCTTCTGCCAACCTAGCAGTTTGAAAGCACGTAAAAAATGCAAGTAGAAAAATAGGGACCACTTTTGGTGGAAAGGTAACAGTGTTCCATGCACATTTCGCATTTAGTCATGCCAGCCATATGATCACGGAGACGTCTTCAGACAGCACTGGCTCTTTGGCTTTGAAATGGAAATGAGCACTGCCCCCTAGAGTCGGAAACGACTAGCACATATGTGCGAGTAGAACCTTTACTTTTATCTGCTCTCTATTTCTGGTTAGCACAATCAAGGATTGAGATGACTTTGTCTAAAAAGGGGTGAATGGAATTCTAATGGTGGTCTGGTGGTCAGGAAAGATTGATCTCTAGATTTAGTATTTATCTCACCCATCAAGATTTTTTTATGGAAAAACCATGTCCAAAAGAAATACTTCCCCTTTTTTATGTGTCTAAAGAAGAAGTACTTAATGTAAAAGTACATCATTATTATTCCCACTCTGCAGCTCAGTTATGGCACTTTTGACCTGGCTTTGAGTGATAAACAGCACTTTCCTTCATTCTTCTGGATGACTCCAAATGAAAACCTCCAGTATGTAGGGATTATTCAGCTTTTGAAATATTTTGGATGGAATTGGATTGACTTACTCATTCCAGAAGACGCCACTGGAGAGAGATTTCTCAGAATTCTGAGACCAAAATTCATCCAGAGTGATATTTGCATTTCTTTAATTCAATTTATTCCAAGATTGACAAATTATGACCCCACTACCTTACGGAAGATTAATCTAGGTAAACTAGGACGTGTCCTGTGGTATAGTAAAGCCAATGTTATACTAGTTTATGGGGACATGCAATCTGTAGAAGGCTTACGACTAATTCTTGAATGCTATGAACTTGATCACAGGCTCCCAATAGAGAGGGTTTGGGTCATAAGTGCTCTGTGGGATGTCACTTCTGTCTTTGAGTCACAGAAATTCACCCCATTGTCTTTTAGTGGAAGCTTGTCGTTTGCCCTACACACAAATAGGGTACCAGGCTTTCAAGAGTTCTTTGAGAAGCTAAATCCATATCACTCTAAAGTGCATTTCCTACCTCAGTTCTGGAGAGCCACATTTAGCTGTTCACTTCCAATGTACAATATATATGCATCAGGCAACAAAAACTGCACTGGGAAAGAGAATCTAAGGAATGTCCCTGGAACTGTCTTTGAAATGGAGATGTCTGGCCAGAGCTACAGTATTTACAATGCTGTCTATGCTGTAGCACATAGTCTCCATGCTATGTATTCATCCAGAGCCAGGCAGAAGACAAGAGGCAATGGAGAAAAGTGGAATTTACTGAAAGTCCAACCTTGGCAGGTTAGTTGTGGTTCCTTCTAATGTAGTGGGAATGTAGCCACAATAACATATTGATTTCAATTTTTACAAAATTCAAAATTCATTAACAGTATATTTTACAACAGTCTGCATTTATCTGAAAGTGTCTGAACAAAACATGTTTTCATTTAGATAATGTAGGAGATTAAAAGTTGAGCCCAAGGGTTGGGTCAAATGCATCATTGGTTTGGTGTCTCTACACCCCCATAAGAGACCTAATTCTAGGCCCCCTTTAAGTCCGTTGGCTTTTCTCTGGTGCCAATTCACCTTGACCATTAATAGTTCAGAATGTTGTAATAGGTAACATGAAATAAACTTGTAGTACTTTTGAACTCTGTTCTGAATCCATGCAATAAGGAATATTACCATATTCTTTATTTAGCTGCTCCTCTAAAGTGTGTGTGTGTGTGTGTGTGTGTGTGTGTGTGTGTGTTTAGAGATAGATAGATAGATAGATAGATAGATAGATAGATAGATAGATAGATAGATAGATAGATAGACAGACAGACAGACAGACAGACAGACAGACAGACAGACAGACAGACAGACAGATAGATTTAAAATATTTTAAAAATTGCTGTTTAACAACAGCATAGTCGGAAGGGACCTTGGAGGTCTTCTAGTCTAACACCCTGCTCAGACAGGAAACCCTATACCAGTGATGATTAACCTTTTTGGTGCCGAGTGCCCAAAGCATGCATGTGTGAATGCATTTGCATGAGGGCTCCCCCTGCACCCCATTTTGGGCCTGGAAAGCCTCCTGAACCCCTGTGCATGCATCCTGCCCCCCCCCCACATGCACATGTACATCCCCCACATGTGCCCCACCCCTGCACATGCACGGCAGAGACCAAAAGACTAGGTGTCTGGCTGGAGGCACACATGCATACGCAGTGGATGAGGTGACCACTGGCGTTCTGCAGAGAGGGCTTACATCACTTCCTACATCACTTCTGATAAATGGTTATCCAATATCTACTTATAAACTTCCAGTGTTGGAGCATTCACAACTTCTGGAGGCAAATTTTTCCACTGATTAATTATTCTAACTGTCAGGAAATTTCTCCTTAGTTCTAGGTTGCTTTTCTCCTTGATTAGTTTCCACCCATTGCTTCTTATACTCTTTCAGGTGTTTTGGAGAATAGATTGACCCCCCTCTTCTTTTCTTTTTTTTTAATTAAAAAGTTTTTAAAAATTTTACACATATTTTCCCCCTCCACGCCCCTCCTATCCCAACCCCCCGCCCCCCCCCCAGACTTCCCAGAGCAAATACAAAAAAACCCCTTCATACACTAACTATCTATAAATTTATAGATTTATAAATAAATCTATATCTCCCTCTTACAGTTTAACTCCCCTTGTTCATATCTAAATATAACTGTTTAAACCAGTTCTTGCTTGAAAGTATGGAGCCTGAGTAGCGTAGGGGGTTAATGCCTCCTACTAAAGGCAGCAATTAACATCCAGCTGCCTGTAATTCTGTGAGATCAATCCTAGCCAGGCTCAAAGTCGACTCAGCCTTCCATCCTTTCTAAGGTGGGTAAATTGAGGACCCAGTTTGTGGGGGAAATAAGCTGATTTTGCATAAATATATACAAAAGTATGAAGGCTATTGCTTAATGCATTGTAAGCCGCCCTGAGTCTCCGGAGAAGGGCGGCATATAAATCAATTTTTTTTAAAAAAGTAGTTAATCCCACTTCATTCTTGTCCATTCTTCAATAATAAGCAGGTCTTCTTTCTTCCAGTACTACATAATCAAAGCCTAATTACAATTAACCATCACATCTCCAACCCTCACATTAACAAAATATTTCAACTAGTCTCAAGTAAACTGTATTGTAAAAAACCTTATTTTACTTTTCATCCATAAACTAATATTGAACATAAACTTATTCATTTTATTCTCTACAAATCCACTACATAACATTAATGTGACTTAAAACAAAATGTAGAAGTTTAAATAATATCCTTCTTGTAACCCATGAATTTGTGTTGAGAGATCTACACTGACCTTAACTTTAACATCCATAATATTTTCCTTTTAACCCATCAACTTTTATAAATTTTTGAACAAAACATTGTTTAAAATATACTTCCAAACAAAAGTCAAAATTTAGTCAATAACCTATAACAATTCAAACATAACATTACTTAATATAACTTTCCAGAACAAATCATGTCCCTAAATATAAGTAAATCATTCATTTTCACTGTAATATAACTTTACAGAACAAAACAAATCATATCCCTAAGTACAGGTATAATAATTCTTTTTCACTATTACTATCCACCCCAACAAGGAGGATTATAATTTTTCCATCTCCATTTTTTCCTGATTTTTTTGCGAGCCTTCTTCTTTAGTCTTGTTCCTCCGCCTTTTTTTATTTTTACAAATTCTTGGATTTTCAGCTGGAATTGTTGAACATTACAGTCTTGTTCACTTCGCAAAACAATTCCTTTTAATAAGCACCTCTTTAACTAAAATTGAGAGTCCATTTTTGTAAAGAAATTGTAAAGCTCCATTTCGAATCCTTCTTATGTTAAAAATCCCAACGCACCCTGACAATTTTCCATTTGACTGCATCAGAACCTCTGGAAAGATTTCTCTCAATATTTCTTGGTTAGACTCCTTCAAGCCTCTCAGCTTTCCCTTCTTAATTTGAAGAACATCCACTCCATTTTCCACAGGCGCTTTGAACTGGGTTGTTTCTACCTCCTCTTCATTCAGTATCTCAATATTATTTGACATCTGGGATACCGATACATTATCTCCCCATATATCTTTGTTGCAAATTTGAGTAAAAACCTTCTCAAAACGCCCTTCCAGTCTTTCCATTAACGAGGAGGTAAATGATTCTAGCATTTCTTTAAAGAGATCCACAGTCAATATTTGTGTATTTGCTGATGTATATAACGGTAAGCCTTCGTCCCTTTCAGAGAAACCAGCCATTTTTTTTCCTTCCAGTAAAACTTTCACTTTATACTTTCCAGCAACTAATTCAATTATTCCAATTCTTAAGTGGTACAAAAAAGTCTTTTTTTCCTAAAAATAATTTTTAAATCCTTCTCCTTTAAGATATCCTCTTCTTTTCAGCAGAGGCTCTCAGCACAGCATAATACTTTGTATCTAAGTTTCATTTTTTCACGCCCCTTTAAAGCTAAACACCATCTTACTTTCCCTTTCTTCCATAAGAATTCAGAGTGAAGTAATAAACTTTCCAGAGTGAAAATATAGTACTTGCAATTTAGTTTCTCCTGTGTTTGCTCTGTCATCTTTTAGATCCAGAATTTTTTTTTTAAGTTGAATTGCTGGGGTGGTCATGGCGTCTAGTTCTGCTTAAAACAGAAACATCCTGGGTCCAGATGTTTGATGGGCTTTCCAGGGAGCTCTCACCCTTTAAGCCCCAGATTTTTTAAAAAAAACCTGGGGCTCTTAGGGAGCTCTACCCACACCTGTCGGCTCTCTTTCCCCCCTTCACCCAGGGGAAACATTTTCAAGCCGCTAGACAGCTGATTTTCGCTGTTCTAGCAGCTCTTATGGAGCCCGGGGCTGGCGCCCACAAAGGAGCGTCCTTCGACGCCAGCGGAGCCACAGGAAGTCCAACCCCCTCTTCTTTGTAGCAACCCTTATATATTTTTAAGACTGCTATCAAATCACACCTAGTCCTTCTTTTCATTAAACTAGACATACCTAATTCGAGCAACCTTTTTTAATACATCTTAGTCTCCAGTCCCCTAATCATCTTGCACTCTTTCTAGAGTTGCAACATCCTTTTTACAATGTGGTGACCAAAATTGGATGCAGTATTCTAAGTGAGCTCTGCAGGATGAAGGCATCTTCCCATGTTTCAAACCAATAAGGTCTGAGCTTTCTTTTGCCAATTAAACCCACAATATTTGCTGATGTCATTGATCCATCTTCTTTTCAGTCTCTTGTAGACACCTTTTATCATCAGTGAAAAGTGATTAGAGTTGATAAAACACTTTTTTATCAACTGGGATCCATTCTATGACTGCCTTGGTCCACCTGCCAAATCATTATTAAGCGGTACTAACTTCAAATGATTTTGATTCTATCCTCTATTAATGCAGCCTAGGATTGAGTTGGCTTTTTTGGCAGCTGCAGCACACAGCTGGCTCATATTGTTCACCAGACTTCAAGATCCCTGTCACAGTTACTACTATTGAGTCAGGTGCCATCTATACTATACCTATTATTTGTATTTTCTTACCAAAATACAGAATCTTATTTTTTTCACCACTGAATTTTCTTTTGTTAGATAGTGCCCAATCGTCACATCTGACAACATCCTTCTGTATTTTAAGCCTATCTTCTGGAGTGTTGGCTACTCCTGCCAATTTTGTGTCATATGTAAATTTGATGACTTATCTATCCCCTCATCCAAATCATTGATGAAGATGTTGAAGAGTACTGGGCCTAAAACAGAGCCTTGGGGTATCCCACTGCATATTTCCATCCATGTATGCAGTTCCATTGAGGACTACATGTTGAGTGCCGTTGGTCAGCCATTTATGAATCCATCTGGTGGTGATGCTGTCTAACCCACATTTTTCTACTTTAGCAAGTATGGTCTACCTTATCAAATGCCTTACTGAAGTCCATGTAAATTATATCCACAGCATTTTTCTCATCCACTAAAATTTGTCTGGCATGATCTGTTTTTGACAAATCGATGTTGGGTCTTGGCTATAACTTTGTTTGCCTAAGGTGTTCACAGATTCATTATTTGATTTTCTTTTCCAGAATCTTCCCAGATATTGATGTCAAGTTGATAAGTCTGTAGTTTCCTAGATCCATTTTTTTCCCTTTTTTGATGATGGGAACTATGTCACCTCTTTTCCAGCCCTCTGGTAGTTCCCCAGTGCTCCAGGATCTTTGAAAAATATAGTTTATTTATTAATTTATTTATTTTGTCGAGTACATATTAGGTAATATAAATAAGTTTATATAAATAAAATGAATACAATTAAAGGAAACATTAGGATAGGGATGGTAGGCACGCTGGTGCTCTTATGATCGCATCTGCCGGTTTCTTCAGAAACTTGGAATGTAATCCATCTGGTCCTCTTGATTTGAACTCACGTAGGGTAGACAGGTGCTCTCTTACCTTTTTCTTATCTATTTTAAGTTGTTTTCCTGATCTGTTTTTCCTGGTTCTGTTTTTGATAAATTGGGCTGTTTTTCCATCCAGATGCAAAAAATTAATTAAGCAGTTCTTCTTTCTCCCTGTTGCTCATTACTTTCTTGCCATTTTCTCCCATTAATGGACCAGTAATTTCCTTGACATTTTTCTTGTTTTATACATGTTAAAAGAAGCTGTTGTTGTTGTTGTTGTTGTTATTTTTGACTTTTATCACAAGACTTAGTTCATTTTGAGCCTTAGCTTTCCTGACTTCATTTTTGCAGACCTAAGATATTTGTTGATATTCTGCCTTGGTAGGTGCCCCTCTTTCCAGTTTTTATATTTGTCCCTTTTGTCTTTAAAATTTATAATTTTTAGTTGTCTATAGGTTTGGTGGTAACCTCTGAAAGTGTGTATTCCTTGTTGTAATTTTGATTTTTTTTTCATAGATATTATATTAGGTATATAGAGATATTTTTTCCAGAGGTCTTCTGCTTCCTTTCCAAGTTTCAATCCAGTAAACAAATACCTTTTATGAAACATTTTGTGCTTGAATAGCAGAAGAAAAATTCACTAAAGTAGAGAGAAGGAAAAATTGTGCAAAATAATAATAATAATCGATGAAATTGGTGGCAGGGGTAAGATAATTAATTCTTCTAACTGTTCTAACTTCTAGAAATTGTGGCTGCTCCAACACTGGAAGTTTTTAAGAAGAGATTGGACAACAATTTGTCTGAAATGGTATAGGGCTTCCCACTTGAACAAAGAGTTGGACTAGAAGACTAGAAGTCCTCCAAGATCTCTTCCAACTCTGTTATTCTATTATTCTATTATATTTCTTAGCAAAAGTTTTATCCGTCATTAAGTGCAATTTGTGCAATATTACTGACAAAAAACTCTATTTTAATTAAATTCAATTCAGTTTATTACAGTCATACACCAGAGACCAGAAAAAATAAAAACACTCAGTAAATATGCAATTAAAAATTCTACTATAAAATAGTAAATAACAGCTAAAATGTATGATAAAATCCAGACTGTCAATTATATATGGTCTAAAATTACAATTCATCAACTTGTAGCCCATAGTCAGTTTAATATTTAAAAAGAAAGAAATAAGCAGTGCAACAGGTTTGCCGTATTTGTTGTATAAAATAGCTATGGTGGATTAGACATGTGTTTCTGATGAATCCCCAAGGCTGGTGTGCAGAATATAACCACCTGTGCAGAAGTAATGGACTTAAGCAGCCACTGGAGATAAGCAGTGTGGGAGTGGTCAGGATACCCAGTAATTGTTGGAAGAATGTGTTGAATTTCTCTGTAAAGGCACATCGAAAGAATAATACTTAAATATAAAATATAGTACTGCAAAATAGAATTATACTTTTGGAACATTAAAAAATATACTATTAACGCTAAAGTTTGGCTGCTAGTTAAAAAATATTTGAGTGCCATTTGGTAAATCCCGGCATGGAACTGCTATTGCCTGCTATTGGTATCAATTTCTCCCTTATATCTGTTATCTTTCAGCTTCATTTGTTTCTGAAAAACCTCCATTTCAACAATAGTGCTGGGGAAGAAATAGTTTTCAATGAGAATGGAAACCTGGCAGCAGCATACGATATCATCAACTTGATTACTTTCCCCAATCGATCCTTTCAGAAGGTCCAAGTTGGAGGGATTGAACCTCAGAATTCTCAAAAGGATGATCTCACCATAAACACAACTACCATTGTATGGAATTCCAAATTTAAGCAGGTGAGTTAAACAAACCAACTAAAACATGTGGATATTTTCTCAATTTCTGGAATTTTAAACTAGTAATCTTAGAGTGGTTCCAAGGTCATTTGGTATGATATAGATGGATAGATGATAGATAGACGATAGATAGATAGATAGATAGATAGATAGATAGATAGATAGATAGATAGATAGATAGATAGATAGAGGATGGATGGGTGGGTGGGTGGGTGGGTGGGTGGGTGGGTGGGTAGATAGATAGATAGATAGATAGATAGATAGATAGATAGATAGATAGATAGATAGATAGATAGATAGATAATGGATGGATGGATAGACTCTCCCACTAATGAGTTTATCTGACCTTTTTTTTTTTTAATCAGTTGGGACACAAAGCATGAAAAAGGTCATCACACCTATTTTCCACTTCAGGCTAATGTAAACATCCCATTTCCCTGGAGTTTTGCAGGAAATGTTTCTCTTGCCACTTCCCATAGCCAATTCAAAAATCTGGGGACAGCTTCTGGCCATCTGGAGATTTAGTCATTTTTTTCCTCTTCTTTTTCTCAGAGAACTGAATAGCTTTTCTGCAGGTACTAATGCTCGTGTATTTTGAAATACAGGCAAGTTTGGATTATTGTGCTATCCCATTTTATTGTTCATCACAGAATAACACAGATGGATTGTGGACATATACCAAAGTTGGCCATCACCCCAACTCCTCTGTTCACCAAACTTGCATCCCTCTCCTAATTGTCAGATGGTTTTTTGATAACTGAGTATGTGCAGAAAAAATGAGGCAATTGAAGCTGGGCAATCTGCTTGTTTTACTTCACTTATCCTGTACATGGAAAATCAGGATACCACTCTTGAGTGACAATGTAACACAGGGATAATTGGAAAAGGATACCAAATATCGTAGACCAATATACGAGACCAGAATATTTTTGCTGTCATCTCAGCAGTTTCAACACTATT
The DNA here is from genome assembly GCA_038048745.1 of Coluber constrictor foxii. Classification (NCBI taxonomy): domain Eukaryota; kingdom Metazoa; phylum Chordata; class Lepidosauria; order Squamata; family Colubridae; genus Coluber; species Coluber constrictor. The sequence goes on from CM075961.1 coordinate 51,191,200, forward strand.
TTCCATATATTACAAATTTATTTTGAATTTTCTTCTTACTATTCAAATTTAACACCTCATTAAGATTATGAGAAATATACTTTTATCACCCCCTTTAGGACATCTCAAATTCCTTTACGTACTCTGTAGGGGTCATGAACTGATTTGTATTCAAATTTTCAATAGCAGTTCAAAGATTTTTCAGATATCAACTTCTCCTCTGACTGATTCTAGCAATCACTCCTGGGAATTCCAAATTTTGCATTATTAGAAGTTACAAGAAGCTGGTTTTCTTTAGGTAAAGATAAAGGTTCTGCATGCACAGATGTGCTAGTTGTTCCCAACTCTAGGGGGCGGTACTCATCTCTGTTTCAAAGCCAAAGAGCCAGCACCATCCGAAGACGTCTCTGTGGTCATGTGTGGCATGACTAAAAGCCAAAGGTGCACGGAATGCTGTTACTTTCCCACCAAAAGTAGTCTCTATTTTTCTGGTTGTATTTTTTACCTGCTTTCAAACTGCTAGATTGGCAGAAGCTGGGACAAGTAATGGGAGCTCACCCCATTATGCAGCACTAGGGATTCGAACTGCTAAACTGCTGACCTTTAGATCGAAAAGCTCAGTGTCTTAGCCACTGAGCCACTGCATCCCTTGGTTTTCTTTAGCATATATTTAAAGAGAATATCTTCTAACTGATTGATTCAAAGCCTGATTATAATCCATTTTAATTCCTTATTCTTGCCATTCTCATTAGACACCACCTTCTGCCACCTGTGTAGAAAGCTGCCATCCTGGGTACCGGAAATTGATTAAGGAGGGAAAACAGGTTTGCTGCTATGACTGTGTTGAGTGTTCAGAGGGAAGCATTTCCACCATGATTGGTAAGATAAAAAGATCTATATTTATTTAAGAATACATTATGCTCTAACCAAGTTTGGGTTCTTGAATATAGTTTTAAAGAAAAGCATAGAATGATTGGGATCTCCCACTAGCCTTCTTTTTTTAAAGTAAAAATGTTTCTTTATTTAAGTATATAATCTTTTGTTCTGGAAATATGGTCTTTTGAATACAAAAATAAACTTTAAAAGGATTTTCTTAAAGCATGATTTTTAAAACGACTCCTTGTTGTTCTCTCCAAAAGCAACTTCAGGAAGGAATAATTGTTAAAGACTTAATTTGATTCAATGTGTAGAATTTTTAGATATTTTATTTATGGTTTTTAGATTCCAACCAGTGTGAGAGGTGTCCAGAAGAACAATATCCAAATGAGAAACACCATCAATGTATTCCCAAAATTATCACCTACTTGTCCTACAAAGAAGTCTTGGGAGAAATCCTGACTGGCTTTGCTGTTTCTTTTGCTGTCATCACAGTTGTGGTGATGGGGACCTTCATCTTCCACCAGAACACTCCCATTGTCAAAGCCAACAATTGGGGTATCACCTGCACCCTGCTCGTCTCACTCCTGCTGTGTTTTCTTTGCTCCTTCCTCTTCCTTGGATGTCCAGGGACAGTCACATGTCTCCTCCGGCAAGCAGTTTTTGGAGTTGTCTTCTCCATTGCGGTGTCTTGCGTGTTAGCCAAAACCATCACTGTGGTTTTGGCCTTCATGGCCACAAAGCCGGGGAACCGCATGAGGTTGTGGGTGGGGAAAAGGCTGTCCGTCTCAGTCATTGTTTTTTGCTCCCTTATTCAAACAAGCATCTGTGCTGTGTGGTTGACCATTTCTCCTCCTTTCCCAGACTTGGACATGCATTCCCAGATGGATGAGATCTTAGTGCAATGCAACGAAGGCTCAGAGATCATGTTTTATGTTGTGCTGGGCTACATGTGGCTTTTGGCCCTCATCAGCTTCACAGTGGCCTTCTTTGCCCGGAAGTTGCCCGACACTTTCAATGAAGCCAAGCTCATCACCTTCAGCATGCTGGTCTTCTGCAGTGTTTGGGTGTCCTTTGTGCCCACCTACTTGAGCACCAAGGGGAAAGCCATGGTGGCTGTGGAAGTCTTCTCCATCTTGGCCTCAAGTGGTGGCTTATTAGGTTGCATTTTCTTGCCCAAGTGCTACATCATCATACTGAGACCAGAGCTGAATACCAGAGAGCAGCTCGTTCGGAAAAAGACTGATGTGATATCAAGGGCAGCATGAATGATACCTGAATTTATATCATTTGGATGAATAATTTCTGAATTCTGAATTTTATTCAGAAATAATTGTCTTCTTAATTTTTTTAATTGCAATAGAATTTAGGCTTGTTAAATGGGTGAGAGTGACCAAGGTTCAGTCTCTCCAAACTGTCTTTACCAATGTAATTTTGTTTATTATAAAGCAACTTTAAGTTAACCTTGATGAAGGAATGGATGTAGTAGTTTGTATAGTTTGGCTGGCCACGCCCCCGAACCGGTCCCCGTCCTGATCGCTGCTCACTTACCCATCCACATCATCAGAGGCTTTTTTTTTTTACTTTTAAAAGCATTTTTTTCTACAACCTCTTTGGCCGAAAAAATGCTTACAAAAGTAAAAAAATAAGCCTCTGATGATCGCACGGCGCATTTTAAATTTGAGGGGTTCACTATAGAGATGAAGAGAAAAGCTGAATTTGGCTCAGTTTAGAGGTTAGGATGAAGGGTAATGTTGATTGTTTAAAAAATAGATAGAGAATAAATATTATGGCAAAAAGGGAAATTGTAAATTTATATCAATTGTAAATTTAGCTGAAATGACTAAAAATTGCTTAAGTTTGTGTACCGGCCAATACACTGTTCAGAAAAAATACATTGTATGTTTGTGTGTATATGTAAAAAATTAAAAAAAAACATTTTTTAAAAAAAGATAATACGATCCAGGAATTTCCAACATTTTTGCCAATTTTTGGACATTGTTAATTTATAATTACTTTCCCATAGCGGTGGGAAGTCGGCAAATGGACTGTTTCTGGCCTCCGGAGGGCCCTCCAGAGGGGGGGGGGCTCTGGGGGGGAGGCTGTTTTGATCCAACCAAGACTCCTAGAGAGGCTCTGGAGCCTGGCAGTGAAGCCGGACAGTGGAGAGAAACTAAAAGTGTTGTGGGCTTCAGAAGGGCAAAATGTGCTTCAGAATGTGCAGCTCCTGGCTCTAACAGTGACGGACATGTGTGACATCAAGTTGGCCATGCCCACCAAGCCACGCCCATGAAGCTACGCCCACAGAACTAGTAGCAACAATATTTAGATTTCACCACTGAATTGAACCATGATAAGATGGACCTGGAGACACAGAACTTGCCCTTCACTGCTCCAGACTGTCTAGAGTGAGACCAGAGGGACCCTGTTCTTGAAAACTCACACAGGTTCCTACAGACCCAAAGGTGCTTTTTACAAAAGGCAATTGGATTTTCTTGGTTTTTTTTCTTCGAAAACATTTTGCTTCCCATCCAAGAAGCTTCTTGACTGAATAGTAAAATGTTTTGAAAGTAAAATAATAATAAAAACTTGAGATTCTTTTTTAAAAGAAAAGAAAAGAAAGAAAAAAAATAACCTTTGGGACAACCATGATCTGGATATCTATAAATATCCTCCTACACAGAGGTGGGCTTCATATACTGTAGCAACCAGTTTGCCCAGCACCAGAAATGTGTGCTCATGTATGTGCCATCCATGCGATGTCAAACAACACGGCAATTTGCTCATATGTGCTGTCCGCACATGCATGAAACATCACAAAACATGGCAATTCACATGTACACAACATTTGCACATGCATGGGATGTCAAACACAGGGATATAGGATAGGATTGCGTCTGGGTGGGTGGGTGGGGGCAAGCCCAACAGCAAGCAGTCACTACTGCTTCTCATGAACCGGTCTGAACCGACTGAATCCCACCTCTGCTCTACAGATATTCTTTTTTTCAATGTGACAGTTTCAGCAAATCAAGGGGCAGAACTGGAAAGTATTTCTCTGAATTAGGAGGTTGTGAGATGAGAAGGGAAAACTTATCTGACTACTAATCTATCTCTTCCTCTTTTAACCAACATGCAAAACTCAATTTCCAAGATCTCAAGATCATTCCTTTCTTGCCTGATGAGGAGCTGCCAAGAGATGGGTGTGGACTGTACAATTTTTTCAATTGGAAAAAGAGCTGAATAGCTTTGTGAAAGGATTCATCTACCTTGTAATTATCTAAATTAATTAATTAAACTTGTTTTTTAGGGGGAGGCATAGAACCTAGGGAGACTTAATAATTTAAAATTAACAACTCAATGAGGTTCAGTAGGTTGCAGTATGAATCAGTAAAATGATAATTATTGTAATCTACAATTTTAGTTATGCTTAAAACCAATAGAGGTTCTTTCATTGTTCCTGGCAATGTCTTGTGATGATGAAGATGTGGCTGCACTGCTGTGATTGGAGCCAAATTGCTTCGGCATTCAAACAGACTCACATACTTTGCCATTGGTTTTTACTCTCTCTCCTTGCCCTCCAAGCTTCTTTTAGCAAGACCTTCAACTCCATGTGTCGAAACAAAGAACATTTGCAGACTAATCTCCCTGCCCTCTCCAGTGATATCGTCATTGCAGAATTTGTGTCTACTGCATATTCTGAATGGTCTTTGCCCAACTTTAGGGAACGTTCAGAAGGCTCTTTGAGAGGAAGGCAAGTACTCCTTTGAAGAAAACTGTGATATGCCTTTCGAGATTTTTTTAAATTGATTGTATTCAGGATATTTTGTTTAATTCTTTTCCAATTTAGAAGAGAATAAAAAGTGTTTTAGGAAGACTCTTATTTATACTTCTGTCTTGATTAACGATATTTCAGGTGCTGGAATATAGTTGTTGAATGTTGCCTTGTAGGCATGGTTTTCATGTGCCTGTTTTACATATGAATTCATCTGCTCATAAGAAAAACTCATAATTTTAATAACATTGTTCCTCTATATATTTTTATTTTATATGTATAAGCCCAGTCAAAAATATTTAGCATTTTAATAAAAGTTATAAATGTAAATCTTACACCTTCAGTACTTGGATTGTCATTAACAGTTGGCACAGTCTATCAGTTTCTGTCATCCAGTTCCATTGCTATCCTACATATATGAAACAATCCTTTTGATTGCATTAAAACACAGTTTAAAATTTCTCAAAATGTGATGCACAACTGCCCACAGGATCCTTAAGTGTGTTTCAAATGCTCCACCTCAATCTTCCTCACTTCTGGAATATTTTTGGTTGCCACATTCTAAAAAGGCATTGAGACTCTAGAAAGAGTGCAGAGAACAGCAGCCAAGAAAATTAGGGGACTGCGCTGCACTCTAAAACATATGAAAAATGGTTGTAGGAATTGGGAATATCTAGTTTTTTGTTTTGTTTTTTTAAAAAAAGGATTAGGAGAGACATGATAGCAGTGTTTCCTGGTATAAGATTTCCTGGCTGAGCAATAGTTGGACTACAAGACCTCCAAGGTCTCTTCCAACTCTGTTATTCTGTTTTTTCTTTTTCAAAGAAGTGTTTCAGAACATGAGTGCTTTCTTTATTTCTCTAATACTCATTAAAGCAGAGAGATACATCATTTTAGGCATGGAGAAAAACCTTATGAAAGATGTCTGTCTAAATCCAATTATTGATACATTCGAAGATGATAGAACTAAATGAAATTCTCCTTGCAGATTATTGCCTAAAAATTTACAGCATATCCTAGCCTTCAGTTTTGCCATTCAGGAGATCAACAGGAATGAGAACTTGTTACCCAACATCACCTTGGTCTCAAAGGTATATGAAAATGGTTTTCAGGCAATGAAAGCCTCTGAGAACCTTTTGAGTCTCTTCTTTTTGGAAGGCCTCTGTCAGCTCAATTACAGGAAGGGAAAGGACCAAAACATCATGGCTGTCATTGGTGATCTCCCTTCCCAGAACACCATCCAGATGGCCAACATCTTAAATGCCTACAAGATTCCACAGGTAGGTATCTGGGCTCACATAAATGCACAAGAAGAAGGATAGGGTGGCAGTTAAAAAAAACTATCTGAGGGAAAAACGTGGGGGGAAGCCTTCTAAAACAGTAAAAGTATTGGGAACTCATTTATTTATTTTGCCAGAGAAATGCAATGCATCTTTGATTTTGGCAGTTTAGCCATTCTTAATTTATATTTTAGTAGTGTGTCTGATGTTGTCTCTCCATCTTCTGGGTATGTCTCAAGTTATTTGACTTTCTCTCTTTTTGTTTATGTCACAACAATATAAATATATTTATCCGAAAAGTAATAAATATTTTATCCTTATAATATAAAATGCAAGATGAAAGTTATTTGAGTGTCACTATGGGTAATTAATACTGTCCAGTCGTTAATGAGTAAGCCTCCTCTCTTGTTACTCATTCCTATCTGCTCTCCATTACTGCTTAGCACAATCAAAGATTGGGGTGACTTTGTCTAAAAAGGGATGAATGAAATGTTAATGGTGATCTGGTTGCTCTCCCCACATTTAATATTTATCTCTTCCATTAATGATTTTTTATGGAAGTAAGATGTAAAAGAAATGTGCTTCCTTCCTTCTTTTTGACGTATCTGGAAAAAGATTTCCTAGCCTAAAGTACATCCTTATTATTCCCACTCTGCAGCTCAGTTATGGCACTTTTGAACTGACACTCAGTGATAAACAACAGTTTCCTTCTTTCTTCTGGATGACTCCAAATGAAAACCTCCAGTATGCTGGGATTATTCAGCTCTTGAAATATTTTGGATGGAATTGGATTCACCTGCTCATTCCAGAAGACACCACTGGAGAGAGATTTCTCAGAATTCTGAGACCAAAATTTATCCAGAGTGATATTTGCATTTCTTTAATTCAACTTATTCCAAGATTGACAAATTATGACCCCAGTACCTTAAGGAAGATTAATCTAGGTAAAATAGGACGTGTCCTGTGGTATAGTAAAACCAAAGTAATACTAGTTTATGGGGACATTCAATCTGTAGAAGGCTTACGAGTAATTCTTGAATTCTATGAACTTGATCACAGCCTCCCAATAGAGAGGGTTTGGATCATAAGTGCTCTCTGGGATGTCACTTCTGTCTTTCAGGCACAGAAATTCACCCGATTGTCCTTCAATGGCAGCTTGTCGTTTGCCCAACATACAAATAGGGTACCAGGCTTTCAAGAGTTCCTTGAGAAGCTAAATCCATATCACTCTAAAGTGCGTTTCCTACCTATATTCTGGGGTGCCGTATTCATCTGTTCATTTCCAGTAAACAATATACAAGCACCACCTAAAGGAAGCTGCACTGGGAAAGAGGATGTGCGGAGTCTCCCTGGAACTGTCTTTGAAATGGAGATGTCTGGCCAGAGCTACAGTATTTACAATGCCATCTATGCTGTAGCACATGGTCTCCATGCTATGTATTCATCCAGAGCCAGGCAGAAGACAAGAGGCAATGGAGAGGAGTGGAATTTGCTAGAAGTCCAACCTTGGCAGGTGAGTTACATTGCTTTCAATGGGAACACAGTCATAATACTATAGTTATTTCAATACTAATACTATACTTTTACTAATGAAAGCACATGTCCCAGGATAATGATGCGAGATCGAATTTGGGTCTGTCAATGGGACCAGAGATTTACTCATCCAAGCTTTCAGACTTATGCTGGAGCCCATCTTTCGGAAATTTCTCTCTCCTGAAATACCTGCTTTGGACTGTTATGTGAGTTGTGTTTATGTGGTTCTATTGGCTGATTGATGATTGACAATTGGCTGTCATTTCCTTGTGCTACCAAGCCCTCACCTCCTAATCTTTGATAATCTGGTGATAATTCAGCATTTCTGCTAACTGACAAGGGGCCATTTCCCAGAATTCAATCGTTTCCCTGCATGGCCAATGATCTTAGATGCTGCAAAATTAAATATGTGTCATTGTTCACTGCAATGTATGGCTACCATTGAGTTCAGGTCTCCTTATGTGATTGCTTGCTTGGGTTCTTGTAATCTGGTGGTAAACTTCCTCCCCATTTGTCCTACATAGTCACGGGGCAATCCATGTAGGGGATCCAGTAAATTACATTGGAATTATCTCCCATCTCCAAGCAGTCTTTACAATGCATAATTTGTCCTTCTATGGTAGCCTCTAGTCAATGTGCAATGCCCAATTGCAGATCTTGGAAGCTTTATTCTACTGCTTCTGAAATGTTTTTGATGTATTGCAGGATGTGCCATATAGTTGGTCTTTTGTCTTATTTTTTCTTTTCTCGCCTTTTCTGGTGCAAAAATGTTTTCAGTTTCTCAAAGAATGCAATAAGGTTTCTCTGGCATGGTCTTCTTCTTCTTCTTCTTCTTCTTCTTCTTCTTCTTCTTCTTCTTCTTCTTCTTCTTCTTCTTCTTCTTCTTCTTCTTCTTCTTCTTCTTCTTCTTCTTCTTCTTCTTCTTTTTTGACAAACCCTGGTTGGCTTCTAGTTATGACTTTTTTGCCTCTAGGTGTTCACAGGTTCGTTCCAAAAGATATCATCTTTTCCAGAATCTTCCCAGGGGAAGGCTGAGGTCAGGCTGATAGGTCTGAAATTTCCTGGATTTATGTTTTTTCCCTTTTTTGTAGATGGGAATTACATCAGATATTTTCCAGTCCTCTGGTAGTTCCCAGCTACTCCAGGATTTTTGAAAGATATAGTTCATTGGTCCTGAGATCTCATCTGCCAATTCCTTCAGAACCTTCGGGTGTAATCCATGTGGTCCTGATGATTTGAACTCATCTAGGGTGGATTTACCATTTTCTTATCTATTTTAAATTATATTCCTGATTTGTTTTTCACGGTTCTGTTTCTGATATGCTGGGTTGTTCATTCATTTTGTGTCAAAACAGATGCAAAAAATGAATTAAGCAGTTCTTTCTCCCTGTTGCTCACCTTCTTGCCATTTTCTCCCATTGGTGGACCAATCGTTTCCTTGACTTTTTTCTTCTTTTTTGCATGTTAAAAAAAGTGGGGGGGGGGGGTTGGTGCAAGATTTGGCGCCTAAGCTTTCCTGGTTTCATCTTTTCAGCCTCTAGTTATTTGTTGGTATCCTGTCTTACCTGGGTGTCCCTCCTTTCACTTTTCATACTTGTTCTTTTGTCTTTCAAATTTGTAAATGTTAATTATCTACAGGATTGGTAGTAACCTCTGAAAGTGCTTATTCCTTGTGGCAATTTTGATTTTTGTTTACAGATACTATGTTAGATATATGGAAGTATTTTTTTCCCAGAGGCCTTCTGCTTCCTTTCCAATCTTCAATCCAAAACAATTCTCAAATCTAGTAAAAGGCTACCATTTTTGCAGCATTTTGTAATTGAGTAGAAAGAGAAAAATTCACTAAAGTAGAGAGAAGGAAGAATTTTGCAAAATAATAATAATAATCAATGAAATTGGAAGGGGTAGAATAGAATAACAATATTGTCCTTCTCTAAGGTATGTCTGATCTAAGCATTCGCAGAAGTTATGGACTGTTCATCTTTAAGCAGCCACAGGAGATAAGCAGTGTCGGAGGTGGCAGGATACCCAATAAATGTTGGAAGAATATGTTTCTTTGAATCTAGCTGTAAAGGAACATTGAAAGAATAATACTTAAACATAAAATATAGTCCTGGAAAATAGAATTATGTCTTTGGAACATAAAAAAAAATACTATTTACTCAAAGCTTTGGATGTTCATTAAAAATTAGTTGAGCACCATTTGGTAAATCCCAGCATGGGACTGTACTTTCTATTACCTGCTATTGGCATAAATTTCTCACTTATCTCTCTTATCTTTCAGCTTTGTTTATTTCTGAAAAACCTCCATTTCAACAATAGTGCTGGGGAAGAAATAGTTTTCAATGAGAATGGAAACCTGGCAGCAGCATATGATATCATCAACTTGATTACTTTCCCCAATCGATCCTTTCAGAAGGTCCAAATTGGACGTATTGAACCTCAGAGTTCTCAAAAGGAAGGCCTCACCATAAATACAACTACCATTGTATGGAATCCCAAATTTAAGCAGGCAAGTTAAACAAATCAACCAACATATGGGGATATCTTCTAAAAAATATATATTAAAAATTACACTTACAATAATACAAACAAGAAAAGAAAAGATTTTACATAGAGATAGATAGATGAGATAGATGAGATGATAGAGATAGATAGATAGATAGATAGATAGATAGATAGATAGATAGATAGATAGATAGATAGATAGATAGATAGATAGATAGAAGATAGAGAGAGAGAGAGAGAGAGAGAGATAGAGAGATAGATAGATAGATAGATAGATAGATAGATAGATAGATAGATAGATAGATAGATAGATAGATAGATAGATAGATAGATAGATAGATAGATAGATAGCTGCCTCAGAACTTCAAAGGGCCGCCCTACAGCTGATCAGTGTTAAAAGAAAACCAATGAGTAGACCGATGCCTGCAAAAATAAATGAGTAGACCCAGTGGTGGATTTCTACTTTGGTAGAACCGGTTGTTAAGTAGTTAAGCCAGTGGTTGCCAAAGTGGTCGGTACTGTGCCCTGGGGGACGGTGGAATGCCTTAGGGGGGTGGTAAGTGGCAAGGAGGTTGGCCCCCACCCTTTGGTTTGGACTCACAGCACTTATCTCCTTGCAAGCAAACAGTAAGAAAAAACAGCCCCTTTCAGTTTCAGCATAGGTTAATTAGCACAAGTTGATTAGATGGGCCTCCCAACTCTCAGCTGATTTGCTCTCAGCTGTTTTTGCAGGACTCTATTGCTAACTGCAAAGAGTGCTGGAGCAGATTTTTTCCCCCTAGCTATGCTGAAAGAACGAAACTGAAAGTAAAGCAGGGTCTTTGCTGCAACGTGACAAAATGAGGCAGAGAGAGATTTCTTTTTCTTTTTCCTCACCAAAAAAGGTAAGGGCAAAACTGCAAGCACTGGGAAATTTAGGGCAAAAGAGAACAGTTCAAGATTTTAAAACACAAAAGAAAAAAAGCTCTATTTAACTAGGAAATTGTAATAATTGAGATACTATTAATTGTATATTGTGTTGAAAGCAGAAATGGTTAAGTTGTGGTTTGGAGGAATATATGGGGGAAATTATTTGGTTTATTATTGGTAAATATAACTAATTGATTTGTAAGAAATGGGATTGCATGGAAATAATTGGAATATTCATGTTCATATAGATTAATATACACAAAATATAGTTATATAACTAATTGATTAATATTAAAAGGCTGAATTTGTATTAAACAACTGTAATATTACATAATTAACCAATGTGAGGATGGATATAAAAACAGATGACAATGGGAAGGGATATAATATAGAATAGAAGGGAAAAATTGAATTTGATTAAGATTAGAGATAAGGATGAAAGGTAATATTGGTTTTTTTAAAAAATAGATGAGGAATAAATTTGGCAAAAAGGAAATATAGAAATTGTAAATTTAATTGAAATGACTAAACACTGTTTAAATTTGTGAACTGGCCAAATACTCTGTTCAAAGAAAATACATTGTAAGTTTATGTGTGTGTTTCTAATTATTGCTATTTATTCATATTTGTTCTCTTTTATTCTTTAAAGTTTAACAATTCATTCTTTATCTTAATATCTTTATATTTGTTTGGGGTTGGCTTACTTCCCTTTCATCTTTTTTATTGTACAGCAATCTTTCTCCTCAAACCTACCACCTCTCTCTTTTCTTTCCTTCCTACTTTCTCTCCACCCCCCTTCTTCTCCTCCCTACTTCCTCTTCCTTTCTCCTTCTCCTCCTCTCTTCCTCCCTCTCTTACCCTCACTCCTACTCTAATTTCCCTTCCCTTCCTTCATCCCTCTCTATTGCTGTATCTTTTTATGCATATGGACTACTCAGAGGGCTGAAAAAGTTATTTTTGACTGGTCCTCGCACTTTTACGTTTTGCCCTATCTTGTCACCTTGATGAAGAGAAGTAGCTGTGAAATGAGTGACATGGTTGTTAAGAATGCCGCAATGGGCATAAATGGGAGGATGTTCATAAGTGCGAGGACAGGTCAAAAGTGCGAGGACCAGTCAGAAATGACTTTTTTCAGCCCTCTGAGTAGTCCTTATGCACATAGCCATGCCCACCCGGTCACATGATAAACTAGCCACGCCCACCTGGTCACATGACAAGCTAGCCATGCCCACCCAGTCACATGACCACCAAGCCATGCCCCCAACTAAGCCACGGCCACAGAACCAGTTGTTAAAAAAATTGAATCCCATCACTGGATAGATGGATGGATAGATAGATGAGAGAGAGAGAGAATGAGAGAAAGAAAAAGATGATGGAAGATATAGATAGATAGATAGATAGATAGATAGATAGATAGATAGATAGATAGATAGATAGATAGATAGATAGATAGGTAGGTAGGTAGGTAGGTAGGTAGGTAGGTAGGTAGGTAGGTAGGTAGGTAGGTAGGTAGGTAGGTAGGCAGGCAGGCAGGTAGGTAGGTAGGTAGGTAGGTAGGCAGGCAGGCAGGCAGGCAGGCAGGCAGGCAGGCAGGCAGGCAGGCAGGCAGGCAGGCAGGCAGGATGGTTGCCTGGCTGACTTTCCCACTAATGAGTTTATCTGACCTTTTAGTTAACGTTTGAATCAGGTGAGACACAAAGCATGAAAAAGGTCATCATATCTATTTTCCAGTACAGGCTAATATAAACATCCCATTTCCCAGGCATTTTGCACGAAATATTTTTTTTCCCACTATCACATTTTGCTTCCTATATCCAATTTAAAATCTGGGGACAACTGCCGGCCATTTAGAGATTCAGTGTTTTTTTGTTTTCCTTTTCTCAGAGAACTGAATCCCTTTTCTGCAGGCTTGTATATATTGATATACAGGCAAGATTGGATTATTTTTCTATCCCATTTTACTGTTCATCACAGAATCCTGCAGATGGAGATGTACCTGTCCTGTGTTCACCACGCATGCATCATTCTCCTAATTGTCAGATGGTTTTTTGATAACTGAGTATGTTCAGAAAAAAGAGGGACATTGAAGCTGAGCAAGCTGCTTGTTCTGCTTCACCCGTCCTGTACATGGAAAATGAGGATACCATTCTTGAGTAGCAACATAACACAAGGATAATTGGAAAACGATAACATTATTAGAAATTACAAGAACTGGGTTTTCTGGATTTATTTAAAGAGAATGACTGCTGACTGATTGAGTCAAAGATTATAATCCATTTAATTCCTTACTCTGGCCATTCCCATTAGACACCACCTTCTGCCACCTGTGTAGAAAGTTGCCATCCTGGGTACCGGAAATTGATTAAGGAGGGAAAACAGATTTGCTGCTATGACTGTGTCGAGTGTTCAGAGGGAAGCATTTCCACCATGATTGGTAAGAAAAAAATGTGTATATTTCCTTAAAAATATATTATGCTCTAACCAAGTTTGGGTTCTTGAACATAGTTTTAAAGAAAAGCATTGATTGATTGGGATCCCTCACTAGCCTTCTTCTCTTTCTTCTTTTTTTAAGTAAAAATGTTTCCTTATTTAACTGTGTAATCCCTTGTTCAGGAAATGTGGTCTATTGAATACAAAAATAAACTTTAAAAGGATTTCTTTAAAGCACGATTTTTAAAAGAAGTTTATTCTCTCCAAAAAGAGAATTCTCTTCAGGAAGGAATAATTGCTAAAAACTTAATTTGATTCACTGTCTAGAATTTTTAGAGATTCTATTTATGGTTTTTAGATTCCAACCAATGTAAGAGGTGTCCAGAAAAACAATATCCAAATGAGAAACACCTGCAATGTATTCCCAAAATTATCACCTACTTATCCTACAAAGAAGTCCTGGGAGAAGTCCTGACTGGCTTTGCTGTTTCTTTTGCTGTCATCACAGTTGTGGTGATGGGGACCTTCATCTTCCACCAGAACACACCCATCGTCAAAGCCAACAATTGGGATATCACCTGCACCCTGCTCGTCTCGCTCCTGCTGTGTTTTCTTTGCTCCTTCCTCTTCCTCGGATGTCCAGGGACAGTCACATGTCTCCTCCGGCAAGCAGTTTTTGGAGTTGTCTTCTCCATTGCAGTGTCTTGTGTGTTAGCCAAAACCATCACTGTGGTTCTGGCCTTCATGGCCACAAAGCCGGGGAACCGCATGAGGTTGTGGGTGGGGAAAAGGCTGTCCATCTCAGTCATTGTTTTTTGCTCCCTTATTCAAACAAGCATCTGTGCTGTGTGGTTGACCATTTCTCCTCCTTTCCCAGACTTGGACATGCATTCCCAGATGGATGAGATCTTAGTGCAATGCAATGAAGGCTCAGAGATCATGTTCTATGTTATGCTGGGCTACATGTGGCTTCTGGCCCTCATCAGTTTCACAGTGGCCTTCTTTGCCCGGAAGTTGCCCGACACTTTCAATGAAGCCAAGCTCATCACCTTCAGCATGCTGGTCTTCTGCAGTGTTTGGGTGTCCTTTGTGCCCACCTACTTGAGCACCAAGGGAAAAGCCATGCTAGCTGTGGAAGTCTTCTCCATCTTGGCCTCAAGTGGTGGCTTATTAGGTTGCATTTTCCTGCCCAAGTGCTACATCATCATTCTGAGACCAGAGCTGAATACCAGAGAGCAGCTAGTTAGGAAAAAGACTAATGTGATATCAAGGGCAGCATGAATGATACCTGAATTTATATGATTTATATGATGGATGGGGAGGAACAGGCTCAGACTCAATCCCTCCAAGACTGAGTAGCTGTGGTTTCCAATATCCTGATATAGCCAGCTTACACCATCGCTGGCTATTGCGGGTGAGATTTTACCCCCCTCAGAGAGGGCTTGCAACTTGGGCATCCTCCTGAACTCATGGCTTTCTTTTGATGTCCTTAGGGTGCCATCAGCCAAACAATATAGACTGGCAACCCCCAGGGGAAGAGCCTTCTCTGTGGGGGCCCCTGCCCTATGGAATGAATTGCCCCTGGACATACGAAGGATCCCCAACCTCCGTGCCTTTTGTCGTGCATTGAAGACCCTGTTATTTCAGCAAGCCGCTCTGATGGGATAAATGATTTTAATTTGGTTTTAAAGGAGCTTTTTTTAAAAAAAACAAATTGGTTTTAGATGGGAACTTTAAATTTGGCAAGTGATTTAATTATTTTAATATGTCATTTAAATTTCTGTCTTATATATTGTTTTATCATGGCTGTTCACCACCCTGAGTCCTTCAGGAGAAGGACAGTATAACTGCTAGTGGGGGTGTGAGCTGATTGGGTGTGAGCTTGGCTGTGTTCTGATTGGATGGAGGGTTGCTTGGGCTCTGATTGGCTGGAAGTGTGTTAGGTGGGGAAGACCTCCACCCAAACAGAACACACTCCCAAGGCGGGTTTCCAACACGAGATCCCTAGCACGAGGAATGACACCAGACCCACACTCACGAGAGCCACACAGGATGTCAGCACCACACATCCACGCAGAAAGCAGACTCAAACCCACACTGATGATGAGGCATGACCAAGGACCAGGAGCCAGACTGCAGCTGCATCATTAGCCACTTTAAACCCCTCCAATCCATACATGAAGCAGACTGACACCCACCATGAAAAGCTAGCACAGCCACAAACAAGAAGCAAAGCAACAGCAACGCAGCTCGCCAGCTCAAATTCCCCTGCAACTCAGACTAAACCGAGCACAACCAAGCCTCCACCCAAACAGAACACACCCCCAGCCAATCAGAGCACAAGCAACCCCCCATCCAATCAGAGCACAGCCAAGCCCCCAACCAATCAGAACACACCTCCACCCAATCAGAAGCTCCCACCCAATCAGCTCCCACCCCCACCAGCAGTTAAAAGGAAGAAACAGCAGCGATCTCACATTGTTCCTGGAAGCATGAAGCCGAGAACACCAGCCTGAATATGACGAATGAGACTTTGTCGAAACGTCACCAAGACACATCCAATTCTACGCGGGAGAACACCCGAACAACCAAAGACCCATATATAAACACCCGCGAAAACCTCAGAAAACACACACACACACACACACACACACACAAACATGTATGTATGTATGTATGTATGTATGTATGTATGTATAGGTATAGGTATAGGTATAGGTATAGGTATAGGTATAGGTATAGGTATAGGTATAGGTATAGGTATAGGTATAGGTATAGGTATAGGTATAGGTAGATGTAGATGTATGTGTATGGTCAGAAGTATTCATAACCACCGTGGCATTGCCCTTGTGTGCTGGTAGGATTATTATGCTGGTGTCTTCTTTCAGGTTACGTAGTGCTGTCTGTTCCTCTTTGGGTAAGTTGCTTTTGGGTGGCTTGCTGATGCAGAGGATGTTAGTGATTTCGAGTCTGATTCTGTTAGCGTCATCTGATTCTGTTAGTGCCATTGATTTTGGACAGGCTGGTTTCAGCTCTGCATATAATGGTTTCAGTGGGAATGTGTTTGGGAGTGACTGCAAAGTTGAATCCTTTGGAAAGGACATTGGTTTCGGCTTTGGTGAGGATCCTATCTGAGATGTTATGCATTGTTTGTTTCATGTGTGGCTGTGAGGGGAGAGGAGTTTGTTTCTGGTGTTCTTGTAGTCTTCGGAGTTTGTTGGTGTGTGTGTCTGTCTTGAGGGGGGTCTGTTTTTTCGGCTCTCAAGACAGCGAGTTGTTTGGATTTGTCCCAAAGTGTGGGTGGTTCTTGCTGCTGAGTTTGAGGTGGAGTGTGAGGAGATCTTTGTTGATTCGGTCTAGGAGGAATCTTTTTCTGTGAAGTTCATTTCAGATTAGGGCCAGTTCTGTTATTTTCAGGATGAGTTTGGTGGGTGTGTTCTATTTGGGTGGGGGCTTGGTTATGCTCAGGTTAGTCTGAGTTGGAATAGGATTTGAACTGGTGAGCTGCATTACTGTTGCTTTGCTTCTTGTTTGTGGCCGTGCTAGCTTTTCATGGTGGGTGTCAGTCTGCTTCATGTATGGATTGGAGGGGTTTAAAGTGGCTAATGAAGCAGCTGCAGTCTGGCTTCTGGTCCTTGGTCGTGCCTCATCATCCGTGTGGGTTTGAGTCTGCTTTCTGCGTGGATGTGTGATGCTGACATCCTGTGTGGCTCTCGTGAGTGTGGTTCTGGTGTCATTCCTCGTGTTAGGGACTCGTTTGTCAATAAGGGCAGGTTTCCAAACGGCTGGTAGGCGGAAGGTATCATCTCCTTTATAAATGCTGTGTGGGCATTTTTCTATCTCAATGGCTTCTCTGATTATTCTGTTGTTAAAGCGTTCACTTTTTGCGATACTTCTGATCTTTTTAAAGTCAATTTTATGTCCTGTGGCTTTAAGGTGTTGGATCAGGGAAGAAATTGGTTCCTCTTTTCTGACTGAGTTCTTGTGTTCTTTAATGCGTGCGCTTATTCTTCTGTTGGTTTGTCCGATGTATGTGGTGGGGCAGGCAGTGCATGGGATTTCATATACTCCTTGATTTTCTAACTCAATTTTGTCTTTGGGGGTTCTTAGGATAGTGGATATTTTTCGGTTTGTGCAGAATGCTGTCTTGATGTTGTGTTTGTGGAGGATGTTGCTGATTCTGTCTGTGGTGCCATAATAAAATTGCCCCATATCTGAAAATATTCCGATTCCTCTCTTCTTTAAGTGTCAATGCCAATCTATTCATTTCTGCACAATCCAATATTTTCTTAATTATTTCTTCCTTCATAGGGATTCTCTCTGCTTTTCATCTTTGTGCAAATACTATCCAAGCTGTAGTTATCACATGTACAATCAAGTATATAATTTTCTTACTAAAATTCTCTGGTAAGATAACCAATAGGAACAGTTCAGGTTTTAAATCTATATGTTATTGTATCATTCCCGCTAGCCGTGTTTTAATTTTCATCCAATACTTTCTTGCTTCTGGACATGTCTACCACATATGATAATACGATCCAGGAATCTGATGGCATTTCCAACATTTTTGCCAATTTTTCGAGTGGCATGTGCCATTTTTAAAACACTTTATATTGATTCTCCTTATAAACTATGGACATTGTTCGTTTATCATTCCTTCCCACAGTGGTGGAAAGTTGGCAAATGGACCATTTCTCACCTCCGGAGTGCCTCCGGGATGGTAAGGCTGTTTTGGTCCTCCCAAGCCTCCTAGAAAGGCTCTGGAGTGTAGGGAGAGCAAAAAACTGGCTTTCCCACCCTTTTCAGGCCCTCTAGAGGTAGGAAACAGCCTGTTTCCCTAATGCTAGTGGGCCCAGAAGGCCCAAAAATTAGCTGGCTGGCAAACAAATGCAAGCCGGAGCTGGGCTTGCATGCCCACCAATATGACTATGCGTACCACCTGTGGCACGCATGACGTAGGTTCACCATCATGGGAAACATCATTTTGCCTCACTACATTCAGATTTTTTAGAAGCCATTTAAATTACTCCTGCAGTTGTGAAATATTTTCTGCCTTTCACCTTTCTAGCATGAGATGCAGGCAGAGGAAAGCATCCCATAACGTCCTGAATCTTACAGCAATGTCCCATTCTCCAAAGTGCTGCCATAAAGAAGAGGGGTTCAACCTATTCTCCAAGTCATCTAAAGGCAGGACAAGAAACAATGGAGGGAAACTAATCAAGGACAGAAGTAATCTAGAACTAGAGAGAAATTTCCTGAAAGTTAAAACTAGAAGACCTCTAAGGTCCCTTCCAACTCTGTTATTCTGTCATTTTCTTTTATTTCTATGATTCTGGTACTTTATGGATAAAAAATACAAATAATATTCTTTCAAGATACCTTGAGGACAGAGAAAATCCTCCTGAATTATGTACATACATGCTACAAACGGTCTAAGACAGTTCCACTAATGAACTTGAGTCACATGTGGCCAGGTTACATACCTTGAACCATGATCAGATGGACCTGGAGACACAGAACTTGCCCTTCACTGCTCCAGAATGTCTAGAGGGAGACCAGAGGGACCCTGTTCTTGAAAACTCACCCTGGTTCCTACAGACCCAAAGGTGCTTTTTACAAAAGAAAATTGGATTTTCTTGTTCTTTTTCTTTGAAAACATTTTGCTTCCCATCCAAGAAGTTTCTTCACTGAAAAGTAAAATGTTTTGAAAGAAAAATAATAATAAAAATTGAGATGCTTTTTTAAAAAAAGGAAAGGGGAAAAAAAAACCACCTTTGGGACAACCATGATTTGGATGATGGAGAATCTCCATAAATATCCTCCTACACTGAGGTGGGCTTCACATACTGTAGCAACCGGTTCGCCCAGCATCAGAAATGTGAGCTC
This sequence comes from Coluber constrictor foxii, assembly GCA_038048745.1. Lineage (NCBI taxonomy): Eukaryota > Metazoa > Chordata > Lepidosauria > Squamata > Colubridae > Coluber > Coluber constrictor. The sequence continues at coordinate 51,210,373 of CM075961.1, forward strand.
ACATATGCGCCATCCATGCGATGTCAGACAACACGGCCATTTGTTTGGCATATGATATCACACAACATGGCAATTCGCACGTGTGTGCTATCCGGTGTCAAACAACACAGTAATTTGCAAATGCTCATTGTCCACACACATGTGAGATGACAATAAACAAAATAAGTCGCTTGTGTGTGCCATCTGCACATGCATGCAATGTCAAACAGAATGGCAATTCTCTCATGCATGTTGTCCGCACATGCATGCAACATCAAAAACATAGCAATATAGGACAGGATTGTGGCCAGGTAGGTGGCAGGAGCAGGCCCACCTGCAAGTGACCACTACCAATTCCCATGAACCATAGCTTAAGACCCAGATATTTATCAGACCACCTTCTGCCACCGACGGCCTCCCACCAACCAATACATTCCCACAGTGAGGTCTCCTCAGGATGCTGTTGGCCAAGCAATGTCGACTGGCGACCCCCAGAGGGAAAGCCTTCCCTGTCGGGGCACCCGCCCTCTGGAATCAACTGCCCCCGGGGTTACGCATGATCCCCGACCTGCATACCTTCCGCCATGCCCTTAAGACCCTACTTTTCCAAGAAGCTGGACTAACTTGATAAGAATCCGGACTGGGTGTTTTTAAATTCTTGGGTTTTTTAATTTGGGGAGCCAAAGTATTTAATTTGTTTTCATTGTTTTTTAAATTTTGTACACTAGGTTATTTTAATGTGGCTGTGCACTGCCCTGAGTCCTTCGGGAGAAGGGCGGTTTAGAAATTCAATAAAATTAAATAAATAAATAAATAAATAAATAAATAAATAAATAAATAAATAAATAAATAAATAAATAAATAAATAAATAAATAAATAAATAACCAGTTTGAACCGACTGAATCCCACCTCTGTTCCGACAGACTTCCTTTCTCTCTATGTGACAGTTTCAGCAAATCAAGGGGCAGAACTGGAAAGTATTTCTCTGAATTAGGAGGTTGTGAGATGAGAAGGGAAAACTTATCTGACTCTTAATCTATCTCTTCCTCTTTTAACCAACATGCAAAACTCAAGTTTCCAAGATCTCAAGATCATTCCTTTCTTGCCTGATGAGGAGCTGCCAAGAGATGGGTTTGGACTGTACAATTTCTTCAATTGGAAAAAGAGTGAATAGTTTTGCGAAAGGATTCATCTACCTTGTAATTATCTAAATTAATTAATTAAACTTGTTTTTTAGGGGGAGGCATAGAACCTAGGGAGACTTAATAGTTTAAAATTAACAACTCCATGAGGCTCAATAGGTTCAATGTGAATCACTCAAATGATAATAACTATAATCTACAATTTTAGTTATGCTTAAGACCAATAGAGGTTCTTTCATTGTTCCAGGCAAAGTGTTGTGATGATGAAGATTTGGCTGCACTGCTGTGATTGGACCCAAATTGCTTCGGCATTCAAAGAGACTCACATACTTTGCCATTGGCTTTTACTCTCTCTCCTTGTCCTCCAAGCTTCTTTGAGCAAGACCTTCAACTCCATGTGTCGAAACAAAGAACATTTGCAGACTAATCTCCCAGCTCTCTCCAGTGATATCGTCATTGCAGAATTTGTGTCTACTATATATCCTGAATGGTCTTTCCTCCAATTTATGAAACGCCCAGTAGGGTCTTTGAGAGGAAGGCAAGTACTCCTTTGAAAGAAACTGTGATATGCCTTTCAAGGTTTTTTTAATGTGATTGAATTCAGGATATTCTGATTCTGAATTCATCTGCTCATAAGAAAAACTCACAATTTTAATAACATTGTTCCTCTATATTTTTTATTTTTTATGCAAAAATAAAAATAAACCCAGTCAAAAATATTTAGCATTTTAATAAAAAATATTATTTTTTGCATCATTCCTGCTGTTTATTGACACTATTAGAATTTTATCACTTATTCCTTCTTTGCCTCCTTGCTTCCTGCAGGGTAAGGAAAAATGTAGATCTATTTAAAAATATGAATGTAACAAAGTCTTACATCTTCAGTACTTGGATTGTCATTAACAGTTGTCACAATCCATCAGTTTCTGTCCTCCAGTTCCATTGCTGCCCTACATATATGAAACAATCCTTTTGATTGCCCACAGGAGCCTTAAGGGTGATTCAAACACTCCACCTCAGCTCCTCATTCCCTGCTTTCCTCACTTCTGGAATATCTTAACTACTGAATTTTAAGAATCAAAGCTTCTTCTTCAAACCTTCTTTACTTTTGGTTGCCACATTCTAAAAAGGCATTGAGACTCTAGAAAGAGCACAGAGAATAGCAGCCCAAATAATCAGGGGACTGCAGGCTAAAATATATGAAACGAATATGAATATCTAATTTAATTGTTAGAAAAAGGAAGGACTAGGGGTGACATGATAGCAGTGTTTCAATATCTAAGGCATTGTCACAAAGAAGAGAGAGTCAATTGATTCTGCAAAGAAGGCAGGACAAAAAGCAATGGATAGAAACTTCTCAAGGAGAGAAGCAACCTAGAACTAAGCAGAAACTCCTGACAGTTAGAAAAATGAATCAGTGGAATGATTTGCCTCCTGAATGCTCCAACATGGAAGATTTTAAGAAGAGATTGGACTACCACTTGTCTGAAATGGTATAAGGTTACCTGGCTGAGCAACAATTGGGCTAGAAGACCTCCAAGGTCCCTTCCAACTTTGTTATTCTGTTTATTCTTTTTCAAAGAAGCGCTTCAGAACATGAGTGCTTCCTTTATTTCTCTAATGCTCATTAAAGCAAAGAGATACAACATTTTAGGCATGGAGAAAAACCTTATGAAAGATGTCTGTCTAAATCCAATTATTGTCACATTAGAAGATGATAAAACTAAATGAAATTCTTTTTGCAGGCCATTGCCTAAAAGCTTCCAGCATATCCTAGCCTTCAGTTTTGCCATTCAAGAGATCAACAGGAATGAGAACTTGTTACCCAACATCACTTTGGTCTCAAAGATATATGAAAATGGTTTTCAGGCAATGAAAGCCTCTGCGAGCCTTTTGAGTCTCTTCTTTTTGGAAGGCATCTGTCAGTTCAATTACAGGAAGGGAAAGGACCAAAACATCATGGCTGTCATCGGTGATCTCCCTTCCCAGAACACCATCCAGATGGCCAACATCTTAAATGCCTACAAGATTCCACAGGTAGGTATCGGGGCTTACATAAATTCACAAGAAGGAAAGGGTGGTAGTTTAAAAAAACACTATCTGAGGACAAAAAGTGGGGGGAGCCTTCAAGCACAGGTAAAAGTAGTGGGGAAGTCATTTTGGGTAGTTTTTATTCATTTATTTTGCCAGAGAAATACAGTGCATCAATTACTACTGTAACAGCAGTAATTCTTAATAAGTATAAACATTACATTTAGTATGTAAGAAATGGTGTAACTGTCATTCTTCCTATCTTGATTCTCCTCCTCCTCCTCCTCCTCCTCCTCCTCTCCTCCTCCTCTTTTATCACTTCAAGTGTCAAGAGATCTCTATGTCTTGATCTTATGGCAGCCTTAACCATTCTTAATTTATATTGTGATAGTGTCTGATATTGTCTCTCCATTCTTCTGGGTATGCCTCGTGTTTTTTTAATTTCTCTCTTTTTGTTTATGCCACAACAATTTTAAATATATTTATCAGAAAAGTAATAGATATGTTATTCTTATAATATAAAATGCAAGATGAAATTTATTTGAGTATTTATTTCACTATAGGTAATTAATACTGTCCAATCCTTAATGAATAAGCCTCCTCTCTTGTTACTCATTCCTATCTGCTGTCTATTTCTGCTTAGCACAATCAAAGATGACTTTATCTAAAAAGGGGTGAATGAAATGCTAATGATGGTCTGGTTGCAAAAGTTCTCAGGAAAGAGAACTTTAAGATTTAATATTTATCTCTCCCATTAATGATTTTTATGGAAATAAGGTACAAAAGAAATATGCTTCCTTCATTCTTTTTGACATATCTGCAAAAACATTTCCTAGCGTAAAGTACCTCATTATTATTCCCACTCCGCAGCTCAGTTATGGCACTTTTGACTTGGCATTGAGTGATAAACAGCAGTTTCCTTCTTTCTTCTGGATGACTCCAAATGAAAACCTCCAGTATACTGGGATTATTCAGCTCTTGAAATATTTTGGATGGAATTGGATTCACCTGATCATTCCAGAAGATACCACTGGAGAGAGATTTCTCAGAATTCTGAGACCAAAATTGATTCAGAGTGATATTTGCATTTCTTTAATTCAACTTATTCCAAGATTGACAAATTATGACCCCAGTACCTTAAGGAAGATTAATCTAGGTAAAATAGGACGTGTCCTGTGGTATAGTAAAACCAAAGTAATACTTGTTTATGGGGACATTCAATCTGTAGAAGGCTTACGAGTAATTCTTGAATTCTATGAACTTGATCACAAGGTTCCAATCCAGAGGGTTTGGGTCATAAGTGCTCTCTGGGATGTCACTTCTGTCTTTGAGTCACAGAAATTCACCCCAATGTCTTTTAGTGGAAGCTTGTCGTTTGCCCTACACACAAATAGGGTACCAGGCTTCCAAGAGTTCCTTGAGAAGCTAAATCCATATCACTCTAAAGTGCATTTCCTACCTCAGTTCTGGAGAGCCACATTTATCTGTTCACTTCCAATGTACAATATATATGCACCAGGCAAAGGAAGCTGCACTGGGAAAGAGGATCTGGGGAGTCTCCTTGGAACTGTCTTTGAAATGGAGATGTCTGGCCAGAGCTACAATATTTACAATGCTGTCTATGCTGTAGCACATGGTCTCCATGCTATGTATTCATCCAGAGCCAGGCAGAAGACAACAGGCAATGGAGAGAAGTGGAATTTGCTGAAAGTCCAACCTTGGCAGGTTAGTAATATTGCCTTTCAATGGGAACATAGCCATAATAATATAGTAATTTCAATTTTTACAAAATTCACTAAGTATAGCAATAACAATAGCACTTATATACTGCTTTACAGTGCTTTACAGTCCTCTCTAAGCAGTTTTCAGAGTCAACGTATTGCCCCCAACAATTTGGGTCCTCATTTTACCAACCTTGGAAAAATGGAATGCTGAGTCAACTATGAGCCTGTTGAGATTTGAACAGTCAAACTGCAGGCACCCGGCAGGCAGCAGAAGTAGCCTGCAATATTGCACTTTAACCACTGCGCCACTGTATACCTTTATGAATGAAGGCAAAAATACATGTCCCACGATAATGATGCGAGATTGAATTTGGGTAGGTCAATGGGACCAGAGATTTAGTCATCTGAAATTTCAGATTCATGCTGATTCCATCTTCAGGAAATTTCTCTCTATTGAAATACTTCCTTTGGGTTTTTATGTGAGTTGCATTTATGTGGTGTCTTCCTGTTGCTGCGAAATTAAATATGTGTCCTTGTTCATTGCAATGTGAGGCTACCAATGAGTTTGGGTCTCCTCATCTATTGCTCTTTTTGCAAGCTGTGCCATATAGCTTTTTCTTCTTTTTTCTTTTCTCTTCTTTTTCTGGCCCACAATTTTTTTGTCACTTTGTCCAATTTTACAATAAGGTTTGTCTGGCATGATCTTTTTTTGACAAACCCAGGTTGGCGTTTGGTTATGACTTTTTTTCCTCTAGGTGTTCACAGATTCATTCCAAAAATAATCATCTTTTCCAGAATCTTCCCATGGGAAGGCTGAGATCAGCCGGTTAGATCTGCTATTTCCTGAATTTATGTTTTTTCCCTTTTTTTGAAGATCAGAACTACATCAGTATTATCCAGTCCTCTGATAGTTCCCAGCTACTCCAGGATTTTTGAAAGATATAGTTCATTGATACTGAGATAATGTCTGTCAGTTCCTTCAAAACCTTCAGGTATATTCCATCTGGTCCTGATGATTTGAACTCCTCTAGGGTGGATTTACCATTTTCTTATCTATTTTAAGTTGTATTCCTGTTTTGTTTTTCACAGTTCTGTTTTTGATATATTGGGCTGTTGGTTCCTTTTAATTGAGCATCGTTTGGTAAATCACAGCATGGAACTATATGAAGAAAAAATGATTTAATCTACCAAGGTCATCATTGAACTTCCTAATCATATTTTCTGGAACAGAACTCCAATAAATATGTTTTGTTGTGATATGCATCATATATACCAGGCTGCCAAAAGGAAGAGCTGGTCAATCTATTGTCCAAAGCACCTTAAGGCAGAAACAGCAATGGATGGAAAACAGCCAAGGAGAAAACCAGCCTAGAACTAAGGAGAAATTTCTTGACGGTTAGAACAGTTAATCAGTGGAATGACTTGCTTCCAGAAATTGTGGGTGCTCCAACTCCAATTTCTGGTTTTTAAGATCAGACAACCACTTGTCTGAAATGGTAGAAGGTTTCTGGCTTGAGCAGAGGGTGGGACTAGAAGACCTCCAAGGTCCCTTCCAACTCTGTTATTCTATTATTCTGTTATATTTCTTAGCAATAGTTTTTATCCCTCATGAAGTTCAAATATGCAATATATCTAGCAAAATCTCTATTAATAAAGCTTAAACATAAAAATGTGAATATAGTCTAGCAAAATAAAATTTTGCCTTTGGAATATATATAATTAAAAAAAATAACTCTACAATTTGGATGCTCATTAAAAATTAATTGAGTACCATTCAGTAAATCACAGCATGGAACTATACATTCTATTGCCTGCTATTAGCATAAATTTCTCACTTATCTCTCTGATTTTTCAGCTTCGTTTGTTCCTGAAAAACCTCCATTTCAACAATAGTGCTGGGGAAGAAATAGTTTTCAATGAGAATGGAAACCTGGCAGCAGCATACGATATCATCAATTTGGTTACTTTCCCCAATCGATCCTTTCAGAAGGTCCAAGTTGGGGGGATTGAACCTCAGAGTTCTCAAAAGGAAGGCCTCACCATAAATACAACCGCCATTGTATGGAATCCCAAATTTAAGCAGGTGAGTTAAACAAACCAACTAAAACATAGGGATATTTACTCAATTTCCGGGATTTTAAACCAGTAATCTTAGAGTGGTTCCAAGGTCATTTGATATTTTCTTAATGATGTTAGAAGACTTTTGTATCCTGGAAAAATGAAGAAGTTTGTCCGGCTGGAGTTGTCTAAAGAAATAAAATGCCTCTCACATTTTGATAATAAAGAAAAAAAAACTTTTATTTGTTAGAACAACGTCTTCACGGACTCATGTGCAGTCAGGAAATGACCTCTGCTCCAAATTCCCTCCCTTTCCTGGCTTGCTTCCTTATCCTATTGGTCATTATCTAAATCATTCTACAGCAGTCTCTTTTACTAATCCCACAGGAATTTAACCCCCTCTTTACTATGTCAGCACTGAGAGGCTGACATCCGGCCCCTCTCCCTTCATTCTTCAGCAAAACTTGCACAAGATAAAACAACAGGTCTAATACCATTACCCCGTCTGGGACTGTGTCCCACCCCCTCCCAGCCTGTCCGGGTGATCTGCATGGAATTTAGCTATAAGACGGTCAGCTTGAATGTTCGTGCTCTTCACCCATGATGCTTCTGATGATGGGTAACCCTTCCACTTAATTAAGTATTGGAGGCGGCCTCTGTGCCACCTCGAATCGAGAATTCGCTGTACTTCATAATGAGTTTGGCCCCCAATGATCAAGGGCCCTGGGGGATCATGTGGCACTGGCCTTAAAGTTGACCCCACCACAAGCTTCAGAAGACTACTGTGAAAAATGGGGTGTATCTTTCCTAGTAACCGGGGCAACTGCAATTGTACCGTGACCGGGTTGATTATTTTTACTATAAGAAATGGTCCTATAAATTTCGGGCCCAATTTCCTAGTTGGGAGTTTGAGTCTCAAGTACTTGGTGGAGAGGTAGACCTTCTCTCCTACTCGGAACGGTCTTTGAGAGGCTCGGTGCTTATCTGCTTGCTTCTTATAAGCCTTTGCCACCTTGTCTAATGCCTTTTTCACGTTCTCCCAGGATTCTCTTAGCATCGCCATCCAATCGTTCAAACTGACTGAAGAAGGGGGTTCCCTGGGATATTCTGGCATGGGGACAAAATCCATACCGCTCACTATCTTGAATGGGGTTAGTCCTGTACTAGCAGGACTACAACAGCATTGTTGTACGCGACCTCTGCAAAAGATAGGAGGTCCGCCCAGTTCGACTGTTGGTAGTCTACATAGCACCTCAAGTACTGCTCTATCATGGCATTCAGTCTCTCCGCCCCGCCATTGGTGCTCAGGTGAAATGCTGAGCTGAGACCTTGGGATGATCCTATGGATCGTAGGAATTCCCTCCAAAATTTCGCTGTGAACTGGACACCTCGGTCGGAGATGATTCTTCTGGGTACTCCATGCAAGCGGTAGATGTGTTTCACAAACAGCTTGGCCAATTGGCAGGCTGAGAGTAGCCCACTACAGGGTATGAAATGTGCCTGTTTGGAGAATAAGTCTATTATGGTCCAGATCACTGTGTTTCCGCCACTCTTCGGCAGCTCTACTATAAAGTCCATTGCAATCTCCTCCCATGGTCTTGTTAATTCAGCTACTGGCTGCAGTAACTCAGGAGGTTTTCCTGGTTAGTTTTTCATTGTGGCACAGATGGTGCAGCTCTTCACATAGCTGTCCACGTCTTTCCTCATGTGAGGCCACCAAAATTGTCTTCGTGCTAAGTGCTAAGCCTGCTGGCCTAACGTCGTGGCTCCTTTTGAGGACTAGGGTGCGTAGAGTTTCTGGGACGTAAAGTTTCGTCCCTTTCCATGCTACGTCGTTCCTCCTTGCTGATTGTCTCGGAACCAAGGGTCCGCCAATGTCTCTGTTTTGAGCCGTGTCGTCAGGTCACCCACTGGTTGGTCCTGCTGGTCGCGATGCTGGTGTCTGGTGGTTACTTGACCCACTCCTTGAGGCGAGGGGATGATGGCATTCACCACCTGCTCCCGTTCACTGTTGTACTGGGGCATTCAGGAGAGGGCATCGGCCAGAAAATTCTTCCCCCCTGGGATGTGTTTCAGCTCGAAGTTGAATCGATTGAAGTATTGGGCCCATTGGACTTGTCTGGGTGATAATTTCCGCAGGGTCCTAAGGGCCTCCAGGTTTTTATGGTCAGTCCAAACCTCGAACGGTGTCTGGTTTCCTTCTAGCAGATGTCGCCAGGTCAACAGCGCCCACCTCACTGCAAACGCTTCCTTTTCCCATGCTGCCCAGCGTCTCTCTGTGTCGGTGAATTTGCGGGAAGTATAAGCACAGGGCTGAAGGTTCCCTTGGCTGTTCTTTTGGAGTAGAACTGCTCCCACTGCCACGTCGCTGGCATCTGTTTGGATGACAAAAAACTGTTGGGGTCAGGATGTTTCAAGACTGGTTCTTTTGCAAACATTTCTTTCAGTGTTTCGAAGGCTTGTAGGCAGGCCGGGCTCCACTGTAGAGGCTGTCCTGGGCGAGGTTTTGTTGCTGGACTCTCTGTTTTTAGGAGGTCGGTTAGAGGTTTGGCAATTTTTGCAAAAGAGGGGATAAATTGTCTGTAGAAGTTCGCGAACCCCAAGAAGCTTTGCAGTTGTCTGCGGGTGCATGGGGGTCGCCAGTCAAGGACCAATTGTACTTTGGCTGGGTCGATTTCTATCCCCTCATTGAACACTCGGTAGCCTAAGTAGTCTAGCCGTGACTGGTGGAACTCGCATTTCAACAGTTTGACATAGAGGTTCGCTTTCAGCAGTTTTTCGAGCACCTGGCGGACGAGGGGTATGTGTTCGTCTATGGTTTCTGTGTAAATGAGAATGTCGTCCAGGTAGACGAGGACCCCCTTATAAAAGTGATCATGTAAAACTTCATTTATAAGTTGCATGAACACCGCCGGTGCTCCCTGTAGTCCGAAAGGCATCACTTTAAATTGAAAACTTCCTAGGGGCCAGTTAAATGCTGTCTTCCACTTGTCTCCTTCCTTGATGCGTATGCGGTAGTAGGCTTCACGAAGGTCTAGTTTGGTAAAAACCTTCCCTTTGGCCAAGTGAGCTAGCATGTCTTTCATGAGGGGGAGGGGGTATAAGTTGTGCACGGAGACACAGTTTATCCCACGAAAATCGACCACCAGACGCATGGAGCCATCTTTCTTCTCCCTGAAGAAAACTGGTGCCACTACCCGTGGTTTGGCTGGTTCGATAAAACCCCTTTGTAGGTTCTTGTCTATGTACTTTCGCAGTTCTTGCATTTCACGGGGTGTCATGGCATACAATTTAGGTTTTGGTAGTTTTGAACCAGGGATGATTTCGATAGTGCAATCAGCGTCGCGGTGGGGTGGTAGTATGTCACACTCGGTCTCGCTAAATACTTCTGCCAAGTCTTGGTACTCTTTTGGGATCTGGTCCTGGCCGTGGGAGGTGCTGGAGGTGGCCGCCAATTGCTCTGTTGTCCCTTTACAGGGTGGGTTGGGCACCTGTGTTGGAGGTGTCTTTTGTCCCTCTAGAGAAAGGGGTTGGACCCCCTGGGTGGGAGGAGGAGCCATTTTCTCTGGTTGTGGTGGCAGGGGGTGGGGTCCCCTTGCTATCCTCAGTCTGCAGGTCCCTTCTTGCCACCAGATGGTGGGGCCCCACTTGTCCAACCAGGAGAGTCCCAGTATGACTGGGTTGGTCATCTTGGGGGCTATTATGAACCGAATCATTTCCCAGTGATCCGCTAGCTCCAGCTTCACCGGCTCGATCAAATGTGTGGCATCCGCCCCGCCTAGTAGGGATCCATCAACTTGCTGAAAACGGATTGGGTGGCTGAGCCTTTTAGCCTGGATCTCCAGTTTTAGGACTGTGGGTAGGTTAATCAGGCACCTCGTGCAACCTGAATCTACTAGGGCTTGGAAAGTCCCTTGGGTACCTGTTTTTGGGGCTGTTAGGCATATGGGGAAAAGAAAAGGGTGGATGGGTGCGCTCACCATTGGGTCGTTTTCACCATCGTCATCACCCTCATACAGTTTGGGGGGTCAATTCACATTGTCGGAGCTCCCCCTATTTTCAGTCAGATGGGCAAAAACTTCTGCAGTTGGGGAAAGTCTTAATGGTGCCTTGGTGGTGTGCCTAGGTCCTTGTTCCAGTCGTGCCTTGGCCAGGGGCTCTGTTTTTGGCCCCAGGGCTCCACACGGTGCTGCCAAATGCCCAACTCCCCCACATCTGTAGCACCTCAGTGTACTCCATGGGGTGGATGGCCTCTGGGTGGCCCGTGATGCTGTAGTTTCTGGTCTGGTAGACGTTTCCTGGTCCAGCTGGGTTTTCTCCTTTGCCTTTGGTTGTTTTAGCATGTTGTTGGCACGTAGCCCTCTCTCAACTTGCGTCGCTATCCGGAACCAGTCAGACATTCGGTTCGGAATATCTCGATAAGCAGTCACTTGGGCGATTTGCTTATCTAAGCTTGTTCTAAAGAAGTATACTAGCAGTCATTCAGGCAAAGGAGGTAAAGTCCCAACAACTTTCCTGAACTCACGGATATGTTCTTGGATAGGCTTCCCCCTCTGTATCAGGTGCCTGAGCTCATCTTCTACATAGAGATCATCCCCTGTTTCTTCGAAGCGGGCTTGCAGCAGTTGTAAGGAACCATCTGCATCTTGCAGTTGGGGGGCCCTGTATTTATACTGGGCCGCTGACCAGCTCCTTGCTTCTCCCTCCAGACCTTCTGCGATGGCACTGACCAGGGCCCTGGGGAAAGAAAGGGTAAAGGTGTGCGTAGCGCTCGATGTAAATCTCAGCTGCATCGAGAAATTGAGCTAGCAGGTCCAGATCCCCATCAAATTTCCCTCTGAATCGGGGTGGTTCCACCCTCAGTGGCCTCTCCTCCCATTGCGGGGGTCTGTGAGCCTGCCCACAGTGCCCTTGGGCTTCTTCATCATCTCCCATTTGGGTGCAGGGGAGTGATGCCGTGGCTGGGCTGGGTCGCTTGCTGAGCAGGGAGGGAAGCCCTGAGTGCATTTTGGAGCTTTCTTCTTTCATCGTTTTTTTCTTGTGTGTGTGGGGGGGCTATGCTGCCATTTGGAGAGCCTTCCCCCCTTACGTGCCACTTGATTGGAGTCCAGCAAAAGGCATCATAATTTTTTCCTTGTCTGATGCAAACCTCCGGTGGAGATGGTTTTCTTCATGGCCTCTGATAAAGTTGTTTACTTTCGGAGACATCTGAAGGTCTGCCAACGTCGGCAGTAGCTTAGGAATGCATAAATATTTTTAGAAGAAAAGTTTTTGAAGAGAGCATTTTTTTTTTGTTTAAAAATTTTTCCTGACTGTCTGTCCGGCTAGAGTTGTCTAAAGAAATAAAATGCCTCTCACATTTTGATAATAAAGAAAAAAAAACTTTTATTTGTTAGAACAACGTCTTCACGGACTCATATGCAGTCAGGAAATGACCTCTGCTCCAAATTCCCTCCCTTTCCTGGCTTGCTTCCTTATCCTATTGGTCATTATCTAAATCATTCTACGGCAGTCTCTCTTACTAATCCCAAAGGAATTTAACCCCCTCTTTACTATGTCAGCACTGAGAGGCTGACAAAGTTCTCAATTCTACATTGCAGTTTCAGACTGTAGGGAAAGAGTTTACTGGAATTTTGGAAACTCTGGGTTCAGTGCCTCTTAAGAGCTTAGTGAAATGGAACATTCACCTTTTGAAAGGTGATACTGAAGGGAAGATTTACCTTTCTTTATTTAAAAAAAATATTTAAAATTACAGTTATAATAATACAAACAAGAAGAGGAAAGATTTTATATAGAGATAGATAGATAGATAGATAGATAGATAGATAGATAGATAGATAGATAGATAGATAGATAGATAGATAGATAGATAGATAGATAGATAGATAAGAGAGAGAGAGAGAGAGAGAATTACTTTCACACTAGCAACTTTATCTGACATTTTAGTCAATGTTTGAATCAGGTGAGACACAAAGCATGAAAAAAGTCATCACACCTATTTTCCACTTCAGGCTAATATAAACTTCCCATTTCCCTGGAGTTTTGCAGGAAATATTTCTCTTGCCACTTCCCATAGCCAATTCAAAAATCTGGGGACAGCTTCTGGCCATTTAGAGATTCAGTGGGTTTTTTTGTTCTTTTACTCAGAGAACTAAATAACATTTCAGCAGGCACTGGTGCTTGTGTATTTTGAAATACGGGCAAGATTGAACTATTGTCCAATTTTATTGTTCATCATAGAATACTACAGATGGACTGTGGACATATACCAAAGTTGGCCATCACTCAAGTCCCTTGCAGTACTCTCCTAATTGTCAGAGGGTTTTTTGATCACTGAGTATGTGCAGAACAACGGAAGCTGGAAAATCTGCTTGTTTTGCTTCACCCATCCTGTACACGGAAAATCAGGATACCACACAGGGATAATTGGAAAAGGATAGCAAATACTAGACCAGAATATTTTTGCTATCTCAGCAGTTTCAACACTATTTCCCATACATTACAATTTTATTTTGGATTTTCTTATTACTATTCAAATTTAAAGCATCTTATTAAGATTATGAGAAACATATACTTTGATGACCCCCTTCAGGACATCTCAAGTTCCTTTACATATTATATAGGGGCCATGAACTGATTGGTATTCAAATTTTCAATAGCAGTTCAAAGATTGTTCAGATGTCAACTTCTCCTCTGACTGATTCTAGCAATAAGTCCTGGGAATTCCAAATTTTGCATTATTAAAAATTATAAGAAGCTGGGGAGTTTTTCGATTTATTTAAAGAGAATGACTGCTGACTGATTATATCAAAAGCTTGATTCAAAGCTTGATTATAATCCATTTTTATTCCTTACTCTGGCCATTCCCATTAGACACCACCTTCTGCCACCTGTGTAGAAAGCTGCCATCCTGGGTACCGGAAATTGATTAAGGAGGGAAAACAGGTTTGCTGCTATGACTGTGTCGAGTGTTCAGAGGGAAGCATTTCCACCATGATTGGTAAGATAAAAAGATCTATATTTCTTTAAGAATACATTATGCTCTAACCAAGTTTGGGTTCTTGAATATAGTTTTATAGAAAAGCATAGATTGATTGGGATCTCTCACTAGCCTCTTTCTCTTTCTTCTTTTTTTAAGTAAAAATGTTTCCTTATTTAACTGTGTAATCTCTTGTTCAGGAAATGTGGTCTATTGAATACAAAAATAAACTTTAAAAGGATTTTTTTAAAGCACGATTTTTAAAAGAAGTTTATTCTTTCCAAAAAGAGAATTCTCTTCAGGAAGGAATAATTGCTAAAAACTTAATTGGATTCAATGTGTAGAATTTTTGGAGATTCTATTTATGGTTTTTAGATTCCCACCAATGTGAGAGGTGTCCAGAAAAACAATATCCAGATGAGAAGCACCTGCAATGTATTCCCAAAATTATCACCTACTTATCCTACCAAGAAGTCCTGGGAGAAGTCCTGACTGGCTTTGCTGTATCTTTTGCTGTCATCACAGTTGTGGTGATGGGGACCTTCATCTTCCACCAGAACACTCCCATCGTCAAAGCCAACAATTGGGATATCACCTGCACCCTGCTCGTCTCGCTCCTGCTGTGCTTTCTTTGCTCCTTCCTCTTCCTTGGATGTCCAGGGACAGTCACATGTCTCCTCCGGCAAGCAGTTTTTGGAGTTGTCTTCTCCATTGCAGTGTCTTGTGTGTTAGCCAAAACCATCACTGTGATTCTGGCCTTCATAGCCACAAAGCCGGGGAACCGCATGAGGTTGTGGGTGGGGAAAAGGCTGTCCGTCTCAGTCATTGTTTTTTGCTCCCTTATTCAAACAAGCATCTGTGCTGTGTGGTTAACCATTTCTCCTCCTTTCCCAGACTTGGACATGCATTCCCAGATGGATGAGATCTTAGTGCAATGCAACGAAGGCTCGGAGATCATGTTCTATGTTGTGCTGGGCTACATGTGGCTTCTGGCCCTCATCAGCTTCACGGTGGCCTTCTTTGCCCGGAAGCTGCCCGACACTTTCAATGAAGCCAAGCTCATCACCTTCAGCATGCTGGTCTTCTGCAGTGTTTGGGTGTCCTTTGTGCCCACCTACTTGAGCACCAAGGGGAAAGCCATGGTGGCTGTGGAAGTCTTCTCCATCTTGGCCTCAAGTGGTGGCTTATTAGGTTGCATTTTCTTGCCCAAGTGCTACATCATTATGCTGAAGCCAGAGCTGAATACCAGAGAGCAGCTAGTTAGGAAAAAGACTGGTGTGATATCAAGGGCAGCATGAATGATACCTGAATTTATATGATTTGGATGAAATATTTCTGAATTCTGAATTTTATTCAGAAATAATTGTTTTCAATTTTTTAATTGCACTAGAATTTAGACTTGTATATAGACTTGTTAAATGAGTGACAGTGGTCAAAGTTCAATCTCTCCAATCTGTTTTTACCAATGTAATTTTCTTGATTATAAAGCAAACTTAAGTTAATCTTGATGAAGGAATGGACATCCTGGGAAAGTAGAAAGTGAGAAAAAGAACTCAGAGTAACCCTATCTTGATTTCAGTGGTGGGTTGCTCCTGGTTTGCACCGGTTCACAAAAACTGGCAGTAAAAATTTGTGGTAGTTCAAAGAACTGGTAGTAACAGTGGCTGGCCATGCCCCCAAACCAGTCCTGTCCTGGTCACTGCTCGCTTACCCCACCCACCTCATCAGAAGCTTTTTTTTTTTTTACTTTTAAAAGCATTTTTTCTATAACCTCTTTGACTGAAAAAATGCTTACAAAAGTAAAAAAATAAGCCTTTGATGATCGCGCGGCTCATTTTAAATTTGAGGGGTTTACTATAGAGATGAAGGGAAAAGCTGAATTTGGCTCAGTTTAGAGGTTAGGATGAAGGGTAATATTGGTTTTTTAAAAGGTAGAGAGAGAATAAATATTATGGCAAAAAGGGAATATATAAATTGTAAATTTAGCTGAAATGACTACAAACTCCTTAAATTTGTGAACCGGCCAATACTCTGATCAGAAAAAATACATTGTATGTTTGTGTGTTTGTGTAAAAAAATTAAAAATAACATTTAAAAAAAAAAGATAATATGATCCAGGAATCTGATGGCATTTCCAACATTTTTGCCAATTTTTGGACATTGTTAATTTATGATTACTTTCCCATAGCGGTGGGAAGTTGGCAAATGGACCGTTTTGGGCCTCCGGAAGGCCTCTTGGGGGGGAGGCTCTGGGGGGGGGGAGGCTGTTTTGGTCCTCCCAAGACTCCTAGAAAGGCTCTGGAGCCTGGCAGTGAAGCCAGATGGTGGAGGGAAACTCAAAATGTTGGCGGCTTCAGAAAGGCAAAATATGCTTCAGAATGTGCAGCTCCTGGCTCTAACACTGACGGACATGTGTTAAATCAAGTTGGCCATGCCCACCAAGCCATGCCCATGAAGCCACGCCCACAGAACTAGTAGCAACAATATTTAGATTTCACCACTGAATTGAACCATGATAAGATGGACCTGGAGACACAGAACTTGCCCTTCACTACTCCAGAATGTCTAGAGTGAGACCAGAGGGACCCTGTTCTTGAAAACTCACACAGGTTCCTACAGACCCAAAGGTGGTTTTTATAAAAGGCAATTGAATTTTCTTGGGTTTTTTTCTTTGAAAACATTTTGCTTCCCATCCAAGAAGCTTCTTGACTGAATAGTAAAATGTTTTGAAAGTAAAATAATAATAAAAACTTGAGATTCTTTTTTAAAAGAAAAGAAAAGAAAAAAAACAACCTTTGGGACAACCGTGATCTGGATATCTATAAATATCCTCCTACACAGAGGTGGGCTTCATATACTGTAGCAACCAGTTCACCCAGCACCAGAAATGTGTGCTCATGTATGTGCCATCCATGCGATGTCAAACAACACGGCAATTTGCTCATAGGTGCTGTCCACACATGCATGAAACATCACAAAACATGGCAATTCACATGTACACGCTATTTGCACATGCATGCGATGTCAAACACAGGGATATAGGATAGGATTGCGTCTGGGCGGGTGGGTGGGGGCAAGCCCAACAGCAAGCGGCCACTACTGCTTTTCATGAACCACTCCGAACGGGCTGAATCCCACCTCTGCTCCTACAGATATTATTTTTTCAATGTGACAGTTTCAGCAAATCAAGGGGCAGAAAGTATTTCTCTGAATTAGGGGATTGTGAGATGAGAAGGGAAAACTTATCTGACTACTAATCTATCTCTTCCTCTTTTAACCAACATGCAAAACTCAGTTTCCAAGATCTCAAGATCATTCCTTTCTTGCCTGATGAGAAGCTGCCAAGAGATGGGTGTGGACTGTACAATTTTTTCAATTGGAAAAAGAGCTGAATAGCTTTGTGAAAGGATTCATCTACCTTGTAATTATCTAAATTAATTAATTAAACTTGTTTTTTAGGGGGAGGCATAGAACCTAGGGAGACTTAATAATTTAAAATTAACAACTCCATGAGGTTCAGTAGGTTGCAGTATGAATCAGTAAAATGATAATTATTGTAATCTACAATTTTAGTTATGCTTAAAACCAATAGAGGTTCTTTCATTGTTCCTGGCAATGTCTTGTGATGATGAAGATGTGGCTGCACTGCTGTGATTGGAGCCAAATTGCTTCAGCATTCAAAGAGACTCACATACTTTGCCATTGGTTTTTACTCTCTCTCCTTGCCCTCCAAGCTTCTTTTAGCAAGACCTTCAACTCCATGTGTCGAAACAAAGAACATTTGCAGACTAATCTCCCTGCCCTCTCCAGTGATATCGTCATTGCAGAATTTGTGTCTACTGCATATTCTGAATGGTCTTTGCCCAACTTTAGGGAACGTTCAGAAGGCTCTTTGAGAGGAAGGCAAGTACTCCTTTGAAGAAAACTGTGATATGCCTTTCAAGATTTTTTTAAATTGATTGTATTCAGGATATTTTGTTTAATTCTTTTCCAATTTAGAAGAGAATAAAAAGTGTTTTAGGAAGACTCTTATTTATACTTCTGTCTTGATTAATGATATTTCAGGTGCTGGAATATAGCTGTTGAATGTTGCCTTGTAGGCATGGTTTTCATGTGCCTGTTTTACATATGAATTCATCTGCTCATAACAAAACTCATAATTTTAATAACATTGTTCCTCTATATATTTTTATTTTATATGTATAAGCCCAGTCAAAAATATTTAGCATTTTAATAAAAGTTATAAATGTAAATCTTACATCTTCAGTACTTGGATTGTCATTAACAGTTGGCACAGTCCATCAGTTTCTGTCATCCAGTTCCATTGCTACCCTACATATATGAAACAATCCTTTTGATTGCATTAAAACACAGTTTAAAATTTCTCAAAATGTGATGCACAACTGCCCACAGGATCCTTAAGTGTGTTTCAAAGGCTCCACCTCAATCTTCCTCACTTCTGGAATATTTTTGGTTGCCACATTCTAAAAAGGCATTGAGACTCTAGAAAGAGTGCAGAGAACAGCAACCAAGAAAATTAGGGGACTGCATTGCACTCTAAAACATATGAAAAATTGTTGCAGGAATTGGGAATATCTAGTTTATTTATTTTTTTTAAAAAAAAGAACTAGGAGACACATGATAGCAGTGTTTCCTGGTATAAGATTTCCTGGCTGAGCAATAGTTGGACTACAAGACCTCCAAGGTCTCTTCCAACTCTGTTATTCTGTTTATTCTTTTTCAAAGAAGTGTTTCAGAACATGAGTGCTTTCTTTATTTCTCTAATACTCATTAAAGCAGAGAGATACATCATTTTAGACATGGAGAAAAACCTTATGAAAGATGTCTGTCTAAATCCAATTATTGATACATTCGAAGATGATAGAACTAAATGAAATTCTCCTTGCAGATTATTGCCTAAAAATTTACAGCATATCCTAGCCTTCAGTTTTGCCATTCAGGAGATCAACAGGAATGAGAACTTGTTACCCAACATCACCTTGGTCTCAAAGGTATATGAAAATGGTTTTCAGGCAATGAAAGCCTCTGAGAACCTTTTGAGTCTCTTCTTTTTGGAAGGCCTCTGTCAGCTCAATTACAGGAAGGGAAAGGACCAAAACATCATGGCTGTCATTGGTGATCTCCCTTCCCAGAACACCATCCAGATGGCCAACATCTTAAATGCCTACAAGATTCCACAGGTAGGTATCTGGGCTCACATAAATGCACAAGAAGAAGGATAGGGTGGCAGTTAAAAAAAACTATCTGAGGGAAAAACGTGGGGGGAAGCCTTCTAAAACAGTAAAAGTATTGGGAACTCATTTATTTATTTTGCCAGAGAAATGCAATGCATCTTTTATTTTCTGGTTCTCGCTCTTTTGGCAGTTTAGCCATTCTTAATTTATATTTTAGTAGTGTGTCTGATGTTGTCTCTCCATCTTCTGGGTATGTCTCAAGTTATTTGACTTTCTCTCTTTTTGTTTATGTCACAAAAATTTTAAATATATTTATCCGAAAAGTAATAAATATTTTATCCTTATAATATAAAATGCAAGATGAAAGTTATTTGAGTGTCACTATGGGTAATGAATACTGTCCAGTCGTTAATGAGTAAGCCTCCTCTCTTGTTACTCATTCCTATCTGCTCTCCATTACTGCTTAGCACAATCAAAGATTGAGATGACTTTGTTTAAAAAGGGATGAATGAAATGCTAATAGTGGTCTGGGTGCTCTCAGGAAAGACTGTTGATCCCCACATTTAATATTTATTTCTTCCATTAATGATTTTTTATGGAAGTAAGATGTAAAAGAAATGTGCTTCCTTCCTTCTTTTTGACATATCTGGAAAAAGATTTCCTAGCCTAAAGTACATCCTTATTATTCCCACTCTGCAGCTCAGTTATGGCACTTTTGAACTGACACTGAGTGATAAACAGCAGTTTCCTTCTTTCTTCTGGATGACTCCAAATGAAAACCTCCAGTATGCTGGGATTATTCAGCTCTTGAAATATTTTGGATGGAATTGGATTCACCTGCTCATTCCAGAAGACACCACTGGAGAGAGATTTCTCAGAATTCTGAGACCAAAATTTATCCAGAGTGATATTTGCATTTCTTTAATTCAACTTATTCCAAGATTGACAAATTATGACCCCAGTACCTTAAGGAAGATTAATCTAGGTAAAATAGGACGTGTTCTGTGGTATAGTAAAACCAAAGTAATACTAGTTTATGGGGACATTCAATCTGTAGAAGGCTTACGAGTAATTCTTGAATTCTATGAACTTGATCACAGGCTCCCAATAGAGAGGGTTTGGGTCATAAGTGCTCTCTGGGATGTCACTTCTGTCTTTCAGGCACAGAAATTCACCCGATTGTCCTTCAATGGCAGCTTGTCGTTTGCCCAACATACAAATAGGGTACCAGGCTTTCAAGAGTTCCTTGAGAAGCTAAATCCATATCACTCTAAAGTGCGTTTCCTACCTATATTCTGGGGTGCCGTATTCATCTGTTCAATTCCAATAAACAGTATACAAGCACCACCTAAAGGAAGCTGCACTGGGAAAGAGGATGTGCGGAGTCTCCCTGGAACTGTCTTTGAAATGGAGATGTCTGGCCAGAGCTACAGTATTTACAATGCCATCTATGCTGTAGCACATGGTCTCCATGCTATGTATTCATCCAGAGCCAGGCAGAAGACAAGAGGCAATGGAGAGGAGTGGAATTTGCTAGAAGTCCAACCTTGGCAGGTGAGTTACGTTGCTTTCAATGGGAACACAGCCGTAATACTATAGTTATTTCAATACTAATACCATACTTTTACTAATGAAAGCACATGTCCCAGGATAATGATGCGAGATCGAATTTGGGTCTGTCAATGGGACCAGAGATTTACTCATCCAAGCTTTCAGATTCATGCTGGAGTCCGTCTTTCGGAAATTTCTCTCTATTGAAATACCTACTTTGGGCTGTTATGTGAGTTGTGTTTATGTGGTTCTATTGGCTGATTGATGATTGACAATTGGCTGTCATTTCCTTGTGCTACCAAGCCCTCACTTCCTAATCTTTGATAATCTGGTGATAATTCAGCATTTCTGCTAACTGACAAGGGGCCATTTCCCAGAATTCAATCGTTTCCCTGCATGGCCAATGATCTTAGATGCTGCAAAATTAAATATGTGTCATTGTTCCCTGCAATGTATGGCTACCATTGAGTTCAGGTCTCCTTATGTGATTGCTTGCTTGGGTTCTTGTAATCTGGTGGTAAACTTCCTCCCCATTTGTCCTACATAGTCACGGGGCAATCCATGTAGCGGATACAGTAAATTACATTGGAATTATCTCCCATCTCCAAGCAGTCTTTACAATGCATAATTTGTCCTTCTATGGTAGCCTCTAGTCAATGTGCAATGCCCAATTGCAGATCTTGGAAGCTTTATTCTACTGCTTCTGAAATGTTTTTGATGTATTGCAGGATGTGCCATATAGTTGGTCTTTTGTCTTATTTTTTCTTTTCTCGCCTTTTCTGGTGCAAAAATGTTTTCAGTTTCTCAAAGAATGCAATAAGGTTTCTCTGGCATGGTCGTCTTCTTCTTCTTCTTCTTCTTCTTCTTCTTCTTCTTCTTCTTCTTCTTCTTCTTCTTCTTCTTCTTCTTCTTCTTCTTCTTCTTCTTTTTTGACAAACCCTGGTTGGCTTCTAGTTATGACTTTTTTGCCTCTAGGTGTTCACAGGTTCGTTCCAAAAGATATCATCTTTTCCAGAATCTTCCCAGGGGAAGGCTGAGGTCAGGCTGATAGGTCTGAAATTTCCTGGATTTATGTTTTTTCCCTTTTTTGTAGATGGGAACTACATCAGATATTTTCCAGTCCTCTGGTAGTTCCCAGCTACTCCAGGATTTTTGAAAGATATAGTTCATTGGTCCTGAGATCTCATCTGCCAATTCCTTCAGAACCTTCGGGTGTAATCCATGTGGTCCTGATGATCTGAACTCATCTAGGGTGGATTTACCATTTTCTTATCTATTTTAAATTATATTCCTGATTTGTTTTTCACGGTTCTGTTTCTGATATGCTGGGTTGTTCATTCCTTTTGTGTCAAAACAGATGCAAAAAATGAATTAAGCAGTTCTTTCTCCCTGTTGCTCACCTTCTTGCCATTTTCTCCCATTGGTGGACCAATCATTTCCTTGACTTTTTTCTTCTTTTTTGCATGTTAAAAAAAGTGGGGGGGGGGGTTTGGTGCAAGATTTGGCGCCTAAGCTTTCCTGGTTTCATCTTTTCAGCCTCTAGTTATTTGTTGGTATCCTGTCTTACCTGGGTGTCCCTCCTTTCACTTTTCATACTTGTTCTTTTGTCTTTCAAATTTGTAAATGTTAATTATCTACAGGATTGGTAGTAACCTCTGAAAGTGCTTATTCCTTGTGGCAATTTTGATTTTTGTTTACAGATACTATGTTAGATATATGGAAGTATTTTTTTCCCAGAGGCCTTCTGCTTCCTTTCCAATCTTCAATCCAAAACAATTCTCAAATCTAGTAAAAGGCTACCATTTTTGCAGCATTTTGTAATTGAGTAGAAAGAGAAAAATTCACTAAAGTAGAGAGAAGGAAGAATTTTGCAAAATAATAATAATAATAATGAAATTGGAAGGGGTAGAATAGAATAACAATATTGTCCTTCTCTAAGGTATGTCTGATCTAAGCATTCGCAGAAGTTATGGACTGTTCATCTTTAAGCAGCCACAGGAGATAAGCAGTGTCGGAGGTGGCAGGATACCCAATAAATGTTGGAAGAATATGTTTCTTTGAATCTAGCTGTAAAGGAACATTGAAAGAATAATACTTAAACATAAAATATAGTCCTGCAAAATAGAATTATGTCTTTGGAACATAAAAAAAAATACTATTTACTCAAAGCTTTGGATGTTCATTAAAAATTAGTTGAGCACCATTTGGTAAATCCCAGCATGGGACTGTACTTTCTATTACCTGCTATTGGCATAAATTTCTCACTTATCTCTCTTATCTTTCAGCTTTGTTTATTTCTGAAAAACCTCCATTTCAACAATAGTGCTGGGGAAGAAATAGTTTTCAATGAGAATGGAAACCTGGCAGCAGCATATGATATCATCAACTTGATTACTTTCCCCAATCGATCCTTTCAGAAGGTCCAAATTGGACGTATTGAACCTCAGAGTTCTCAAAAGGAAGGCCTCACCATAAATACAACTACCATTGTATGGAATCCCAAATTTAAGCAGGCAAGTTAAACAAATCAACCAACATATGGGGATATCTTCTAAAAAATATATATTAAAAATTACACTTACAATAATACAAACAAGAAAAGAAAAGATTTTACATAGAGATAGATAGATGAGATAGATGAGATGATAGAGATAGATAGATAGATAGATAGAAGATAGAGAGAGAGAGAGAGAGAGAGAGAGAGAGAGAGAGAGAGAGATAGAGAGAGAGAGAGATAGATAGATAGATAGATAGATAGATAGATAGATAGATAGATAGATAGATAGATAGATAGATAGATAGATAGACAGCTGCCTCAGAACTTCAAAGGGCCGCCCTACAGCTGATCAGTGTTAAAAGAAAACCAATGAGTAGACCGATGCCTGCAAAAATAAATGAGTAGACCCAGTGGTGGATTTCTACTTTGGTAGAACCGGTTGTTAAGTAGTTAAGCCAGTGGTTGCCAAAGTGGTCGGTACTGTGCCCTGGGGGACGGTGGAATGCCTTAGGGGGGTGGTAAGTGGCAAGGAGGTTGGCCCCCACCCTTTGGTTTGGACTCACAGCACTTATCTCCTTGCAAGCAAACAGTAAGAAAAAACAGCCCCTTTCAGTTTCAGCATAGGTTAATTAGCACAAGTTGATTAGATGGGCCTCCCAACTCTCAGCTGATTTGCTCTCAGCTGTTTTTGCAGGACTCTATTGCTAACTGCAAAGAGTGCTGGAGCAGATTTTTTTCCCCTAGCTATGCTGAAAGAACGAAACTGAAAGTAAAGCAGGGTCTTTGCTGCAACGTGACAAAATGAGGCAGAGAGAGATTTCTTTTTCTTTTTCCTCACCAAAAAAGGTAAGGGCAAAACTGCAAGCACTGGGAAATTTAGGGCAAAAGAGAACAGTTCAAGATTTTAAAACACAAAAGAAAAAAAGCTCTATTTAACTAGGAAATTGTAATAATTGAGATACTATTAATTGTATATTGTGTTGAAAGCAGAAATGGTTAAGTTGTGGTTTGGAGGAATATATGGGGGAAATTATTTGGTTTATTATTGGTAAATATAACTAATTGATTTGTAAGAAATGGGATTGCATGGAAATAATTGGAATATTCATGTTCATATAGATTAATATACACAAAATATAGTTATATAACTAATTGATTAATATTAAAAGGCTGAATTTGTATTAAACAACTGTAATATTACATAATTAACCAATGTGAGGATGGATATAAAAACAGATGACAATGGGAAGGGATATAATATAGAATAGAAGGGAAAAATTGAATTTGATTAAGATTAGAGATAAGGATGAAAGGTAATATTGGTTTTTTTAAAAAATAGATGAGGAATAAATTTGGCAAAAAGGAAATATAGAAATTGTAAATTTAATTGAAATGACTAAACACTGTTTAAATTTGTGAACTGGCCAAATACTCTGTTCAAAGAAAATACATTGTAAGTTTATGTGTGTGTTTCTAATTATTGCTATTTATTCATATTTGTTCTCTTTTATTCTTTAAAGTTTAACAATTCATTCTTTATCTTAATATCTTTATATTTGTTTGGGGTTGGCTTACTTCCCTTTCATCTTTTTTATTGTACAGCAATCTTTCTCCTCAAACCTACCACCTCTCTCTTTTCTTTCCTTCCTACTTTCTCTCCACCCCCCTTCTTCTCCTCCCTACTTCCTCTTCCTTTCTCCTTCTCCTCCTCTCTTCCTCCCTCTCTTACCCTCACTCCTACTCTAATTTCCCTTCCCTTCCTTCATCCCTCTCTATTGCTGTATCTTTTTATGCATATGGACTACTCAGAGGGCTGAAAAAGTTATTTTTGACTGGTCCTCGCACTTTTACGTTTTGCCCTATCTTGTCACCTTGATGAAGAGAAGTAGCTGTGAAATGAGTGACATGGTTGTTAAGAATGCCGCAATGGGCATAAATGGGAGGATGTTCATAAGTGCGAGGACAGGTCAAAAGTGCGAGGACCAGTCAGAAATGACTTTTTTCAGCCCTCTGAGTAGTCCTTATGCACATAGCCATGCCCACCCGGTCACATGATAAACTAGCCACGCCCACCTGGTCACATGACAAGCTAGCCATGCCCACCCAGTCACATGACCACCAAGCCATGCCCCCAACTAAGCCACGGCCACAGAACCAGTTGTTAAAAAAATTGAATCCCATCACTGGATAGATGGATGGATAGATAGATGAGAGAGAGAGAGAATGAGAGAAAGAAAAAGATGATGGAAGATATAGATAGATAGATAGATAGATAGATAGATAGATAGATAGATAGATAGATAGATAGATAGATAGATAGGTAGGTAGGTAGGTAGGTAGGTAGGTAGGTAGGTAGGTAGGTAGGTAGGTAGGTAGGTAGGTAGGTAGGTAGGCAGGCAGGCAGGCAGGCAGGCAGGCAGGCAGGCAGGCAGGCAGGCAGGCAGGCAGGATGGTTGCCTGGCTGACTTTCCCACTAATGAGTTTATCTGACCTTTTAGTTAACGTTTGAATCAGGTGAGACACAAAGCATGAAAAAGGTCATCATATCTATTTTCCAGTACAGGCTAATATAAACATCCCATTTCCCAGGCATTTTGCACGAAATATTTTTTTTCCCACTATCACATTTTGCTTCCTCTAGCCAATTTAAAATCTGGGGACAACTGCCGGCCATTTAGAGATTCAGTGTTTTTTTGTTTTCCTTTTCTCAGAGAACTGAATCCCTTTTCTGCAGGCTTGTATATATTGATATACAGGCAAGATTGGATTATTTTTCTATCCCATTTTACTGTTCATCACAGAATCCTGCAGATGGAGATGTACCTGTCCTGTGTTCACCACGCATGCATCATTCTCCTAATTGTCAGATGGTTTTTTGATAACTGAGTATGTTCAGAAAAAAGAGGGACATTGAAGCTGAGCAAGCTGCTTGTTCTGCTTCACCCGTCCTGTACATGGAAAATGAGGATACCATTCTTGAGTAGCAACATAACACAAGGATAATTGGAAAACAATAACATTATTAGAAATTACAAGAACTGGGTTTTCTGGATTTATTTAAAGAGAATGACTGCTGACTGATTGATTCAAAGATTATAATCCATTTAATTCCTTACTCTGGCCATTCCCATTAGACACCACCTTCTGCCACCTGTGTAGAAAGTTGCCATCCTGGGTACCGGAAATTGATTAAGGAGGGAAAACAGATTTGCTGCTATGACTGTGTCGAGTGTTCAGAGGGAAGCATTTCCACCATGATTGGTAAGAAAAAAATGTGTATATTTCCTTAAAAATATATTATGCTCTAACCAAGTTTGGGTTCTTGAACATAGTTTTAAAGAAAAGCATTAATCGATTGGGATCCCTCACTAGCCTTCTTCTCTTTCTTCTTTTTTTAAGTAAAAATGTTTCCTTATTTAACTGTGTAATCCCTTGTTCAGGAAATGTGGTCTATTGAATACAAAAATAAACTTTAAAAGGATTTCTTTAAAGCACGATTTTTAAAAGAAGTTTATTCTCTCCAAAAAGAGAATTCTCTTCAGGAAGGAATAATTGCTAAAAACTTAATTTGATTCACTGTGTAGAATTTTTAGAGATTCTATTTATGGTTTTTAGATTCCAACCAATGTAAGAGGTGTCCAGAAAAACAATATCCAAATGAGAAACACCTGCAATGTATTCCCAAAATTATCACCTACTTATCCTACAAAGAAGTCCTGGGAGAAGTCCTGACTGGCTTTGCTGTTTCTTTTGCTGTCATCACAGTTGTGGTGATGGGGACCTTCATCTTCCACCAGAACACACCCATCGTCAAAGCCAACAATTGGGATATCACCTGCACCCTGCTCGTCTCGCTCCTGCTGTGTTTTCTTTGCTCCTTCCTCTTCCTCGGATGTCCAGGGACAGTCACATGTCTCCTCCGGCAAGCAGTTTTTGGAGTTGTCTTCTCCATTGCAGTGTCTTGTGTGTTAGCCAAAACCATCACTGTGGTTCTGGCCTTCATGGCCACAAAGCCGGGGAACCGCATGAGGTTGTGGGTGGGGAAAAGGCTGTCCATCTCAGTCATTGTTTTTTGCTCCCTTATTCAAACAAGCATCTGTGCTGTGTGGTTGACCATTTCTCCTCCTTTCCCAGACTTGGACATGCATTCCCAGATGGATGAGATCTTAGTGCAATGCAATGAAGGCTCAGAGATCATGTTCTATGTTATGCTGGGCTACATGTGGCTTCTGGCCCTCATCAGTTTCACAGTGGCCTTCTTTGCCCGGAAGTTGCCCGACACTTTCAATGAAGCCAAGCTCATCACCTTCAGCATGCTGGTCTTCTGCAGTGTTTGGGTGTCCTTTGTGCCCACCTACTTGAGCACCAAGGGAAAAGCCATGCTAGCTGTGGAAGTCTTCTCCATCTTGGCCTCAAGTGGTGGCTTATTAGGTTGCATTTTCCTGCCCAAGTGCTACATCATCATTCTGAGACCAGAGCTGAATACCAGAGAGCAGCTAGTTAGGAAAAAGACTAATGTGATATCAAGGGCAGCATGAATGATACCTGAATTTATATGATTTATATGATGGATGGGGAGGAACAGGCTCAGACTCAATCCCTCCAAGACTGAGTAGCTGTGGTTTCCAATATCCTGATATAGCCAGCTTACACCATCGCTGGCTATTGCGGGTGAGATTTTACCCCCCTCAGAGAGGGCTTGCAACTTGGGCATCCTCCTGAACTCATGGCTGTCTTTTGATGTCCTTAGGGTGCCATCAGCCAAACAATATAGCCTGGCAACCCCCAGGGGGAGAGCCTTCTCTGTGGGGGCCCCTGCCCTATGGAATGAATTGCCCCTGGACATACGAAGGATCCCCAACCTCCGTGCCTTTTGTCGTGCATTGAAGACCCTGTTATTTCAGCAAGCCGCTCTGATGGGATAAATGATTTTAATTTGGTTTTAAAGGAGTTTTTTTTTAAAAAAAAAAACAAATTGGTTTTAGATGGGAACTTTAAATTTGGCAAGTGATTTAATTATTTTAATATGTCATTTAAATTTCTGTCTTATATATTGTTTTATCATGGCTGTTCACCACCCTGAGTCCTTCAGGAGAAGGACGGTATAACTGCTAGTGGGGGTGTGAGCTGATTGGGTGTGAGCTTGGCTGTGTTCTGATTGGATGGAGGGTTGCTTGGGCTCTGATTGGCTGGAAGTGTGTTAGGTGGGGAAGACCTCCACCCAAACAGAACACACTCCCAAGGCGGGTTTCCAACACGAGATCCCTAGCACGAGGAATGACAGCAGACCCACACTCACGAGAGCCACACAGGATGTCAGCACCACACATCCACGCAGAAAGCAGACTCAAACCCACACTGATGATGAGGCATGACCAAGGACCAGGAGCCAGACTGCAGCTGCATCATTAGCCACTTTAAACCCCTCCAATCCATACATGAAGCAGACTGACACCCACCATGAAAAGCTAGCATGGCCACAAACAAGAAGCAAAGCAACAGCAACGCAGCTCGCCAGCTCAAATTCCCCTGCAACTCAGACTAAACCGAGCACAACCAAGCCTCCACCCAAACAGAACACACCCCCAGCCAATCAGAGCACAAGCAACCCCCCCATCCAATCAGAGCACAGCCAAGCCCCCAACCAATCAGAACACACCTCCACCCAATCAGAACACAGCCAAGCTCCCACCCAATCAGCTCCCACCCCCACCAGCAGTTAAAAGGAAGAAACAGCAGCGATCTCACATTGTTCCTGGAAGCATGAAGCCGAGAACACCAGCCTGAATATGACGAATGAGACTTTGTCGAAACGTCACCAAGACACATCCAATTCTACGCGGGAGAACACCCGAACAACCAAAGACCCATATATAAACACCCGCGAAAACCTCAGAAAACATACACACACACACACACACACACACACACACACACACACGTATGTATGTATGTATGTATGTATGTATTGGTATAGGTATAGGTATAGGTATAGGTATAGGTATAGGTATAGGTATAGGTATAGGTATAGGTATAGGTAGATGTAGATGTATGTGTATAGTCAGAAGTATTCATAACCACCGTGGCATTGCCCTTGTGTGCTGGTAGGATTATTATGCTGGTGTCTTCTTTCAGGTTACGTAGTGCTGTCTGTTCCTCTTTGGGTAAGTTGCTTTTGGGTGGCTTGCTGATGCAGAGGATGTTAGTGATTTCGAGTCTGATTCTGTTAGCGTCATCTGATTCTGTTAGTGCCATTGATTTTGGACAGGCTGGTTTCAGCTCTGCATATAATGGTTTCAGTGGGAATGTGTTTGGGAGTGACTGCAAAGTTGAATCCTTTGGAAAGGACATTGGTTTCGGCTTTGGTGAGGATCCTATCTGAGATGTTATGCATTGTTTGTTTCATGTGTGGCTGTGAGGGGAGAGGAGTTTGTTTCTGGTGTTCTTGTAGTCTTCGGAGTTTGTTGGTGTGTGTGTCTGTCTTGAGGGGGGTCTGTTTTTTCGGCTCTCAAGACAGCGAGTTGTTTGGATTTGTCCCAAAGTGTGGGTGGATCTTGCTGCTGAGTTTGAGGTGGAGTGTGAGGAGATCTTTGTTGATTCGGTCTAGGAGGAATCTTTTTCTGTGAAGTTCATTTCAGATTAGGGCCAGTTCTGTTATTTTCAGGATGAGTTTGGTGGGTGTGTTCTATTTGGGTGGGGGCTTGGTTATGCTCAGGTTAGTCTGAGTTGGAATAGGATTTGAACTGGTGAGCTGCATTACTGTTGCTTTGTTTCTTGTTTGTGGCCGTGCTAGTTTTTCATGGTGGGTGTCAGTCTGCTTCATGTATGGATTGGAGGGGTTTAAAGTGGCTAATGAAGCAGCTGCAGTCTGGCTTCTGGTCCTTGGTCGTGCCTCATCATCCGTGTGGGTTTGAGTCTGCTTTCTGCGTGGATGTGTGATGCTGACATCCTGTGTGGCTCTCGTGAGTGTGGTTCTGGTGTCATTCCTCGTGTTAGGGACTTGTTTGTCAATAAGGGCAGGTTTCCAAACGGCTGGTAGGCGGAAGGTATCATCTCCTTTATAAATGCTGTGTGGGCATTTTTCTATCTCAATGGCTTCTCTGATTATTCTGTTGTTAAAGCGTTCACTTTTTGCGATACTTCTGATCTTTTTAAAGTCAATTTTATGTCCTGTGGCTTTAAGGTGTTGGATCAGGGAAGAAATTGGTTCCTCTTTTCTGACTGAGTTCTTGTGTTCTTTAATGCGTGCGCTTATTCTTCTGTTGGTTTGTCCGATGTATGTGGTGGGGCAGGCAGTGCATGGGATTTCATATACTCCTTGATTTTCTAACTCAATTTTGTCTTTGGGGGTTCTTAGGATGGTGGATATTTTTCGGTTTGTGCAGAATGCTGTCTTGATGTTGTGTTTGTGGAGGATATTGCTGATTCTGTCTGTGGTGCCATAATAAAATTGCCCCATATCTGAAAATATTCCGATTCCTCTCTTCTTTAAGTGTCAATGCCAATCTATTCATTTCTGCACAATCCAATATTTTCTTAATTATTTCTTCCTTCATAGGGATTCTCTCTGCTTTTCATCTTTGCGCAAATACTATCCAAGCTGTAGTTATCACATGTACAATCAAGTATATAATTTTCTTACTAAAATTCTCTGGTAAGATAACCAATAGGAACAGTTCAGGTTTTAAATCTATATATTATTGTATCATTCCCTCTAACCGTGTTTTAATTTTCATCCAATACTTTCTTGCTTCTGGACATGTCAACCACATATGATAATACGATCCAGGAATCTGATGGCATTTCCAACATTTTTGCCAATTTTTCGGGTGGCATGTGCCATTTTAAAAACACTTTATATTGATTCTCCTTATAAACTATGGACATTGTTAGTTTATAATTCCTTCCCATAGTGGTGGAAAGTTGGCAAATGGACCATTTCTCACCTCCGGAGTGCCTCCGGGATGGTAACGATGTTTTGGTCCTCCCAAGCCTCCTAGAAAGGCTCTGGAGTGTAGGGAGAGCAAAAAACTGGCTTTCCCACCCTTTTCAGGCCCTCTAGAGGTAGGAAACAGCCTGTTTCCCTAATGCTAGTGGGCCCAGAATGCCCAAAAATTAGCTGGCTGGCAAACAAATGCAAGCTGGAGCTGGGCTTGCATGCCCATCAATATGACTATGCGTACCACCTGTGGCACGCATGACATAAGTTCACCATCATGGGAAACATCATTTTGCCTCACCACATTCAGATTTTTTAGAAGCCATTTAAATTACTCCTGCAGTTGTGAAATATTTTCTGCCTTTCACCTTTCTAGCATGAGATGCAGGCAGAGGAAAGCATCCCATAACGTCCTGAATCTTACAGCAATGTCCCATTCTCCAAAGTGCTGCCATAAAGAAGAGGGGTTCAACCTATTCTCCAAGTCATCTAAAGGCAGGACAAGAAACAATGGAGGGAAACTAATCAAGGACAGAAGCAACCTAAGAACTAGAGAGAGATTTCCTGAAAGTTAAAACTAGAAGATCTCTAAGGTCCCTTCCAACTCTGTTATTCTGTCATTTTCTTTTATTTCTGTGATTCTGGTACTTTATGGATAAAATATACAAATAATATTCTTTCAAGATACCTTGAGGACAGAGGAAATCCTCCTGAATTATGTACATACATGCTACAAACGGTCTAAGACAGTTCCACTAATGAACTTGAGTCACATGTGGCCAGGTTACATACCTTGAACCATGATCAGATGGACCTGGAGACACAGAACTTGCCCTTCACTGCTCCAGAATGTCTAGAGGGAGACCAGAGGGACCCTGTTCTTGAAAACTCACCCAGGTTCCTACAGACCCAAAGGTGCTTTTTACAAAAGAAAATTGGATTTTCTTGTTCTTTTTCTTTGAAAACATTTTGCTTCCCATCCAAGAAGTTTCTTCACTGAAAAGTAAAATGTTTTGAAAGAAAAATAATAATAAAAATTGAGATGCTTTTTTAAAAAAAGGAAAGGGGAAAAAAAAACCACCTTTGGGACAACCATGATTTGGATGATGGAGAATCTCCATAAATATCCTCCTACACTGAGGTGGGCTTCACATACTGTAGCAACCGGTTCGCCCAGCATCAGAAATGTGAGCTCACATATGTGCCATCCATGCGATGTCAGACAACACGGCCATTTGTTTGGCATATGATATCACACAACATGGCAATTCGCACGTGTGTGCTATCCGGTGTCAAACAACACCGTAATTTGCAAATGCTCATTGTCCGCACACATGTGAGATGACAATAAACAAAATAAGTCGCTTGTGTGTGCCATCTGCACATGCATGCAATGTCAAACAGAATGGCAATTCTCTCATGCATGTTGTCTGCACATGCATGCAATATCAAAAACACAGCGATATAGGACAGGATTGCGGCCGGGTAGGTGGCGGGGGGCAGGCCCACCTGCAAGTGACCACTACCGATTCCCATGAACCATAGCTTAAGACCCGGATATTTATCAGACCACCTTCTGCCACCGACGGCCTCCCACTGACCAATACATTCCCACAGTGAGGTCTCCTCAGGATGCTGTTGGCCAAGCAATGTCGACTGGCGACCCCCAGAGGGAGAGCCTTCCCTGTCGGGGCACCCGCCCTCTGGAATCAACTGCCCCCGGGGTTACGCATGATCCCCGACCTGCATACCTTCCGCCATGCCCTTAAGACCCTACTTTTCCAAGAAGCTGGACTAACTTGATAAGAATCCGGACTGGGTGTTTTTAAATTCTTGGGTTTTTTAATTTGGGGAGCCAAAGTATTTAATTTGTTTTCATTGTTTTTTAAATTTTGTACACTAGGTTATTTTAATGTGGCTGTGCACTGCCCTGAGTCCTTCGGGAGAAGGGCGGTTTAGAAATTCAATAAAATTAAATAAATAAATAAATAAATAAATAAATAAATAACCAGTTTGAACCAACTGAATCCCATCTCTGTTCCGACAGACTTCCTTTCTCTCTATGTGACAGTTTCAGCAAATCAAGGGGCAGAACTAGAAAGTATTTCTCTGAATTAGGAGGTTGTGAGATGAGAAGGGAAAACTTATCTGACTCCTAATCTGTCTCTTCCTCTTTTAACCAACATGCAAAACTCAGTTTCCAAGATCTCAAGATCATTCCTTTCTTGCCTGATGAGGAGCTGCCAAGAGATGGGCTTGGACTGTACAATTTCTTCAATTGGAAAAAGAGTGAATAGTTTTGCGAAAGGATTCATCTACCTTGTAATTATCTAAATTAATTAATTAAACTTGTTTTTTAGGGGGAGGCATAGAACCTAGGGAGACTTAATAGTTTAAAATTAACAACTCCATGAGGCTCAATAGGTTCAATGTGAATCACTCAGATGATAATAACTGTAATCTACAATTTTAGTTATGCTTAAGACCAATAGAGGTTCTTTCATTGTTCCTGGCAATGTTTTGTGATGATGGAGATGTGGCTGCACTGCTGTGATTGGACCCAAATTGCTTCGGCATTCAAAGAGACTCACATACTTTGCCATTGGTTTTTACTCTCTCTCCTTGCCCTCCAAGGTTCTTTGAGCAAGACCTTCAACTCCATGTGTCGAAACAAAGAACATTTGCAGACTAATCTCCCAGCTCTCTCCAGTGATATCGTCATTGCAGAATTTGTGTCTACTATATATCCTGAATGGTCTTTCCTCCAATTTATGAAACGCCCAGTAGGGTCTTTGAGAGGAAGGCAAGTACTCCTTTGAAAGAAACTGTGATATGCCTTTCAAGGTTTTTTTAATGTGATTGAATTCAGGATATTCTGATTCTGAATTCATCTGCTCATAAGAAAAACTCACAATTTTAATAACATTGTTCCTCTATATTTTTTATTTTTTATGCAAAAATAAAAATAACCCCAGTCAAAAATATTTAGCATTTTAATAAAAAATTTTATTTTTTGCATCATTCCTGCTGTTTATTGACACTATTAGAATTTTATCACTTATTCCTTCTTTGCCTCCTTGCTTACTACAGGGTAAGGAAAAATGTAGATCTATTTAAATATATGAATGTAACAAAATCTTACATCTTTAGTACTTGGATTGTCATTAACAGTTGGCATCAGTTTCTGTCCTCCAGTTCCATTGCTGCCCTACATATATGAAACAATCCTTTTGATTGCCCACAGGATCCTTAAGGGTGATTCAAACACTCCACCTCAGCTCCTCATTCCCTGCTTTCCTCACTTCTGGAATATCTTAACTACTGAATTTTAAGAATCAAAGCTTCTTCTTCAAACCTTCTTTACTTTTGGTTGCCACATTCTAAAAAGGCATTGAGACTCTAGAAAGAGCACAGAGAATAGCAGCCCAAATAATCAGGGGACTGCAGGCTAAAATATATGAAACGAATATGAATATCTAATTTAATTGTTAGAAAAAGGAAGGACTAGGGGTGACATGATAGCAGTGTTTCAATATCTAAGGCATTGTCACAAAGAAGAGAGAGTCAATCGATTCTGCAAAGAAGGCAGGACAAAAAGCAATGGATAGAAACTTCTCAAGGAGAGAAGCAACCTAGAACTAAGCAGAAACTCCTGACAGTTAGAAAAATGAATCAGTGGAATGATTTGCCTCCTGAATGCTCCAACATGGAAGATTTTAAGAAGAGATTGGACTACCACTTGTCTGAAATGGTATAAGGTTTCCTGGCTGAGCAACAATTGGGCTAGAAGACCTCCAAGGTCCCTTCCAACTTTGTTATTCTGTTTATTCTTTTTCAAAGAAGTGCTTCAGAACATGAATGCTTCTTTTATTTCTCTAATGCTCATTAAAGCAAAGAGATACAACATTTTAGGCATGGAGAAAAACCTTATGAAAGATGTCTGTCTAAATCCAATTATTGTCACATTAGAAGATGATAAAACTAAATGAAATTCTTTTTGCAGGCCATTGCCTAAAAGCTTCCAGCATATCCTAGCCTTCAGTTTTGCCATTCAAGAGATCAACAGGAATGAGAACTTGTTACCCAACATCACTTTGGTCTCAAAGATATATGAAAATGGTTTTCAGGCAATGAAAGCCTCTGCGAGCCTTTTGAATCTCTTCTTTTTGGAAGGCCTCTGTCAGTTCAATTACAGGAAGGGAAAGGACCAAAACATAATGGCTGTCATTGGTGATCTCCCTTCCCAGAACACCATCCAGATGGCCAACATCTTAAATGCCTACAAGATTCCACAGGTAGGTATCGGGGCTTACATAAATTCACAAGAAGGAAAGGGTGGTAGTTTAAAAAAAACACTATCTGAGGACAAAAAGTGGGGGGAGCCTTCAAGCACAGGTAAAAGTATTGGGGAAGTCATTTTGGGTAGTTTTTATTCATTTATTTTGCCAGAGAAATGCAGTGCATCAATTACTACTGTAACAGCAGTAATCCTTAATAAGTATAAACATTACATTTAGTATGTAAGAAATGGTGTAACTGTCATTCTTCCTATCTTGATTCTCCTCCTCCTCCTCCTCCTTCCTCTCCACCTCCTCTTTTATCACTTCAAGTGTCAAGAGATCTCTATGTCTTGATCTTATGGCAGCCTTAGCCATTCTTAATTTATATTGTGGTAGTGTCTGATATTGTCTCTCCATTCTTCTGAGTATGCCTCGTGTTTTTTTAATTTCTCTCTTTTTGTTTATGCCACAACAATTTTAAATATATTTATCAGAAAAGTAATAGATATGTTATTCTTATAATATAAAATGCAAGATGAAATTTATTTGAGTATTTATTTCACTATGGGTAATTAATACTGTCCAATCCTTAATGAATAAGCCTCCTCTCTTGTTACTCATTCCTATCTGCTGTCTATTTCTGCTTAGCACAATCAAAGATGACTTTGTCTAAAAAGGGATGAATGAAATGCTAATGATGGTCTGGTTGCAAAAGTTCTCAGGAAAGAGAGCTTTAAGATTTAATATTTATCTCTCCCATTAATGATTTTTATGGATATAAGGTACAAAAGAAATGTGCTTCCTTCATTCTTTTTCCTAGCCTAAAGTACCTCATTATTATTCCCACTCCGCAGCTCAGTTATGGCACTTTTGACCTGGCATTGAGTGATAAACAGCAGTTTCCTTCTTTCTTCTGGATGACTCCAAATGAAAACCTCCAGTATGCTGGGATTATTCAGCTCTTCAAATATTTTGGATGGAATTGGATTCACCTGATCATTCCAGAAGACACCACTGGAGAGAGATTTCTCAGAATTCTGAGACCAAAATTTATCCAAAGTGATATTTGTATTTCTTTAATTCAATTTATTCCAAGATTGACAAATTATGACCTCAGTACCTTCCGGAAGCATAATCTAACTAACATAGGACGTGTCCTGTGGTATAGTAAAACCAATGTAATACTAATTTATGGGGACATTCAATCTATAGAAGCCTTACGAGTAATTCTTGAATTCTATGAAATTGGTCACAAGGTTCCAATCCAGAGGGTTTGGGTCATAAGTGCTCTCTGGGATGTCACTTCTGTCTTTGAGTCACAGAAATTCACCGCAATGTCTTTTAGTGGAAGCTTGTCGTTTGCCCTACACACAAATAGGGTACCAGGCTTCCAAGAGTTCCTTGAGAAGCTAAATCCATATCACTCTAAAGTGCATTTCCTACCTCAGTTCTGGAGAGCCACATTTATCTGTTCACTTCCAATGTACAATATATATGCACCAGGCAAAGGAAGCTGCACTGGGAAAGAGGATGTGGGGAGTCTCCTTGGAACTGTCTTTGAAATGGAGATGTCTGGCCAGAGCTACAATATTTACAATGCTGTCTATGCTGTAGCACATGGTCTCCATGCTATGTATTCATCCAGAGCCAGGCAGAAGACAAGAGGCAATGGAGAGGAGTGGAATTTGCTGAAAGTCCAACCTTGGCAGGTTAGTAATATTGCCTTTCAATGGGAACATAGCCATAATAATATAGTAATTTCAATTTTTACAAAATTCACTAAGTATAGCAATAACAATAGCACTTATATACTGCTTTACAGTGCTTTACAGCCCTCTCTAAGCAGTTTTCAGAGTCAACGTATTGCCCCCAACAATTTGGGTCTTCATTTTACCAACCTTGGAAAAATGGAATGCTGAGTCAACCATGAGCCTGTTGAGATTTGAACAGTCAAATTGCAGGCACCCGGCAGGCAGCAGAAGTAGCCTGCAATATTGCACTTTAACCACTGCGCCACTGTATACCTTTATGAATGAAGGAAAAAATACATGTCCCAGGATAATGATGCGAGATCGAATTTGGGTAGGTCAATAGGACCAGAGATTTAGTCATCTGAAATTTCAGATTCATGCTGATTCCATCTTCAGGAAATTTCTCTCTATTGAAATACTTCCTTTGGGTTGTTATATGAGTTGCATTTATGTGGTGTCTTCCTGTTGCTGCGAAATTAAATATGTGTCCTTGTTCATTGCAATGTGAGGCTACCAATGAGTTTGGGTCTCCTCATCTCTGGCTCTTTTTGCAAGCTGTGCCATATAGCTTTTCCTTCTTTTTTCTTTTCTCTTCTTTTTCTGGCCCACAATTTTTTTGTCACTTTGTCCAATATTACAATAAGGTTTGTCTGGCATGATCTTTTTTTGACAAACCCAGGTTGGCTTTTGGTTATGACTTTTTTTCCTCTAGGTGTTCACATATTCATTCCAAAAATAATCATCTTTTCCAGAATCTTCCCATGGGAAGGCTGAGATCAGCCGGTTAGATCTGCTATTTCCTGAATTTATGTTTTTTCCCTTTTTTTGAAGATCAGAACTACATCAGTATTATCCAGTCCTCTGATAGTTCCCAGCTACTCCAGGAATTTTGAAAGATATAGTTCATTGATACTGAGATAATGTCTGCCAGTTCCTTTAAAACCTTCGGGTATAATCCATCTGGTCCTGATGATTCAAACTCATCTAGGGTGGATTTACCATTTTCTAATCTATTTTAAGTTGTATTCCTGTTTTGTTTTTTACAGTTATGTTTTTGATAGGTTGGGCTGTTGGTTCCTTTTAATTGAGCATCGTTTGGTAAATCACAGCATGGAACTGTATGAAGAAAAAATGATTTAATCTACCAAGTTCATCATTGAACTTCCTAATCATATTTTCTGGAACAGAACTCCAATAAATATGTTTTGTTGTGATATGCATCATATATACCAGGCTGCCAAAAGGAAGAGCTGGTCAATCTATTGTCCAAAGCACCTTAAGGCAGAAACAGCAATGGATGGAAAACAGCCAAGGAGAAAACCAGCCTAGAACTAAGGAGAAATTTCTTGACGGTTAGAACAGTTAATCAGTGGAATGACTTGCTTCCAGAAATTGTGGGTGCTCCAACTCCAATTTCTGGTTTTTAAGATCAGACAACCACTTGTCTGAAATGGTAGAGGGTTTCTGGCTTGAGCAGAGGGTGGGACTAGAAGACCTCCAAGGTCCCTTCCAACTCTGTTATTCTATTATTCTGTTATATTTCTTAGCAATAGTTTTTATCCCTCATGAAGTTCAAATATGCAATATATCTAGCAAAATCTCTATTAATAAAGCTTAAACATAAAAATGTGAATATAGTCCAGCAAAATAAAATTTTGCCTTTGGAATATATATATATATATATATATATATATATATATATATATATATATATATATATATATATATATATATATATATATATATATATATATATATATATATATATATATATATATATATATATATAATAAAAATTAATTGAGTACCATTTGGTAAATCACAGCATGGAACTATACATTCTATTGCCTGCTATTAGCATAAATTTCTCACTTATCTCTCTGATTTTTCAGCTTCGTTTGTTCCTGAAAAACCTCCATTTCAACAATAGTGCTGGGGAAGAAATAGTTTTCAATGAGAATGGAAACCTGGCAGCAGCATACGATATCATCAACTTGGTTACTTTCCCCAATCGATCCTTTCAGAAGGTCCAAGTTGGGGGGATTGAACCTCAGAGTTCTCAAAAGGAAGGCCTCACCATAAATACAACTACCATTGTATGGAATCCCAAATTTAAGCAGGTGAGTTAAACAAACCAACTAAAACGTAGGGATATTTACTCAATTTCCGGGATTTTAAACCAGTAATCTTAGAGTGGTTCCAAGGTCATTTGATATTTTCTTAATGATGTTAGAAGACTTTTGTATCCTGGAAAAATGAAGAAGTTTGTCCGGCTGCAGTTGTCTAAAGAAATAAAATGCCTCTCACATTTTGATAATAAAGAAAAAAAAACTTTTATTTGTTAGAACAACGTCTTCACGGACTCATGTGCAGTCAGGAAATGACCTCTGCTCCAAATTCTCTCCCTTTCCTGGCTTGCTTCCTTATCCTATTGGTCATTATCTAAATCATTCTACAGCAGTCTCTTTTACTAATCCCACAGGAATTTAACCCCCTCTTTACTATGTCAGCACTGAGAGGCTGACATCCGGCCCCTCTCCCTTCATTCTTCAGCAAAACCTGCACAAGATAAAACAACAGGTCTAATACCATTACCCCGTCTGGGACTGTGTCCCACCCCCCCCCCCCAGCCTGTCCGGGTGATCTGCATGGAATTTAGCTATAAGACGGTCAGCTTGAATGTTCGTGCTCTTCACCCATGATGCTTCTGATGATGGGTAACCCTTCCACTTAATTAAGTATTGGAGGCGGCCTCTGTGCCACCTCGAATCGAGAATTCGCTGTACTTCATAATGAGTTTGGCCCCCAATGATCAAGGGCCCTGGGGGATCATGTGGCACTGGCCTTAAAGGTGACCCCACCACAAGCTTCAGAAGACTACTGTGAAAAATGGGGTGTATCTTTCCTAGTAACCGGGGCAACTGCAATTGTACCGTGACCGGGTTGATTATTTTTACTATAAGAAATGGTCCTATAAATTTCGGGCCCAATTTCCTAGTTGGGAGTTTGAGTCTCAAGTACTTGGTGGAGAGGTAGACCTTCTCTCCTACTCAGAACGGTCTTTGAGAGGCTCGGTGCTTATCTGCTTGCTTCTTATAAGCCTTTGCCACCTTGTCTAATGCCTTTTTCACGTTCTCCCAGGATTCTCTTAGCATCGCCATCCAATCGTTCAAACTGACTGAAGAAGGGGGTTCCCTGGGATATTCTGGCATGGGGACAAAATCCATACCGCTCACTATCTTGAATGGGGTTAGTCCTGTACTAGCAGGACTACAACAGCATTGTTGTACGCGACCTCTGCAAAAGATAGGAGGTCCACCCAGTTCGACTGTTGGTAGTCTACATAGCACCTCAAGTACTGCTCTATCATGGCATTCAGTCTCTCCGCCCCGCCATTGGTGCTCAGGTGAAATGCTGAGCTGAGACCTTGGGATGATCCTATGGATCGTAGGAATTCCCTCCAAAATTTCGCTGTGAACTGGACACCTCGGTCGGAGATGATTCTTCTGGGTACTCCATGCAAGCGGTAGATGTGTTTCACAAACAGCTTGGCCAATTGGCAGGCTGAGAGTAGCCCACTACAGGGTATGAAATGTGCCTGTTTGGAGAATAAGTCTATTATGGTCCAGATCACTGTGTTTCCGCCACTCTTCGGCAGCTCTACTATAAAGTCCATTGCAATCTCCTCCCATGGTCTTGTTAATTCAGCTACTGGCTGCAGTAACTCAGGAGGTTTTCCTGGTCAGTTTTTTATTGTGGCACAGATGGTGCAGCTCTTCACATAGCTGTCCACGTCTTTCCTCATGTGAGGCCACCAAAATTGTCTTCGTGCTAAGTGCTAAGCCTGCTGGCCTAACGTCATGGCTCCTTTTGAGGACTAGGGTGCGTAGAGTTTCTGGGACGTAAAGTTTCGTCCCTTTCCATGCTACCTCGTTCCTCCTTGCTGATTGTCTCGGAACCAAGGGTCCGCCAATGTCTCTGTTTTGAGCCGTGTCGTCAGGTCACCCACTGGTTGGTCCTGCTGGTCGCGATGCTGGTGTCTGGTGGTTACTTGACCCACTCCTTGAGGCGAGGGGATGATGGCATTCACCACCTGCTCCCGTTCACTGTTGTACTGGGGCATTCAGGAGAGGGCATCGGCCAGAAAATTCTTCCCCCCTGGGATGTGTTTCAGCTCGAAGTTGAACCGATTGAAGTATTGGGCCCATTGGACTTGTCTGGGTGATAATTTCCGCAGGGTCCTAAGGGCCTCCAGGTTTTTATGGTCAGTCCAAACCTCGAACGGTGTCTGGTTTCCTTCTAGGAGATGTCGCCAGGTCAACAGCGCCCACCTCACTGCAAACGCTTCCTTTTCCCATGCTGCCCAGTGTCTCTCTGTGTTGGTGAATTTGCGGGAAGTATAAGCACAGGGCTGAAGGTTCCCTTGGCTGTTCTTTTGGAGTAGAACTGCTCCCACTGCCATGTCGCTGGCATCTGTTTGGATGACAAAAAACTGTTGGGGTCAGGATGTTTCAAGACTGGTTCTTTTGCAAACATTTCTTTTAGTGTTTCGAAGGCTTGTAGGCAGGCCGGGCTCCACTGTAGAGGCTGTCCTGGGCGAGGTTTTGTTGCTGGATTCCCTGTTTTTAGGAGGTTGGTTAGAGGTTTGGCAATTTTTGCAAAAGAGGGGATAAATTGTCTGTAGAAGTTTGTGAACCCCAAGAAGCTTTGCAGTTGTCTGCGGGTGCATGGGGGTCGCCAGTCAAGGACCAATTGTACTTTGGCTGGGTCGATTTCTATCCCCTCATTGAACACTCGGTAGCCTAAGTAGTCTAGCCGTGACTGGTGGAACTCGCATTTCAACAGTTTGACATAGAGGTTCGCTTTCAGCAGTTTTTTGAGCACCTGGCGGA
Source organism: Coluber constrictor foxii (assembly GCA_038048745.1). Taxonomy (NCBI): domain Eukaryota; kingdom Metazoa; phylum Chordata; class Lepidosauria; order Squamata; family Colubridae; genus Coluber; species Coluber constrictor. The sequence continues at coordinate 51,252,392 of CM075961.1, forward strand.
CGAGGGGTATGTGTTCATCTATGGTTTCTGTGTAAATGAGAATGTCGTCCAGGTAGACGAGGACCCCCTTATAAAAGTGATCATGTAAAACTTCATTTATAAGTTGCATGAACACCGCCGGTGCTCCCTGTAGTCCGAAAGGCATCACTTTAAATTGAAAACTTCCTAGGGGGCAGTTAAATGCTGTCTTCCACTTGTCTCCTTCCTTGATGCGTATGCGGTAATAGGCTTCACGAAGGTCTAGTTTGGTAAAAACCTTCCCTTTGGCCAAGTGAGCTAGCATGTCTTTCATGAGGGGGAGGGGGTATAAGTTGTGCACGGAGACACAGTTTATCCCATGAAAATTGACCACCAGACGCATGGAGCCGTCTTTCTTCTCCCTGAAGAAAACTGGTGCCACTATCCGTGGTTTGGCTGGTTCGATAAAACCCCTTTGTAGGTTCTTGTCTATGTACTTTCACAGTTCTTGCATTTCACGGGGTGTCATGGCATACAATTTAGGTTTTGGTAGTTTTGAACCAGGGATGATTTCGATAGCGCAATCAGCGTCGCGGTGGGGTGGTAGTATGTCACACTCGGTCTCGCTAAATATTTCTGCCAAGTCTTGGTACTCTTTTGGGATCTGGTCCTGGCCGTGGGAGGTGCTGGAGGTGGCCGCCAATTGCTCTGTTGTCCCTTTACAGGGTGGGTTGGGCACCTATATTGGAGGTGTCTTTTGTCCCTCTAGAGAAAGGGGTTGGACCCCCTGGGTGGGAGGAGGAGCCATTTTCTCTGGTTGTGGTGGCAGGGGGTGGGGTCCCCTTGCTATCCTCAGTCTGCAGGTCCCTTCTTGCCACCAGATGGTGGGGCCCCACTTGTCCAACCAGGAGAGTCCCAGTATGACTGGGTTGGTCATCTTGGGGGCTATTATGAACCGAATCATTTCCCAGTGATCCGCTAGCTCCAGCTTCACCGCTTCGATCAAATGTGTGGCATCCGCCCCGCCTAGTAGGGATCCATCAACTTGCTGAAAACGGATTGGGTGGCTGAGCCTTTTAGCCTGGATCTCCAGTTTTAGGACTGTGGGTAGGTTAATCAGGCACCTCGTGCAACCTGAATCTACTAGGGCTTGGAAAGTCCCTTGGGTACCTGTTTTTGGGGCTGTTAGGCATATGGGGAAAAGAAAAGGGTGGATGGGTGCGCTCACCATTGGGTCGTTTTCACCATCATCATCACCCTCATACAGTTTGGGGGGTCAATTCACATCGTCGGAGCTCCCCCTATTTTCAGTCAGATGGGCAAAAACTTCTGCAGTCGGGGAAAGTCTTAATGGTGCCTTGGTGGTGTGCCTAGGTCCTTGTTCCAGTCGTGCCTTGGCCAGGGGCTCTGTTTTTGGCCCCAGGGCTCCACACGGTGCTGCCAAATGCCCAACTCCCCCACATCTGTAGCACCTCAGTGTACTCCATGGGGTGGATGGCCTCTGGGTGGCCCGTGATGCTGTAGTTTCTGGTCTGGTAGACGTTTCCTGGTCCAGCTGGGTTTTCTCCTTTGCCTTTGGTTGTTTTAGCATGTTGTTGGCACGTAGCCCTCTCTCAACTTGCGTCGCTATCCGGAACCAGTCAGACATTCGGTTCGGAATATCTCGATAAGCAGTCACTTGGGCGATTTGCTTATCTAAGCTTGTTCTAAAGAAGTATACTAGCAGTCATTCAGGCAAAGGAGGTAAAGTCCCAACAACTTTCCTGAACTCACGGATATGTTCTTGGATAGGCTTCCCCCTCTGTATCAGGTGCCTGAGCTCATCTTCTACATAGAGATCATCCCCTGTTTCTTCGAAGCGGGCTTGCAGCAGTTGTAAGGAACCATCTGCATCTTGCAGTTGGGGGGCCCTGTATTTATACTGGGCCGCTGACCAGCTCCTTGCTTCTCCCTCCAGACCTTCTGCGATGGCACTGACCAGGGCCCTGGGGAAAGAAAGGGTAAAGGTGTGTGTAGCGCTCGATGTAAATCTCAGCTGCATCGAGAAATTGAGCTAGCAGGTCCAGATCCCCATCAAATTTCCCTCTGAATCGGGGTGGTTCCACCCTCAGTGGCCTCTCCTCCCATTGCGGGGGTCTGTGAGCCTGCCCACAGTGCCCTTGGGCTTCTTCATCATCTCCCATTTGGGTGCAGGGGAGTGATGCCGTGGCTGGGCTGGGTCGCTTGCTGAGCAGGGAGGGAAGCCCTGAGTGCATTTTGGAGCTTTCTTCTCTCATCTTTTTTTTCTTGTGTGTGTGTGGGGGCTATGCTGCCATTTGGAGAGCCATAGAACCTTCCCCCCTTACGTGCCACTTGATTGGAGTCCAGCAAAAGGCATCATAATTTTTTCCTTGTCTGATGCAAACCTCCGGTGGAGAGGGTTTTCTTCATGGCCTCTGATAAAGTTGTTTACTTTCGGAGACATCTGAAGGTCTGCCAACGTCGGCAGTAGCTTAGGAATGCATAAATATTTTTAGAAGAAAAGTTTTTGAAGAGAGCATTTTTTTTTTGTTTAAAAATTTTTCCTGACTGTCTGTCCGGCTGGAGTTGTCTAAAGAAATAAAATGCCTCTCACATTTTGATAATAAAGAAAAAAAAAACTTTTATTTGTTAGAACAACGTCTTCACGGACTCATATGCAGTCAGGAAATGATCTCTGCTCCAAATTCCCTCCCTTTCCTGGCTTGCTTCCTTATCCTATTGGTCATTATCTAAATCATTCTACGGCAGTCTCTCTTACTAATCCCACAGGAATTTAACCCCCTCTTTACTATGTCAGCACTGAGAGGCTGACAAAGTTCTCAATTCTACATTGCACTTTCAGACTGTAGGGAAAGAGTTTACTGGAATTTTGGAAACTCTGGGTTCAGTGCCTCTTAAGAGCTTAGTGAAATGGAAGATTCACCTTTTGAAAGGTGATACTGAAGGGAAGATTTACCTTTCTTTATTTAAAAAAATATTTAAAATTACAGTTATAATAATACAAACAAGAAGAGGAAAGATTTTATATAGAGATAGATAGATAGATAGATAGATAGATAGATAGATAGATAGATAGATAGATAGATAGATAGATAGATAGATAGATAGATAGATGATAGATAGATAGATAGATAGATAGATGAGAGAGAGAGAGAGAGAGAGAGAGAGAGAGAAAGAAAGAATTACTTTCACACTAGCAACTTTATCTGACATTTTAGTCAATGTTTAAATCAGGTGAGACACAAAGCATGAAAAAAGTCATCACACCTATTTTCCACTTCAGGCTAATATAAACTTCCCATTTCCCTGGAGTTTTGCAGGAAATATTTCTCTTGCCACTTCCCATAGCCAATTCAAAAATCTGGGGACAGCTTCTGGCCATTTAGAGATTCAGTGGGTTTTTTTGTTCTTTTACTCAGAGAACTAAATAACATTTCAGCAGGCACTGGTGCTTGTGTATTTTGAAATACGGGCAAGATTGAACTATTGTCCAATTTTATTGTTCATCATAGAATACTACAGATGGACTGTGGACATATACCAAAGTTGGCCATCACTCAAGTCCCTTGCAGTACTCTCCTAATTGTCAGAGGGTTTTTTTATTACTGAGTATGTGCAGAACAACGGAAACTGGAAAATCTGCTTGTTTTGCTTCACCCATCCTGTACACAGAAAATCAGGATACCACACAAGGATAATTGGAAAAGGATAGCAAATACTAGACCAGAATATTTTTGCTGTCATCTCAGCAGTTTCAACACTATTTCCCATACGTTACAATTTTATTTTGGATTTTCTTATTACTATTCAAATTTAAAGCATCTTATTAAGATTATGAGAAACATACACTTTGATGACCCCCTTCAGGACATCTCAAGTTCCTTTACATATTATATAGGGGCCATGAACTAATTGGTATTCAAATTTTCAATAGCAGTTCAAAGATTGTTCAGATGTCAACTTCTCTGACTGATTCTAGCAATAAGTCCTGGGAATTCCAAATTTTGCATTATTAAAAATTATAAGAAGCTGGGGAGTTTTTCGATTTATTTAAAGAGAATGACTACTGACTGATTATATCAAAAGCTTGATTATAAATCTTGATTATAATCCATTTTAATTCCTTACTCTGGCCATTCCCATTAGATACCACCTTCTGCCACCTGTGTAGAAAGTTGCCATCCTGGGTACCGGAAATTGATTAAGGAGGGGAAACAGGTTTGCTGCTATGACTGTGTCGAATGTTCAGGGGGAAGCATTTCCACCATGATTGGTAAGAAAAGAATATGGAGATTTCCTTAAAAATACATTACGCTCTAACCAAGTTGGGTTCTTGAATATAGTTTTAAAGAAAAGCATAGATTGGTTGGGATCTCTCACTAGCCTCTTTCTCTTTCTTCTTTTTTTACATAAAAATGTTTCCTTTTTTAACTGCGTAATCCCTTGTTCAGGAAATGTGGTCTATTGAATACAAAAATAAACTTTAAAAGGATTTTTTTAAAGCACGATTTTTAAAAGAAGTTTATTCTTTCCAAAAAGAGAATTCTCTTCAGGAATAATTGCTAAAAACATAATTGGATTCAATGTGTAGAATTTTTGGAGATTCTATTTATGGTTTTTAGATTCCCACCAATGTGAGAGGTGTCCAGAAAAACAATATCCAGATGAGAAACACCTGCAATGTATTCCCAAAATTATCACCTACTTATCCTACAAAGAAGTCCTGGGAGAAGTCCTGACTGGCTTTGCTGTATCTTTTGCTGTCATCACAGTTGTGGTGATGGGGACCTTCATCTTCCACCAGAACACACCCATCGTCAAAGCCAACAATTGGGATATCACCTGCACCCTGCTCATCTCGCTCCTGCTGTGCTTTCTTTGCTCCTTCCTCTTCCTTGGATGTCCAGGGACAGTCACATGTCTCCTCCGGCAAGCAGTTTTTGGAGTTGTCTTCTCCATTGCAGTGTCTTGTGTGTTAGCCAAAACCATCACTGTGATTCTGGCCTTCATGGCCACAAAGCCCGGGAACCGCATGAGGTTGTGGGTGGGGAAAAGGCTGTCCGTCTCAGTCATTGTTTTTTGCTCCCTTATTCAAACAAGCATCTGTGCTGTGTGGTTGACCATTTCTCCTCCTTTCCCAGACTTGGACATGCATTCCCAGATGGATGAGATCTTAGTGCAATGCAACGAAGGCTCAGAGATCATGTTTTATGTTGTGCTGGGCTACATGTGGCTTCTGGCCCTCATCAGCTTCACGGTGGCCTTCTTTGCCCGGAAGCTGCCCGACACTTTCAATGAAGCCAAGCTCATCACCTTCAGCATGCTGGTCTTCTGCAGCGTTTGGGTGTCCTTTGTGCCCACCTACTTGAGCACCAAGGGGAAAGCCATGGTGGCTGTGGAAGTCTTCTCCATCTTGGCCTCAAGTGGTGGCTTATTAGGTTGCATTTTCCTGCCCAAGTGCTACATCATCATACTGAGACCAGAGCTGAATACCAGAGAGCAGCTAGTTAGGAAAAAGACTGACGTGATATCAAGGGTAGCATGAATGATACCTGCATTTCGATGATTTAGATGAAAATTTTCTGAATTCTGAATTTTATTCAGAAATAATTGTTTTCAATTTTTTAATTGCACTAGAATTTAGACTTGTATATAGACTTGTTAAATGAGTGACAGTGACCAAGGTTCAATCTCTCCAATCTGTTTTTACCAATGTAATTTTGTTGATTATAAAGCAACCTTAAGTTAACCTTGATGAAGGCATGGATGTCCTGGGAAAGTAGAAAGTGAGAAAAAGAACTCAGAGCAACCCTATCTTGATTTCACTGGTGGGTTGCTCCCGGTTTGCACCGGTTCACAAAAACTGGCAGTAAAAATTTGTGGTAGTTGAAAGAACTGGTAATAACATTGGCTGGCCATGCCCCCAAACCTGTCCCTGTCCTGGTCACTGCTCGCTTACGCTGCCCACCTCATCAGAAGATTTTTTTTTTTTACTTTTAAAAGCATTTTTTCTATAACCTCTTTGGCCGAAAAAATGCTTACAAATGTAAAAAAATAAGCCTTTGATGATTGCGCGGCTCATTTTAAATTTGAGGGGTTCACTATAGAGATGAAGGGAAAAGCTGAATTTGGCTCAGTTTAGAGGTTAGGATGAAGGGTAATATTGGTTTTTTAAAAGGTAGAGAGAGAATAAATATTATGGCAAAAAGGGAATATATAAATTGTAAATTTAGCTGAAATGACTACAAACTCCTTAAATTTGTGAACCGGCCAATACTTTGATCAGAAAAAATACATTGTATGTTTGTGTGTTTGTGTAAAAAAAATAAAAATAACATTAAAAAAAAAAGATAATATGATCCAGGAATCTGATGGCATTTCCAACATTTTTGCCAATTTTTGGACATTGTTAGTTTATGATTACTTTCCCATACTAGTGGGAAGTTGGCAAATGGACTGTTTCGGGCCTCCGGAAGGGCCTCTTGTGGGGGAGGCTCTGGGGAGGGAGGCTGTTTTGGTCCTCCCAAGACTCCTAGAAAGGCTCTGGAGTCTGGCAGTGAAGCTAGATGGTGGAGGGAAACTCAAAATGTTGGAGGCTTCAGAAGGGCAAAATGTGCTTCAGAATGTGGAGCTCCTGGCTCTAACAGTGACGGACATGTGTGACATCAAGTTGGCCATGCCCACCAAGCCACGCCCATGAAGCCACACCCACAGAAATGGTAGTGACAATATTTAGATTTCACCACTGCATTGAACCATGATAAGATGGACCTGGAGACACAGAATTTGCCCTTCATTGCTCCAGATTGTCTAGAGTGAGACCAGAGGGACCCTGTTCTTGAAAACTCACACAGGTTCCTACAGACCCAAAGGTGGTTTTTATAAAAGGCAATTGAATTTTCTTGGGTTTTTTTCTTTGAAAACATTTTGCTTCCCATCCAAGAAGCTTCTTGACTGAATAGTAAAATGTTTTGAAAGTAAAATAATAATAAAAACTTGAGATTCTTTTTTAAAAGAAAAGAAAAAAAACAATCTTTGGGACAACCGTGATCTGGATATCTATAAATATCCTCCTACACAGAGGTGGGCTTCATATACTGTAGCAACCAGTTCACCCAGCACCAGAAATGTGTGCTCATGTATGTGCCATCCATGCAATGTCAAACAACACGGCAATTTGCTCATAGGTGCTGTCCACACATGCATGAAACATCACAAAACATGGCAATTCACATGTACACGCCATTTGCACATGCATGCGATGTCAAACACAGGGATATAGGATAGGATTGCGTCTGGGCGGGTGGGTGGGGGCAAGCCCAACAGCAAGCGGCCACTACTGCTTTTCATGAACCACTCCGAACCGGCTGAATCCCACCTCTGCTCCTACAGATATTATTTTTTCTATGTGACAGTTTCAGCAAATCAAGGGGCAGAAAGTATTTCTCTGAATTAGGGGATTGTGAGATGAGAAGGGAAAACTTATCTGACTACTAATCTATCTCTTCCTCTTTTAACCAACATGCAAAACTCAGTTTCCAAGATCTCAAGATCATTCCTTTCTTGCCTGATGAGAAGCTGCCAAGAGATGGGTGTGGACTGTACAATTTTTTCAATTGGAAAAAGAGCTGAATAGCTTTGTGAAAGGATTCATCTACCTTGTAATTATCTAAATTAATTAATTAAACTTGTTTTTTAGGGGGAGGCATAGAACCTAGGGAGACTTAATAATTTAAAATTAACAACTCCATGAGGTTCAGTAGGTTGCAGTATGAATCAGTAAAATGATAATTATTGTAATCTACAATTTTAGTTATGCTTAAAACCAATAGAGGTTCTTTCATTGTTCCTGGCAATGTCTTGTGATGATGAAGATGTGGCTGCACTGCGATTGGAGCCAAATTGCTTCAGCATTCAAAGAGACTCACATACTTTGCCATTGGTTTTTACTCTCTCTCCTTGCCCTCCAAGCTTCTTTTAGCAAGACCTTCAACTCCATGTGTCGAAACAAAGAACATTTGCAGACTAATCTCCCTGCCCTCTCCAGTGATATCGTCATTGCAGAATTTGTGTCTACTGCATATTCTGAATGGTCTTTGCCCAACTTTAGGGAACGTTCAGAAGGCTCTTTGAGAGGAAGGCAAGTACTCCTTTGAAGAAAACTGTGATATGCCTTTCGAGATTTTTTTAAATTGATTGTATTCAGGATATTTTGTTTAATTCTTTTCCAATTTAGAAGAGAATAAAAAGTGTTTTAGGAAGACTCTTATTTATACTTCTGTCTTGATTAATGATATTTCAGGTGCTGGAATATAGCTGTTGAATGTTGCCTTGTAGGCATGGTTTTCATGTGCCTGTTTTACATATGAATTCATCTGCTCATAAGAAAAACTCATAATTTTAATAACATTGTTCCTCTATATATTTTTATTTTATATGTATAAGCCCAGTCAAAAATATTTAGCATTTTAATAAAAGTTATAAATGTAAATCTTACATCTTCAGTACTTGGATTGTCATTAACAGTTGGCACAGTCCATCAGTTTCTGTCATCCAGTTCCATTGCTATCCTACATATATGAAACAATCCTTTTGATTGCATTAAAACACAGTTTAAAATTTCTCAAAATGTGATGCACAACTGCCCACAGGATCCTTAAGTGTGTTTCAAATGCTCCACCTCAATCTTCCTCACTTCTGGAATATTTTTGGTTGCCACATTCTAAACAGGCATTGAGACTCTAGAAAGAGTGCAGAGAACAGCAGCCAAGAAAATTAGGGGACTGCATTGCACTCTAAAACATATGAAAAATTGTTGCAGGAATTGGAAATATCTAGTTTATTTATTTTTTAAAAAAAAAGAACTAGGAGACACATGATAGCAGTGTTTCCTGGTATAAGATTTCCTGGCTGAGCAATAGTTGGACTACAAGACCTCCAAGGTCTCTTCCAACTCTGTTATTCTGTTTATTCTTTTTCAAAGAAGTGTTTCAGAACATGAGTGCTTTCTTTATTTCTCTAATACTCATTAAAGCAGAGAGATACATCATTTTAGACATGGAGAAAAACCTTATGAAAGATGTCTGTCTAAATCCAATTATTGATACATTCGAAGATGATAGAACTAAATGAAATTCTCCTTGCAGATTATTGCCTAAAAATTTACAGCATATCCTAGCCTTCAGTTTTGCCATTCAGGAGATCAACAGGAATGAGAACTTGTTACCCAACATCACCTTGGTCTCAAAGGTATATGAAAATGGTTTTCAGGCAATGAAAGCCTCTGAGAACCTTTTGAGTCTCTTCTTTTTGGAAGGCCTCTGTCAGCTCAATTACAGGAAGGGAAAGGACCAAAACATCATGGCTGTCATTGGTGATCTCCCTTCCCAGAACACCATCCAGATGGCCAACATCTTAAATGCCTACAAGATTCCACAGGTAGGTATCTGGGCTCACATAAATGCACAAGAAGAAGGATAGGGTGGCAGTTAAAAAAAACTATCTGAGGGAAAAACGTGGGGGGAAGCCTTCTAAAACAGTAAAAGTATTGGGAACTCATTTATTTATTTTGCCAGAGAAATGCAATGCATCTTTTATTTTCTGGTTCTCGCTCTTTTGGCAGTTTAGCCATTCTTAATTTATATTTTAGTAGTGTGTCTGATGTTGTCTCTCCATCTTCTGGGTATGTCTCAAGTTATTTGACTTTCTCTCTTTTTGTTTATGTCACAAAAATTTTAAATATATTTATCCGAAAAGTAATAAATATTTGATCCTTATAATATAAAATGCAAGATGAAAGTTATTTGAGTGTCACTATGGGTAATGAATACTGTCCAGTCGTTAATGAGTAAGCCTCCTCTCTTGTTACTCATTCCTATCTGCTCTCCATTACTGCTTAGCACAATCAAAGATTGAGATGACTTTGTTTAAAAAGGGATGAATGAAATGCTAATGGTGGTCTGGGTGCTCTCAGGAAAGACTGTTGATCCCCACATTTAATATTTATTTCTTCCATTAATGATTTTTTATGGAAGTAAGATGTAAAAGAAATGTGCTTCCTTCCTTCTTTTTGACATATCTGGAAAAAGATTTCCTAGCCTAAAGTACATCCTTATTATTCCCACTCTGCAGCTCAGTTATGGCACTTTTGAACTGACACTGAGTGATAAACAGCAGTTTCCTTCTTTCTTCTGGATGACTCCAAATGAAAACCTCCAGTATGCTGGGATTATTCAGCTCTTGAAATATTTTGGATGGAATTGGATTCACCTGCTCATTCCAGAAGACACCACTGGAGAGACATTTCTCAGAATTCTGAGACCAAAATTTATCCAGAGTGATATTTGCATTTCTTTAATTCAACTTATTCCAAGATTGACAAATTATGACCCCAGTACCTTAAGGAAGATTAATCTAGGTAAAATAGGACGTGTTCTGTGGTATAGTAAAACCAAAGTAATACTAGTTTATGGGGACATTCAATCTGTAGAAGGCTTACGAGTAATTCTTGAATTCTATGAACTTGATCACAGGCTCCCAATAGAGAGGGTTTGGATCATAAGTGCTCTCTGGGATGTCACTTCTGTCTTTCAGGCACAGAAATTCACCCGATTGTCCTTCAATGGCAGCTTGTCGTTTGCCCAACATACAAATAGGGTACCAGGCTTTCAAGAGTTCCTTGAGAAGCTAAATCCATATCACTCTAAAGTGCGTTTCCTACCTATATTCTGGGGTGCCGTATTCATCTGTTCATTTCCAATAAACAGTATACAAGCACCACCTAAAGGAAGCTGCACTGGGAAAGAGGATGTGCGGAGTCTCCCTGGAACTGTCTTTGAAATGGAGATGTCTGGCCAGAGCTACAGTATTTACAATGCCATCTATGCTGTAGCACATGGTCTCCATGCTATGTATTCATCCAGAGCCAGGCAGAAGACAAGAGGCAATGGAGAGGAGTGGAATTTGCTAGAATTCCAACCTTGGCAGGTGAGTTACATTGCTTTCAATGGGAACACAGCCATAATACTATAGTTATTTCAATACTAATACTATACTTTTACTAATGAAAGCACATGTCCCAGGATAATGATGCGAGATCGAATTTGGGTCTGTCAATGGGACCAGAGATTTACTCATCCAAGCTTTCAGACTCATGCTGGAGCCTGTCTTTCAGAAATTTCTCTCTATTGAAATACCTGCTTTGGGCTGTTATGTGAGTTGTGTTTATGTGGTTCTATTGGCTGATTGATGATTGACAATTGGCTGTCATTTCCTTGTGCTACCAAGCCCTCACCTCCTAATCTTTGATAATCTGGTGATAATTCAGCATTTCTGCTAACTGACAAGGGGCCATTTCCCAGAATTCAATCGTTTCCCTGCATGGCCAATGATCTTAGATGCTGCAAAATTAAATGTGTGTCATTGTTCACTGCAATGTGTAGCTACCATTGAGTTCAGGTCTCCTTATGTGATTGCTTGCTTGGGTTCTTGTAATCTGGTGGTAAACTTCCTCCCCATTTGTCCTACATAGTCACGGGGCAATCCATGTAGGGGATCCAGTAAATTACATTGGAATTATCTCCCATCTCCAAGCAGTCTTTACAGTGCATAATTTGTCCTTCTATGGTAGCCTCTAGTCAATGTGCAATGCCCAATTGCAGATCTTGGAAGCTTTATTTTACTGCTTCTGAAATGTTTTTGATGTATTGCAGGATGTGCCATATAGTTGGTCTTTTATCTTATTTTTTCTTTTCTCGCCTTTTCTGGTGCAAAAATGTTTTCAGTTCTTCTTCTTCTTCTTCTTCTTCTTCTTTTTCTTTTTCTTTTTCTTTTTTTTTTTAACAAACCCAGGTTGGCTTCTAGTTATGACTTTTTTGCCTCTAGGTGTTCACAGGTTCGTTCCAAAAGATAATCATCTTTTCCAGAATCTTCCCAGGGGAAGGCTGAGGTCAGGCTGATAGGTCTGAAATTTCCTGGATTTATGTTTTTTCCCTTTTTTGTAGATGGGAACTATATCAGATATTTTCCAGTCCTCTGGTAGTTCCCAGCTACTCCAGGATTTTTGAAAGATATAGTTCATTGGTCCTGAGATCTCATCTGCCAATTCCTTCAGAACCTTCAGGTGTAATCCATGTGGTCCTGATGATTTGAACTCATCTAGGGTGGATTTACCATTTTCTTATCTATTTTAAATTATATTCCTGATTTGTTTTTCACGGTTCTGTTTCTGATATGCTGGGTTGTTCATTCCTTTTGTGTCAAAACAGATGCAAAAAATGAATTAAGCAGTTCTTTCTCCCTGTTGCTCACCTTCTTGCCATTTTCTCCCATTGGTGGACCAATCGTTTCCTTGACTTTTTTCTTCTTTTTTGCATGTTAAAAAAAGTGGGGGGGGGTTGGTGCAAGATTTGGCGCGTAAGCTTTCCTGGTTTCATCTTTTCAGCCTCTAGTTATTTGTTGATATCCTGTCTTACCTGGGTGTCCCTCCTTTCACTTTTCATACTTGTTCTTTTGTCTTTCAAATTTGTAAATGTTAATTATCTACAGGATTGGTGGTAACCTCTGAAAGTGCTTATTCCTTGTGGCAATTTTGATTTTTGTTTACAGATACTATGTTAGATATATGGAAGTATTTTTTTCCCAGAGGCCTTCTGCTTCCTTTCCAATCTTCAATCCAAAACAATTCTCAAATCTAGTAAAAGTCTACCATTTTTGCAGCATTTTGTAGTTGAGTAGAAAGAGAAAAATTCACTAAAGTAGAGAGAAGGAAGAATTTTGCAAAATAATAATAATAATCAATGAAATTGGAAGGGGTAAAATAAAATAACAATATTGTCCTTCTCTAAGGTATGTCTGATCTAAGCATTCGCAGAAGTTATGGACTGTTCATCTTTAAGCAGCCACAGGAGATAAGCAGTGTCGGAGGGGGCAGGATACCCAGTAAATGTTGGAAGAATATGTTTCTTTGAATCTAGCTGTAAAGGAACATTGAAAGAATAATACTTAAACATAAAATATAGTCCTGCAAAATAGAATTATGTCTTTGGAACATAAAAAAAAATACTATTTACTCAAAGCTTTGGATGTTCATTAAAAATTAGTTGAGCACCATTTGGTAAATCCCAGCATGGGACTGTACTTTCTATTACCTGCTATTGGCATAAATTTCTCACTTATCTCTCTTATCTTTCAGCTTCGTTTATTTCTGAAAAACCTCCATTTCAACAATAGTGCTGGGGAAGAAATAGTTTTCAATGAGAATGGAAACCTGGCAGCAGCATACGATATCATCAACTTGATTACTTTCCCCAATCGATCCTTTCAGAAGGTCCAAATTGGACGTATTGAACCTCAGAGTTCTCAAAAGGAAGGCCTCACCATAAATACAACTACCATTGTATGGAATCCCAAATTTAAGCAGGTGAGTTAAACAAATCAACCAACATATGGGGATATCTTCTAAAAAATATATATTAAAAATTACACTTACAATAATACAAACAAGAAAAGAAAAGATTTTACATAGAGATAGATAGATAGATAGATAGATGAGATAGATGAGATGATAGAGATAGATAGATAGATAGATAGATAGATAGATAGATAGATAGATAGATAGAAGATAGAGATAAGAGATAGATAGATAGATAGATAGATAGATAGATAGATAGATAGATAGATAGATAGATAGATAGATAGATAGATAGGAGAGAGAGAGAGAGAGAGAGAGAGAGAGAGAGAGAGAGAGTTCGGTGTTTTTTTATAATTTTATTGGCCTTGCAGCTGCCTCAGAACTTCAAAAGTCCGCCCTACAGCTGATCAGTGTTAAAAGAAAACAAATGAGTAGACCGATGCCTGCAAAAATAAATGAGTAGACCCAGTGGTGGATTTCTACTTTGGTAGAACCGGTTGTTAAGTAGTTAAGCCAGTGGTTGCCAAAGTGGTCGGTACCGTGCCCTGGGGGACGGTGGAATGCCTTAGGGAGGCGGTAAGAGGCAAGGGGGGTGGAAGTGGGGTGCTAGAGGCCAAAGGGGGCAACAGGAGGGCTAAGTGGCAAGGAGGTTGGCCCCCACCCTTTGATCTGGGCCTCACAGCACTTATCTCCTTGCAAGCAAGAAAAAACAGCCCCTTTCAGTTTCAGCATAGGTTAATTAGCACAAGTTGATTAGATGGGCCTCCCAACTCTCAGCTGATTTGCTCTCAGCTGTTTTTGCAGGACTCTATTGCTAACTGCAAAGAGTGCTGGAGCAGATTTTTTTCCCCTAGCTATGCTGAAAGAACGAAACTGAAAGTAAAGCAGGGTCTTTGCTGCAACGTGACAAAATGAGGCAGAGAGAGATTTCTTTTTCTTTTTCCTCACCAAAAAAGGTAAGTGCAAAACTGCAAGCACTGGGAAATTTGGGCAAAAGAGAACAGTTCAAGATTTTAAAACACAAAAGAAAAAAAGCTCCATTTAACTAGGGAATTGTAATAATTGAGATACTATTAATTGTATATTGTGTTGAAAGCAGAAATGGTTAAGTTGTGGTTTGGAGGAATATATGGGGGAAATTATTTGGTTTATTATTGGTAAATATAACTAATTGATTTGTAAGAAATGGGATTGCATGGAAATAATTGGAATATTCATGTTCATATTGATTAATATACAAAAAATATAGTTATATAACTAATTGATTAATATTAAAAGGTTGAATTTGTATTAAACAACTGTAATATTACATAATTAACCAATGTGAGGATGGATATAAAAACAGATGACAATGGGAAGGGATATAATATAGAATAGAAGGGAAAAATTGAATTTGATTAAGATTAGAGATAAGGATGAAAGGCAATATTGGTTTTTTTAAAAAATAGATGAGGAATAAATTTGGCAAAAAGGAAATATAGAAATTGTAAATTTAATTGAAATGACTAAACACTGTTTAAATTTGTGAACTGGCCAAATACTCTGTTCAAAGAAAATACATTGTATGTTTATGTGTGTGTTTCTAATTATTGCTATTTATTCATATTTGTTCTCTTTTATTCTTTAAAGTTTAACAATTCATTCTTTATCTTAATATCTTTATATTTGTTTGGGGTTGGCTTTCTTCCCTTTCATCTTTTTTATTGTACAGCAATCTTTCTCCTCAAACCTACCACCTCTCTCTTTTCTTTCCTTCCTACTTTCTCTCCACCCCCCCTTCTCCTCCCTACTTCCTCTTCCTTTCTCCTTCTCCCCCTCTCTTCCTCCCTCTCTTATCCTCACTCCTACTCTAATTTCCCTTCCCTTCCTTCATCCCTCTCTATTGCTTTATCTTTTTATGCATATGGAGTACTCAGAGGGCTGAAAAAGTTATTTTTGACTGGTCCTCGCTCTTTTACGTTTTTGCCCTATCTTGTCACCTTCTGTCATGATGAAGAGAAGCAGCTGTGAAATGAGTGACACGGTTGTTAAGAATGCCGCAATGGGCATAAATGGGAGGACGTTCATAAGTGCGAGGACAGGTCAAAAGTGCGAGGACCAGTCAGAAATGACTTTTTTCAGCCCTCTGAGTAGTCCCTATGCACATAGCCATGCCCACCCAGTCACATGACCACCAAGCCACGCCCCCAACTAAGCCATGGCCACAGAACCAGTTAAAAAAATTGAATCCCACCACTGGATAGATGGATGGATAGATAGATGAGAAAGAGAGAATGAGAGAGAGAAAAAGATGATGGAAGATGATAGATAGATGATAGATAGATAGATAGATAGATAGATAGATAGATAGATAGATAGATAGATAGATAGATAGATAGATAGATAGATAGATAGATAGATAGATAGATAGATAGATAGATAGATAGGCAGGCAGGCAGGCAGGCAGGCAGGCAGGAAGGCTGGTTGCCTGGCTGACTTTCCCACTAATGAGTTTATCTGACCTTTTAGTTAACGTTTGAATCAGGTGAGACACAAAGCATGAAAAAGGTCATCATATCTATTTTCAAGTACAGGCTATTATAAACATCCCATTTCCCAGGCATTTTGCACGAAATATTTTTTTCGCCACTATCACATTTTGCTTTCTATATCCAATTTAAAATCTGGGGACAACTGCCGGCCATTTAGAGATTCAGTGTTTTTTTGTTTTCCTTTTCTCAGAGAACTGAATCCCTTTTCTGCAGGCTTGTATATATTGATATACAGGCAAGATTGGATTATTTTTCTATCCCATTTTACTGTTCATCACAGAATCCTACAGATGGAGATGTACCTGTCCTGTGTTCACCACGCATGCATCATTCTCCTAATTGTCAGATGGTTTTTTGATAACTGAGTATGTTCAGAAAAAAGAGGGACATTGAAGCTGAGCAAGCTGCTTGTTCTGCTTCACCCGTCCTGTACATGGAAAATGAGGATACCATTCTTGAGTAGCAACATAACACAAGGATAATTGGAAAACGATAACATTATTAGAAATTACAAGAACTGGGTTTTCTGGATTTATTTAAAGAGAATGACTGCTGACTGATTGATTCAAAGATTATAATCCATTTAATTCCTTACTCTGGCCATTCCCATTAGACACCACCTTCTGCCACCTGTGTAGAAAGTTGCCATCCTGGGTACCGGAAATTGATTAAGGAGGGAAAACAGATTTGCTGCTATGACTGTGTCGAGTGTTCAGAGGGAAGCATTTCCACCATGATTGGTAAGAAAAAAATGTGTATATTTCCTTAAAAATATATTATGCTCTAACCAAGTTTGGGTTCTTGAACATAGTTTTAAAGAAAAGCATTGATTGATTGGGATCCCTCACTAGCCTTCTTCTCTTTCTTCTTTTTTTAAGTAAAAATGTTTCCTTATTTAACTGTGTAATCCCTTGTTCAGGAAATGTGGTCTATTGAATACAAAAATAAACTTTAAAAGGATTTCTTTAAAGCACGATTTTTAAAAGAAGTTTATTCTCTCCAAAAAGAGAATTCTCTTCAGGAAGGAATAATTGCTAAAAACTTAATTTGAATTTTTAGATATTTTATTTATGGTTTTTAGATTCCAACCAATGTGAGAGGTGTCCGGAGAAACAATATCCAAATGAGAAGCACCAGCAATGTATTCCCAAAATTATCACCTACTTATCCTACAAAGAAGTCCTGGGAGAAGTCCTGACTGGCTTTGCTGTTTCTTTTGCTGTCATCACAGTTGTGGTGATGGGGACCTTCATCTTCCATCAGAACACTCCCATCGTCAAAGCCAACAATTGGGATATCACCTGCACCCTGCTCGTCTCGCTCCTGCTGTGTTTTCTTTGCTCCTTCCTCTTCCTCGGATGTCCAGGGACAGTCACATGTCTCCTCCGGCAAGCAGTTTTTGGAGTTGTCTTCTCCATTGCAGTGTCTTGTGTGTTAGCCAAAACCATCACTGTGGTTCTGGCCTTCATGGCCACAAAGCCGGGGAACCGCATGAGGTTGTGGGTGGGGAAAAGGCTGTCCGTCTCAGTCATTGTTTTTTGCTCCCTAATTCAAACAAGCATCTGTGCTGTGTGGTTGACCATTTCTCCTCCTTTCCCAGACTTGGACATGCATTCCCAGATGGATGAGATCTTAGTGCAATGCAACGAAGGCTCGGAGATCATGTTCTATGTTGTGCTGGGCCACATGTGGCTTCTGGCCCTCATCAGTTTCACGGTGGCCTTCTTTGCCCGGAAGTTGCCCGACACTTTCAATGAAGCCAAGCTCATCACCTTCAGCATGCTGGTCTTCTGCAGCGTTTGGGTGTCCTTTGTGCCCACCTACTTGAGCACCAAGGGAAAAGCCATGCTAGCTGTGGAAGTCTTCTCGATCTTGGCCTCAAGTGGTGGCTTATTAGGTTGCATTTTCCTGCCCAAGTGCTACATCATCATACTGAGACCAGAGCTGAATACCAGAGAGCAGCTAGTTAGGAAAAAGACTAATGTGATATCAAGGGCAGCATGAATGATACCTGAATTTATATGATTTATATGATGGATGGGGAGGAACAGGCTCAGATTCAATCCCTCCAAGACTGAGTAGCTGTGGTTTCCAATATCCTGATATAGCCAGCTTACACCATCGCTAGCTATTGGGGGTGAGATCTTACCCCCCTCAGAGAGGGCTTGCAACTTGGGCATCCTCCTGAACTCATGGCTGTCTTTTGATGTCCTTAGGGTGCCATCAGCCAAACAACATAGACTGGCAACCCCCAGAGGAGAGCCTTCTCTGTGGGGGCCCCTGCCCTATGGAATGAATTGCCCCTGGACATACGAAGGATCCCCAACCTCCGTGCCTTTTGTCGTGCATTGAAGACCCTGTTATTTCAGCAAGCCGCTCTGATGGGATAAATGATTTTAATTTGGTTTTAAAGGAGTTTTTTTTTAAAAAAAACAAATTGGTTTTAGATGGGAACTTTAAATTTGGCAAGTGATTTAATTATTTTAATATGTTAAATATGTTTTATTTATATGTTAAACATGTTATTTTATATGTTTAATATGTTTTAATATTAAATTTCTGTCTTATATATTGTTTTATCATGGCTGTTCACCACCCTGAGTCCTTCGGGAGAAGGACGGAATATAAATATAATAAAATAAAAATAAGTAAATAAAATGATTTGGATGAAAAATTTCTGAATTCTGTATTTTATTCAGAAATAATTGTCTTCTTCAATTTTTTAATTGCAATAGAATTTAGAATTTGTGACAGTGACCAAGGTTCAGTCTCTCCAAACTGTCTTGACGAATGTAATTTTGTTGATTGTAAAGCAACCTTAAGTTAACCTTGATGAAGGAATGGACGTCCTGGGAAAGTAGAAAGTGAGGGTTAAAACCTCAGAGTAACCCCATCTTGATTCTGTTTAACTCAGAAAGGGTCAAAGAAGTTCAGGCAGGCTTTCAAGATAGCTTCCAACAACAATGGTGCACCATTGGAGTAAGACAAAAAATGAATATTTTTTTATTTTTATAGACAAACATGCAGTACATAATCACTCCATCAGTGCATCATCTGTGCATCTTTTGTGACTTCTCCCTCCTCCTCAATTATTTCTCATATCTTAATATTTATCTTTTCATTTGTTAACGTGTGTGTGTGTGTGTGTGTGTGTGTGTGTGTGTTTTCTGAGGTTTTCGCAGGTGTTTGTATGTAGGTCTTTGGTTATTCGGGTCTTCTCCCGCGTAAAATTGGAAGTGTCTTGGCAATGTTTCGATGAAGTCTCATTCATCATCTCCAGGCTGGTGTTCTCGGCTTCGTGCTTCCCAGAGCGATGTGAGATCGCAGCTGTCTCTTCCTTTTAACTGCTAGTGGGGGTGTGAGCTGATTGGGTGTGAGCTTGGCTGTGTTCTGATTGGATGGAGGGTTGGTTGTGCTCTGATTGGCTGGAAGTGTGTTAGGTGGGGAAGACCTCCACCCAAACAGAACACACTCCCAAGGCGGGTTTCCAACACGAGGTCCCTAACACGAGGAATGACACCAGACCCACACTCACGAGAGCCACACAGGATGTCAGCACCACACATCCACGCAGAAAGCAGACTCAAACCCACACTGATGATGAGGCATGACCAAGGATCAGGAGCCAGACTGCAGCTGCATCATTAGCCACTTTAAACTCCTCCAATCCATACATGAAGCAGACTGACACCCACCATGAAAAGCTAGCATGGCCACAAGCAAGAAGCAAAGCAACAGCAATGCAGCTCGCCAGCTCAAATTCCCTGCAACTCAGACTAAACCGAACACAAGCAAGCCTCCACCCAAACAGAACACACCCCCATCCAATCAGAGCACAAGCAACCCCCCATCCAATCAGAGCACAGCCAAGCCCCCAACCAATCAGAACACACCTCCACCCAATCAGAACACAGCCAAGCTCCCACCCAATCAGCTCACACCCCCACCAGCAGTTAAAAGAAAGAAACAGCAGCGATCTCACATTGTTCCTGGAAGCACGAAGCCGAGAACACTAGCCTGAAGATGACGAATGAGACTTCGTCGAAACGTCACGAAGACACATCCAATTCTACGTGGGAGAACACCCGAACAACCAAAGACCCATATATAAACACCCGCGAAAACATCAGAAAACATACACACACACACACACACACACACACGTACGTATGTATGTATGTATGTATAGGTATAGGTATAGGTATAGGTATAGGTATAGGTATAGGTATAGGTATAGGTATAGGTATAGGTAGATGTAGATGTATGTGTATAGTCAGATGTATTCATAACCACCGTGGCATTGCCCTTGTGTGCTGGTAGGATTATTATGCTGGTGTCTTCTTTCAGGTTACGTAGTGCTCTCTGCTCCTCTTTGGGTAAGTTGCTTTTGGGTGGCTTGCTGATGCAGAGTATGTTAGTGATTTTGAGTCCGATTCTGTTAGCGTCATCTGATTCTGTTAGTGCCATTGATTTTGGACAGGCTGGTTTCAGCTCTGAATATAATGGTTTCAGTGGGAATGTGTTTGGGAGCGATTGCAAAGTTGAATCCTTTGGAAAGGACATTGGTTTCGGCTTTGGTGAGGATCCTATCTGAGATGTTATGCATTGTTTGTTTCATGTGTGGCTGTGAGGGGAGAGGCGTTTGTTTCTGGTGTTCTTGTAGTCTTCGGAGTTTGTTGGTGTATGTGTCTGTCTTGAGGGGGGTCTGTGTTTCGGCTCTCAAGACAGCGAGTTGTTTGGATTTGTCCCAAAGTGTGGGTGGAACTTGCTGCTGAGTTTGAGGTGGAGTGTGAGGAGATCTTTGTTGATTCAGTCTAGGAGGAATCTTTTTCTGTGAAGTTCATTTCAGATTAGGGCCAGTTCTGTTATTTTCAGGATGAGTTTAGTGGGTGTGTTCTGTTTGGGTGGGGGCTTGGTTGTGCTCAGGTTAGTCTGAGTTGGAATAGGACTTGAGCTGGTGAGCTGCGTTGCTCTTGCTTTGCTTCTTGTTTGTGGCCGTGCTAGCTTTTCATGGTGGGTGTCAGTCTGCTTCATGTATGGATTGGAGGAGTTTAAAGTGGCTAATGATGCAGCTGCAGTCTGGCTTCTGGTCCTTGGTCGTGCCTCATCATCAGTGTGGGTTTGAGTCTGCTTTCTGCGTGGATGTGTGATGCTGACATCCTGTGTGGCTCTCGTGAGTGTGGTTCTGGTGTCATTCCTTGTGTTAGGGACTCGTTTGTCAATAAGGGCAGGTTTCCAAACGGCTGGTAGGCGGAAGGTATCATCTCACTTATAAATGCTGTGTGGGCATTTTTCTATCTCAATGGCTTCTCTGATTATTCTGTTGTTAAAGCGTTCACTTTTTGCGATACTTCTGATCTTTTTAAAGTCAATTTTATGTCCTGTGGCTTTAAGGTGTTGGATCAGGGAAGAAATTGGTTCCTCTTTTCTGACTGAGTTCTTGTGTTCTTTAATGCGTGCGCTTATTCTTCTGTTGGTTTGTCCGATGTATGTGGTGGGGCAGGCAGTGCATGGGATTTCATATATTCCTTGATTTTCTAACTCAATTTTGTCTTTGTGGATTCTTAGGATGGTGGATATTTTTCAGTTTGTGCAGAATGCTGTCTTGATGTTGTGTTTGTGGAGGATATTGCTGATTCTGTCAGTGGTGCCATAATAAAATTGCCCCATATCTGAAAATATTCCGATTCCTCTCTTCTTTAAGTGTCAATGTCAATCTATTCATTTCTGCACAATCCAATATTTTCTTAATTATGTCTTCCTTCATAGGGATTCTCTCTGCTTTTCATCTTTGTGCAAATACTATCCAAGCTGTAGTTATCACATGTACAATCAAGTATATAATTTTCTTACTAAAATTCTCTGGTAAGATAACTAATAGGAACAGTTCAGGTTTTAAATCTATATGTTATTGTATCATTCCCTCTAACCGTGTTTTAATTTTCATCCAATACTTTTTTGCTTCTGGACACGTCAACCACATATGATAATACGATCCAGGAATCTGATGGCATTTCCAACATTTTTGCCAATTTTTCGGGTGGCATGTGCCATTTTTAAAACACTTTATATTGATTCTCCTTATAAACTATGGACATTGTTAGTTTATAATTCCTTCCCATAGTGGTGGAAAGTTGGCAAATGGACCATTTCTGACCTCCGGGATGGTGCCTCCGGGATGGTAAGGATGTTTTGGTCCTCCCAAGCCTCCTAGAAAGGCTCTGGAGCATAGGGAGAGCAAAAAACTGGCTTTCCCACCCTTTTCAGGCCCTCTAGAGGTAGGAAACAGCCTGTTTCCCTAATGCTAGTGGGCCCAGAAGGCCCAAAAATTAGCTGGCTGGCAAACAAATGCAAGCCGAAGCTGGGCTTGCATGCCCACCAATATGACTATGCGTACCACCTGTGGCACGCATGATGTAGGTTCACCATCATGGGAAACATCATTTTGCCTCACCACATTCAGATTTTTTAGAAGCCATTTAAATTACTCCTGCAGTTGTGAAATATTTTCTGCCTTTCACCTTTCCAGCATGAGATCCAGGCAGAGGAAAGCATCCCATAACAACCTGAATCTTACAGCAATGTCCCATGCTCCAAAGTGCTGCCATAAAGAAGAGGGGTTCAACCTATTCTCCAAGTCATCTAAAGGCAGGACAAGAAACAATGGAGGGAAACTAATCAAGGACAGAAGCAACCTAAGAACTAGAGAGAGATTTCCTGAAAGTTAAAACTACAAGACCTCTAAGGTCCCTTCCAACTCTGTTATTCTGTCATTTTCTTTTATTTATTTCTTTTATTTTATTTCTGGTACTTTATGAATAAAAAATACAAATAATATTCTTTCAAGATACCTTGAGAACAGAGAAAAACCTCCTGAATTATGTACATACATGCTACAAATGGTCTAAGACAGTTCCACTAATGAACTTGAGTCACATGTGGCCAGGTTACATACCTTGAACCATGATAAGATGGACCTGGAGACACAGAACTTGCCCTTCACTGCTCCAGAATGTCTTGAGGGAGACCAGAGGGACCCTGTTCTTGAAAACTCACCCTGGTTCCTACAGACCCAAAGGTGCTTTTTACAAAAGAAAATTGGATTTTCTTGTTCTTTTTCTTTGAAAACATTTTGCTTCCCATCCAAGAAGTTTCTTCGCTGAAAAGTAAAATGTTTTGAAAGAAAAATAATAATAAAAATTGAGATGCTTTTTTAAAAAAAGGAAAGGGGAAAAAAAACCCACCTTTGGGACAACCATGATTTGGATGATGGAGAATCTCCATAAATATCCTCCTACACTGAGGTGGGCTTCACATACTGTAGCAACCGGTTCGCCCAGCATCAGAAATGTGAGCTCACATATGTGCCATCCGTGCGATGTCAGACAACATGGCCATTTGTTTGGCATATGATATCACACAACATGGCAATTCGCACATGTGTGCTATCCGGTGTCAAACAACACAGTAATTTGCAAATGCTCATTGTCCGCACACATGTGAGATGACAATAAACAAAATAAGTCGCTTGTGTGTGCCATCTGCACATGCATGCAATGTCAAACAGAATGGCAATTTTCTCATGCATGTTGTCCGCACATGCATGCAACATCAAAAACACAGCGATATAGGACAGGATTGCGGCCGGGTAGGTGGCAGGAGCAGGCCCACCTGCAAGTGACCACTACCGATTCCCATGAAGCATGGCTTAAGACCCGGATATTTATCAGACCACCTTCTGCCACCGACGGCCTCCCACCAACCAATACATTCCCACAGTGAGGTCTCCTCAGGGTGCTGTCAGCCAAGCAATGTCAACTGGCGACCCCCAGAGGGAAAGCCTTCCCTGTGGGGGCACCCGCCCTCTGGAATCAACTGCCCCCGGGGTTACGCATGATCCCCGACCTGCATACCTTCCGCCATGCCCTTAAGACCCTACTTTTCCAAGAAGCTGGACTAACTTGATAAGAATCCGGACTGGGTGTTTTTAAATTCTTGGGTTTTTTAATTTGGGGAGCCAAAGTATTTAATTTGTTTTCATTGTTTTTTAAATTTTGTACACTAGGTTATTTTAATGTGGCTGTGCACTGCCCTGAGTCCTTCGGGAGAAGGGCAGTATAGAAATTCAATAAATAAATAAATAAATAAATAAATAAATAAATAAATAAATAAATAAATAAATAAATAAATAAATAAATAAATAAATAAATAAATAAATAAATAAATAAATAAATAAATAAATAAATAAATAAATAAATAAATAAATAAATAAATAACCAGTCTGAACCGACTGAATCCCACCTCTGTTCCGACAGACTTCCTTTTTTTCTATGTGACAGTTTCAGCAAATGAAGGGGCAGAACTGGTAAGTATTTCTCTGAATTAGGGGGTTGTGAGATGAGAAGGGAAAACTTATCTGACTCTTAATCTATCTCTTCCTCTTTTAACCAACATGCAAAACTCAGTTTCCAAGATCTCAAGATCATTCCTTTCTTGCCTGATGAGGAGCTGCCAAGAGATGGGTTTGGACTGTACAATTTCTTCAATTGGAAAAAGAGTGAATAGTTTTGCGAAAGGATTCATCTACCTTGTAATTATCTAAATTAATTAATTAAACTTGTTTTTTAGGGGGAGGCATAGAACCTAGGGAGACTTAATAGTTTAAAATTAACAACTCCATGAGGCTCAATAGGTTCAATGTGAATCACTCAGATGATAATAACTGTAATCTACAATTTTAGTTATGCTTAAGACCAATAGAGGTTCTTTCATTGTTCCAGGCAAAGTGTTGTGATGATGAAGATTTGGCTGCACTGCTGTGATTGGACCCAAATTGCTTCGGCATTCAAAGGGACTCACATACTTTGCCATTGGCTTTTACTCTCTCTCCTTGTCCTCCAAGCTTCTTTGAGCAAGACCTTCAACTCCATGTGTCGAAACAAAGAACATTTGCAGACTAATCTCCCAGCTCTCTCCAGTGATATCGTCATTGCAGAATTTGTGTCTACTATATATCCTGAATGGTCTTTCCTCCAATTTATGAAACGCCCAGTAGGGTCTTTGAGAGGAAGGCAAGTACTCCTTTGAAAGAAACTGTGATATGCCTTTCAAGGTTTTTTTAATGTGATTGAATTCAGGATATTCTGATTCTGAATTCATCTGCTCATAAGAAAAACTCACAATTTTAATAACATTGTTCCTCTATATTTTTTATTTTTTATGCAAAAATAAAAATAAACCCAGTCAAAAATATTTAGCATTTTAATAAAAATTATTATTTTTTGCATCATTCCTGCTGTTTATTGACACTATTAGAATTTTATCACTTATTCCTTCTTTGCCTCCTTGCTTACTACAGGGTAAGGAAAAATGTAGATCTATTTAAATATATGAATGTAACAAAATCTTACATCTTTAGTACTTGGATTGTCATTAACAGTTGGCATCAGTTTCTGTCCTCCAGTTCCATTGCTGCCCTACATATATGATACAATCCTTTTGATTGCCCACAGGATCCTTAAGGGTGATTCAAACACTCCACCTCAGCTCCTCATTCCCTGCTTTCCTCACTTGTGGAATATCTTAACTACTGAATTTTAAGAATCAAAGCTTCTTCTTCAAACCTTTACTTTTGGTTGCCACATTCTAAAAAGGCATTGAGACTCTAGAAAGAACACAGGGAATAGCAGCCCAAATAATCAGGGGACTGCAGGCTAAAATATATGAAACGAATATGAATATCTAATTTAATTGTTAGAAAAAGGAAGGACTAGGGGTGACATGATAGGAGTGTTTCAATATCTAAGGCATTGTCACAAAGAAGAGAGAGTCAATCGATTCTGCAAAGAAGGCAGGACAAAAAGCAATGGATAGAAACTTCTCAAGGAGAGAAGCAACCTAGAACTAAGCAGAAACTCCTGACAGTTAGAAAAATGAATCAGTGGAATGATTTGACTCCAGAAGTTCTGAATGCTCCAACACTGGAAGATTTTAAGAAGAGATTGGACTACCACTTGTCTGAAATGGTATAAGGTTTCCTGGCTGAGCAACAATTGGGCTAGAAGACCTCCAAGGTCCCTTCCAACTCTGTTATTCTGTTTATTCTTTTCAAAGAAGGGCTTCAGAACATGAGGGCTTCCTTTATTTCTCTAATGCTCATTAAAGCAAAGAGATACAACATTTTAGGCATGGAGAAAAACCTTATGAAAGATGTCTGTCTAAATCCAATTATTGTCACATTAGAAGATGATAGAACTAAATGAAATTCTTTTTGCAGGCCATTGCCTAAAAGCTTCCAGCATGTCCTAGCCTTCAGTTTTGCCATTCAAGAGATCAACAGGAATGAGAACTTGTTACCCAACATCACCTTGCTCTCCAAGATATATGAAAATGGTTTTCAGGCAATGAAAGCCTCTGCGAGCCTTTTGAGTCTCTTCTTTTTGGAAGGCCTCTGTCAGTTCAATTACAGGAAGGGAAAGGACCAAAACATCATGGCTGTCATCGGTGATCTCCCTTCCCAGAACACCATCCAGATGGCCAACATCTTAAATGCCTACAAGATTCCACAGGTAGGTATCGGGGCTCACATAAATTCACAAGAAGGAAAGGGTGGTAGTTTAAAAAAACACTATCTGAGGACAAAAAGTGGGGGGAGCTTTCAAGCACAGATAAAAGTATTGGGGAAGTCATTTTGGGTAGTTTTTATTCATTTATTTTGCCAGAGAAATGCAGTGCATCAATTACTACTGTAACAGCAGTAATTCTTAATAAGTATAAACATTACATTTAGTATGTAAGAAATGGTGTAACTGTCATTCTTCCTATCTTGATTCTCCTCCTCCTCCTCCTCCTCTCCTCCTCCTCTTTTATCACTTCAAGTGTCAAGAGATCTCTATGTCTTGATCTTATGGCAGCCTTAGCCATTCTTAATTTATATTGTGATAGTGTCTGATATTGTCTCTCCATTCTTCTGGGAATGCCTCGTGTTTTTTTAATTTCTCTCTTTTTGTTTATGCCACAACAATTTTAAATATATTTATCAGAAAAGTAATAGATATGTTATTCTTATAATATAAAATGCAAGATAAAATTTATTTGAGTAATTAATACTGTCCAATCCTTAATGAATAAGCCTCCTCTCTTGTTACTCATTCCTATCTGCTGTCTATTTCTGCTTAGCACAATCAGAGATGACTTTGTCTAAAAAGGGATGAATGAAATGCTAATGATGGTCTGGTTGCAAAAGTTCTCAGGAAAGAGAGCTTTAAGATTTAATATTTATCTCTCCCATTAATGATTTTTATGGATATAAGGTACAAAAGAAATGTGCTTCCTTCATTCTTTTTCACATATCTGCAAAAACATTTCCTAGCCTAAAGTACCTCATTATTATTCCCACTCCGCAGCTCAGTTATGGCACTTTTGACCTGGCATTGAGTGATAAACAGCAGTTTCCTTCTTTCTTCTGGATGACTCCAAATGAAAACCTCCAGTATGCTGGGATTATTCAACTCTTCAAATATTTTGGATGGAATTGGATTCACCTGATCATTCCAGAAGACACCACTGGAGAGAGATTTCTCAGAATTCTGAGACCAAAATTTATCCAGAGTGATATTTGTATTTCTTTAATTCAATTTATTCCAAGATTGACAAATTATGACCTCAGTACCTTCCGGAAGAATAATCTAACTAACATAGGACGTGTCCTGTGGTATAGTAAAACCAAAGTAATACTAGTTTATGGGGACATTCAATCTATAGAAGCCTTACGAGTAATTCTTGAATTCTATGAAATTGGTCACAAAGTCCCAATCCAGAGGGTTTGGGTCATAAGTGCTCTCTGGGATGTCACTTCTGTCTTTGAGTCACAGAAATTCACCCCAATGTCTTTTAGTGGAAGCTTGTCGTTTGCCCTACACACAAATAGGGTACCAGGCTTTCAAGAGTTCCTTGAGAAGCTAAATCCATATCACTCTAAAGTGCATTTCCTACCTTTCTTCTGGGGTGCCGCATTTATCTGTTCACTTCCAATGTACAATATATATGCACCAGGCAAAGGAAGCTGCACTGGGAAAGAGGATCTGGGGAGTCTCCTTGGAACTGTCTTTGAAATGGAGATGTCTGGCCAGAGCTACAATATTTACAATGCTGTCTATGCTGTAGCACATGGTCTCCATGCTATGTATTCATCCAGAGTCAGGCAGAAGACAAGAGGCAATGGAGAGAAGTGGAATTTGCTGAAAGTCCAACCTTGGCAGGTTAGTAATATTGCCTTTCAATGGGAACATAGCCATAATAATATAGTAATTTCAATTTTTACAAAATTCACTAAGTATAGCAATAACAATAGCACTTATATACTGCTTTACAGTGCTTTACAGCCTCTCTAAGCAGTTTACAGAGTCAGCATATTGCCCCCAACAATTTGGGTCCTCATTTTACCAACCTTGGAAAAATGGAATGCTGAGTCAACCATGAGCCTGTTGAGATTTGAACAGTCAAACTGCAGGCACCCGGCAGGCAGCAGAAGTAGCCTGCAATATTGCATTTTAACCACTGCGCCACTGTATACCTTTATGAATGAAGGCAAAAATACATGTCCCAGGATAATGATGCGAGATCGAATTTGGGTCGGTCAATGGGACCAGAGATTTAGTCATCTGAAATTTCAGATTCATGCTGATTCCATCTTCAGGAAATTTCTCTCTATTGAAATATTTCCTTTGGGTTGTTATGTGAGTTGCATTTATGTGGTGTCTTCCTGTTGCTGCGAAATTAAATGTGTGTCCTTGTTCATTGCAATGTGAGGCTACCAATGAGTTTGGGTCTCCTCATCTATTGCTCTTTTTGCAAGCTGTGCCATATAGCTTTTCCTTCTTTTTTCTTTTCTCTTCTTTTTCTGGCCCACAATGTTTTTGTCACTTTGTCCAATATTACAATAAGGTTTGTCTGGCATGATCTTTTTTTGACAAACCCAGGTTGGCTTTTGGTTATGACTTTTTTTCCTCTAGGTGTTCACAGATTCATTCCAAAAATAATCACCTTTTCCAGAATCTTCCCATGGGAAGGCTGAGATCAGCCACATAGATCTGCTATTTCCTGAATTTATGTTTTTTCCCTTTTTTTGAAGATCAGAACTACATCAGTATTATCCAGTCCTCTGATAGTTCCCAGCTACTCCAGGAATTTTGAAAGATATAGTTCATTGATCCTGAGATCATGTCTGCCAGTTCCTTTAAAACCTTCGGGTATAATCCATCTGGTCCTGATGATTCAAACTCATCTAGGGTGGATTTACCATTTTCTAATCTATTTTAAGTTGTATTCCTGTTTTGTTTTTTACAGTTATGTTTTTGATAGGTTGGGCTGTTGGTTCCTTTTAATTGAGCATCGTTTGGTAAATCACAGCATGGAACTGTATGAAGAAAAAATGATTTAATCTACCAAGGTCATCGTTGAACTTCCTAATCATATTTTCTGGAACAGAACTCCAATAAATATGTTTTGTTGTGATATGCATCATATATAACAGGCTGCCAAAAGGAAGAGCTGGTCAATCTATTGTCCAAAGCACCTTAAGGCAGAAACAGCAATGGATGGAAAACAGCCAAGGAGAAAACCAGCCTAGAACTAAGGAGAAATTTCTTGACGGTTAGAACAGTTAATCAGTGGAATGACTTGCTTCCAGAAATTGTGGGTGCTCCAACTCCAATTTCTGGTTTTTAAGATCAGACAACCACTTGTCTGAAATGGTAGAGGGTTTCTGGCTTGAGCAGAGGGTGGGACTAGAAGACCTCCAAGGTCCCTTCCAACTCTGTTATTCTATTATTCTGTTATATTTCTTAGCAATAGTTTTTATCCCTCATGAAGTTCATATATGCAATATATCTAGCAAAATCTCTATTAATAAAGCTTAAACATAAAAATGTGAATATAGTCTAGCAAAATAAAATTTTGCCTTTGGAATATATATAATTAAAAAAAAATAACTCTACAATTTGGATGCTCATTAAAAATTAATTGAGTACCATTCAGTAAATCACAGCATGGAACTATACATTCTATTGCCTGCTATTAGCATAAATTTCTCACTTATCTCTCTTATTTTTCAGCTTCGTTTGTTTCTGAAAAACCTCCATTTCAACAATAGTGCTGGGGAAGAAATAGTTTTCAATGAGAATGGAAACCTGGCAGCAGCATACGATATCATCAACTTGATTACTTTCCCCAATCGATCTTTTCAGAAGGTCCAAGTTGGGGGGATTGAACCTCAGAGTTCTCAAAAGGAAGGCCTCACCATAAATACAACTACCATTGTATGGAATCCCAAATTTAAGCAGGCGAGTTAAACAAACCAACTAAAACATAGGGATATTTACTCAATTTCTGGGATTTTAAACCAGTAATCTTAGAGTGGTTCCAAGCTCATTTGATATCTTCTTAATGATTTTAGAACACTTTTCTATCCTGGAAAAATGAAGAAGTTCTCAATTCTACATTACACTTTCAGATTGTAGGGAAAGAGCTTACTGGAATTATGGAAACTCTGGGTTCAGTGCCTCTTAAGAGCTTAGTGAAATGGAAGATTCACCTTTTGAAAGGTGATACTGAAGGGAAGATTTACCTTTCTTTATTTAAAAAAATATTTAAAATTACAGTTATAATAATACAAACAAGAAGAGGAAAGATTTTATATAGAGATAGATAGATAGATAGATAGATAGATAGATAGATAGATAGATAGATAGATAGATAGATAGATAGATAGATAGATAGATAGATAGATGAGAGAGAGAGAGAGAGAGAGAGAAAGAAAGAAAGAATTACTTTCACACTAGCAACTTTATCTGACATTTTAGTCAATGTTTGAATCAGGTGAGACCCAAAGCATGAAAAAAGTCATCACACCTATTTTCCACTTCAGGCTAATATAAACTTCCCATTTCCCTGGAGTTTTGCAGGAAATATTTCTCTTGCCACTTCCCATAGCCAATTCAAAAATCTGGGGACAGCTTCTGGCCATTTAGAGATTCAGTGGGTTTTTTCTTCTTTTACTCAGAGAACTAAATAACATTTCAGCAGGCACTGGTGCTTATGTATTTTGAAATACGGGCAAGATTGAACTATTGTCCAATTTTATTGTTCATCATAGAATACTGCAGATGGACTGTGGACATATACCAAAGTTGGCCATCACTCAAGTCCCTTGCAGTACTCTCCTAATTGTCAGAGGATTTTTTGATCACTGAGTATGTGCAGAAAAACGGAAACTGGAAAATCTGCTTGTTTTGCTTCACCCATCCTGTACACGGAAAATCAGGATACCACACAGGGATAATTGGAAAAGGATAGCAAATACTAGACCAGAATATTTTTGCTGTCATCTCAGCAGTTTCAACACTATTTCCCATACATTACAATTTTATTCTGGATTTTCTTATTACTATTCAAATTTAAAGCATCTTATTAAGATTATGAGAAACATACACTTTGATGACCCCCTTCAGGACATCTATATAGGGACCATGAACTGATTGGTATTCAAATTTTCATTACCAGTTCAAAGATTGTTCAGATGTCAACTTCTCCTCTGACTGATTCTAGCAATAAGTCCTGGGAATTCCAAATTTTGCATTATTAAAAATTATAAGAAGCTGGGGAGTTTTTCGATTTATTTAAAGAGAATGACTGCTGACTGATTGATTCAAAGCTTGATTATAATCCATTTTAATTCCTTACTCTGGCCATTCCCATTAGACACCACCTTCTGCCACCTGTGTAGAAAGCTGCCATCCTGGGTACCGGAAATTGATTAAGGAGGGGAAACAGGTTTGCTGCTATGACTGTGTCGAGTGTTCAGGGGGAAGCATTTCCACCATGATTGGTAAGAAAAGAATATGGATATTTCCTTAAAAATACATTATGCTCTAACCAAGGTGGGTTCTTGAATATAGTTTTATAGAAAAGCATAGATTGATTGGGATCTCTCACTAGCCTCTTTCTCTTTCTTCTTTTTTTAAGTAAAAATGTTTCCTTATTTAACTCTGTAATCTCTTGTTCAGGAAATGTGGTCTATTGAATACAAAAATAAACTTTAAAAGGATTTTTTTAAAGCACGATTTTTAAAAGAAGTTTATTCTTTCCAAAAAAAGAATTCTCTTCAGGAAGGAATAATTGCTAAAAACTTAATTGGATTCAATGTGTAGAATTTTTGGAGATTCTATTTATGGTTTTTAGATTCCAACCAATGTGAGAGGTGTCCAGAAAAACAATATCCAGATGAGAAGCACCTGCAATGTATTCCCAAAATTATCACCTACTTATCCTACCAAGAAGTCCTGGGAGAAGTCCTGACTGGCTTTGCTGTATCTTTTGCTGTCATCACAGTTGTGGTGATGGGGACCTTCATCTTCCACCAGAACACACCCATCGTCAAAGCCAACAATTGGGATATCACCTGCACCCTGCTCGTCTCGCTCCTGCTGTGCTTTCTTTGCTCCTTCCTCTTCCTCGGATGTCCAGGGACAGTCACATGTCTCCTCCGGCAAGCAGTTTTTGGAGTTGTCTTCTCCATTGCAGTGTCTTGTGTGTTAGCCAAAACCATCACTGTGATTCTGGCCTTCATAGCCACAAAGCCGGGGAACCGCATGAGGTTGTGGGTGGGGAAAAGACTGTCCGTCTCAGTCATTGTTTTTTGCTCCCTTATTCAAACAAGCATCTGTGCTGTGTGGTTGACCATTTCTCCTCCTTTCCCAGACTTGGACATGCATTCCCAGATGGATGAGATCTTAGTGCAATGCAACGAAGGCTCGGAGATCATGTTCTATCTTGTGCTGGGCTACATGTGGCTTCTGGCCCTCATCAGCTTCACGGTGGCCTTCTTTGCCCGGAAGCTGCCCAACACTTTCAATGAAGCCAAGCTCATCACCTTCAGCATGCTGGTCTTCTGCAGTGTTTGGGTGTCCTTTGTGCCCACCTACTTGAGCACCAAGGGGAAAGCCATGGTGGCTGTGGAAGTCTTCTCCATCTTGGCCTCAAGTGGTGGCTTATTAGCTTGCATTTTCCTGCCCAAGTGCTACATCATCATACTGAAACCAGAGCTGAATACCAGAGAGCAGCTAGTTAGGAAAAAGACTGATGTGATATCAAGGGCAGCATGAATGATACCTGAATTTATATGATTTGGATGAAATATTTCTGAATTCTGAATTTTATTCAGAAATAATTGTTTTCAATTTTTTAATTGCACTAGAATTTAGACTTGTATATAGACTTGTTAAATGAGTGACAATGGTCAAAGTTCAATCTCTCCAATCTGTTTTTACCAATGTAATTTTCTTGATTATAAAGCAAACTTAAGTTAACCTTGATGAAGGCATGGATGTCCTGGGAAAGTAGAAAGTGAGAAAAAGAACTCAGAGTAACCCTATCTTGATTTCAGTGGTGGGTTGCTCCTGGTTTGCACCGGTTCACAAAAACTGGCAGTAAAAATTTGTGGTAGTTCAAAGAACTGGTAGTAACATTGGCTGGCCATGCCCCCAAACCAGTCCTGTCCTGGTCACTGCTCGCTTACCCTACCCACCTCATCAGAAGCTTTTTTTTTTTTTTTACTTTTAAAAGCATTTTTTCTATAACCTCTTTGACTGAAAAAATGCTTACAAAAGTAAAAAAATAAGCCTTTGATGATCGCGCGGCTCATTTTAAATTTGAGGGGTTTACTATAGAGATGAAGGGAAAAGCTGAATTTGGAGGTTAGGATGAAGGGTAATATTGGTTTTTTAAAAGGTAGAGAGAGAATAAATATTATGGCAAAAAGGGAATATATAAATTGTAAATTTAGCTGAAATGACTACAAACTCCTTAAATTTGTGAACCAGCCAATACTCTGATCAGAAAAAATACATTGTATGTTTGTGTGTTTGTGTAAAAAAAATAAAAATAACATTTTAAAAAAAAGATAATATGATCCAGGAATCTGATGGCATTTCCAACATTTTTGCCAATTTTTGGACATTGTTAGTTTATGATTACTTTCCCATACTAGTGGGAAGTTGGCAAATGGACCGTTTCGGGCCTCCGGAGAGCCTCTTGGGGGGGAGGCTCTGTTGGGGGGGGAGGCTGTTTTGGTCCTCCCAAGACTCCTAGAAAGGCTCTGGAGTCTGGCAGTGAAGCCAGATGGTGGAGGGAAACTCAAAGTGTTGGGGGCTTCAGAAGGGCAAAATGTGCTTCAGAATGTGCAGCTCCTGTGACGGACATGTCTGACATTAAGTTGGCCATGCCCACCAAGCCACGCCCATGAAGCCACACCCACAGAAATGGTACTGACAATATTTAGATTTCACCACTTCATTGAACCATGATAAGATGGACCTGGAGACACAGAACGTGCCCTTCACTGCTCCAGATTGTCTAGAGTGAGACCAGAGGGACCCTGTTCTTGAAAACTCACACAGGTTCCTACAGATCCAGAGGTGCTTTTTAAAAAAGCAATTGGATTTTCTTGTTTTTTTTCTTCGAAAACATTTTGCTTCCCATCCAAGAAGCTTCTTGACTGAATAGTAAAATCTTTTGAAAGTAAAATAATAATAAAAACTTGAGATGCTTTTTAAAAAAAGGAAAAGAAAGAAAAAAAACAACCTTTGGGACAACCGTGATCTGGATATCTATAAATATCCTCCTACACAGAGGTGGGCTTCATATACTGTAGCAACCAGTTCGCCCAGCACCAGAAATGTGTGCTCATGTATGTGCCATCCATGCGATGTCAAACAACACGGCAATTTGCTCATACGTGCTGTCCGCACATGCATGAAACATCACAAAACATGGCAATTCACATGTACACGCCATCTGCACATGCATGCGATGTCAAACACAGGGATATAGGATAGGATTGCGTCTGGGCGGGTGGGTGGGGGCAAGCCCAACAGTAAGCGGCCACTACTGCTTCCCATGAACCGGTCTGAACCGACTGAATCCCACCTCTGTTCCTACAGATATTCTTTTTTTCAATGTGACAGTTTCAGCAAATCAAGGATTGCTGAATCAAATCAAGCAGAACTGGAAAGTATTTCTCTGAATTAGGAGGTTGTGAGATGAGAAAGGAAAACTTATCTGACTACTAATCTATCGCTTCCTCTTTTAACCAACATGCAAAACTTAGTTTCCAAGATCTCAAGATCATTCCTTTCTTGCCTGATGAGGAGCTGCCAAGAAATGGATTTGGACTGTACAATTTTTTCAATTGGAAAAAGAGCTGAATAGCTTTGCAAAAGGGATTCATCTACCTTGTAATTATCTAAATTAATTAATTAAACTTGTTTTTTAGGGGGAGTTATAGAACCTAGGGAGACTTAATAATTTAAAATTAACAACTCCATGAGGTTCAGTAGGTTGCAGTATGAATCAGTAATAATTATTGTAATCTACAATTTTAGTTATGCTTAAAACCAATAGAGGTTCTTTCATTGTTCCTGGCAATGTTTTGTGATGATGGAGATGTGGCTGCACTGCTGTGATTGGAGCCAAATTGCTTCAGCATTCAAAGAGACTCACATACTTTGCCATTGGTTTTTACTCTCTCTCCTTGTCCTCCAAGCTTCTTTGAGCAAGACCTTCAACTCCATGTGTCGAAACAAAGAACATTTGCAGACTAATCTCCCAGCTCTCTCCAGTGATATCGTCATTGCAGAATTTGTGTCTACTCTATATCCTGAATGGTCTTTCCTCCAATTTATGAAACACCCAGTAGGGTCTTTGAGAGGAAGGCAAGTAGTCCTTTGAGGGAAATTGTGATATGCCTTTCAAGGTTTTTTTAAATTGATTGAATTCAGGATATTCTGTTAAATTCTTTTCCAATTTAGAAGAGAATAAAAACTGGTTTAGCAAGACTCTTATTTATACTTCTGTCTTGATCAATGATATTTCAGGTGCTGGAATATAGCTGTTGAATGTTGCCTTGCAGACATGATTTTTCATATGCCTGTTTTACATATGAATTCATCTGCTCATAAGAAAACTCATAATTTAATAACATTGTTCCTCTATATTTTTTATTTTGTATGCAAAGGGGGGAAAAGACCCAGTCAAAAATATTTAGCATTTTAATAAAATGTAATAAAATGTTTATAAATGTAAATCTTACATCTTCAGCACTTGGATTGTCATTAACTGTAGGCATAGTCCATCAGTTTCTGTCAAGCAGTTCCATTGCTACCCTACTTATGTGAAACAATCCTTTTGATTGCCTTAAAACACAGTTTTAAATTTCTCAAAATGTGATGCACAAATCCCCACAGGATCCGTAAGTGTGTTTCAAACACTCCACCTCAGCCTTCCTCACTTCTGGAATATCTTAACTACTGAATTTTAAGAATTAAAGCTTTTTCTTCAAAGCTACTTTAGTTTTGGTTGCCAATTATAAAACCTCTGGAAAGAGTGCAGAGAATAGCAGTCAAGATAATTAGGAGACTGCACTGCAGGCTAAAACATATGAAAAATTGTTGCAGGAATTGGGAATATCTGGCTTAATTTTTTTTTAAAAAAAAGGACTAGGGGAAACATGATAGCAGTGTTTCAATATTTAAGACACATAGAAGTGGGAGTCAGTTGATTCTCCAAAGCACCTGAAGGCAGGACAAGAAGCAATGGAGAG
Source organism: Coluber constrictor foxii (assembly GCA_038048745.1). Lineage (NCBI taxonomy): Eukaryota > Metazoa > Chordata > Lepidosauria > Squamata > Colubridae > Coluber > Coluber constrictor. Next base: position 51,288,969 of record CM075961.1, read on the forward strand.
GAACTACTCAAGGAGAGACACAACCTAGATCTAAACAGAAACTCCTGACAGTTAGAACAATCAATCAGTAGAATGATTTGCCTCTAGAAGTTCTGAATGCTACAACACAAGAGATTGGTTACCACTTGCCTCAAACGGTATAAAGTTTCCTGGCTGAGCAACTGTTGGACTACGAGACGTCCAAGGTCTCTTCCAACTCTGTTATTCTGTTTATTCTTTTTCAAAGAAGTGCTTCAGAACATGAGTGCTTTCTTTATTTCTCTAATACTCATTAAAGCAGATAGATACGTCACCTTAGGCATGGAGAAAAACCTTATGAAAGCTGTCAGTCTAAATCCAATTATTGATACATTCGAAGATGATAAAACTAAATGAAATTCTCCTTGCAGATTATTGCCTAAAAACTTACAGCATATCCTAGCCTTCAGTTTTGCCATTCAGGAGATCAACAGGAATGAGAACTTGTTACCCAACATCACCTTGGTCTCAAAGGTATATGAAAATGGTTTTCAGGCAGCGAAAGCCTCTGAGACCCTTTTGCGTCTCTTCTTTTTGGAAGGCCTCTGTCAATTCAATTACAGGAAGGGAAAGGACCAGAACATTATGGCTGTCATTGGTGATCTCCCTTCTCAGAACACCATCCAGATGGCCAACATCTTAAATGCCTACAAGATTCCACAGGTAGGTATTTGGGCTCACATAAATGCACAAGAAGAACGATAGGGTGGCAGTTTAAAAAAATATCTGAGAGGGAAAAAGAAGAGGGAAGTCGTTTTTATTTACTTATTTTGCCAGAGAAATGCAATGCATTTTTTATCTTCTGGTTTTCGTTCTTCTGGCAGCCTTAGCTTAATATACATTACCTTAATGTATATTATAGTGTCTGATGTTGTCTCTGCATCTTCTGGGTATGCCTCATGTTATTTGGCTTTCTCTCTTTTTGTTTATGCCACAACAATTTTAAATATATTTATCAGTAAAGTAATAGATAACCTTTTAAAATAAAATGCAAGATGGAATTTATTTGAGTATCCAAGTATATTATTAATTGTTAATGAGTATGCTTCCTCTCTTGTGACTGATTCTGCTCAGCAAAATCAAAGATTGAGATGACTTTGTTTAAAAAGGGATAAATTAAATGCTAATGATGGTCTGGTTCCAAAAGCTCTCAAGAAAGACTTATTGATCCCAAGACTTAATATTTATCTCTCCCATTAAGGATTTTTATGGACATAAGGTACAAAAGAAATATGCTTCCTTCATTCTTTTTGACATATCTGCAAAAACATTTCCTAGCCTAAAGTACCTCATTATTATTCCCACTCCGCAGCTCAGTTATGGCACTTTTGACTTGGCATTGAGTGATAAACAGCAGTTTCCTTCTTTCTTCTGGATGACTCCAAATGAAAACCTCCAGTATGCTGGGATTATTCAGCTCTTGAAATATTTTGGATGGAATTGGATTGACCTCTTCATTCCAGAAGATGCCACTGGAGAGAGATTTCTCAGAATTCTGAGACCAAAGTTCATCCAGAGTGATATTTGCATTTCTTTAATTCAATTTATTCCAAGATTGACAGATTATGACCCCAGTACCTTAAGGAAGATTAATCTAGGTAAAATAGGACGTGTCCTGTGGTATAGTAAAACCAAAGTAATACTAGTTTATGGGGACATTCAATCTATAGAAGGCTTACGAGTAATTCTTGAATGCTATGAACTTGATCACAGGCTCCCAATAGAGAGGGTTTGGGTCATAAGTGCTCTCTGGGATGTCACTTCTGTCTTTGGGTCACAGAATTTCACTCCAATGTCCTTCAATGGCAGCTTGTCGTTTGCCAAACACACAAATAGGGTACCAGGCTTTCAAGAGTTCCTTGAGAAGCTAAATCCATATCACTCAAAACTGCATTTCCTACCTCAGTTCTGGAGAGCCACATTCATCTGTTCACTTCCAGTGTACAATATATATGCATCGGGCAACAGAAACTGCACTGGGAAAGAGAATCTAGGGAGTCTCCCTGGAACTGTCTTTGAAATGGAGATGTCTGGCCAGAGCTACAGTATTTACAATGCTGTCTATGCTGTAGCACATGGTCTCCATGCTATGTATTCATCCAGAGCCAGGCAGAAGACAAGAGGCAATGGAGAGGAGTGGAATTTGCTAGAAGTCCAACCTTGGCAGGTTAGTAATGTTGCCTTTCAATGGGAACACAGCCATAATACTATAGTTATTTCAATATTATTACTATACTTTTACTAATGAAAGTACATGTCCCAGGATAATGATGCGAGATCGAATTTGGGTCTGTCAATGGGACCAGAGATTTACTCCTCCGAGCTTTCAGACTCATGCTGGAGCCCATCTTTCGGAAATTTCCCTCTCCTGAAATACCTGCTTTGGACTGTTATGTGAGTCGTGTTAATGTGGTTCTATTGGCTGATTGGTATGTTGATGGCTGACAATCGGCTGTCATTTCCTTGTGCTACCAAGCCCGCACCTCCTAATCTTTGATAATCTGGTGGTAATTCAGTATTCCTGCTAACTGACAAGGGGCCATTTCCCAGAATTCAATCGTTTCCCTGCATGGCCAATGATCTTAGATGCTGCAAAATTAAATGTGTGTCATTGTTCACTGCAATGTGTGGCTACCATTGAGTTCAGGTCTCCTTATGTGATTGCTTGCTTGTGTTCTTGTAATCTGATGGTTAGCTTCCTCCCCATTTGCCCTACATAGCCACAGGGCAATCCATGTAGGGGTCCAGTAAATTACATTGGAATTATCTCCCGTCCCCAAGCAGTCTTTACAATCCATAATTTGTCCTTCTACAGTAGCCTCTAGTCAACATGCAATGCCCAATTGCAGATCTTGGAAACTTTATTTTACTGCTTCTGAAATGTTTTTGATGTATTGTAGGATGTGCCATATAGTTGGTCTTTTACCTTATTTTTTCTTTTCTCACCTTTTCTGGTACAAAAATGTTGTCAATTTGTCAAAGAATGCAATAAAGTTTCTCTGAATTGTCTCTCTTTTTTTCTTTTTTTTGACAATCCCAGGTTGGCTTCTGGTTATAACTTTTTTGCCTCTAGATGTTTACAGGTTCGTTCCAAAAGATCATCATCTTTTAGGATTAGGATTTAGGATTTATTGGATTTATATACCGCCCTACTTCCGAAGGACTCAAGGTGGTGAACAGCCAACAATGAAAATACATGTAAACAAAATTTAAAACCCAACTAAAATCAAATTAAATAAATTTGGCCTGGACAGAATTAAAACACCCCACATAGTTTAAAACAGATTAAAATTTAATGCTAAAAAGAAGAGAGGTTAGGCCAGGCCCACCTGGTGAAATAAAAAGGTCTTAAGAGCGCGGCGGAAGGTGCGCAGATCCAGGATCCTCCATATCTCCAGGGGGAGCTCGTTGCAGATAGTTGGTGCCCCCACAGAGAAAGCTCTCCCCCTGGGGGCCACCAGTCGACACTGTTTGGCTGATGGCACCCGGAGGAGCCCCTCTCTATGAGACCGTACCGGCTGGTGGCTGGCTATTGGTGGTAGTAGGTGGTCCTGCAAGTACCCAGGTCCTAAGCCATGGAGCGGTTTGAAGGTGGTAACCAAAACCTTGAAGCGCACCCGGAAGACCACCGGGAGCCAGTGCAGCTCGCGCAGGAGAGGTGTCACATGGGAACTCCATGTCACTCCCATCACCACCTGTGCGGCCACATCTGCGCCAGTTGGAGCCTCCGGGTGCTCCTCAAGGGGAGCCCCATGTACAGAGTGTTACAGTAGTCCAGATGGGAAGTGACAAGGGTGTGAGTGACCATGAGTAAAGAGTCCCGATCCAGAAAGGGACGTAACTGGCAGATCAGACGAACCCGATAGAAAATCCTCCCGGCCACGGCCCTCAGGTGCCCTTATAAGGACAGCCATGAGTCCAGGAGGACGCCCAAGTTCTGAACCCTCTCCATGGGGGCCAGTGATTCGCCCCCAATAGTCAGTGATGGCGCCAACTGACTATATCGGGATGTCGGAAACCACAGCCACTCGGTCTTCGATGGGTTGAGCCTGAGCCTGTTCCTCCCCATCCAGATCCTCACGGCCTCCAGGCACAGGGAGATCACTTCACTTTTCCAGAATCTTCCCAAGGGAAGGCTGAGATCAGGCTGAAAGGTCTGAAATTTCCTGAATTTATGTTTTTTCCCTTTTTTGAAGATGGGGATCTATTCCCGGATTTTTGGTCTACTCCAGGATTTTTGAAAGATACAGTTCATTGGTCCTGAGACCATGTCTGCCAATTCCTTCGAACCTTCAGGTTTAATCCATCTGGTCCTGATGATCTGAATCCATCTAGAGTGGACTTACCATTTTCTTATCTATTTTAAGTTGTATGAGAGAAAACTTCTGTCATGGTTTGCTGTGCCTATTGATTGGCTTTGATTTGTCTGGTTTGAATGTTTGAATGAGCCAATCAGAGTGCAGCTATTAACTCTGGGTTTCCCGGGCTTTGTAACTGACACTCACTCACTCATTCATGGTATATAAGGAACTTGGTCTACAAAACCTCCACAACAATTGGTAACAGAGGATGGTTTAAGACCCTATTCGAATTACAATGTGCTAAACAGGCATGCCCACGATTAAGCCAACATGGAAGGAAAGAATTGAAACTCAAGCCTCCACCAGAAGCAAGATGCTGCAAGGAAGATTGATAGAATCCAAGGTCAGGACGACTTCAGCTGAAGTGTTCCAGGCACCAACAGAGAAGGAAAACAGAGGGGCGATGAATCCAGAAATGAATCCCCTGGCTCTCAAATTGCTCAATGCTATGAGTGAATCTTCCCCATCTGCAGAAGCAGAAACCAGAAGGACGCCCCTTCTGGCCTTGAATGCAAATCCAGAGGGAAGGGATGAAATGAGGACAGTGATATTTTGGTTTTTCGGTTTACCAGTAAAAAGCAAGGATCCAGTTGCTGACATCAGTGCCTTATTACAGTCTACAGCCATGGCGACAGCGGCAAGGGACAGGAGAGAAATCCAGGATAGTTCTAGACTGGTAAGAAGTACCCAATCCTATCCTGCAATCCCATTTATTGACCGTGAGTCGAGGGTGGAGGACTATAGATTATCTGCTTTAAATCTTCCACCAACCAATATGGTGCTTGGCCAAACCTCAATTCAAGGTGGCCAAATTAATATGGCACCACCTATTGTTCAACTGGCTATTGATGGTTCATGAAGGCCTGTGGATGCTGGGATTGAGATCACCCGCCAGGCAATGCGATGACCCACCACTGCAATGACCCAGAATGATCTGCCAGCCAGAAGTTTAGCCCCCCCCCCCCCCGATGAAAGCAACATTGCTGATTTCAGATGTACAAGGGATGCCACTGGCATTTGCCAGACGGACCATCACCCAGATGACCAATCCGGTCATGGCAGTCCCAGTAACAAGTCTAAGAAATTCACCTACAGAGCTTGAAATCACATATGTGGTTGGAATATTAACAGCAGTTTTTGGAGCTACTTTTCAGCCACCTTTTACCCAATGTGTGACAGTGACCTGTCTTGACATCCCCTCGATGACTGTGACCCACTTCTTATCTGTTTTGAGTGTAATGGGCTCTCCTGCGGCATCTCCAGCTCTTGGGGCCATTTCTGGGACTTTTAACAACTGAAGTTGAGGTCCCAGGGGCAGGCCTGAGATCTTCTACAGAGGAGCAGCAGAGGAGGTCTTCACAACTTGGTATTCAGGAAGAAATGAGTTGTACACCTGTGCAGTTCAGTGTTTCGGTCCCTGCCATTGAGGAAGAGCAAATGCCTAACAGCTGGCCAATAGATTTTAAGCCGGCTGCTTCAATATCAATGCCATATTGTCTGTTCTGAAGTCTGCAGCATCATGGACAGCAGCAGCTTTCTGTCTCAATCCCTGCAAGTGCCAGCATTTTACCGCCTGGATTCAAAACTCTGAACGTAAGCGGGAAGAATCTAAAAGAATGGGTTAAAAGTATCCAAGTCATTTTAATGAAAGAAAATGTATTGTCATTGTTGTTAGAGCCTCCCCCTAAACCTTGGACTCTGGAAATTGATTTATTGCTTCATAAGGCTCTTTGTATTTTGTTATTGTCAATTGATCCAAGTAGACCACATAATTTGAACACATGTGAGATTTGGGAAAAATTGTTTAATTTATTTTATTGTAAAAATTCAAATACAACTAGCAGGATTTTCAGAACGTTCCATTCTGCTAAATTGAGGGCAGGAGTGGATATGAATGAACAACTTTGTGAGCTTAATAAAATGAGAGAAGAATTGATCTTAAGGAGGGAGCCTGTGTCTGAACAGAGTCTAATTAGCATTATAATCAACTCTTTAGACTCTAGCTGGAATAACTTTATTTCCCAATTGGATAATACCAGCTATGAGAATATGTCCCTGGAAGTCCTGCCTGGTAAACTTATTGCAGAGGATAACCTAAGGAAGGACAGGGCGGCCTTCCATAGAAAGGAGAGACCACAAGGAGGTCCAGTAGCCCTGATAGGATATACACTGTTGGGGAATGTTTTAGCTGTGAATCCAGGGATCACTATAAAAGAGACTGCCCGCATATTGCTAATGCTGGGGTACATCAAAGAGCATCTTCTGGTGACAGGTATAGAAGGAGATCACTTACCCCCCATAGAAAGCCACAAGGTAACTCTCCCAGTCAGAGAAGGGGTAGATGGCCAAAGAAAGATGACAAAATGGATAAGTTTAAGTTTTCCACTAATTTTGCTGCTATGAGACTTTTAAGTTAAGACTTTCAAGGAAGCAACATGAGCAACTGTGGATGTTGGACAGTGGGGCAAGTAAACATATTGTAAGTGACCGAAAGTTGTTCATTGAACTGGAAGAACATAAGTCTATTGTCAAGGTTGCCAATGGGAAAAAGGCAAGAGTTGCTGGTTTTGGGAAGGTTTTTATTTCCGGGCTTGGGGAAGTCAGTGTTTTATATGTACCTGATATTGATCATAATTTGCTCAGCACTGTGAAACTAAATGAGAACACTCAGATAGAAGTGTTGTTTACAGATAGAACTGCCATAGTTACCAACAATAAATGTGTGGTTGGGGAAGTTTTAAAGATTAATGGTTTACCCTATTATTCCCCCATTATAAAGGCTGAAGAATCTGGTGTTAGTAATCAAGTCCCCACTTTTGATAGTGATGATGAATCCCAACCAGAATCAGGTGATGAGGTTGAAGGTACTCAAGAGAAGAGGAGTTGTGATTTTAATTGTAAAAATGTTTTAAAGTTGTAAAAAGTATGTGACGTTTAATTTGGAGCAAAATGAGAACACCAATGCAATTTCTACTGGCAAGCCATTACATGATGAGTGTGCTCATCTTATGCATCGTAGAATGGGTCATATGAGTTTCCCTGTAGTGCAAAAGATGCCTGAATGCTCTCTGGAGACTCAGGGCAGCTTACAATGTGTTAAGCAATAGCCTTCATACTTTTGTATGACTTTTGTATATTTTATACAAAGTCAGCTTATTGCCCCCACAAACTGGGTCTTCATTTCACCTACCTTAGAAAGTCTGAGTCAACCTTGAGCCTGGTGAGATTCGAACTTACAGTAATTGCAGACAGCTGGTGTTAATCACAATGCTTTTAGTCTGCTGTGCCACCAAGCCCTTATGGGTTTTTAAATGGGAGCCCTCAGGTACTCAGGTACTCAGGTACTCAGGTACTCAGGTACTCAGAAGCTGATTGCTACTTCTGGTACTCAGGTAAACAGAAGCTGATTGCTACTTCTACTGCTGAGGCAAAGTATGTGTGCCTGTCCAAGGCATCTAACAATCTGATCTGGTTCGATGATCTTTTAATGAATTTGTGGGAAGAACCTGTGTACCCTATAAATATTCATGATAATATGGCTGCTATCAACATATTGAAGACTGACGCTGTGGGGCAAAGGTCACGTCATACTGACATAAAGTATAAGCATGTGAGACAACCGTCAAAGATGGGTTTTATTAGGACAATTTTCTGTGAGGCAAAAGAACAGATAGCAGATATACTTACTAAACTATTACGCAGCACCAATACCTACTAAGTAAAATATCTCTGGCTATGTGAAAAATGTACCATTTGCTATTATGGTGTATGTACTCAATGTGTTATATGTATTTGTATTTGGAATCAATAGCCACAGAGAAGGGGATTGTGAGAGAAAACTTCTCTCACGATTTGCTGTGCCTATTTGATTGATCTCTGGTTTGAATGTTTGAGTGAGCCAATCAGAGCGCAGCTATTAACTCTGAGTTTCCTGGCCTTTGTAACTGACACTCACTATAAGGAATATAACAAACTGCTCTCCAGCGGGAAAAAAGGAACTGGTCTCCAGCGGGAAAAGCTCAAGCAAGCATGCAGACATGCATGCATTTCCCGGGTCACACACAAGAGCTGAAGTCACTTAGCCTCCTTCTGCGGAAGGAAGATCCTGAGCTCCAACCACATGGAGCAACTGCAAAAAGAGCTGAATGGATATTGCTGAAAGGGAGATGACTGCTGATGCTTTTTGTGGATTTTGTTTTGTTTGTTTTTATTAAATTGGTTTGTTTTTAAACTCCTCTGGCTTGTCTGTTTGGTGCATTTGTAAGCGGATAAGTCTGCGGTCTACAAAATCTCCACAAGAAGTTGTATTTCTGATTTGTTTTTCATGGTTCTGTTTCTGATAGGCTGGGCTGTTCGTTTCTTTTGTGTAAAGACAGATGAAAAAAAAATGAATTAACCAGATCTTTCTCCCTGTTGCTCACCTTCTTGCCATTTTCTCCCATTGGTGGACCAATCGTTTCCTTGACTTTTTTCTTGTTTTTTGCATGTTAAAAAAAGTGGGGGGGGGGTTGGTGCAAGATTTGGAACGTAAGCTTTCCTGATTTCATCTTTGCCACCTCTAGTTATTTGTTGATATCCTGCCTTAATTGGGTGTCCCACTTTCCACTTTTCATACTTGTTCTTTTGTCTTTCAAATTTATAATTTTTAGTTATCTACAGGATTGGTGGTAACTTCTGAAAGTGCTTATTCCTGGTGGCAATTTTGATTTTTATTTACAGATATTATCTTAGATATATGGAAGTAATTTTTTTTCCCAGAGGGCTTCTGCTTCCTTTCTAATCTTCACTCCAAAAAAACTCTCAATTCCAGTAAAAGGCTACCATTTTTGCAGCATTTTGTAGTTGAGTAGAAGAAGAAAAATTCACTGAAGTAGAAAGGAGAAAGGATTTTGCAAAATAATAATAATAATCGATGAAATTGGAAGGGGTAGAATAGAATAACAACAATATTGTCTTTCTCTAAGGTATGTCTGATCTAAGCATTCACAGAAGTTATGGACTGTTCATCTTTAAGCAGCCACTGGAGATAAGCAGTGTCGGAGTGGCTAGGATACCCAGTAAATGTTGGAAAAATATGTTTCTTTGAATTTAGCTGCATAAAATATAGTCCTGCAAAATAGAATTATGCCTTTGGAACATTAAAAAAATATTACTAACTCAAACTTTGGATGTTCATTAAAAATTAGTTGAGCACCATTTGGTAAATCCCAGCATGGAACTGTACTTTCTATACCTGCTATTGGCATAAATTCTCACTTATCTCTCTTATCTTTCAGCTTTGTTTATTTCTGAAAAATCTCCATTTCAACAATAGTGCTGGGGAAGAAATAGTTTTCAATGAGAATGGAAACCTGGCAGCAGCATATGATATCATCAACTTGATTACTTTCCCCAATCGATCCTTTCAGAAGGTCCAAATTGGACGTATTGAACCTCAGAGTTCTCAAAAGGAAGGCCTCACCATAAGTACAACTGCCATTGTATGGAATCCTAAATTTAAGCAGGCGAGTTAAACAAATCAACCAACACATGGGGATATTACTCAATTTCTGGGATTTTAAACCAGAAGTCTTAGAGTGGTTTCAATGTGATTTGGTATCTTGTTAATGATGTTAGAACATGTTTGCTCTTCCTTTTCTCAGAGAAGTGAATACCTTTTCTGTAGGCTTATATATTTTGAAATACAGGCAAGATTGAACTATTTTTCTATCCAATTTTACTGTTCATCACAGAATCCTACAGATGGACATTTACCAGTCCTGTGTTCACCACACTTGCATCATTCTCCTAATTATCAGATGGTTTTTTGATAACTGAGTAAGTTCAGAAAAAGGGAGGCCACTGAAGCTGGGCAAACTACCTGTTCTACTTCACCCATCCTGTACATGGAAAATTAGGATACCATTTTTGAGTGGCAAGGTAACACAAGGATAATTGGAAAAAAGGATAACATTATTAGAAATTACACGAACCTGGGTTTCCTGGATTTATTTAAAGAGAATGACGGCTGACTGATTGATTCAAAGATTATAATCTGTTTAATTCCTTACTCTTGCCATTCCCATTAGACACCACCTTCTGCCACCTGTGTAGAAAGTTGCCATCCTGGGTATCGGAAATTGATTAAGGAGGGGAAACAGGTTTGCTGCTATGACTGTGTCGAGTGTTCAGAGGGAAGCATTTCCACCATGATTGGTAAGAAAAATTATGTATATTTCTTTAAAAATACATTATGCTCTAACCAAGTTTGGGTTCGTGAATATAGTTTTAAAGAAAAGCATAGATTGATTGGGTTCCCTCACTAGCCTTCTTCTCTTTCTTCTTTTTTTAAAGTAAAAACGTTTCCTTATTTAACTGTGTAATCTCTTGTTCAGGAAATATGGTCTATTGAATACAAAAATAAACTTTAAAAGGATTTTCTTAAAGCAAAATTTTTAAAAGAGGCTTATTCTCTCAAAAAACAGCTTCGGGAAGGAATAATTGTTAAAAACCTAATTCGATTTTTAGAGATTCTATTTATGGTTTTTAGATTCCCACCAATGTGAGAGGTGTCCGGAGAAACAATATCCAAATGAGAAGCACCAGCAATGTATTCCCAAAATTATCACCTACTTATCCTACAAAGACGTCCTAGGAGAAGTCTTGACTGGCTTTGCTGTTTCTTTTGCTGTCATCACAGTTGTGGTGATGGGGACCTTCATCTTCCATCAGAACACTCCCATTGTCAAAGCCAACAATTGGGGTATCACCTGCACCCTGCTCGTATCACTCCTGCTGTGTTTTCTTTGCTCCTTCCTCTTCCTCGGATGTCCAGGGACAGTCACATGTCTCCTCCGGCAAGCAGTTTTTGGAGTTGTCTTCTCCATTGCGGTGTCTTGTGTGTTAGCCAAAACTATCACTGTGGTTCTGGCCTTCATGGCCACAAAGCCAGGGAACCGCATGAGGTTGTGGGTGGGGAAAAGGCTGTCCGTCTCAGTCATTGTTTTTTGCTCCCTTATTCAAACAAGTATCTGTGCTGTGTGGTTGACCATTTCTCCTCCTTTCCCAGACTTGGACATGCATTCCCAGATGGATGAGATCTTAGTGCAATGCAACGAAGGCTTGGAGATCATGTTCTATGTTGTGCTGGGCTACATGTGGCTTCTGGCCCTCATCAGCTTCACGGTGGCCTTCTTTGCCCGGAAGTTGCCCGACACTTTCAATGAAGCCAAGCTCATCACCTTCAGCATGCTGGTCTTCTGCAGTGTTTGGGTGTCCTTTGTGCCCACCTACTTGAGCACCAAGGGGAAAGCCATGGTGGCTGTGGAAGTCTTCTCCATCTTGGCCTCAAGTGGTGGCTTATTAGGTTGCATTTTCCTGCCCAAGTGCTACATCATCATACTGAGACCAGAGCTGAATACCAGAGAGCAACTAGTTAGGAAAAAGACTGATGTGATATCAAGGGCAGCATGAATGATACCTGTATTTCTATGATTTAGATGAAAATTTTCTGAATTCTGAATTTTATTCAGAAATAATTGTCTTCTTAATTTTTTAAATTGCAGTAGAATTTAGACTTGTTAAGTGGGTGAGAGTGACCAAAGTTCAGGCTCTCCAAACTGTCTTTACCAATATAATGTTGTTGAATGTAAAGAAATACTAAGTTAACCTTGATGAAGGAATGGACGCCCTGGGAAAGTAGAAAGTGAGAAAAAAAACCTCAGAGTAACCCCATCTTGATTCTGTTTAATTCAAAAAGGATCAAAGAAGCTTCCAAGATAGCCTACAACAACAATGGTGCACCATTGGAATGAATCTAATTGAATACAGACAACAACATATATAGGGGATTATACTATGGATCGTAATGGCAACAAAATGGCATTATTTCTCTGTTCTCATTGTTTCTGGAGATAGCTATTAAAATAATACAAATCCTTCAGGTTATTTGAAGAACCACCTTGTCCCAAGGACATCTACCTGTCCCACCAGAGCAGGGAGGAAGGAAGAAGAAGGAACTGTTATGTTCTGAATAATGAACCCAATCAAATCAGGACTCTGAGGCTTCAGTCAGGCTCAAAAGACCTTTTATTGAGTATATCATATTGGCATGTAGAACGGTGGAGCTAGCTCTAAGTAATTCCTGTGCTTTAGGGTAGTTAAAAGAATAGAAACTTCCCACCCATCTCAGGTGTGCCATTTCACGTTAGCCACTCAGCCCGGTTGCAGTTTCCCCTCGGTCTCAGTAGCTGTTATTTGCCATGACCTTGGTTCTCATGCTGAGCCTGGTCGATCTTTTGTCTAACAGGTTAAGGCACCACCTTCTGACTCCATCCCCTTCCCTCAAGAGTGGCAACTGAGGAGCAACACGAAAGAAAGCGCAGAGTTGGCCTAAATTGTTTGCAGGATTGACAGGTACATCTGGTCGGACCCAGAAGAAGGAATTTCTCTATGGTGGCTCCCTCGCTTTGGAATATGATCCCCACAGAGAATAAATTGTCCCTCATACTGACAGTCTTTTACAAGGCCCTGAACACCAGGTTTGCCAATGGGCATGGGGAACCCAGAGTGATGGCGCCTATCAAGTGGTTTATCTGATTGATTATAATCACCAGGATGGTGGAGTCTATTGCTTTTGTTGTTTATATATTGGGGTATGGCGGGCAGCCATAAAAATGTACTACAAACATAGCTATCCAGATAATATCAATGTTCTGACTGAAGGTCCATTCAGAGCTCAATGAGGAGGAACAGAATCAGATTACATCAGACTGAGGAGTTTCAGTTTGAGATCCTCCTAGACCAGTAGTGGGATTCAAATCCCGGCACAACAAGTTCACTATTGGGACCGTGTGGGTGTGCATGCTTGCTTTGCAGGCACATAGTGCTTCTGTGGCTGAACCGGTAGCAACCCACTTCTGTCCAAACCATAGCTACTGTTTGATGATCAGTTGATAACTGGCCAGGAGTCCTTTGTTGAGGTCCCTCATTTGACAATTGAGTCATTCCTAGAATGGGAGGTCCCCATTCTCTTCATTTCTCCCCCCACAACTTTTTTTTTATTAAGATTTATTATAAAACCATATAACACATGAAAATAAAGATGAGAACAAAGAGAAAAAAGGATTACAAGGTAAAAAGGGGGGGGGAGTAGTGACCTAACTCTTTTTAGTACAATACAATAGAATAACAAATGCATCACCACCAGATGGATTAGTAACTGGCTCATCAATCATATTCAACAAGTAGTCCTTAAATAAATTGCATCTACATGGAGGGAAATATGCAGTGGACTTCTTCAGGGCTCTGCCTTACGGCTAGTACTGTACAATATCTTCATAAACAATTTTGATGAGGGAATAGAAGGAGAACTCATCAAATTTGCAGATGATACCAACCTGGTGGAAATAGACAACACTCTAGAACATGGGTCCTCAAACTATGACCTGCAGGCCACATGCGGCCCACTGAAGCAATTAATCTGGCCCGCAGAGCGCCACAAGGTTGCCCCGTCCATCTTCAGCAGAGCTCAGGACTTGCCTTCAGGAGCTCTGCAGGCTGGAACCAAAAGGTAAGCTCAACAATTCTGGCCTGTGGAATGCTTGTGGAGGTGGGAGGGTGAAAGGAGGCAAAAAAACAGGCAAAAATGGCCCATTTTTTTGGCAAAAAAACAAGCCATTTTTGCCTGATTTTAGCCTGCAGAATGCTTATGGGGGGGGGAACAAAAACAGGCAAAACCAGCCCATTTTTCACTTTCCCTGCCTCCAGAAGATAGATAGAGACAGACAGACAGACAGACAGACAGACAGAAAAAGAAAGAGAGGGAGGGAGGGAGAGAGAAACAGATGGAGAGAGAGACAGAAAGAGAGAGAACGAGAGGGAGGAAGGAACAGAAGGAAAGAGAGATGGAAAGAGAAAGAAAAAGAGAGAGAGAGAAGGAGAGAGACAAAGAAAGAAAGACAGAGAGAGAGACAGAGAGAGAAAGAGAGATGGAGAGACAGAGAAAGTGAGAGAGAAAGAGAGGGAGAGAGACAAAGAAAGAGAGAGACAGAGAGAAAGAAAGAGGAAAAAAGAAAGAAAGACAAAAAGAGAGAGAAGCAGAGAGAAAGGGAGAGAGAAAGGGGGAGAGGGAGGGAGGGAAACAAAGAAAGAAAGAAAGAGAGACAAAGAGAGAAAAGGAGAACGACGGGGAGAGAGAGAAAGTGAGAGAGGAAGAGAGGAAGAGAGACAAAGAAAGAGAGGGAGAGGGAGAGGGAGAGAGGGAGGGAGAGAGGGAGAGGGGGGAGGGAGGGAGAGGGAAGGAGGGAGGGAGGGAGAGAAAGTGAGAGAGAAATAGAGGGAGAGAGACCAAGAAAGAGAGGGAGAGTGACAAAGAAAGAGAGAGAGACAGAAAGAAAGAAAGAGAGAGGGAGGGAGGGAGAGGGAGACAGACAGACAGACACACACACACACACACACACACAGAGAGAGAGAGAGAGAGAGAGAAAGAGAGAGAGAGGGAGGGAGAGGGAGGTCCTACCATGCAAAATAAAATCCATTGGTGAGGAAAGTAAGATTTTATAATTAGGCAAGTAAAACAAAACCCACAGGTTTAGAATAGGCGGTGGTGAACCTTTTTGCCATCACGGGCCAAAAGCTGGGGGAGCGCGGGGGGTCGTGCATGTGTGGGCCCACACCCAAAATCCTCTGCACCCTGCTGCTTTTCAAATGCATGTGACACTCCCCCATGGTCCTCCTGCTTTTGGCCCGGTGGGCCTGGTAGGCCTCTCCAGAGCCTTTCTAGGAGCATGGGGGGGCAAAAATGGTCCCCCCCCAGAGGCCGAAAATGGCCCATCTGCCAACTGGTGGAACCAGAAGACCTGTTTTTTTGCTCTCCTCACGATCCCGAGCCTTTCTAGGAGCCTTGGGAAAACCAAAATGACCTTCCCCCAAACCCCCCGGAGGCCCTCCGGAGACCAGAAATGGCCTGTTTGCCGACTTCCAGTGGGAAGTCGCCAAAGGGCTGTTTCTGGTTTCCAGAGGGCCTCCAGGGGTTGGGGAAGGCGTTCCCCCCCCCCACAAACTCCTAGAAAGGCTCTGGATAGTGAGAAAACTAAAAAAAAAAACCTGTCCTTCCCCAACCTTTTCAGGCCCTCTGGAGGTAAGAAACAGCCTGTTTCCATACTGCCAGTGGGTCCAGAAGGCCCAAAAATTAGCTGGCTGGCATGCACATGCGTACCCACCAATGACACCTGTGGCACACGTGCCATAGTTTCACCATCATGGGAATACCAGGGTATTCTGGCTCAATACTAGTAATTGTGAGTGGGATCTGGGAGTTCTGGTTTACAAACATCATTTTTCTTCACCACATACAGATTTTTTAGAAGCCATTCAAATTACTCCTGCAGGTGTAGAAACATTTTCTGCCTTTCAGCTTTCTAGCACGAGATCCTGGCAGAGGAAGGCATCCCATAACATCCTATAGGAATGTTCCAATATCTAAAGGGCTGCCACAAAGAAGAAGGGGTCAACCTATGCTCCAAGTCACCTGAAGGCAGGACAAAAAACAATGGATGGAAACTAATCAAGCAGAGAAGCAACTTAGAACTAAAGAGAAATTTCCTGAAAGTTAAAACTAGGAGACATCTAAAATCCCCTCCAACTCTGTTGTTCTTTTATTTCTGTGATTCTGATACTTTATGAATAAAAAATACAAATAATATTCTTTCAAGATACCTTGAGAACAGAGAAATATGTACATACATGCTACAAATGGTCTAAGACAGTTCCACTAATGAACTTGAGTCACGTGTGGCCAGGTTATATACCTTGAACCATGATAAGGTGGACCTGGAGACACAGAACGTGCCCCTCAGTGCTCCAAAATGTCTAGAGGGAGACCAGAAGGACCCTGTTCTTCAAAACTCACACAGGTTCCTACAGACCCAAAGGTGCTTTTCACAAAAGGCAATTGGATTTTCTTGTTCTTTTTCTTTGAAAACATTTTGCTTCCTGTCCAAGAAGTTTCTTCACTGAAAAGTAAAATGTTTTGAAAGTAAAATAATAATAAAAACTTCAGATCCTTTTTTTAAAAAAAAGAAAAAAAAGAACCTTCGAGACAACCATGATCTGGATGATTGAGAATCTCCATAAATATCCTCCTACGCAGAGGTGGGCTTCAAAAGGGTAGGAGCCTGAGTGGCATAGGAGGCTAATGCCTCCTACTAAGGCAGTAGTTAACATCCAGCTGCCTGCAATTACTGCGAGTTCAATCCTAGCCAGGCTCAAGGTCGACTCAGCCTTCCATCCTTTCTACGGTGGGTAAATTGAGGACCCAGTTTGTGCGGGCAATAAGCTGACTTTGTATAAATATACAAAAGGCTATTGCTTAACGCACTGTAAGCTGCCCTGAGTCTCCGGAGAAGGGCGGCATATAAATCAATTTAAAAAAAAAAAACAGTAGCAACCGGTTCACCCAGCACCAGAAACCTCAGCTCATGTATGCATCATCCATGCAATGTCACACAACCCAGCAATTTGCTCATACATGCTGTCCACACATGCATGAGACATCAATAAACACAACAATTCACTCGCGTGCATCTGCATGCGACGTCATGCATGCGACGTCAAAATCACAGCAATATAGGGCAGGATTGCGCCCGGGCCGGTGGGTAGGGGAAGGCCCAACCACAGGTGGCCACTACCGGTTTCCATGAACCACTCCGAACCGACTGAATCCCACCTCTGCTCCTGCAGACTTTCTTTTTTTGAATGTGACAGTTTCAACAAATCAAGGGGCAGAACTGGAAAGTATTTCTCTGAATTAGGGAGTTGTGAGATGAGAAGGGAAAACTTATCTGACTCCTAATCTATCTCTTCCTCTTTTAACCAACATTCAAACTCAGTTTCCAAGATCTCAAGATCATTTCTTTCTTGCCTGATGAGGAGCTCCCAAGAGATGGATGTGGACTGTACAATTTCTTCAACTGGAAAAAGAGCTGAATAGCTTTGCGAAAGGGATTTATCCACCTTGTAATTATCTAAATTAATTAATTAATCTTGTTTTTTAGGGGGAGGAATAGAACCTAGGGAGACTTAATAATTTAAAATTAATAACTTCATGAAGGTTAGTAGCTTGCAGTATGAATCAGTAAAATGATAATTATTATAATCTACAATTTTAGTTATGCTTAAAACCAATAGAGGTTCTTTCATTGTTCCAGGCAATGTCTTGTGATGATGGAGATGTGGCTGCACTGCTGTGACTGGAAACAAATTGCTTCGGCATTCAAAGAGACTCACATACTTTGCCATTGGTTTTTACTCTCTTTTCTTGCCCTCCAAACTTCTTTTAGCAAGACCTTCAACTCCATGTGTCGAAACAAAGAACATTTGCAGACTAATCTCCCAGCTCTCTCCAGTGATATCGTCATTGCAGAATTTGTGTCTACTATATATCCTGAATGGTCTTTCCTCCAATTTATGAAACGCCCAGTCGGGTCTTTGAGAGGAAGGCAAGTACTCCTTTGAAAGAAACTGTGATATGCCTTTCAAGGTTTTTTTAATGTGATTGAATTCAGGATATTCTGTTTAATTCTTTTCCAATTTAGAAGAGAATAAAAACTGGTTTAGGAAGACTCTTATTTATACTTCTGTCTTGATCAATGATATTTCAGGGGCTGGAATATAGCTGTTGAATGTTGCCCTGCAGACATAGTTTTCTATGCGCCTGTTTTACATATAAATTCATCTGCTCATAAGAAAAGCTCACAATTTCAATTTTAATAACATTGTTCTTCTATATTTCTTGTTTTGTATGCAAAAAGAAAAAGAAAGCAGGTCAAAAATATTTAGCATTTTAATAAAAGTTATAAATATTTGCGTTATCCCTGCTTTTTATTGACACTATTAGAATTTTATCATGGATAGAAACTACTCAAGGAGAGAAGCAACCTAGAACTAAGCAGAAACTCCTGACAGTTAGAAAAATGAATCAGTGGAATGATTTTCCGCCATAAATTCTGAATACTCCAACACTTAAGAAGAGATTGGACTACCACTTGCCTGAAATGTAATAAAGTTTCCTGGCTGACCAACAGTTGGACTAGAAGACCTCCAAGGTCCCTTCCAACTCTGTTATTCTGTTTATTCTTTTTCAAAGAAGTGCTTCAGAACATGAGTGCTTCCTTTATTTCTCTAATACTCATTAAAGCAGATAGATACGTCACCTTAGGCATGGAGAAAAACCTTATGAAAGATGTCTGTCTAAATCCAATTATTGACACATTCGAAGAGGATAGAACTAATGAAATTCTTCTTGCAGGCCATTGCCTAAAAGCTTCCAGCATGTCCTAGCCTTCAGTTTTGCCATTCAAGAGATCAACAGGAATGAGAACTTGTTACCCAATATCACCTTGGTCTCCAAGATATATGAGAATGGTTTCAAGGCAATGAAAGCCTCTGAGAGCCTTTTCTCTCTCTTCTCTGTGGAAGGCCTCTGTCAGCTCAATTACAGGAAGGGAAAGGACCAAAACATCATGGCTGTCATCGGTGATCTCCCTTCCCAGAACACCATCCAGGTGGCCAACATCTTAAATGCCTACAAGATTCCACAGGTAGGTATCTGGGCTCACATAAATGCACAAGAAGAAGGAAAGGGTGATAGTTTTAAAAAAAACTATCTGAGGACAACAAGTGATCGGGGGAGCCTTCAAAAACAGGTAAAAGTATTGGGGAACACATTTTGGATAGTTTTTATTCATTTATTTTGCTAGAGAAATGCAGTGCATCAATTACTATTGCAACAGCAGTAATTCTTAGTAAGCACAAACATTATATTTAGTATGTAAGAAACTGTGTTGCTGTCATTCTTTCTGTCTTGATTCTTCTTCTTCTCCTCCTCTTCCTCCTCCTCTTTTATCTTCTGGTTCTCACTCTTCTGGCAGCTTAGCCATTCTTAATTTATAGTGCAGTAGTGTGTCTGATGTTGTCTCTCCATCTTCTGGGTATGCTTCATGTTATTTTACTTTCTCTCTTTTTGTTTATGCCACTGTTAAGGAATTTGCAGAGTAACCCTTGAGTAGCAAGGGTGTGCACATGAAAGTGATTGAGAGTAGGTATGAATAAACACAGCCAACACAGAGATAAACTGAGTTGTATTTACTTTCAGGAAATAGTAAGACACAGTCCAATAAACAGTCCAGGTCATACACATATAAAGCGGGAGATAGCAAAATGACAGTCCAGGGGTAATCAATAACAAAGTCTTCTTACCAGTTGTTGTAGTCATTCACAATAAACAGTTCTTCTCGATTTGCAAACAGTAGCAAACAGAGATATCAGAGAGCAAGAACAGCAAAGAGAAACAAACCATGTTTCAAGCTCCCTCGTAAGGACACTGGCTACAGAGCTAACCAATCAGGACAGAGTATGATGCAATACAGCAGTCTTAAAGCTATATTGAGGGTTTATATATTGCCAACCCAACAAGTTAGGTAATAGTCATTTCCTAACAGCCACAACAATTTTAAATATAGTTATCAGTAAAGTAATAGCTTTGTTATCCTTATAATATAAAATGCCAGATGAAATGTATTTGAGTGTCACTATGGGTAATTAATTTTGTCATATCCTTAATGAAAAAAACTCCTCTCTTGTTACTCATTTCTATCTGCTCTCTATTTCTGCTTAGCACAATCAAAGATTGGGGTGACTTTGTCTAAAAAGGGATGAATGAAATGCTAATGGTGGTCTGGTTGCAAAAGCTCTCAGGAAAGACTTGTTGATCCAAAGATTTAATACTTATCTCTCCCATTAATTATTTTTAATGAAAATAAGATGTAAAAGAAATGTGTTTCCTTCCTTCTTTTTGATATATCTGCAAAATCATTTCCTAGCCTAAAGCACATCCTTATTATTCCCATTCTGCAGCTCAGTTATGGCACTTTTGACCTGGCATTGAGTGATAAACAGCAGTTTCCTTCTTTCTTCTGGATGACTCCAAACGAAAACCTCCAATATGCTGGGATTATCCAGCTTCTGAAATATTTTGGATGGAATTGGATTGACCTGCTCATTCCAGAAGACGCCACTGGAGAGAGATTTCTCAGAATTCTGAGACCAAAATTCATCCAGAGTGATATTTGTATTTCTTTAATTCAATTTATTCCAAGATTGACAAATTATGGTACCTCACGGAAGAATAATCTAGGTAAAATAGGACTTGCCTTGTGGTATAGTAAAACCAATGTAAAACTAGTTTATGGGGACATTCAATCTATAGAAGGCTTACGAGTAATTCTTGAAATCTATGAAATTAATCACAGGCTCCCAATAGAGAGGGTCTGGGTCATAAGTGCTCTCTGGGATGTCACTTCTGTCTTTGAGTCACAGAAATTCACCCCATTGTCTTTCAGTGGCAGCTTGTCGTTTGCCCAACACACAAATAGGGTACCAGGCTTTCAAGAGTTCCTTGAGAAGCTAAATCCATATCACTCTAAAGTGCGTTTCCTACCTTTCTTCTGGGGTACTGCATTTAGCTGTTCATTTCTGAAATACAATATGCATACACTAGGCAAAGGAAGCTGCACTGGGAAAGAGGATGTGCGGAGTCTCCCTGGAACTGTCTTTGAAATGGAGATGTCTGGCCAGAGCTACAGTATTTACAATGCTGTCTATGCTGTAGCACATGGTCTCAATGCTATGTATTCATCCAGAGCCAGGCAGAAGACAAGAGGCAATGGAGAGAAGTGGAATTTCCTGAAAGCTCAACCTTGGCAGGTTAGTTATGTTGCCTTCCAGTAGGAACATAGTCATAATAATATAGTAATTTCAATTTTTACAAAATTCATTAAGTATAGCAATAGCAAAAGCATTTAGAATTATATACTGCTTTATAGTGCTTTGCAGCCCTCTCTAAGCAGTTTACAGAATCAGCATATTGCCCCCAACAATTTAGTCCCTCATTTTACCAACCTCGGAAGAATGGAAGGCTTGACCTTGGTGAGATTTGAACTGCCAAATTACAGGCAGCCGGCAGGCAGCAGAAGTAGCCTACAGTATTGCACTCTAACCATTGCCCACCGTATACTTTTAGAAATGAAGGCAAAAATATATCTCCCAGGATAATGATGCGAGATCAAATTTGGCTCAGTCAATGGGACCAGAGATTTACTCATCCGAGCTTTCAGATTCATGCTGGAGCCCATCTTCAGGAAATTTCTCTCTACTGAAATACCTGTTTTGGGTTGTTGTGTGAGTCATGTTTATCTGGTGTCTTCCTGTTGCTGCAAAATTAAATGTGTGTCCTTGTTCACTGCAATGTGAGGCTACCAATGAGTTTGGGTCTCTTCATCTGACTCGCTGTATTGCAAGATGTCCCATATTGTTGGTGATATACCTTCTTTTTTCTTTTCTCTCCTTTTTCTGGTCCACAATTTTTGTCACTTTGTCAAAGATTGCAATAAGGTTTGTCTGGCATGATCTTTGACAAACACAGGTTGGCTTTTGGTTATGACTTTTTTGCCTCTAGATGTTCACAGATTCATTCCAAAGATAATCATCTTTTCCAGAATCTTCCCATGGGAAGGCTGAGGTCAGGCTGATAGGTCTGAAATTTCCTGGATTTATCTTTTTTCCCTTTTTTTGAAGATGGGAACTACATCAGCTATTTTTCAATCCTCTGGTAGTTCCCCGCTACTCCAGGAATTTTGAAAGATTTAGTTGATTGGTCCTGAGATCATGTCTGCCAGTTCCTTCAGAACCTTCAGGTATAATCCATCTGGTCCTGATGATTTGAACTCATCTAGGGTGGATTTACCATTTTCATATCTATTATCAGTTGTATTCCTGATCTGTTTTTCATGGCTCACTTTTTGATAGGTTGGGCTGTTTGTTCCTTTTGCCTTTACTTTACTTTTGGGTAAAGATAAATGCAAAAAAGTGAATTAAGCAGTTCCTTCTCCCTGTTGCTCATCACTTGCCAATCATTTCCTTGACTTTTTCCTTGTTGTTTACATGTTATTAACATGTAAAGCTTTTTTTGTCGCAAGATTTGGCGTCTTAGCTTTCCTGATTTCATTTTTGCAGCCTTGGGTTACTTCTTGTTATTCTGCCTTAATTGGATGCCCCTCTTTCCACTTTTTCTACTTTTTCTTTCTGTCTTTCAAATTCATAGTTTTTAGTTGTCTAAAGGCTTCATGGTAACCTCTGAAAGTGCTTATTCCTTGTGGCAATGTAGATTTTTATTTTCAGATATTATGTTAGTTATATGGAAGTATTTTTTTTCCCAGAAGCCTCCCGCTTCCTTTCCAATCTTCAATCCAAAAACCTCTCAAACCCAGTAAAAGACAACAGTTTTTGCAGCATTTTGTAATTGAGTAGCAGAAGAAAAATTCACTAAAGTAGAGAGAAGGAAGACATTTGCAAAATAACAATTATAATCGATGGAATGGGAGGCAAAGTTAGAATGGAAGAACAATATTTGTCTTTGTCTACGAAATGTTTGGTGTAAGCGTTTTCTATCCTGTGCCTGAAGAAGAATTGATTTAATCTACCAAGGTCATAATTGAACTTCCTAATCAGAAATTGTGGTGGTCCAACACTGGAGGTTTTTAAAATCGGAAAACCATTTGTCTGAAATTGTATAGGGTTTCTTGCTCGAGCAGTGGATGCACTTCCAAGGTCCATTCCAGCCCTGTTATTCTATTATTCTGTTATATTTCTTAGCAATAGTTCTTATCCATCATGAAGTTCAAATATGCAATATATCTAATAAAATCTGTATTAATAAAACTCAAACCTAAAAATGTGAATATAGCCCAGCAAAATAAAATTATGCCAATGGAATGTAAATAAGAAAAACTATTAACTCTAAAGTTTGGATGCTCATTAAAAATGAACTGAGCACCATTTGGTAAATCCCAGCATGGAACTATTACCTGTTGTTGGCATAAATTTCTCCCTTATCTCTCTGATCGTTCAGCTTCGTTTGTTTCTGAAAAATCTCCATTTCAACAATAGTGCTGGGGAAGAAATAGTTTTCAATGAGAATGGAAACCTGGCAGCAGCATACGATATCATCAACTTGGTTACTTTCCCCAATCGATCCTTTCAGAAGGTCCAAGTTGGAGGGATTGAACCTCAGAGTTCTCAAAAGGAAGGCCTCACCATAAATACAACTACCATTGTATGGAATCCCAAATTTAAGCAGGTGAGTTAAACAAACCAACTAAAACGTAGGGATATTTTCTCAATTTCTGGGATTTTAAATCAGTAATCTTAGAGTGGTTCCAAGGTCATTTGATATCGTCTTAATGATATTATAAAATTATAAAAATGAAGACGTTCTCAATTCTACATTACACTTTCAGATTGTAGGGAAAGAGCTCACTGGGTTATTTATTTATTTATTTATTTATTTATTTATTTATTTATTTATTTCATTTATTTCATTTTTGTCAACTGTGTATAAGATAACAGATAGAAGTATAAACATAATTATGTATATAGGAAATGGGTACACATAAATGGGGACAGTAGGACAGTGATGGTAGGCTTATGCATGCCCCTTACAGATATCTTAGGAATGGGGTGAGGTCAACAGTAGACAGTCTAAGGCTAAAGTTATGGGGGTTTGGGGATGAAAGCACAGAGTCAGGTAGTGCATTCCAGGCATTGTTCATTCTGTTGCTGAAGTCATATTTTCTGCAATCCAGTTTGGAGCAGTTTAACTTTAGTGAGGTGGAAGATTCATTTTTTGAAAGGTAATACTGAAGGGAAGATTTACCTTTCTTCTTTGAAAAAAATATTAAAAATTACAGTTAGAATAATACAAACAAGAAAAGGAAAGATTTTATATAGAGATAGATAGATAGATAGATAGATAGATAGATAGATAGATAGATAGATAGATAGATAGATAGATAGATAGATAGATGGATGGATGGATGGATGGATGGATGGATGGATGGATGGATGGATGGATGGATGGATGGATGGATGGATGGATGGGTGGGTGGGTGGGTGGGTGGGTGGGTGGGTGGGTGGGTGGGTAGGTAGATAGATAGATAGATAGATAGATAGATAGATAGATAGATAGATAGATAGATAGATAGATAGATAGATAGATAGATAGATATACAATTATAGGCAGGCAGGCAGAGAGAGAGGGGAGGGAGGGGGAGAGAGAAGGAGAGAGAGAGAGAGAGATCATAGATCATAGATAGGTAGATGATAGATAGACAGACAGGCAGGCAGACTAACAGGACTGTCCCACTAATGAGTTTCTCTGACTTTCTGTTTGAATAACTTGAGACACAAAGCATGAAAAAGGTCATTACACCTATTTTCCACTTCAGGCTAATATAAACATCCCATTTCCTGGAGTTTTCCAGGAAATATTTCTCTTGCCACTTCCCATACCCAATTCAAAACCTGGGGACAGCTTCTGGCCATTTAGAGAAACAGTGGGTTTTTTTGTTCTTTTACTCAGAGAACTAAATAACATTTCAGCAGGCACTGGTGCTTGTGTATTTTGAAATACAAATAAGATTGGATTAACATGCTATCCCATTTTATTCTCCATCACACAATACTACAGAGGGACATATACCAAAGTTGGCCTTCACCCAAGTCCTACACTTACCATATTTGCATCACTCTCCTAATTGTCAGATGGTTTTTCGATAACTGAGTATCTGCAGAAAAAAGGAGGCTACTGAAGCTGGGCAATCTGCTTGTTTTGCTTCACCCATCCTGTAAATGGAAAACCACTTGAGTGGTATTGAGTGGTATTTACATACTATGTAGGGGTCATGAACTGATTGTACTCAAATTTTCAATAACAATTCAAAGATTTTTCAGTTTTTAACTGCTCCTCTGACTGATTCTAGCAATCAGTCCTAGGAATTCCAAATTTTGCATTATTAGAAATTACAAGAAGCTGGTTTATTTAGGTAAAGGTAAAGGTTCCCTTTGCACAGATGTGCTAGTGGTTCCCGACTCTAGGGGGCAGTGCTAATCTCCATTTCAAAGCCAAAAAGCCAGCGCTGTCTAAAGATGTCTCTGTGGTCATGTGGCCGGCATGACTAAAAGCTAAACTTCCCACCAAAGGTTCTTTCAAACCTTCTTTCGAACTGCCAGTTCGCCGAAGCTGGGACAAGTAACGGGAGCTCACCCCATTATGCAGCTCTAGGGATTTGAACTCCTGAACTTCTGACCTTTCAATCAACAAGCTCAGCATCTTAGCCACTGAGCCACTGCATCCCTTGGTTTTCTTTAGCATTTATTTAAAGAGAATGACTGCTGACTGATTGATTCAAAGCTTGATTATAATCCATTTTAATTCCTTACTCTGGCCATTCCCATTAGACACCACCTTCTGCCACCTGTGTAGAAAGCTGCCATCCTGGGTACCGGAAATTGATTAAGGAGGGAAAACAGATTTGCTGCTATGACTGTGTCGAGTGTTCAGAGGGAAGCATTTCCACCATGATTGGTAAGAAAACAATATGGATATTGCCTTAAAAATGCATTATGCTCTAACCAAGTTGGGTTCTTGAATATAATTTTAAACAAAAGCATAGATTGATTGGGATCTCTCACTAGCCTTCTTCTCTTTCTTCTTTTTTTAAAGTAAAAACGTTTCCTTATTTAACTGTGTAATCTCTTGTTCAGGAAATGTGGTCTATTGAATACAAAAATAAACTTTAAAAGGATTTTCTTAAAGCAAAATTTTTAAAAGAGGCTTATTCTCTCTCAAAAAACAGCTTCAGGAAGGAATAATTGTTAAAAACCTAATTCGATTTTTAGATATTCTATTTATGGTTTTTAGATTCCAACCAATGTGAGAGGTGTCCGGAGAAACAATATCCAAATGAGAAGCACCAGCAATGTATTCCCAAAATTATCACCTACTTATTCTACAAAGACGTCCTAGGAGAAGTCTTGACTGGCTTTGCTGTTTCTTTTGCTGTCATCACAGTTGTGGTGATGGGGACCTTCATCTTCCACCAGAACACTCCCATCGTCAAAGCCAACAATTGGGGTATCACATGCACCCTGCTCATCTCGCTCCTGCTGTGTTTTCTTTGCTCCTTCCTCTTCCTTGGATGTCCAGGGACAGTCACATGTCTCCTCCGGCAAGCAGTTTTTGGAGTTGTCTTCTCCATTGCGGTGTCTTGCGTGTTAGCCAAAACCATCACTGTGGTTCTGGCCTTCATGGCCACAAAGCCGGGGAACCGCATGAAGTTGTGGGTGGGAAAAAGGCTGTCCGTCTCAGTCATTGTTTTTTGCTCCCTTATTCAAACAAGCATCTGTGCTGTGTGGTTGACCATTTCTCCTCCTTTCCCAGACTTGGACATGCATTCCCAGATGGATGAGATCTTAGTGCAATGCAACGAAGGCTCGGAGATCATGTTTTATGTTATGCTGGGCTACATGTGGCTTCTGGCCCTCATCAGCTTCACAGTAGCCTTCTTTGCCCGGAAGTTGCCCGACACTTTCAATGAAGCCAAGCTTATCACCTTCAGCATGCTGGTCTTCTGCAGTGTTTGGGTGTCCTTTGTGCCCACCTACTTGAGCACCAGGGGGAAAGCCATGGTGGCTGTGGAAGTCTTCTCCATCTTGGCCTCAAGTGGTGGCTTATTAGGTTGCATTTTCCTGCCCAAGTGCTACATCATCATGCTGCGACCAGATCTGAATACAAGAGAACAGCTAGTTAGGAAAAAGACTAATGTGATATCAAGGGCAGCATGAATGATACCTGAAATTTATGATTTGGATGAAAATTTTCTGAATTCTGAATTTTATTCAGAAATAATTGTATTCTTCAATTTTTAATTGCAGTAGAATTTAGACTTGTATATAGACTTGTTAAATGAATGACAGTGACCAAGTTTGAGTCTCTCCAAACTGTCTTTACCAAAGTAATTTTGTTGATTGTAAAGAAATGTTAAGACCGGTCTGAGACCAGAACTGAATACAAGAGAGCAGGTAGCTCAGAAAAAGAATTGTGTGACTTCAAGGGCAGTATAAATGATGGCTGAATTCTATGATTGGGCTCAAAAGAACATGACAAATAATCGGCCAAAGAATTTTATTCAGGAATGGTTGTCTTCTCCCATTTTTTAATAGTAATGGCATTTAGACTTGTATACTGCCACATAGTACATTCTCTGGCATTATTTGCATACTGTGCCCAACAATTTGGGTCCATCCTTCCATCTTCAGATGGATGAACAACTGAGTCAACCTTAAGTGCCTTCACGATCAGAGTCCAGGCTCTGGACAGAGTTTGCAAAGAGATCATTTGTTAAAATGATCTCAATCATGCATTTATAAAAAGTAGCTAGGATAGAAGGAGAAATATGTGCTCTCCTCCTCTGATGCAGGAAATGCAGGGGCTGGTTTGCACACTTCACTAAGGATGATGTGTGAAGAGACCAATTCAGGTTGCTACTTGTCTGCACTCCCAGAAATGTAATACTGTTGGTCATCTCTACAGCTGCGTTCTTGATACCAAGTGGAATATGACTATGCTGGCTCTTTTAAGATCTACAATGATCTCCTTTGTTTTAGTAACATTTAGAACCAGGTTACTTTAATTACAATAAAATGCTAACATGATTTATAGTTATGTATTTATTGGTACCCTCTTTCCAACACATTTTCTTTTTAATATCATATTTTAAATTTCAGGGGATGGGGATCATATTCAAAATTTTGGAAACTGCAAGAGCCTCAGAATGTTATCCTCTGCTGTACAAGATAATGAATTGGGCCAATTAAATTACATCTGTATCCTCTGCTGTTATATTAACCTCTGCTGTACAAGATAATGAATTGGGTCAATTAAATTACATCTGTACCAGGGTGGGTTCTACTTACCTTTACTTCTGGTTCAAAATGGGATCTGCACATGCACAGATCGCCAATGATGACATCTGTGGCAGTGGGCAGGGCCTTCACAAGAACTGGTTTTATTACCAGTTTTTGCGAACTGGTCCAAACTGGGAGCAACCCACCACTGATTTGTACTTGTGGAAACATTTTCTGCCTTGGAATTTCAACAAAATAATGATTTGTTATTAACAATGTTACTTCAGCTTGCAATATTTATGCAATAAAGCAAAAAGAATATAATTCTTTGGCATCTTGTCCCTTATTGTATTTATTTATTTATCAAATTTATAAACCCACATGGAAGGCAGCTCTCAGAGAAGCACAACAAACAGGTAAACCATAGATAAAAACCACAGATATAAAAATATATAAAAATCATATGAATGGTAAATATAAAAATAGAAGTACAAACCCCAGGTGAAGAGGGAGTAAAAATAGCCATCTCACCAATAGACCCATTTAAACATGTTTCCCGTTCCCTGGGAGCTCCAGGTTTGATAATATAATCAGTTCTTGAGGGCCTTCAGGAATAAAACAGGATGCAGCTCATCTAATTTTAGGAACGAAGAATGTTCCATTAAACAGGGTAACACAAGCAGAGAAGTTACACTGCATGGGAACCACTAAATCAGGAGTGAAATGCTCCTGGTTTGGACCGGATTGCCCAATCCGGTAGCGATGGTGGTGGATGGTTTGGAGAACCAGTAGCAAAAGTCCCTGCAACCCCTCACCCCTCCATGCCCAGCTGAGCCACACAATCATCAAAAGCTGTTTTTTACTTTTAAAAACATTTTTTCTACAACCTCTTCGGCTGAAAAAAATGCTTTTAAAAGTAAAAAAAAAAGCTTCTGATGACCACGCAGCTCAGCTGGGATCATCAGAGCCTTTTAAGAGCATTTTTTCTATAGCCTCTTCGGCCAAAGAGATTGTAGAAAAATGCTTTTAAAAGCCTCTAACGATCCCAGCTGAGTTGCCTGAACATCAGAGACTTTTAAAAGCATAATGCTTTTAAAAGTTTTTTTAAAAAGTTGGCCATGCCCACCCATTCACATTACCACCACCACCACCAAGCCACAGAACCAGTAGTAACAAATTTTACATTTCATCACTGCACTAAATGCATGTACCTATATGACAGTCCCTACAGCATGCATTCCCTAGCAGATCTGATGAGGTGACCTGATGTCATCAGGGAGACACAATCCATAAAATAGCTGGGCCTGTGTCGTAAAGGGCTTTGTAGATCAAAACCAGCAACTTGAATTGAACTGGTAATCAATGCAGCTCACAGAACAGAAGTATAACATGGGCTGTTTTAGACATGCACATGCTGTTGCATTCTGTACCAGCTGAAGCTTCCACATTCAAGGACAGCCTCAAGTAGAATGCATTGCAATCTGGAGGTAACTAGGGCATGAGTGCAGAGATAGTATTCAGCAGGTTCTGACCAGTTCTAGAGAACCAGTAGCAGAAATTTTGAGTAGTTCGGAGAACTGGCAAATACCACCTCTGACTGGCCCTGCCCCTATCTATTCTCTGCCTCCTGAGTCCCAGCTGATTGGGAGGAAATGGGGATTTTGCGGTAACCTTCTTGTGGAGTGGGGTGGGAATGGAGATTTTACAGTATCCTTCCCCTGGAGTGGGGAGGGAATGGAGATTTTGCAGTATCCTTCCTCTGGAGTGGGGTGGGAATGGAGATTTTACAGTATTCTTCCTTTGCTAGGCCCACTGAGCCATGCCACGCCCACAAAGCCACACCCACCAAACCGGTAATAAGAGGTTTTGAATCCCACCACTGCATGAGTGGCTATGAGCAGGACCTACCAATGCAGAAATAGGAGTAATTATTGTTTAAGATGAAGTTGTACAAAGGCTCTCATAGCCATAACTGCCATCTGCTCATTCAGCAGGAGTTATAAGTCTTGAAGGACCTCCAGGTTGCTCACTGGATCAATCTGGGGCCTTGTAACTCCATCCAGCGCTAAAGATGGCAAATTGTGCAACCAGGGGGCCCCTGAATCCAAAGCGATTCTGTACAGTGGTGGAATTCAACATTTTTTTACTACTGGTTCTGTGGGCATGGCTTGGTGGGTGTGGCAGAGGAAGGATACTGTAAAATCTCCATGCCCTCCCCACTCCAGTGGAAGGTTACCGGAAAATCCCCATTTCCTCCAGATCAGCTGGGACTCAGGAGGCAGAGAATAGATAGGGGCAGGGCCAGTCAGTGGTGGTATTTACCTGTTCTCTGAACTACTCAAAATTTCCGCTACCTGTTCTGCAGAACTGCTCAGAACCTGCTGAAACCCACCTCTGATTCTGTATTACCAGAGTTCAGCTGGTATCATATAGGAATGACCAAGATACAAGCTGAAGCCCAAATCCAAGTGAATAAGGACAACAGAGAGAGACATATTTATTCATCCAAGTTAGAATAAACAGTTCTCACTCAGTCTTGATGCAAACATCTCCACTGAGGGAAGAATTCATAAATTTTATAACTGTTAGAAATATTGTATAGGGACTCATATGATAACTAACCCAAGTGTCCAAAAAGGGTTATTGGTTAACAGCCTCAAAAATCCTTTAAGCTCACAATTAGTTAAAGACTTATTTCAAATTATACCCACAAGCAAACACACAGAACTCAATTAACACAATGAAAACATAATTATAATGCTCACCATTCAAATGAAGAGACCCAATCCACATCCCTTGATTTAATCAACCCCCTTCTCTGGGGTCAACATGTACAAACACCCACGCCCCTCAGGTGTCACCCTAGAATCAACACAAACACACTTGCATACCCAGGACAAGCTCCCCTCCTGAATCCATTTTGTCTGCAACTGCCCCATAAGCCACCTCTTTGATTGGAAATAAATAATTCTCCTTTCCTCACAGCTGTCTGGATTTCATTTTTATTTATTTTTGTGCAGCACTAGCTCAAGTTGGAACCCCATATTATTCTTCTGACACCTTCTAGCTGCAATTTCTCAAGTGGAACACTATTTGTGCCACCATGATAGAAAGAGGGTTGAAGCAAGGATCTTTTGGCATTTATTTCAATAATATAACTTGACCGGGAGGAAGAAATATCAAACTTATGACGAATGTGTCTGTTCTAACCACAAGCCTGATCTTTGCAGTCAAGGGCACTCTTTTTGCACATTGTTCATGGGGACAAGGTGTCACAAGCCGTGGGGGGTTGCCCCTGGTTCGCACCAGTTCTATAGAATTGGTAGTAAAACTGGCCAGAGGTTCCGGCCACCGACCCTGATGCCATCAAAATGCATCTGTGCAGGTCTCACGCACAGCCCCACTACAAACCAGTAGTAAAGGTAAGTAGAACTCATCTCTGGTCTCAAGCACTAATTAGGCTGATCAGAAATTAAAAATCAGGCTAGACTAAATAGCAAGAGAAGCCTGGGTTTAAAATTCACATTAAATTACCATCTAAAAGAAAACTTTTATAAGATGAGGTATAGTTCGTATTTAACACCAGATAAGTTATCTAAAAAGGGGACATGGTGGCTCAGTGGCTAAGACACTGAGCTTGTCATTTGAAAGGTCAGCAGTTCAGCGGTTCGAATCCCCAGTGCCGTGTAATGGGGTGAGCTCCTGTTACTTGCCCCAGCTTCTGTCAACCTAGCAGTTTGAAAGCATGTAAAAAATGCAAGTAGAAAAATAGGGACCACCTTTGGTGGGAGGATAACAGCATTCCGTGCACCTTTGTCTTTTAGTCATGCCGTCCACATGACCACGGAGACATCTTTGGACAGCGCTAATTCTTCGGCTTTGAAACAGAGATGAGCCCTGCCCCCTAGAATCAGGAATGACTTGCACATATCTGCGAGGGGAACCTTTACCTTTAAATTATCTAAGATGTATAAAGGTATGTCAATTGAATGCTGGAAGTCCAAAAGTAAAGAGGAGACTTTTTATCATCTGTGGTGAACATGTGATAAAGCAAAAATGTTTTGGAGTAAGATTCATATTTTAATACCAAAAAAATTAAAAATGGAGATACAAATGAAACCAGAACTTTTCCTTTTGGGTTTAATGGAAAAAGAACTTGAGAAAAAAAATGGAACTTTGTTATTATATTTGTTGACAGCAGCAAGACTATTGTATGGACAAAAATGGAAGGAAACTTTGATCCCTACTATGGATGAATGGTTGCAGAAGCTGATGGAGTTGGCAGAAATGGCAAAGGAAAGTTATCAACATCCACCTATCTCATGTGGAATGCTGCCAAAGAGCTAATTTCCAGACGCAGGGCAAGGCCAAACTTGGTACAGAGTCACAAATAGAATTTTCAAATCTTGAATTGGCCAGATGAACTAATTACTTCCTGCAAAAGCTCATATCCCGTTTCTCTTTTATGTTTTATGAGAAGGGCCAATCATCTCCAAGCCTTACTCCCAAGTCAACCCTGTTTCCTTTATTGTTCCTGTCTCTTGGCAGCTCTGCACATGCGCACTCTGGGAACAGGCTCATACTGTTCTTTTGCCTCGCTGATGTCAGCAAAGAACTACCAGATGACTCAGAGCCATTGTCTAAGCCTTCCCCAGATTCCAGCACTGGCCCACATTCCTCCCCAACCTCCTCACTGTCCGAATCTGCTGCCACATCTGCTGGCTGCTGGCGGGCCACAACAGTTTCCACATGGAGTCAGCTTCTGGACTTCGTGCTGGATGTGGAGAAGAATGAAACTCTGACTTTGAATTTTACGGATTAGACTGATAGATCTTTATGGAAATGATTTGTTCTTACTATTATGGAAAAGCAAAAAGCTGTGATTTGACGTCAATGCCTTATTTTACTGTAACAGAGAGAATCGGAAGTCAATGCTTCTTTTTCCTTTTCTCACCTCTCCTTTCCCTTTCCCTCTCCACTGCTTTCCTATTTGCTTTGTATTTTGTATTTTACATTACTTTATAACTCAATAAAAATGTTAATGGTAAAAAAATGGCAAGAGAAGCCTATTATATATTAAGTAGGTGGAGATGAAAGATATCCAAATACTGCAAAACACCACCATGCTGAAAGTGATGTACGTGACTTCATTGACACTGACAGGCAGTTTCTATTTTTTAATCTATTCCGGCCTCTTTAATTAATTGGCCAATTTACTTGTGAGCACCTGCTGTGGATGATTTTTTTTTTTTTTTTTGGAGATTCCATTAACTTTGCTTCCTGCTTCCCCTCTGTTTCTTCCTCCAGGAACGCAAAGCATGGAGTGAATGTTCCACAATATAAAAACATTGTAAATGTAGCTCCAAACAGACATGCCCATTTCAAACAGAGTCAGGGAGGCCCTCCAACTTCTCTTCCCCGGCGCAAATTTTTCTTTTCTGCTTGTGCAGACTATGATCCTTGAGTGAGAATGTTGATGTCCAGCATTCAGAGAGAAAATAAAATCTACACTTAAGGGGATTTATTGATTCAATAAAATGTTGAAATCCTGGCACCATTTTGTATGGAGTAATGATATACAGAGTGCCACTGTAGATTTTTGTGCTAAGTCTTTTCAAAGTGTTCAGACCAATGAAATCCCATTCCCATATTGTGTACAGGCTTGTTGTCACAAAATTTTACTGAAGATAAAGCTACTTATAATCCGTCCAGAGACTGAGTGTCTCCATATACAATGTACACACTGATTTCACACTGGGTAACAGCAGAATAAATTGTTATGATTTGTCTCACAAGTATAAATTTTGATAAATATAGAAGCATTAATGGTATCAATTGAATTGAAGCTATGCAAATGTTATCTCAGAATTTAAATAAAGGTTTTGCTACTTCCATCAGCTGAAATGAGATCAATCCAGTTCCATCCAAAATATCTCAGAAGTTGAATGATCCCCATGTACTGAAGAGTTTCATTGGAGACCTTGCAGTAAAAAGAAGGAAAACCAATTTTGTCTCTCAAAATGGGGTCAAAGGAGCCATTGTAAGCTGGGGGGGGGGGCATTTTAAGTCAAATAAAAATTGAATTGAATTGAATAAACCTTTAAAATACCTGTTAATATTCTCTAACAAATTTATTGAATATTCTAGAAATTTTAGTATATTCTTTGGTAGATAGATGGACTTGGCAACATGGTGAATCTTTGGAAGACCTGAAGTATCAGAGAAATTTCCTTTTCAATTGAGTATTATGTAATATCCAGAGTCATTTTGTGTGTGAGTGTGATGGGCAGATATGCAAATAGGATAAATAAATAAATGTCTTATCTATGTGGTTCCTAAGAGTCAGCATTGACTTGACCTCACCCAATCAAACAAAGCAAATCAATCAATCAGAGTATTTAATAAGGGAATTATAAAGAAGTTAGGGAAGAAATTTGACTTCTCAAGTTTATGTTTTTATCCTTCCATCATACCAAGTGTAGCTTTTTAGTATTTTCTTTCCTTGACAGGGAATCATCATAGATGTAAACACTTTTAAAACTTTTAATAAAATGCTTTACTTTATTAAAAAAGATTTTTATTTACCAAAAAACCAACAATTCGCATTCAATAATTCTGAACTATTCAGTTAACAGATGAATCAATCTCTTCAAAGGGACCGCAGTTTTCACCCACACAGGTAACCTTATACTTCCATTTCTGAACTACCACTCCTAATTATTTCTCAAGCAGCGTCAATCATTATTTTTCCTTACCAATTGCTCCTTCTTATTTAATTCAGGACGTATTATAATAATGTAGCACTTGGGAAGGAAGATGCAACTCAGTAAACCAAAAGCAGAGGCTAATATGGAGAAAATCTCCACGGCCACCATGAATTTCCCCTTGGTGCTCAAGTAGGTGGGGATGAAAGATATCCAAACACTGCAAAACACCAACATGCTGAAAGTGATGAACTTGGCTTCATTGAAACTGTCGGGCAGTTTCCTGGCAAAGAAAGCCACCATGAAGCTGATGATGGCCAGAAGACCCATGTACCCCAGCACAATGTAGAACATCGTCTCTGAGCCTTCATTGCATTGCACTATGATCTCACCCACTTGGGAATGCTTCTCTAATTCTGGAAAAGGGGGCTTCCTCACCAACCAAACAGCACAGTTGACCATCTGAATCAAACAACAAGGTGCAATGACCAAAATTGCTAGCCTCTTCCCCATCCATTTCCTCATCTTATTCCCTGGTTTTGTAGCCACAAAGGCCAGAACCACAGTTATTGTTTTGGCCAGTACACAGGAAACAGCAACGGAGAAGGTGATGCCAAACACAGCCTGCCTTAAAAGGCAAGTCACCTTACTAGGTCTTCCAATAAAGAAGAAGGAGCAGAGAAAACATAGGAGCAAAGAGGCGAGCAGGATACATGTGATGCTCCAGTTGTTGGCTTTCACAATGGGGGTGTTTGAGTGCAACCTGAAGATCGCCATCACAATGAGTGTGGTCAGAGAAAGAAAAAGTGCCAAAGATGTCAAAGCTGCTCCCAGGCCTTCTTTATATGACAGGTAAGTCATTACTTTGGGAATGCATTCCTGTTGATATGTGTTAGGATACTGTTCTTCTGGACACTGTTCACATTCATCTGCATCTGAAGATCACAAGCACCAATTCAGTATTAGAAGTTTCTATTAATATTTTTCATACTTTCTGCTCTTTATATGCAATGGAGAAAAAGGTAATAATGACAGGGTTGTCTTAATGCAATCGGCCTGATGGGCACTTGCCCATCGGCCCCACGAGCATAGGGAACCCCGTATTAATCTGTGTATGTTAACCCTTCAACGCACCTTGTATCGTATAAATACAGCAACATATTTATTACATTTTACTGCATTTTTTAATTAATACTAACATGCAAATATATGTTTAATTTTATCAACCATTTACATTTTTATTCCTGTGAGTAGTTGTCGAAGGGGCCCCAGTACACTGCTTTACCCGGAGCCCTAATGAATTCTGCAAAAGTCATGTAAAACAGCGGTCCCCAATTTTTCTGGCTCTGAAGACCAATGGCATTCCCAGCAGTGAGGGGGGATGGTTCTGCAGAAGCAGTGGGCAAACAAGCACAGCTCCATTTGCACAAGCAGCAGATGCATGTAGCTCATGCAAATGTAGCTTCACACACTCATGTTCGCACACCACTTGCAAGGCCTGGTTCCAAACTGGCCATGGCCCAGGGGTTGAGGATCCCTGATTTAAAAGCACAAATAAATCCAAGAATAACCTTTGAATATGCTATTCAAAAACGTAATTCGTAATAAGGTCACCAGACATAGATAAGGGATAAAGATGCTCCACAAGCACAAAATAGAAAATTTCTGGATGTTCTCCTAGATAGAGCTGAGTTCCTTCACTTACCCATTTGTGTTGAGATCCTCCTTGAAGGACATTGAATACAATCATAACAACAGATTTGTTTCCCCTGCTGAATTAGTTTGCTCTGTCCAGGATGGCAGCTCTCAACGCAGGTAGATTTTGGCACCATCTGTTAATATTATCCAGAAAAAAAGAGTCTGTAGAACAAGAAATACTTTTCTCCTCTCACTGCTAATTCTGAATTACATATTATTGGAACAGACAGATTTTAGAAATTATGAATCATGAAGCAGGTTATTAATATCTTAGAAAGATTCCTAATACCACAGTAGTTTGATGTTGGTAACTCTTTATGTGTTTTTTCTTTTTCTCAATGTATTTCCCAAATTGAGCTCTCTTAACAAATCTCTTTGTCATTCTGCAGATTGTGTGTGTTAAATACCATTCAGATGATACTGATACTAACATAAGAAAATAACAGTTCCAACCTGATGAAACTTGGGATTCCATATAATGGCACTTGCATTAATGGTGAATTCTTTTCCAAATCGAAAATTGGGATCGATTCTTCCAACTTGGACTCTCTGGAAGGATTCATTGGGGAGTGTCACCAAATTGATAAGGTCATAGCCTATTGCTAAGTCCCTATCTTCATTGAGAAATATTTCATCTCCAACATTATTGTTAAAGTGGATTTGTCTCAAAAATGAATTAAGCTAGATGGAAAGGGGAGAACTAGGTTAATGTCACTTGAAACATTAGTGATGTGTCATTTAAACTGACATTTGATGCAGTACTGAAAACTCATTTTTTCCAAGTACTCTGAGAATTGAAAAGTTTTTATCCAAAGAGAATATGGATGGTTAGTCTGAATCTGAATCTGAATCTGAAACCACTCCATTGTATCTAACCATGTAAGATGACAGAAAGGAAATAGATTTTTGCCTTTTCCCTGAGAAACTACAAAACTGCCTATTAAATTCATTCTCCAGAGATTCACTTCTCCCATTTTTTATTGATGTGGAGAAATATTTTTGTTTCAGTTTGATAAGGAAGAAACTCAGAATGAATTGAATCATTCATTGTTTCCTATAGAGCTAAATTTAGCATCAATTTAAATCAGTATTTCACTGGCAAATCTGGACTCTCAACTCCTAATTCATTTTAAATATTTTTTATAAAGTATCTTCCTACTCTCAATATTTTTCTAAAAACATTCACTTGCTTTCCTTTGCAAGTTCTAAACCTGATTGTGTGTACTCGCTGTTGTTGCATCATGTATGCTTTTGTTTTAGTTCTATTTTGATTTTTTAAATTATTTTGTTTTTTTTTAAATTTGATTTATATGCCGCCCTTCTCCGGAGACTCAGGGCAGCTTACAATGCATTAAGAAATAGCCTTCATACTTTTGTATATTTATACAAAGTCAGCTTATTGCCCCCACAAACTGGGTCCTCGATTTACCCACCTTAGAAAGGATGGAAGGCTGAGTCGACCTTGAGCCTGACTAGGATTGAACTCGCAGTAATTGCAGGCAGCTGCATGTTAACTACTGCCTTAGTAGGAGGCATTAGCCTCCTACGCCACTCAGGCTCCTTGACCAATCAAGGAGCCTGAGTGGATAGGACAAGTAGATTGGATTGACCAATCTACGTGTGAGTACCTGCCAGGGAGGAACTTTTTGGAGATTCCATTGGTCTTGCTTTCTCCTTCCCCTCTGTTTGTTCCTCCAGGAATACAAAGCATGGAGAGAATGTGCCACAAGATACACAGCATTGTAGATGCTATAACTCCAACCAGACATGCCCATTTCAAAGACAGAATCAGGCAGGTTCTCCAGCTTCTCTTCCCCAGTGCATTTTTTCATTTTCTCCCCATATAATACATGGATATTGAGTGAGCAGAAGAATGTTGATGTCCAGAATTCAGACAGGAAATAAAATGTAGACTTCAGAGGATTTATTTCCTCAAGAAAATTCTGAAATTCTGACACCACTTTGGTATGGAATGAGAATGACAGGGTGCCATTGAAGGATCTTTTGCTAAATCGTCTGGCAGGATGTTGAGCAGTGAAATCCCATTCACATGTTGTGATCCACACCTTCTCCAGTGGCTTGTTGTGGCCAATTTCCATTGAGTATAAAACCATCTGTAATCCTTCCAGAGACTGACCATTTCCATATACAAGGAACACACTGATTTTACTTTGGGAGATAACAGATTGAATTTGAAGGATTTTTTTCTCAAGTATCTCCCTTAATAAAAATAGTGACAAAATTGGGATTATCTGTATCCCAGCTATGCAAACATTATTTTGTAAGAGCTTGGGTTTCAGGGTTCGAAGAAAGTTTTCACCACTTTCATCATCTGAAACAATTAGACTAATCCAATTCCATCCAAAATATTTCAGAAGTTGAACTATCCCCATGTATTGAAGAGCTTCATTAGAAACCATACGATAGAAAGAAGGAAAACCAATTTTGTCTCTCAACTTGGGGTCAGATGACCCGTAACTAACCTGGGGGGAAACATTTTAAATTTTTAAAAAAAACATTCAATTTTGTAGAAACTGTTCTTAAATACTTGATATTAAATTCAAATTTACTAAATATTCTTAAAAATCCATTTTAGTATATTGTTTACTTGGTGGATGTACTCATTTACATTGTGGATGGGTGGTCCTTTTGAAGATGAGAAATACCAGTTAAATAGCTTTCATACCTATGTGGTCACTAAGAGTAAACATCAACTTGATGGCACATAGCCCATCAATCAGGCAGTGTATTAAATTTGGAATTTGTAAAGAGCATATGAAAGAAATTATAATTTTCAAGTTTACATTTCAACCCTGTGGCTATCTAAGTGTAGTTTCTTTCCAGAGTTAGAAATCACCATAGATGTAAAATGATAGTTTAAATAATAGAAGAATTTATCTTTACCATTGAAACTTAACAATTATTCTCCTTTTCCTTCTATAAACCTATTTCCAAAGACTTACCTGTGGAACCTTGTAAGTACTTAAGATGTTGGCCATGTGAATAGAATTTTCTGAGGTGAGTCCCCCAATAGTGGCCATGACTTCCTCTTCAGTGCCACAGTAATAATTGAGTAAATTCCCTTGTCTAAGAAAAAGAAGATCCACAGTGGTCCAAGTGGTTCTCCACGAATTGTAAGCATTATCATAAATCTTGGACCCTAAAGTGTTGTTGGGTAACAGATCAGGATTCTTGTTGACTTCTTTAATGGCGAAAACAAAAGCAAGGATATGCTGATAGTTTTTAGGGATTATACTGCCAAGAGAATTTTGAGTGTTAGATTTTAAGGGCTGATAATTATGACTTGTACCTTAGAATCTTGCTTGCTCATACATGGCATAGGCCCGGGTTACTTAGAGGACCACCTCTTGACTTCCTCCCATCCTCCGGTGCGCGCCCACAGAGCGGGCCTCCTCCGGGTGCCGTCAATCAAAGACTGTCAGCTAGAGGCCCCCAGGGGGAGGGCTTTCTCTGTCGGAGCCCCAACCCTCTGGAATAGTTTGCCCACTGACCTCAGGACGGCCCCCGACCTCCTCTCCTTTCGCCACAGACTGAAGACGTGGCTGTTCCAACAATTCTCTGATCGTGGGGTTGTATAGTTTTTATAATTTTAATGGTTGTTATTGTGGATTTTAATCTTATTTTAATTATATTTATTGTGATTTGTATTGGTGACTGTTTTATGTAAGCCGCCCTGAGTCCTCAGGGAGAAAGGCGGCATATAAATCACAAAAATAAATAAATAAATAGAGCTCAGCTAAATGATTTTCTCTATATCATGGAAAACTCTTTCTGATATAAATGGTCCAGATATTCCCTTAAAGCAAAGTGAATAGGTTTCGTCCTTCTCTTCTGTCATTAATGCACGTATTATATTTGTGCCTATATATTTTAGGTTTCCGCTTTAAAATTAATACTGTTTTCTTTTGTACTTTATTATATATCTCAATTGTGTAATTCATACAACTCTCAGATGCCATAAAAAAACCTAAGTCCTTAAATCAGAGATGATGAGGGAAGACAGATAGAAAAGATCTAATCTTCCAAGTAAGGTATATAAGGATACACAAAATTTTGGATGTATATTTTAGATGTACAAAATGCCTCTTTTTTCACTCATCCAAAGTACATTATGAAATATAATACAAAGGTTTCTTCCTTTTATTCTCTTGCTAATATGCATACTGTATGTGTGTGTGTACAATTTACTTTTTAAAATTCTTAATGTTTTTCTTTGTTCTTTATTATATACTTCAGTTGTGTAATTCATACATCTCTCAGAAGTTGTAAAGAACCATATCCTATTAAATCAGAGATAATGGGGGAGGCAAACAGCAGACAGAGAGGATTTTTTTTTATTATTATTAAATCAGAGATAATGGGGGAGGCAGACAGCAGACAGAGAGGATTTAATCTTCCAGGTAAAGATTACAAGAGTGAACTGTATTACTGTATACTTTGGATGTACAAAATTATTTCTCTCTTCACTCATCCAGAGTACATTATTAAATATAATACAGCCATACACATACTTTGTAAATCAAAATTCTTGAAAGGAATTAGGGATGTAAGAATTCCTAATCATCCTCATTCAATTTACCCAAAGTACTACACCTTACAATGGAACAGTATCTTAGAATTAATATTATTTAATCATATTATTTGTTCCTTATTGTCTCCCAGGGGATCTAAATTGTACAGAGAGAACCATTCGAGCTCTTAACAAATCCATCTTCAAACACAGTTCAGTAGGCTGTCTATGTGTTTCAATCAAAAGTTAATAACTGAAACCAACTCAATTTCTGCTATAAACATGCTTGGCATATAAAAAATAGAGAAGATTAGAAAACAGAATAAGAGGTCTATCAATATTTAGAAAGAGTCATTTATATGGTGAAAGTAAGAACGATCATCAGACCCCAACAGAATCTTCCAAGAATGAAAAACCACGTTAGATTTTTTTTAAGGAAAGAATTTCATGGGGACACAGACACCTTAGATAAAAATGAAGAATTACTTACTAAGCTTGGGCTGGTGAAGAAATTGGATGTTCCCTAAACTCCTGTTCCCTGTAATTGCCAAGTGTCATGGATACAAATTCTCCAATTATAATTTCATCTGAAGGATTTGAGGAATGTGTGGAAGCTTTTCTCTGGTAAGGATCCTTCAGGTTCAAACATTTTTTGAAGGAATCGCTGAGCTTTACAAGCAGGAAGATGAGAAGAAGAGCTAGGAGCTCCTTAGATAAGCCCCATTGCAATCTTACCACCATGATAAACAAGTACCCACCATCTTGAGCAGAAATTCAGGAAATAAAAGCAAATAATTGTGCTGTTGTCAAATGCAGACCACAAAGACAGACGCAAAAGATCTTTTATGCACTGACTTCAGCTTGTCAGAGCTGAAGTGGCTTTGCAGCCATTGATATTTTACCTTTAACAAATTTCTTGCACTAATCACTATCATTATGGTAGTTGTAGGACATCAAATCCCTGTTGACAAAGAAGATAAACTTTGTATTGTA
The DNA here is from genome assembly GCA_038048745.1 of Coluber constrictor foxii. Taxonomy (NCBI): domain Eukaryota; kingdom Metazoa; phylum Chordata; class Lepidosauria; order Squamata; family Colubridae; genus Coluber; species Coluber constrictor. The sequence continues at coordinate 51,331,055 of CM075961.1, forward strand.
TGCCATCCAGAGTCAAATTGTTTGCGATAGGTGGCATTTATTTATTTATTTTTATATTTACCGGTATTTATTTATACCATATCTTTATAACTTCAGCAACCCTGTAATGTGAGTTGGCCTGAGAAAGAGCAACTTGCCCAATGGTACCTAGCTGGCTTTAATAGCTAAGTCTGGACTAGAACTCATGGCCTCCTTGTTCCTAGCCTGATGCCTTAACCCTTAGACATTGGTGTCAAACTCGCAGCATCATGTTGCTGTCATGTGACATATCATGGTCTTGGTGGCGCAAGAGCCTTGGTGGTGCAGCAGACAAAAGTGGTGGTAAGTAGCACCAGCTGCCTGCAATCTCACCAGGCTCAAGGTTGACACAGCCTTCCATCCTTCCAAAGTGGGTAAAATGAGGACCCGGATTGTGGGGGCAATAAGCTGACTTTGTATAAAAAAGAACACCGCTTAGGCGGGACCGAAAGCCGTACTAAGCAGGTATATACAAAAGTATGAAGGCTATTGCTTAACACATTGTAAGCCACCCTGAGTCTCCAGAGAAAGGGCGGCATATAAATTGAACCAACCAACCAACCAACCAACCAACAAACAAACAAACAAATAAATGACAGCCCTGCATTAGACTATAATGGCTCTTATAAATTGAGCAAGTAAATAAATCAACAACAAGATGCTTCTCTTCCTTCATTCTTCCACTGTGGTCATTAAGAATTCCATTTTTGTCCATATATGACTCTTGCCACCATCAACATATTTAATGGCAAACTTTCAATTTTTTCCCCAAGTTCTTCATCCAATAATCCTAAAAGAAAACCTTTTGGTTCCAGTTGTTTTAAGAATCTTGGTGTGTAGACAAAAATCTGGCCCAAAGTTTTCTTCGCTTTATCACAAGCCCACTAAAGACGATAAGGAATACATGTTATAGTTTCAACAAACATTTGAAACATTTTTATACAGTTTCTCAATCACTATATTAAAATGAGATATCATTTTATGAAAGCTTCTTTCAGATTATAATTCAATGTAAATTTCAATCCATACATCTACATATTTTCCCACTATTCAAAGCATTATATCAGTGATGGCTAACCTTTTTGCCATCGCGTGACAAATGCGGGGGGAGTGTTGCGGGTGGCACCCATGCATGCCCACACCCATAATTCAGTGTTTCCCCTCCCCCCCCCCCCCCCCCCCGTTTTGGCACATGATGACATGGTGCGCCGGGTAGGCCTGTTTTTCTCCCTCCCCAGGCTCCAGAGCCTTTCTAGGAGCCTGGGGAGGGCGAAAATGGCCTTCCCCACCCACCCACACTGGAGGCCCTCTGGAGGCTGGAAACAGCCTGTTTGCCGACGTGGAACCGGAAGGCCCCAAAATCAGCTGACTGGCAAGCATGTGTGCCGGAACTGAGCTAGGGCAACGCTCACATGCCCACCAATATTTTTTTTAAATTTTATTTATATGCCGCCCTTCTCTGGAGACTCAGGATGCTTTACAAAAAGAGAGAGAGAGAGAGAGAGAGAGAGAATGGGGGATTAGATTTATTAGATTTATATACCGCCCTTCTCCTCGCGGACTCAGGGCGGTGAACAGCCAGATAAAAAACAGTACATAAAAGTTAAAAATTTTTAAAACCCATATAAACTTTGGCTGAAATTAAAACAATTAAATACTTAAAATACCACAACCCTACAATACAAAAAATCTTAAAAATTCAACAGGGGTCAGGCTAGACCGGCGAGCTGGAAGAGATAGGTTTTTAGGGCCTGATGAAAAGTCCGGAGGTCGGCAATTGTTCTCAGTTCTAGAGGAAGATCATTCCAGAGGGTAGGGGCTGCCACAGAGAAGGCCCTCCCCCTGGGGGTCACCAGCCGGCATTGTCTGGCTGATGGCACCCTGAGGAGGCCCTCTCTGTGGGAGCGCACTGGCTGGTGGGAGGCTATTGGCGGCAGAAGGCGGTCCCGTAAGTACCCTGGTCCTAAGCCATGGAGCGCTTTAAAGGTGATCACCAACACCTTGAAATGCACCCGGAAGTCCACCGGCAACCAATGCAGCTCGGCAGGAGAGGTGTCACGTGGGAGCGTCCCGTCGCTCCCATAATTCCCCGCGCGGCCGCATTCTGCACCAGTTGGAGCCTCCGGGTGCACCCCAAGGGGAGCCCCATGTAGAGAGCATTGCAGTAGTCCAGGCGAGAAGACAGACAGCAGACAGAGAAGGTTTAATCTTCCAGGCAAGAATTACAGGTGTGAACTTTTTTTGTCCAGTATAAATCTTTTTTTGTCCAGTATAAATCTTTCTTTCAATTGCAAATATGTAAACTAATCCTTCTGTAAATATCCTTCTGATTCTAACTCCTGTCCGAACTGGCTGAACACCACCAAGTATTGATTTTTTAAAAAGCATCTTTGGTAAAACTTTTATCTTAATTACCTGGTTGAGATACTACCCAGTAGTGATAGTTGAAATTTGTTCCATCTGATAGATCTTTTTTAATATCATTCCAAAGAGGTGTGAGACTATTCTGGAATAGTTCAACATTTGTATTCGTCAGCATAACCCACAAGAATTTCACCTTTTTCTCCACCTTAAAACTTGACTTTTTAATCAGTATTTCCCCATCCTGTGCAGTTATATTCATAATAAACATTGTTGTTTTCTTTTTGTTTATTTTCAAGCCCTCTAAACTCCAAACTCTTTTAATTTATTCATCAAATATTCTATAATAGTATTTGGGTCTTGCAAAAATATAACTAAATCATCAGCAAATGGTCTCAATTTGTAAATTTCCTTTTTTATTTTTTTTCTCATCTTGCCTAATACCCGTATTTAAAACTTACAGTACCAATATAAACTGCAAGGAAGATAAGAAATGTGAGAATAATTGTCAGACCATACAGTATGTTGCTCCCAATATAATCATCTTTATTGCTATTTGTCCCAACATTATCATCTTAATTTTAATTATTAATCGCAATATAGCTATCTTATTCTTACCACTAATCCTAGCACAATCATCTTTGTTTTAACTGTTTATCCCAACACATCTTCATTTTCATCTTAATCATCATCTTTTACTGTTAATCCCAGCATCTCTTTATTTTTACTGTTTAACCCAGTATAATCATTTCATTTTTACTGTTAATCCCAACATAGTCCTCCTTGTTTTTGCTGTTATACCCAGCATAATCATTTTTGTTTTTTTGCTATTAATCCCAGCATAATCATTTTATTTTTATTGTTAATACCAATATAATCATCTTTGTTTTTCCTGTTAAACCCATCATAATCATTTCATTTTTACTGTTTATCGCAGCATAATCTTCATTACTTTTGCTGTCATATCCAGCATAATCATTTTTGTTTTTTGGCTGTTAATCCCAGCATCATTGTTTTTGCTGTCATACCCAGCATAATCATTTGGGGGGAGGGGTTGCTGTTAATCCCATCATCTTAATTTTACTATTAAAATAGCTCAGCAGACTAATGCATTTGCATTTTGATCAACTCCAGCTGTCTACAATTACTGTAAGTTTGAATCTCACCAGGCTCAAGGTTCACTCAGCCTTCCATCCTTTCTAAGGTAGGTAAATTGAGGACCCAGTTTGTGGGGGCAATAAGATGACTTTGTATAAAATATACAAAAGTATGAAGGTTATTGCTTAACACATTGTAAGATGCTCTGAGTCTCTGGAGAAGGGCGGCATATAAATCAAATTAAAAATAAAAAAATACTATTAATCCCAGCATAATCATTTTATTTTTACTGTTAATCCCAGCATAATCATCTTTGTTTTTCTGTTAAACCCAGCATAATCATTTCATTTTAACTATTAGTCCCTGCATAATCCTTCTTATTTTTACTGTCATACTCAGCATAATCATTTTTGATTTTTGCTGTTAAATCCAGCATAATCATTTTTATTTTTGCTATTAATCCCAGCATAATCATCTTAATTTTAATGTTAATCCCAGCATAATCATCTTTTTGTTGTTACCATCCCTCTATATATTACTTATTCCCAGTTAATCATATTATCATTATCTTTGTTATGTCAATTTAATATTAACATGGTTCTTACTTCAAACATATCTTTATATGCATTTATGAATCTCTTTTAACATAATTTGTTTCTCTTATATTCTAATTCGCATCAGTATTTCAATTTTATATATCTATAACATATTCTTCTCATATTCCTATTCATCCATATTTATCTATAAGAACCTCCTTTTTATTATTACTATCCACCTATACATTGTTTTTCCATTTTTAATCACATTTGTTTTAATCTTCTTTTTCTTTTTTCAGCTGTGTATATCTTATTTCTTCATGTTCTTGCCTGCTAGCATGTATTTCATTTCATTTTCAAAGTCTTCAAATTTTGTCCTCCATGTATCATTTTAATTCTTTTTCTTACTTTTATTCCAGATAAAATGTATCAAATGTTCCTTCTTTTATTCCTGTGCCAAATCCTTCTCTTATTCCTGCATCAGTTTTTTTAAGTTGTTATTATTCCAATTATGAGAGTTCCATTATAGTTTCCCTTTCTTTTCACCTATGTCAAGCTGCTTGCAGGCAAGGAAAAAAAACCTCCTCCACAAAATCCCATGGCTCTTATCTGTAGGGTTCACAATTTTCCATAACAAAAAACAGTTACAATGTTCCTTTTTAAACCAGAAGGTCTCTCTACAATCCACAATTTCCATTATTGATGCAAGTTTCCACTTTGTTTCAATTATATAAACAGTCCAACAGTCCACTCTTTCTCTTTTAATTTTAAAAATATTTTTAAAATTAATTAATATTTCTTCTTTTTTAAAGTCCAGCTCAAATTTTAAAACTCTGTCCAGTCTTTTCACCATGTCTCAAAATTTAGTTTTTTCAATTGGTTCTGTTCAAAAATCAGTTGTTTATTGGGTCTTTGTCTCTTTAAAGTTACATTTTAAACTTTCTATTGCCCCTTTGATTGTATAGCCACTGTTTTATGGCTAGGGGTCTTATGGTTAAAAATATTGCTCTAAGCGTTGTTACAAGCCTGTGTTTGTTGTCACTCACCCGCCTTCAAAGAGCTCTGTTTCAATCAACTTTCCTCCTGCACATCTCTTAGCCCAGTTGTCCCAGCTTCGTGGCAGCCGCCATGGCTGCCACCCCTTGCCGCCAACTCACAGAGGGTTCCCTCTGACCTCCGAGGAACTTGCCTGTTCCTCTTGGTTGTCCGAGGCGCCTCTCTTTCTTCCCCATCCCTGCAGGACGGTTCCAGTCCGAAGACCCATTGGCGGCAGTTCGGCAGCCGAGGTTTTTGTGGTGCTCTTCAGAGCCCACTATTACCCCGCCTATCTCACCGCGACGCCAAACCAGAAGTCCTGCAGGCATTGATTCTGAGTTTCTAACAGATAGTTCTCAAATTATTACCCAGTTGAGCCCAAAATTTTTGTTGCTAAATGAGACAGCTGTTAAGTGAATTTTTCCCCATTTTATGACCTTTTTTGCCACTGTTGTTAACTGAACAACTGCAGTTGTTAAGTTAGTAACTCAGTTGTTTAGTGAATATGGTTTCTCCATTGACTTTTCTTCTCAGAAGGTCACAAAAGGTGATGAGTTGACCACAGGACACGCCAACTGTCATAAATATAGGTCAACTATACCAAGCATCTGAATTCTGATCATGTGACCATGGGGATGCTGCAATGGTCATAAGTGTGAAAAACAATCATGTCACTTTTTTCAGTGCCATCTTTGAATGGTCATTAAATGAACTGTTATAAATAGAGGATTGCCTGTATCGATCAGTCTTGGCTTTTGTAGTCTTGAAAGTGCATAAACTGCTGTTACAGTTAGAACTGATTGATCATGTTATTTACATGGCAGGTGGCTGAGAAAGGATCCCAGCATATTTTGATATAAGAAGCACTAATTGATATTACATACTCATCTAAATTTAATGAGAGGCCTAATCTAGACAAGATTCCAGGTGGCTTGCATCACAAAACAAGATTATCAAAAAATATCCATGAGTATATTTCCCATAGTTCATCATTAACCAATTCTATTCACAAACACCAAAACCTTTCAGTCAGCTGAAAATGAGACAACAATGGACAGTAGTCTTCAGACAACTGTTATCTTCTGTCCTGAAAGCAGGGGTGAAATGGTCCGGTTGGTGGTAGGTGGTTTGGAGAACCGATAGCAAAAATCCCTGCCCCCACCCACCCACCATGCCCAGCTGAGCCACAGGATCATCAGATGCTCTTTTTTTTACTTTTAAAAGCATTTTTTCTACAACCTCTTCCAACGAAAAAATGCTTTTAAAAATAAAAAAAAGCCTCTGATGATCACACTGCTCAGCTGGGATAGTCAGAGGCTTTTCAAAGCATTTTTTTTCTGCAACCTCTTGGTCGAAGAGATGGTAAAAAAATGCTTTGAAAAGTTTCTGACAATCCCAGTTGAGTTGCCTGATCGGCAGAGAGGTATTTTTAAAAAAAGCATCTCTGATGATCCCAGCTGAGTTGCCTGATTGTCAGAGGCTTTTCAAAGCATTAGAAAAAATACTTTGAAAAGTTAAAAAAAAAGTTGGCCATGCCCACCCAGTCACATTACCCACCACAACCAAGCCATGCCCACAGAACTGATAGTAACAAATTTTACATTTCACTCCTGTTTGAAAGCATTATAGAAAAGAAACAATTAATGATCTGGAGAAGAGACCATCCTGACTGAATGGGACAAGGTTTTACAGAGGGAAGAGGCACTAGTATTTTGGACTCCCTAAGAATAATGAGAACCATATCTTATTTATTTATTTATTTATTCAATTTTTATACCGCCCTTCTCCTGAAGGACTCAGGGCAGTGTACAGCCATGATAAAACAATAAAGATACAAAATTTAAAAGTAATTAAAACAAATTAAATACTTTTGGCTCTTCCATTAAAAAACCCACAAGTTTAAGACACCCCCCCCCCATCCCAATTCTTTTTTAAGCCAGTCCAGGCTGTTGAAAAAGCAGAGTCTTAAGGGCACGGTGAAAGGAATCATATCATATGTTGTTGGTCCATATGTTCCATAGAAGCTGAATCATCTTGACAAATGGCTTCTTCTAACACATCAGGAGGACAAGATCTTTGAAGAAGTTGATTTGGGGAAGAATCTGCTGTCATCTCATTCATCATCATTGAAGTCCATTTCTTCTTTTTAATAATCAAGGGAGAAATATTCTTATCCATCTACTACCCAGAATTTCAGTAATTATATGTTCCACCTTTCAGAGAGCTCAGTGGCTCAGTAGTTTCTAAATTAACACTAAAAATCTGCAAAATGTTTCTAGAGAAAAGGCATTTATGAAGGTAAAATAGAACTAACATCACTCATTTGCATAGAGTGGGGTATGCAGAGACTATTTTTCAGACAAGGTTTCAGATAATGTTGAGATAAATTAAAAATACTGAATGAGTTACAAATGGAAATTTTGCAATATTCCTGGGAAAGATAATGAGTGAAGATTCTAGAAAACGCTTAATTCATTTTTATCTCCAAGGAAGGAAGTAAATCTTTGAGTTCCTTGACTGTTTGTTGACACCATGATGTGTGCTTTTAAAATCTATGGCACATTATAATTACCTTGTGCGCCATTATGGCTGATTTGGGAGGCATGCTTATGATAAATTAAGCTTTAATCCCTTTCCAGTTGGACTACAACAATGGGCTCTGCATATGACTGACCAATGGTCTCTACCTTCTGACATCTCATCTTGATCCTTTTGCCTACCTCCTTCTTCTCAATCCAATACTTATTTCTCTGCAATTCTCTGAACTGCATGCCAATCTTTCTTGTAATCTTTTATTTATATACCATCAGAATGACTAACTTCAGTTCTCCTTGTTTTTAAGGAAATTATTCCAAGCTCTGTGTTAGTCCAGAGTTAACAGGAACACCTGCTCTGCTAGCTTCTAAGGCTTGCTTTACAAATATCTGTGGGACAATGGTAATAAAATCAATTGGATTGTTATCTTAGAAAGACTATTTCTTTCTTAATGATTTCATGAAAGCAGCTTTTATCTCTTTGTTCCTCAAGCTGTAAATGATAGGGTTCAAACTTGGGGTCACCACTGTGTAGAGCAGGGCAAAAATCCTGTTATTGTCCTCAGAATCTGCTGAATTTGGACGAAGGTAAGTAAAAATAATAGTTCCATAGAAAATGCAGACCACAGTGAGATGTGAGGAACAAGTGGAGAAGGCTTTGCGCCTGTCCTTGGCCAGTGGCATCATGAGAATAGTTGAAATGATGAGGCTGTAGGAATAGAGGATGAGCAAAAGGAGTATCAAGTCAGCTAGCACTGTTAATGTAGAAATGGCCAGCTCGTTTTTGTAGGTGTAGGTAGATGCCAACCTCAGAATGGGAATAAGGTCACAGAAGAAATGACTAATTTGGTTTGAACCACAGAAGGGAAGGGTGAATATTAAAACAGAGTATCCCAAACCTACAAAAACACCAGTGGCCCATGACACAGCAGCAAGCATAGCACATTCCCTGTAGTTCATGATACAGGGGTATTGCAAAGGTTTGCAAATAGCAACATAGCGGTCATATGCCATGACACAAAGAAGACAACACTCGGTGACACCAAAGAGAAGAAAGAAATACATTTGACATCCACAGCCCCAAAATGATATAGTTTGTCTTTCTGATAATAAGTTCACTAGCATCTTTGGGCTGATAGAGGAGGTATAGCCAATTTCTAAAAAGGACAAGTTCCAGAGGAAGAAGTACATTGGGGTGTGAAGTGTGGGACTGGAAATGGTGAGGAGTAAAACCAGGCTGTTGCCCATCAAGGCTATGAGGTAAAATATTAGAATGAGGGAAAACAGAAGTTCCTGCCAAGTCTGGAAATCCGAGAAGCCCAAGAGGACAATTTCGGTGAGACAGGAGTGATTGTCTGTTTTCATGGTATCATTCATGTTAAAACCTGGGAACAAAAGAGGACTTTAAATAAAGAATTAAAGAATTATTCTTAACAATTCAGCAGGCTTCTCATCCTAAAGGCCTTTATTCTACTTCCTTCGTGTTTATTCAGAAATAGTAAATTGAATCAAGTCTTTAGACATAAGGAAGACTGCAATTAAATTTTGTTTTTAAATGTATTTCTTATACACTTTGCATTTGATTATATCATGTTAGTCAACCATTCAAGAAACCTTTCTGACAACTGATTTATGGATATTTTCAGAATTACATCTGCCTTGAGATTATGACTGGCAATTGTAAAATCCCCAAGTACCTGGAAGATTGCAATTCCAAGAAAACCAGTTTAGGATAAAGCCAGCTCAATTTCCCATTAAACACTCTTTCTTTTAATTGCTTATCATCAATTGTAATCCATTCATGTTATATAAAGAATGTCATTTTCCATTTAGACAGATACATACAAATGTGCAGAAATTTCAGGCATCATCTCTCTCTAATTCAAAAGAATTAAATGCTAATGCATTTTTGCATTAAAAAATTAAAATAAAACTCTCATAGCATCCTACTTAGCATCCTTTAAAAATTAAATTCTCTGTCTTCAATATGCATAGTATCAGGGATCAAACCACCAAACCTGACCTTTGGTAAATTATGAGATATTGATCTTACTTGATGAATGGTTTTCTGATTATTTCAAATAGATGACATATTTCTTCTTGAAGAGAATTGACAATGCAGTAATATTTAGTGACAATTTGAGGTTTTGAAGATTCTTCTGCCACACCTAAGTCTTTATGCAATCTGTCGACTGGGGAAAATATTATTTGATACTGTAGTCTACTTACTTCCACTGACATCGACGACTCTGGAAGAGCCACTAGATTCCCAGAGGATCCCAAACTTCAGGGAGACCGGGGAACTTTTTCTCTAACTATCTGTCTCTTGACAGAAGCCTAAGGATTCATCCTGGGAATTTAGTAAATGAATACCAGAGGGCAATCCAGACCTGGGTAAAATCACTCCTTTCAGCAGAGTTAACAAATCCATCGGGCTCAGACACTGGATAGTTTTATGTCCAATTTCAACGGTTCTCTGCTTGCCACATTTGCATATATGAATTGGAATGTCAGCCCGGTGTAGTGTAGGCATCAGTCTAGACATGGAGACTATGAGTTCTTGTCCCACTTTAGGTGTAACATAAGATGGGGGACCTTGGACCAATTGTGTTTTCTGTCTCTGTCTCTGTCTCTGTCTCTGTCTCTGTCTCTCTCTCTCTCTCTGTCTCTCTCTCTCGCTCACTCGCTCACTCTCGCTCTCCCTCCCTCCCTCCCTCCCTCACTCTCGCTCTCGCTCTCACTCTTGCCCTCGCTCTTGCTCTCTCTCAGTGTAAGAAGTAGACAATGGCAACTTGCTTTAGAAAACTTATGAAAAAGTGCAGGGACTTTTCCAGATAATCAACAAGAATCAATGCTGTTTCAAATGCATTCCCAAAACAAGTCCAAAAGGTAAGCACAGATATTGTGCTTATCCAGTATTTCCTGCCATAGGCATGAATAATTTCATAGAAGATATTTGAGTATCTCTTGTAGTCTGTGTGTTTGTGCTCCTGGGCAGCCGCCTTCTCTGCCCCTGTTATCTATGGAGCAAGATATTCCTAGGTAAATATTTTGGTCTATCTTTCTTATTTACTTACCAAGGATGTGAATAGCTTTGAAGTGAACAGCAGAAGCAAGAAAGCAAAGGTTACAATTCTTGCTAAGCAAAGGTTACAGAATTAATTCCTAACAGTAGCAAATAAATAATAAATAATTCCTAACAGTAGCAAAATAGCACAAGCAATTCTTAACAGAAGCAAATAGCAAAGGTTAGATTGATTGCTATCACTATGTCCCTTCAGCACATTTAATGTCCCCTTTTCTTCCCTGAACTACAGATATGTCTGTTAATTTAGTTCTATTCATATTTCTCCCATACTCATTGATACACTGTTTGAATCTCAAATGCAGTGTTTCATCATTCATAATTAAACTGTTCATATTGTTGGTTTTAACATTAGTGTGTTACCAAAATTGTAAGTGACAAGCAGATCTTGATCCTGAGCTTCCAACCATCAGTCTTGGCTTTTTTAATTTTGGGAATAGCAATAGCACTTGGATTTATATACCACTTTACAGTGCTTTACAGCCCTCTATAAGCAGTTTACAGAGTCAGCATTTTGCCCCCAACAATTTGGGTCCTCATTTTACCCACCTCAGAAGGATGGAAGGCTGAGTCAACCTTGAGACTGGTGAGATTTGAACTGCCAAATTGCAGGTAGCCGGCAGTCAGCAGAAGTAGCCTGCAGTACTGCAGTCTAACTACTGCACCATTGTGAGTGAACATATGCATGAACTGGTCTTCTCATGATAGCAGATTTATCATGTTAATACATATCAAGTGTTTCAGAGAGAATCTTGGTATAGGAAGCATTTATTAATAGTACACATTTATTAATAGTACAAATTTGAAAAATGGCCTCACCTAGCCAAGATTTCAGATGGCTCACATCATAAAAGAAGACTGATATTTTCTGCCCTGAAAGCATTAGTTAAAAGAAGCATCGCAACAGCCTTTATGAAGATTGACAAGGACCTTCCTGACTGGATAAGGCCAGGTTTGCAGAGGGATAGCGAGCCAGCCTGTTTCAGAGCCCCTAATCTGAAGGAGAACTGTAGCAAATCATCTTGGCTCATATGCTCCTTGTTGAATTCTCTTGAAGATGGTTTCTTTTAACACATCAGGAGGATGACATCTTCAAGGCAGCTGATTCAGGGTTAAAAAAATTGTTATCATCCTATTTACTGCAAGTGGAGCCTATTGTGCCTTTTCAATAATCAGAAGATAAATATTTTTATCCATCTACCCATCACAGCATAATTTCATGGATTATGTGTTCCTCCATTCAGAAAAGTAAATGATTCAGTAGCTTGTAAAATAATAATAAAAATCTCCAAACTCTTCCAGCAGAAAAATCATTGTTAAAATGGCTTTTTAGACAAACACCAGTGAGGGCAAAATGCAACCCATTACTCAACACTTAATGCAATGAATTCTTCCACCTGATTAAATACTATATGGCATAAAAAGATTATTTTGGGGATAATGTTTCAAATAATGATAAACTATAAATACTGACTAAGTTCCAAACAAATGAAATTTTGCTGTATTCCTGGGAAACTAAATTAGTGAATCATATATCACAAAAGATATTTAATTCATTCTTATCTCCACAGAAATTATTGATCAAGATCATGTACTCTCTATTGACACCTTACTACTTGCTTTAAAAATAATTCATGGGCAGGAAGCCAGTGGTGGGTTCCTCCCGGTTTGGCCCAGTTCTCCTGACCCGGTAGTGGTGATGATATGACATGACCGAATCAGTTCTGCCCCCCCCCCCCCACACACACACACATGCCCCTGAGTTATTCTTACCTTTTATTTGGCCCCACCCCCAATCTATTGCTGCCTCCTGAGTCCCAGCTGATGGCTAGAGGGGGGGAAAAACTGTTTAAACTCTTGCCGTGGGGCTTCAAAAGGCCGCCCTACAGCTGATCAATGTTAAAAGAAAACAAATAAGTAGACCAGTGCCTGCAAAAATACATGAGTAGATTAGTGCCTGCAAAAATAAATGGGTAGATCGGTATAGCTCTGCAAGCAGTTAAAAGCCTGGTAGACCAGTACCTCTGCTAAATCCTAAAGAATTGTCACATGACCATCAAGCCACACCCATAAAATAAGCCGCGCCCACAGAACCAGCAGTAAAAAAATTTAGAACCCACCCCTGCAGGAGGCTCTTTGCATAAGTCTGTATAGGTAGTCCTCGACTTACAATTACAACTGAGCACAAAATTTCTGTTGCTAAGTGAGACAGTTAAGTGAGTTTTGCTCCATTTTATGACCTTTTTTCCCACAGTTGTTAAGTGAATCACTGCAGTTGATAATATTACTATAAGTTAGTAACATTGTTGTTAAGAGAATCTGGCTTCCCCATTGACTTTGTCAGAAGGTCACAAAAGACAATCACATGACCTTGGGACAAAGTAAAGGTTGTAAATATGAACCAGTTGCCAAGTATCTGGATTTTGATCACACAATCATGGGGGTGCTTCAAAGATGGTAACTGTGAAAAATGGTTATAAGTCACCAGGGAGTTCTTGTTACAGAAAGAGTTTCACTGGGACTGCTATGCAACCTGAAGCAGAACTGTGTCACTGTGAACTCGCACATAGCCAGGCCAGACAAGCAAGGCAAGCAGGGCAAAGGAAGCAGGAAAAGCACAGAAAAGTATCCAGGCATCAGTAACAGCACATGAGGCTGGAAAAAGGCAATGCTTGTTCCCGACAAGCGCCTCTTCTAACGGCATCTCTTTAAACCTCATTCCCAGGTGAGCCTTGTGAAGAGGGGTGAGGTGCCCTCCTCTCGAGTCATCAGGTCACTTTGTGCTGATCCTGCCTCCTCTCCATTCTCTGTGCTCGGGGATCAGGGGTGAGGTAATTGCTCATTGCCAGAGCTCCATTCCTCCACTGCTCCACTGCCTGCCCCCTCCTCTCCCCTCGCTTGGTCATTCTGCACTCTCTCTCTCCTTCACTGGTGACCTTTCTCAGGCCAAAGGGACCCAGCACTGCCTCATCCTGCTCCTCCAGGTCATTCCTCCAGGGCTGGAGAGGCCATGCCATTTTCCTCCATTGACCCTAGCTCTGTCTTGCATCCTTCTCAGACGCAGGCTCCAACGGGGCCATGACAAAAATAAACTCATTTGCTAAAGTACTCATAATTTACCCAATATATATATAATTGTATTTATACATTGAATTTTCATGGAGGAAAAGAAATTTCTTATATTTCCATTCTTTTTTTTTAACTTTGGGAAGGAAATAGACTGATATCTATAGATACTTTCACTATATTAATCCCCTCAAACTGGACTTTAACTCATCCAAGCGTAATTTAAAAGCAATATTTTACACATACAATGAACAAAGAGTTATCAGTTCCTCAGTGGGAGAGGATGTTGACATCGGTGGATTGTTCTGGCAATGAGCCTGTGTGATCTCAAGCTTCTTGTTGCTTACCTCAATCCTTCTGGCCTAAACATTACCCTCCTCCTTCCTCTCACCCTTTTTTCCTCTACATTTTTCAAGCTGTCTAGGAGCCTTCCTTATAAAGAAATGGCCAGAGAATCCTTTACTTACACACCACCAGAGTAATCAAGTTACATTTCCTGTCAGGGTTTTCTCCTTGATTTGGATAAATCTGTTTCCAGCTCCAGGTTATTCCAGAGTTATTCCACAGCTCTGGTATCTTCTACCTAAATTTATTCTACCTATACATATATGTGACAAAATTGTAATCTAATAAAATGATAAAACCAACTGATACAATTCGATTAATACCTCAGGAAGACTGTTGCTTGGTTACTAATTTCATGAAAGCAGTTTTTATCTCTTTGTTCCTCAAACTGTAAATGATGGGGTTCAAGCTTGGAGTCACTACTGTGTAGAGCAGGGCAAGAAATCTGTTCGTGTCCACAGAATATTCCGAATTTGGACGAATGTAAGTAAAAATGACAGTTCCATAGAAAATGAAGACAACAGTGAGATGTGAGGAACAAGTGGAAAATGCTTTGCGCCTGTTCCTGGCCATTGGCATTCTGAGAATAGTGAAGATAATGAGGATGTAAGAAACAAGGATGAGCAAAAAGGGTGTCAAGTCAACTACCACTGTTAAAACAGCAATGGCCACCTCATTTTTGTAAGTATTGGTAGAAGCCAATCGCAGAACAGGCATAAGATCACAGAAGAAATGGCTGATTCTATTCAACCCACAGAAGGAAAGGGTAAAGATTGAAATTGAATGCCCCAAACCCAAAGAAATACCAATGGCCCACGAGGTAGCAGCAAGCATAGCACATTCCCTGTAGTTCATGATATATGGATATTGCAAGGGTTTGCAAATGGCAACGTAACGGTCATATGCCATGACACAAAGGAGACAGCACTCAGTGACACCGAAGAGAAGGAAAAAACACATTTGACAGCCACAGCCCCAAAAGGATATAGTTTGCTTCTCTGATAATAGGTTCACTAGCATCTTTGGGCTGATGGAGGAAGAGTAGCCAATTTCCAAAAAGGACAAGTTCCAGAGGAAGAAGTACATTGGGGTGTGAAGAGTAGGGCTGAGAAAGATGAGGAACAAGATCAAACCGTTGCCTAACAAGGCCATAAAATAGAATATTAGTACCAGGCAGAAGAGAAGTTCTCGCAGAGACTGGAAATCTGAGAAGCCTAGAAGGACAATCTCGGTGAGACATGACTGATTGACTTTTTCCATGGTTTCATCCAGACCAAAGGCTAAAAACAAGAGGAACATTAAACAATGAATTCAACAATTATTCTTTAGAATTGTTAACAATATATTGGGTTTGTCACATTAGAGACCTATATATTGCTTCCTTTAGTTCTTTCTTCAGAAATAGTAACTTGGATGATGTTTTATATAAAAGGAAAACTACGTTTTCCTTTTATAGGTTGTGATTATTTCACCCTAATGAATCATGTAAACCATTTTAGGATCTACAACTGACCTTGATTGGATCATTCTAGGATCCTTTCTCAGAAGTAATTTGTTAAAATTGTTAATCTTAAGACTTTAAAATTGATCTTCTTTGAGTTAATAGTGCGTATTTAATTAAAGGTGCTACTCTTTTACATTTTTTCTTATTTGCTGGTTTGTTTCAGTCCAAATTTTAGATTGTTTATGGAGATTCTGGCTGGAAATGCTGGATCCTGGAGTAAATGGAGTAATGGAGAAAACTTACTTTAAAAAAAAACAGCTCAATTTTCCATTAAATGCAAGTTGTACCCATTGTTTATCATCAGAAATTACTGTTAGATAAGGATTGCTTTTTTATCTAATCAGAGCATCAAAATATGCTGAAATATCAATCATCATCTTTTCCAGATTCAAAAGAATTAAATGACAATGCACAAATGGTTAAAAATAAAACTCTTCTAATATTTCACTCATTTATAAGCAAAATTTCTTATCTTGAGCATGCCCCACGTAAGGAATCAAACCACCACACCAATCTTTGATAAAATATTAGGTATTAATCTTGTGGTAAAAACTTGCCAAGAAAAGAAGCACAGACTTGTCCAGGCAGACTCTGAGAATCAGGCAGGACTGAACAGAAGAGCGGTATTTATTCGGATTTCTAGAAGATCTGGAATCCCAGAGAAATTAGAGGACTTTTATATTTAACAAGGTCTCGGAACAGAAGTACAAAAAGTCTTCCTGGGGATTTGGTAAATGAATTACCAGAGGACAACCTGGTTCTTAGGGAATATCTGGCTTACAACAGAGTAAGGAAAACCTGTGGCCTCAAATACTGGATATTTTGGTTTACAATTACCTTGTCTACCTGATCATTTGCCATATGGGTAGTCTTACAGAAATTGTACTCCAACAAATAAAGCCTACTAGTGGCATAATTTATATTGTCCTGCCATAGGGATCAATAACCACATAGAAAATCTTTGGGAAGAGCATCATTTTTATTACATCTCATCCTGTTTTCAACAGAAATATTATGATATTATGAAGTCATCTAAATTGTAAAGGCTGTTCATCTAACCAATATTCCAGGTGCTTACATTATAAATAAAGGTAATAATAAATACCCATAAGAACATTCTCCGTAGTTAGTCAGTTAAATCCTAAACTTAAAAAACATCCTGTAAGCACAAAATGAGACACCAGGATCACCTGAGTGGTGCAAATCGGGGTGGAGCCTTCTTAGAACTTTGAAAGGACTATGTTGTACATTGGATATAGACAATGTTGTATCCCTCCCCCTATATTGAGAGAGGGCTGTTCAGTTTTGACATAGATGGCCTCTTTGATTCTTCTTTCAAACCAACAGTTCTTTCTGTCCAAAATGTGGACTATGCTGTTTTCAAAAGAGTGGCCTTTGTCATTCAAATGAGATGTGTTAGATCGGCGCAGGAAGAAGATGAGACCAGCAGAGTTCAAGTAACAACGTTTATTAACGAGAACCAAACTGGCGCTGCGCTGCCAGAGCTCTCCTTATATTTGCTCCGGCAGACACACCACCCACTGACAGGGATTCAAAACTCCCGCCGAAAGGATCTTCAGCCAATCCCAGGCGGATGTCCTTATAAGGACATAACAAGATGGATTATTGAATCTCATCCTGATGGACATAGACACATTTTAGCATCTTTCTGGATGCTAACAAGGTGATACCCATCCTGATTGGGGTACACAAAGTCTTCCAGAGATGAAGGGATGCTAATGAACTGGACTGTGTTTGTACTCCCATGCCATTATGATGAAGAATATCTCTTGCATTGCTTCTTGGATCACATGCCCCAATAGGGAAAATTCACTTGAAGATGGTTTTTCTAACACATCAGGAGGATGATATATTCAGGAAAGCTGATTTAGGAAATGTCTGCTGGGATCCCGTTCATTGCAAGTGGGGCCCACTGATTCTTTTCAATAATAAAATTGATGAATATTCTTTCCCATCTACCCACCAAAGCAGAATTTCAGAGATTATCCATTCCTTCCTTCACAGAACAATGTAGAAGTAAACAATAATAAAACTCTACAAATCAAATTTCCATTTTCTAACCAAAGAAATCATTTTAAAAATGACTTTTAGACTATAGGGGAAAGATCTGACTAACCAAGCATATATAAATAATGTGTGGCACAAAGTGGTAACTTATTTTTATTGTTTCTAATAGTGTTCCAATAAATGATAACTATTGACCACATTTAAAAACAATGGAGATTTTTCAGCATTCTTTGGATGTAGAATGCCTCAGAATTTTCTTCTGTAGAAGAGACTTAATTCAATCTTATCTCCAAGAAAGTCATTGATCAAGATTCTTTGCTGTATGTTGACACCCTGCTGTTTGCTTTTAAAATCAGTTAATCCTACAAGTTTTGTAGAGAGATTTTATTGACTTATTTAGCGTATGGCTGGTCACACACAATATTAAAACACTTCATTTTTACAGATTAAAAACAATAAAAACAATAAAAAAAGCAGAGAGATGAATGACTGTGACCTATAGGATTGAGGGACTCTGCCTGAAGAGGAGATGGCAAGTGGCAGCCATGGCCAGGACAATTTGTCCATAAATCCATCTTGTGTACAAGTTCTGGCCATTGCTGAATTAGAAAGCATTGCTCATTAGTACTCATGCCTTAGTCACATCTCAAATGGACTACTCAATGGGCTCTACATGGAGCTGCCTTCCATTCAGAAAACTTTCAGAAACTGCAACCAGTTCAGAATATGGCAGTTTTCTGGTACATTAATGGACATTAATAAATCATAAAATCATTACTGTGTGAGTTGGCTTGGTTCTCAGTAGGCTTCAGGAGCAGTTCAAATTCTGGTTGTCACCTTTAAATCCCTGCATGGCATAGAGCTAAGCTATTTACAAGACCAACTGATTCCAGTACCTTGTACTGATCCCACTAGATCCAGCAGGATAGATATACTCTGAGTCCCTTCTGAGTAACAATAGTATTTTGTGTAATCCAGGAGGCATATCTTCTATGCACTGAATGTGCCCTATGGAACAGCCTCACTTTGATGCTCATTGATCCCATTAGCCTTCCTGAAATTTTGGTTTTTCCCTAATTCCTTGGGGAAGTACAGTATGTTGGTAGAACCCTATGAGAGGGGGGTATTCTATCTTGTAAGAATAGGTATTCTTAGCGTGACAATTTTTTCTAATTACCTTGATTTTCTAGATTCACATCATCTAGGAATGTATTGTTAAGGATATAGGTGTGAGATAACCAGGAACGGTTATGAAGCAGAGCATAGAGTGTTTGCACACGGAAACGGTGCTGAGAGTGGTTGTGAATAAACTGCATACAAACTGGTTTTTAAAGAAGTTTACTTATAGAGCAAAGCAAAATCATAGTCTTTTTACGAATCTAAGTCTTAGCCATGCATAATCAATCCAGAGATTCCAAACCTTCTTCAGTCGAGTCGTGAGCCAGATTCTCAGGGAATGGCCCAAGCTCCATCAGGAACCTCTCCAGGTCCATCAGCCACCTGGGACAGAACCACCTAGTTGGTTCCATCTCCCTGTGGTGGGGGGAAGTGGCTTGAAAGTCCAAGTGAAGAGAGAATGATCTGACCATGACAAGGGCTTGATGACTAAGTCCCCTATTCCTAGATCATTCAACCATTGACCAGAGACAAAAATCAAATCCAGAGTGTGTCCCCCCCATGTGAGTAGGGCCTTGAACTAACTGGGTCAGGTCCATGGCTGTCATGGAAGCCATGAAGTCCCAGGCTGCCTCCGACATTTCAGCGACAGATGACAGGTTGAAATCCCCCAAGGCCTAAGTGGCAGGGAGCTAGATACACAGTCAGCAGGCCCACGACCCCACTTCACAAGGAGGACTCACAACTGGCTATCTGAGGAACAGTGGCCTCCCTCAGACAAAGACTTTCCTTAATAATCTCCACCACCATCCCATCCCTCCCCAGAGCCCTTGGCTGATGGAATGCATGGAAACCTAGTGGGCACATTTCAATGAGGGGACCCCCCCCTCCTGACCCAACCAGGTCTCCATAATCACTGCCAGGTCAATACCCCCCTCCTGAATAAGATCGTAAAAGAGGGGGGCTTTATTCACCAGAGACCTGGTATTACACAACAGCAGCTGAAGGCCCAGGCCCTGAGATTCTGTGCAACTGGGGAACAAGAAGCACATTGGGGGCCGGAGTGTGCCATCGCTCGCAAACAGCGAGTGCGCACTCCCGAAACATAATACGCCCTCCTGCAACCACCATATCTGCCCCTCCCACCCACTGTATTAATTGAACAGCCCTTCCCTTCGTCCCTCGGCACCCCAGCCAAACTTCCATCCCCGTCACTCCTGCCATGACCATCAGACCCACTACACTGTTCAGTGGCTATATGGACCCCCCAGGTCCATCCCTACAACCACCACCACCTCTGTGGACCCCTTAAAAGCTTTGCTAATGCCTTTGTTAAAAAACCCCTCAACCTCCTCTTCACCACATGCCACCTCTCTGGATCCCAAAACTCGTCATCAAGGTAGACCCTCGATGATATGGAGGGCCAAGCCTGCAAGAGGGGGGAATCTCTCAATGCATGGAGTTCAGTTGCTGAGTACATCCAGAGCGCCAGATGGTGGTGAAACATAGCCCCGGGGGTCCATCATGATAGTCCAAGAGTCCAAGAGAGAGCAACAAGCAGCTCTTAGGTGTAGCTAAACTGGAAACTCCACTGTCCTCTCACAACGGTCTTATGGCATTTCAACCAGCCGGGGAACAGCATCCAACCCACCCTCTCACGGTGGGTGGCCTTCAAAATGGCCATGGAGATCGATAAAACATTCCACCAGGTGGTGAAAACGCAGCAGAGACCCAGCTCCCTCAGTATTTTGCAACCTTGGCTGCTGCTCTCCAGCGATTAAGGAGCAAAGAATGTCATACCGAGCCAGTCCAAGGGCTCAAGATAACCCAATCCATAGATCTTAATAGCAGCCATACCAGTGGAAGGTTGAAGATGGATACAAGGTGGGAGAGGGATACCCCCCTCAGCCAGGAAACGGTCTTGTGTTAATTCCTGGTTATCTGGGTGCTGGAGAGGATGTGTCCTAGTCTCAAAATCAGATATATTAACTTTGTGAAGTAAATAAACAAGTGGCAAAGGAAACATGCACTCAACCACACACATGCTCACAGCAGAGAGACAAGTCCCCAAAAGTCAAGTAATCATGCCTTAGGAGAGTTCTAGTCCAAAATAGAGGGAACCAGACTGATCAAACAAAGTCCAAAGGTCCAGATGCAGAAGGTTCATCAGCCAGTCCAGATCTAGAGTCAAAGTCCTGAGGTTTCATGTTGGGAGACGAGGCACACAGAGTCAGTTGTTGCCAGCAGAGAGATTGGAGCTTGCTATTCTTAAACAGAAGGAATCCCAACGTCTATGGATATTCTCAGTCACCCAGGTCACCTTTGACAAGCAACCCCAATGTTGCTCATTTGGGAGGGCAAGGCCCTTTGCTTATATGGAGCCTTACAGAATGTTTTTGCTCTGCTCTGCTCTGCACACAGTGAACTATTGCATTGGGAAGCGATGAATTCTCATTTTCAGAGACTGGCAGCAGCTGTGCCTACTGGTCCTTGGAAGTCCCCATCTCCTTTGTTTGCAGCTACTCAGATAGCAACACTGGAACGGGATGCTAATTGTCAGTCTTCTCATCTGAACCTGAGCTTGCTATGATGGTGGCAGCCATCCTTGTAAAGAAATTGCCAATCAAACCTTTTCTTGGATTCTATGAAAATAATAAATTTAGATATCCTGACATGGCTCTCCCCTTTTTTTTTTTGAATACATCTAGCCCCATCTCTGTGTTCTTCTAAAGATAACATTGACTACTATTATTTTCTACAATTGCTTCTACCAATAAATATGTGCATAAGGACAGTCACCATATTAAGAGATGAAACCAACTGATATAATTGGATTCTTACCTAAGGATGACGCATAACTTTGCTACTGTTTTCTTGAAAGCACCTTTTATCTCTTTGTTCCTCAAGCTGTAAATGATGGGGTTCAAGCTTGGTGTCACTACTGTGTAGAGTAGGGCAAGAAACCTATTATTATCCTGAGAATTCCCTGCGTTGGGATGAATGTAGGCAGCAGTGATTGTTCCATAGTAGAGAAGAACAACAGTGAGATGTGAGGAACAAGTGGAAAATGCTTTCTGCCTGTTCTTGGCCACTGGCATCATGAGAATAGTAGAGATGATGAGGATGTAGGAAAAAAGGATGAACAAAAGGGGTACCAGGGCAAAAACCATGGTTAGTATGGCATTGGCCACTTCATTTTTGTAAGTATCGGTGGAAGTCAATCTTAAAACAGGCATAATATCACAGAAGAAATGGCTGATTCTATTCAACCCACAGAAGGGAAGAGTGAAGATTGAAATAGATTGCCCCAAACCCATCAAAATCCCAAAAGCCCATGATGCAGCAACAAAATTAGTACATTCTCTGTAGTTCATGATATATGGGTATTGCAAAGGTTTGCAAATGGCAACATAGCGGTCATATGCCATGACACAAAGCAGACAACATTCAGTGACACTAAAAAGAACAAAGAAACACATTTGACATCCACAGCCCCAAAGGGATATAGTCGGATTCTCTGATAATAAGTTCATTAGCATCTTTGGACTGATGGATGAGGTATAGCCAATTTCCAAAAAAGACAGGTTCCAGAGGAAAAAGTACATTGGGGTGTGAAGGGTAGGACTTAAAATAGTAAGGATCAAAACCAGACTGTTGCCCATCAAGCCTATGAAGTAGAACATTAGAACTAGGCAAAATAAAAGCTCTTGTATCGTCTTGAAATCTGAGAAACCTAACAAGATCATCTCAGTCAAACAGGACTGGTTGTCTTTCTTCATAGTATTGTCCAGCCTGAAACCTAAGAAAACAAGAAGAATGTGACATAAACGTTACACTCCTCTTTTAGCAATTTTAGCTTTGAAGAATAAGAATGGGAAGTTTATTAAAATCTCTCAACATTGGTTTTTTAGAATATGCCTGGGAATATCATGGATAGCCAAAAAAATAAACAAGTGGACCTAATAAACAAGTCAAGCCAGAGTTCTCAAGACATAAATCATCAGATTTAAATTATTTTACTTTGGACATATTATGCAAAGAGCTAGGTTTCTGGAAAAAGCTTTGTTGCTATGAAAGGTAGAAGGAAAGAGAGGAGGGGAAACAATGAGCAAATTACATGGACTAAGTTGCAGTGGTAATAAATGCATCCTTGGAAAATCTGAAGGACCAGGTTAGGGACAGATCATCATGCAGGCAATTTAGAGTCAACACTGACTTGATAGCACCTAATTGATCAATCAATTTTAGCAGTCTTTAACAATTAATAGCCTTTTCATAATAGATACTTATATCCTCCATCCCTCACATTTACTCAAAAGTAGTCAACTGGATCAAGTTAATTGAAAATTGGAGACTGCTGATTTAAATTCAGCGTCCTACACTTTCTTTCTTTCTTTGCAATTATATCATTTTAATGAATCATACAATTATTCTCTTTTGTTCAGAATTGATTTGTCAGAATTTTCAATGCTCAGAATTTAAATACGGCCCTCTTGAGTTTAGGGCATAGATTTGATTTCAAGGTGACACATTTTTGTTGGTTTAATTCTTTATTATTTCAGAGATTCTGATCATTGTAAGAATGAACTCAACTGTTACTGAGTTTCCTTGAAATAAAAACTTTTTATAACTATATTGCTGATGATAAAGATTCTGTTAATATTCCTCAGACTAGTATTCAAAAATAAAACTTCTTTTCATGAAGTTGAGTATCTGCAGGAACCATCCCACCATATCTGACCTTGATAAATTATGAGATATCAATCTTACTTTGTGAGTAGTTTTCTGGTGGTTTTTATAGAGATAATATTTCTTCTTAAGGAACACTCCACATGCTGTAATATTCATTGGCAATTCAAGGTCTTGAAAATTCTACTGCCTTAGATGAGTCTTTATCATTCCTTTCTCAGGAAAAATATAAATCTACTGTACGCTGTTTACTGGAGCTGACATTACCAAATTTGGAGAAGCCCCTGGATTCCTAGAGGTTCCAAAATTCCAGAGAGACTGGAGAATTTTTTCTCTAACAAGGTCTCATGAAATGTCGAAGGTTTCATCCTGAGGATCTGGTAAATTAATACCAGAAGACAACGTGTACCTAGGGAAAAGCATTCCCTACAGATGAGTTAGGAAACCCAGTGGCTCCAGATACTGGATATTTTCATTTACAATTTCCATGACTCCCTAACCATTTTCCATGCTAACTCACTCATATAGGGAATTTAGTTCAAAGATGATTACAATGGCATAATAGATATTGTGCCTAAATTCCTGCCATGGAATCAACAACTGTGTGGAAAATTTGGGGGCTGATTTTAATATTTCTCCTCTTCCTTGAGCTCCAGAAAGTTCAATTTTATTTCAATTCCTTTGCCATTTCTTCCATTCCACCCGATGCTCACATGGTGTGGCTCTCAAGCATTATAGTTTGTTTATAATTAAATATTCTCATTGTTGGGTTTCCTCTGGTGATTCATCTAGATTCTCCTATAATTGGAGATATGTAAAAATTAAAATTATAAGCAAATCAGTCCTGGCTTTCATAGTTTTAAAAGTACATATTGCTGTTGCTATGATAGCACTTTTATCAACTTAGCAGAAATTAAATATGGGAGCTAGCTGAGAGTACTATTTATTAATTACTTTATTGATACTGAAATTTACTGATTGCTCCATCTAGCCCAATTTTCAATAAGGGACTATTTTTTATGTTAGTTTTATAGTTCTCTTATACTTTGTCAAACCTCTTATTGAAACTGAAATGACCTTATGAGACTATCCAGAGGAAGATCTGGATTTCTGCAACCAATGACAGAAAGGGAGACCTAACTTGCTGCCTCCTTGCATAGTTGCTATGTCACCCCAGTTGTAACTACTCCATCTGTAAATGTTAAAACAGGAATTCAATAGGTTTGTCAGTGAAGAATAAGGAGAAAGATTTCAATATAGGATAATAAAACACTGATCTCATACAAATGATAAATGGGTAAAGGGTTTTACAATAAGAAAGAACAGAGTTTGTTTATTATTGTTGCAATTCTAACAAGACCAATATATCCAGGAATATATTTTTTTTAAAAAAAATCAAAATTAGTCTAAAGTTCCTATGTGGTACTATTTCTGAATTCAGTGCTCAGTTGTATATATACTTCAATAAATAATACTGTCTGATATTCCTTTATCTCCCTTTCCATGAAAGTAGTAAATCTCGCATGCTCCTATTTCTACACCCAAAGTTAAAAGCTACTAAGCCAAATACATCATCCCAGAAAAAGTAAAGCAATGGAACAGCTATATGGTTTCAAATAATACAATTATCCCTTCTAAACAAATGATACTTTAACACTTTTCCAGAGTAACTATCAGATCAGACATTGGGTGCTCCACCACTGTCGAATTTTAAGAAGAGCTTGGAAAACCACTCATCTGAAATGACATAAGGCAGAGCAGAGATTGGACTAGAGGACCTTCAAGGTTCTTTCCAACTCTGTTATTCTGAGATAAAACTTTGCAAAGGCCAAGGACTTGGAAAAGATGAAGATAGCACAAGGTATGCAGAGGTCTAGGAAAGCAAAAGATTATAACTTCCTACACAGAAATTGTGTTTATAGAACATTGCCTTCCCAACTGACTTGGTCATCTTCCCCATTGTTTCATTCTCACACCCTGATTGCTACTGACTCCTTGAAAGCATATTTTATCTCCTTCCTTTTGACACCCTTTTCTTTAGACTTTCTAAGCAGTCAAGCATCTTTCCTTTTTAATAAATGGGCAAATAAGCTTTGCCTGAATTCTATCAGAATAACGTACTTAGATTAACTTTCAGGGCTCTCTCCTTTTTCTAAATAAATCTATCCAGATCATTCTGCGATAAAGGGTGAAATCTGCCACTAATATATGCATTCTACCCTATATTTATGTTCACAACAATTGAATTCTGTTGAACAGAACAAATTTGTGGGTATACTAGGATTATTCAGTAAAGAAGATCTGCTTCCTTGTTACAGATTTCATGAAAGCAGTTTTTATCTCTTTATTCCTCAAGCTGTAAATGATGGGATTCAAGCTTGGGGTCACTACTGTGTAGAGTACGGCAAGGAATCTGTTACTATCCATGGAATATTCTGAGCTGGGATGAATGTAGGTAAAAACGCCAGTCCCGAAGAAAATGCAGACCACAGTGAGATGTGAGGAACAAGTGGAAAATGCTTTGTTTCTGTTCTTGGTCAGCGGCATTGTGAAAATAGTGGAAATGATGAGGATGTAGGAAAAAAGGATGAGCAAAAGGGGTGCCAGAATAACTAGAACTGTTATTGTGGCAATGGCCACTTCATTTTTGTAAGTATTGGTGGACGCCAGTCTCAGAACAGGCATAAGGTCACAGAAGAAATGGCTGATTCTATTTGACCCACAGAAGGGAAGAGTGAATATTGAAACAGATTGCCCCACACCCACAGAAACACCAATGACCCATGATGCAGCAACAAGCTTAGCACATTCCCTGAAGTTCATGATATATGGGTATTGCAAGGGTTTGCAAATGGCAACGTAGCGATCATATGCCATGACGCAAAGAAGACAACACTCAGTGGTACCAAAGAGAAGGAAGAAACACAATTGAATTCCGCAGCCCCAAAATGATATGTTCTGGTTGTCTGATAATGCATTCACTAGCATCTTTGGACTGATGGAGGAGGTGTAGCCAATTTCGACAAAGGACAAGTTCCAAAGGAAGAAGTACATTGGCGTGTGAAGAGTAGGGCTGGTAAGAGTGAGGATCAAAACCAGGCTGTTGCCTATCAAGGCTATGAAGTAGAATATTAGAACCAGGCAAAATAAAAGTTCTTGTACTGTCTGGAAATCTGAAAAGCCCAACAGGATGATCTCAGTCAAACAGGACTGTTGTCTTTTTTCATAATATTGTTCAGATTGAAGCCTGAGAACACAAAACAAATGTGAAATAAAAATTACATTTGTTTCTTAATAATTTCCCCTTTGAGGAATAAGAATGGAAAGTATATTAAAGTGCCTGAACATCTGTTTTAAAGAACACTTTTTAAAAAAATTTTATTTATATGCCGCCCTTCTCCGTAGACTCAGGGTGGCTTACAATGCGTTAAAGAATAGCCTTCATACTTTTGTATATTTTATACAAAGTCAGCTTATTGCCCCCACAAACTGGGTCCTCAATTTACCTACCTTAGAAAGGATGGAAGGCTGAGTCAACCTTGACCACTCTTGAGCATATCATGTACACCCAAGAAAATAAACAAGTGGATCATTAAACAAGTCATTTCAGAGTTCTCACCAAATGTAAAAATCATTAGACTTATGTTACTTTTGACATATTATGCAAAGACCAGGGTTTCTGGAAAAAGTTCTATTACTGGAAAAGATGACAGGAAAGAGAAGAGGATGAGCAAGTTATATCGTCTAAGTGCCAAAGGTGCATCTTTGGAAAACCTGAAGTAAGGGACCAAGTAAAGGACAGATCATCCCACAGACAATTTAGAGTCAACATCAACTTGATGACACCCAACTGATCAATCAATTTTAGGAGCTATTAACAATGAATAGCCTTTTCACACTAGGTACCTATTTTCTATATCCTTCACATTTATCAAAAGTAATTAATTGGATCAAGTTCTGGAAAACTATAGACTGCTCATCTAACTTAATGTCCTACATACTTTTTTGCAATTAGACCATTTTAATGAATCACACAATAATTCCCTCTTTTTTTAGAACTGATTTGTCAGAATTTTCAATGCTCCCAATTTAATTTTGACTCTCTTGTGTTTTATGGTGGAGACTAAATTTCAGCGTGACACAGCTTTGCCTGTTTAATTCTTTCTTATTTCAGAGAGTCTGGCCATTGTAAGAATGAGCTCAATTTTTAGTGATTTGAATTAAGAGCTTTTTACAATTATAGTACTGATGATAAAATTCTCTTAATATTTCTCCGTCTATCATTCAAAAATGAAACTTATTTTCATGAAGTTGCATATCATTCGGAACCAGCCCACCTAACTGAACTTGTTTATTTATGAAGTATCGATCTTACTTTATGAATGGTTTTTTGATGATTTTTATAGAGATGGGATATTTCTTCTTAAGGAACACTGCACATGCTGTAACATTTACTGGTAATTCAAGATCTTGAAAAAGAGCGTTTATGCATTCCTTCCTCAGGAAAAAATGTTTAATGTAGGCTGTTTATAGGAGCTGACATTAACAAGTCTGTAGAAGCCTCTAGACTCCTAGAGGTTCCAAAATTCCAGAGAGACTAGGGGACTTTTTCTCTAACAAGATCTCATGAAAGAAACTCAAAGATTCACCCTGTGAATCTAGTAAATTAATACCAAAAGACATCCTGGCCCCAGGGAAATACACTCCCTACAACAGAATTAGAAAACCCAGTGGATATTTTCATTTACAATTTCTGTAACTTTGACATAATTTTAATATCACTCCTTTTTCTAAACTGAAGAAATTCCAATTTTATTCCAGTTCCTTTCCCATTTCTTCCATTCTACCTGAAGCTCATACAATTTGAATCTCAAACCTAATATAGTTTGTCCATAGTTAAATATTCACATTGTTGGATTAAGTAGTGATTCACCTAGGCAAGTGATAGCTAACCTTTTTGCCGTCACGTGCCCAAAGCGGGGGTCGTGTGGGTGTGGTCGTGGGTGCATGTGCCCATATCCATAATTCAATGCACCCCACCCTCCCGCGTATGTGCATGGGACCCCCCCCCCACTTCCCCCTGCTTTTGGCATGTGATGGCACGGTGGGCCCAGGAAGCCGATTTCCCCCCTCCCCTGGCTCCAGAGGCTTT
The DNA here is from genome assembly GCA_038048745.1 of Coluber constrictor foxii. Lineage (NCBI taxonomy): Eukaryota > Metazoa > Chordata > Lepidosauria > Squamata > Colubridae > Coluber > Coluber constrictor. The sequence goes on from CM075961.1 coordinate 51,359,622, forward strand.
CTAGGAGCCTGGGGAGGGCATAAACAGCCTTCCCCATCCCACCGGAGGCCTTCTGGAGGCTGGAAACAGCCAGTTTACCGACTTCCGGTGGGACCGGAAGGCTTGAAAATCAGTTAGCCAGAGCACGCATGTGCGCTGGAGCTGAACTAGGGCAACACTCGTGTGCCCACCAATATGGCTCTGCGTGCCACCTGTGGCACCTGTGCCATAGGTTTGCCATCATGGGCCTAGACTTTTGTATGATTGGGCGGATGGAGAAATTAAAATTATAAGCAAATCCATCCTGGATTTTATAATTTGAAGAGTGCATGATTGTGTTAGCATCACATATTAGTAGGAATTGGATGGTTCACAGGGGATCCAACCATTAGTGGGATTTAAGTCATTTAACAACCAGTTCTCTGCCCTAATGATTTCTTCCAACAACCAGTTTGCCAAACTGCTCAGAAAGTTAACAACCATTTCTCCCAAAGTGGTGCGAACTGGCTAAATCCCACCACTGGAGCAGCATTAATGAATGTTTTCTTGACATAGAAAATTACTGATAGCTCCACCTAGCCAAGATTTTCAGAAGATGACATCATAAAATATAGATTTAAAAATCTATATTTTATTAGAGAGACAGAGATATGATGTCAGAGAAAGGATGCAGACATGGTTACAAAAATAAAAGGAAATTTTAATCCCAAGAAACATGGGAAATCCTGAGAAAGAAGCTCTGATTGGCTCCATCCTCATTCACTCAGATATAAGAGGCTGAGTCAAGCTTTCAGGATTCTGTTATTATAGGCTGGATCAATTTGTAGAGTTTCAATCAACCTGGTGAAGTCTTTTTTTGACCTGGGCTACATGGAAAGAGTAACAGCCAAATTTATTTTTATTTATGTATTTATTTGTCAAGAACATGTTAGGTAATAAGTATAAACATGGATTGGATACATAAAATAGAGGAAATATTAGGACAGGGACGGTAGGCACGCTGGTGCTCTTATGCACGTCCCTTACAGACCTCTTAGGAATGGGATGAGGTCAACAGTAGCCAGTCTAAGGTTAAAATTTGGGGGGTTTGGGGATGAAACTACAGAGTCAGGTAGTGTATTCCATGCATTGACCACTCTGTTGCTGAAGTCATATTTTCTGCCATCGAGTTTGGAGCGGTTCACTTTAAGTTTGTATCTATTGTGTGCTCGCATATTGTTGTGGTTGAAGCTGAAGTAGTCATTGACTGGTAGGACATAGTAGCAGACGATTTTACGAGTTATGCTTAGGTCATACCGAAGGCCGCATAGTTCTAAGTTTTTTAAACCCAGAATTTCAAGTCTGGTGGCATAAGGTATTTTGTTGCGAGCAAAGGAGTGGAGGACTTTTCAATTATTCATTAACAAGCACCCAAATATTCCACTAAGCTCAAAATGAGACCCCAATGCCCATTCTTCACTTACCTGATACTCTGCCTTGGAAGACTTGGGTAAAAGAAGCATCTAGTAGCACTTCTGAATATTAAAAGGGAGGGAACCACGGGTGGGTTCTATTTATCTTTACTACCGGTTCACAACGGGATCACACACACGTGTGCACTTTGGCAATCTCACATGCGCAGATTGCGATGACGACATCCGGGGTGGTGGGCAGTGCCTCCCACTGGTTTTACTATTGGTTCTTGTGAACCGGTCCAAACCGGGGGCAACCCACCACTGGAGGTGGGTTACTAACCAGTTGAGATAAGATCTTCTAGAGGGAAAGACACTACTGAACTGGCCTGTTTCAGACTCCTAAAATCACAATAAAGAAGATCTATATAGATCTAGGTTCAAATGTCCAGAAAGGCCCAATCCTTTGAAAGCTATCTATAGAGATTCTTACTCACCCAGGTCATGGCTATCCCAAAGATGCTTTCTCAAAAGGCAACTGGATTTTCTTTCCTTGAAGATGTTTTTCCCTTGAAGTTATTTCACTTCTCATCCAAGAAGCTTCTTCAATTCTGACTGAAGAACTGAAGAAGCTTCTTGGATGGAAAGTGAAACATCTTCAAGGAGAAAAAAATCTCCAAGGAAAGAAAATCTTGAAAAAGCCTCTTGAAAAAGCACCTTTGCAACCTCTTGAAAATGCTTTCTTCTAAATGCTTTCTTGCGCACAGTCACTCATGCCCTAATCACCTCCTGTATGGACTACTGCAATGCTCTATACATGGGGCTCCCCTTCAAAAGCACCCGGAGGCTCCAACTGGTCCAGAATGTAGCCGCGCAGATGATTATGGGAGCATCTCGTTGCGCCCATGTAACACCTCTCCTACGTGAGCTGCACTGCCTCCCGATGGTCTTCCGGGTGTGATTCAAGGTGTTAGTTATCACCTTTAAAGCGCTCCATGGCTTAGGGCCTGGGTACTTATGAGACTGTCTTTTGCCTCCCACCGACCAGTTCGTTCTCGCAGGGAGGGACTACTCAGGATACTGTCAGTCAAATTGTGCTGACTGGCGACTCTCAGGGGGAGGGCCTTCTCTGTAAGGGCTCCAACCCTTTGGAATGAACTGCCCCCTGATATACGAAACATCCCTAATCGCCGTGCTTTCCGCTGTGCCCTCAAGACCCTGATGTTCAATCAGGCAGGGCTAAGCATGTTAACTGGGAATGATTAAAATATTATATAATTCTGGGTTTTATTTAATTTGGACTAAACTATGTTCTAATTTTAATTATCATTTTATGATGTTTACGTATCTTTTATTTTTTCTTGACTGTACACTGCCTTGAGTCCTGTGGGAGAAAGGTGGCATAGAAATATAATAAATAAATAAATAATAAATAATAAATAACATATCAGGAGGATGAGCATCTTAAGCGAAGCTGATTTAGGGAAAAAAAACTTTTCCTAAAAGTTTCCATCAAAGAAATTACAGAAACAGCTTGAATTCATAGCACCATAAGGACTACTTCTCTGGAATGAATATGCCTCAATATTAGATTTTGATAAGGGATTATTTTTATGTTAAAAGTTATACCGTTCTCATATACTTTGTCAACCCTCTTACTGAAATGCTACTATGGCTGCAGTCTGTTCTGGAATGACATTTGGAGAATATCCAGAGGATTATCTGGATTTCTGCATTCAGTGGCAGAAGGGCAAATCTAACTAGCTACCTCCTGTGCATAGTTGTTAGGTCACCCAAGTTGTAACTATTCCGTCTGTAGATGTTAAATCAGGGGTTCCATAGTTTGTCTGTGAAGAATGAGAATAAGAAATATTTCAGTACAGGATAATAAAACATTAATCTCATATCGATGCATAAGTGGATGGTAAGAAAGAGCATAGTTTATTGTTGCAATTGTAATAAGATCGCTATCTTAGGGAATATTTTTAAAAAATCAACATTAGTCTAAAGTTCCTACATGGTACATTTCTGAATTCAGTGCTCAGCAGTATATTTAGCAATAGCACTTAGACTTATATACCTCTTCACAGTGCTTTACAGCCCTCTCTAAGTGGTTTACAGAGTCAGCATATTTCCCCCAATAATCTGGGTCCTCACAGTACTTGAATAAATAATACTGCCTGATGTTCCTTGATCTCCCTTTCCATGTCACATGCTAGTATTTCTGCAGCTCAAGTTAGAAGGTGCTCAGCCAAATATATCTTCCTAGCAAAAATAAAGCCCAGGGACAGCTGAGTAATTTCAAATTATGCAATCATCTCATCTACAAAAACCCTTTTCCAGAATAACTATCAGCTCAGGAATAAAACCTTGCAAAGCCAAGGAATGGTGTTAAACTTGCAGAAGGACAATATAGGGCAAATTGAAAAGAGATCTGGGAAAGCAAAAGATTGTAATTCCCTACACAGAAATTGTATTTCTGGAATAGTGTCTCCTTTTTTTTCCAAAAAATAAACAAACCCCCAGCTAGTCTTGGTAGTCTTCTCCATTTCTTCATAGTCACACCCTGATTGCATATTTTATCTCCTTCCCTTTTCCTCCCTTTTGTTCAGATTTTAAGAACTGTCCAACAGCTCTTTTTTTAAATAAATGGGCAGTCAATCTTTATTTTAATTCTACCACAATAATACATTTAGATTATCTTTCAGGGCTCTCTCTTTGTTTTAAATCAATCTGTCTGAATCATTCTGCTGTAAAGGGTGAAATCTGAAAGTGGTATTACCTGGAGTCCATTCTACGCCATAAATATGTGCACGACAACCACATTGTATTAAAGACATCAAGCCTATGGATACACTCGTATTATCCCATAAAGAGGATCTGTTTCCTTGCTATATGTTTCTTGAAAGCAGCTTTTATCTCTTTATTCCTCAAGCTGTAAATGATGGGATTTAAACTTGGGGTCACTACTGTGTAGAGCAGGCCAAGGAACCTGCTACTGTCCATGGTGTATTCTGAGTTGGGATGGATGTAGGTAACAATGCAGGTTCCGTAGAAAATGCAGACCACGGTGAGATGTGAGGAACAAGTGGAAAATGCTTTGTGCCTGTTCCTAGCCAGTGGCATTGTGAGAATAGTGGAAATGATGAGGATATAGGAAAACAGGATGAGCAAAAGAGGTACCAGAATAAATAGAACTGTTACTATGGCAATGGCCACTTCGTTTTTGTAAGTATTGGTGGACGCCAGTCTCAGAACAGGCATAAGATCACAGAAGAAATGGCTGATTCTATTTGACCCACAGAAAGGAAGGGTAAATATTGACATAGATTGCCCAAGACCCACAGAAACACCAATGGCCCATGAAGCAGCAGCAAGCTTAGCGCATTCCCTGAAGTTCATGATATATGGATATTGCAAAGGTTTGCAAATGGCAACGTAGCGATCATATGCCATAACACAAAGAAGACAACACTCAGTGATACCAAAGAGAATGAAGAAACACATTTGACATTCACAGCCCCAGAAGGATATGTTCTGATTGTCTGATAATAGGTTCACTAACAACTTTGGGCTGATGGAGGAAGTGTAGCCAATTTCCAAAAGGGACAAGTTCCAGAGGAAGAAGTACATTGGGGTGTGCAGGGAAGGACTGAAAATGGTGAGGATCAAAATCAAGCTGTTGCCCATCAATGACATGAAGTAAAATATTAGAACCAGACAAAACAGAAGTTTTTGCATAGACTGAAAATCTGAGAAGCCAAGCAGGACAATTTCAGTCAAACAGGTCCAGTTCTCTTTCTTCATTATCATAGCCTTAGGAAAAGAAGAAAATGAACAATTAAATAATTATTCATAACATTTTTTAAAAAATGAACTAAACTTCCTATCCTTGAAATCTACATGACTACACCAAAGTACACTACTATTAGTATGTTGGATCAATAAAAGCTTTCATGGAGTTGTACAACAGGAAGAACCAACCCACCAAGCATGAACCATGGGAATGAATTCACCTTACTTTATATTTGTTTTCTAATATTTTTAGAAAGATGGAAAATTTCTTCTCATGAAAAACCTGAAGGGCACTAAAAATTTAAGATCTTGAAGATCGGCTCACCATAAGTGACTATCCATGTATCCCTTTCTCTGAAAAAATCAGCCAACATTAAAGGAATAAAGGAATCTATAAAATCACTTGACTCCTAGAGGATCAGAAATTCTAGAGAGACGAAAGGACTTCTTTCTCTAACAAGATCTCCTAACAAGATCTCCTGAGGATTCAACTTGGGAATTTGATTAATGAATAGCAAGGACAACCAGGGTTATGGAGAAACATTGTTTAGAAAAGGTAGGAAATCCAGGGCCCACAGTTGCTGGATATTTTGGTATCCATTTCCAGGACTCTCTGTCCTTCTGTTAACTCTCTGTCTTATTGTAGTCCAAAAGGCCTGCTAGTGGGATAACTTAGATTTTTTTCCTGAGCACACTCTCTGTCATAATGATCATAACCACATGGAAAATATGCAGACCAAGAATACTTTTAATATGTATCTTTCTTCCTGGCTGTAGCAATGACTGTATTCCATTCATACTTCCTCCAATCTCAAACAGTGGAGTTTGTTCCTGATCATTAAATTATTCATTTTGCTGATTTTTACCCTTATACATCTCATGCATGAAGGAGATCCGTAGGAGGGGTCTCCAACCCCTTTTCCATGAACCAGCACCAGGCATGCAAACAAGCCAAGTCCCATCCATGGGATGCAGGCAGCATGCAAAACCCCTCCCCCTCTGGACAGCAGAAAAACCTGTCTCCAAGGAATCAGTCCCTAATGCCCAAAAAGTTGGGACCCGCTAATCTACAGCATATTTTCTTGACTTTTATGCCCAGAAATCCCTAAAATAAAATATCTCTAAATTAAATTCCTAATTCCTATTGAAAAATCATAAATATGTGATTCAAACCCAAACCCATCCCATAGACGATATACAGCCACCATCCAGAAGCCAGACCATGGCGGCATCACCAGCTGCTGCATCCTACTCCGATCCCCACACAAAGCAAACTGACACATGCCATGAACACATGGCAAGACCTCAAACTCAGAGCCAAACCAAAGCCCAGGATGTGGCATCACAGCCATCTGCTCAGGACATTACATCAAAAAACTCAGGATATCACAACACTAGAACTCAGGATGTTAATACACAACCCATTATCCAGATCGTTAAAACACAAAAGACTACAAGCACAGAACTTGAGGGAAAATTTTTATAAGATGTTTTACAGGTGGCATTTAGATCCTAAAAAGTTATCATGTATGTATCCAAATGTTCAACCTAAATGCTGGAGGTGTGATTGTTTGGATGCAACATATTTTCATATTTGGTGGACGTGCAGAAAATTGAAAGCATTTTGGATTAAACTTTGGTGGGTAATGAGGAACATTTTGAGGAAGAAGTTTTTCTTGTTGGGAATAGTTAAGGACTGTTCATCAGCCGAAACAAGATTAATTTTGTACATGCTTAATGCAGCTAGATTACTGATTGGACAATACTGGAAGAAGGATTGTGTACCTACTATAAAGGAATGGATTTTGAAGATGTCTAATTTTGCAGAAATGGCTAAGATTTCTGCATACCTGAAAGATAGGACCCATGAAGCTTTTACTAAGGAGTGGAAGAAATGGGTAGTATACATGCAGAATAAATATCAAAGTATGAAGTTTCAAGTAGCACTTGAGTTATAATAATGTTTATTAAATATATAATTGAATTTATATCTTTATGATGATGTACTGTTTGAATTTGATATATTTTTCTTTAAAAATAGCTTAATTTTTTCTATTTTAAAAGGTTAAATTTATTATCTTATTTGATGCTTTTTTGTTTATTCTGTTTAATGATGATTTTTATATTTGAATGATTAAGAAATATTATTAAGAGTAAATTTTGGGATTTATATGATATTTTAATCCAAAACTTAAGATGCCCAACATTATTTTATTATCTTTTTTAAAAAAAGATAAGTGTTATATTTATGTGAAATTTTCTATGATTTTTTATAAATGATTCATGTGGTTATATATCTGGGGGGGGTAATAGATTTTAAAAGTTTAGAATATTCTTTGTACTAATTAAGTTTAAAATTGTTATATTGTTAGTCAGATCTCACCTAAAAAGATGTTGGTTGTTGATCGTAATATATGATTGTTTAATAGTGGAAATCAGGGGGGGGGAAGGGGGGCTGAGGGGGGAGGGGAGGGGGTGGTTGTTGGGGTGGGGGGTTGGGGGGGAAGGCATATTAAAATTGTATTGTAAAACTTTTTCAATAAAAAAAACACAAAAGAATAATGGGCACACATCAAGGACCTCACCCATACAGGATGTTATGAAACAGCTGACTAATCTGCAAACATTAACTCCATCTACAAATCAAGATGTAACAACACAGGCAACCAACTCTCTCACAATAACAAAGCCAGCACCCCACCCCTCCCCACCAGTATTTATAGAGAGATCATGCTTTCCTCGCACAAGCACGAAGCCAAACACACCGATAGATAGATAGATAGATGATAGATAGATAGATAGATAGATAGATAGATAGATAGATAGATAGATAGATAGATAGATAGATAGATATAGATATAGATATAGATATAGATATAGATATAGATATAGATATAGATATAGATATAGATATAGATATAGATATAGATAGATAGATATCTTTGGTTATTTAGGTCTTCTCTCACATAAAATTGGAAGTATCTTGGCCATGTTTCGACGAAATCTCATTCGTCATCTTCAGGCTGGTGTTCTCGGCTTCGTGCTTCCAGGAGCAATGTGAGATCGCAGCTGTCTCTTCCTTTTAACTGCGGTGGGAGCTGATTGGTGGGAGCTTGGCTGTGTTCTGATTGGGTGGCGGTATGTTCTGATTGGTTAGGGGCTTGGCTGTGCTCTGATTGGATGAGGGGGTTGGTTGTGCTCTGATTGGCTGGGGATGTGTTCTGTTTGGGTGGGGGCTTGGTTGTGCTTATAATTTATATTATAGTTTATATGACCTATAGTGATTACTTTTTTAGATTGTTCTCTGACAATGTTCATATAAATGATAAAGGTTCATGAAATGAAATACAACTTTCCAGCATTTTGGGGAAATCAGTGGCTGGAGATTCTTGTAGTACAGAGAACATTTAACCCATCTTCACCTCCAGGGAAGTTATTGATTAGTCACTTTCTGGTTAGACTACTGGAATTGGTTCTACAAGGGGCTGTCTTGAATAGAACAGAAGCTGCAGCTGATCCAGAATGACCCATAGTGCACAATGTTGAGTGCAGCATAGAAATCAATATTCGCCATTCACCATTTCATTAGTGAACTCATGAACCAGGAGTGGGTTCTACTTACCTTTACTACCGGTTCACAACGGGAGTGCATGTGCGCTCGCTTCACTTGCATATCACGCTTCTGCGCATGTGCAGATCGTCCATGATGACATCCAGGTGGGTGGGCAGAGCTTCCCACCACTTTTATTACTAGTTTGCAAGAACTGGACCGAACCAGGAGCAACCCAGCACCGTCATGATTCCTTCCTACCTATCATGATTGTGCCCAGTGCTTCTCTCCTCAGCTTTCTTAATGTGTTCTCTTCCCATTCCAGAGGAGGCGGCAAAACTAAAATAGTTTTGATATTGCTGTGCCCACTGCTAACATCACTTATGATCCCACCCTGTCCCCAGCTGGAAGATAGCATCTTCATTTCCCATCTATTAAAAGCTACCTGTCCTCCCCATCTCAACAATGCCAACTGGAAGGAAAACTCAATGTTGCAAACATAATTAATAGAACAGAATAACAGAGTTGGAAGTCTTCTAGTCTAGACTCCTGCTCAAGCAGGAAACCCTACACTATTTCAAGTTGGCCAATCTCTTCTTAAGAATTTTTAGTATTGGGGTACCCACAACTTCTTGAGACAAATCATTCCATTGATTAATTGCTCTAACTGTCAGGAAATTTATTCTTAGTTCTAGGTTGCTTCTCTCCTTGATTAGTTTCCATCCATTGCTTCTTGTCCTGCCCTCTGGTTCTTTGGAGAATAGCTTGACACACCACCCCCCTCTTCTTCTTCATGGCAGACCCTGAGGTATTTGAACACTGCTTCTTTTCCAACCACAAGTCTCACAGACCGTTTTTGGCAAAATTTATTGAGATGAATGAAGAATCCCAGCAACTGAATTAATTCCCACTTAAATCCAAGATATTTCCACGTGAAGAATTTTTTTCTGACACATCCAGCAAGGAGATAAGTCTCTTTACCAATAATGGAGATTATAGCTGACTCTTTACCTCAGGAGTGTCAAACTCGATTTCATTGAAGGCCACATCAGGGTTGTGTTTGACCTTGGATGGCTGGGGGTGTGTGGCCTAGGGTGAGGGTGGCCATGGTGGGCGTGGCTGGAGTGGATGTGGCCAGGGTGGGCGTGACATGGGACTTGTTTCAGGGCACCTGTGGTGGCCAAGTGCTAAGGCAGGACTTCCCTAAGATCCTCCCTCACACTCATTATAATCTCCCTTCCTTCCTTCCTTCCTTCATTCTGTAGGAAGTTAGCACTCACCCCTCTCCTAGAAGAATGAAATATTTTAGGAAATATTAAAAAGGCAGAATATTATATTTCCCTGGATGCAAAATGGAGAAACATGTTTTAAAAACAAAGCAGCTTCCTGCCTTCCCCGCACTTTGTCAATGGGCCATTACGGCCTCAGGCAAGCTCACTCATTCCCTCCACCTTTGTCAATGGACGTCATCTGCAACACAATAGGACCCATCTAGAAACAGAAACTCATCACATGGCACCTGGGAAGATTACATCAGCTAGCAAGGCTAGCTAAAACCCTCCACCCCCTGGTAGTCTGGCAACCAATCAAGATACTCTTTCTGTGCCCCAAGAAGTTCAAAACTCAGAGAGGGCATAAAACCCATGGACTCTCAGCATCTTTGCTCCTTTTCTGCTCAGGAACTCAAGACATGTGATTCCTGTCCACCATTAAACCATCTTTCCAAGCAGTCTCCATGTTTCCAGTGTCTTTTTCCCCACATGGAACTGGACCCAGAAGGATATTTCTTCCAACACTTCCTTCCTTTTCTTCTTTTTCCTTCCTATGTGGCACCATCTCTGAATTCAGAGCTCAGTCGTATATGTACTATCTGATTCTTGTTTATCTCCCTTTGTATGAAAGTTGTAAACCTCACATACTGTTCTCAAGTTAGAAGCTCCTAAAGCCAAGTACATCTTTCCAGAGAAAATAAAGCATTGGCACAGCAATATGGTTTCAAATTACACAACTATCCTTTCTACAAAAGAAATATGTTTACACTTTTCCAGAGTAACTATCAGCTAAGGCATTGAGTGCTCCATCATGCAGGTTTTTATGAAGAGATTTGACAGCCATATGTCCAAAATGGTATGGGGTCTCCTGCTTGAGCAGGGGGTTGGACTAGAAGACCTCCAAGGTCCCTTCCAACTCTGTTATTCTGTTATAAAACTTTAAGAAGGCCAATGAATGATGGCAGCCTTGGAGAAGGAATAACACAAAGTAAGCAGAGGTCCGGGAAAGTAAAAGATTGTAACTCCCTATACAAAAATTGTGTTCATGTAATATTGCCTTCTTTTTTTTCAGAAACCATCAACTATTTTGGGAGTCTTCCCCACTGCTTCATAGTCAGAACCTGATTGCTCCTGATCTCTTGAAAGCATCTTTTATGTCCTTCCTTTCCTTTGCCCTCCCAGTTTTGTTTGTTTAGATTTTATGAACAGTCCAGCAGCTTCCTTTTTCAATAAATAGCCAGTCAACCCTTTATTTGAATTGTACCAGAATAATGGACTTGGGTTAGGGTTAGGGTTAGAGTTAGGGTTAGGGTTAGGGTTAGGGTCCTTGTTTTGAATGAATCGAACATACATTTGGACATTCTGCTGTAAAAGGTGAAATCTGTCACCCATAAATATGTGCATGACAACTGTGTTTGTTTAAACATCAAGCCTATGGATACACTCGTATTATCCCATAAAGAGGATCTGTTTCCTTGCTATAGAGTTTATAGATTTCTTGAAAGCAGCTTTTATCTCTTTATTCCTCAAGCTGTAAATGATGGGATTTAAACTTGGGGTCACTACTGTGTAGAGCAGGCCAAGGAACCTGCTACTATCCACGGTATATTCTGAGTTGGGATGAATGTAGGTAACAATGCCAGTTCCATAGAAAATGCAGACCACAATGAGATGTGAGGAACAAGTGGAGAAGGCTTTGTGCCTGTTCTTGGCCAGTGGCATTGTGAGAATAGTGGAAATGATGAGGATGTAGGAAAACAGGATGAGCAAAAGAGGTACCAGAATAAATAGAACTGTTACTGTGGCAATGGCCACTTCATTTTTGTAAGTATTGGTGGAGGCCAGTCTCAGAACAGGCATAAGATCACAGAAGAAATGGCTGATTCTATTTGACCCACAGAAAGGAAGGGTAAATATTGATATAGATTGCCCAAGATCCACAGAAACACCAATGACCCATGAAGCAGCAGCAAGCTTAGCACATTCCCTGAGGTTCATGATATATGGGTATTGCAAGGGTTTGCAAATGGCAACGTAGCGATCATATGCCATAACACAAAGAAGACAACACTCAGTGATACCAAAGAGAATAAAGAAACTTAGTTGACACTCACAGCCCCAGAAGGATATGTTTTGGTTCTCTAATAAGAAATTTACTAGCATCTTTGGGCAGATGGTGGAGGTATAGCCAATTTCCGCCAAGGACAAGTTCCAGAGGAAGAAGTACATTGGGGTGTGCAGGTTAGGACTGAAAATGGTAAGGATCAAAATCAAGCTGTTGCCCATCAATGACATGAGGTAAAATATAAGAACCAGGCAAAACAGAGGTTCTCGCATAGTCTTGAAATCTGAAAAGCCAAGTAGGACAATGTCAGTTAAGCAAGTCCAATTCTCTTTCTTCATGATTGAATCCTGAGGACAAAGGAAAAATGAAGAATGGTTACAGAAAGTGGGCATGGCTAGTCTAGTGAAGAGAAGGACCAGGGAGACATGATAGCGGTGTTCCAATTTTTTTTTTAAAAAAAAAAAGTTTTTTTCAGTTTTATTTCTTACACACATAATATAAAATGTACATTTTCTTATACATAATTAATCATACATATACATGTTTTCCTTTTAAAAAGCATTAAAATAAGGCATTTTAATTACATTTGGAGTTGCTGTTGTCTCCTTTCTTCCTCATTTTGCAACAAACCTTCTTCTTCTTTCTTTCCCTTCCCTCCCTACTCTCCTCTCCTAGTTTCTTCTTCCTCCTCTCCTACCTCTTCCTACTTCCCCTTCCTTTCCCCCACTTGGTGTTCCAGTATTTCAGGGGCTGCCAAGGAAAGGAAGGGCTCAAGCTATTTTCCAAGACACCTGAAGGCCAGACAAAGAATAATGGATGGAAACTGGAGAGATTCAATCTAGAAATAAGGAGAAATTTTCTGACAGTGAGAACAATCAACCAATAGAACCGCTTGCCTTCATAAGTTGTAGGAGCTTCATCAATGGAGGCTTTCAAGAAGAGATTGGACTACCATTTGTCAGAAATGGTGTAGGGTCTCCTGCTTGGGTGAGAGGTTGGAGTAGATGACCTACATGTCCCTTCCAAATCTGTTAAGCTGTTAATTAAAATTGTTATTAATTAAGTCATTATTAACAATGAATTAGCCTAGCTACCCTTAAAATCTACACGACTAATATACTATCTTATACTACTATCGATAAATATTTTATTGGATCAATAAAACATTTCATAGAGTTGTACAACAGGAAGAACCAATCCCCAAATATGATGCTAAGGGACATTTTGACCTTACTTTAGAATTGTTTTCTGATATTGATAGAAAGATTCTGGATCGGCCAACAGCAAAGACTGTGAAAGAGCCTATAAAATCACTTGACTCGTAGAGGACCAGAAATTATAGAGAGACAGGTGAAGTTTTTTCTCTAACAAGATCTCCTGACAGAAGCCTGAAGATTCATCCTGGGATTTGATTAATGAGTACCAAAGGACCTTGAGGAAACTTTGCTTAGAAGAGGCAGTAAACCCAGTGCCCTCAGATGCTGGATATTTTGGATTCCATTTCCAGGACTCTCTGTCCATTTCGATCTTATAGCTATTGTAGTCCAGAAGTTGTGAATACTCCAACACTGGAAGTTTTTAAGAAGATACTGGATAACCATTTATCTGAAGTGGTGTAGGGTTTCCTGCCTAGTCAGGGATTGGACTAGAAGACCTCCAAGGATCCTTCCAACTCTGTTATTATGTATGCTCAGTAATCACATGGAAAATCTGTGTGGTATGAATACTTTTAATGTGTCTCTTCCTCCCTGGCTAAAACAATGGCAATTTATTCCATTCATATTCCTCCATATTGTATGATGTTCACATGATTTCAGTCTCAAACTGTGGAATATGTTTCTCATAATTAAATTATTCATTTTGCCCATTTTTATCCTTATACATCTCCAATCATCATGCATGAAGAGGATCTACAGCATATATTGTTGATTTGCTTGCCTCAGAATATCCTAAAACAAAATATCTGCAAATTAAACTCCTAATTCCTAATGAAAAAAAAATCACTTAAAAGCTATACAAAACTCTTTAGGTATATATCTATAGAGCAGGAGTGGGTTCCACTTACCTTCGCGATCGGTTCACAACGGGAGTGCATGCGCAGAGCGTCCGTGATGATGTCTGGGCAAGTGGGCGGAGCCTCTCACCGCCATTACTACCAGTTTGCAAGATCTGGACCGAACTGGTAGCAAGCCACCACTGCTATAGAGGGCAGATATTATGTTTATATAATTTATGGCACACAATGATTACTTTTTTGGATTGTTCTCTGATGGCATTCATATAAATGATAAAGATTCATCAAATGAAATACAGCTTTCCTGCATTTGGGGAAATCAATAGCTGGAGGTTCTTGTAGTACAGAGGACATTTAATCTATCTTTGTCTACAAGGAAGTTATTGAATAGTCCCTTTATTGTAATGGGCTCTACATGAGGCTGTCTTGAAATGAACAGAAGCTGCAGTGGTCCAGAATGTCCCACATTACACAATGTTGGGTGCAGCATAGAATACCAATATAAGACCATTTCAATGTGAGCTCATGTTCCCTTGCTGTCTGCTGTTGTTAAGTGAGTTTTGTCCCATTTTATAACCTTTCTTGGCACAATTGTTAAGTGAATCACTGCAGTTGTTAAGTTAGCAACATGGTTGTTAAATGAATCAGATTCCCACATTGACTTTACTTGTTAGATGATCCCTGGGACGCTGCAACCATCATAATAAGAGTCAATTGTCAAGAAGCTAAATTTTGATCACATTTGATCTCATGACCATGGGGATGCTGCAACAGTCATAAGTCTGAAAAGCAGTCCTAAGTCATTTTTTTCAATGCCATTGTAACTTTGAATGAACTGTTGTATCTCAAAGATACTGTATACACTTATTGTGAAGGACTGAGGGAAAAGACAGTTGCACTGATACAAAATATTTTTCATGGATATATATGTCATTAACACTGCATGACAGTATCTGTAATCCACTTAATTTTTTTCCATATAGTGTGACATTATGAGGACCCCTCTGATTTTCATCTTAAGAAAAGCAGGTTATTGTTCTGTCCCCGTCTCACACACACACACACACACACACACACACACACACACACACAGCCGGGGGGTTAAATAAACTGTCAGGCAACCAATTAGTCCGATGAGACGCTTGGTAGCAACCCCAGCAGCAGCTGCTTGCCAAGACCTTTTATCAACAGAGAAGAAATACACACAAATAACAATTGTCCAAGAATAAATCCGAAGCCGAGATGCAAAGTGACTCAAAGGAATTCGTTTTGTCCGTCACAGAGTCTGAATGGCTAACTCACCCCCTTTTATAGCCTGTGGGGTGTGGTCCAGTGAGTCAGATAATCACGGGTACGCCTTCCCTTTTGCTGTGCACATTTGTCTCTGCGACGCTGACGAGAGTCCAGCCAGTGCTTATCTCCTTTGTCGCTGTCCACCTATGGCTGCGGGGATGTGCTTGGCTCTGGGCCTATCTCTTGCCCTTCGGTGTCCTCCGGAGGCATTGCCAGAGAGGGGGGTCCTGGAGAGGGAGGGCTTGCCAACTCCTCTCCCTCACTCTCAGAGTCTGCATCTGCTGATGACACAGGCTCAGACAACGGAGCCACAACAGTTATGATAGGATTATACACACAGCATACATTCTATGCCATAAAATTAAAAGAACCATGGTGACACAGTGGTTAGAATGCAGTATTGCAGGCTAATTCTGCTGACTGCCAGCAGTTCAATTCTCACCAGCACAGCCTTCCATCCTTCCGAGGTTGGTAAAATGAGGACCCAGATTGTTGAGGGCAATATGTTGACTCTGTAAACCACTTAGAGAGGGCTGTAAAGCACTGTGAAGTGATATATAAGTGTAAATGCTATTGCTATATACAGTGTACGTAGCAAATACTGATTTCTGTGGAGTGGGAGATACTTCATACATGACAATTGCAATCCCATAATTCATGCTAAATCCAATGAAGTGGAAAGTCAAGACAAAGAAGGTCTTTTATGTGTCTCCTGAGGATATAGCAATAGAAATAGCACTTAGACTTATATACCGCTTTACCATGCTTTACAGCCCTCTCTAAGTGGTTTACAGAGTCAGCATATCACCCCCAACAATCTGGGTCCTCGTTTTATCCACCTCAGAAGGATGGAAGGCTGAGTCAACCTTAAGCCTGGTGAGATTCGATCTGCCAAATTGCGGGGATCTGGCAATCCGCAGAAGTAGCCTGCAGTACTGCACTCTAACCACTGCGCCACCGTGGCTCATATGCTGAAGATGGCCACTAAAAGTACAGGAACATTACCATAATAAAAACCAAGGGTGCCAAGATTACATCTGAGCAAGGGAGAGGGATATCCATCTCAGATAGTATGCCTGTTATTTAAGGAGAAGACACTCGTAAATGAAATAGCTGGTTCCCTTGGATCTGCAAAAATGTGATATGGTCAACATCTGAACTGGAGATAGTAATGTACAATAAGACCAGGTTATTGGGAAGAATCTATTACCTGGGAGGTGACTTTGAAGTTTATAATGACTTTATAAATTAGTAATGCCATGATTATAATGAGGTAAGACTCACTGTAAGCAAAATATTGTACAATAGAATTGTACGGAATATATGGAATTCGTGTAGGTAGCATATTCCTGGTTTGAGTTCAACCCACTGTTTGCTTGATAAGAAAAAACAGGATAACAGTGTCTTAAAGTAAGACAATTGATTATAATTACTTTCAAAACTGAAGTCTGACTTATGGTAAAAATTGTTTAATTTTATCAGTTAATTTCTTCTGTTTGGGGATGAATAAATATTTTTTTAAATCCCAGTAACCCAAACCCAAAACTATTTTTGTTTTAACTTTTTTCAGTTTTATGAGGGTTTTTACAGGAGAAATACTGGAAATAAACAAAGCAATAAAAAGGAAGAATACGCAATAAATTAAATAATGCCATATAAAAGACAATTAACCATTTTTTATTAACCCTACACAGAACCAAGAAATAAAAGACAATAGGAAAAATGCTAACTATTGCCATTTATACTAATAATTTTAATTTCATATTCAAAGCTTTACTCTTTTTCTAAATGCTTAAAATGTCACTACAATTTGAAGGCCAACAACCAAATGCATTGAGTGCTCTTTACATGACATATATGTTCACATGTTCCTTTGGTCGTGAGGTGACCCTCTTCTTGACCATGTCAGCATGACATCATATGGCAAGAAATGGGCATTGAGCCAATATCTGAGAAAATATGGAGAAACAGCTACAGTGCTATGGTTATGTCCTCAGCAACTATCACACACAGGTGCCTGTAATCCAGGTGTGAGTTCTACTTACCTTTATTACCAGTTTGCAACGGGATCGAACATACGCATGAGTGAAGTGAGCATGTGTATCTAGCTTTTGCACATGCGCAGATCGCCAATGATGACATCTGGGGTGGTGGGCGGGGCCTCCCGCCAGTTTTACTACTAGTTCTTGTGAACCAGTCCGAACCGGGGGCAACCCTCCACTGTTGTAATCGCCTTCCACTTTAACACAGATGGCAAGTGGTCAAATGGAAGTCTGAAGTAAAGATGTCAAAACACAGTAAATGTAGACATAAAAATTGCCAACATGGACCCAGATGCTCCTTTGATCGTGCAAGATAGTGTTCGTCAATCCAAAAATTAGATTTTGTACTTGCAGGAATAAAGCTAGGAAAATGATGCTGACAATCACATTTCTTTTCTATATTGTAGTTACATCTACTTCCTGTCTGTTTGTTGTGTTGATGTACTAATAATTAAAAAATAAACTTATAAGCATGTGTTGTTTAAGTCAATATATTGCATGTGGGAATCCTTATGGCTCCTGTTTACATTATTGTTCTAAGAAAATGGCCAATCAATACTTTTCTAGCATACAATCATAATCAATTCAGCATTTATTTCAGGTTTCATCACTTATTAACTCTATCTCCAATGGGAATCATTCAAGAAATAAGAGTAATGGCATTTTCCAGAGTTCCTTTTATCCCATCAGTATTTGAGTGAGATGTTGATTTCTTGAAGAGAAGAATGATTGATGTAAAAGGATCATATCAATTATTATTGAATTGTTACATTGAATTATAACCTAAAGAAAACCCATGACTACCATGATTACCTTGACACTAATGTTTTGAACGCAGTTTTTATCTCTTCATTTCTCAAACTGTAAATGATGGGGTTGAGGCTTGGTGTCACTACTGTATAAAGCAGGGCAAGGATCCTGTTATCATCCACAGAAGATTCTGAATTGGGATGAATGTAGGTAACAATGATGGTTCCAAAGAAAATGAAAACAACAATGAGATGTGAGGAACAAGTGGAAAATGCTTTGTGCCTGTTCGTGGCCACTGGCATTGTGAGAATAGTGGAGATGATTAGAATGTAGGAAAAGACAATGAGTAAAAGGGGAATCAGGCCAAATACCACAGTCAGTGTGGCATTGGCCACTTCATTTTTGTAAGTATTGATGGAAGTCAGTGTCAGAACAGGCATAAGATCACAGAAAAAATGACTGATTCTGTTTGACCCACAGAAAGGAAGGGTGAAGATTGAAACAGATTCCCCTAAACAGACGGAAATTCCAAAGATCCATGAGATGGCAGCTAGTTTCACACATTTCTTGTAGTTCATGATACAGGGGTATTGCAAGGGCTTGCAAATGGCAACATAACGGTCATACGCCATAGCACAAAGAAGACAACACTCAGTGACACTAAAGAGAAGGAAGAAGCACATTTGACATCCACAGCCCCAAAAGGATATAGTCTGGTTCTCTGATAATAAATTTACTAGCATCTTTGGGATGATGGATGAGGTATAGCCAATTTCCAAAAAAGACAAGTTCCAGAGGAAGAAATACATTGGGGTGTGGAGGGTGGGACTGGAAATGGTGAGGATCAAAACTAGGCTGTTGCCTATCAAGGCCATGAGATAAAATAGTAGGACTGGACAAAACAGAAGTTCTTCCATAGACTTGAAATCTGAGAAGCCGAGCAGGAGAAACTCAGTCAAACAGGATTGGTTGTCTTTTTTCATGGTATCATACATGTAGTAACCTCAAAAAAGAAAGGGAACATTGAATAATTAAACAATTCTTCTAAAGAATTATTAAAATGATATTCCTTTCTCCAGCTAGTTACCTGTATGCTGCTTTCTTTGTATTACTAAGAAATAGTAAAATGGATTAAATCCTTGGAAATAGGAAAGGGAGCATGACATTTTAATTTATTGTCCTGTAAATTTAATTGTGATTATATTACCTTAGTGAATCACACAATCATTCTAGGATCTTTTCCCAAAACTGAATTGTCCTCAAGCTCTCAGTTTGGTCCCTCAAGTCTGTGTTCATTTTTTTAATTGGTTGGCTTACCATATGATACTGTTACTAATTTAGGGATTTTTTAAAAAAACATGAAAATTCAGACAGAATCATCAATATTTTTACACATTTCCTTTGAAATACATCCTCTCTATATCTGAAAATTTGCACTAGTATTCCAAATAGGAGTCACTTCAGATTTTATTCCACTAGTCATTGCAGTCTGTAGGGGGGCAGTATCCCTAGCATCATCTCCATTTCAAGATCGTTGAGCCAGTGCTATCCAAAAACTTTCCAGCATGGTGTCACAGTGTGAGGTTACCTTCCCACGGAAGTAGTATGTATTTATCTATTTGCCTGAGTATGCATTCAAACTGCTAAGTGAATAGGAGTTGGAGCAAATAACGGGAGCTCACCCGTATGTGTCACTCAGGCCTCGAACTCGGGCTGCCAGCTTTTCAGCCAATAAGCTCAGCATCTTTAAATGCTGAACCACTCCAGGTATTCCAAGTAGAAAATCAAAAATGCTAATGGGTTAAGGTATCAGGCTAGAAATAAGGAAACCAGGAGTTCTACTTCCTCCCAAGGTACAAAGGCAGCTGGGTGACCTTGAGCCAGTGGTGGGATCCAGCCAGTTCGCACCACTTCGGGAGAACCGGTTGTTAACTTCTGAGCAGTTTGGTGAACTGGCTGTTGGAAGAAATCATTAGGGCAGAGAACTGGTTATTAAATTATTTGAATCCTACCACTGCCCTGAGCCTGTCATTTTCTCTCAGCTTTAGGAAAGAGACAAGGGCAAACCACTTCTGAAAAATCTTGCAAAGACAACTGAAGAGATTAGTCCAGGAAGTGTCTGGGAATCAGATAAGATTGAACGGAAGGAGAAAAAAAAATAGGGGAAGGATTGGAAATTGGAAAAAAGTGGCTTAGATTGAAGAAAACTTCATTACCCATTAGCAGCACTTTGTTTCCATTATATATCATCACTGGTCAGCCATCTTCCAACGTTTTGTTATTATTATATTGTCCTACTGTCCCCATTTATTCGTACCCATTTCCTGTGGTCATATCCATGTATATACTTATTCCTGTTATCTCGTACATGTTTGTCAAACAAAATAAATAAAATAAAATCTTTTCCATCTAGACAGACCAAGAAAATATACAACTTTAGACATGATGTGCCCCAGGCTCAAAAATCTTAAATGTTAAAGCATCACTGAAAAACTGACAATAAAACTCTCTTAATGTTTCACTGAGTATCTTTTGAAAATAAAACTTCATAAAGTTGCATAAAGTGAAGAACCAAGCTATAAAATATTATCTTACTTCGTCAAACTTTTTCTGATTATTTTTAAAGAGATGGGATATTTCTTCTTAAGGAAATCCTGAAATTATATAATATTCGCTGGCAATGTAACAATCTGAAGGCTCCTCTACCATAGAAGAATCTTCATAAAGTCTTTCCTCTGAAAAACAAATGGTTGATATTATGGAAGCCGTTTATATAAACCCATCTCAAAGATGTTAAGGAGTCCCTGAATCCTAGAGGATTCAAACCTCCAGAGAGACTAGAGAACAAGCAGGATTGGTTGTTGTTTTTCATTGTATCATCCGGATGGAAGCCTGAAAACAAAGAAGAAACATTAAAGAATTAAACAATTCTTCTGAAGAATTATTAATAATTATATTGCCTTCTCAAGCTAGGCACCTCTATGTTTTTCATTTGCATTTACTCAGAATTAGTAATTTGGATTAAATCCTTTGGAAATAGGAAAGAAAGGCTGCAATTTTAATTTAGTGACCAGTGAATTAATTTGTGATTATATTATCTGAGTGAATCACACAACCACTCTAGGATCTTTTCTCAGAACTCAGTAGTCGTTGGACTCTCAATTTGGTCCCTCACATGTGTGTGTATGTATATGTGTGTGTTTTTATTGGTTACCCTGCCATGTAATAATTTCTGTTACTCTTTCAGGATTCCTATAAATAATGAAAATTCAATAATAATTACAAACATTTTTACACATTTCCTTTAAAATGCATCCCTTCAACATTGGAAATTTTGCATTAATATTCCAGCTAGGAAGTAAAAAAGCATCAAACTAGAAACTGGGAGACTGGGAATTCTAGTCCAGCCCAAGGCACAAAGGCAGCTGGGTGACCTTTGGCCAACCATTTTCTCTCAGGCATAGGTAAGAGACAAGGACAAAACACTTGTCAAAAACTCTTACAAAAAAAACTGAAAGGATTTGTCCAGACAATCTCAACTTGGAAATAACTTTATTATTTCTGGAGAAATAACTTTTTGGTCTTCCCAAAGGACTTAAAACCCTACTGTGTTTTTTGGAGTATAAGATGAACCTTTTTCCCCCTAAAAGTGGGTGAAAATTTAGGTGCATCTTATACCCCAAATGTAGCCCCGCCCACCCACTGGCCCCCATCCTTTGGCCTCTGCCTTGCAGCAGTGACCTCCTTGCAAGCAAACAGAAAGAAAAAACAGCTCCTTTCACCTTTAGCACAGCCTGATTAGCACAAGTTGATTGGATCGGCCTCCTGACTCTCAGTTGATTTCATCTCAGCTGCTTTGCACAGGGCTCTGCTGCTTGCAGCAAAGAGATAAATTGCTGGAGCAGGTTTTTTTCTTCCTTGTGCTAATCAAGCTATGCTGAAAACGAAAATGAAAGTAAAGTGGGCTGTTTGCTGTTTGCTGCAACAAGGCAAAATTGCTCAGAGGCAGAGGGAGATTTCTTTTTCTTCTTTTTCCTCACCAAAAAAGGTAGGTGCGTCTTATACTCCGGTGCGTTTTATACTCCGAAAAATATGGTAATTCTTCTCCCAATCCTACGGGCAGGATCAGTGGTGGGATTCAAATAATATAACAACCGGTTCTCTGACCTAATGACTGGCTGGGTGGGTGTGGCCATGGTGGGCTTGGTCAGAGGGTGCAACAGGCTGTACTTGGCCTCCTGCGCTCCGCTGGAAGTGAAAACAGGCCACGGGGGAGGGGGCCACACCTCACCCCCTGTGCCCCATTTTGAGCCTAGTAGGCCTCCCTGCAGCCTCCTGGTAGCACAAACGGGCCATGTGGGGAGTGCATCACGCACACACACATTTCTGTGCCCGTTTTGGGCCTAGTAGGCCCAAAATAAAGGAAGTCCAATTGCCTTTTGAAAAAGCACCTTTGAAGCAATTGTGACCCAGAAGACTGAGAATTTCCATAGCACCTACCGGTAGCTTATGATGCCAAAGGTATAAAAATCTTCCATTCTGCAAAATTGCAAAGTGAAAGAAACCTAAGTGTATCACTGAAAAAAGAATAATCATACTATCCCTTCAAACGATGTTATTCTGAACGTTTAATGGATGATAAATAATCGAAGGCGATAGAATATAATTAGCCTGATTCCTTGCTCACTCTGACTGAGTTCTTTCCTTAGCAAGAGAAGAATTCAGAAGAAAGGAAATAACAAGCAAGATTCATTTGATGATGGGTTTTGGAATCATAGCACTGAGATTTTAATCTGAAGACAATTTCTTCTTTTTTTAAGAATGGGGTTACCCGTAAAAAAGAAGAAAAAGAAGAAATTGTAATCATATTAATGAAGTTTCCCGCTCTAGTCTGGTGGATTTTAATCCGGAAAAAAATTCTTAATGGAATGATTTATTATAATTCATTTTTTATTCTGATTTTCTTCTATATGCCAAAAAGAAAGATATAACCTAAGCCAAATACTGTAATAGAGACAAGGTTTAGAATGTATCAGAAATATTTTGGGGATTCAAACTCGCCCCCAAAATGAAGGGGATCAACAGGCAATTCACCTTGTCAAAATAAGAAAAAGATATATTCATACTCCTTGCATGGTAATTTTGTTTGCAGTTAGTGTGAACTCCTTAAAGTCATGACATTACTGACTTAAAGGAAGACAATTCTACACAAGGTCATCATAAGTGTCAAGATCTCCTTCCAATTAGTAGCTGCTTCCTGGTTAAGTGGTTTCACTGGGTTTTTCAATGCTACTCTGCAGAAACTTTCCCCTAAGGTCTATCCATTTACCAAATGCCCAGGATGAATCCTTGGGCTTCTCTCAGGAGATCTTGTTAGAGAACAAAATTCTCTCCTATTTCTAAAATTTTCCCCTAAGGTCTATCCATTTACCAAATTCCCAGGATGAACCCTTGGGCTTCTCTCAGGAGATCTTGTTAGAGAACAAAATTCTCTCCTATCTCTAACATTTCTCATCCTCTAGGAGTCAATTGATTTTAAAGGCGCCTTCACAGTCTTTGATGTTGGCTGATGAAAATTGTCTGCATATATGAAATACATTTTTTCCAGAAAAAAAGGGATAGATGAAGAGTCATGTATGGCACTGAAATTTTTGAGACCAGTGCATATTAGTACATCTCCAGTTTTTCAGAAGGCAAACTATTCCTTCATCTTTCTATAACTATCAGAAAAAAATTCAAAAGTAAGATTTGAAAGTAAGACTTAAAAGTAAGACTTACTATTTTCCCTAAGGTCATCTTTGGTGGTTTGGTTATTCCTGTTGGGCAACATCATTGAAAATTTTATTGATCTAATTGACTAACAGCAATATAAGGAAACAGGATCTAGAGTTCAAGGATAACAAGCCTATTTTCTTGTTAGGAATTGTTTGGTTCTTTATTTAATGATCGTCTTGTGTTCTCAGGCTTCCATATGGATGATACCATGAAAAAAGACAATCAATCCTGTTTGGACGAAATTGTCCTTCTAGGCTTCTCAGATTTCCAGTCTACGCAAGAGCTTCTCTTTTGCCTGGTTCTAATGTTCTACCTCATGACTTTGATGGGGAACAGTTTGATTTTGATCCTCATCATTCTCAATCCCACCCTTCATACCCCAATGTACTTCTTCCTCTGGAACTTGTCCTTTTTGGAAATTGGCTACACTTCCACCATCAGCCCAAAGGTGCTAGTGGACATATTATCAGACAATCAGACTATATCCTTTTGGGGCTGTGGGTGTCAAATGTGTTTCTTCATACTCTTTGGTCTCGCTGAGTGTTGTCTTCTTTGTGTCATGTCATATGACCGCTATGTTGCCATTTGCAAACCCTTGCAATACCCATATATCATGAAATTCAAGAATTGCGCTAAGCTTGCTGCTGTATCATGGGCCACTGGTGTTTTTGTGAGTTTGGGACAATCTGTTTCCATCTTCACCCTCCCCTTCTGTGGATCAAATAGAATCAGCCATTTTTTCTGTGACATTAAGCATGTTCTAAAATTGGCTTCCACCGATACCTATAAGGATGAACTGGCCATTGCCATACTAGCTGCTCTAATTATCTTAACACCGCTTTTGCTCATCCTTTTTTCCTATACCCTCATCCTCTCCACTATTTTCAACATGCCTGGGGCCAAAAATAGGCGCAAAGCATTTTCCACTTGTTCCTCACATCTCACCGTGGTCTGCATTTTCTATGGAACCTGCATTGTTACCTACATTCATCCCAACTCAGAATATACCATGGATAGTAGCAGGTTCCTTGGCCTGCTCTACACAGTGGTGACCCCAAGCCTGAATCCCCTCATTTATAGCTTGAGGAATAAAGAGATAAAAGCTGCTTTCAAGAAATATGTAGCCAGGAAACAGGTTTCCTTTATGGAATAATCTTAGTATATCCAAGTATAATCTCTTCAAATCAGTGAGGTTATTGTGCACATATTTATGGGTTACAACAGAGTTGTAATATAGAAGAATAGAGTTGGAAGAGATCTTGGATGTCTTCTCGTCCAACCTCCTACTTAAGCAGGATATCCTACACCATTTCAGGTAAATTGTTATCCAGGCTCTTTTTTAAAAACTTCCAGTGCTGGAGCATTTACAATTTCTCTTTAGCTCTAAGTTGCGTCTCTCCTTGATTAGTTTCCACCCATAGTTACTTGTCCTACCCTCAGGTGCTTTGGAGAATAGCCTGACTGACTCCCTCTTCTTTGTGGCAACCCCGGAGATATTGGAACACTGCGATTATGTCTCCCCTAGTCCTTCTTTTTCATTAAACTAGACATACCCAATTCCAGCAACCATTTTTAGCCTCCAGTCCCCTAGTCTACTTCTGAGAATACCAGTGGCAGATTGCACCCTTTAGAGCAGAATGATCCAGAAGTGTGATAGATTTATTCAAAGAAATGGAGAGTCCTGAAAGGTAGCCTAAGTTCATTATTGCAGTAGAATTCAAATAAAAGATTGATTACCCATCTGCCCAGAACATCTGCAAAATAGGTGCAAAAGAATCGACATAAAAATTGATTTCAAGAAGGCATTCTCAAGGAGATGGATCTTCTTTATGTAACAATCCAAGAATGTAGATGTTTTCATCCCTTAATCAGATTGCGGTTCTTGTGCTCATGTTATGGGTAAAAATAAAATCCAGAAGATGCTGCGAGTAGATGTTTCCCTTCCACCCTGCATTACCCAGAGTTGGAGATAATTTATTTCAAGAAGGTAAGAACCCTGACCAGAAACGTAAATCTTTTATTCTGGTAAAACAAGTAAATGATTGAACAGCCATTTCCTTACAAGGAAGACTAATAGGTTTAACAGTAACAGAGTTGGAAGGGACCTTGGAAATCATCTAGTCCAACCCCCTGCTTATGCTGGAGACCCGTACTAGGGATTCAAACTCAACCTTTCTGATTTGAACGGCTCACCTTTCTGATCATCAAGCTCAGTGTCTTAGCCACTGAGCCACCTAATCAGCTAACTAGTTCAAGGAATATGGCGGAAAAATGGAGAAGGGTGAAAGAACAAAGAAGTAATGTGTGGGGGAAGAAGGACCAGGTTAGAGCAAGGAGAATGAGACAGGTTAGGAGAAGAGGCTGAGCTGCAAGGCAGGGTTAAACATGTCCAGAGTTTAGAATCATTACTTTGTCCTGAAAGAAACTAAGTCAAGTACCCTGAAAATTCCATTCAACCTTTTCTATTGCCAATTTAGCTTTGACCATTAGTTGACTAGATTCTGGTATTAGAAGTATCAACAATAAACTCTTCTCTGCTTTGAGCTCAACAAATGCTCCTGGTTATTTGTGCTTGACGACAGATTCCCTGAGAGAACAATGCATGGGCATCAACCGCATGCCCTGCTGATGAATGGAGGGCTTTGGATCTGTGATTTCTTAGGGTTGTGTTTGAACCAGGGGCCTCGATACAAGCACTTTGAAATGTAGATTGATTTACTAACAGCTCTGGATTTGATAAATATCAACATAGTATAATAAGCTAGGTTCCTTTCTCCTCCTGATTTATCAAGGGAAGAATTCAGAAGACAGAAAATAAAAACAGAAGACCCACTTGTGATGAGTTTTAGAGTGGTAGCACCGAGTTTTTCTGATACGTCAATTTAACCCACTAAAGAGAAGATACTAAGACTCATCAGATGAATGAAGTTTCCCCTCAAGGCCAATTGTTTCTAATCCAAAAAGAAACTCTTGACAGTTTATTTTAATTCATTTATTGTGATTTACGTATACAGGTAATCCTTGAGTTACAACAGTTCCCTTAGCAACCATTTGAAGTTATGACCTCATAACTTACAACACAATCCAGAGGTTACGAATGTTGCAGGCCCATAGCAGTCGTTCAGCCTAACAAATGACCGAAGAGGCATTGCAACGTTCACCCTGAGTATTTCTGCCCACCTCCCTCCGGACTCACTTCCCTTGCAAAGATGTAGCAAGCTGTGTTCTCTCCAGTCTCTCTGCCATGGTTTTTTTTTTCCATGTGTCCCTGCAGGCTCCGATTATCTTTGCAAAAAGCTTTTGACAGAAAGAACGGAGGCCAGGAGTTGCTTGTACGCCCCTCCTGGCCTCCGTCCTTCATGCCAAAAACCTTTTGCAAAGACAGTTGGAGCCAGGAAGTAATCATTCACCTCTGCAGGCTTTGGCCAGCTTTCCCCAAGGCCTTTTCTGCCTCCCCACTTCCTTCCTTTGGGCCAAAAGCTTTTTGCAAAGATGATCAGGGCTCTGCAGTCTCCTTTTATGGAATAATTCTAGTAGATCCCGAGGTTTGATCTCTTCAATACAATGTGGTTCAGGGGTGGGTTCCACTTACCTTTACTACCGGTTTGCAGCGGGAGTGTGCACGCGCTTCATATTATATGAAGGAGCCTGTGTAGCGTAGGGGGCTAATGCCTCCTACTAAAGGCAGCAATTAACACCAGCTGCCTATAATTTCTGTGAGTTCAATCCCAGGCAGGCTCAAGGTCGACTCAGCCTTCCATCCTTTCTAAGGTGGGTAAATTGAGGACCCAGTTTGTGGGGGCAATAAGCTGACTTTGTATAAATATACAAAAGTATGAACGCTATTGCTTATCGCATTGTAAGCCGCCCTGAGTCTCCGGAGAAGGGCGGCATATAAATAAAAATAAAAATAAAATAAAAAATAAAATAAAATAAAATATAATAAATTAATATAATAAAATCACCCCCTGCTCCAGCAACAGCACCTCACATGAACAATTTAATGGGCTCCATCCCGCTCTGGGTTCCCCAGGCCCTCTGGCAGAATCAGGTCTTCAGAAGAGTGTTAGAGTGGGGAGGATAATGTTACAGAGAGAGGGAGCCACCACGGGGAAGGAATTCCTATTAGATCCATCCAGAAGGCAAAAGGTCAGAAAATGTTGGAAATTGTAAATGAAAATGTAATTTGCTCTAATCTTGAGTGTAGGAAATATGACTTCTGCAATAGAGTAGTAAATGTCTTGAACATTCTATCTGATCCTGTTGTTAGTCTCGCTAATCCCCATACCTTTTACCTTCAACTGTCTACCATGGACCTTTCATGTTTCTTAAGAGCAGTGGTGGGTTGCTCCCGGTTCAGACCAGTTCACAAGAAACGGTAGTAAAACTGGCCTGAGGCCCCACTCACTGACCCAGATGTTGTCATCGGCAATCTGCGCATGCACAGCGAAGGCGTGTGCATGAGCGAAGCAAGCACGCATGTGCGATCCCGTTGTGTACCGGTAGTAAAGGTAAGTAGAACCCACCCCTGCTTAAGAGGTCCCTAAGGGGGCGTGCATAACCACACCAGCGTGCCTACCGTCCCTATTGTCATCATTCTATGTGTTTATGGCTACGTTTTGCCTATTTATATCCTTTTTTTTTTCATGTGTCCATGTCTATATCTATATTTTCATGTGTCCATGTCTATGTCTATATTGTTGCTTGTTTCCTTGTACTTGTTGGTTGATAGAAACAAACAAACAAACAAACAAATAAAATAGTCAGCATCTGAGGGCACAGGGATTTCTAACCCTGCTGCCAGTAATGCTTTTAACCAGGTCAAATGTTTCCCCTGACATTAAGCTATGAAATGCCCTCTATGAAATCTCAAGCTTCTATCAGGAGACCTTGTTAGTGAAAAGACTTTTAAGTATCTCAAAAATTTATGATCCTGCAGGAATCAAGTTAAAGTCTCCATTGTCTTTGATGTTGAAGGGTGCAAAAAGCTTACATATAGGAGATATTTGTTTCCAGAGGAAGGATTATATGGCTTCACTTACATAGTAGTCAGTGAATGTTAAAGCATTTCATAAGAAGAAATATCCCATCTTTCTAAAAATATCAGAAAGCAATACAAAAGTAAGATCAATGTCTCATTGTTTACCTAAGATAAATGTTTGGTGGGTTGATTTCTCCCTTACACAACTTTTTATTTTTAATTTAATTTATATGCCGCCCTTCTCCAGAGACTCAGGATGGCTTACAATGCGTTAAGGAATAGCCTTCATACTTTTTTATATACCTGTTTAGTAGGGCTTTCCCCCCCCTCAAGCGGGGTTCCGTTTTTTTAATATACAAAATCAGCTTATTGCCCCCACAATCCGGGTCCTCATTTTACCTACCTTGAAAGGATGGAAGGCTGAGTCAACCTTCAGCCTGGTGAGACTCAAACACCAGGCAGCTGGTGTCACTTTAACACTACTTAAGCTGCTGCTTAAGCTGCTGCGCCACCAGGCTGCTTCTTGAAAATATATTTTATTTGTAGAAGATATATTAAGTGAAACATTAAGAAAGTTTCATTTTCAGCTTTTTCCTTTTATGCTTATGTGTTTTTTTTTAAAAAAAAGCAATGTGGCTTTGTACAGGTAATCTAAAATTTCTTGACAGAAAAAAGTACTATCTCAATGAAAAAAAAAGATTCTTTAATTAACAAGAGTGATGGATCATATGGTGGATTATACAGAATGTTCTGAAAAAAGGGATAAAATATACTCCACAGCTGTTTTTGTTAGGTATTGTACAAAACTGTACGGTAATAGAAACTAAGTTGATGTTGAATTTAATAACTGCAGCAAGACTTTTGGTGGCGCAGTATTGGAAGAAGGAAGACCTACCATCTATTGAAGAATGAGCATTAAAAGTAATGAACTTAGCAGAAATGGCAAAAAATTCAGCATATTTAAAAGACCATTCACACGAAAAATTTAGGTTGGAATGGAAAAGATGGATAGAATATATGCAAGGCAAATATAAGACTAGAAAAGTACAGTTAGTTTTTGAATAAGGAATGGGTTAAGACAGTGTTAAAAGGTACTTAAGGTTAGATTTGTTAAAGGGAGTTAAAGGTTCAAGAGGGTGAAAGGTTCAAGACTATAGATTACTAGCTTAAATTAGCATGTGATACTCTGTATTTTGCTTTGAGAAGTGGGGTGTGGATTAGGGAGGGGAAGAGGAATGGGGGGGAAGGGGAGATATATGTAAAACTTTTTAAAATTTTCAATGAAAAAAAAAGAATGATGGATCATGGATGGACACAAATCTCAGCTAATGAGAAATTAAGCTACTAAATCAGATTTCTGCAAGTTCCAATGCTTCACCGATCTTAGAATTTCAAAATTTCTAGACAGAATGTCAGCCAATTTCATGCACAAAAAGCACATTATTCCAAGATAATGAATTTTAAACATTGAAGATATTGTTACAGAATACAGAATTCCTGAAAATAATATACAAATTATACAGAATGTCTAAATTATACCTACACCCTAAACACCAGGTGGGCCACATTTAAAATACTAGCATTGAAAATTCTGTCCATTCAATTCTAGGAAAGAGAACTAGAAAGATTGCCTAAAATGATGTAAACACACACAAAATACACATAACACTAAATTAAATTTGAGGCTCTTTTTCATTTTTCCAAGGACTTTATCCAACCTGTTATTTTTGAGTAAGCAATTCATCTCATCATGGGGAGAATCCATCTTTGTGGTGGATAATTGACTGGGTGACACAAAATACTTTTATCAAAATAGGATAGCGGTTTCTTGCATAACACATTTATTTGTTAATAATTGTTCATAATAATTGTTTAATTGCACATTTCTCTTGTGACCTCAGGCTTCAATCTGGATGGTACCATGAAAAACGACAACCAGACTTGCTTGACTCAGATTGTTCTGTTGGGCTTTTCAGATTTCCAGACTATACGAGAACTTCTGTTCTCCATTGTGAGGTGGAGACAGCAGCCAGGAGTGGGTTGAGCTCATGCCAATCAGATAAGGACTGAGCCTGTCAAAGCTAAATCCCGCCCCTAGCACGGGGCTTCCCAGCTTTGCTCAGTTCTTCAGACTGGACGGTTGTGTGGAATTGTTCTCCTTCACCCTTTTTTTTTTTCTATAGTCTATACATTTCGGATTTTTCTGGCTTTGATTATTTGGACAGTGACTTTGACCTTCCTTTGCATACTGGATGACTGATTAGTTTTAAAGTGAGGTGTTTTATCATCTTACCTGTTTCTCCCCTTTGGACTTGCAGAATCACCCTTTCACTGGTCAGTAAGTGGGGGTTGGTGGAGCGTAGCGCTCCCTTGGGGAGTCAAATTGTCTTATTTACGATTAGCGGCAGCTTTTCTTAGCTCAAAATTGTTCCTTTTTATAAGTGGAGTTTCTGCGCTCCCGTTATTAACAAGCGCCGCCATTTTGAATGACAGTTTAAATTTAAAGGGGAAGCACTTTCCCTTTCCTTTAAATCTGCCCGTTACCTTCTGGCCTAGGCTGTTGTTGGTCCTTGCTTAATTGCAGGATCTTTAACGTTATTTGTTTTCAATTGTGAACTTAATCAGCTGTAAATCGAGCGAAGTGCTTCTCGTTTATAACGAAGCTGCTCGCGTTCCTCTCAGCTGGCTGTCATTGCTGTTTTACATCCAGGCAATTTGCGAGAGCTTTCAAGCCCTTTTAATTAATAAGTTTGTTTCGCCACAGCCTGCCTCAGCTGTCTTGTGGGCCTTTGTTTATTAGCAGGTCCTTTTTGACTTCACTCCATCTTTTTCAAAGGAGCTCTGTTTGGCCAGTCTTATCTGTGGAGTTTTTTGCGCTCCCTTTAATTGTAGGCTTGGCAGATATATTGAGGCAAGACTTTTGCTCTCCCTGTATTTACGCCCAATATTTAGGGCTCTTTCTTTTTATTGTGGAGTTAATTCTATATTCTCTGCTGAAGGGACGCTGTCAATTGTGTCAAACTATATTTTTACAATTTCTCTGAGTGAGGTCCAACGGCGGCCATTTTGTTGGGCATAATTATTCAGATCAGGCGGCCATTTTGGGTGCATCAAATTTTTGAGCACCAGTTCTTGCAATCCCGACATCAATATGCCTAAGGCAACAGACAAAAGTAAACATGGCCGCAAGGCCTCTGTGCAACA
The DNA here is from genome assembly GCA_038048745.1 of Coluber constrictor foxii. Taxonomy (NCBI): domain Eukaryota; kingdom Metazoa; phylum Chordata; class Lepidosauria; order Squamata; family Colubridae; genus Coluber; species Coluber constrictor. Next base: position 51,391,732 of record CM075961.1, read on the forward strand.
ACAATCTATTTCTGCTCAGTTGGAATCAGAGACCAATCCTGTTCAGAATCTTGCCTCTGCGGGAACTGTAAAATCCAGGAAGTCCCGTGTTACCAGTAAGGGTCCTTCATTACCAAAGTTAAGTCTTGAACAGAGCAAGGATACTCTTTCTAAAACATTGGGCTCCAGAAATAATAATCTAGACCCTTCTTCTCCGTGTCCTGAACCCATGATTCCAGAGGTGGAAGCCATTCATTCACCACTTGCTTCGGATCAGATCTCTCTGCAGGATTGCCCTGTAGACATTCATACTGAGAGCCTCTGGGGGCCTAGTCAGGTGCGAGATTTGATGGCACCTACTCCTTCCTCACAAGTTCCTCCTCAATCTGTTCCAGCGTGTGTTCCTCTGGAAATGAGACCATCTTCTGACCAATTTCATACGGTCCTGCGGCCAGAGGACATTCAACGAATGATCACGTTGGCTGTACAACAATCTTTAGCTGCGAACAGATCGTCTCGTTCTGTTCACAATTCAGCCATTTCAGTTGCATCTCACGCTTCCGATTCTTCGGAAGATGTGGAGAGAGAAGATGTGTTATCTCTAGTGAACTCTCGTTCTCCTTCTCCTCCTGCTGAGAGTCGTCCATCACTCGATGTTGATCCTGAGGTTCCAGAGCCTCAGTTGTCGGAGGACGAGGACCTTCCTCCGGAACAACCTTCATTTACGGGGTTATTTCCTCAAGCCTTATTCAAATCTCTCCTATTTAAGGCTGTTAATGCATCTAAGTTAGGAGATGCCTCTCATCCCAAACAGACTACAACTGAAGGTACGCTAAATCCCTTATTTACGGAACCTCCTAAACCGGTAACGTCGATACCAACTCCTCCTCTCTTTTTAGACGTTATACGTAAGCAAGGGTCCTCTCCTACTTCAGCTCCTGTGCCAACTACCATAGATCGGAAGAATTTCGCCGTTTCCAATGAATTGTCTACTCGGCTTCAGGTGCCCACCGTTGATGCTCCAGTAGCAGCATTACTTTCTCATTCTACCGTTCCTGGGGATTCGGAGGAGAACCTTCGTCCTGAGGAGCGTCGATCTGAACAAGTTTTACAAAGAGCCCATTTGGCTGCTGCATGGGCGATTCGTTCGGCTTCTACAGCATCATTTTTCAATCGTTCAACTCTTCTTTGGCTAAGTCAGCTTCAGGAAAAACTGTCTACAACTGATCCCAAGTTACGACAAGACATCAACAAAATAGTAGCAGCGGTCCAGTTCTCTGCTGATGCGACGTTGAATGCTGTGCGTTTTGCATCCAAGTCTTTAGCCTCAACTATTGCAGCTCGTCGCCTGGTCTGGCTTCGTCATTGGTCTTCTGACACCCGACATAAATGGCGTTTGGCTTCTGTACCTTTCCTGGGGGAGAAATTATTTGGGGAGCCCTTGGAGGCCTTTTTAATTGAAACTAAAGACAAACGTAAAGTCTTACCCACTGTTTTTCGTAGGGGGGAGTTCAGATATTCACCTTATCCTCCTCGTAGTCAACTTCGTTCTTCTGAAGGAGGTCCAGGCCCATCTCGGGGTATGACTAATTTTACTCCTAGACAAAGGGGATTTCAGGATAGATCGGGCAGAGGTAGATTCCCCACTGCTAAACGGCCCTTTCGAGGGGGAGGGGGTCGCTTCTTCCGTCGCCGTCGCTAGTATTGTTCCGAGTCCTCCCGTGGGCGGCAGATTGGGCCTTTTCGCCGCTACGTGGGAACACACTACTTCTGATTGCTGGGTCCTGGCCTCTGTTAGATCTGGCCTGGCCATCGAATTTGTCTCCACCCCTCCTTCTTCCTTCATCCGCTGTCCCAGGTCGAGTAGTCCTGAGCGTAGATTTCTTATGGATTCGGCTATTAACCACCTCCTAAACATTAAGGCTATTCAGCCGGTTCCCACGGCAGAATGGGAACAAGGTTTCTACTCCCGGGTATTCCTTGTACCTAAATCCTCGGGTGGGTGGAGACCAATTCTGGACCTTAAGCGTTTGAACCAGTTTGTTGTCTATAGAAGGTTCAAAATGCAATCTTTGAAATCCATTCTCGACGGCATTCGGAGGGGCGATCTCCTCTGTTCCATTGATTTAACCGAAGCTTATCTCCATATTCCTATGAGAGTTGCCCATAGAAAATTCCTTCGTTTTTGTTACGAAGGGAGACATTTTCAGTATAGGGCTCTTCCTTTTGGCCTGTCCTCAGCTCCACGTACTTTCACTAAGATTTTAGCAGCCCTAGCAGCTTCTCTTAGAATACAATCTATACGTCTCCAGTGTTATCTGGATGACATTTTAATTATGTCTTCATCTCTCCTTCAAGCCCGGGCAGACCTGGCTCTTACCATTCAAACTCTTTCGACCCATGGGTTTTCGATTAATGTAGAAAAAAGTCACCTAACTCCTTCTACTAGGATTGTCCACTTAGGAGCCCTCATTGATTCGGTTGAGGGCAAGGTATATTTATCCGAGGAACGCCAAAAGAGTTTAAATTCTATGGTGACTATGGTCATTAAGGATAAGCGGGCATCTCCCTTACTCCTTTCTAAATTATTAGGAAAGATGGTCTCGACAATAGATATAGTTCCCTGGGCCAGATTCCACTTGAGGGACCTTCAGTGGTTTCTTTTACCTTTACAGAAGGCGGGGAAAGGAACCTTGTCGACCAGAGTCTCCATTCCCAGGGAGGTGATTGCGTCCCTTCGATGGTGGCGCTCCAAGGCCATTTCCAAGGGTTGTGTTTTCCTGGACAGACACTGGGTGGTTGTCACCACCGATGCCAGCAAGTTCGGATGGGGTGCCCATTGCGAGACTCAGGTGGCCCAGGGCAGGTGGTCACCCAAAGAATCTTCACGGAGCATAAATTGGCTAGAGCTCCGTGCAGTTGTGCTTGCTCTTCGTGCCTTCCTTCATCTGGTAATGGGCGCTCATGTGTTGATCCTAACTGACAACATCTCCACGAAGGCTCATATAAATCGTCAGGGGGGCACCAGGTCTCAGTCGCTGATGTCGCAAGTCAAACAACTCTGTCAATGGTCGGAACGTCATTTACTCTCTCTAAGAGCGGAGCACATCTCGGGGGAGTCAAACATTCAAGCGGACTGGCTGAGTCGGCAGTCGCTGGACCCAGCCGAATGGCACCTTCATCCACGTATATTTCAGCAACTGATAAATCGCTTCGGGGTACCGGTGGTAGACCTTTTCGCGTCCACAGAAAACGCTCAGCTACCCAGATTCTTCTCCCGGTACAGTGTTCCTCAAGCAGAAGCTGTAGATGCTCTACGTTCTCCATGGCCTCCCGGCCTCCTGTTTGCCTTCCCTCCGATCCCTCTTCTTCAGAGGGTTCTACGAAAAATTGTCTGGGAACAGGCGGAGGTCATTCTGATAGCTCCTCACTGGCCTCGGAGAGCATGAGCCAGGGACAAATTCTACATCCGGACCCGCAGTGGCTACAGCTGACCGCTTGGCGGTTGAGCGGAACGAACTCCAGCGATACGATGTCCCGCTTGATGTAATTAGTATAATACAGGCTTCTCGTCATCCTTCCACAAATAGAATTTATTCTGCCACGTGGAAGGCGTTCTGTGACTGGTGCTATTCTCAAAACATTGTTCCTCTTAAAGCTTCTGTAACACATGTTCTGAGGTTCCTGAGGGCAGGATTACATATGGGACTTGCACCTAACACTTTACGACGACAGGTGGCAGCAATCTCGTCATTGTTATCACTCAACGACCTTCATCCTTTATCACACCATCCTCTAGTTAAGCGTTTCCTTCGAGGAGCCTCTAATTTATGTCCACCTCCTGTACACAGATATCCCACTTGGGACCTAACCATTGTGTTGAACTCACTCACTGATCCTCCCTTTGAACCTTTACAAACGGCCAGTCTACGACTGCTGTCATTCAAAGTATCCTTTTTAGTGGCAATCACATCTGCTCGCCGCATTTCAGAGCTAGCGGCTTTGTCAATGAGGAGCGATCTGTGTATTTTTCATGAGGACCGTGTGATTCTTAGGCTGGATCCCACTTTCATGCCGAAAGTCAATTCGACTTTTCATCGTTTGCAGGAGTTGATTTTGCCAAACTTCTGTCCGAATCCTGCACATCCCTTGGAACGAAAATGGCATACGTTGCATGTTCGTAGAGCTCTTCATATTTATCTTACACGAACGGCTGAAATTCGTCGATCAGAATCTCTTTTTGTGTCATTTCTTCCTGCGTCATTGGGTTCCAAAGTATCCTCTTCCACAATTGGTCGTTGGATCAGGTGTACCATTGCTTCTGCATATGAACTTCAATCCTTAACTCCACCTTCTGCAGTAAATGCTCATTCGACGAGAAGTGCTTCAACTTCCGCAGCCTGGGCCACTCAAGCTTCTCTACTTGAAATTTGCAGAGCGGCTACATGGACTTCACCATCTCCGTTTATTCATCATTATAAGATCGACCAATTTGCATCGGCTGAAGCTTCATTTGGACGAAGAGTGCTTCAGAGGATTATGGGTGATGGAGAGTCGTTTGTCCAGACTGTTCCCCCCCTGAATTTGGGACGTTAATCTTAGGTATGTCCCACTCCTGGCTGCTGTCTCCACCTCACAATGGAGAAGGGGCGTTGGTCCTACCTGACACGCACCTTCTCGTTGGGTGGAGACAGCAGCCAGTCCCACCCTAAAGGTCTGGACGATTTAATTATTTGTTTAATTGTTTTTTTGTTGTTTTCCACACTTAGCCTGTCTTCATCCTTCACAAAGCTGGAAAGCCCCGTGCTAGGGGCGGGATTTAGCTTTGACAGGCTCAGTCCTTATCTGATTGGCATGAGCTCAACCCACTCCTGGCTGCTGTCTCCACCCAACGAGAAGGTGCGTGTCAGGTAGGACCAACGCCCCTTTTGTCTTGTTCTAATATTCTACTTCATAGCCTTGATGGGCAACACTCTGATTTTGGTCATAACTATAGCCAGTCCCACCCTTCACACCCCAATGTACTTCTTCCTCTGGAACCTGTCCTTTTTGGAAATTGGCTATACTTCAACCATCAGCCCAAAGATGTTAGTGAATTTGTTGTCTGATGACCAGACTATATCCTTTGAGGGCTGTGGAATTCAATTGTGCTTCTTTCTTCTCTTTGGTACCACTGAATGTTGTCTTCTTTGTGTCATGGCATATGACCGCTACGTTGCCATCTGCAAACCCTTGCAATATCCATGTTGTATACTGAGCATGATCCAGAGAAGCGCCCCCTATTGTACTAGGCCGTGATTGGTTGAACATATGAGCAGTTACGTGACTGGTTACTTATGTTCTGACAGTACTATATAAGAAATGTCAGAGCCAGTTCTCTGTTCTGTTCCATACATGTATTACCACAGTTTCGTTGTTAGTTCATTAAAGAAGTTACCTCAGCAAGGAGAACCCGGTTCACGAGCGTTATTGATTTGAAGACAGTATTTATTATTGGCGACGAAGGTCAAAAAAAAAAAACGTGATTTGAAGATACGGCTTAGTGAAAGCAGTATTATCATGGCTGCCTCACACAATTTCCCTCCTTTTAACCAAGACAAAGAATCGTGGGATACCTATGTGGCACGATTCGAGTGTTTCCTAATAGCCAATGATTATACTAATTTGTCACCAGAGCGTAAAAGAGCTTATTTTTTGAGTTTCTGCGGAACAGAAATGTTCGAAACAGCCATGACATTGATGGCTCCGCATTCAATTCATTCCGGGACGTGGGAGGACTTTATGGGCAAGCTCAAACGGCATTATGCGCTGGCACCTTCCAGAATAGCTCAGCGGCAGCATTTCTATCACCGCGACCAGGCTCCGGGAGAGTCAATCAATCAATATGTCACAGCATTACGTAAAGCTGCCCGGCATTGCGAGTTCGTGAATTTGGACGATTATTTACTTGACCGCCTTGTTAGTGGTGTGAGAGACCAGAATTTGAAACAAAGATTAATTGCTAAACAGGAGTTGACATTCCAAGCGGCGCTGGACGAGGCGTGTGCAGCAGAGCTAGCCGCTTTATCTATTGCGGAGCTACCCCATGGCCGGAGCCCGCCAAAAGTGGGGAAAGAGGACAGCAGCACAAACGAGATACAGACTGAGGCACTGTCAGAGTCAGAGGAGGAGGGGCTAGATGTTTGCCGTATTAGAGAAGCGAGACACAAGGCTACGGGGCAGAGAAACATGTCCGGCTCACCTCTTGAATGTTTTAGCTGTGGAGGTGGCCACTTACGGGCCTCCTGCAGGTTTAAAGAGGCTACATGCAGGCGTTGTGGCCGCCGGGGGCATATCGCTAGGGTATGCCGGGCGGCACAGCCGCAGTTGGGTCAGCGATTCCCAGCTGAGGCGAGCAAGCAGCGCCGGTCAGGCCCATCAAGGGAGCGTGCGCATGCGCAGAGAGGGTTTTCAGATGTCAACCTGGTGACTCCGCCCAGGGATTCAGACGGCAAGAAAATAACTTTGACAGTTCAAATTGAAGGGCACCCCTGTCAAATGGAGGTGGACACTGGCTCCGCTACTTCCATTGTGTCTTGGAGCACTATTAAGCGACTGGTGCCAAGCATATCCAAACGCAAATTGGACCGCTGTTCCCTGTTGTTAAAAGACTATCAAGGTGCCATCATACCAGTTGTGGGGATCGGGACATTCCGAGTTAAATTTAGGGATTTTGCTGGACGTTTATCTTTAGTGATAGTGGATGGCCCTCTCCCAAGCCTCCTTGGCCTTAATTGGTTCGCTGCTCTTGGTCTTACAATTCAAGGCATCCATGCCGTCCATTCCGTTGAATTAGATATGCTAACTAAAGAATTCCCTACAGTTTTCACTGACAAACTAGGAAAATACATGGGAACTCCTGTTTCCTTCAGTCTTGACCCAAAGGTACCACCACGGCGCCTCAAACCGCGCAGAGTGCCTTTCGCACTACAACCACGGGTAGATGCAGAGCTGGACAAGCTCATCCAGCAGGGCATTTTAGAACCTGTAGATTATGCTAGATGGGAGACCCCCATAGTAATTGCAATGAAAGCCAACGGCTCCATCCGTATTTGCGCTGACTACCGCGTAACAATCAATCACGCCCTGCAGGACCATGCCTATCCTGTTCCGGTCATCCAACACCTTTTGCACTCTTTGGGGCAAGGATCCATTTTTGCTAAGTTGGACTTATCCCAAGCGTACCAACAGCTGCCAGTTGACGACTTGACGGCCGAAGCGCAGACCATTGTTATGCATCGAGGGGCTTTCCGGTGCCGCCGCCTACAATTTGGGGTTTCCGTAGCCCCAGGAATCTTCCAAAGCTTAATGGAGCGGCTGCTCCACAGCATTCCCGGCGTCGCACCATACTTCGATGACGTTCTAGTCTCAGCGAACTCTGTGCCCCAACTGCTAACCAGATTACGCCGAGTGCTAACGGAATTCCGCCATGTGGGCCTCACCGTTAAGAAGGACAAGTGCCTTACAGCTGTTCCAGAAGTAGAGTTCCTCGGTTTCCTGATCGACGCCTGAGGAATACATCCGACCCAAGCCAAAACCAAAGCTATAATAGACGCACCGCCTCCAACGTCTAAGGCTGAACTCCAGGCTTTCTTGGGCCTACTTAACTTTTATTCTGTCTTTCTACCGCATAAAGCTAGCATCGCAGAACCCCTCCATCGGCTGTTGGATCGTGGAGCGACTTGGACCTGGGACGCTAAGGCTTCTTCAGCATTCACTGCTTCAAACGTTTGCTTGTATCTAACTCTGTGCTTGTACAATATTCTGAGACCCTTCCTCTGGTATTAGCTTGTGATGCCTCAGCATACGGTGTTGGTGCTGTTTTAAGTCATACCCTCCCTAATGGCAAAGATGCTCCTATTGCTTTCTTCTCCCGTACCTTAGCGCCAGCAGAGAGAAATTACTCTCAGCTGGACAAGGAGGCATTGGCTTTAGTTTCAGGGGTTAAGAAGTTTCACCACTATATTTATGGTCGTCATTTTACTTTAGTGACAGACCACAAACCCCTTTTGGGCATTTTGTCAGGAGACCGCCAAACTCCACAAATCCTGTCCCCCAGACTGACTCGATGGTCTGTCTTTCTGTCTGCCTATCACTACTCCCTGATTTATGTCCCTGGCAAACACTTAGCGCATGCTGACGCTTTAAGCCGCTGTCCGCTCAAAACTTTCCTGTATGACCCAGCACCTGCCTCCTCTGTTCTTCTAATTGAGGATTCCCCTTTTCCGGTGACAGCCGCGGACATTGCCAAGGCATCCAGCCGCGACTCAAAACTTTCCCCGGTCATTAATTGGGTCCTCCGAGGGTGGCCAAACAAGGGGGTCAGCCCAAACTGGCAACCTTATGCTCTCCGGAAATCAGAATTAGCAGTGCAAGATGGGTGTTTGTTGTGGGGGCATCGGGTTGTGATCCCCTCCCCATTAAGGGACTCTATCCTGTCTATCTTGCATGCGGGTCATCCGGGCATAGTCCGGATGAAGGCCCTGGCCCGTGCATACCTATGGTGGCCGAAATTGGATGAATGCATAACGACGTGGGTCTCCACCTGCTCCCAGTGTCAGGAGTCTAGGCCTCTACCCCCTCGAGAGACGCCTCGGGAGTGGGAGGAACCACGGGGACCGTGGTCTCGCTTACATATAGATTTTGTGGGACCGGTCCAGGGCCAAATGTTCTTTATTCTAGTTGACGCATTCTCCAAATGGGTTGAAGTTATTCCCATGAATTCAACCACTATAGATGCCGTCATTGGGACTCTACGCAGGTTATTTGCCACCCACGGTTTGCCTGATGAAATCGTGTCGGACAATGGGCCACAACTTACGGCTTCTGCATTTGAATTATTCTTGGCTGGTTTGGGAATCCGACACTGTCTTATCGCCCCTTACCATCCGGCCAGCAATGGTTTGGCCGAGAGGGCTGTAAGATCGGCTAAGGAAGCACTGAGACGCATGGGCCCTGGGGGGTGGGCCACAAGGGTTGCGGAATATTTACTAGTCCAACACTTTACCCCTTGCCCACTGACCAACCGTAGCCCAGCCGAGCTCCTTATGGGCCGCCGACTGAGGACGGTGCTCGACTGATTGCACCCCTCTTACGCCCCTCGAAAACCACTAGCTTCTTCTAGTTCTCACCGAGGGTTTAGGGAAGGTGAGCTGGTCTATGCCCGTAACTATGCAGGCCAACCTCTCTGGTGGCCAGGAAAGATACTCACAACTACGGGACCCTGCTCATATAAAGTAGACATGGGGCAAGGAATAGTCTGGAGACGGCACCTAGATCAGTTAAGAACAAGATGGGTGCCAGACACCAAGATGCCGGGTTTAGACAGGGAACCAGAAAGAAATGTACCACTAAGACAGGCAAGAAATGACAGACTCAATACTCCAGAACCCCCAAACCAAGTAAGGCCCAGGGTACAGGCAGATCCTCACTCACTGGGCTCAGACAGCGAAGGTGTGGCCACGGCCCAAAGAAACTCAGGGAGACCCTCAACCGCACCCCTAACCAGCAGTCCCAAGGAGGGAGTGCACTTACCGGCACCTGTAGAGCGTTGTCCAGGTCTAGGAGAAGCAGGAGCGGACATCAACGAAGCAGGGCGATCACAACCGGAGGGCCCTCGCAGATCGACCCGACTCCGACGCCGCCCAGCACACCTTAAGGATTACGCATGCACGTTCCAGGGATAAAGGGGTGTTGTATACTGAGCATGATCCAGAGAAGTGCCCCCTATTGTACTAGGCCGTGATTGGTTGAACATATGAGCAGTTACGTGATTGGTTACTTATGTTCTGACAGTACTATATAAGAAATGTCAGAGCCAGTTCTCTGTTCTGTTCCATACATGTATTACCACAGTTTCGTTCTTAGTTCATTAAAGAAGTTACCTCAGCAAGGAGAACCCGGTTCACGAGTGTTATTGATTTGAAGACAGTATTTATTAATCCATATATCATGAATCTCAGGGAATGTGCTAACCTTGCTGCTGCCTCATGGGCCATTGGGATATCGGTGGGCGTAGGGCAGTCTGTATCAATTTTCACCCTTCCCTTCTGTAAGTTGAATAGAATCCGCCATTTTCTTGTGATCTTATGCCTGTCCTGAAGCTGGCTTCCACCAATACCTACAAAAACGAAGTGGCCATTGCCATACTAACTGTAGTATTTGTCCTGGTACCTCTTTTGCTCATCCTCTTTTTGTACATCCTCATCATCTCCACTATTTTCATGATGCCAGGGGCCAAGAAAAAGCACAAAGCATTTTCAACCTGCTCCTCACACCTCATTGTTGTCTTCCTTTACTATGGAACTATCACTGCTACCTACATTCATCCCAACTCCGTGTATTCTATGGATAGCAAGAGATTCTTCGCATTGCTGTACACTGTAGTAACCCCAAGCTTGAACCCCATCATATACAGCTTGAGGAACAAAGAGATAAAAACTGCTTTTAAGAATCTGTAGGAAGGGATTCGGTCTTCTTCAGGTAATAACCAATTGCATCAGTTGGTTTCGTCTCTTCAACGGATCACTTTCTCACCCACATATTTAGGGATAGAACAAATTCCAGAAAATGTCAATGACTGACATTACCCTTAACTCTGAAATGACTTCAATCTGAAGGTAGATTTATCTGAAAAGGGAAGAGCCTCCCAAGAGAAACTTAATTTAATTTTAATTTATTTTGATGATAGAATATAAGTAAAAGTCATCTGTCCATTTTCTTAGTAGGAAGGCTGCTGGACAGTTCAAGCTATGTAGAGAAAAAGAGTCAGTGTAAAACTATAAGGATGTGGTGGCTCAGTGGCTAATACGCTGACTTTGTTGATCAGAAGATTGGCAGTTCAACGGCTTGAATACCTACTGCCGCATAACAGAGTGAGCTCCTGTTACTTGTCCCAGTTTCTGCCAACCTAGCAGTTCGAAAGCATGTAAAAAATGCAAGTAGAAATATAAGGACCCCTTTGGTGGGAAGGTAACACCACCCATCTCCTCCCATTTACAACTGTATGACTGTAATCTTGTTGCTGGTATCCTTAAGATTTATATTGACTGTTTCCTAATATGATTTGATGGCTTATTTGTTCCCTATGACTATTTTTAAGTCTTGTAACTCACAATTCTTGACCATTGTGCATTGTGACCCCATAGACAACATTCCTCCAGGCCTTCCTGTCCTCTACCATCCTCTGGAATCCATTTAAGCTCACACCTACGCTTCAGTGACTCTATCCTACCACTTCGTTTTCTGTCATCCCCTTCTTCTTTTGCCCTCAATCTTACCCAGCATTAGGCTCTTCTCCAGTGAATCCTTCCTTCTCATTAGGTGGCTAAATTATTTGAGTTTCATCTTCAGGATCTGGCCTTCTAAAGAGCAGTCAGGGTTGATCTCCTCTAGGACTGACCGATTTGATTGCCTTGCAGTCCAAGGGACTCACAGGAATCTTCTCCAGCACCAGAGTTCAAAGGCCTCAATTCTTTGGCACTCAGCCTTTCTTATGGTCTAACTTTCACAGCAAGTTTTCCAACTGAGAAAACCATAGTCTTGACTATGCGCACTTTGTTGACAGGTTGATCATGAGTTAAGACTCATTGTAATCCAAATATTGCACAATGGCGATATACTGTATATATAGCATTTGTGATACCTTCTAATTCTTGTAATCACATTACTGGTTTGAGCTCAACCCATCATTGATTGATAAGAAAAAACACAACAGTGATTAAAGTAAGACAATTAATTATAATTACTTTCAGGATTGGAATCTAAGTGGCTCACGGTAAAACTTATTTTATTTCTTCTGTTTGGAGATGAATAAATAATTTTTAAATCCCAGTAATCCAACCCCAAATCTCTTTCTTTCTTTTGACTTTTTATGGGAGGGGAGGGAGTTCAGCAAGAATGTTGAAAATAGAAAAATTAAAAGAATAAACAAAAAAGGAAATAATGGAATATAAAAGACAACCATTTTTATATATCTTAGACAGAATCAAGAAATAAAAAACAATGGGAAAATACTAACTATTGAAATTATCCTAATAATTTTAATTTCGTATTCAAAGCTTAACTCTTTTTCTAAATGCTGTAAATGTCACTTCAAATACAGTTTCCTACTTGCCAAAACAAGAGCATCTGTATCTAAAGTGTCCATTAGAAATGGGCAGCAAATCAATTTGAATGAATAGATAAATAAATAATGGCTTTATGGTTTAGAATAAATATCATATTATTTCTCCCCTCCTTGCCATGAAGTTATAATAAATTTAACTCCAAGGTTTTTTAATTAAAAATAGATATAATGTTGTTATTTCCTTTCTGTTGGTTGTTCTACTAAAGAAGTAGCTCAGAGAAGGATAGAGTGAAGCACAAGTTTTATTTTATTTATTTGTATCATTATTTTATTAAATACAAAAATACCCTAACATGTTGCTTATATATATATCCTGTGTTGCCACCATTTTCAACAACAGCTGCAATCTCACATTGCTCCTGGAAGCACGAAGCCAAAGACACCAGCCTGAAGATGACGAATGAGACTTCATCGAAAGGTCGCCAAGACACTTCCAATTTTACACGTGAGAAGACCCAAATAAACAAAGACCTACATACAAACACCCGCGAAAAACTCAGAAAATATATATTTGCAATTTACTCAAATTCTTGTACTGTAGTGCACTAATTTGCACCTGATTTGAGGAAAAGCCGACAAGACATTTTTTCTTGCACACATAGGATATCAGAAATTAGAGTGAACATTATAGAGAGGAGATAAGTAGAAATATTGGAGATGGAGATGATTTGCCCAATAATTTGGCATTAAATTGGGAGGAAGCTATGAGTGGGTTAGGGAGGGGGAAATAAATAAATGGGTGTGTGTGTGCATGCATACAATATATATGCAAATATATTTCAGTGTACATATTGAAAACAAATTTCCACATTCATGATAATGTTCATCTCACATCTACTTCCTATTTGATGGTTGTGTTGATGCAATAATAATAATACAAGAGATTTATCAACATACAGTATGTGGTTTAAGATATGTGGAGCCTTATACCACTTGTTTCTACTTGATTTTGACGTCACTGTTCCAAGACAATGGCCAGTCAATCCTTTCCGGCTGGTGTCTTCAGCTTTGTGCTTATGCGAGCAAAGTGTGATCAGAGATGCCGTCTCTCTATAAATATCCCCTCCACAGCAACTCCACAGCAACTCCTGAAACAAACAGTACATAACATATCAGACAGAACCCAACTTCCCTTTCTGGACATCCTAGTCTACAGAAAATCCGACAGCTCCCTAAGACACACCATCTACCAGAAAAAAACATACACAACTCACTACTTAAATATCCAATCACATCACCACCCTGCACAGATCAACTCCGTAGCCAAGACTCTCATCTCCAGAATCAAATGCCTAGCCAACAAAGACCACCTGAAAACTGAATTACACACTCTCAGAGTGTGTAATTCTAACGGATTCCAAAGAAACAAATCAGCAAAATTCTGCACAAACACAATATCAAGACAGCCTTCTGCACTGACCAAAAAATAGCCAACATCTTAAGAAACCCCAAATACAAGATCCAGCTAGAAAACCCAGGATTCTATGAAATACCATGCAAAATCTGCCCAGCCACATACATTGGGCAAACCAATAGGCGAATAAGTGCATGCATCGCAGAACACAAGAACGCAGGCAGAAAAGAAGAAAAAACTTCCTCCCTTTTCCAGCACTTTAAAACAATAGGACATGAAATTGATTTTGAAAGAACTAAATTAATCTTCCACATTGAACGCTTCAACAAGAGAATAATTATGGAAGCCATCGAAATAGAGGAACACCCCCATAACATGAATAAACGTGATGATACCTCCCGTCTACCAGACATCTGGAAACTAGCCCTAGTCAACAATCGAGCCTCATCCACAAACTTTGACACCAGACCCAGGATAACACATGACCCCACCACCAATCGTCCTCACCAGATTCAAACCCAATCCCATCCCTTAGACAAAATGCAACCACCGTCCAAGGGCTGGATCTCAGCGGATTTACCAGCTACTGTGCCCTTCTCCAATCCCCACACAAAGCAAAGTAACACACACTATGAATACAGGACAAGACCTCAGACTCGGAGCCAAATCAAAGCCTGGGATGTCGCATCACAGCCATCTGCTCAAGACAATACATCACAGAACTCAGGATGTCACCACACTAGAGTTCAGGATGTTACCAAAAAACCCATTACCCAGGTCATTACAACAAAAAAGGCTAATCGGCACACAGCTAGGACCTCACCACACAGGATATTATGAAATAGCTGACTAATCTGCAAACTCCATCTTCTAATCAAGATGTAACAACACAGCCTACCAACCTGCTTACAACAAAGCCAGCACTCCACACCTCCCCACCAGTATTTATAGATAGACGGCATCTCCGATCATGCTTTGCTCGCACAAGCACGAAGCTTAAGACACCAGCCTGAAGATGATGAATGGGACCACATCGAAACGTCGCCAAGATACTCTCAATCTTACATGGGAAAAGACCCAAATACGCCAAGGTTGCTACTGCTATTGCTATTCAGAACTCTTTAAATAAATCTATCCCCAAATCTGAGTCATTCTAGAATTAAGGCTAACATCAGCCATTGATATTTTCTAGAGTTCATTCTATTGTTGAGATGGTGATTTCTCAAAAAAATGAAACTGATTGATATAATGGGATCAGATCAATTATTATTGGATTATGATACTGGATTATTACATTAAAAGACCCATTTCCTTGCTACTGATGTTTTGAAAGCAGCTTTTATCTCTTTGTTCCTCAAACTGTAAATGATAGGGTTCAATTTGGAGTCACTACTGTGTAGAGTAGGGCAAGAAACCTGTTATTATCCTGAGAATTTGCTGAGTTGGGATGAATGAAGGCAGCAAGGATTGCTCCATAATACAAGAGAACAACAGTGAGATGTGAAGAACATGTGGAAAATGCTTTGTGCCTGCTCATGGCCACTGGCATTGTGAGAATAGAGGAGATGATGAGGAGGTAGGTAAAGAAGATGAACAAAAGGGGGACCAAGACAAACATGACAGTTAGTGTGGCATTGGCCACTTCATTTTTGTAAGTATCGATGGTAGTCAATCTCAGAACAGGCATAAGATCACAGAAGAAATGGCTAATTGTGTTTACCCACAGAAAGGAAGGGTGAAGATTGAAATAGATTGCCCCAAACAGATGGAAATACCAAAGATCCATGAGATGGCAGCTAGGTTAGCACATTTCTTCTCATTCATGATACAGGGGTATTCCAAGGGCTTCCAAATGGCAACATAGCGGTCATACGCCATAGCACAAAGAAGACAAGACTCAGTGACACTAAAGAGAAGGAAGAAGCACATTTGACATCCACATCCCCAAAAGGATATAGTCTGGTTCTCTGATAATAAATTTACTAGCACCTTTGCGATGATGGATGAGGTATAGCCAATTTCCAAAAAAGACAAGTTCCAGAGGAAGAAATACATTGGGGTGTGAAGGGTGGGACTGGCAATGGTGAGGAATAAAACCAGACTGTTGCCCATCAAAGTCATGAGGTAGAATATTAGAACCAAACAAAACACAAGTTCTTCCATAAACTTGAAATCTGAGAAGCCAAGTAGGAGAAATGCAGTCAAGCAGGATTGGTTGTCTTTTTTCATTGTATCATCCAGATGGAAGCTTGAAAACAAAAAAGAAACATTAAGTAAATAATTAAACAATTCTTCTGAAGATTATTAATAATTATATTGCCTTCTCAAACTAGGCACCTCTATGTTTTTCATTTGCATTTACTCAGAATTAGTAATTTGGATTAAATCCTTTGGAAAAAGGAAAGAAAGGCTGCAATTTTAATTTAGTGACCAGTGAATTAATTTGTGATTATATTATCTGAGTGAATCACACAACCACTCTAGAATCTTTTCTCAGAACTCAGTAGTCGTTGGACTCTCAATTTGGTCCCTCACATGTGTGTGTATGTATATGTGTGTGTTTTTATTGGTTACCCTGCCATGTAGTAATTTCTGCTACTCTTTCAGGATTTCTATATATAATGAAAAATCAATAACAATTTGGCTTTGGCTTATGATGCCAAAGGTATAAAAATCTTCCATTCTGCAAAATTGCAAAGTGAAAGAAACCTAAGTGTATCACTGAAAGAAGAATAATCACACTATCCCTTCAAACAATGTTATTCCGAATGTTTAATGGATGATAAATAATCGAAGGCGATAGAATATAAGAAGCCTGATTCCTTGCTCACTCTGACTGAGTTATTTCCTTACCAAGAGAAGAATTCAGAAGAAAGGAAATAACAAGCAAGATTCATTTGATGATGGGTTTTGGAATCATAGCACTGAGATTTTAATCTGAAGACGATTTCTTCTTTTTTAAGAATGGGGTTACCCCTCAAAAAGAAGAAAAAGAAGAAATTGTAATCATATTAATGAAGTTTCCCCCTCTAGTCTGGTGGATTTTAATCCGGAAAAAAATTCTTAATGGAATCGTTTATTGTAATTCATTTTTTATTCTGATTTTCTTCTATATGCCAAAAAGAAGGATATAACCTAAGCCAAATAATGTAATAGAGACAAGGTTTAGAATGTATCAGAAATATTTTGGGGATTCAAACTCGCCCCCAAAATGAAGGGGATCAACAGGCAATTCACCTTGTCAAAATAAGAAAAAGATATATTCATACTCCTTGCATGGTAATTTTGTTTGCAGTTAGTGTGAACTCCTTAAAGTCATGACATTACTGACTTAAAGGAAGACAATTCTACACAAGGTCATCATAAGTGTCAAGATCTCCTTCCAGTTAGTAGCTGCTTCCTGGTTAAGTGGTTTCACTGGGTTTTTCAATGCTACTCTGCAGAAACTTTCCCCTAAGGTCTATCCATTTACCAAATTCCCAGGATGAATCCTTGGGCTTCTCTCAGGAGATCTTGTTAGAGAACAAAATTCTCTCCTATCTCTAACATTTCTGATCCTCTAGGAGTCAACTGGTTTTAAAGGCGCCTTCACAGTCTTTGATGTTGGCTGACGAAAATTGTCTGCATATATGCAATACATTTTTTTCCAGGAAAAAAGGGATAGATGAAGAGTCATGTATGGCACTGAAATTTTTGAGACTTTGAATCACCAGTGCATATTAGTACATCTCCAGTTTTTCAGAAGGCAAACTATTCCTTCATCTTTCTATAACTATCAGAAAAAAATTCAAAAGTAAGATTTAAAAGTAAGACTTACTATTTTCCCTAAGGTCATGTTTGGTGGTTTGGTTATTCCTGTTGGGCAACATCATTGAAAATGTTATTGATCTAATTGACTAACAGCAATATAAGGAAACAGGATCTAGAGTTCAAGGATAACAAGCCTATTTTCTTGTTAGGAATTGTTTGGTTCTTTATTTAATGATCGTCTTGTGTTCTCAGGCTTCCATATGGATGATACCATGAAAAAAGACAATCAATCCTGTTTGGACGAAATTGTCCTTCTAGGCTTCTCAGATTTCCAGTCCACACAAGAGCTTCTCTTTTGCCTGGTTCTAATGTTCTACCTCATGACTTTGATGGGCAACAGTTTGATTTTGATCCTCATCATTCTCAATCCCACCCTTCATACCCCAATGTACTTCTTCCTCTGGAACTTGTCCTTTTTGGAAATTGGCTTTACTTCGACCATCAGCCCAAAGGTGCTAGTGGACATATTATCAGACAATCAGACTATATCCTTTTGGGGCTGTGGGTGTCAAATGTGTTTCTTCATACTCTTTGGTCTCACTGAGTGTTGTCTTCTTTGTGTCATGTCATATGACCGCTATGTTGCCATTTGCAAACCCTTGCAATACCCATATATCATGAAATTCAAGAATTGCGCTAAGCTTGCTGCTGCATCATGGGCCACTGGTGTTTTTGTGAGTTTGGGACAGTCTGTTTCCACCTTCACCCTCCCCTTCTGTGGATCAAATAGAATCAGCCATTTTTTCTGTGACAGTAAGCATGTTGTAAAATTGGCTTCCACCGATACCTATAAGGATGAACTGGCTATTGCCATAGTAGCTGCTCTAATTGTCTTGGCACCGCTTTTGCTCATCCTTTTTTCTTATACCCTCATCCTCTCCACTATTTTCAACATGCCTGGGGCCAAAAACAGGCGCAAAGCATTTTCCACTTGTTTCTCACATCTCACCGTGGTCTGCATTTTCTACGGAACTGGCATTGTTACCTACATTCGTCCCAACTCAGAATATGCCATGGACAGTAGCAGGTTCCTTGGCTTGCTCTACACAGTGCTGACCCCAAGCCTGAATCCCCTCATTTATAGCTTGAGGAATAAAGAGATAAAAGCTGCTTTCAAGAAATCTATAGCCAGGAAACAGGTTTCCTTTATGGAATAATCTTAGTATATCCAAGTATAATCTCTTCAAATCAATGAGGTTATTGTGCACATATTTATGGGTTACAACAGACTTGTAATGTAAAAGAATAGAGTTGGGAGAGATCTTGGATGTCTTCTAGTCCAACCTCCTACTTAAGCAGGATATCCTACACCATTTCAGGTAAATTGTTATCCAGACTCTTTTTTAAAAACTTCCAGTGTTGGAGCATTTACAATTTCTCTTTAGCTCTAAATTGTGTCTCTCCTTGATCAGTTTCCACCCATAGTTACTTGTCCTTCCCTCGGGTGCTTTGGAGAATAACCTGACTGACTCCCTCTTCTTTGTGGCAACCCCTGAGATATTGGAAGACTGCTATTATGTCTCCCCTAGTCCTTCTTTTTCTTAAACTAGACATACCCAATTCCAGCAACCATTTTTAGCCTCCAGTCCCCTAATCTACTTCTGAGAATACCAGTGGCAGATTGCACCCTTTAGAGCAGAATGATCCAGAAGTGCGATAGATTTATTCAAAGAAATGGAGAGTCCTGAAAGGAAGCCTAAGTTCATTATTGTAGTAGAATTCAAATAAAAAATTGATTGCCCATCTGCCCAGAACATCTGCAAAATAGGTGCAAAAGAATCGACATAAAAATTGATTTCAAGAAGGCATTCTCAAGGAGATGGATCTTCTTTATGTAACAATCCAAGAATGTAGATGTTTTCATCCCTTAATCAGATTGCGGTTCTTGTGCTCATGTTATGGGTAAAAATAAAATCCAGAGGATGCTGCGAGTAGAAGTTTCCCTTCCACCCTGCATTACCCAGAGTTGGAGATAATTTATTATTATTTCAAGAAGGTAAGAACCCTGACCAGAAACGTAAATATTTTATTCTGGTAAAACAAGTAAATGATTGAGCAGCCATTTCCTTACAAGGAAGACTAATAGGTTTAACAGAGTTGGAAGGGACCTTGGAGATCATCTAGTCCAACCCCCTGCTTATGCTGGAGACCCGTACTAGGGATTCAAACTTGACCATTCTGATTTGAACTGCTGACCTTTCTGATCATCAAGCTCAGTGTCTTAGCCACTGAGCCACCTAATCAGCTAAGTAGTTCAAGGAATATGGGGGGGGGGATGGGGAAGGGTGAAAGAACAAAGAAGTAATGTGTGGGGGAAGAAGGACCAGGTTAGAGCAAGGCGAATGAGACAGGTTAGGAGAAGAGGCTGAGCTACAAGGCAGGGTTAAACATGTCCAGAGTTTAGAATCATTACTTTGTCATGAAAGAAACTAAGTCAAGTACCCTGATGGAAAATTTCTTTTAACCTTTTCTATTGCCAATTTAGCTTTGACCATTAGTTGACTAGATTCTGGTATTAGAAGTATCAACAATAAACTCTTCTGTGCTTTGAGCTCAACAAATGCTCCTGGTTATTTGTGCTTGACGACAGATTCCCTGAGAGAACAATGCATGGGCATCAACCGCATGCCCTGCTGATGAATGGAGGGCTTTGGATCTGTGATTTCGTAGGGTTGTGTTTGAACCAGGGGCCTTGATACAAGCACTATGAAATGTAGATTGATTTACTAACAGCTCTGAATTTGATAAATATCAACATCGTATAATAAGCTAGATTCCTTTCTCCTCCTGATTTATCAAGGGAAGAATTCAGAGGACAGAAAATAAAAATAGAAGACCCACTTGTGATGAGTTTTAGAGTGGTAGCACTGACTTTTTCTGGTACGTCATTTTAACCCACTAAAGAGAAGATACTAAGACTCATCAGATGAATGAAGTTTCCCCTCAAGGCCGATTGTTTCTAATCCAAAAAGAAACTGTTAACAGTTCATTTTAATTCATTTATTGTGATTTACGTATATAGGTAGTCCTTGAGTTACGACAGTTCCCTTAGCAACCATTTGAAGTTATGACCTCATTCGGTCCGAGTACTTACAACACAATCCAGAGGTTATGAATGTTGCAGCCCCATAGCAGTCGTTCAGCCTAACAAATGACCGAAGAGGCATTGCAACGTTCACCCTGAGTATTTCTGCCCACTTCTCTCCGGACTCACTTCCCTTGCAAAGATGTAGCAAGCTATGTTCTCTCCAGTCTCTCTGCCATGATTTTTTTTTCCATGAGTCCCTGCAGTCTCCGATTACCTTTGCAAAAAGCTTTTGACAGAAAGAACAGAGGCCGGGAGTTGCTTGTGCGACCCTCCTGGCCTCCGTCCTTCATGCCGAAAACTTTTTCCAAAGACAGTTGGAGCCAGGAAGTAATCATTCACCTCTGCAGGCTTTGGCCAGCTTTCCCCAAGGCCTTTTCTGCCTGCCCACTTCCTTCCTTTGGGCCAAAAGCTTTTTGCAATGATGATCAGGGCTCTGCAGTCTCTTTTTATGGAATAATTCTAGTAGATCCCGAGGTTTGATCTCTTCAATACAACGTGGTTCAGGGGTGGGTTCCACTTACCTTTACTACCGGTTTGCAGCGGGAGTGTGCACGCGCTTCATATAATATAATAAATTAATATAATAAAATCACACCCTGCTCCAGCGACAGCCCCTCACATGAGCCATTTAATGGGCTCCATCCCGCTCTGGGTTCCCCAGGCCCACTGGCAGAACCAGGTCTTCAGAAGAGGGTTAAAGTGGGGGCCATTCTAATCTCTGGGGAGGATGATGTTACAGAGAGAGGGGGCCACCACGGAGAAGGAATTCCTATTAGACCCATCCAGTAGGCAAGAGGTCAGAAAATCTTGGAAATTGTAAATGAAAATGTAATTTGCTCTAATCTTGATTATAGGAAATATGACTTCTGCAATAGAGTAGTAAACGTCTTGAACATTCTATCTGATCCTGTTGTTAGTCTTGCTAATCCCCATACCTTTTACCTTAAACTGTCTACTGTTGACCTTTCACTTTTCTTAAGAGCAGTGGTGGGTTGCTCCCGGTTCAGACCGGTTCACAAGAACTGATAGTAAAACTGGCCTGAGGCCCCGCTCACTGCCCCAGATGTTGTCATCGGCAATCTGCGCATGCACAGCAGCTTCTGCACATGTGCAGAAGCAAGGCGTGTGCACGAGCGAAGCGAGCACGCATGTGCGATCCCATTGTGTACCGGTAGTAAAGGTAAGTAGAACACACCCCTGCTTAAGAGGTCCCTAAGGGGGCATGCATAACCACACCAGTGTGCCTACCTGTCCATGTCTATGTCTATATTTTCATGTGTCCATGTCTATGTCTATATTGTTGCTTGTTTCCTTGTACTTGTTGGTTGATAGAAACAAACAAACAAACAAATAAAATAGTCAGCATCTGAGGGCACAGGGTTTTCTAACTCTGCTGCCAGTAATGCTTTTAACCAGGTGAAATGTTTCCCCTGACATTAAGCTATGAAATGCCCTCTATGAAATCTCAAGCTTCTATCAGGAGATCTTGTTAGTGAAAAGACTTTTAAGTATCTCAAAAATTTATGATCCTGCAGGAATCACGTTAAACTCTCCATTGTCTTTGATGTTGAAGGCTGCAAAAAGCTTACATATAGGAGATATTTGTTTCCAGAGGAAGGATTATATGGCTTCACATATATAGTAGTCAGTGAATGTTAAAGTGTTTCATAAGAAGAAATATCCCATCTTTCTAAAAATATCAGAAAGCCATACAAAAGTAAGATCAACGTCTCATTGTTTACCTAAGGTAAATGTTTGGTGGGTTGATTTCTCCCATATACAACTTTTTTTTTAATTTAATTTATATGCCGCCTTTCTCCAGAGAGTCAAGGTGGCTTACAATGCGTTAAGGAATAGCCTTCATGCTTTTTTATATACCTGTTTAGTAGCTTAGTGGCTAAGATGCTGAGTTTGTTGATCAGAAGATTGGCAGTTCAACGGCTTGAATACCTAGTGCCGCATAACAGAGTGAGCTCCTGTTACTTGTCCCAGTTTCTGCCAACCTAGCAGTTCGAAAGCACGTAAAAAATACAAGTAGAAATATAAGGACCCCTTTGGTGGGAAGGTAACAGTGCTCCATGCACCTTTGGCATTTAGTCATGCCGGTCTCATGACCACGGAGACATCTTCTGACAGTGCTGGCTCTTTGGCTTTGAAATGGAGATGAGGCCCACACCTAGAGCCGGAAACGACTAGCATGAATGCGTGGGGGAACCTTTACCTTTAAGACTATAAGATTAGGGTCAGATGCAAGGAGGATGAGACCATATAGGTCCACTAGAATAATAATCTGTGGGTGTCAACCACTCTTTCCCCCTCTCAGTTAGTTGGGGTGAACAGGTAACAGAAAGATGCTGAGGATCTCCACTATGGGACAGCTATGCAAAGGATTTGACACTTCTGGTTAGTGACTGCCAGTGTGTTCATCTGGGTTGGCTTTTCTAGTATTCATAATAACAGAATTATAACAGAGATGGAAGGGACTTTGGAGGCCTTCTAGTCCAACCCTCTGCTCAGGCAGGAAACCCTATACCATTTCAGACAAATAGTTGTCCAATCTCTTTTAAAAGCCTCCTGTGATAGAGTACCCACAACTTCTGGAGGCAAATCAAGACCGTTGAGCCAGTGCTATCCAAAAACTTTCCAGCATGGTGTCACAGTGTGAAGTTACCTTCCCACGGAAGTAGTACGTATTTATCTATTTGCCTTTGTATGCATTCGAACTGCTAAGTGAACAGGAGTTGGAACAAATAACGGGAGCTCAGCCGTATGTGTCACTCAGGCCTCGAACCTGGGCTGCCAGCTTTTCAGCCAATAAGCTCAGCATCTTTAAATGCTGAACCACTCCAGGTATTCCAACTAGAAAATCAAAAATGCTAATGGGTTAAGGTATCAGGCTAGAAATAAGGAAACCGGGAGTTCTACTTCCTCCCAAGGTACAAAGGCAGCTGGGTGACCTTGAGCCAGTGGTGGGATTCAGCCAGTTCGCACCACTTCGGGAGAACTGGTTGTTAACTTCTGAGCAGTTTGGTGAACTGGTTGTTGGAAGAAATCATTAGGGCAGAGAACTGGTTGTTAAATTATTTGAATCCTACCACTGCCCTGAGCCTGTCATTTTCTCTCAGCTTTAGGAAAGAGACAAAGGCAAACCACTTCTGAAAAATCTTGCAAAGACAACTGAAGAGATTAGTCCAGGAAGTGTCTGGGAATCAGATAGGATTGAACGGAAGGAGAAAAAAAAATAGGGGAAGGATTGGAAATTGGAAAAAAGTGGCTTAGATTGAAGAAAACTTCATTACCCATTAGCAGCACTTTGTTTCCATTATATATGATCAATGGTCAGCAATTCCTCTAACATATTGTTATTATTATATTGTTCTACTAAAGAAGTAGCTCAGAGAAGGATAGACTGAAGCACAAGTTTTATTTTATTTTATTTTATTTATTTGTGTGATTATTTTATTAAATACATAAATACCCTAATCTGTTGCTTATATATATCCCGTGTTGCCACCATTTCCAACATAACTTATCCATCAACCCACAACCCAGCAATAGTGCTTCCACTCAATCAAAATACAACTACATCATCAGCCAATCAGAATAAAACAACACTGTCAACCAATCAGAATACACCTTTGCCTCTTTTCATAGAAAAACGTCAGTTAAGATCACACAGTTTGCCTATAAGCACCAAACCGAGAACATCAGCCAGAAGATGATGAATGTGATTTCATCGAAACGTCACTACTATCCTTCTAAAGATATGTTTACAATTACACGGGAAGAAACCTGAGATATTACCTGTACACACATATATACCCATGAAAACTTACATATATATATATATATATATATTAGTCATCTTCAGGCTGGTGTCTTCAGCTTCGTGCTTCCAGGAGCAATGTGAGAACAGCTGCAATCTCACATTGCTCCTGGAAGCACGAAGCCAAAGACACCAGCCTGAAGATGACGAATGAGACTTCATAGAAACGTCACCAAGACACTTCCAATTTTACGCGGGAGAAGACCCGAATAACCAAAGACTTACATACAAACACCCGCGAAAACCTCAGAAAATTGCAAATATATATAAAATATATATGTTTTCTGAGGTTTTCATGAATCAGACCAACACCTTCCATGAAAAGCCCTCAAGACCACAAACATGAAGCCAAACAACAACAACGCAGCTCACCAGCTCAAATCCCCCTGCAACTCAGACTAAGCCGAGCACAACCAAGCCCCCATCCAAACAGAACACACTCCCAGCCAATCAGAGCACAACCAACCCCCCATCCAATCAGAGCACAGCCAAGCCCCTAACCAATCAGAACACACCTCCACCCAATCAGAACACAGACAAGCTCCCACCCAATCAGTTCACACCCCCACTAGTAGTTAAAAGGAAGGGTCAGCTGCAATCTCACATTGCTCCTGGAAGAAGGAAGCCGAGAACACCAGCCTGAAGATGACGAATGAGATTTCGTTGAAACGTCGCCAAGATACTTCCAATTCTACACGGGAGAAGGCCCGAATAACCAAAGACCTACATATATATATGTATATATATATAATCCCTGGCATAAAGAAAGATACACATAAAGACCTACGAAAATAAAATAATAAATAATAAATATTTGACTGTTACAGGGCAGAATTGAAAAAAGTGGGTGTGGCTAGTTGAATAAAGCCTAATGAGGCAGAAATGGGTCCATTCTAGTCTCCCACATAAACTCAAACAGTTAGCATATAGCTGCTGTAATATTTAAAAAGGCCTAAAAAGCTGGTGAATTGAGAGTTCACTGAAAATTAGGCCATGAAACATCTTAATATACGTAGGAAAATCCCTGGCATAAAGAAAGATACACATAAAGACCTACGAAAATAAAATAATAAATAATATATATATATATATATATATATATATATATATATATATATATATATATATATATATATATATATATATGCAATTTCCTCAAATTCTTGTATTGTAGTGCACTAATTTCCCCTGATTTGAGGAACAGCCGACAAGACATTTCTTCTTGCACACGTAGGATATCAGATATTAGAATGAATATTATAGAGAGGAGATAAGTAGAAATATTGGAGATGGAGATGGTTTGCCCAATAATTTGACATTAAATTGGGAGGAAGCTATGAGTGGGTTAGGGAGGGGGAAATAAATAAATATGTGTGTGTGTGTGTGCGTGCATAAAATATATATGCAAATATATTTCAGTGTACATATTGAAAACAAATTTCCACATTCATGATAATGTTCATCTCACATCTACTTCCTATTTGATGGTTGTGTTGATGCAATAATAATAGTAAAGGAGATTTATCAACATACAGTATATGGTTTAAGATATGTGGAGCCTTATACTTGATTTTGACGTCACTGTTCCAAGAAAATGGCCAGTCAATCCTTTCCGGCTGATGTCTTCAGCTTTGTGCTTATGCGAGCAAAGTGTGATCAGAGATGCCGTCTCTCTATAAATACCCCGTCCACAGCAACTCCTGAAACAAACAATACATAACATATCAGACAGGACCCAACTCCCCTTTCTGGACATCCTAGTCTACAGAAAATCTGACCGCTCCCTAGGACACACCATCTACCAGAAAAAAACACACACAACTCACTACTTAAATACCCAATCACATCACCACTCTGCACAGATCAACTCCGTAGCCAAGACTCTCATCTCCAGAATCAAATGCCTAGCCAACAAAGACCACCTGAAAACTGAATTACACACTCTCAGAGTGTGTAATTCTAACGGATTCCAAAGAAACACAATTACCAACCTAATCCAAAGGGAGACACTCCCTCCCCAAGAACCAAGACACAGAATACGACAACGGCATCACCCTCTTCCCTTACAGCAAAGGCACTACAGATAAAATCAGCAAAATTCTCCACAAACACAATATCAAGACAGCCTTCTGTACTGACCAAAAAATAGCCAACATCTTAAGAAACCCCAAATACAAGATCCACCTGGAAAACCCAGGATTCTATGAAATACCATGCAAAATCTGCCCAGCCACATACATTGGGCAAACCAATAGGAGAGTAAGTGCATGCATTGCAGAACACAAGAACGCAGTCGGAAAAGAAGAAAATACTTCCTCCCTTTTCCAGCACTTTAAAACTATAGGACATGAAATTGATTTTGAAAGAACTAAATTAATCTCCAAAATTGAACGCTTCAACAAGAGAATAATTATGGAAGCCATCGAAATAGAGGAACACCCCCATAACATGAATAAACGTGATGATACCTCCCGCCTACCAGACATCTGGAAACTAGCCCTAGTCAACAATTGAGCCTCATGCACAAACTTTGACACCAGACCCAGGATAACACATGACGCCACCACCAATCGTCCTCACCACATTCAAACCCAATCCCATCCCTTAGACAAAATGCAACCACCATCCAAGGGCTGGATCTCAGCGGATTTACCAGCTACTGTGCCCTCCTCCAATCCCCACACAAAGCAAAGTAACACACACTATGAATACAGGACAAGACCTCAGACTCGGAGCCAAATCAAAGCCTGGGATGTCGCATCACAGCCATCTGCTCAAGACAATACATCACAGAACTCAGGATGTCACCACACTAGAGTTCAGGATGTTACCAAAAAACCCATTACCCAGGTCATTACAACAAAAAAGGCTAATCGGCACACAGCTAGGACCTCACCACACAGGATATTATGAAATAGCTGACTAATCTGCAAACTCCATCTTCTAATCAAGATGTAACAACACAGCCTACCAACCTGCTTACAACAAAGCCAGCACTCCACACCTCCCCACCAGTATTTATAGATAGACGGCATCTCCGATCATGCTTTGCTCGCACAAGCACGAAGCTTAAGACACCAGCCTGAAGATGATGAATGGGACCACATCGAAACGTCGCCAAGATACTCTCAATCTTGCATGGGAAAAGACCCAAATACGCCAAGGTTGCTACTGCTATTGCTATTCAGAACTCTTTAAATAAATCTATCCCCAAATCTGAGTCATTCTAGAATTAAGGCTAACATCAGCCATTGATATTTTCTAGAGTTCATTCTATTGTTGAGATGGTGATTTCTCAAAAAAATAAAACTGATTAATATAATGGGATCAGATCAATTATTATTGGATTATGATACTGGATTAATACATTAAAAGACCCATTTCCTTGCTACTGATGTTTTGAAAGCAGCTTTTATCTCTTTGTTCCTCAAACTGTAAATGATGGGGTTCAAGCTTGGGGTCACTACTGTGTAGAGTAGAGCAAGAAACCTGTTATTATCCTGAGAATTTGCTGAGTTGGGATGAATGTAGGCAGCAATGATTGCTCCATAGTACAGGAGAACAACAGTGAGATGTGAAGAACATGTGGAAAATGCTTTGTGCCTGCTCGTGGCCACTGGCATTGTGAGAATAGAGGAGATGAGGAGGAGGTAGCTAAAGAAGATGAACAAAAGGGGGACCAAGACAAACATGACAGTTAGTGTGGCATTGGCCACTTCATTTTTGTAAGTATCAATGGTAGTCAATCTCAGAACAGGCATAAGATCACAGAAGAAATGGCTGATTGTGTTTACCCACAGAAAGGAAGGGTGAAGATTGAAATAGATTGCCCCAAACAGATGGAAATTCCAAAGATCCATGAGATGGCAGCTAGGTTAGCACATTTCTTCTCATTCATGATACAGGGGTATTGCAACGGCTTGCAAATGGCAACATAGCGGTCATATGCCATAGCACAAAGAAGACAACACTCAGTGACACTAAAGAGAAGGAAGAAGCACATTTGACATCCACATCCTCAAAAAGGATATAGTCTGGTTCTCTGATAATAAATTTACTAGCATCTTTGGGATGATGGATGAGGTATAACCAATTTCCAAAAAAGACAAGTTCCAGAGGAAGATATACATTGGGGTGTGAAGGGTGGGACTGGCAATGGTGAGGAATAAAACCAGACTGTTGCCCATCAAAGTCATGAGGTAGAATATTAGAACCAAACAAAACACAAGTTCTTCCATAGGCTTGAAATCTGAGAAGCCGAGCAGGAGAAATTCAGTCAAGCAGGATTGGTTGTCTTTTTTCATTGTATCATCCAGATGGAAGCCTGAAAACAAAGAAGAAATATTAAAGAATTAAACAATTCTTCTGAAGAATTATTAATAATTATATTGCCTTCTCAACATCTATGTTTTTCATTTGCATTTACTCAGAGTTAGTAATTTGGATTAAATCCTTTGGAAATAGGAAAGAAAGGCTGCAATTTTAATTTAGTGACCAGTGAATTAATTTGTGATTATATTATCTGAGTGAATCACACAACCACTCTAAGATCTTTTCTCAGAACTCAGTAGTCATTGGACTCTCAATCTGGTCCCTCGCATGTGTGTGTATGTATATGTGTGTGTTTTTATTGGTTACCCTGCCGTGTAATAATTTCTGTTACTCTTTCAGGATTCCTATAAATAATGAAAATTCAATAACAATTACAAACATTTTTACACATTTCCTTTAAAATGCATCCCTTCAACATCGGAAATTTTGCATTAATATTCCAGCTAGGAAGTAAAAAAGCATCAAACTAGAAACTGGGAGACTGGGAATTCTAGTCCAGCCCAAGGCACAAAGGCAGCTGGGTGACCTTTGGCCAACCATTTTCTCTCAGGCATAGGTAAGAGACAAGGGCAAAACACTTGTCAAAAACTCTTACAAAAAAACCTGAAAGGATTTGTCCAGACAATCTCTGGGAATCAGACAGAATTGAACGGAAGGGGGAAAAAGTGTAAGGGAAGGATTGGAGATTGGAGAAAAGTGACTTACATCAAAGGAGGCTTAATTTCCCATTATATGTAATTTGGTTCCATTATATACCACCAATGCTCAGTTATTCCTGTTACATGTTGAATGGCCTTTTCCATTTAGACAGAGCATCAAAATGGCTCAAAAGACTTAAATGTTAAAGCATAAGTGAAAAGCTGACAATAAAACACTCTTTTAATGTTCCACTGAATATCCTCTGAAAATAAAACATCTTCTCATGTAGTTGCATAACATGAGGAATCAAACTATGAAACATGATCTTACTTTGTCAATCCTTTTCTGATTATTTTTAGAGAGGTGGGAGGCTTCTTTTGACACAATCCTGAAATTCTGTTATATAGGCCACGGGGAAGGGGGCCACACCTCACCCCCTGTGCCCCATTTTGAGCCTAGTAGGCCTCCCTGCAGCCTCCTGGTAGCACAAACGGGCCATGGGGGGAGTGCACCGCACACACACACATTTCTGTGCCCGTTTGGGGCCTAGTAGGCCCAAAATATAGGAAGTCCAATTGCCTTTTAAAAAACCACCTTTGAGACAACTGTGACCCAGAAGACTGAGAATTTCCATAGGCAACTACCGGTAGCTTATGATGCCAAAGTATAAAAATCTTCCATTCTGCAAAATTGCAAAGTGAAAGAAACCTAAGTGTATCACTAAAAGAAAAATAATCACACTATCCCTTCAAACGATGTTATTCCGAATGTTTAATGGATGATAAATAATCGAAGGCGATAGAATATAATTAGCCTGATTCCTTGCTCACTCTGACTGAGTTATTTCCTTACCAAGAGAAGAATTCAGAAGAAAGGAAATAACAAGCAAGATTCATTTGATGATGGGTTTTGGAATCATAGCACTGAGATTTTAATCTGAAGACAATTTCTTCTTTTTTAAGAATGGGGTTACCCCTCAAAAAGAAGAAAAAGAAGAAATTGTAATCATATTAATGAAGTTTCCCCCTATAGTCTGGTGGATTTTAATCCGGAAAAAAATTCTCAATGGAATGGTTTATTATAATTCATTTTTTATTCTGATTTTTTTCTATATGCCAAAAAGAAGGATATAACCTAAGCCAAATAATGTAATAGAGACAAGGTTTAGAATGTATCAGAAATATTTTGGGGATTCAAACTCGCCCCCAAAATGAAGGGGATCAACAGGCAATTCACCTTGTCAAAATAAGAAAAAGATATATTCATACTCCTTGCATGGTAATTTTGTTTGCAGTGAGTGTGAACTCCTTAAAGTCATGACATTACTGACTTAAAGGAAGACAATTCTACACAAGGTCATCATAAGTGTCAAGATCTCCTTCCAGTTAGTAGCTGCTTCCTGGTTAAGTGGTTTCACTGGGTTTTTCAATGCTACTCTGCAGAAACTTTCCCCTAAGGTCTATCCATTTACCAAATTCCCAGGATGAATCCTTGGGCTTCTCTCAGGAGATCTTGTTAGAGAACAAAATTCTCTCCTATCTCTAAAATTTCTCATCCTCTAGGAGTCAACTGGTTTTAAAGGCGCCTTCACAGTCTTTGATGTTGGCTGACGAAAATTGTCTGCATATATGAAATACATTTTTTCCAGAAAAAAAGGGATAGATGAAGAGTCATGTATGGCACTGAAATTTTTGAGACTTTGAATCACCAGTGCATATTAGTATATCTCCAGTTTTTCAGAAGGCAAACTATTCCTTCATCTTTCTATAACTATCAGAAAAAAATTCAAAAGTAAGATTTAAAAGTAAGACTTACTATTTTCCCTAAGGTCATGTTTGGTGGTTTGGTTATTCCTGTTGGGCAACATCATTGAAAATGTTATTGATCTAATTGACTAACAGCAATATAAGGAAACAGGATCTAGAGTTCAAGGATAACAAGCCTATTTTCTTGTTAGGAATTGTTTGGTTCTTTATTTAATAATCATCTTGTGTTCTCAGGCTTCCATATGGATGACACCATGAAAAAAGACAATCAATCCTGTTTGGACGAAATTGTCCTTCTAGGCTTCTCAGATTTCCAGTCTACGCAAGAGCTTCTCTTTTGCCTGGTTCTAATGTTCTACCTCATGACTTTGATGGGCAACAGTTTGATTTTGATCCTCATCATTCTCAATCCGACCCTTCATACCCCAATGTACTTCTTCCTCTGGAACTTGTCCTTTTTGGAAATTGGCTTTACTTCGACCATCAGCCCAAAGGTGCTAGTGGACATATTATCAGACAATCAGACTATATCCTTTTGGGGCTGTGGGTGTCAAATGTGTTTCTTCATACTCTTTGGTCTCACTGAGTGTTGTCTTCTTTGTGTCATGTCATATGACCGCTATGTTGCCATTTGCAAACCCTTGCAATACCCATATATCATGAAATTCAAGAATTGCGCTAAGCTTGCTGCTGCATCATGGGCCACTGGTGTTTTTGTGAGTTTGGGACAGTCTGTTTCCACCTTCACCCTCCCCTTCTGTGGATCAAATAGAATCAGCCATTTTTTCTGTGACAGTAAGCATGTTGTAAAATTGGCTTCCACCGATACCTATAAGGATGAACTGGCTATTGCCATAGTAGCTGCTCTAATTGTCTTGGCACCGCTTTTGCTCATCCTTTTTTCTTATACCCTCATCCTCTCCACTATTTTCAACATGCCTGGGGCCAAAAACAGGCGCAAAGCATTTTCCACTTGTTTCTCACATCTCACCGTGGTCTGCATTTTCTACGGAACTGGCATTGTTACCTACATTCGTCCCAACTCAGAATATGCCATGGACAGTAGCAGGTTCCTTGGCTTGCTCTACACAGTGCTGACCCCAAGCCTGAATCCCCTCATTTATAGCTTGAGGAATAAAGAGATAAAAGCTGCTTTCAAGAAATCTATAGCCAGGAAACAGGTTTCCTTTATGGAATAATCTTAGTATATCCAAGTATAATCTCTTCAAATCAATGAGGTTATTGTGCACATATTTATGGGTTACAACAGACTTGTAATGTAAAAGAATAGAGTTGGGAGAGATCTTGGATGTCTTCTAGTCCAACCTCCTACTTAAGCAGGATATCCTACACCATTGCAGGTAAATTGTTATCCAGACTCTTTTTTAAAAACTTCCAGTGTTGGAGCATTTACAATTTCTCTTTAGCTCTAAATTGTGTCTCTCCTTGATTAGTTTCCACCCATAGTTACTTGTCCTTCCCTCGGGTGCTTTGGAGAATAGCCTGACTGACTCCCTCTTCTTTGTGGCAACCCCTGAGATATTGGAAGACTGCTATTATGTCTCCCCTAGTCCTTCTTTTTCCTTAAACTAGACATACCCAATTCCAGCAACCATTTTTAGCCTCCAGTCCCCTAATTTACTTCTGAGAATACCAGTGGCAGATTGCACCCTTTAGAGCAGAATGATCCAGAAGTGCGATAGATTTATTCAAAGAAATGGAGAGTCCTGAAAGGTAGCCTAAGTTCATTATTGTAGTAGAATTCAAATAAAAAATTGATTGCCCATCTGCCCAGAACATCTGCAAAATAGGTGCAAAAGAATCGACATGAAAAATGATTTCAAGAAGGCATTCTCAAGGAGATGGATCTTCTTTATGTAACAATCCAAGAATGTAGATGTTTTCATCCCTTAATCAGATTGCGGTTCTTGTGCTCATGTTATGGGTAAAAATAAAATCCAGAGGATGCTGCGAGTAGAAGTTTCCCTTCCACCCTGCATTACCCAGAGTTGGAGATAATTTATTATTATTTCAAGAAGGTAAGAACCCTGACCAGAAACGTAAATATTTTATTCTGGTAAAACAAGTAAATGATTGAACAGCCATTTCCTTACAAGGAAGACTAATAGGTTTAACAGTAACAGAGTTGGAAGGGACCTTGGAGATCATCTAGTCCAACCCCCTGCTTATGCTGGAGACCCGTACTAGGGATTCAAATTCGACCTTTCTGATTTGAACTGCTCACCTTTCTGATCATCAAGCTCAGTGTCTTAGCCACTGAGCCACCTAATCAGCTAAGTAGTTCAAGGAATATGGGGGGGGGGGGGGATGTGGAAGGGTGAAAGAACAAAGAAGTAATGTGTGGGGGAAGAAGGACCAGGTTAGAGCAAGGCGAATGAGACAGGTGAGGAGAAGAGGCTGAGCTGCAAGGCAGGGTTAAACATGTCCGGAGTTTAGAATCATTACTTTGTCATGAAAGAAACTAAGTCAAGTACCCTGAAAATTCCATTCAACCTTTTCTATTGCCAATTTAGCTTTGACCATTAGTTGACTAGATTCTGGTGTTAGAAGTATCAACAATAAACTCTTCTGTGCTTTGAGCTCAACAAATGCTCCTGGTTATTTGTGCTTGACGACAGATTCCCTGAGAGAACAATGCATGGGCATCAACCGCGTGCCCTGCTGATGAATGGAGGGCTTTGGATCTGTGATTTCTTAGGGTTGTGTTTGAACCAGGGGCCTCGATACAAGCACTTTGAAATGTAGATGGATTTACTAACAGCTCTGGATTTGATAAATATCAACATCGTATAATAAGCTAGGTTCCTTTCTCCTCCTGATTTATCAAGGGAAGAATTCAGAAGACAGAAAATAAAAATAGAAGACCCACTTGTGATGAGTTTTAGAGTGGTAGCACCGAGTTTTTCTGGTACGTCAATTTAACCCACTAAAGAGAAGATACTAAGACTCATCAGATGAATGAAGTTTCCCCTCAAGGCCGATTATTTCTAATCCAAAAAGAAACTGTTGACAGTTTATTTTAATTCATTTATTGTGATTTATGTGTACAGATAATCCTTGAGTTACGATAGTTCCCTTACCAACCATTTGAAGTTATGACCTCATCCGGTCCGAGTACTTACAACACAATCCAGAGGTTACCAATGTTGCAGGCCCATAGCAGTCGTTCAGCCTAACAAATGACTGAAGAGGCATTGCAACGTTCACCCTGAGTATTTCTGCCCACCTCCCTCCGGACTCACTTACTTCCCTTGCAAAGATGTAGCAAGCTGTGTTCTCTCCAGTCTCTCTGCCATGGTTTTATTTTTTCCATGCGTCCCTGCAGGCTCCGATTATCTTTGCAAAAAGCTTTTGACAGAAAGAACGGAGGCCGGGAGTTGCTTGTGCGCCCCTCCTGGCCTCCGCCCTTCATGCCAAAAACTTTTTGCAAAGACAGTTGGAGCCAGGAAATAATCATTCACCTCTGCAGGCTTTAGGCAGTTTTCCTCAAGGCCTTTTCTGCCTCCCCACTTCCTTCCTTTGGGCCAAAAGCTTTTTGCAAAGATGATCAGGGCTCTGCAGTCTCCTTTTATGGAATAATTCTAGTAGATCCCAAGGTTTGATCTCCTCAATACAATGTGGTTCAGGGGTGGGTTCCACTTACCTTTACTACCGGTTTGCAGCGGGAGTGTGCATGCGCTTCATATAATATAATAAATTAATATAATAAAATCACCCCCTGCTCCAGCGACAGCACCTCACATGAGCCATTTAATGGGCTCCATCCCGCTTTGGATTCCCCAGGCCCACTGGCAGAACCAGGTCTTCAGAAGAGGGTTAGAGTGGGGGCCATTCTAATCTCTGGGGAGGATGATGTTACAGAGAGAGGGGGCCACCACGGAGAAGGAATTCCTATTAGACCCATCCAGAAGGCAAGAGGTCAGAAAATCTTGGAAATTGTAAATGAAAATGTAATTTGCTCTAATCTTGATTGTAGGAAATATGACTTCTGCAATAGAGTAGTAAATGTCTTGAACATTCTATCTGATCCTGTTGTTAGTCTCGCTAATCCCCATACCTTTTACCTTCAACTGTCTACCATTGACTTTTCACGTTTCTTAAGAGCAGTGATGGGTTGCTCCCAGTTCAGACCGGTTCACAAGAACCGGTAGTAAAACTGGCCTGAGGCCCCGCTCACTGCCCCAGATGTTGTCATCGGCAATCTGCGCATGCACAGCAGCTTCTGCACGTGCAGAAGCAAGGCGTGTGCACGAGGAAGCGAGCACGCATGTGCGATCCGTTGTGTACCGGTAGCAGAGGTAAGTAGAAGTCGGGGGTCGTCTTATATGCCGGGTATAAGCCTGCGGGTTGCTGCGCGGAGCTTTCCCCACCGTCCCGGGCGTCCATGTGGACTCTCCGACTTCCCCAGACCCCCAGTGATGGCGAGCCCCAGCTGTCTGGGGAAGTCGGAGCGTCCACAAGGATGCCTGGGACGGTGGGGACAGCTCTGTGCAGCAACCCGCAGGGTCCAGCATTAAGCGGCTTGCACCCTTGATGAGGTAGGCACAGCTTCCCGAATCTTGAGTTGCCGGCACTCCCATAGCATCATTAGTCAGCGCCGGCAACTCAAGATTCGGGAAGCTGTGCCTACCTAAAAAATATTCCCCTGCCCACAATTAATTATGCTATCTAATTAACAATAGTATTATTTGTATGGTTATGCAACATCCACTTTAGAACAGGAATGGGAAAATATGAAGCTTGTAGACTTAATCTGGTTTAGCTAGCTTGCCCCTATTTGATGAGTCCCATCATTGCTCCTTTCCAGTGCTAGATCTCCAACTGGCAATGTAACTTTTGCTTTACTCATATTCATCTTTTTTCACATGGGTATAATGGGCAGTAATAATAATAATAACTTTATTATCATTGTACGTGTATACACAGTATACCCATACAACAAAATTCATTTAACACCCAAAGACCAGGCATAACAATCCCCAAACACACTCCCAACCAGCACAATTCCCCACTCCTAAATCACCCAAGCATCCACACAACAGACCAAGTAATACTGTCCAACAACTCATTGATGGTGGCCCTTTAGTTCATTGTTGAGTGCAATTATAGCTCTGGGATAATGCCAGTAGTTGATCTCATTGGCATTTCTTCCAGAATACCAACAGTTCTCATGCTGCTCTTCCTCCCTGAGAAAATAGCATTAGGCTGGGCAAAATCAGAAGGATCAAAAGGAACCAACCTCTGGTTTATTAGATGGAACTTTGAATCACAAAAGTAATTGTCATTGAGTAGAAGTTCCTAATGTAATGATTATTATTTCATTACTGTCTTCATATTAGAATCAGTGTAGTGAAGGGAGATGCTAGATCTGACCTTTGATTTCATGCCATTAAGTTATTGCCAACTCTTAGGGTTCACATTCATAGATTTTGTCAATGATGATCTGTACCTAATCTGGTGGTTGAGATCTTCCCATAGTACCCCAATCACCATTATAATTGAGTCTATCCACCTTGCTGCTTGTCATCCTCTTCTCTTTCCCCTCCATTTTCCAGCATTACAACCATCTCCAGAGAGCTGTTAAATGTCCTTTTTTTTGATATTGGAGAACTAATTTAGGACTGAATTAATTTCTTTACCTCACTTTGGAAGGAGGATATTTTGCAGCAGTATTTGGAAGCTAATGGCATTTACTATGTTTTCTGTTCTCATATTAGCAGATTCTGGTATAGTGGTATAAAGAGTCAATACTTTCTTCTTCCAACAAGGATTGGGAGCAGGGCAGGGGGAGAGAGAAATATTACCTGGAGTTATTCTTTTAAGAGTGCAAGAGTT
This sequence comes from Coluber constrictor foxii, assembly GCA_038048745.1. Classification (NCBI taxonomy): domain Eukaryota; kingdom Metazoa; phylum Chordata; class Lepidosauria; order Squamata; family Colubridae; genus Coluber; species Coluber constrictor. Next base: position 51,428,548 of record CM075961.1, read on the forward strand.
TCAGCCTTCTGTATCTGTGCAACTAGAGCCGTGGTAATGCAGTAGTTAGAATGCAGTACTGCAGATTACTTCTGCTGCCTGCTGGCTGCCTGCAGTTTGGCAGTTCAATTCTTACCGGTTCAAGGTTAACTCAGCCTTCCATCCCAATGATTTTGTCCAGCCCATTTTTGGAGTTTTGTGTGACATTATTTCCAATTTGCTTTTTTTCCCTCCCTTTTTTAGATTTGTTCCAATACACACAAAGGGAATAAACATGTGTATAGCAAAACATATGTTACTGCAATACTTTTCTGTGAGAAATACTTCATTTTCTGGAAAAATTTCAGGGGTGCCAACATTTACGGCCATGACTGTATGTTTATAAGTGACAGTTTTCCTGCTAAGTACCTGCATGTCATAAGCATTTGAATTAAAATTACCATATTGAAATCAAATCTGATGTTTTTTAAGTTTTATTTGGTGTGCGTTGGAAGAGGGGTCGTCTTATACGGTGAGTATAGCCCAAACCCCATATTTTAACAGGAAAAGTAGGGGTGGTCGTATACGCCCAGTCGTCTTATACGCCGGAAAATACGGTACATTAAGTGAAACATTAAGAAAGTTTCATTTTCAGCTTTTTGCTTTTATGCTTATGTGTTTTTTAAAAAAAAAAGCAATATGGCTTTGTACAGGTAATCTAAAATTTCTTGACAGAAGAAAGTACTATCTCAATGAAAAAAAAGATTCTTTATTAACAAGAATGATGGATCATATGGTGGATTATACAGAATGTTCTGAAAAAACGGATAAAATTTACTCCACAGCTGTTTTTGTTAGGTATTGTACAAAACTGTACGGTAATAGAAACTAAGTTGATGTTGAATTTAATAACTGCAGCAAGACTTTTGGTGGCGCAGTATTGGAAGAAGGAAGACCTACCATCTATTGAAGAATGGATATTAAAAGTAATGAATTTAGCAGAAATGGCAAAAAAATCAGCATATTTAAAAGACCATTCAAATGAAAAGTTTAGGTTGGAATGGAAAAGATGGATAGAATATATGCAAGGCAAATATAAGACTAGAAAAGTACAATTAGTTTTTGAATAAGGAATGGGTTAAGACAGTGTTATAAAGTAGTTGAGGTTAGATTAGTTAAAGAGAGTTAAAGATTCAAGAGGGTGATAAGAGACTATAGATTACTATCTTAAATTAGCATAGGATTGTTAAATGTGATACTCTGTATTTTGCTTTGGGAAGTGGGGTGTGGATTAGGGAGGGGAAGGGGGGATGGAGGGGAGGGGAAATATATGTAAAACTTTTTAAAATTTTCAATTAAAAAAAAAGAATGATGGATCATTGATGGACACAAATCTCAGCTAATGAGAAATTAAGCTACTAAATCAGATTTCTGCAAGTTCCAATGCTTCACCGATCTTAGAATTTCAAAATTTCCAGACAGAATGTCAGCCAATTTCATGCACAAAAAGCACATTATTCCAAGATAATTAATTTTAAACATTAAAGATATTGTTACAGAATACAGAATTCCTGAAAATAATATACAAATTATAAGGAATGTCTAAATTATACATACACCCTAAACACCAGGTGGGCCAGATTTAAAATACTTGCATTAAAAATTCTGTCCATTCAATTCTAGGAAAGAGAACTAGAAAGATTGCCTAAAATGATGTAAACACACACAAAATACACATAACACTAAATTAAATTTGAGGCTTTTTCATTTTTCCAAGGACTTTATCCAACCTGTTATTTTTGAGTAAGCAGTTCAACTCATCATGGGGAGAATCCATCTTTGTGGTAACTAATTGACTGGATGGCACAAAATACATTTATCAAAATAGGATAGCGGTTTCTTGTATAACACATTTATTTGTTAATAATAATAATTGTTTAATTGCACATTTCTCTTGTGATCTCAGGCTTCAATCTGGATGGTACCATGAAAAACGACAACCAGACTTGCTTGACTGAGATTGTTCTGTTGGCTTTTCAGATTTCCAGACTATACGAGAACTTCTGTTTTGTCTTGTTCTAATATTCTACTTCATAGCCTTGATGGGCAACACTCTGATTTTGGTCGTAACTATAGCCAGTCCCACCCTTCACACCCCAATGTACTTCTTCCTGTGGAACCTGTCCTTTTTGGAAATTGGCTATACTTCAACCATCAGCCCAAAGATGTTAACGCCTCCAGAAACATCCCCACATGTACTAACTCCTTCGCATGGTCAGTATGGAGATCTGTGACCCAGTCCACAGCCTCCCTTCTCAGGACAGTGGTAATGGCAACCACCATGGACCATTGCGATGGGTAAAACCGCCCATATAAGTCCATATGGCTAATGATCTGGCTTAGGAATAGCAACACCCTATCTGCACTCCCATCAAAGGTGGGTTCCTTTTGGAGACAAGGTCACATGGAACTTTTGTGATGTGTGAAGAATAATAATAGGGGGGGGGGAATGCATGTTGAACAAGGAAAACTGGAACAGAAAATGAATGTATGGGGGGGATTACCGCACTGTTTTTTAAAAAATCCTTTTATTCACCCTCCCTTATAGTATTAAAATCCCTTACAGGCAGTCCTCAATTTACGTCTACATTTGGGACCAGAAATCTGGTTGTAAGTCGTTGCAGTCATAAATTGAGGCACTCATGTGACCAGATGTGTTTTTCTGACATTTGTGTGTGTGTGTGTGTGTGTGGCACACAATTGTCAGAATTGTGTGCCACACACACTGCAATTGTTAAAGAAGCTGTGTGGGCTTTAAGCAAATCCATTCTTCTGAATAACTGTTTTTTTGGGTCAGAAAATCGCAAAAAATAAATGGCACAAATTACAGTTCCGTGACTGCGTGATGCTGCAATGAGTTGTAAATGCGAGCTGATTGCTCAGTGGCTGAAGTGAGATTATGAGAGCAGGGGGCAATATTCTGCAACGGTTGGAAGTGTTTTACAGGCTGTAAATGTCTGTGGAGATTCTCAGTCATCCAAGTCATGGTTGTTCCAAAGGTGCTCTTTTCAAGAGGCAACTGGACTTCCCTGTTTTTCTTTGAAGATGTTTTGTTTCTTATCCAAGGAGCTTCTTCAGTTTTCTGAAGCTTCTTCTCTTCTCTCTGAAGAACTAAAAAAGCTTCTTGGATAAGAAGCAAAACACCTTCAAAGAAAAAAACCAGGAAGTCCAGTGGCCTCTTGAAAAAGTACCTTTGGTACAGACTCATTCCATAAAGCACTCACTCCAAGGCCTACATAACTCCAAATGGCTGTAAAAATAACCAGCCATAAATCATGTCAAGACTACCTGTAATTTCAACTCTCTAAGAGAGCATCAGCATTCATGGAGCATACGTCCAAAAGGGTTGCCATTTCAGACACATTTTGTGTATGATATTCATCTTTTTCAAATGTAAAGTCTACTCTACTCAACTGTAGAGTCCTTTAGGAAACCTAAATAAAAGGGAGGTGATATACAGTATCTAAAAATTGTCCCATATTGAAAGCTTCATATGGAAAAATGCTGGATGAAGAGTTATAACATAGCTTGCCTCAACCACATGTACAAAATTTTGATGGATGGCAGTTTCAGACTGAAGTGTACCTCAATTTACTCTGAAATAATTACAAATTTGAGAGAACTTTGTCACTGGTTGCACTAAATCATCAAAAATGGAACTTGGGTCAATGTCCGAGATATGGGAGTGAAAAATCTCAAATAAGGACTGGATTTATTCACTGCATTTCATCTTCAGCTTCAGATTGCAGATGTTCCATGAACTCAAGAAAATCTATTTAATAAACTGAATCTAGGAAATATTAGTGTGCTAGTTATTACCTCCATGCAAATGAAGATAAAAGACTACCAACCAGTATTTTGTTTTACAGTACATATAGAACTGAAAAATGAATTTAGTAATTTTATTTTCCATTATTAAAACAGCACCAAGAATAAAGCAAATATATTTATATAATATTGATGCTTCCTTGTATAGAATTGAAATCTTTCCTCTCTTGTTAGAGTTCAAAGCCAGGCATATATTTATTCTTCACTCATTAAATATATGTTTTAAAAATGTAGAGATGGAAAAATTACAACTCTAGTGTCACAACTATGTTGCTAGCTGGAAAATATTGGATCTCCCCTCATAAGCATGTTCTATCTCCACCATTAAATACAGAAATCTGGCTCATTCCCAAATGTCTGGCAAGGGTTATACACCCATATTTTGATACCATCGACTATGGTATTCTTCTCAATCAACTTAGAGGATCAGGGCTGAACAGCACAATGCTGTACTGGTTCATCTCCTTTCTTCAAGGTCAATTCTAATTGCTAGTGACTGGGGAAGAGAGATCCCATCTGTTGTGCCAGATTCAAGCTATGGCTTGGAATGCATGTATACTGAGTCATCAGGCCCAGGTCAACATATTCTTGGTTCCTACCATGTGGAGTGCCACAAGATAGGTGCTTTTTCCATTCCTATGACAGAATGAGACAACTTGCCATGGCCAACTCACCGCAGCCATTTCACCATGGGCCAACTTGCTGTATGAAAATTTTAACAATTGTATTTAACTATTTAAAATAAATAAAAGGTTATTTTAATTTTTGCCATGGACATTTCATTCTGCTCCTCCTTTTGCATCCTTTTTTTAAAGATTCTATTCCACTATTTCTTTGATATTAGTTTAACTCGTGTTCTTCAGTGAGTTATCCTCTGGCGAGTTGGCCATGGCGAGTTGGCTGCGGTGAATTGTCATACAGTAGATCGACCCTTCCAATGAGGCCATTGAATGACCTCATCCATCACCATGGGTTGAGGCACCATCAATTCATTAGATAAAACCTGTTTCTACTTAATTCCAATCAAGGTTTAATAAAAGTGGTGAGAAAGAGAATAGCCAAAACTATTAGGGTAATGTGACTTGCCATATAGCAATAGCTCTTAGACTTACTGTATTTTTCAGAGTATAAGACATACCTTTTTCCCCAAAAAAAGAGGATGAAAATCTGGATGCATTTTATATTCTGAATGTAGTCCCGCCCAGCCTCGCAAATGGAGATTTCAGAAGCTGAAAGAAGCCTCTGAAAGAAACTTCAGGAAAAAAAAGCCTCAGAAAGGCTTTTATCTAAAATAATATGGCAAGCAACAAAAGACGAATCAGTAAAGATTCTAACCAAACTATGTTAACAAATCTGGAGAATGATACAATAACCAACAGAGCAGAAGAGTTTAATCTACATACCAATACCAAAGAAAGGAGATTGAACAGAAAGCCCTTCAGAATAAAAGCCTCTGAAAGAAGCTTCAGGAAAAAACTCTTTTTTTCTGAAGCTGTTTCTGATCTTTCAGAGGCAGGAAAAAAAGCAAGGCACAGAGCTCACAACCAAGGAACCTGTTGCTAAAATTCACCTCTGGGAACAGCTGGTTGAGGGTATTCTGGGAGGTCGATCCACCCACCAATCAGCTTTTTCTTATTTTCCTCCCTAAAAACTAAGGTGCATTTTATACTCAGCTGCATTCTATACGCCAAAATTTATGGTATATATCATTTCACAGTGCCTTACAGCTCTCTCAAAACGATTTACAGAGACAACCTATTGCCCCCAACAAATTCTATTTCTCCTTGTTGCAAAATTCTGGACACACCTTCATTCATTCATTCATTCATTCATTCATTTATTTAATTTTATTTCTATACCGCCCTTCTCCCGAAGGACTTGGGGTGGTGTACAGCCAAAGTAAAAAACACAAAATATACAGACATCATAGATTTAAAATTTAGAATTATGAAAACTATTAACCAATTTCAGCCGAATTTAATAAAAAACCCAAAAATTACAACTCCAGATTAAAAATTCATTTACATAGACAGCCCCGCCTATCAGAACAGCAGGGTCTTGAGGGCACAGCGAAAAGCACGGATGTCGGAGATCTTGCGCATTTCCGGGGCAGTTCATTCCAAAGGGCAGAAGCTCTCACAGATAAGCTGTGATGTCAGATAAACTAAACTAAACTAAACTAATTACATTTTCTAATCATCTCATTAAATTCATCTGCTGTTAATGGAATTGGCGAACTATTAGCCGCTCAAGGGCTCTTTTTACTTCTTTGTTTCTAAGGCTATAAATCAAAGGATTTAGCATGGGAGTAATCATCCCATAGAGCATGCTCACTAGCCTATCCTGGTCTGGATGGTAACTGGAAGAAGGTCTTATGTACGTAAAGATGGTGGTTCCATAGAAAAGGCAAACCACTATTAAGTGGGATGCGCAGGTAGAAAAGGCCTTACGTTTTCCCTCAGCAGAACGAATCCTCAGAATGGTGGCGATGATGTGAGTGTAGGAAATCAAGGTGATTAGAAAAGCCCCCACGCCAAATATGCCACCAACAATGAGGACAACCATCTCAGCCACATAGGTGGAAGCGCAAGATAAGGCCAAGACGGGTGGGATGTCACAATAGAATTGGTTGATTCTATTGGAGTTGCAGTAAGGTAGAATAAAAGTCAAGACTGTATGCAACAATGAATTGAGGAAGCCGGTGACCCACGTCCCTGCAGTCATCTGAAGGCAAAGCTTCTTATTCATGATGACCGTGTACCGCAAAGGGTTACATATGGCTACATAGCGGTCGTAGGCCATGACGGCCAAGAGGAAGACCTCAGTCCCTGCCAGGGCCACCAGGAAGTAGAGTTGTAGCACACAGCCAGCAAAGGAGATGGAACTGCATTCTGTCAAGAGGTTCTCCAGCATCTTGGGCACTGTAGCTGTAGGGCAGAAGATGTCCAGCAAGGAAAGATTACTGAGGAAGAAATACATGGGGTTGTGCAACTGAGAATTAGTTCCTATGGCAAGGAGGATGGTGCCGTTGCCCAGGAGTGTGACTAGATAGATAAGCAAAATGACGACAAACAGGGAGAAGCGGACAGCTGGGAGGTCTGAAAGTCCCATTAAAATAAATTCTGTCACTTGTGTCCTGTTCTCTGGTCCTTGGCTCATAGGGGAGCATTCTCCCTGTAAGGGAGGAAAAATATGAATAAAACATGTAAAGGGGGAAATATCTACCTAGACATTAGAAAGCAGAAAGTAGAATAGATGCAAAATGCAGTAATTTAAAGCATTAAACTCTTTTTTCCAGGGAAAGAGTTATTAGCTCATATGAATACAACAGTCCTTGCTTGGGACCACAATCCGTCTTTCAGGAACAAAATCCATCTTGACCTTTAAAGCCATATCAACGGCCTTACACCTATTTGCAGTAAGAGACCAAACACAAAAGAAATTACATTTTAAAGTTAAATTGGAAAGACTCCACTTCATGGGAAGTGGGCACTGAACTAATGTGCCTTAGGAAAATAACAACCTTTCATTTTGACATGTTTAATCTGAGGGAATTAAGGGAAGTTCTTTGTTAAATGTATAAAATCCTGCATTAAAAGCATTCAAATTTTTATTTGGGAGCAGTACATAATTTAGAAAAAAATAAAAAATAAAGTGTTTTTGCTTGCTTTATTTGAGAGGAATCTTCATTTCCACATTTAGCCTGAATAATAATAATAATAATAATAATAATAATAATAATAATAATAATAATAATAATAATAATAATAATAATAATAGTAACAACTCTACAAAAACAGCTTACATCCTCCGACGATACCTTAACAGTTCCTAGGTCCTTGGTTAGGACTCAAGCTGCTGAGCTATTAACCAGCCTCAAAGGCTGTGAATCTCACTAAAGATGATATTATTATTATTATTATTATTATTATTATTATTATTATTATTATTATTATTATTATTATTATTTAATCTGTAGTGAGATTCACAGTCTTTGAGGCTGGTTAATAGCTCAGCAGCTCTAGTCCTAACCAAGGACCTAGGAACTGTTAAGGTATCGTCGGAGGATGTAAGCTGTTCCAAGTAAGGTGGTTTTTTGTAGAGTCAAAATGTTCAAGTCCGGTAAATTGAGAATTTCTAAATATCAGGGTAGCCCTTTGGGTATTGCTCCAAGGGCTCCAATTACAATCAGAACAACACATGATTTCTTTTTCCATAGTCGCTCAACTTCGATTTGCAAGTCCCGGTACTTTGTGATTTTTTCTTGCTGCTTATCTTCAATCCGTGCATCACCAGGTACTGCAATGTCAATGAACCATACTTTTTTCTCTTCAACTACCGTTATGTCAGGTGTGTTGTGGACCAAGTGCCTGTCAGTCTGAATCCTAAAGTCCCACAAGATCTTGAGTTTCTCATTCTCTAGAACTTTCTCAACCTGATGTTCCCAGTGGTTTTTGCTGTACTCAAATCCAAACTTCTGGCACAATTTCCAGTGAATGATCTTAGCAACACGGTCATGGCGTTGTAGGTAATCGGTTTGTGAAATTTTGCTGCATCCACTGATCAGGTGGTCGACTGTCTCATCTTTCTCATTACAGAGGCGGCATTTGCTGTTGGTGGTAACATGTTGAATTTTTGCCTTCATGCACTTTGTGACTAGGGCTTGTTCTTCAGCTGCCAAAATAAAGCTTTCTGTTTCTTTTTTCAGTACTCCTGATCTTAACCAGTTCCAAGTTAGTTTCTGGTCACCTTTGCCTTCAATACTTTTCAAGTATTGGCCATGCAGAGGTTTGCTTTTCCAATTTTCAGCTCGCTGCTCAATTACTTCTTTCTTATATTCTGCTTTTGTTTTAGTTGTCTTTAAAAGGCCTCCTTTATTTACTTCCTTAATCATTGGTTCTTCACTTTTCTGGATATAATCATTCAAGCTGCATTTTTCTTCTTCCACAGTCTGCTTTACTTGTAGGAGTCCTCGACCACCCTCTGCTCTTGGTTTTTATTTATTTATTATTTTATTTATTATTATTATTATTATTATTATTATTATTATTATTATTATTATTATTTTATCATTGTGCATGTATATACAGATTACCCTTACAAAATTCACTTAACATCCAAAGACCAGGTCCAACACACATAACAATCCCCAAACACACTCCCACCCAAATTCCCCACCCCTAAACCACCCAAACATCCACACAACAGACCAAGTAATGCTGTCCAACATCTTACTGATGGTGGCACTTTAGTTCATTGTTTTTAATATATATTATTATATTCATCATCTGTTTGCAAGTGTTAACAACTAAATCATAATCTTATCCCTTTCTGATCAATCCAATTGTTTTATTTTTTTTTCTCCTCCAAACATTGGATGAACCTGTAACCTTCGATCCATTGTGAATTATTTATTTCAGTTCTGTTGTCAACTTGTTTCCATCTGTACTGGCGTCTTACTCCACAACTCACCCATTTGTGGGTATACACATACACACACTATGCATTTCCTTAACTGGTCTTTCTGAATCAGAAAGTCCCAAAGCTATCTCTATTTTTTCAAAGCTTTCAAATGTCAATTTTTTTTTCAAATTTATGTGCTTGTGTGTGCTTGTGTGTGTGTATGTTTGTTATACATGGTATGTGGAAGGTGCAAATGTATAACGAATGAAAATGAGTAATTCAGCTACATTAAAAAATGTAATGTCTGAAAAGGTAGAAGCACTTTGATACCACATGATGGCCATCAAGTTAGTGGATTCACAAAGAGGATTTGGCAAACACATGGTGGAAAAGGCTATCACAGCTACTAAATATGAGTGTTCTCTGTTACATTTCGCAGTTTTTGGGAGGCAGATGAGAACAGAGCTATAATGCTCTTGTCATGCTTGAGGAGCTTCTCAAAGGTTTCCCAGCTAATCAACTGCAAAAACAAAAGATTGTACTATATAGACGTTGGGCTATTTCAGTGCTGTTTTTCTTCTATTTTGGATTCTGGTGGAGATGTCTGGGTCTCCAGGCATTTCTTTTTAGATTCTTCCTTGAACCTCTTCTGTTCCAGGTATTCCTACTGGGTTTGATTGGTCATAGCTGGACTAAATCCTAACTGCCCCAATTCCTTCCTCCTTCTCCTTCATCCCTGGCCCTCACAATGCTTCCATAAAATTAATCTCTCCCAGTACTCACTGTCGACCGCTGATGTATTTCCATCTTCTTAACCCCAAAAGCCTAAGAAATTTTTCCATGTGCTCTGAAAACACACAAGAGGGAGAGGCTTGTCCTTTTTGTTACCAGCCAAATTTCCTCTGTGAAGTCTGCAGTACAGTGGGAATTACTGGGGTTGGAGATTTGGAAGCTCTAAGGATTTGGCGCCAATGTTGTCTTTTCTAGCACATAATACTAACCAAAGAACTATTTCTCAGAGCAGTGAGGGAAGGATGATATTCTCAGTTGTGCTGTTATTCCTCCCATGGCAAATTGCTGCAACAAAGGAGAAAGCAAAGCAAATCTTTAATGAGACACAGTTGAATGTATAAGTAGCTGGCTCTTGCCATGAGCTAAGCCAGCCCTGCCCAAACCTTATCCTCAGTTACCCAAAACCACTTTTCAAAGTCTTATGGAACTTTGAGGCCCAGTAGAAAGTTGTTTCCTTCAACACTGTCATAATTTTGAAGAGTTGCTAAAAGTACGGTCGTAACTGGAGGACCGTTCGTTTAGAAACTGCATTATAAAACTATATCACTGAATGACTTTTGTTAATGTCATCTTAACAAATTGCGATGGATAATACTTTGGTAGATCTTTGAATATATTTTAGCACAGGGGGCAATTTAAATTTAATTTGATTTTTTTTTTATTTAAAATTGAAATTAAAATCAATTTAAATTTCCTTGTTGTGATGGGTGGTTGTTTCCAGTGTCTTTACCCAAAAGAACAGCCACACATTTATCCAATTTGGATAATTCCCTCATATTTAGAAGGCACTGCGCTGTCTAAACTATGATTGCTAGTTTATAAACCTCATGGTTTGCACTGTACGTGTTTAAAACCATGAGTTTTAAAAACCATGAAGGGCCCAAATTCAAGACGAGGCCTTATTTTGGTTTCCAATAGCTGCATTACTTTGCTACTGAAGACATTTATCTGGTGCTAGACTACAAGTGGGGAGATCCAGATTCTATTTGCGTTCCCCCCCACAGCCCTCCAATGGTAGCTTCCTGTAGTTGGGTCAGTCCATTTCTCTCAGACTTCCAGGGCAAGATGCTTCAGTGGTGAAGGTGTTGGATTTTTTTAAAAAATGGATAAATCCAAGTTCTAGTCCCCCACACACACACACAATGGTAGCTTCCTGTAGCTGGTACAGTCCATTTCTCTCAGACTCTCAGGGCCAATATGATTCAGTGGGGAAGGTGTTGGGGGGGGGAATGGACAAATCCAAATCCTAGTCCCCCCTCAACAATGGAAGATTCTTGTGGCTGGGCCAGACAAAGGGGCAGGTTGGTCCTGTGATGAAAATGCTGCATTAAAAGCAAGAAATCCAAGTTCTAGTTTCTTCCTCCACCTCCGCTCAGCAATGGAAGCTTCCTGTAACTGGGCCACTCCATTTCTCTCAGAGTCTCAGGGGCAAGATGCTTCAGTGGTAAAGAAGCTGAGAGAACCATGTTCCCCCCCGCCTCAACAATGGAACTTCTTGGATGATTGGGCCAGGCCATTTCTCTCAGCCTGGTAGGGGTGTGGGGGTTCACTGGTGAAATTGGTCCCAGAGACTTTTTCATTTAAATTTAGACTTTATTTTATTTTCAATTTATTTTGAAATACACAGCTGCAGCAATAAAGAGACCTTCGAAGAATACGTTGAGAAATGCTGTACTCACACACAAGCTCCAAAGTACATCTGCATCATTTTCAAAGTGTGCACAGCCCTGATTTTAAGTTAACATTAACAGGAAAGCTTTAAAAAGGGAGAAATGTTCTCAACCATTCGTTTAGTGATCATTTGAAATTATAATGATATTGACTTAGGACCATTTTTCACATTTAAAACCATTGCAGCATTCCCCACGGTCACATGATCAAAATGCAGATATTTGGCAACTGATTCACATTTATGACGGTTGCAGTGTCCCAGAGTCATGTGATCACCTTTCCCCATCATCTGGCTAATAAAGTGCACAGGGAAGCCAGATTCACTTCACACGTTACTAACTGTAACTAGTCCCTTGACCATTGTGGCAAGAAAGGTCATAAAACAGGGAAAAACTCACTTAATAACTGTCTTGCTTAACAACAGAAGTTCTGGGGTCAGTTTGGGTTGCAAGTCGAAGAGTACCTGTATACAGTAAAAAAAACCTGCAATGTTTTGAATTTTTCATGCATTCGCTTTTTTATTTTTTATACATATATACCTGTACATGTATTTTATGGAGTCCATGTGAGCAAAAACAAAAACAGATGCTTTCACAGATGTCTGATAATATTAATTTTAATATATCTTCAGAACATTAAGAATTCTACTCTTTTACTCTGTTCTACTCATGTAGAACAATGCAATGAGAATCAAGGGATGTTAACTTAGGTTAAGGATTGAAAATCTTAAGTAGGGCCTAGTAGCACCTTTTCTGATTGGCACAACTAATTAAAAAGCAGAGAGGTGCTTTTTTTAAAAACTGCAACTGATGTCATCAGATGCATCGTGCCTTTTAATAAAATTTTCTAATTTGAAAAGGCACCACCAGTTTCCTGATTTTCCACCACCATGGATGAACATTGCTCTCTCCTTAAAGAGAGATTTCACTTGGTCTGAAGATTAAAGAGTTTGACACAGAAAGAGTTACTTCTAACTAGCTATCATATGTTTTATATCATTCTTGAAATGCCTTCCAACAACAGTAGTTCGGCATCCTCCTCCTCTCTCTCTCCACTCCCACATCCAAGCTCAGTTTCTGGTGATTACATGAACGCATCCCTATCATTATCTAGACAACCATAAAGACATAGACATAGACATAGAATTCTTTATTGGCCAAGTGTGATTGGACACCACAATGAATTTGTCTTTGGTGCATATGCTCTCAGTGTACATAAAAAGAAAAGATACATTCTTCAAAAATCATAAGGAACAACAGTTAATGATAGTCATAGGATACAAATAAGCAATCAGATGATACTAGGAAACAATCAATATAAATTGTAAGGATACAAGCAACAAGTTACAGTCATAAGTGAGAGGAGGTGGTTATAGGAATGATGAGAAGATTAATAGTAATAGTAATACAGACTTAATTAATAGTTTGACAGTGTTGAGGGAATTACATGTTTAGCAGAGTGATGGCATTCGGGAAAAAACTGTCCTTGTGTATAGTTGTTCTGGTGTGCAGTGCTCTATAGTATGATTTTGAGGGTAGGAGTTGAAACAGTTTATGTCCAGGATGCGAGGGGTCTGTAGATATTTTCACAGCCATCTTTTTTACTTGTGCAGTATACAGATCTTCAATGGAAGGCAGGTTAGTAATAATTGTTTTTTCTGCAGTTCTAATTATCCGTTGAAGTCTGTGTCTGTCTTGTTTGGTTGCAGAGCCAAACCAGACAGTTATAGAGGTGCAGATGAGAGACTCAATAATTCATCTGTAGAACTGGATCAGCAGCTCCTTGGGCAGTTTGAGCTTCCTGAGTATTTAAAGAAGTATTTGATCACTCTTTTTGAACATTTTTTTCACTTTTCCAGTCTATTTTATAGCCCAGTGATTTTCTAGTGGTCTTCTGTCCGAGAACTAACTAACTAGCCTCAAAGATATATGAAACCAGATCTGGGGGCCTAGGGGCTATCTCTTTCTCTGCCCAATCACTTTTAGCCAATAAGTAAAAACTCTACACTCTTCAACCAAACATTTTCTCAATATTCACTGGTTTTGAGGAAAATTCCTGGTTTTACTGTAATTTCTTCATTTAGCATTCAATTTTTTTTAATATTTATGGGAGACTACCTTGAAGAATAACAAAATAGCAAATAATAGAATAGAATAGAATAGAATAGAATAGAATAGAATAGAATAGAATAGAATAGAATAGAATAGAATAGAATAGAATAGAATAGAATAGAATAGAATAGAATAGAATTCTTTATTGGCCAAGTGTGATTGGACACACAAGGAATTTGTCTTTGGTGCATATGCTCTCAATATACATAAAAAGAAAAGATACATTTATGAAGAATCATAAGGTACAACACTTAATTATAGTCATAGGATACAAATAAGCAATCAAATCATACTAGGAAACAATCAATATAAATTGTAAGGATACAAGGAACAAGTTACAGTCATACAGTCATAAGTGGGAAGAGATGGGTGATAGGAACAATGAGAAGATTAATAGTAATAGCAATGCAGAGGTAGTGAATAGTTTGACAGTGTTGAGGGAATTATTTGTTTAGCAGTATTTAGCAGAGTGATGGCGTTCAGGGAAAAAACTGTGTCTTGTGTCTAGTTGTGTCTAGTTATTGTGGCGTACAGTGCTCTATATGTCGTTTTGACATTTCTTTTCCTTGAATCAGGATTAGGATTACATTAGTGTCTGTGTAATAGTGATTCCAAGGATGACTAAGTTACACATCACTGAACGTAAAACAAATTTTGCTGGACCCACCCTTTCCACCACCTCAGTGCTACAATTATTTAGCATTTATCAGTTTTTTCAAGGCTCCTTTCACTTCCTTGTTTCTAAGGCTATAGATTAAGGGGTTTAGCATTGGGGTAATCACCCCATACAGCATGCTTACCAGCCTGTCCTGGTCTGGATGGTGGCTTGAAGAAGGCCTGGCATAAGTGAAGATCGTAGTCCCATAGAAAAGGCAGACTACTATTAGATGAGAAGCACAAGTGGAAAACGCCTTGCGCTTCCCTTCCGCAGAACGGATCCTCAAAATCGAGGAGATGATATGAACATAAGAGATCAGAGTGACCAGAAATGCACCCACTCCGAAAATTCCCCCAAAGATAAGGACAACCATCTCAGCGGCATAGGTGGAAGCACATGCTAAAGCCAACACGGGTGGGATGTCACAATAATATTGGTTGACTTTATTTACTTGGCAGTAAGGAAGTGTGAAGGTCATTACAGTGTGCAACAATGAATTAAGGAAGCCAGTGACCCATGTGCCTGAAGCCATCTGAAGGCAAAGCTTCTTATTCATGATGACCGTGTACCGCAAAGGATTGCATACGGCCACATAGCGGTCATAGGCCATGACGGCCAAGAGGAAGACCTCAGTCCCTGCCAGGGCCACCAGGAAGTAGAGTTGTAGCACACAGCCAGCAAAGGAGATGGAACTGCATTCTGTCAAGAGGTTCTCCAGCATCTTGGGTACTGTAGCTGTGGGACAGAAGATGTCCAGCAAGGAAAGATTACTGAGGAAGAAATACATGGGGTTGTGCAACTGAGAATTAGTACCTATGGCAAGGAGGATGGTGCCATTGCCCAGGAGTGTGACTAGATAGATAAGCAGAAAGGCCACAAACAAGGAGAAGCGGATGGCTGGGAGGTCCGAAAGTCCGGTTAGGATGAATTCCGTCACTGCGGTGACATTCTCCACTTGTCTGCCCATCTCAGAGCTCTCCTAAAAGAGGTTGAAGATAGATATGACATCCTAACGCATACAGAACACATAGAGAATTTTGCAATGACATTTACATGACACCACAGTTCAAAAAAGAAACCAGTTTTTCCAGCAACTTCTAAAGAGGTTATCTACTTCCAATTGCCATTCAGTAGGATCAAACAGTATGATATGGTCAACATGATAGTTACAACCTCATTATACAGACATACCTGTCCAGTGTTGGGATTTTAGAAATGTTCAAATAGCTAGACCTTTAACTTTATCATCTAAATTTCTGTAGTCTTCCTCAAGACACTTCCTATCAGAACTGGTGGCTCTTTTGCATTCCATGTCTAAAATGTGAATTGGCCCTCAGGAATATCTCCCTCACTCATTCACTCACTCACTCCCCCTGCTCCTTAACCTTCCGCTCTCTCTCCCTCTCTCTTATCATTCTCAGGGATGTCTGAGAATTTAGGTGGCTTGTTCTCCCAATGTCTTATTTTTTTCAAGAGGCAACTGGACTTTCTGGTTTTGCTTTCAAGACGTTTTGCTTCTCATCCTAGAAGCTTCTTCAGCTCTGATTGACAGTGGGGAATGGAAGGATTTATACTCCTTGCAGACAGCTAGTCATTTGCATTCTTTAGAGAGTCATTGTGGCCACCTGGAAGTTTATCTGAATCCTCAAGGTCAATTGAGTGGTGCCATTTTCACACCCATTTGCACCACTCAGGTGACCGTGACAATACAGATAAACCTCCTAGTGATCTCAAGGACTCTCTAAAAGAATGCAAATGATCAGCTGTCTGCAAGGAGTATAAATCCTTCCATTCCCCACTATCCAGTCAGAACTAAAGAAGCTTCTTGGATGAGAAGCGAAACATCTTCAAAAGAAAAAAAAACCAGAAAGTCCTGTTGCCTCTTGAAAAAGCACCTTTGAGACAACCACAAGCTGGATGACTGAGAATCTCCATAGGTGGCTTGTTATATTTTAAAATTACTTTGTCAAGCTAATAGTTTCTAGATGGGATATTCTACTATCCTTTTTCTGCAAGAAAAAATAATAATAACAAAGAGACTTGTGATATTTTAAGTCAAATAGATGTATCGTGACCTTTGCTTTTGTGGGTTACAGTCCCACCTATTAAAGCTGACGGAATAATGAATCAGTGTATCTCACTCCTTTCTAGACATACACAAATATGCATGCACACACACAAACACCATCCACACCCTTGTCTAATCCATTGTGACATTATCCAAATAAAATATATTCCCTTTCCGTTCAATGCATGCAGCGGAAAATTGTTTCAACATCTGACGCCAAAACCTACAATGTGAAGCCTCCGAAAACATTATAGAGAGAAAGGAAGAATGTCTTATATCTAAACAAAGCTATCACCTATTCTGTTGTTTTGGCCTTTGATGATAAGGGTGTTCTTGATTTTAAAATGTTAATAAATCACTCCTCTCTGACATATGTTCCCACTTTATGTTCTCACCAGATGTTAAATTCCAGTCCCATTTCTGTATCTCCAGTTCCTATAATCACCAGCCTTTGTGCATCTCAGCCAGAGATTACAGGGGTTGAAAGAAAATGAATTGGAAGTATTATACAATGGAGAACCTCTCTAACAATTATAGGCAATAGCAGGCACTTTCCTGTGGTAAAAGCAGAGGTGAAATGCTCTCGGTTCGGACCGGATCGAGCGATCCGGTAGCGATGATGGCCGGTAGTTTGGAGAAACCATAAAAGCTGATTTTTTTTCACATTCATTCTTCCATTGTCTGCCCAAAACCATTGCCAATCAGTTTAATTTCATGATTCTAATCAATATGGGAATACTTTTGTTAAATTCAGCTACTGCTTTGATATTTCCATACCGAATTATCTTTTCTTGGTAATCATTCTCAAAGTGTCTTTAATTGCAGAGTTTTAGGGTTCCAAGTAACACCCCCAAGGAAAGAAGTGATCTGCAACCGTTTGAGGAGCAGATTTTTATGGGCCATTGGCTTCCAAAGCTACCTCTGAAAGGCGCTTTGATCAAACCACTCTCTGATTCAGACCAGAGTTGACAATTGTCCTGCTGTAGTTGTACAGCAGTGCTGAGTTGCCCTGGTTCAGACCGGTTCTATAGAACCACTAGTAAAACCTGCGGGAGGCCCCGCCTACCAATCCCAACCTCATTAGGAAGGGACACGCGCAAGAGCTAAGCGAGCGAGCACTGCCCCTTTGCAAACCAGTAGTAAAGGTAAGTAGAACCCACCTCTGTTGTACAGCCCCATCAGTCATAAAGGAATCAATGTCACATCACTGAACATCAGACTCAAAAATCTCTGAGGCTATATCCATTCATTTTTACCCTGTTATTTCACACCACAGCTGTACAAATATTGTTAAAATCTGGGGATTACTATTTCAAAGCTGAAGTAAGTTTTGACAAAAAACATCCTGCAAGAGACAGAAGGTCAAATATTTATGCCTTTTTTCATTTTCCTGTAGGTTGGAGAAGATGGGAACATCTCTGCCAATCACATTAATTATGAGTCTTCCTGTTGTGGCAGTGCCCAAATTTGTAAACCTCACCACTCCAACACACGATACGTTTGCCTTCCACAATTCCTTAAAGCTAATCTCCAATACTTACTTGCAATTGACTCACATTCCTTTGCCTGAATGGAGGTGATGGGGGATATTTTGCAACCTTTTTAAATCACCGCATCAGGATCACAAGGGAATTACTGCCTTCTGAGGATCACAAGGAAATCATTATATAAGGGTATGACTGTCTGATGAGAGCAAAATAAGCTCGAAATAGATCTATAACAGCCTCCCTTCATTTATTTATAGAATTATCAGCAAAAATATTAAAAACATAGAAAATAGCTTGTCGGCTATATTATACTGTCCGGACGGCCCATGAGATTGGGCTGAAAGGCAAAAAAATAAAAATAAAAAAAAAATTGGAGATTTGTGATATCTCCTCCATTTGTGGCAATCCAGGATGACTTAACACAAAAAACATATATATATATATATATATATATATATATATATATATATATATATATATATATATATATATATATATATATATATATATATATATATATATATAATGAGTAGGAAAAAGATCATGCTCAATAAGTAGTCCTTGAACGTTTTTCACACTTACAACTGTTGCAGCTTTGATACACATGATCAGAGTTTGGATGCTTAACAACTGGTTCATATTTATGATGCTTGCTGTGTTCCAGGGTCATGGGATTTCCTTCTGCGAACCTCTGACCAAGACCGAGTGGCTGTGGCTTCCGGCATCCCGAAATAGCCAGCTGGCTATTGGGAGTGAGTTATTGGCCCCCACGGAGAGGGCTTGCAACTTGGGTGTCCTCCTGGATGCACAGCTGTCTTTAGAAGAGCATATGACGGCCGTGGCCAGGGGGGTGTTTTCATCAGGTTGGCCTGATTCGCCAGTTGCGTCCCTTTCTGGATCGGGACTCCTTACGCACAGCCACTCAGGCACTCGTCACTTCCCACCTGGACTACTGTAATCCTCTCTACATGGGGCTCCACTTGACAAGCACCTGGAGGCTCTAACTGGTGCAGAATGCTGCTGCACAGGGCATTATGGGAGCAAAGGGGCGCTCCCATATGACGCCTCTCCTGTGCGAGCTGCATTGGCTTCTGGTGGTCTTCCGGGTGTGCTTCAAGGTGTTGGTTACCACCTTTAAAGCGCTCCATGGCATAGGGCCTGGGTACTTGCAGAACGCCTTCTGCCGCCGATAGCCTCCCACCGGCCAGTACCCTCCCACAAAGAGGGACTCCTCAGAGTGTCCCCCTGAGGGGACATCAGCCAGGCAATGTCGGCTGGTGACCCCCAGGGGGAGGGCCTTCTCTGTAGCAGCACACACCCTCTGGAACAATTTGCCCCCGGATTTACGCAGGATACCAGATCTCCGGGCCTTTCACCATGGCCTAAACACTTTTATTTCATCAAGCCGGGCTGGTGTAAACCCCCCACCGCTTAGATTTTTAATTGTTAATGCTTTTTTAGCCGGGATGTTTTAAATTGTGGGCCAAAGTTGTTTAATTCTTTTAATAGTTTTAAATTTTGTATTGGAATGTTTTTTATTCTTGGCTGTGCACTGCCCTGAGTCCAGCAGGAGAAGGGCGGTATACAAATTTAAATAAATAAATAAACAAACAAACAAACAAACAAACAAACAAATAAATAAATAAATAAATAAATAAAGTCAATAGGGAAGCCAGATTCACTTAGCAACTGTATTACTAACTTATTCATTGCAGTGACTCACTTAACAAATGTGGAGAGGTCATAAAATGGGACGAAACTCATTTAATAAATGTCTCACTTAGCAACGGAAAACTTAAGTTCAGCTGAAAATGCCAGATCAAATACACATTACAGGTTAATGGGATGTACGAACCCAGTTTATGCTCGCTCTTCTTCACTTCGCTTCATTTTGGCAATTTGATTTTCTTTGCCCTTCCTACAGATGTGGCTGAGTCTAGATTTGGGGTTAACAAAGGACTATTAGGTCTCAGCTGCAAAACTCCAGAAGGCCTCTCAATGACAAATCTGCTGTTATCTTGATGTCATCTGGATGATTGCAGCTCAACTATGGTACTGTGATGGACTGTTATCTGGATTCCCAAGAGGAAGGAGTGCATTCCAGAAAACCAAGAGACAACACAGTTTAAAGAGTTTGTGTGGGAGAAAGAGCATTAAGACAACTCCTCCCTACTAGTTCCCAGAGTGTATCTTTCATGGTGCAAGTAGTCTGCTTTAGTTTAACAAGATTTCTGTCTATAGGTGAAGAAAAATAAAGAAATCTGCTTCGAATATGTCTTTCTTAGTTTCTGGAGCCTGACATAAATCTTGACCATTTTGTAACAGGATGAAGGGGATGACAAGGCTGAGCCCGAGGGTGGGGTCAAATGCATCATTAGTTTAGAGTCTCTATACCAGTGGTCCCCAACCTTTGCAGCTTGGCAGCCCAGCAGGGAGGGAGTGGAGAACCGGGCCACGGAGTGGTGGGCCGGCGTGAACACGCATGGATGTGCAGCTTGACTTATACAAGTTGAACTGTGCACATGTGTGCAGATGTGCCAACCTGCCATTTGTGTAGGTTGAGTTACGTGCGGACATATGTGCTGATCCAGCACTCGCACGACCCAGTTGCAAATAGGACACAGCCCAGTGATTGGCCACGGCCTGGGGTTGAGGACTCCCTGCTCTATGCCATCAAAACAGACATAGGTCCATTGAAATCCATTGATTCTTACTTGGCACCATTTTGTCTTGATTCTTACATATAGGTAGCATGAAATAAACTGGTAGTACTTTTGAGCATTATCCTGGCTCCTAATTTCTTGCACCTGACACAGCATCCACCAGTTTCTACACATTCCTATTAGCTCCAAGATTGGAAACATCTGTATTAAAACATGATGTAAGTTATTTGGTTTTGGATTGGCTTAGTGCAATGTTTGTCAACCTGACTGGGGGATTCTGGGAATTAAAGTCCACTTATCCTCAGGTTATCAAAGTTGAGAAGCACCGGCTTAGTGTATGACTCCCTATGTAATAATTTTCAGACATGGTTTAATGTGAATAATTATGTTGCATTAATCAATCACAATTTAACAAATCAGGGTTTAGTGCAATGGGTCCCCTCAACCAATGTGATGACATATAAAAGTTTTACAGCTGATGAAATTCGATAGTTTAAGGAGGAGAACAAAAGAAGTGATGCAAGTTTTGTTTAACTTGGTAAACAAATCCCAGCAGGCATTATTAAGACTAATGAATTTAATGGCAAGAAATTCATTTCCTCTGACATTGGAGCATTTCCTCTAAGAGCCTCAGAAGTACAGCTAGGCGGGTATCTCCTGAGTATCTCCTAAACCAAATGGCTCAAAGTTCATAGATCTTCTCCCGGGTTCAATTAGAGAAAAGTGAGTTTTCTTTACACTTTATAATTTCATCCCTATTGAATTATTACCCCCAATTGTGAGAATGAGACTGTTCTTTGAATGTTGTCTGGCCTGAGTTATGGGGATGGGCAACCAAGATCCTTGGTTGCATCCCTTGGAGATCATATTGTCACACTTTGGCAGGAAAGCACTGAGAAATCATTGCAATTTTCCACCGATTTTCAGTGGAAAACTATATTAAAATCCATTGTAGAATAGCATTATAGGGAGGGAAGTGACATATGCATTATAATATCATTGGTGTGATGACTCCATGGAGTGCATATCATCATCATGGCTTACACCAGATACATAGAGATGTACCCTTTTAATAATTAATTCCCATTGGAAAGATTGCAATTAATCACTTGAAAGAAGATTCATTCATTCACTCGCTCACTCACTCATTCCCTTAAATTTTGATTGAAGACTACAAAGCCCATTCAAAGGCTGACCCTAGATTGTAATATTTTAAGGTGATAGAAAAGAGAAATTATTTAAAACATGAGATGTGGTTGCATTAACTGTGTGTTAATTACCAAAATATGGTGTATTTATATCAGGAACATCTACTGTTTTAGACCATTTCTCCAGCTGGCCCTTTGTAAATTAGATTACACTGAATTATTACCCAGATCTTTCATCTCCATGCAAAATAACAAGGAAGTATCTTGGTGATGTTTCGACGAAGTCTCATTCGTCATCTTCAGGCTGGTGTTCTCGGCTTTGTGCTTCCAGGAGCAATTCCTATTATTATTACTATTAGATTTAGATTTAGAATTCTTTATTGGCCAAGTGTGATTGGACACACAAGGAATTTGTCTTTGGTGCATATGCTCTCAGCATACATAAAAAGAAAAGATACATTTGTCAAGAATCATAAGGTACATTTAATGATAGTCATAGGATACAAATAAGCAATCAAATCATACTAGGAAACGATCAATATAAATTGTAAGGATACAAGCAACAAGTTACAGTCATACAGTGGGAGGAGATGGGTGGTAGGAACGATGAGAAGATTAATAGTAATGCAGACTTAGTAAATAGTTCAACAGTGTTGAAGGATTATTGCTGTTTGCATCAAATGAATTATACCCAGAGGCCACACTATTCATGTATTAATATTGATGTATATTTTTTAAAACTCCAATAAAATTTAACCAAAAAAAAAAGGAATGTCATATTGGCACAGCTGGTGAAAACCCAACTCTTAAGGACCTGAGGTTTTCCCCACCCAAATCAAAACCCAGAGTTCTTTCCCCCAGGTCACATGTCCATCACATGATCCAATCAGGTTGCAGTCCCAACTCTGATGGGCATTTGACCATGCCCCTCCAACACCTGGTAGAGCGTCCTTGACTCCCATGGAAAGAATGTTATTTTGGCTACACATCCCCTCAGCTATCTCTTTCTCCCCCCTCACATTCCCACAGCTCCAACTGGCCTGACTGTGGCAGCCCTGAAGATCCTCCCAAAATGGCTTCAGGGCTTACAAAAGTATCTATAAAACAAAGGATTATAGAAGAATTTTCCTAGGCATAGCTTTTAAACCAGAGACCAGGACACAATGACACTGAATGAAGAGATGGTATTCAGCCGGTTCAGACTGATTCACCTGAACTTGTAGCAGAAATCATGGGTAGGCCCAGCCACCTGCCCCGGCTCTATGCCATCCTATTTAGGTACGTTTTTGAGGCCAGGTGCGTGTGCAGAAAGTCCGCGTGTGAGCAAAGCACATGCACGGAAGGCAGGCATGCGCACAAACCAGGCACATGTGTACACAAAACATGCGTGCGCGCATGTGGCGAACCAGGATTACAAAGACAAGGTGGAGGGAGGGATGCTGAAGGAACATAAAGGCTGGCATTCCATGAACAGTGTTTATTTATGCAGATTAGCCCTCAATTTACAACCAGTAAGTTTTTTTTTAAATTTGATTTATATGCCACCCTTGTCCGGAGACTCAGGGCGGCTTACAATGCATTAAGCAATAGCCTTCATACTTTTGTATATTTTACAAAGTCAGCTTATTGCCCCCACTGTCACTGCGTTTTTGTATTTAGCAGCAGAGCTATTATTTCTGAACTGTCAGACTTACCATAGCTTGCCAAATTTCTTATCAGTATCTACTGCGCATGTCCTCATTCTTTTCTCTTCTTCAAAAAAAAACCTTTCCTTTGATCTCTGGCCAGGGAAAGTCCCAGGCTGGAAAGTTTCCAAGAATGTAACTAATTAGATTAGTGAGTTGTTTTATTTTCTTTACAATAAATATGAGTTTCATTAGAAGATGTATTCCGGTTTTATTTGTCAAGAGTATACACAAGGAGGAAGTCATGATTCCACCTCTAATTGAGGGCAATTACCCCATGCAAGATAATGGGGCTGATTGCCGCTCTGATACCGACAAACTGGGTCCTCAATTTACCTACCTTAGAAAGGATGGAAGGCTGAGTCAACCTTGAGCCTGGTGAGATTCGAACTTACTAATTGCAGACAGCTGGAGTTAAATTACAATGCATTATCCAGGCTCTGTTAAGGACTAATTGAAGTTATAATCAACCTGAACAAAGTGAGTTATGACCCTGATTCAAAATTCCATCAGTCAGATCCACCCCTCCATGGTCAGGTGACTGCATGCACTTCAAGCACTTGGCAACATGGGTGAATTTATTATTATTTGTGGCTTCCCATGGCCATGTGGCTGTATTTTATGATGGTTTTGTCAAAAAGCAGCACTTTCACTAAGTAATGGGTTTGTTTAATAACGTGTTTGTTTTGCAGCCACCATAAAAAAGAGTGTAAAATTGGGTCCGTCATATGACTGACTTATGTAACAACCATAATTATGGCTAATGACCATGATGGGCAAGATCCACTATAGCTATAACTCGAGGAGTACCTGAAATGGGTTACTTTTGCTTAGATTATCCTTGTTTCTCAGTATGTACTCTATGCCTCCTAACATCTTTTCCCAGCCAATCACCATTCCTTGGATTTTGAGTCTTGGTTGAGCTGAGAGTTGAATTTCCTTAAGAAATGTATTTATGAAGGGGCTAATTTGGCAGCCTAAACAGATATCCTATAGCTGAGTTAGTGTCTTCTTTTTTGTTGTTGTTTTTGCTTGCCAGAAAAAAATGATTTCCGGTCAGCAGCTGTTTGGCTTGAGGATGTTTATGGAGATTCTCAGTCTGGCAGGTCATGATTCTCCCAAAGATGCTTTTTTTTTTTTTTTTTGTCCAAGAGGCAACTGGACTTTCTGGAGTTTTTTGCCTTTGAAGATATTTCACTTCTCATCCAAGAAGCTTCTTCAGCTCTGACTGGATTCATCAGTCTAGTGCTTGGGATTCTTCTAATTTTAAAAAAAATGCCTTATAGTAACCACGATTGAAAGTGTAGATTAGTGAGGAACTATTGCAGGGGTGGCCAGTTAATTTCCCCAAGGGGCCACATGAGAAACTGATACGGTTGTGCAGGGCTGAAACCAATGGAGTTGTGAAGATATGTATCAGGAGTGAAATGCTCCCAGTTCAGACCGGATTGCCCGATCCGGTAGTGATGGTGGTGGGTGGTTTGGAGAACTGATAGCAAAAGTCCCTGCCCTGCCCCCCTCCATGCCCAGCCTAGCCACACGATCATCAGAGGCTTTTTTTTTAAACTTTTAAAAGCATTTTTTCTTTGGCCGAAAAAAATGCTTTTAAAAGTAAAAAAAAAAAGCCTCTGATGATC
This sequence comes from Coluber constrictor foxii, assembly GCA_038048745.1. NCBI lineage: Eukaryota > Metazoa > Chordata > Lepidosauria > Squamata > Colubridae > Coluber > Coluber constrictor. Next base: position 51,453,717 of record CM075961.1, read on the forward strand.
GTGCGGCTCAGCTGGGATCATCAGAGCCTTTTAAAAGCATTTTTTCTACAACCTCAAGAGGCTTTTTTTTCTTTTAAAAGCAAAAAAAAGGCTTTTAAAAGAAAACAAAAGCCTCTGACGATCAGGCAACTCAGTTAGGATCGTCAGAGCCTTTTAAAGGCATTTTTTTTACAACCTCTTCAGAGGTTGTAGAAAAAATGCTTTTAAAAGTAAAAACAAAAAAAAAAGTTGGCCATGCCCATCCAGTCACCCCACCAAGCCATGCACAGAGAACCGGTAATAACAAATTTTATATTTCACCACTGATATGTATCCACACATGTACACAGGCACATACGTAAATTTAAAAAAAAAATAGCAGTTGCCTTCAAAATAAAAGTAATGCAGTTGCATTGTATTCATGGTATACACTTAGTTAGTTTCTAGTTTCCAATTGACCTCATGTAGGCTGGACAGGGACAGCCAAAGGGTGAGGCCATAAAATGCCCAAATCTGATCTAGTATCTACATGCCCCTAAATAATCATCATGAGGGCCTGGTGGCTCAGCAGACTAAAGCATTGTGATTAACACCAGCTGTCTGCAATTACTGTAAGGTCGAATCTCCCCAGGCTCAAGGTTGACTCAGCCTTCCATCCTTTCTAAGGTAGGTAAATTGAGGACCCAGTTTGTGGAGGCAATAAGCTGACTTTGTATAAAATATACAAAAGTATGAAGGCTATTGCTTAACACATTGTAAGCCGCCCTGAGTCTCCGGAGAAGGGTGACATATAAATCAAATTTAAAAAAAATAAAAATAAAAAATAACACTCCCTCAAATCAGCCTGAATTGCTGATGATCATACGCTTTGCCTTAAGTTTAATGGATTTATACCCAAACTTTCTATCTATGTGACAGTCAAAGAGACTAGTAACAGCAAAGAAAACACTGTCACATTAATTGTCTTTGAAGATTCTCAGTCATCCAGGTCTTGGTTATCCCAAAGGTGCTTTTTCAAGAGGCCCCTGGACTTTCTGATTTTTCTCTGAAGACATTTCGCTTCCCATCCAAGAAGCTTCTTCAGCTCTGACTGGATGGTGGGGAATGGAAGGATTTATATTCCTTCCAGTTGGTCATTTGCATCCTTTTAGTGAGTTGTTAAAGTCACCTGAAGGTTTATTGTGTCATCAGCTCCACATCCATTTGCGCTAATCAGGTGACCCTGAGGACACAGGAAAACTTGCAAGTGGTTTTAACAACTCTCTAACAGAAAGCAAATGACCAATGGCTAGATAATAAAGCATGGAAATGAAATATGAAATATGAAATGGATGTAATAATAAAATATACAAAGCGGGGCTTTTTTTAGGGGAGATAGCCACTGTTAAGTAATTGGTAAATGAGAATAATAATATAAATAAATAATAAATTGTTATAATATAATAAAATGTTAAATAAGAGAATTTTGGATAAGCATAAACCATTTGTAACCAATTGATACACTTTCTGTAATTGTAATGGATGATGGATGTTTTAAGTTTTGTTTAAAAATAAAAAACTTTTTTTTTCAAAAAAAAAAAAGAAGGGAAATGACCAGCTGTCTGCAAGGAATATAAATCCTTCCATTCCCCACCATCCAGTCAGAGCTAAAGAAGCTTCTGGGATGAGAAGCAAAATGTCTTCAAAGAAAAACCAGAAAGTCCTGTTGCCTCCTGAAAAAAACACCTTTGGGTGTCACATTAATTCAATCCAGATTAAAACTAGCATTAAAATAAATAGATGATGTTTTCTTGGCTGTGAAATAGAAGTGGCTTATCCTTGCTTACATTCATGATTTTTTTTTTCTTTTTAGTTTTCCATTTTAATCTATAGCAGTGGTGGGATTCAAGTAATTTAACAACCGGTTCTCTGCCCTAATGATTTCTTCCAACAACCAGTTTGCTAAACGGCTCAGAAAATTAACAACCGGTTCTTCCAAAGTGGTTGAAACTGGCTGAATCCCACCACTGATCTATAGTCTTGGGACTTCCAATACTTCACATCCAAAAGCTAACCAAGGCTGAGATCTAACTAGGTGGGGCCACCTACTCCAGATTTTCTAGATTGCAATTATTCAGGTTATTCATCTGGTCAAGGAGTAACAACCAACCAACATTTACATACTTGTCCCAGCAGAGATACAAGCGATAACTAGTTTTGGTCAGGAAAAACAATATTCACAGTAGGATTATATGAACCTCAAAGGATAAGGAACCATTCCAATAACGATCACTGTGGATCTTCTCCAGAGCATAGTTTATTACCCATCATTCTTCTCAAAGCCACTTTAACCTCTTTGTTCCTCAAACTGTAGATTATGGGGTTCAACATGGATGTCACCACTGTATAGAACAAGGCCAACAGTTTGTCACTCTCAGCTGAATAGCTGGATTTGGGCCGAAGGTACGTGATAATGCCTGATCCGTAAAATAGCGAGACCACAATGAGATGAGAGGAACAAGTGGAGAAAGCTTTCTGACGGCCCTCGGCTGACGGGATCTTCAAAACAGAGATGACAATATAGACATAAGAGGTCAGGATCAATAGGAAAGGTATGGTAATAAAAAGGACAGCCACCATGTATACGGCGATTACATTCCTGGAGGTGTCACCACAAGCCAGCATTAAGAGTGGGGGGATGTCACAAAAGAAGTGATTGATCCTATTGGGGCCACAGAAGGTCAAGCTAAAGACATAGTTGGTCTGACCCAGCCCCACCAATAATCCTACTGACCAGGAGGCCACTGAGAGCTGGACGCAGACTGTTGGGTTCATGATGACGCTATAACGCAAGGGGTTACAGATAGCAACATAGCGGTCGTAAGCCATGGCGGCAAGGAGGCAGCATTCTGTGATTCCAAACAAGGTGAAAAAATACATCTGGGTAGCACAACCCCAGAGAGCTATCTTCTTACTATGCTCTGACATCAAGCTTGCTAGCATCTTAGGAACAATGGAGGTGGTGTAGCATATTTCTAGGAGGGATAGGTTAGTCAAGAAAAAGTACATGGGTGTATGAAGGACCGGGTTGAGCCTGATCACGGTGGTGATGATAGTATTTCCAGCAAGGGACATGCTATACATGGAGAAAACCAGAACGAAGAGGAGCACCCGCAACTGTGGTCGCTCAGAAAACCCAGCAAAAATGAACTCGGTTACCAGCAAAGAACGATTGGACATAATTCATACCAGTCGATGACTCATCTGCAAGACAAAAGAGAAAATGAAGAATCACCAGTGAAATATTATCCGTTTCTTTGTTTGCTGCTGCTGTTTAATAGAAAGATGGGCTTATCTCCTTGGTGATGACACCCTCTGATTTCTCACCCTAGCTATACAGTAATGGCACAAAAGTAAGAAGGACCATACCAGGTTGCTACATGCAGCATGCACACACACACACAGAGAAAGAGAGGGATAGACAGAGACAGACAGAGACACAGAGAGACAGACAGAGACAGAGACAGACAGAGACAGAGACAGACAGAGACAGATAGACAGAGACAGACAGAGAGACAGAGACGGAGACACAGAGAGACAGATAGCGAGAGAGACAGAGAGAGACAGAGACAGAGATAGAGACAGAGACAGAGACAGAGACAGAGAGAGACAGAGACAGAGACAGAGACAGAGACACTGAGACAGACAGAGACAGAGACAGAGACAGACAGAGAGAGAGAGACAGAGGCAGACAGAGAGAGACAGACAGAGGCAGAGGCAGAGGCACAGAGAGAGTGACAAAGACAGACAGACAGAGACAGACAGGCAGACAGGCAGGCAGACAGACAGAGACAGACAGATAGACAAGGACACAGAGAGAGAGACACACAGAGAGAGAGAGAGAGAGAGAGAGAGAGAGAGAGAGAGACAGAGACAGAGAACATAATTGTACTTTTTTAACTTGTTTAAAACAAACCATGGCTTGGTGCAATATATGTATCTAACTATATCTGATCCTAAATAAATCTAGGTTTCCTAAATTTCCTGGTTGCTTTTAAGCCACAGTACCACTTTGGGGGAGGTTCCCGTTATTTATAAAGATATAATAAATTGTCATCTGCAAATTAACTTCAGTTCATTCTACTGAATATTGGAGGACAACTTACCATAAATGATAAAGCTAAACATACAGATGCCATCATAGGCTTCTCCCGAAGTTTTTCAAAGGAAGGACTTGGATAGTCTAACTTTAATCCAGGGTGAAAAATCTCTAGATTAAAACCACTAGACCATTAAGCAGAATCATGTGGAGTTCAACAGGATCGAAATGGTAGTAGTAAATAATAATTTTAAAGCTTAAGATTATTATGTGTGTTTTGGATACATAAAATATTAACATTAACTTATTCCAGATAGCAAATCACGATCGCCTACAAATTCCCAGTGAATCACTATCAAGTTCTCCAGATGCACTTCAGGATGGAACATTTGCCATCACAAGGAGTGAAGTGCAGAAAATTATTCCAGCATTTTGAAATGAAAAGAAAATGATTGCTTTATCTGAGATTCTATCAAACAAGTGACTCTCAAGTGGACCTTCATGCAAACAGCACAGCTAGGATTTTTTGGAACCTAAAATTCTTTTTTAAAGGATTTTTTTTTCATCCTGAAATAATATTAAAAAATTAGGACAGTGTATTCACTCTATTCTCAAACACTTACCTTTGCACTTATCTCTGATCCAATCTATTGTCAGAGAAGAAAATCTCTGGTTGGCGCAACCAATGTTTTTCTATATTGCTGTTCCCCATGTGGCTTCCCCAGTGAACAGGCGTACTTTCTCTCCCAGGAGTAATAACAAATCCCACAAAGCACTTGGGTCCCTTAGACACTTTTCAAAACATAAACTTCTTTTTTCTTTTCTTTTTTTAGCCATCAGAATGTTGTTATCGTTCGATTTGTAGAACTGGAAAAAAATCCACTTCCTTTTAAGGAGAACGAGCCACAGGAACATCTGCTGCCTATGTGAAACTCCTCATTTGTCAAAATACCTTCTACATGAAGATATGCTAAACATAAATTTCAAAGCATTAATGGGCAGATTGACCGGGGAGGGGGAATAGTCAAGAAATGCTAGCCCCATAAAATCGGAACTTGGATTGATTTAATTCAATGTCATAAGTGAGAGAACAGGGATTTCAAATGGGATGGCAGGGAACCTACGGGTTGAAACCAGGTTGTTGAGCATAGTCCAGGGATCTCCAAACTCAGTGACTTTAAGACTTGTGGACTTCAATGCCCAGAATTCCCCAGCCAACATGGTTGGTTGAGGAATTCTGGGAGTTGAAATTCACAAGTCTTAAATCGCTGGTACAGTCAAAGGTTTAGAAAGCTAGTCTCCAAAAGAACATCCATTATAGACAGCCCTAATCTCAAAACTTTCTCCAGAGTCCCTCAAAACGTGCTGATTGATTGTGTTTGAATTTGTGGGAATATTTATTTATTTACGTTTTACATTTCTGAACCTCCCATCTCCCTCAAAGAAGGATTCTGGGCGGTGTACGATGTAACATCGTCTCTTCTTAAATGGTCCTTTTTTCCATATATGGAAAAGTTCAAGCCAACTTTCATGTGGTCCCATGAATAAGCTCAGTTCCACCAAGTTTCTACCACATGACATGTTAGATCATTTTCACACTATTCACAACTGAAATAAAAGCCAACACAGAGGCCAATAACTCTTACATAGTCCTTGCTAGATCCGCGGCCACAGGAGGCAGAGAGGTTCACCGTTGAGGCCATCTTTGTTGACCCCAGGGCTAAACATGGGGTACAGGCACTCGGAGAAGACATCCAGAAAGGTGTAGATGTGGGTCATGGTGTCAGCATCATAAAAAGAGACTTGTCCTCCTTCATAGTCCAAATAGACTCCTATTTTCTGAGGCTTGATCTTGAGGAGCAACTGTTTGGAAGGAGAATCAAGGGCCTTGTACTCATTGCCATTCCGTAGCCAAATGGCCCAAAAACCATTACTGGGCTTGACAGTCACTTTGGCCTCCTTCCTGTTCACCGATTCCTTGGCCACCCCAATGTCCCAGCTGGTTTTATTTCCAACTTCTACCTCCCAATAATGGCATTCAGAAGTAAAACCCTGGGCACCCAGCACACATACAGTCTTGCTAAATCTTTCTGGACCATCCGGGACCACTTCTTCAGGATTATCTTCCAAGCGTACTGTGTCAAGATCCTTGGAGAGCACGAGGTTGGGATGGTTGGTGGCAGGATCCAAGGTTATAAGGGAAGGGACTGTTGGGAAGAGAACAGTAAGAGGGTTATCTCTATTTGTCAATTTTGGAAACATCTACCTAAGAAAGTTGTAAGGTCTATGCTAAGCAGACAATTCAAATTCACTTCAGTTTTCAGCAATGCCAATCAAAAAATCCTGTTATTGTCCTGCTAAAATTTTCAATGAATTTGGAATCTATTGTTTCCACTCCCAGAGTTCTAATTAGGTGATTAAGATAATTACAGATAGTCCTCAACTTATAACCATTTGTTTAGTGACCGTTCAAAGTTACAACAGCACTGAAAAAGTGCTGTTTCTCACACGTGGTCATGTGATAAAAATTCAGACGCTTGGCAACTGGTTCATATTTATGATGGTTGTAATGTCCGGGCATCACTTTTGGCGAGTTTCTGGCAAGAAAGTCAATGGGGAAATTAGATTCACTTAACAATGTGGTATTAATTTAACAACTGCAGTGATTCACTTAACAATTTAGCAAGAGAAATTCAGGTTATAAGTCAATGACTACCTGTAACTTTATTAGTTGGTATGTCTCTGGACACACACATGATCTTTCCAGTTTTCTAATTGATGAGCAGGTAGGGTAGGGTAGGGTAGAATAGAGATAGGGATAGGGATAGGGATAGGGATAGGGATAGGGATAGGGATAGGGATAGGGATAGGGATAGGGTAGGGTAGGGTAGGGTAGGATAGGATAGGATAGGATAGGATAGGATAGGATAGGATAGGATAGGATAGGATAGGATAGGATAGGATAGGATAGGATAGGATAGGATAGGATAGGATAGGATAGGATAGGATAGGATAGGGATACAGTAGGGTAGGGTAGATAGGGACAGATAGGGTAGGGTAAGATAGGATAGGGATAGGGTAGAATAGGATAGGGATAGGATAGGGTAGGGTAGGGTAGGATGGGGTAGGGGTAGGGGTAGGGTAGGGTACGATAGGATAGGATAGGGTGGGGTGGGGTGGGGTAGGGTAGAGTAGGGCAGGGATAGGGTGGGATAGGGTCAGGTAGGGTAGGGTAGGGTAAGGTAGGGTACAATAGGATAAGATGGGATGGGGTGGGGTGGGGTGGGGTAGGATAGGGATAGGATAGGTTAGAATGGGATGGGATGGGGTAAGGGGGGGTGGGGTTGGGGTAGGGGTAGGGGTAGGGCTAGAGATAGGAGTAGGGTTTGGGATAGGGGTAGGGGTAGGGGTAGAGGTAGGGGTAGGGATTGGGATTGGGATTGGGATTGGGATTGGGATTGGGATTGGGATTGGGATTGGGATTGGGATTGGGATTGGGATTGGGGTAGGGTAGGGGTAGGGGTAGGGGTAGGGGTAGGGGTAGGGATTGGGGTAGGGGTAGGGGTAGGGGTAGGGGTAGGGGTAGGGGTAGGGGTAGGGGTAGGGGTAGGGGTAGGGGTAGGCTAGGTTAGGCTAGGCTATCCAAATTCCCTGAAGGTATCTTCTCCAAGTTCTACAAGGGGATGCCTTCCTGCATGATTCTCCCCTTGAAATGATTCTTTAGTCATGGTGTCCAAGAAGTCAAACACGTGTGTGTGTGTGTGTGTGTGTGTGTGTGTGTGTGTGTGTGTGTGTGTGTGTTATATGGAATACAGAATAACAGAGGTGGAAGGGACCTTGAAGGTCATCTAGTCCAACCCCCCGCCCAAGCAGGAGACCCTACACCATTTCTGATAAATGGCAGTCCAATCTCTTCTTGAAAGCCTCCAGGGATGAAGCTTCTGTTGTTCCATTGGTTTCTTGTTCTCTGTCAGAAGACAGCTGACAGAGAGCAATTGTCAGCTCTGTCAGAAAAATTCTCCTTATTTCTAGGTTGAATTTTTCTTTGATCGGTTTCCACCCATAGTTCCTTGTCTGGCCTTCAGATTGACACACACACACAATCCCCTCTCTGTGGCAGCGCTTCAAATATTGGAACACCACTATCATACCTTTCTGGTATGTTTTGCAAACCATCAGCCAGCTCGTAAAAGCTTTGAGTTTTGTGGCAAAATGCAATCATGTAAACCTAGTAAGTTCAATTTTGGGGCAACTTTGAAAGTTAGCCAAGGTTACAATCCCCTTCCAAATAGACGGAAACAAATTCTGAAGTGGGAAGGAAGGTGGGATCTTGCTTTCCTTTCAAAGAGCTGCGAGTAGTTATACTTCACTTATACCCATGCAATTTTTACCTTTTTCCTCCCAATTCTGTGAAATAGACTAAAGTAAAAAATGGTGCCAGGCTGAAAGTCGATTTCTGAGCCTAGCATCCTCAATCTGGTTCCATCCAGAGGTTGGGCGCTAGTGGTGATTTTATTTTGGATTTACCTTAATTTAATACATTATTTCCAATATTGTATTGCCCACATATTTGTTTCTCTCTCTCTCTCTCTCTCTCTCTCTCTCTCTCTCTCTCTCCCTCCTTCTCCCCCCCCCCTCCATTATCTCCAATATTGCTTGTGGGAAGCCAGCTGGGATATATATATATATATATATCCGCCTCAGAATCAGGAGGCTATGAGTTTGATCCTAGGTAGAGGAAGATATTTCTCTCTCTGGGCACATTGAGAATATATCTGCTGAATAAAACTCCACATTGGTGAAAGGAAGGGCATCCGGCCAGTAAACACTCAGCTCCGTTCAGTTGCCTAGACTCCACCTCACAAGGGATTATGGAGTTGTTAAAAGGAGATCAAAGACAAGGAGGTCGACCTATTTTTCAAATATATATATATATATATATATATATATATATATATATATATATACATACATACATACATGCTGATGCTTTATTTAAACCAAATTTGCATATCAGTGATTTCCTGACCTCTGTAGATGCCATACGCTTAATAAACCTGACCAGTTAAACCATATTGTGTGAACACAGCACTGTAATAGCAAAAACTTGTCAGAAATGGTGTAGGGTCTCCTGCTTGGGTGGCGGATTGGAGTAGATGACCTATATTATAGGTCTATTTCAGGGATGAAATCTAAAATTTGTTACTACCGGTTCTGTGGGTGTGGCTTGGTTGGGGGGGAGGTAATGTGACGGGTGACCGTGACCAACTTTTTTTTTTTTACTTTTAAAAGCATTTTTTTTACAACCTTAAGAGGTTGCAGGAAAAAAATGCTTTTAGAAGCCTCTGACCATCAGGCAACTCAGCTGGGATCGCCAGAGGCTTTTAAAGGCATTTTTTTTTCTACAATCTCTTCAGCTGTAGAGGTTGTAGAAAAAATGCTTTTAAAAGCCTCTGATGATCCCAACTGAGCCGCGTGATCATCAGAGGCTTTTTTTTTTTACTTTTAAAAGCATTTTTTCAGCCGAAGAGGTTGTAGAAAAAATGCTTTTAAAAGTGAAAAAAAAAACATTCTCTGTGCTTTAAAATGCTTTTAAAGCCTCTGACGATCGCAGCTCACTTGCCTGATTGGCAGAGTTTTTTCCTTTTTTTTTTAAGCCTCTGACGATCCCAGCTGACTTGCCTGATTGGCAGAGGCTTTTTTTTTTTACTTTTAAAAGCATTTTTTCTATAACCTCTTCGGCCGAAGAGGTTGTAGGAAAAATGCTTTTAAAAATTAAAAAAAAGCCTCTGATGATTGTGAGGCTCAGCTGGGCATTGGGGGCAGGGATTTTTGCTACCGGTTCCCCGAACCACACGCCACCATCGCTATCGGATCAAGCGATCTGGTACGAACCGGGAGCATTTCACCCTTGGTCCATTCCAACACTGATATTCTGTTATTCCCATCATCCATAAACATTAAGCGTACTATTATGCTCCTTGTCAGCTGCTTCTATCATGATTCTTTAGAGCCACAATGTTTTCAGAGTTCATTTGAACAGCATGCTTTGAATTGAAAAGAAATGAAAACAATGGGCTTTACAACAATTTCAGCTGCTGAACTGTTTAGATCCAGCGTGTACATTATGGGTGAAACTTTTCTTTTTATTTTATTTTCTAACAGCTTTCCTATGTTCTGGAGAAGAGGTGTGCCTCTTCAATGACAGTGAAGAGATTTGTTTCTATGTGCTTACATAACAGCCTCCTGACTCTTTTATCAGCCTGGGAACCAACACTTTATCTGCAGTTGATGGGAGTTATAATCCACAATATAGGGAGAGACCCATTTCAGACAAGGCTGAAGTTTAGCTTAATACTCTAACCACGATGCCACTCTTACTGTGATCCAGAACTGAAATGAGTTATGCACAATGAAATCACTAGGTAAGAATTAACTTTGTTATGATTTCAATGCCGTTCCCTCTTGATACTCACAAGGTTTTAAGGCCAGCAGCATCTCTCTCCAGACCATGTACTGAATAGGCCCTTTAAACTGACCTAAATTGAAATCGCGAGAAATCACAGGCAACGGATTTTCTTTGACCTCACCAGGACAGTATCTGCAAAGACAGGGGAAAAAAAAAAAATCAACAAGAACTGTGCAATCCCATGGCTTGATCTTGATTGCCATCTGGTGGCCATATCTGGGACTTTCTGAGGCTCTCAATACTACCTTTCCTTTCAGTTTAATGATGAACTGAGGACACTTAGTTGTTGTTGTTGACCTGAGTTTGGCATTTTGTCTACCTATCAAGTCCTTACCAAGGACCTGGGATAGGCAAATCTGGACGCTTATTATGATTATACTTTTATTCATTAAACATGAAACTCAGTCAGCTGAACATTTAAAAATGTATCACAAATATTATTGACTGGCACTAATGGTTGATACGGGTTGCTGCCAGCATCCTAGGTATCAAGCTAGCATCTTCTTAAAATTTATTTATAAATTTATTTATGAATAAAATTAATTTACTATGATTATTATGTTTATTGTTCTTGTTCTTGTTGTGCTGTTAGTAATATTAATGGAAGTAGTGGTAGTATTAGTATCATTTTGTGCTTTCAAGTCAGCGTTGACTCCTAGCAAGGTTTCAGAAGGGTTTGCCATTGCCTCTTTCCTAGGGCTGAGAGAGAGTGGCTGGCCAAGGTCACCCAGCTGGTTTGTGCCTAAATAGAATTAGAATTTATTTATTTGTTAAATTTATTTGCCACCTGTCTTCCCAGTGTCCAGTTTTTAATCTGATGCCTTAACCCAGAGGTCTTCAAACTTGGCAGCTTTAGGTCTTGTGGACTTCAACTCCCAGAATACTCCAACCAGCTGGCTGGAGAATTCTGGACGTTGAAGTCCACAAGTCTTAAAGCTGCCAAGTTTGAAGACTTCTGCTTTAACCTCTACAGAATCTTAACTGGCTCTGTTGAGCAATCAGACTTCATTTTATCCTCACAACAACTTGCAAGGTTGCTCTGAGATTTGTTGATGATTAATATTTTTGGGCAGATCTCTGAATCTGGAATCAGAGGCAACAGGGATCAGAAATGAAAACAGCCAATGTCGTGCTGATATAATTTTCTACTGATTCAAGGAATCAGAGCACTCCAGCTTAGAAATGGGGGGAAAGCTCCAGGACTGGGTACTAAAAATGTTTACTACCGGTTCTGTGGTCATGGCTTATTTTATGAGTGTCGCTTGGAGGGGGATAATGAGACTGGGTGGGCATGACCAACTTTTTTTTTTTTACTTTTAAAAGCATTTTTTTTACAACCTTAAGAGGTTGCAGAAAACAATGCTTTGAAAAGCCTCTGCTGATCAGGCTGAGATTGTCAGAGGCTTTTCAAAGCACTTTTTTTACCACCTCTTCGGCTGAAGAGGTTGTAGGAAAAATGCTTTGAAAAGCCTCTGACCATCCCAGCTAAACTGCGGCATCATCAAAGGCTTTTTTTTTTTACTTTTAAAAGCATTTTTTCGGCCGAAGAGGTTGTAGAAAAAATGCTTTTAAAAGTAAAAAAAAAAGCCTCTGATGAGGTGGGCGGGGTAAGCGAGTGGCGACCGGGCCGGGGACCAGTTCGGGGGCATGGCCAGCCAATGTTATTACCAGTTCTCGGAACTACTACAAATTTTTACTACCGATTCTTGTGGACCGGTGCAAACCAGGAATAACCCACCACTGGAAAGCTCCAAGCCAGACATAGAACAACAGACAATGAGTGTATGATAAAGGTAAAGGTAAAGATTCCCCTCACACATATGTGCTAGTCATTCCTGACTCTAGGGGGCGGTGGTCATCTCCGTTTCAAAGCCGAAGAGCCAGCGCTGTCTGAAGACGTCTCCATGGTCATGTGACTGGAATGACTAAACGCCAAAGGCGCACTGAACTCTGTTGCCTTCCCACCAAAGGTGGTCCCTATTTTTCTACTTGCATTTGTGACGTGCTTTCAAACTGCTAGGTTGGCAGAAGCTGGGACAAGTAACAGGAGCTCACCCCATTACGCAGCATTAGGGATTCGAACACTGAACTGCCGACTTTTCAATCGACAAACACAGTCTTAGCTACTGAGCCACTGCGTACGTTATTATAAATAACATAAACATGGAGTTATTATAAATAAACAAATTAAAATAACTCAACAGAAGGCCTCCACCCAATTTATAAAAGACCAACAGAACATCAGGACACTGGTTCATCGAGAAGAGATACTCACCTTTCTATGAAGCCTTTGATATCCTGTGGAAAGAAATAGTAAGAATGATCAGAGAAAGGCCAGCTGTTAAGAATAGTTTCCTGCCTTCTTTAGCCCATTACTTTAAACTGGCTCCACCAGAATTCATTTAATGGAAGAAAGAGGAATGCCACCCTCTTTCCTGTTGAATCATGGAATCATTGGACTCTTAATCTAGTCCAATCCTCTAGCCAGAGTAGGAATTCTTAAACCATCCTCGATGAATGTTTGTTCAACCATTGCTTGCAAACCTGCAATGCAGATTCTAACAGGTTCTGGAGAACCAGTAGCAGAAATTTTGAGTAGTTCGGAGAACTGGCAAATACCATCATCACCACTGGCTGGCCCCAGAGTGGTGTGGGAATGGAGATTTTGCAATATCCTTCCTCTGCCATGCCCACAGAACTGGTAGGGGAAAATTTTGAATTTCACCCCTGCTGCAATGATGGAATGATGCAACCTATTCCACTGTTTAATTGCTCTTATGTCATTATGAGGAAATGTCCTCCTTATTTTGAGTTTGGTTGTCTCCATATACTGTAAAGCTTCCACCCATTGGTTCTTCTCCTACCCTTGGGGGCTGGGGAGAATGAATCCATACCCTCTTCTCTGTGACAGCCTTTGAAGTGTTTGAAGAGAGATTAGTGGAGAATAAATATCTTTTTTGGCAGGAAGATCACACAACTGAGGGAGACTTGATAAGAGGGCAACTTCCTACGGCTTAGGAACGTTCTTTGGAAAGGAAATACTGAGTTGGCTTAAAAATCGGCCCAACTGATAAACGTAGTGCGGAAAATCTTAAATTAGATGAAAGGAAAACTGCATGTGATCTTGAATAATGGAGATACATAGGTAGTTCTTGACTTAGAGCAATAGTAATAGCACTCAGACTTATATACCACTTCACAGTGCTTTACAGCCCTCTCTAAGCGGTTTACAGAGTCAACAGATTGCCCCCAACAATGTGGCTCCTCATGTTACCAACCTCGGAAGGATGGAAGGTTGAGTCAACCTTGAGCCGGTGAGAATCAAATTGCTGAACTGCCGGCAGCCGGCAGTCAGCAGAAGTAGCCTGCAGTACTGCATTCTAACCACTGTGACACCATGGCACAATTAGGATTGTAAAATCCATTGTTAAGTGGAGTGAACACTAAGTGAGGCATCATGTGGCCACACCCAATTGCACAACTTTTTTTTTTCTTCCTGGTCATTAAGTGTGACATCACATGACCACAAGTTGCAAGTTTTCCCCATTGGCTTTGCTTGTCAGATGCTGGCTGGGAAGACGGGAATTGCCTATCACATGTCTCTGGGATACTGCAACCATCATAAATGCCAGCTGGTAGCCAAGGGACCAGATAGCATTCCTGTCACAGCAGGGGTCCTGCAACCTTTGTAACTGTGAGGACCAAGCTGTAAGTTACTTTTTCAGCATCATTTTAACTTCGAACAGTCACTATGAGCTGCAGTGGTGCCGTGGTTAGAGTGCAGGATTGCAGGCTACTTCTGCTGATTGCTGGCTGACTGCAGTTTGGCAGTTCAAATCCCACCAGGCTCGAGGTTGACTCAGCCTTCCATCCTTCTGAGGTGGGTAAAATGAGGAGCCAGATTGTTGAGGGCAATAGGCTGACTCTGCAAATTGCTTGGAGAGGGCTATAAAGCACTGCGAAGCGATATATAAGTTTAAGTCGGGATTTCAAACTCAAGGCTCAGGAGCTGGAGCTGCCTGCGTGGTGTTTAGATCTGGTCCACAGGGCTGCCCTGGGAACAACCAAGGACTGGCCCAGGGTGCCTCTGCGAGTGAAAATGGACCTCCTGGAGCCCTCCCGAGCTCTGTTTTCACTGGCAGAGAGTTGCAAGAGGCCATCGCAGCTGAAAATGGAGTTCAGGAGCCTGTTTTTGCTGGCAGAGTGCTCGGTGTCCCCGACACGAGTGACATTGAGCTGGCCACACCTACCCCAGCCCCCTGAGATCAAACACAATCCTGATCCAGCCCCCAATGAAATCGAGTTTGACACTCCAGGTCTAAGTGCTATTGCTATTGCTAAATGAATGGTCAAAAACTGAGCACTACCTGTAAAAGAAGGACACAAAAACATAGATATGGCTTGAGAAATGCACTGACCTTAAGGAAGCTTTCAGAGTCCGGTTCCATCGCAAGCCGAGCCTGGATCTTAGCTACTTGCTCGTTGGCTGTGCGGATTTGTTCTTGGCTGCTCCTTTGATTCCTGTCCAGTTCACTAAGAAGCAATTTTTCCTCCCTCTGGATCTCTCTGATCAGCGCAGCCTCCTTCTCCTGAAGCCACTGATGGAGCTCCGTGATCTGGGCAGAGACATTTTGCTCCAGACGCAACCGTTGGGCCTTAGGAGGAGAAGGAGGAGGAATGCGTGAGATCCCCACCATTCCCGCTCTTAGAAAATACTGTACATCAAAAAGGCCCCTTCCAGCTGCCCTGTTGCATATTTAGTGAAAAATAATGTCAAGTCTCCCATTAATCAAGCTCAGTTTCCAATCACATGGACTCGTCTGTGACATTTCTTTGAATAATATGGATTTTTTAAACCTGCTATTAGGGTTTTTTTAACTTTTCTGTCTAATATGGTATTTTTGGTAGTCTCCCATCAGACACTAACCAGCCCCAACCATACAAATGTTTATATATGTATCTCTCCATTCATTCATCCATCCATCCATCCATCTTATCTCTCTCTCTCTCTCTCTCTCTATCTATCTATCTATCTATCTATCTATCTATCTACAGTTACCTACCTATCTATCTACAGTATCATCTATCTATCTATCTATCTATCTATCTATCTATCTATCTATCTATCTATCTATCTATCTATCTATCTATCTCATTCACCTATATCTCATTTATGGTCTGATTTTATTGATAATTTAGCTTTGCATTTTCCAAACTTGACAATTTTTAGATGTGTATACCGCAACTCCCAGAATTCCACAGCCTACACTGGTTTTGACTGTATAATCTCTCTCTATATATATATTCCCTTTTTATGACCCTATAATCCCTTAATTCAGGGTAGAGTCAGGGCGACTAGATGGAACTGAGCATTTACTGGCCAGACGCCCTTTCTAACGCCACATGGAGCTTGCAGCAGATATTTTTTCTTTGAGCCCTAGGAAAAAAATGTCTGCTGCTACCTAGAATCGAACTCTCAACCTTCTAAGTGGAAAGTGAGCATCTTCACCACTAGGCCACCATGCCACTCAACTCTATATCTGCATAACACTGAAAGATTAATTTGGCACCAGTGCAAATTATTTTCATTTGCTTTCTAAAGAACCACTGTTGGCTGAGCATGTCAAAAATACACTCAGTAGGTTCAGTAACGTGGAAAATTTGACTTACTGTGATTTCTGCAAGTTTCTGGGCCCTCTGCTCTTCAACAGATCTTTCTGCTTGAATTTTGGATTCCAGCTGTATTTGAGATGCTGTTAAGATCCCCTGGAGGGAAGCAGAGACACCACAAGATAGAACCAGATTATCGTAACACATTCACAGTTCACATTCACAGTTATTGTTCATCTGAGATCAATGAAAACAGATGTCAAACAGCAGCAATCAAAGTAGAGACAGATTTTGCACTGGGGTCCAATCCAGATCTTACAGGGATTCTCCAACTTGGACACTACAGATAGTCTTCGTCAGAGGTGAAATCCAAATTTTTTTACTATCGGTTCTCTGAGTCTGGCTTGGTGGGTGTGGCAGGGGAAGGATACTGCAAAATATCCATTCTCACTGGACTCCAGGGGAAGGATACCACAAAATCCTCATTCCCTCCCCACTCCTGGGGGAAGGATATTGCAAAATCTCCATTCCCACTTCACACTGGGCCGAGCCAGAGGTGGTATTTGCCGGTTCTCTGAACTGCTCAAAATTTCCACTACTGGTTCTCCAGAACCTGTCAGAACCTGCTGGATTTCACCCCTGGTCTTTGGTTTAAGACCACAATGGAGCCCAAAATTTATGTTGCGAAGTGGAACACTCGTTCAGTGAACTTTGCCCTGTTTTATGACCTTTTCTGCCACAGTTGTTAAGTTAATCATTGCAGTTGTTAAGTTAGTAACACGGTTGTTAAGTGGCTTCCCCGTTGACTCTGCTTGTTAGAAGGTCACAAATAGTGGTCCCAGGACCCCAGGACCATCATAAATATGAATCAGTTGCCAAGTGTCTGAATTTGATCCCATGACCACAGGGATGCTGCATTGGTCATTAGTGTGAAAAATGGTCATAAGTCACTTTTTTTTTTTACTGCTATTGTAACTTTAACCGGTCATTAAACGAATGGCTGTAAGTCAAGGAATACTTGTATATTGGAAAAAATAACCATCTTGCATTCATGTATTCACACACAGGACAAAATAATTCCATTGCATTCTGCATACAGTTCACAAAACTGGAAACGCACATGCTTGTGTTTGGGCAATTACTCCAAGACAATAGCAATAGCACTTATATACCATGGGGGGGGGGGGTCTTCTAGTCCAGCCCTCTGCTCAAGCAAGAGATCCTATACCAGTGATGGCTAACTTTTTGCCGTCGCATACCAAAAGCGGGGGAAACACAGGGCAGTCGCGCACACGGGTGCCCTCACCAGCGCCCCCTGCACATGTGCACGCAACCCCCCCTACCCCTCCTCTTTTGGCCCGCGACAACAAAAAGGTTACGGGTGGGCCTACTAGGCCTGTTTTTTGCCCTCCCCAGGCTCCAGAGAATTTCTTGGAGCCTGGGGAGGGCAAAAACGGCCTCCCCCCCAGAGGCCGAAAACACCCTCCCAGAGCCTCCGTGTGAGCTCTGTACTTACCTGGCATCCAAAATGGGCCACATGTAGACTCCTGGGAGGGGAGGGGCGGCATGGGCGGGGCCACCCAAAAATCAGCTGGCCAGTGTGAGCATGCGTGCTGGAGCTGAGCTTGGGCAACGGCTGGTGTGCCCACAGATATGGCTTTGTGTGGCACCTGTGGCATGCGTGCCATAGGTTCGCCATCACGGTCCTATACCATTTCAGACAAGTGACTGTCCAATCTCTTCTTTAAAAACTTCCAGTGTCAAAGCACCCACAATTTCTGGAGGCAAGCTGTTCCACCGGTTAATTCTCCTCACTGTTAGGAAGTTTCTTCTTAATTCCAGGCTGCTTCTCTCCTTGATTAGTTTCCATCCATTGCTACTTGTCTTGCCTTATGTTTGCTTTGGAAAATAAGTTGATTCCCCTCCTCTTCGTGGCAGCCTCTCAAATACTGGAATAGTGCTATCATGCTTTAACAGCCCTCTCTAAGTGTTCATTATTGACCCCAACAATCTAGATCCTTATTTTACTGACCTCAGAAAGAAGGAAGGCTCAGTCAACTTGAAGCTGGTCAGGAAAGATGTTTGTGCCTGGAAACTTTTGCTCATTCTATAACTACGTTGTCAGAGATAATATAGGTCCATGCCTATGGCACATGTGCCACAGGTGGCATGTGGAGCCCGCTCTGCGGGGCACACGAGCCGTCGCCCAGCTCAGCTCCACCCTGCATGCACATATGCCTCCTGCCAGCCAGCTGATTTTTGAGTCTCTGCCATGCATGTGCAGGAAATGTGCACGCATGTGGGGGGAGTATGGGGGGAGAAGTGCAGGCTCCACACACAGCCTGTTTGGGGCCTAGGAGGCCTCCCTGAAGCCTTCTGGGACAGCCTGTTTTTGGTCCCAGGAGGCTTCAGAGTAGCCTGCTAGGCCCAAAATGGGGTAGGGGAGTTGCATGCTCATGTGCGGGAGGGAGGGGCGTGGGGGGGGTCACATGCACATTTTTTTTATTTGATTTATATTATTATTATTATTATTAATTAAATTTCTATACCGCCCTTCTCCTGGCGGACCCAGGGCGGTGTACAGCCAATTAAAACCAGTACATAAACAATTAAAACCATCCTAAAATCCATTCTCCTTCTCTCCTTCTCTGGAGACTCAGGGCGGCTCACAGCGCATTAAGCAATAGCCTTCATACTTTTGTATATTTATACAAAGTCAGCTTATTGCCCCCACAAACTGAGTCCTCAATTGACCTACCTTAGAAAGGATGGAAGACTGAGTCAACTTTGAGGCTGGTGAGATTCGAACTTACAGTAATTGCAGACAGCTGGTGTTAATCACAATGCTTTTAGTCTGCTGAGCCACCAGGCCCTTTGCATTATGGGTGCAGGCACACTGGTGCACTGTCGCACGTGCACTTTCAGCCCGTGACGACAAAAAGGTTAGCCATTATTGATATGGGTGGTATCTGGATGGGAACTCAGAACTCATCTTTCAAAAAAAAAAAAACCTTCCAAAAACATCTAACCCAAATCCTACCAGTTCGCACTGGTTCAGGTGAACTGGTAGTTTAAAAAAAAGCTACTAGTTGGTCCAAACTGGTATTTCCGACGATCAGCTGTGCCGCGCAATTTAAAATTGCTAGAAAGCAGAAAGTCCTGCTTTTTAGTGAATCTAAATCATGAGGCACAGCTGTTCTCCCTCCCCACTCACTGTTCTACTTATCTTCTCAAGCCTCCTTTTTACACACGCAGCATGTGTTTGGTGAGTCCTGTGCATGTACACACATGCATCGTGCATTTGGCACACACCGTGCATGCCTGGGCAGCGAATCGGTGGCAAACCACGGAAGATTTCACCACTGATCTAATCAGCCCTCTAAGAGCCAGCAATTGGCTCTTTCTGGCTTCTTCTCTGGGTTTGGAACTGTTTCTCTTGCTATTATTTTTTTTTAAAAAAATAATAATCTCCCTACATGTAGTAAGTTCTCACTTAATGTTCAACATGCAGCAATGGAAAACCCACAGTCCGTGCTGGGTGTGGTAGCCAAAGGTTAGCTTACAAGATGAAGAATGCACCAAGGGACTGAAACAAAATCACATCCAATAAGGATTATTTGTACGGAGTTGTGAAACAAGAGCTCAATGTTTGTGAATAATCTTTTTTTTTTAAACCAAAGGAAAAGTATGAGCAATCAGTTGGCAGGGACATGTGAGAAGCATATTAATAAATAAATCATTGGATTGAGCCTAATTCAAATTGCAGTCTTTCAGAGTGCTGTGAAGTAATTCTCAATTGTGCGACAACTGGTTAGTGTGTAAACAAACAAACAAAAAATTCCCGACATGTAGACTCGCCCTCTTCTCTTTATGCCTGTGTTGTGAGTTAACAGTTGTATACAAAAGAGGGTGAAAAAAGCATAAATAGGTATCTCTAGATGGCAATGGCACAATTCTGTCAGGACTAATTTTAATATTCTGAAGGCACATGTATAAAACAAGAAAATTTCCAGAGACCCCTTTTCTATTTTTTCCTAGCATCCCTAATTTTCATTTGGAAAAGAGGAGAAAGAGAAGAAGGAAGGAAGGAAGGAAGGAAGGTAGGAAGGAAGGAAGGAAGGAAGGAAGGAAGGAAGGGCAATTATCACAAGGGCAGGCTAGCTAAGCCAGTTTTAAATAAACTTTTGCTTTATGAATAAATAAATGGCACAATTAGCTCCACAAAACAGAATCCTTCGGTATGGACACAGCCAGCTTTGTCTTAAGAATCCTAGAACAATTTCCATCAATCTGAGGCCTTCCAGATGTGTTGCAGCCTCATCTCCCAAGAAGTCTAATCCAAATGCAATATACATGTCACAATCGGTCTGGCACCACACTGAGGAAGGCGTCGGTGGAATTTAAATTTAAATTTAAAACAAGCATCTCCAAAGCTGCTCAGACTTTGCAACGCTAAACACTCTTGGGTATGAAGACAAGATGATCTCTCAAAACACAGAGGGACGTAAGTTTTGCTGTGAATTATACAGTTGCTTTCAAAAGTAAAGCATTGCACCACCTTATTGAAGAAGACAATAATCTGGTAAAACTTAAACATGGATAGATAACACAGTATTTTAGTTTTAGATTCTTCCTGATTCCCTGCATAGTAAGTACCATATTTTTCAGAGTATAAGACGCACCTTAGTTTTTAGGGAGGAAAATAAGAAAAAAGCTGATTGGCAGGTGGATCGGCCTTCCGGAATACCCCAATCAGCTGTTCCCAGCGGTGAACTTTAGCAACAGGTTCCTTGATTGTGAGCTCTGTGCCTTGCTTTTTTTTTTTTTTTGCTTTTTTTTCTGCCTCTGAAACTTCTGAAAGTCAGTTTCAGAAAAAACTTTCTTGTCTGCCTCTGAAAGCCTCCGAAAAAGCTTCAGAAAAAAAAGCCTCTGAAGCTCTGTTTGGGGGCTTCTTTTCTGAAGCTTCGTTTCTGATGCTTTTTTTCAGCCTCTGAAACCTCCATTTGAGAAGCTGGGTGGGGCTACATTCAGAGTATAAAATGCACCCAGATTTTCACCCTCTTTTTTGGTGTGTCTTATACTCTGAAAAATATGGTAATTCAAGAGATGATGACCTGCAGCAAAGCCTATTACCAGCCCCCTGCTTGAAAAGAATGTCAGATCTTTGAAAACCATAAAGCTTTTTGCAAAACAATAGAAATGAGGATTGACAGTTGCTTGGTGTTTAGTACCATTCCTGTCTACCATTCCTCAGAAAAGAAAAACAACCGACAGAAGTCTGGAGGGCTAAAGAGAAGAGAAAGAATATCAGCAGTTTCCCTTTTGAAACAACGATGTTATGCAACTGATCGCACAACCCTGACAGCTGCTTTGTGAATCAGCAATCACACCCACGCACATATACGTTGGCAAATGCCTACCAGAGGCCCACAAAATGTTTAACAGCTCCAAAGGTTGGACAAAGACCCCGTTCAAAACCATTTGTACAGTATGATACTCTAGTAACCCAGATGCTGTGGATAGCCAGATGTTTCTGGGAAAGCCACCCGATAAACACCCCCAGAGGCTGTAATTGGTGCCATGTTGTTTCTACATATCATGAATCCGTTTCGCCATAACCTTGATGGACCATGTACAACAGATAATTGGTTCCTGAACAACGATGCAGCTATTCAGACCACTACATCCTGGGCCTCAAATACTATATAATGTCACATAAGTGTTTTAAATTCCTTCCGTGTTTTAATTTTTATATTTGCCATATAGTTATTGATTTTTTTTTAATTTAGACTCATACTAATTTAAATGTTATATTTTTCTTTTAATGTAAGATGCTCAATAAATAGATAAATAAATCTGTCTAATCTTTGCTAGAGTAACTAATAGCCAGTGAATATTATCTTCTTCAATATGTGCCCAGGTAGTCGTCACTTAACAATCATAACTGGGACCAGCCACTCTGTTGCTAAATGAAGCGATTGTTAAGGAAAAACATCATGAGATCTTGCCTATTTATGATGGCAGTTTCAAAAATCTTGGTTGAGGTAAGTTTAAGTGAAATACCATGCAACTATGATTTGCAATCCCTTGCCAGTTTCACCACTGACACTGCATGTCAGAGGCTGGCTGGAACAGTTCAAATGACAATCCTGTTGGTCACAATTGTCATAAATTTGCAACGCTTGCCAAGTACCCGAATCAGGGCCATTTGACCATGGAGATGCTGCAAAGTTCATAAATGTAAGGACCGTTTTTTTATGAATACCACTGTAGTTTCAAATGAATGAAAGCTGACTTTGTATAAATATAAATATACAAAAGTATGAAGGCTATTTCTTAACGCATTGTAAGCCGCCCTGAGTCTCTGGAGAAGGGTGGCATATAAATCAAATTTTAAAAAAATAAAAAAATTAAAAAAATGGTTAGAATAGAATAACAGTTGAAAAGGACCTTGGAGGCCTTCTAATCCACCCCCCTGCTTAGGCAGGAAGCCCTACATTTCAGACAAATGGTTGTTAAGCGATAAATTGTACTTCCATTCCAAAAACTAAAGTTGTCCTCACTTCCTTAACTCTCACTTGCTTTGTCTTGCTTCCTTTCAGATAACCTATATCTGCGATGGCGAACCTATGGCACAGATGCCACAGGTGGCATGTGGAGCCATCTCTGCAGGCACGCAAGCCGTTGCCCTAGGTCAGGTCTACCACGCATGTGTGCCCATGTCCCGCCTACCAGCTGATTTTTGGCTAGCCCCGCCCATGCCGCCCCTCCCCTCCCAGGAGTTTCCACGTGGCCCATTTTGGATGCCAGGTAAGTACAAGGCTCTGGGCGGGAGAAAAGCAAGCTTTCCGAAAATCCAGAAAAAGGCCAATTCTGGCCTCCAGAGGAGGCCATTTTCATCCTCCCAGAGGCTCCAGGAAAGCCTCTGGAGCTTGGGGAGGGCGATAAACAAGCCTAACGGAAGTACCGGAAGTCCTGTTTCCAGCCTCCAGAGGCTTCAGGGAGGCCTTTTAGGCCCAAAATGAGGCATGGGGGGGAGGGTCATGTGTGCATGCATAGGAGGCATGGTGCATGGGCGGGCATTGCATTATGAATGTGGACATGCGCTTTCGGCACCTAAGGAAAAAGAAGTTAGCCATCACCGAGCTATATCTTCTCATTTTCCATGAGCAACCCCAAGAACATCTGTTGTGGACCCCTCTTCCTACTCATCGAGTCCACAAGCCCCTTCTACTGACCTTGAAGTGCTCCACAGCTTCAATTAGGGGGAGACACTGGTGGCCCCAGTGGTCTGGTTGCAAAGCTCTGGCCAGGCACCCATCTTCAGTACAAAAAAGCTTGTCGCCCTGCATCTCCTCGTCATCTTCATTCCCTTTGGTCTCCTCATCACCAGCCTGGACCAAAAGAGATTCCTGGGCTTTGCAAGCGAGCTGTCCCAGCACCCGATTAGGTGTATATTTGCCACCGGGGATCTCGCGCCGACATTCTGGGCAAGTAGGAAGTGCTGGCGGCATGTCCTCCTCATGGTTGTTAGGGATCTCAGCCCAAAACCGAGTGATACAGACCTGGCAATAGTTGTGTCCACATTCCAGTATGACGGGATCTGAAAAGAGCTCCAGGCAAATAGAGCAGCGCAGATCCTCAGCAAAATATTCTATGCCTGTTGGGACAGCCATGGAGGAAAGAAAAACCTTTCCCAAATCAGAAAAGGATAGAATTTATTTTATAGCTCTTTCCTGTCTCCTCAGAAAGCTTCCTTGTTCTTCCCAGTTGTATTTTATCTCTTAAGTTTCTTTTGTGGTTTGTTACCTCTTCAGATCCTGAACGTTTTTGTCTTCTTAATTCAGCATTTGATGGTGTTTCTGAGCTTTCGTTCCTTCGTCCTTACTTCCTCATTTTCTTTCCCTTCTTGGCACTGTTTAAAAACGTACTCCAGGGGTAATTAAACTGATTTTGAACAAATGTAAACAAAATGACAGTAAAGCCCCATCTTCTTTGCAAAGCTCTTTGCTGCTTTGTTTTTTTTCAAAATAGGATTCCCTTAATGGATTTTTCTCATCCAGTCAACCTTGCGAAGACAAGTCTCAGCACACCTTCTGAGGAATTGCGGATTGTTTTTAAAGGGCTTCCCACTGAAACCACACCTTGAATCTGATCTTTGTCTGAAATCTCTTCCTCTTTTGACGAAACTTTGCACCACCCCCATCTATAAGACTGCCTCTTTACACAAACGGATGGATGGATGGATGGATGGATGGATGGATGGATGGATGGATGGATGGATGGATGGATGGATGGATGGATACATAGATATCGTGTTTCCCCCAAAATAAGATCAAGTCTTATATTAATTTTTGCTCCAAAAGACGGATTAGGACTTATTTTCTGGTTAGGTCTTACTTTTGGGGAAATATGGTACTAAATGCATCCATCTGGCTGACAATCTTAACTGGGAATTATTTTGGGGGTAGGGTTTCTATTACAAGCATCCTGAAAAATCGTGCTAGGACTTATTTTCCGGTTGGGTCTTATTTTGGGGGAAACAGGGTAGATAGATGATGGATGGATGGATGGATGGATGGATGGATGGATGGATGGATGGATGGGTGGGTGGGTGGGTGGGTGGGTAGGTAGGTAGGTAGGTAGGTAGGTAGATAGATAGATAGATAGATAGATAGATAGATAGATAGATAGATAGATAGATAGGCAGGCAGGCAGGCAGGCAGGCAGGCAGGCAGGCAGGCAGGCAGGCAGGCAGGCAGACAGACAGACAGACAGATAGGAAGAAGGAAGGAAGGAAGGAAGGAAGGAAGGAAGGAAGGAAGGAAGGAAGGAAGGAAGGAAGGAAGGAAGGAAGGAATAGATTGATCACCATTTTTGGCCAGGCATGCAAGGCTTTTAAATGTATAGATAGTCCTCAATTTATGATGATAATGGAGCCTAGAATTTCTGCTGTATGTCATGATGGTCGCAAATCAAGGCACCCATGTGAACAAAATGTGGCAATCTTAAAGTGAATGTTATTGTCATTAATTAGTCATTAAGTGACTGTCATGGTTGTTAAATAAACACATTGCCTGCAATGGAGTGGGTTTTTTTTACCAGAAACCAGAAGTAGACATGTTCATGTCAATGCAATTTGAGACTTTTTTTTAACATTTTCCAATCTCCTATTGGATAAAATGGGTTTGTCTTATGACCACATGATTCACTCAATGAGTGAATCACATAACGATTATGATTACTTGCTTAACAACTCTCACAAAACAATTGTAAAAAAATTGAATCTAGTCACCTGGTGCCTCAATTTATGACCAAAATTCCAGTCCTAGTTGTGGTTGTAAATCAAGGATTACTTGGAACTTGGAGCAGTGCTTTTCAGCCTTAGCAATTTCAAGGCTGACTCCCAGATCCCAATGCTGATTTCTCTGCCTCTTTGGTTTGTCATCTCAATGCTGTACAAGGAAGAAAGCACAGGCTGGGAAAAGCAAGGAATGAGTAATCAGGCCTCACCCAAGGAAGGGAAATGTCTTACTCAATCAATACCCTTTGCTTCATTTCTCATGTGAGAAGAGTTTTGTTGGTATTTTCTCTGGGATTAGTTTTAAGAGGCTTCAAATCGGGTGAAATGTAAAATTTGTTATTACGGGCTCTGTGGGCGTGGCTTCGTGGGGGGGGTAATGTGACTGGGTGGGCATGGCCAACTTTTTTTTTTTTAACTTTTCAAAGCATTTTTTTTCTAATGCTTTGAAAAACCTCTGCTGATCAGGCAACTCAGCTGGGATCGTCAGAGAGGCTTTTAAAAAAATGCTTTGAAAAGCCTCTCTGCCGATCAGGCAACTCAGCTGGGATCGTCAGAGACTTTTCAAAGCATTTTTTTAACCACCTCTTCGGCCAAGAAGTTGCAGAAAAAAAATGCTTTGAAAAGCCTCTGCCGATCCCAGCTGAGCCCTGTGATGATCAGAGGCTCTTTTTTTTTACTTTTAAAAGCGTTTTTTCATTGGAAGAGGTTGTAGAAAAAATGCTTTTAAAAGTAAAAAAAAAAGCCTCTGATGATCGTGCGGCTCAACTGGGCATGGGGGGGGGCGCAGGGCGTATGATAAAATCGGTCAGATTCGGGACTCCGACTGGGTAGGTTCGGAGGGGATGACGTAGGTGGGTCTTGAGAGTGTTATATGGGAGGAGTTTGACCCTCTGGCTCCTGAGGAGGTGAACAGGATTTGGGGGAGGCTTAGCGCTACCACATGTTTATTGGATCCGTGTCCCTCCTGATTGGTGCTGGCCTCCCAGGATGTTACACAAGGCTGGTTTCAGGGGATTATTAATGTTTCTTTGAGTGAGGGTATCTTCCCCACCACCTTCAACATTTATGTGAAGCCGCTGGGTGAGATCATCCGTGGTTTCGGGGTGAGATGTCAACTGTACACTGATGATACGCAGCTGTACATTTCCACCCTGGACCACCCCAGTGATGCCCTTGACATGATGTCCCGATGCCTGGAGGCCATGCGGATCTGGATGGGGAGCAACAGGCTCAGACTCAACCCCTCCAAGACCGAGTGGCTGTGGTTTCCGGCGCCCCGGTATAGCCAGCTGGTGCCATCGCTGGCTATTGGGGATGAGATCTTGCTCCCCTCAGAGAGGGCTCACAACATGGGCATCCTCTTGGATCCACGGCTGTCTTTAGATGATCATATGACGGCTAGGCCCAGGGAGGCTTTTTATCAGGTTTTCCTGATTTCCCAGTTGCGTCCCTTTCTGGACCGGGACGCCTTGGACTACTGTAATGCTCTCTACATGGGGCTCCCCTTGAGGAGCACAAATATTCTCCTTTATTGATATCTGTTTATCCCTGGTTCCAAAATGCAGGTTTTGTATTTTAATGTTCCACCATTACAGTACTTTTTTTAAAAAATTTGATTTATATGCTGCCCTTCTCCGGAGACTCAGGGCAGCTTACAATGCATTAAGCAATAGCCTTCATACTTTTGTATATATTTATACAAAGTCAGCTTATTGCCCCCACAAACTGGGTCGTCAATTTACCCACCTTAGAAAGGATGGAAGGCTGAGTCAACCTTGAGCCTGGCTAGGATTGAACTTGCAGAATTACAGGCAGCTGGATGTTAATTGCTGCCTTTAGTAGGAGGCATTAGCCCCCTACGCTACTCAGGCTCCCTACTGTCATTGCAGTTCACTGGAGCACTACAATAGGCTAATACCCACCCCATGGACTGCCATTTTATATATCTAAAATGTGGGGGAAATAGGAGGGAGAAGCTGAGTTGGATATGTTTGCTGTGTTATTTGTAAAAATAATAAAGATGGGATATATATGTAACTCAATGCAGCAGACATATCCCCCATCCCCCTATTTTTACACACACAAATACACACACACATATCCTATTTATTATTTTTCAAATAACTCAACACAGCAATCATATCCAACCCACCTTCCCCCTACTATTTTCCCCACAACAACCCTGTGAGCTGTGAGGTAAGATAGGCTGAGAGAGAGTGATTGGCCAAGGTCACCTTTTCATAGTTAAGGTGGGATTAGAACTCTCAGTCTCCCAGTGATTGGTCCAAGTCACCCAGCTGGCTTTCATGGCTGAGGCAGGACTTGAACTCATAGTCCCTTGCTTTCTAGCCTAGTGCCTTAAACCACTAGTCCAAACTGACTCTCCTGCCATTGGGATTCAGTGATTCACTAATGAAAAAGCAGGAAATTCCCTCATCTGGTGCCAATATTTTTACTGTATTGCTTCTGGGCGGAACCCATTATTTCATTTAAGTTTCTTTTGAAAAGTCTGGGAGAACAAAAACCGGAAGGAAAGGCGAGGCACAAAGTACTCCCGAAAGAATCATCTCTATTCATGTCCATGTTTTAAATTCTAGCTATACATATATAAGAACTACACTTTTCTGAGAGTTGTAACTCTTGGGGATAAAGGATGGACATTCAGAGAAATAACGAAATACAAGAGTGCTTTATCCTAAAGCACTCTCGTAGCTTATCCTTGCAATATTTTTGGAAAATGTATTTATCTCAGGTTTCTCCTTGTTCCTTTTTAAAATGTCTTGGTGGGTGGGGGGCGTGTTTGTCTGCTTCTCCAAAAGGAGAAATGGTGACAAGTATCTAGCAAGCACCATGAGTTGAAGGTCCTTGGAAATACATGTTTTCCTACACTGGTGTTTTTCTGACATTTGAATCACAACTCATAAGATCATTAGAATTGTAGTCAAACATGAGGGGAGCGTGCTGATTGCTAGAGGACATTTTTTTTTTCAATTTCCTTCCTTCTTATTTTCCTTCCCTCTTTCGTTCCTTTCATCTATCTATCCATCTCAGTCGATCACTTGATTCTGAAACCTGAGCTCTCTTGCACAATACTGTACTTCAGCTAAGATAACCAAAATGGAAATCAGTGAAGCTTTGCACACTAAATTTGACCACACATCATAAAGCCAATTTTTCCAGCACAGGGAGTTTTAACCCATATATCCCCCTGTGGTGCTTTTGAACAAAAATCCAAAGCATTGCATTCCTGAGAATTTTGCACCAAGTTATTTGAAGCTTTCAAGCTTTATTCAAGTCTATCCTGCTGTTGTGTCAACACCGATAAAAGGGTTCTACCTCAAATGTTGTAACACTTCTAAACATGAGACATTTCCAACTGTGATCTTATTGGCATTCAAAGCATTGGTTGGGAAATATGCATATTTCTCTGAAATGAGAAACTTCAGTTTTTGATTAGACATATTTGAGGTACAGAAATGGCCCAAAACAAGGGAATTGGGAGCCCTGAGCAAACTTATTTGTTTTCTGTCCAAATAAGTTGGACAGAACTTAGAAGAATTTCTAAGTCCAGAAGAATTTTTTTTTCAATTTATATTCTGATTTGCTACCAAGAACTAAAGGATTATTTGGGAACACTGGGAATTGAAGTCCACCCATCTTAAAAGTTGCCAAGTTTGAAAAACAATGCTTTAGATAGAGATTGATCAGGCTAGGATTGGGATACCCATCTAAAATAATTGCAAACAAAACTTTTATGACATTTTAGAAAATATAAAAGAGCTGGAAGGGACCTTGGAGGTCCTCTAATCCAGCCCGTTCAAGCAGGAGAATGTATACCATTTCAGATAACTGTCTGTCTAATAGTCTCTTCTTAAAAACCTCCAGTGATGGAGTGGCCACAATTTCTGAAGGCAAGCTGTTCCACTGGTTAATTGTCCTCACTGTTAGGAAGTTATTCTGTAATCCCAGGTTGCTTGTCTGATTAGTTTCCACCCATTGCTTCTTGTCCTGCCCTCTGGTGCTTTGGAGAATAATTTGACCCCCTCTTCTTTGTGGCAGCCCCTCAAATACTGGGACACTGCTATCATGTCAATCCTAATCCTTCTTCTCTTTAGACCAGCCAAACCCAAATTTTGTAGTCGTTCTTCATCTTTTAGTCTCGAGGCCTTTGATCATCCCAATTGGTCTTCTCTGAACTTTTTCCAAAGTCTCAACATCTTTTTTGTAGTATGGTGACCAAAATTGGTTGCAGTATTCCAGGAGTGGCCTTACTGGGGTTTTATAAAGCAGTACTACATGTGATCCTGATTCTGTGCCTCTGTTTATACAACCCAGGATTGTATTAACATTTTTAGTTAAATTTAGTTTATTAAATTTGTATACCGCCCTTCTCCTGATGGACTCAGGGCGGTGAACAGCCAAACATTAAAATACAAGCAATATAAAAGTTAAAATAATCTAAAACATAATTAAATCAAATTTTGGCTTCCCCAAATTTAAAACCCCTCATAAAATTCGTCCATTAAAATCTACGTTAAGCCAGCCCGGCTTGCTGGAATAGAAAAGTCTTTAATGTCTTGCGGAAAGTGCGGAGGTCTGGGATTAATCGAATCCCCAGGGGTAACTCGTTCCAGAGGGCGGGAGCCCCCACAGAGAAGGCTCTCCCCTGGGGGTCGCCAGTCGACATTGCCTGACCGACGGCACCCTGAGGAGGCCCTCTCTATGAGAGCGTATTGGCCGGTGGGAGGTTATCGGTGGCAGAAGGTGGTCTTGTAAGTACCCATTGGGTGTCCGTTGTTGCATGATTATGGCTCATATTCAAGTGATCATCCAGTAGGACTCAAAGGTCCCTCTCTCACAGTTACTGTTTTTGAGCCAGGTCTCACCTAATCGGTATTTATACTTTTGATTTTTCCCACCTAAATGTAAAACTTTGCTTTTCTCCGCATTAAAATTCTTTTTTTTTTTTTTTGGGATAGGACCCACCCATAGATTTTTTTGGATCCTGAGGTTGTCTTCAGGAGTGTTGGCTATTCCTGCCTGTTTAATCCTTTACTGAGACCCAGATAATGTTTTCTTGGGTTTTTATGTTTAGATAGATAGATAGATAGATAGATAGATAGATAGATAGATAGATAGATAGATAGATAGATAGATAGATAGATAGAGATAGAGATAGATAGATAGATAGATAGATAGATAGATAGATAGATAGATAGATAGATGATAGATAGATAGATAGATAGATAGATAGATAGATAGATAGATAGATAGATAGATAGATAGAGATAGAGATAGAGATAGAGATAGAGATAGAGATAGAGATAGAGATAGAGATAGAGATATATAGATATTTCCTTCATATCAAACTGCTTCTTCCACCTTTTTTTTATTTTTCAAGGAAAGAACTAGAGCAACTGTGGAAAGGCTCAAAAATCAAACGCCTGGGAGATGATTTAAGCTTACCCATATAGTACAACAACACTGTTCTGGCATTTTACAAATAACAATTTTAATATAAAGTTTAATGAACAATTTCTTTTTTTTTTCCTAAGACATCACCGTGGGAGTAGGTGGGGGATGGGGAGTACACCACACCAAGGCACCACAAATAACTCACACAATGTTCAAAGCGCTCCAAAAAAAGTTCCACATACTAATTCAAAGCTGCACCCAAGGTTTGGTCCCAAATCTGACCTCTGGATCTTCAGAGGTGAATTTTGTATTGGTCAGAAAACTGGAGGTGAAGATGGAATAGTGTTAACAATTTGGCCTTGTACATTTTTGGGGGGCAAAGACACTGGTTGTTTTGGAAGTGAAAGTCTGACCAACTAATCCCAACTAAATCCAAGTTGATTGGACAGCAAGTAATTTTACTAGCCCTACTCTAGGACAGGGGTGTCAAACTTGATTTCATTGAGGGCTGCATCAGGGTTGTGTTTGAATTTGGGGGGCTGGGAGGCGTGGCCGGGGCGGGCATGGCCAGCTTGACGTCACTCGTGTCGGGACGCCTGTGGCAGCCCCAGTGCTCTGCCAGTGAAAATGGGCACTGAACTCCGTTTTCAGCCGCGATGGCTTCCTGCAACCCTCTGTCAGCAAAAACAGAGCTTCGGAGAGCCGCATACAGCTCTCCCGAGCTGAGTTTTTATTGGCAGAAGCACCATGGGCCAATCCTTTGCTGTTTCCAAGGCTGCCCCGCGGCCCAGATCTAAACACCCCGTGGACCGGATCTGGCCTGTGGGCCTTGAGTTTGATACCCCCTATTCTATGAATTGGAAAAGGAACGTTTCTACTAAACAACATATTATGTGTTTCTATAGAGCAGTGTTTCTTAAACTTTCTTCTTCCAGGAACCCTTCCTACTTTTAAAAATTATGGAGGGTCAAAAAAAAACCTCTTTGTACGAGTTTACCTATTACAAATTAAAAAGGGATGTATTCATTGCCTTTACCACTTTTCACAATTATTCGATGGAACTTTATTCAATATACATAAAACTCCCATGCTTATTTATTTGTAGGCTTTAACTGGGCAAAATGCCGCATCACAGAGCAATAGTTTTTGAATCAACATAACTCAGATGGGCTAACTTTTTTAAAGAAATGCACTCCAAATCCAGGATCATGGATTGCACCCATGGGATTTGGTAAAGTTGTGGCCGCTTCAGCACTGCCGTGCTGCTGTCCCATCATGGCCAGCCATAATCACGTGATCTTCATGGGGATATCCCTGCCTTTCTTCCCACCTTCTTCTGGCTCCTGTGCCCAATCAGCTGGTGGCAAGGGCCAATGGGGGAGTAGCTATTGGCTACTCTGGAATTGAGGCCGAAATCTGAAATATCTTAATGGCAGTGAAGGAAGGACAAGGGAGCTACATGGATGGCTGCTGCTGAGAAAGGGCTGGCTGAAGATGCCTATGGGTGTGCCCTCTTCCTCCCTGGAGGGAAGGGGGCCTTGGGGCAGGCCAGAATGGGAAGTTTTTCTCACAATCTATGGCTCCCATTGGTCCCATTCCTCCCAGCAAAGTGGCAGGCTGTTCCGCAAGTCAACCAAGGAAGAGGAGGGACCCTGCTGAGGCTTATGAGGGGAGGAGAAATGGTGCCAGCCTATATTATATATGAAAAAGAAGGATGACCCAATCAGTCACGTTGTTTAGAGCTGCATTATTTTTCAGACCTCCAGAGATCCTAAGACCACACTTCTTTAAGAAACATTGCTTTAGAGCAAGGATCTTCAAACTTGGCAACTTTAAGATTTGTGGATTTTAGCTTCCAGAATTCCAGAATTTAGCATGGCTGGCTGGGAAAATCTGGGAGCTAAAGTCCACAAGTTGGACTTTAGTCTTAAAGTTGGCCAACTTCTGCTTTACAGAAACACAAAAACTTCTCAACCCAAAATTTTGGACTAGATATTTGCGGGCAGGGGCTTATAAGTAAAAGCCTTCTAAATTTTAAGATAGATAACTTAAATATTGGGACAGTCACATCCAAAAGAACAAATCTTGCAAAAGCATTTCCAAGGGTGCCAACATTGGTGTTTTTCAGCAATAACAAGTATATCTACTCAAACCCAGATGCCATCAGGTCCAAAGAGACTTACACTCGAGTAAGATTCTCCATCACGCATCTTGATGAAACATGATTAACCATGATTCATTGGGGGGGGGAGACGGGGAAAATACACCCTCACATACAATTCGATGAGTTGGCTCGACATGCTAAGCCGTGGTATATAAGCTGCAACACGTCCCCACAACCAGAGTCAAACAGACCACAGGATGGCTTAATTATATTAGGTGAGCACAACTTCACACTGGAGGTGTAGGAAAATTCAGGCTGCTCCACAGAATACTGGCTCACAAAGTCTTCCCCAGAGGAAACCCCTGTGCTGGCAGCTTAAAAGAGATTCAGGATTTGCTAACGGAAAACGTTATCTACCAGACAATACCAAAACAGAAACATGTCTGCCCAATTTGATATGACAGCAACAGCAATAGCACATAGACTTATATACCGCTTCACAGTGCTTTCCAGCCCTCTCTAAGCAGTTTACAGAGTCAGCATATCGCTCCCAACAATCTGGGTCTTCATTTTACCGACCTCGGAAGGATGGAAGGCTGAGTCAACCTTGAGCCCGTGAGAATCAGGCTGCCGACAGCCTGCAGTCTGCAGAAATAGCCTGCGGTACTGCATTCTGACTATTGCGCCAACGCGGCTCTATAAATAAAAGATACAGGCACATATACATACACAAAATACATATACACACATTTAAAGTGGCAGGCCATGTTAGTCACCAGGATGAATATGCAAGGTGTTCACAAAACCTTATCAGGAGTGTTATAGCTGGGCTGCAAATATCTAAATGACAGTAAACAGGAACCAAAACTCTCTGCCTGCTGCCACTTAAGGGTCACCCAGATTTCTGCAAGATATGGTAGCGCCAGCCTTACGGAGACACTGTTAAACGGCCACTGTCCGGAGGCACATTGATATGGCAATCAGGATGCCAGAAAGAGGCCTTGTCCAGCTATCTTAGGACAAAGAGAAGGCTCTTTAAAAGACTCCTGGTACAGCAGATGTGGGGTAGAAACTGTGTAATTTAGAGGGAGGAGTGGTCCCTTCCTCTAGTAGACAGTACGGTATGTATTGGTAGGACAGTCACATCTGTCACAGAAAGCAGAAGACAAAGTTGTACAATCTCTTGTCTTCAAAAACCTTGAGCATAGGCACCATCAACATTGCATATCTCCACTTAAAAAGCAGAAGACTGCCTCGCCTCAGGGCAATCATAGTCACTGCAACACCAAAAAAGGAGAAAAAACCTACATTTAATGGACTTCCCACCCCTCCCTCATAATTTTCAAGGCTTCTTCTGCATGACAGTATGGCACGTTGAGGTGAGGCTAAGGAAACCTTGACATTTATGTCCCTTTTCCTCTGGAATCTGTGGGCCTTTCTGTCCCATCCTCACAGCATTACTGAAGGTAGCCGCTGCCAAAGTTTTCCAGAACATTACTTCGGGCAACCCACAGGAATAACCAATAAACAGAAAAGCAAAAACCTGAAGCGTTTTTAAGGCTGAAGCTTCGACTCTTGGTATTTCCAGTTTTGAGAAATGCAGGAAAATCCTCTATCCAAGATTTTGAAGAGGTATAGCTGGTCAGAATACAGCATACGAGATTGGATGGCCCGTTGGCCTAATTCAATTGATCTCCACAAGTTTATAATCCAGCTGTTTCACAGTGCAGGGCAAAACATGCTATGAAAAAGAATTTTTCCCATCTGCGCCTTCCAAATGTACATGAACGTCAGCCTCCATTATCCCTAGGAAGCCAGAGGGCTATTCGTTTAATTATTAGATTTATATCACACCTTTATTTTATACAACTTAAAAGTGATAACCCATCAGCCTCTTGCCTATTTTCCCAACACATGAGGATGTGGGCTTGGACTGGAAAGAGAGCGACTGCCCTTAAGTCACTCAGCCAGATTTCTATATTTTTTTGCAAGACTGAAGTTTAGAATACCGGTAATCCTTGATTTACGACAGTTCGCTTAGTGACCATACCACGGCGCTGAAAAAAGTGACCCGTGACTGTTTTTCACACTTACGACCGTTGCTGATGGTCATAGGTTCAAAATTTGGATGCTTGGCAACTGACTCGTATTTATGACAGCTGTCCCGGGATGGCCTTTTTACAAGCAAAATCAATGGGGAAGCCAGATTCACTTAGCAACCATGTTACTAACTGAACAACTGCAGTGATTCACTGAACACCCGTGGCAAGAAAGGTCGTAAAAAGGGGGGCAAAATTCACTTAGCAAATGTGTCGTTTAGCAAACGGAACTCTGGGCGTCAATCATAGTCGTAAATTGAGGATTACCTATATATCTAAAAGAGGACTGAAAGGAAGACTAGGGAAGCTGAAATCCGATACATCCGGAGGGCACCAATTTGAAAACGGTTGCCTATGGAGGAAGGCTGGATTTGATGCTTATGTGCATCTTTCTTTATTAAAAGACCCGGAGAACATGTTTTACATGAATTCAGTCCTTTTCGAAAGAGCTTTCAATATTCTAAACAGAAAATGTTATCCGTGTTTTATTGGCCATGAGGTAAGGAAACACAGTGTAGGGTCAAGCAAGATATTGACTGGATGCCTGTTTCCAAGGAAAGAGATGATGCATCCTTTTAGTGTTTTTGACAGAGTCCTTTCCTGATTTGGGTGTGTGTGTGTGTGTGTGTGTGTGGTCTTTCAACATGCCCACAGAAGGCAGCGTAGAACCAAGTCTACTTCAACTCTTATTGCAAAAGACCTCCAGTCTGAAACATCAGCCCAATTCACCTTTGCTGTAAAGCAAAACTACAGAAATGCACAGGCACTGTGGTGACATTTCCAACTCAAGTCATTGAGAAGGCAAATCGCCTTGATCTTTCATATCCACTCTTGAGTTTTAAAAGAAACAAACAAACAAAAAAAAGAAAGACCGAAGAGGAAGACGTTGGCCAACAGGACCTCGGCTTCTCATGCGTCTTGCAGGTCCGGAATGTCAGAGAGGATCATGGGAGAGCCCAGTTGCAGTTCTTGCTGCAGAGATTCCATGTCAGCAGGGTTCATGCGATGGACTTCCAACCAATCAGCGAGAAGCGAGGCCGAGAGTGGGGCGGAGTCGCCTTGACTAATAAAGTGAAACACAAGAGAGAGAGACCAGGAGATGGGATGAAGACAAAGCAATGGACAAACAATACGGAATCGGTGTAAATAATCCGGATCAGTGTTTCTCGGCAACTCTATGATAGCTGGGGAATTCTGGGAGCTGAAGTCCACACATTTTAGAGTTGCCAAGGTTGAGAGACATTATTCAAAATAAAATCCTAGAGCAGGAGTCCTCAAACTACGGCCCGAGGGCCAGATACAGCCTGCCAACCCAATGTATCCGGCCGGTGGAGTGGTAGGATTCAGCCCCACCCCTCGCCCCTCTCCTCCCAGCCACTCCCCACATGGATGGCTTTTTTCGGCTGACAGGGACCCTGGGGAGGAGGTGCCTCGCCTACCGTAAGGCTGCGCCACCCACACTGCCCCTCCTCGAGCCGTTGCCATTATCTTCCACCGTCCGGCCACGCTTCCAAGTTCTGCTCATTTCAACAGTTCAACGCTCACCACACTGCAGCTGCCGCAAAGGTAAAGCCGAAGGGCGCGAGTGGGCGTGGGAGGGCCTGCTGGCAGAGGGGATGATGCCGTCGGCGCAGCCACGTGCTCGCAGGCCAGAGGGTGGGCGGGTGAGAAGCTGCGGCCGGCTCCCCTCATCCCAGAAGCACCACTCTCCCTTCTCTGCTAATGGCCACGCCCCTTTTTCACATGGGATCGCCCAGCAGCAAGGAGGGATAGGAAAAAGGGGAAGTCGCTAGCAGAAAGGGGAGAGAGTGTTGATGATTCTGGGACAAGGGGAGCCGGAAAGTGTCTGGGTCTCGCCCAGCCTCTCTTCCTCTCGCAGCCACATGTGTTTCCACTGCCATTCCAGAGGCCTGCTGCCTTGGAAGTGAGGGGGAATAAAGAGGCCAGTTGGCAGCGGAAGATTCACTCGTTTGCTTCGTTCTCCGGTCTTCGCTCTTGCAATTTTCACTGTCTTTTCTCTTCCCACCATGGCCCTTCCGATCTTTGAGACTGAAGCCAGGGCGGCAACAGGGAGGGAGGGGAGCATGCGGGAGATGGCGGCATCAGAGCCCTCCCTGGTTCCTCCCTGAATTGTATTATTTAATGGACTGCTAAATTGGCCACACCCACCCAATCACATGAACAAGCCACGCCCACCCAGTCAATCCAGGGCCCCCACAACAGTCTGAGGGACCATGAATTGGCCCCGTTTTAAAAGTTTGTGAACCCGTGTTTCCTCATGAAATTCTTTTCCGTGGCATGAAGGCAGATCAAATTTAACAGTAGCTGCTGCAGCATAGTTTTTGATGGAGCCCAAACCACTTAAGCCCTCAGGGGCTGCTGAGGGGAATTGAAGCGGCTGAGAGAGTAAAGATTCATTTGCAAAAATCAAAAAACAAGTTACATTATTATTCAGCGAACATACCTCCTGTTTCCTAATTTCCCCATAACAACCAACCTGTGAGGTGGCTTGGGCTGAAAGAGAATAAGTGGCCCATAAGTCACCCAGCTAGCTTTTCAGGCCTAAGGAAGGCCTAGAATTCAGAGTCCCCTGGTTTTTAGGTCAGCAAGCCGATTCTCCAAATCTCACCAAAGACAGGAAGAATGGCAATTGCAGAATAGGGAAGAAATTTAAATCGTCCAAAATTGCCACGTTTGAAAATCATGCCAAACCAGCCATCCACAAGATGGTGCCTTTCAGATATGTTGGGCCTCATCTTTCATAATCTTCATGAGACTACGTCGGCTTTGTGGGGGCAGGAGGAGAGCATGGTAGCAGAAGATGGATTCCAAGTAAGCATTGTTACTTGTCACATCTTTCCGATGTCAAGATCCTGGCTCCTCGTCTTACATCTATCAAAAGAAGGTGGTGTGGTCCGTCAGCGGCCTGTGCAGATTGTAGCTGATTCCGACAACGAGGAGGCTGGTATGGTGCTGTGCCAGCAGCCTGTGCAGCTGGCGCTCGAGTCGGAGAGTGTGGAGGCTGGAGAAGATGTGGTGCTTGAGGCAGGGATTCAGCCAGGGCCTTCAGAACCTCCAGAAGCTCTTTTAAGTGAAGAGGACGAAGAGGAGGAGCCTCTTCTCAATGCACGGGCGCACAGAACTGCCAAAAGGCAGGAGTGGGTCCTCAGGAGGAGATCTCCTCGAGAGTAAGGCTTGAGGCTAATTGGCCACTCCCTTAGCCTATTTAAGAAAGAACGCCACTTGCAACAAGCTGTAGAGAACAACTTTAGTTCTCTCTCCTTCGCATCTGGATTCTCTGCAAAATTGCTTCTGGGCTTTCTGCCAACTCTAGTAAGACTATGATTACCTTATCTTAGAATTCTGGTAGGCTGTTAAGACAGTTTATTAACAGCCTTTGATTGATAAAGACTAAGTTATTTGAGTAAAATAAGCTTTGTATAGAGTTTGTGTGTGCTGCATTCTTTGGGTCCGTAGCTGGGGCAGAACAGAAGGTTGCCATGTTTTCAATGGTATCAGGGCAGGTAAAGCCAATAGAAGTAAAACCACCGCTTCGTCTATTGGGGCCATGTTACATTCTGCTGCCCACCAAGGAAGCTGGTTCCAATAAAAGCAAATAACTATCCCTGAATGCATGTACTCTTCCACCGATTCCACGGCACGAACTTCTCCGCACAAAGCCCCCAACGAACAGGATACAAGAATCGCCGCTCACCTCTCTCTGTTCTCTCCCACCATGTCGAAAGACTGGTTCAGGAATTCTTCCAGGTCAAATCCAACCCCGTAACCAGCACCGCTGCCTTTGGGTGTTCCAGAGAAAACAGGAGGCAAAAGATCTTCCACCTGGAATGAAGAACCAAAGGAAATTAATGTAGGACTACCAACAATTTGATAGGGACATGTGGCTCGGTGGCTAAGGCGTTGAGCTGGTCGATCGAAAGGTCGGCAGTTCAGCGGTTTGAATCCCTAGTGCCGCGTAATGGGGTGAGCTCCCGTTATTTGTTCCAGCTTCTGCCAACCTAGCTGTTCGAAAGAATGTAAAAAAATCCAAGTAGAAATATAGGGACCACCTTTGGTGGGAAGATAACAGTGTTCCGTGCACTTCTGGCATTTAGTCATGCCGGCCACATGACCACAAAGACAGATAGTGCTGGCTCTTCGGCTTTGAAACGGAGATGAACACCACCCCCTAGAGCCAGGAATGACTAGCACATATGTGCGAGGGGAACCTTTACATTTATCAACAATCTAAAGGACAAGGACTCTCTGTACAATCTTATTCCTGCATGAATAGCTGGTTATTCAGCTGTCCCTTGCACCATGAGTAAGCCCATCTCCTCAACCTGATACCCTAAAGAGAGATCCCCTCCGTCAGCGTCTTTTTTGGATGTACTGTTTGAAAATTATGGATGTTAAAGCACATCTGGAACACAACAGGAAAAGGAAAACACTAGCAAACAAAAGGAAAGGAGGGGAAGGGAAGGGTAGGTCCAAAGAAGTCAGCTGCACAATCAGAAGTCGAAGAAATAAACAAGTTTAAACTTGCTAAATTCCTTTCAGTGGGAGTGGAAGAAAATTAATGTTCTCCAGATCTGATCCAGAATAAACAGTTTTATCCAAGGCGTTGTGTTGACCGACACACACAACAAAAAGAACTGTGCTCCTTTCTCAGGCTGCAAAAAGACTCTTGCTCATCTCTAGGATCTCTGTAAGAAAAACACTGCAGTCTGCACAAAACGTTTTAGGAATTCAAATATTATGCATCCTGCAGAAACGGCATTAAGTTTGCCGTGAGAGATGCCAAGGGCTCCCAAATCTTGTGGATTATAGTAAGGGATATAGTAGGAAGGGCACAAACATTAATAGGCTGACTTACCCAAACCTCCTAATATCAAAAAGAGACAAATATGTAGTGTTAGACTAGAATTATATACGTTATTATAGAAAATATATATGTGAATTGTATACATAGATATACGTAGGTATAGATATGTATAATTGTATAGGAATAAGGTATAAATGATTAACATACTATGTTTAAATAACATATAAGGTGTAAGGAATATATTATTATATTATCATTAGTATATTATGCATTAACTTAAAGTGTTGGAAGATGCTTGGGAGCAGTGATGTCATATCTATGTCCAATGTTTTAAATTTTGAATTACTAATAAAAAACTTTTTTTTAAAAAAAAAAAAAGAGCCTCTCAAGGGCTTTTACCTGAGATTTTGACAGCTGCTGGGTTACCACGTTGATATCAGGGGAATCTGAAGGCAGTCCTGATGCCACCTGGGACTGAACTGATCCTCTAGTTTCTTCTGTGGACAGTCCATGGGGTGGAAGTTCCGACTTGCCTATCTCAGACTGGAACAGAGGCTGATCTGCCTCAGCTCTTGCCACAAAACTGACCACCGGTTCTGACAAAGGCCCAGCGGGTGCCACCTCAGGCTGACCAACAGGCAGTTGTCCAGACACAGCCCAGTTCTCAGGTGGAGAGACGCTACGCCAAGCGTTGAGAGCCGTCACTCCATACGGGCCTTGGAAGATCTGGCTTGGGGCATATTTGACGTTCAAGAGGCACTCGGACTTGGCAGGGATGGCTTTGGGGCAAGCCGGGGTGGCCACCACAAAGGGGGCAGTCTGCGCTGGGAAAAACCGAATAACGTTGGCGTTGGAAGCCTGGACTGAGGCTAGCTCGGTCCCCACCGGGACAAGGGTGAGCTTGGGGGCAAGGCCTGGTGCCGTTTTGTCAGAGAAAGCAAGGAATTCGGAAGGTGCCGGCGTGTTACGAGAAGGGGCGGGAGTGATGCAGGTCGATGCGTGGGCCTGCGGGGGCAAAGGCTTGGCAGCAGGAACTGAAGGTAGGGCATGACTGGCTGTGTTTTTCTGGGGTGGGACCGTGGACCCATTTTGGATTGGCTTGTTCTGGGTGCGGTCCACCATCTTGGTCCACCTTTCCAGAAGGTTCCGGTCATTCTCAGTCAGCATGTCCTTATGCTCCCGTTCCTTTTCCTTCTTCTGCTTCTCTCGCTCCTTGGCCCGTTCCTGGCGCCGCTTTCGTTTCTCCTCCCTCTCACGCTGGCGTTCCTTCGCCGTTACCGGTCGCCGGATATCAGGAGTTTCTGAGACAGAGGAAAGTATATCTGCAGGACAGAAGGAGCCAACGGTACTCGTGAAGAAGGAATCCAAAAATGTGCCACAAGCACATTATCAAGGCCACCCCTTTATTAAAAAAAAACAACATACGCATTGCAGATTAGAATCACTGCAGGTGCTTTTTTCAAGAGGCAACTGGACTTTCTGGTTTTTCTTTGAAGGTGTTTCGCTTCCCATCCAGGAAGCTTCTTCAGCTCTGACTGGATTGTGGGGAACAGAAGGATTTACAATAGCTTCTTGGATGAGAAGCGAAACATCTTCAAAGAAAAATCAGAAAGTCCAGTTGCCTCTTGAAAAAAGCATATTTGGGACAACCATGACCTGGATGACGGACAATCTCCATAGGCATCACTACAGATAGTTCTCGACTTACAACCACTTGTTTAGTGACTGCACAAAGTTACAACAGCACTGAAAAAATTGACTTGCGACCATTTTTCATACGGCGGCAGTGTCCCAAGGTCATGTGATCGCTTTTGATGATCTTCCAATAAGCAAAGTCGATGGGGAAGCCAGATTCACTCACCAATCACTTTGCTAACTTAACAACTGCAATGACTCACCTAGTGACTCACCTAGCGAGCTGCACTGGCTCCTGGTGGTCTTCCGGGTGCGCTTCAAGGTGTTGGTGACCACCTTTAAAGCGCTCCATGGTTTAGGGCCTGGGTATCTACGAGACCGCCTCCTGCCGCCAATTACCTCCCACCACTCACACAGAGAGGGCCAGTACGCTCGCACAGAGAGGGCCTCCTCAGGGTGCCGTCGGCCAGACAATGTCGGCCGACGACCCCCAGGGGGAGAGCCTTCTCTGTGGCGGCACCCGCCCTCTGGAACGACCTACCCCCAGAGATACGCACGATGCCAGGCCTCCGGACTTTTCATCGGGCCCTTAAAATTCACTTATTTCATCTAGCCGGGCTGGCTTGATCCCATCCTTTTGGTTTTAATTCGAAATTGATTTT
Organism: Coluber constrictor foxii; assembly: GCA_038048745.1. Classification (NCBI taxonomy): domain Eukaryota; kingdom Metazoa; phylum Chordata; class Lepidosauria; order Squamata; family Colubridae; genus Coluber; species Coluber constrictor. Next base: position 51,495,897 of record CM075961.1, read on the forward strand.
GGGTTGTTTTAAATTGTGGGCCGAAATTATTTAATACCTTTTAAACTGTTTTAAATTTTGTACGCTATGTTTTACTTTGGCTGTTCACCGCCCTGAGTCCTGCTGGAGAAGGGCAGTATAAAAATCAAATCAATCAATCAATAAAATAAAATAAATAAATAAATAAAACAATTGTGGCAAGAAAGGTTGTAAAATGGGGCAAAATTCACTTAACAACTGTCTCACTTAGTAACAGAAATCTGGGACTCAAATGTGGTTGTAATTCAAGGATGACCTGTATTTAAGCAGTAAATACTTCCACTCCGATTATCCCAAGGTTTTCTAAGCATTTTCCTGGGTTCTAACCAGGTTTTAACAGATTATCATGATTTTACAGTATTCCAGGATACTGAACGCTGGAAAACTAACAATTGCTGTGAAGTCCTTTTCAAAGCAGGTTTCTAGAATCTAAAAGAATGCAGGTAGCCCTCGACTTAAACAGTTCACTAAGTAACCATTCAAAGTTACAACAGCACAGAAAAACGTTAAGTTATGACCATTTCTCACACTTATGACAGTTTCAGGATCCCCAGGGTCACGTAATTTACATTGGGATGCTTGAGAACTGACTCACATTTATGATGGTCACAGTGTCCTTGGGTGATGTGATCACCCTTTGTGACCTTTTGACAAGCGAAGTCGATGGGGAAGCAGAGATTCACTTAACCAACGTGGCAGGAAAAATCATAAAAATGGGGCGAAACTCACTTAACCAATGTCTCACTTAGCAAACACAAATTTTGGGCTCAATTGGGTTGTAAGTTGAGAACTACCTGCATTTCATTTCTTAGTAGCTTCATGATACGTAGGCTACACTTCTGCCTGAAATGAATATTCAAGGTTGCTTTTGTATTTAAATCAGGACAGATGTAAAAATGATGGAAGAACAAATAGAAAGCTATTTGCAGGTGAAAACATTTGCATCTGTATACTTATTTACTGCGATCGTTTATATCTTCCTCTTCAGGGTATACAATCTCCAAAGAGTACTTTCGAGCAACACGGTCATTGCTAAGATGCAACGTTATCAAGATGCAGTATTACATACAATAAATATTATTGTATATAATATTATATATTATAATAGCCCTAAGTTTCTTCTAAAAGGTTACTTGATTTTGATTTGGGATGAAATTGAAAAGGAAGTCTCATTCGTCATCTTCAGGCTGGTGTTCTCGGCTTCGTGCTTCCAGGAGCAAGAAGCCTGGAAGCCTTGCTCCTGGAAGCACGAAGCCGAGAACACCAGCCTGAAGATGACGAATGAGACTTCATCGAAACGTTGCCAAGATACTTCCAATTCTACGCGGGAGAAGACCCAAATAACCAAAGACCTATACCAAAGACATATCATAAAAGGGGGGAAATCAACTGTTTTGAAAATCAGGGTTCAATTGTGGTCATAAGTCAAGGACTACCTGTATATCAGAGTGGAAAATTAAATAACATAGAAATCTTTAACATTTCTGGCTTTACGGACTGGGAGGAAGGGACGGGATGCTTTCGTGCAAATGACCGGAAAGCAAATGCACACATACAGCTTCCTTTGCACAAGCAGCGTGCACACCACTCACTTTAGTGGAGCATGCATGCATGGTCGCCCGATGCTCGAGCAAGTGAGGAGGCGTGTGCATGCGAACATGCTCGCCGTCCATTTCTGCGGCCCAATTGCAAATACCTCACGGCCCACAGTTTGGGGACCCCTGAACTGGGTTACTTCCAACTTTGACATCTGTCATATCACTTCCCAGGGCCAAACCCGAAGAAACTTTACCTTTGTTTTTATTCCGGAGTGCAGATTGCAAGATGAGGGCTTTGAGAGCAGCCTTGGTGTCATCTGAGATGGCGCCTTCCCGCTTTGGTGGGGCCACTGGGGCCTCCACCTCAGCCTTTACTTCTGGCGGCGTGACGGAGGAAGCCACCAGAGGAGAGGTGAAGTCAATGGTCTCCGTTGGGTAAGGCATGGGAGAGGCCATCGCATAATCATCATCGGCGCGTGGAGAACCAGCACTGGGCATGTCAATATCGTTGCAGCGCAGTAGCAATGCCTGGTTAGCAGCATCATCTACCCCGCCGTCCACCACGGCTGGCCTAAGAGCGGGCTTGAAGCTGATCTGCCGCCGGATGCCTTCCCGGCGTTCATGGAAGTCCTTGATTTCCGCCACGATGGTCTCCTTGATTTGTTCCTTGGTAAGCACCTGTTTGTCAAAGTCAAAATCGAAAGCCGGGACGCAATCCGGCTCGTCATCTGGATCGTGATACTTAGACAGGAACGGGTGGTTCAAGGCCTCCACCACGGAGATGCGCTCGCGCGGATCAAAACGGAGCATCTTGGAGAGCAAAGACAAGGCCTTCCGGTCGGCGTTCTGGTAGAGGCTGTCCCATGGCACTGGCTGGCGCGACGGTAAGCTCTGGATGTAGGCACGCACCCGGTCAGCACCAATGGAGTGGACCACTTTGGCGGGAGGAGTGCCCAGGACAGTGATAATCAGCTGCAGTTGATGGATATAGTTTTTCCCGGGGAAAAGCTGCTTCCGCCCGAGCATCTCTGCAAAAATGCACCCTACGGACCACATATCTATAGCCTGTGTGTATTCGTGCAGAGACAACATCAGTTCTGGGGCTCTGTACCAGCGAGTGGCCACATACTCCGTCATGAAGTACTTGTATTCAACCGGCTTGGTGCAGAGGCCTCGGGCCATCCCAAAGTCACCGATCTTCAACTCACAGTTCTCATTGATCAGCAAGTTGCTGGGCTTGAGGTCTCGGTGGATGACGTTTGCCGAGTGGATATACTTAAGGCCTCGGAGGAGCTGGTAGAGGAAGTAGCGCACATGCTCCAAGGTGAGAGGCTGTGACGAATGGATAATCTGGTGGAGATCACTCTCCATTAAGTCTAGCACCACATAGCTGCCAATGGGAGGTGGGGGAGAAGAAAGGGCATAAGAAAGAGTGAATCTGGAGAATTGGTCACATACAATACTTGCTGAATAATCTTGGATCTCTCCTCTCCTCGTATGCAGGCACGCAACACCTTCCTTGTTGGGGGCTGTTGTAAAAATAACCCTGTGTGCGCTATTCAAGAGCCAAATGATAGCACTGCACATATGTTGATGTGCGTATCACATATTGATGTGATCACCTAGAACAGGGATCACCAACCTTTCAGACCTCAGGGACCACTAAATTCATAATTTAAAATCCCGCAGACCACTAATATGATCTGCCTAATGACCAGCTGGGTGGGCGTGGCTAGGTGGTCATGTGACTGGGTGGGCATGGCCAACTCGATGTCACTCGCGTTGAGGGGCGCCTCTACTCGTCCCTTCCCTCCCAGCCACTCTTTGCCTACCTGCCTGGGCTCCTTAGGGCCCCAACAGGAAGCAGTCGTGGTGCAGCCACCATGAGAAAGAGCGGGCAAGGATCTGATCGAGAAGGAGGCTCAGCAGAAGCACTTCACTGAGGACTACAAGCGTAGGCTTTCCAAGCAGAGGGAAGACCGGCGGGAGTGCAAGTACCAGCGCCTGGAGGCTCAGCGGGCTGAGATGGTCAGCCAGTTCCAGGCCATGATGCAGTCCCACTGGAACAAGGGCCTATGGCTCCCTACCACCAATGGCACTTCCTTCCAGCCTTCGCCCAAAGCCCCACATTGGAGGCTGAAGCAGACCCCAAGTCGGAATTTATGCCCCCCTCCAACCTGCACAAAAAAGACGCTGAAGGGGGAGACTCTCTGCAGCAACACAAATGTTCTTTACACGTATCCAACCCAGGAGCAGTAGTTGGAGGACCCTTGATTTAGTGCAATATAAGAAATGCAAATAATTTTTTGGTGCGAACCACCAAAATTTTCTCACAGGCCACCAGTGGTTCATGGACCACCAGTTGGTGACCACTGACCTAGAAGACTGTCCACTTAGAAATGAAGAGTAAAAGAATTTTAATACAGCAGCAAGGTAGGGGACATTACAGGTTCCCTCTCCTAAGGATGTCCATCCAGCAGGACCAAGATGAAGGCCCTTCTCTTTAGCTTCTCCCTCCCTGGGAAACATCATCCACCTGGAGCTAAGATTGGTCCCCACTTATTCTTGTATTAAACTTTTATCCTTATAAGCCGCCAAACTCACTGTGAATGAGCCGGATGGCCGTATATATTTTCTTAAATAAATGAATAAAAAGTGACCTTCGTACATTTTGATTCTACTTCCTTGAACTGAGAAGTCATACATGCTATTTGCAAGTCTATAAAATATCCACAATATGCCTGGAAAGTAAGGACAAGAGAGACCAAGCCACCCAAGGGAAACCAACAAGCTATCATTATTTGAATTTGAATTTCTAAACTTCCTGACAACCCACTAACATTATCTCAGCTTATTCGAGAAACAGGACAGATCTCTTACTGGAAACTGTCAGGGTCCCAAAGGATCTGGGAACATGATGCGGGGCAGGGGGATGGAGGAATCACCTCCACCAAAAGTAGCAAATCCCCCAAGCACTCAGTATTTCAAGAAGCCTTCATGTCAATTAGCCAAAACTGCACTTGTGCTCTGACATCAAGCAAGGTTACTATTTTTGCTTTAAGTTAATATTGGTGTTTTAATTGTTTTTAATATTTGATGTGGGACACCCAGTCATATACTTGAAGGTGGGCAGCTTTATAAAACAAACAATTGGGTTTTTTTAAAAAATATTTAATATGAGAAACCCCAAATCGTATGTCACAAAGGTTGTGTATACTAGGCTTGAAAAATACTAGAACCAGCTGGTATTTCTCAAGTCTAACCAAACTTTTAAGACAGACACTTACACAGACTTGAATTCAGCATAAGGCACAGAAGGTTTCAGGATATCCTTGATGGCAATGATGTTGTCGTGCTTGAAATGTTTCAAGATTTTGAGTTCCCGGAGGGTACGCTTGGCATTCATCACAACGTCAAAGGCATTTGGGATCTTCTTTATCGCCACCTGCTGGCCTGATGAGTGGAAAGCAGGAAAGAGATGAGGTGTGTTATCTCTCACATTCTCAAAATCACAAATTTGTTTCTTGTTCAAAGGAATGTCACTCTAAAAGTTCTTAGATGCATTCTGATAAGCACCAGGTGCATTTTGCTTTGTTCTGTTAATTGGTTATATCCTGTTAAATCTAATGGCTTTTATTGGAGAGAGGATTTGAGGAGTAGTTTCTTAGTGCAACTTGTATTTATTTATTTATTTTCCTTTTAAAGTACTAACAAAAAGAAAAAAGAAAAAGGACAAAAAAATGCCAAAATAATTACAACAGACACATTCTGAAATGGGGGGAAGGGAAATGCATTAAAAGTGTTTTAGAAACAAAAATGTATTTTAAAAATTTAAAAATACAATAGAAAAAATAAAACAAAATATAATTTGATCTAACATATTATAACGGAACGGAACGGAACGGAACGGAACGGAACGGAACGGAACGGAACAGAACAGAATAACAGAGTTGGAAGGGATCTTGGAGGTCTTCTAGTCCAACCCCTTGCTCAGGCAGGAAACTCTATATCACAGGTGTCAAACTCATGGCATCATGTTGCTGTCACATGATATATTGCAACGGTTTTTCCCATCACAGAGCTGGGGTGGGACATGGCATATCTGGCCCGCAGGCCACCAGTTTGACGGCCTGCCCTATACCATTTCAGACAAATGGTATAGGGCATGGTATGGTAGCTCAGCAGACTAAAGTGTTGTGATTAACACCAGATGTCTGCAATTACTGTAAGTTCGAATCTCACCAGGCTCAAAGTTGACTCAGCCTTCCATCCTTTCCAAGGTAGGTGAAATGAGGACCCAGTTTGTGGGGGCAATAAGCTGACTTTGTATAAATATACAAAAGTATGAAGGCTATTGCTTAACGCATTGTAAGCCGCCCTGAGTCTCCGGAGAAGGGCGGCATATAAATCAATTTTTTTTAAAAAAAATGCTTATCTAATCTTTTCTTAAAAACTTCTGGAGGGAAGTAGTTCCACTGATTAATTGTTCTGATTGTCAGGAAAGTTAGATACATCTTTATTTTTAATATATTTATATCATCATAACAGCGTCTTGTGGGAATTCAGCCTATTCAGTCAATGTATATTCCAGTGTACTGCATGAATCCCAAAAATAGGTAATTCACTTTTCAAACTAAGTTATTTCACAGATCCAACTAGTTAATTCACAGCTTTCCTTAAGCACTGTTTACAAATGAACCACACATATATGGGTTCGAATTCATACAGGTAGTCGTCAAGTTATGCCTGGTCCTTTAGCAATCATTCAAAATTACAATAGACAAAAAGCTATAGCACCTGGTTCGGAGTTCCAGCAGGTGTACGCATGCACACACATACACACACATTTCAGGCACTTGGCAACTGGCTCATCTGCAGTCTATCATAGTCACATGACCACAATTTATAGCCATGTGACTTATCACTCATAGGAATATACTGATTTACTTAATGACTGTTGCATCCACATAACGGCAATGGCATTTGCTTAACCACCACTAACACACACAACCCCCCCCCCATAACTTCAGATCCAATCATGTGGATGCCTTGACTTATGACCGCCTTGACTTACAATGGAAATTCTGAGCTCTGTTACAGTCATAAGTCAAGGACTATCTGTACAACAAGATGAACCAAAGTAAACCACTACATTATTCCTTTATTCAGAGGGTTTCTGAATCTAGTCTAAATATTTTGGCATTGGCATTGGCATTTCCGAGGGCCCTTATGCCAATGGTCGGCTCTGCATCTCAGTGCAATATATAAAACTAAGTCTCCCTGTTTCCCAGACTTTGGCAAGCTTTCCCCGGCTGGCATCAATCAGTGCCTTTGGAATTATATTTCCTAAAATCCCAAGCCAGCATGAAGAAGAATTTTGAAACTATAGTCAGGAAAGGCTGGCTTTGATCCAGGCATCAAGTTTGAACGTGGCATAAACAAAAGCATTCGGAAGGATTTTGTCTTAACAGAAAATGCATGGCCCAGGCAGGAAATCCTTCCTTTAAAGCAGTGTCATTATCAATCTATACATATAAAAGGAAAACCATTCATGCATTAATCACGAAATCTCCAGAACCATAAAGCCTACAAACTTGAAATTTGCCATGTATGTTCCTCTTGGCTTCTACGTGTTCACTGAGAAAGGGTTTTTTGAAATGACCATCAGAGCATTAGTATTTCCTATATTATGATTAACATACTCTGATGCTAAGGAGTTGTAATCCCCCTACCCAGTGGTGAAATGTAAAATTTGTTACTACCAGTTCTGTGGGCCTGGCTTGATGGAGGAAATGTGACTGTGTGGGCATGGCCAACTTTTTTTTTTAACTTTTAAAAGCCTTTTTTCTACAACCTTGAGGTTGCAGGAAAAAAATGTTTTTAAAAGCCTCTGACGATCAGGCAACTCAGCTGGGATCGTCCAAGGCTTTTTAAAGACTTTTTTTTTCCTACAACCCCTTCGGCCGAAAAAATGCTTTAAAAAGTCAGCTGAGCCATAGGATCATCAGAAGCTTTTTTTTAACTTTTAAAAGCATTTTTTCAGCCAAAGAGGTTGTAGAAAAAATGCTTTTAAAAGTTTTTTTTAAAAAAGCCTCTGATGATCGCATGGCTTAGCTGGGCATGTTGGGGGGGGCAGGGATTTTTGCTACCGGTTCTCTGAACCATCCACCGCCATCACTACCGGATCAGGCAATCCGGTCCAAATCGGAAGCATCTCACCCCTGACCCTCCCCATCTGAAAAGAAATCTGTTCCAAATGCAAAACACAAGCAGAGGAGTTGCACTTTCAGTTTTACTTTCACAGCAGCAAGCAGCTGAGCTAAGCCACGCCCAGCCTCCTTCCTGTCTCCTTCTTGCTCACACAGCAAATACTGTTTGAGTTTCCAAACACCCCTCAACTCCCTCACACACTGACAAGATGCTAACCAGATGAATACCGATGGATGATGTGGGCTGGGACATTCTACTCTCCCTCCCCCTCTGTTTCGCCAGTTGCATTATATTAACACACTCTGATGCTACGGAGTTACACATACTACACTAAGTTTCAGGCTGCAAGTGTCAATTTATCAAGCCCGAGCAAATAGTTTCGTAGCGAAGCATGGGCGTCCAGCTAGTATATTAATAAGGTGCATACCCAGCAGCATAGACCTTAAAACATCAAAGGGGATAGCCTAGAATGACTGTCTTGAGTTGTTCCAATAAACGTATATTTTTAAAAAGTGGGATAAAAGTCCAATAATAGTGGACTTTTCACTAATCTGTGAATAGTTTGTTACCTGTTTCAATACTAATGTATAAAATATCTTCTATGAGTAAATTATAGGTAGTCCTAGTTTAGCGGCCATAATTGGAATCAGAGGAATGGGACAACTCACTACAGCCAACTCACACGGCCAACTTGCCACAGCCAACTTGATATGGGACAAGAATTACATTAATATTGAAGATATGGTGGAACAGAATCATTAAAGAAAGGATGCCAAAGGAGGGACAAAATAAAATATGAATGATAAAAATTAAAATATTTTTAAAATTATTTTAAATAATTGAATTGTTGAATTATCCCACAGTGAGTTGTCCTGGGGCAAGTTGACCATGGTCAGTTGGCTGCGGAGAATTGTCACAGCCCGGACAGCTCAGCAGACTAATGCATTGTGATTAACTCCAGCTGTCTGCAATTACTGTAAGTTCGAATCTCACCAGGCTCAAGGTTGACTCAGCTTTCCATCCTTTCTAAGGTAGGTAAATTGAGGACCTAGTTTGTGGGGGCAATAAGCTGACTATGTATAAAATATACAAAAGTATGAAGGCTATTGCTTAACACATTGTAAGCCGCCCTGAGTCTCCGGAGAAGGGCGGCATATAAATCAAATTTTTAAAAAAAACCAGCCCCGGAATTGACAATTCATCATTAAGCAAGGCAGTTAAGTGAAACCGTTTCTGCGTTTATTATATGATCTTACTTCAGTTTTTCTTCAGTTTTACAAGCCTGCTAAGTGCGAAGCCTGGCTGCATAGTTCCTTTTTCATCACAATCATAAATGCAAATGGTGGCTGTATGAAGTAGTGGCTAAATGAGGACTACCAATATGCATTAATATTTCAGGGTACTAAACCCAAACTTGGCAGAAAACACCTTACAGGAAAGGAAATATTTCACCTTACAGCAGGAAATATGTTGATACACACTTCTAGTCAAGGAGAATTCCTCTATGCTCCAACTCTATATGCAGGAGAGGAACCACACAAGTTCTTAACAGTGAAGCTCTCTGACTTACACACCTGTGTCTTTGCGCCGTGCTGAGCTCACCACACCGTAAGCTCCGGTGCCAATTGTTTCAATGACTTCATACTCATCTCCCACTTCGAAGGTGACGTCAAATGATCGGGCCTTCAAAATGGCTAAGTTCTTCGCTGCCACCGTGGCCTGATGGGTGGACTCCTGCTTCGGTTGACTTTGAGCTGCTTCCTCGCCCTCATCTTCCACTGGTGGTTCAGCCATGGTCTGCCACATACACACACACACACAAAGAGACAAATGTGAATTATGAAATCCTGCTTCCCAGGCCAAACATTGCAAGAGGTTACTGTCCAATGCCCAGCTTCCTATTCTCGTCATTGTTACAGGAAATGCAGCAGGTGAACACAAAAGGCAAGCCTTAAAACCTTGTGTGGCACCCAACCTGTTTAAGGAAAACCAAGATAGCAATAGATATTTTTTTTATTTATTTATTTATATGCCGCCCTTCTCCGAAGACTCAGGGCGGCTTACAAGGCGTTAAGCAATAGCCTTCATACTTTTGTATATTTATACAAAGTCAGCTTATTGCCCCCACACTGGGTCCTCAATTTACCTACCTTAGGAAGGATGGAAGGCTGAGTCAACCTTGAGCCTGGTGAGAATTGAACTCGCAGTAATTGCATGCAGCTGGAAACTAAATACTACCTTTAACAGTAGCATTAGTCTGCTGCGCCACGCAGGCTCATTGTTCATCATCAGCAGAATGGATTTAGGGCCAACTAGAGATACGTATGCCTTACCAGAGAACCAGTTTAATTAAGGTCTATAGAGATTCTCAGTCATTCACATCATGGTTGTCCAAAGATCCTTTTTGTAGGAGGCATCTGGACTTTGGTTTTTCTTTTCTTTTGAAGACTTTCGGTTCTCATCCAAGAAGCCTCTTCAGTTCTGACTAGATGGCAGGGAATGGAAGGATTTATACTCCTTGCAAACAGCTGGTCAAGTGACCCTGAGGACACAGATAAACCTCCAAGTGGCATCAAGGACTCTCTAAAAGGATGCAAATGACCAGCTCTCTGCAAGGTGTATAAATCCTTCCATTCCCCACCATCCAGTCAGAGCTGAAGAAGCTTCTTGGATGAGAAGCGAAAGTCTTCAAAAGAAAAACAGGAAAGTCCAGTTGCCAAAGCTGGTGAATGACCTTGGTCCAGTCACTCCCTCTCAGTCCTAGGCAGAAGGCAAGGGCAAATCATTTCCAAAGATCTTGCCAAAAAAATTGAAGGAACTATTTCAAGCGGGGGTCAGAAGTCAAGACTGACTTGAAAGCACACAAAGAAAAAAATATTATGTATTCTTTGGATTAGAAAGTCTTTGTTCTTGTTGTTTTAATTTGTTTGTGGTTTCAGAATCTATTACTAAACATTTTTATCCAGAAATGCTATTTTCCATCTCTGAGTCCTCAGTGATTGTAGATGAGCTTCAAGACATACCAGCTTTCAAATATGTGCCAACCTTCTTATAATTTAAGCACAAGCTGGAAGTGCTGGTATTCAGTACAGCATTTCAAATCTCGGACTAGTTTCTCCTGAAATACTCAATGATTATATTAGTTTATAGGCTTTAGAGTTGCAAAACGTGGAATGATGGGCAGAATTGACAGGCAAAATATGAGTGTGCTATATCAACAGATGAAACATATAATTGAATGTAGCCCATCAATTGTTTCTCCCCTGCCCCTCTGTAATTGACCTCAATTAGCTAGCTATGCAGATTGTAATGGATGAGCCACATTTTTTTTAAAAAGCACAAAAGGAGAGGATATAATTTGGAGGAAATGACAATCAACAATCTTGCAACAAAAGCAGCCGTCAAAATTATTTGTGACAAACTCAAGTTACTTGCAAGATAATTCAACCTACTCAGCATCTTTTAATGAAGTACTGCACTGTAGAAAGTACTGTAGAAAGAAAGGTGGATACCTTCTTGAGGAGAGAAGGTGAAAGAAAAGTTCCTTTTTAATCCCAAAAGACTTCGGATTAGCTACATTCCCTCCCCCCCACCCCCACCAAACAGGACAAAGAATGAAGGGAGACCCCAGCCATGCTGAGCTTGTCGATCGGAAAGATCGGCAGTTCGGCGGTTCGAATCCCTAGTATAGGTCTCCTGTGTGAGCAGGGGGTTGGACTAGATGACATCCAAAGTCCCTTCAGAGTCCCAACTCTGTTACTGTTAAGACAATCAGAGAGTAGTCTTCAGTTTACGTCCCTTCTGACTGGGAAAATAAAATAGGGCAGAGTGGCAGTTTAGTCTGTCACCCTGAAATTAAGAAGAATCTATTAAGGGATGGAATTGTGTGGGGGGGGGGGGAGGGAAGCACGGAGAAGTTGTCCTCCTATCAATCAAAACATAGTTATCACAGAGATTTCAGAGAGGAGAAAAAAATAGTCCCCCCACCCAATCAGTTCTGAGGACAGAATAAGCTTTAAGAAGCAAACTGGGTTGGATCTAGAGAAAAAAGGAAAGTGACACGAACCACTTTTATAAAGCAAGAAAAGGAAAAGTGTGTCTTTGTAGGAAGGGAGTCAGTTTGGTTATGGTAGTTACGGCACTTGCTCAAGACTGGGAAATCCCGAATTCAAAAACACGCAGAACCCTAAAAACTCTGATTTTGGATCAACCACATTCCCTGCCCCCGCACGCCCACCCCCAAAACAGGACAAAGAATGAAGGGAGACCCAACCCATGCTGACCTCTCGCACAATGACAGTAATTGGGGTGGGGTGGGTCTTATGGGGAGGGGCTGGGGGGGTACAGCGGCCAAGCTGATTGTGGCCAATGGGGGAAAACAGGGATGGGGAGGAGAATAAGAAGGAGGGCAAGGGGCTGCCGATGGGGAGGGGGCAGATGATGAGCTGGAGAAGCTGCAATGCAAAGGGAAAATTCTATCGCTGCCCAACCTCTTTCCAGCTGGAACCGTCTCCCCCTAATGAGGATAGGAAGGAACGCGCGGGAGAAAGAGGTTCCCCACCTGCCAAGATGCGAGACCAGGCGCCGAAGGTCTCGGGAGGTGGACAAACAGGGGCGGTTCCCTTTCTGGTCCGCTACTCCCTGGTGGTGGTGGTGATGATGATGGCTCGCCCGGCTGGTTAAGAGAGTGCCCGGATGTTACGGCTCCGACTGCTCCTCAGCCAATCAAAGCGCAGGCGGGCGTGGCCACGAGGACGAAAGCGCTCCGAGATTGCTCCGGCGTCGGTACCTTTTTCTTGAAACAGAATGAAACGCCCCACCTCGCCTGCTTCGGAGAGCCAATCGGAGAGCGCGGAGGGAAAAAAAAAAGCGAGGGAACCAATGAGAGAGGGAATGAAATATTAACATACGAATGGAGCCATTCTGTTAGCCGTACGTGGAGGGCGGGAGCTTCACCTGTTGCCCTTCAGCCCGCTATTGTTGTGGGTTGCTGCGATGGGAACGCCTGGCGAAACGAATCGGAGGCGCCATTCTCCACCCCGCTCTTTCGAAGTTGGAAATATATAGCCTCAGTTACTCAGCAGATGGAAGTCCAGAGATACATGCAGTGATTCATAAATGAGTTGCTTGCAGATTTAAGTATAGATGTTTACAATGAAATACGCTTTATTGAAACTTTACAAAAGCACCTCGAAAAAGTCCTTATATTTTTGCTGTTGGTTGGGGGTTTTTTTTGCTGTTTCAATTGTTTTAGCAAAATTTTTAAGTTATGCGTGTGCCTAACTACATATAATCAACAGATGTCCATATAATTTACATATCTTTCACATAAAATTTAGCTAATCCTGCGTGGACGCTGTTTTTCGATCTTCCGTTTGTAGAAAGTTAGCACCCACCCACACCAAGAAGAATGAAATATTTTGGGAAATATTAAAAAGGCAGAATATTGTATTTTTCCGAAGGGAGAAATGAAGAACATGTTTTTAAGGCAGCCCCCACTTTTCTTAATAGCCCGCAGCAGATATCAGCACTTTAGAGATAAAGAGCTTATTGAAGGAAGCCAAGTATCTAGATAGCTCTATTCATAAGCAAAGTAAACAATCTAGGCAGAAATCCATTCAAGATAGGATAATTTGAAACACTGCAGCAAAGTCCAAACAAAAGTAGAATGGTAGGATTAGAAGCAAACTCTTAAGACACAGTAGGAATTGTCCAACACCCTTTCAGAACACAAACCCCTCCATTGCATGACCCCAGAGAAGTCCAAACTTCACCTGGAAGCTCAGATAAACAATAATCTGTACATAACCCCATAGGAATCTGACAACAAACAATAGAATATATGTTCTTGCACAGGAACAAGAAGCTCAAGTGCAAAGCCCAAAGAAGGTATAAAAACCCTCCTCTCAACTCCATTTGGTCAGCTGGCCAGAACCACAAACACATGTGGTTTGCTTCATCAATAAATTATCTTTATTGGGATGATTTGGAAGAAGGTTAAAAAACATAATTACCGATATTTAAAAATTCCAGTTTGGGTATCCACGATTGAATCCTTTATATACTCGGTTGTATTTAAAAGGGAACAAATGGTTAGATATAGTGAATTATTGGATGAAAAGGGTAAACTCAAACTAAAGCAAGAACTAGAAGATCAGGCTTATAAAATAGATTGGTTTTCATATGCTCAGATACGTTCTAGATATGAAGATCTCAAACAAGGTTTTTATAATGTTTTGACTTAGATAAGATTTTAATGGGTCCTGATGATCATGTAATTAAAAAACTATAAGGATATTTGTTAGAGATGAAATTGGAAGAACAAGAAGTTAAAAAATCAGCTAGCTTGGGGGAAAATTTTGGACATGGTATTGATTTAGAGAAATGGCAGAAATTGTGGTCACATAATTATAAGATGACAATGTCTACAGCATATAAGGAGAATTTGTATAAGATGTTTTACAGGTGGCACCTATCTCCAATGAGGATAGCCAGAATGTTCAAGAATAAATGTGAGAAATGTTGGAAGTGTCATCAGATTCCAGGATCATGCTACCATATGTGTTGGACATACTTAGAAGCAAAGAGATATTGATAAGATACACACATGGTTGGAAAAAATGATAGAGACATATTAACTTTAAACCAGAGATATTTTTATTAGGGATCTTACCAGAGACATATAATAGAGAATTGCAATATTTAATTGTGAATATTTTAACAGCAGGTAGAATCGTATTTGCTAAAAACTGGAGAGAAAATACCTACTGATGAAGAAATCATTAAGAAAATGTTGGATTGTGCTGAAATGAGTAAACTGACATTTGAAATAAGAGAACAGGAAGACAATATTATTTGATATGGGGTTTATTTTATCATTGGATAGATAATAAAATAGGGAGAAGAAATACGATATATGAACTGGAACTTAAGATAAAATGTGTAAAAATTTGTTTTTAGGGAGAAGCAGTTTGGGTCATATATGGATATTTGGAAGATTTTCTGAGCACAGAAGATGCTAACTGATCGATACACTGTTTGAAAGGATGATATTTTTATGGTGTTTTTGTTTGAAATAAAAAAATTGTTTTTCAAAAAAAAAATCATCTTTCTAATCAGCTTCCATGTTTCCAGTGACTTCTCCCGGCTTGGAACTGAACCAGATGGATTTTTCTTTCCACATGATGCATCACCTTCATCAATATTATAGGATACCAGAAATTACTGGAATTTGAATATATTAAAAAGGCACCCAATTGTTGAATATTTGGCTTGAACATATAAGTTAATATCATGTAGCGTCAGTCACCCCGTGTATCCAAAAAACACTTTTGAGCTATCCAAAGGACATAACGTCTGGCTGGCTTCAGACATTACCTTGCAACATAACATAGTTCTGTTGGGATCTGGTTTAGTTGGCTATAGGAACAAAACCACTGCAATTTGAAAGCTGGGTATGAGGTATACTTGCAGCCAATTGTGCTTGTTCAATAAATAATGATTCTGGCAAAGGTTCCCTGTAACAGTTAGGCACAGCACCTCACTGTGCTGCTTCATAAAAGTGAGATGGGAAATGAGTGTATGAGGAAGAGGCGATAGAACCATGTACCATTTTAAGGTAGTTAAGCTAGAATTAGCACTAATCAAAGTCAAATCATCCCTCCACTAATCTATAGGGCAATTCCATGAACCTGCATCAGTGATGATCCAATTCCATCTGAGCAGGATTACCGGTAAATCCTAATGAGCCATATTTAAGGAAGATGAAATATTATTTGGAGGATCCAAAATGCTGATAAATCCCATCATGCTTTAGGAGAAAGGCTCCTAAAACAATGTGTATGAAACAGTTTTGTCTTTTGAATTCTTTCCCCTCTGGATATGGTTTAATGGCATTAAAAATTGGGGTTTCTGCATAAATCAAAAGGCACAATGAAACCAAATTCACCAGTCTTAGAAAATGTTACGGACTATTTAGTACTTTATCCTTTTCAGGAAAACTTAAAATTTTTCTCCCACATCCTCATATTTCAAATTCGGAAAGTTGAAGTCCACATATCTTAAAAATTGCCAAGGCTGGACACCCCTGTTCTATTATACAAGAAAAGCTAGGTGACTGTTTTGTAAATAGCTTTTGTCATGTCCGGGATGCTTTAGTTAGGATTCCTTTCTTGAATAGAGGTCTGGACTGGATGACCTCAAGCTTTATAATTCCACGAAGAAATCACTTGTGTGTTCGGATTGCAAGAAAGGCACCATTTTATCCTCAATTTGTAAGAGACATGCCTGAATATTCCTTACATCTTAGGATCAAATATTTGATCCACCGCAATATATTAATAGATTTTTAAAATGGAAAGTGATTGTTCTTGCTTATAATGCTAAATTATTATTTTATCTATCAAATTCTTTGGCAGCCATCTACAGTTTAAAAACCATCATATGTTTTTAAACTGTAGATGGCTGCCAAAGAATTTGATAGATAAAATAATAATTTTGCATTATAAGCAAAAACAATGACTTTCCATTTTAAAAATCTATTAATATATAGTGTCCAGTCGCCTATGTTTCACTGATTTCAATAGCTTTTTCTTTACATGGGAACAATTATAATTGGGAAGGAACGATTGATGGATAAAAATGCGAACTCAAATCTAAACATCTCATTGATTGTGCAATCAACCATAATAATATCCCAAATATATCAAAGTTGAAAGATTATGGAATAAACCAGCTGAGGCAGTTCAATGGTTATCGGCATACAGGGTGCCATACCAAAATACCTTGGATAGAATTTAGAAAAACATATCATTGACAAAATTTCCATCTGTAAATTGCAAACTGCAACACTGCTTGGATGAGAACAATGGGGGAAGAATTCAATGCATGTGAAGGCAAACAACAGTTAAAGAACTGACAGCCATGATTTCACATTGTTGGCTATATAATAATAACACAAAACAATTGAATAAATCAGTTTTCAGTTTGTATTAGTTCCAGGTTTGATCATTCTTAGTTTTACAGTGAAATTTTGATGGGAAATCAATTAAACAGAAACCAAAGGATTGTGAAAAGAAAAAACAATATTATAACTCCTCCAATAACTAAAATCATATTTATATCAGAAAATCTCCAACTGTTATCACTTGGATGCTAAAGAAAGGGGGTTTTTTTTACTTATTGATATTGAACAGGTGGAGATTTGGGGAAAATAAAATGTTAGCCCTGAGTTACAAAAGACAAGTGCTAAAAATAATCATTTTGCACATGCTTATAAAGAAGAAACCTTACTGAACACAATGGAACTTGCTTCTGAGTAAACATAGTTTTTAAAATTTAAGGTGAGAAATCCAGTTTTCAGTGAAGTAGAGACCTGAAAACAAATAATAGAGAGGAAGGAAGGGGAATGGGGAAGGTAGATAAAATTCAGCAGCACCAGGCAGAGCAGGAGAAAGAAGGCTGAACAGAAGTGACTAGATCATAGATGGAAGAACAGACCCAGAAATCCAGAACTGTAAGAAGGGACACCCAAAAGGCTCCTTGGAAATTGTCATGATGGACCCCTTTCCCACGGCTTCAGTAAAACGGCATAGATGGTCCAGATAAATAAGGTAACACTGAAGAGGTTTTTTCCCTCATTTTACACCATTATCTGCTATTTGGCTTCCCAGGGGAAAGGGTGTTGTGTTCAAAACAAGAATGGCTAAGGTTTGATTTATTTGATTTTTATCCTGCCTTTATTACTTTATAAATAACTCAAAGTGGCGAACGTATTTAATACTCCTGCCTCCTCCCATTTTCCCTATAACAATCCTGTGAGGTGGGTTGGGTTAAGAGAGAATAACTGGCCCAGTCACCGATTTGGCTTTCATGCCTAAAGCAGGGTTAGAACTCACGATCTCCTGCCGATTGGCCCAAGTCTCTAAGCTGGCTTTCGTGCCTAAGGCGGGACTAGAACTCAGAGTCTCCTGCCAATTGGCCTAAAGTCACCCTGCCAGCTTTTATGCCTAAGGCAGGATTAGAACCCAGTCTCCTATTTCTAGGCCTAATACCTACCCTCTAGACCACACTGGCTCTTTGGTTTCCTTGACCTCCTTAGTACGATGATTCACATGGAGGTCACAAAGTTTTGGACACTTTCTTGAAGCACTTTGCTATCTGAGATACCTTCTCAGTTCACCTGTATATTTTTATCCACCCTTAACCAAGCAAAGCCTGGTTAAGATTTAATGTTCCAGTTGATGGATAAAGGAATGTTCCTGGATTTCTGGCATGCTCCAGCCTTGGATAGAACCAGGAAAAGCCAGTTTCACACCCAGCCCCAACCATGGAAATTTTGATCCAGTAATTTTTCGCTGCAGCCAATTTCATAGGGTGATTTTTGTGAGGATAAAATAAAGGAAGATTCTCATGCAGACCATTTGAGTTCCTAGAGGCATATCAAAATCATTTTTAAAAAAACAAATTGCTATAGCCAAAAGGAAGCACTGATACTATGCTTTAGGTTAAAACATTAATCCTGTGATTAGGAATGCCCCTAACAATAGCTCCTTCAGAAGCAACCAGCCAATTTAGTGGTTTTTCAAAAATATGGAGCCAAACCAGCTGAATTGTTAAGAGGTATGAAATGGAAGCAGTCCCATAATTTGAGACCATTAATTTAAAATAATAATTATGTATGATCAGATTTTATGAAGAGGATTCACCATTATGAAAAAATAATTGGAAGGTTAGAAAATCTGTATTAGTCTAAATTGAACAATTTAAGCCCTTGTTACGATTATTCTGTTTCAAACGCTTTCTCTACAAATAGACTGATTTACAGTTCTTGCTGTGTTCTACAGCTCTTGCTGTGGCAACAGGTATTATTTGATTAAATTGGTAAATTAAAGAATCAGTGGCTGTTTAATCTAAAATGTTTTCGTAGACCATAAAATTCTATTATAAATTTAACAAGAATCAAAAACTACAAGAATTCAGAAGATAAAGAAATATGAACATATAACTTGAAAAGCTAAAAACTAGTCATCCAATCTCATGAGTAAAATATTTCCTCAGCTACAGAAAAAAGCCCTCTTACAAAACCAACATAGCGGACATCTCTCCTGAAATTTCAGTCCATCTGTTTTAATCCCAGATTTATTTCTTCTTTAAAATGGTATTTCTCAATCTTGGCAGCTTGGAGATGTGTGCTTAACTCCCAGAATTTTCCAGACAGCAAGGTGACTTCTACACATCTTCAAGTTGCCAAGGATGAGATAAAATAAAAAGCAAAGTTGACTTTGTAGCAGTCTGAAATCATATACAGATTATCAAGTCATCTTGGGCCAAAATTAATTTTTGTCCAAGATCACTCATCCATTTCTGGAAAAAAATTAAAAATAACATCGGCATTGCTTCCTGTGATCAGATTGACTGTACCAGTATTATTTTTTTTTTAAGACTCACCCTGTGCATCAACTTTTAATTACAAATTCTGACGACTGTACACTTGGATCTAAGACACATATCTCTGAAACTGTCACATATCTCTGAAACTGTCTGGAATAAGCCAACCATCATTTATTTAAGAGCTGAGGTGGCGTAGTGGTTAGAGTGCAGTACTGCGGGCTACTTCAGCTGACTGCTAGCTGCAGTTCAGCTGTTCAAATCTCACTGGCTCAAGGTTGACTCAGCCTTCCATCCTTTCCGAGGTGGGTAAAATGAGGACTCGGATTGCGGGGGGCAATATGCTGACTCTGTAAACCGCTTAGAGAGGGCTGTAAAAGCACTATGAAGCAATATATAAGTCTAAGTGCTATTGCTATTTATCATCTCTACCATATGAGACTGGCAATATAGAAAGACTAGAATATTAAGAACTTCATCAAGGAGATAAATTGTAAATGCTGCCTTTCAGCAAACATTCAAAATTCTTTACTACGTAAGGTTTTGTTCCAAGGAGCAGAAATCTATGGTGTAGAAGATGTATTTATTTATTAAATTTATATGCTGCCCATCTGACTAGAAGATGCTCCCATCTGAGTATTCTGATTTACAGATACCATCTGGTGGCATGGAAGTAGCAATCTTTGTTGGCGGAAGACTGTAAGTTGAAACTTCCAAATTGCCATCAAATGTACCATAAAATAAATAAATCAATACAGAATGCAAAATCAGCCATGGGAAATTCAGAAGCTTGCCAATGACAGGAAAACCACCATTTGGCAAGAAAGGACAATTTTCATTTGATCAAAAGGTCTCTCTTCATGATTTTCAAGAAATCTGTTTGCAGTGGGGTAGGTTTTTCTGAGAAGCACTAAAATGTGCCAGAAAAAGAGATGTATTCTGAAAAAAACTCTTTTTTTTCTATCAATTTTTTTTTCACACTCATATACCAGGGTTTTCATGGACTTCAATTCCCAGGATTAAATTCTGGGAATTGAAATCCACACATCTTAAAGTTGCCAAGTTCAAAAAACCGATCATGAATCCCAATTCAAGTCATTTCCGCGTCCCCTCATCCATTACAGATGACAGAAATTTGAATTCACATCATTCTTGGGTTTTTGCCTGGAGAAAGAAAGAAGGAAGGAAGGAAGGAAGGAAGGAAGGAAGGAAGGAAGGAAGGAAGGAAGGAAGGAAGGAAGGAAGGAAGGGGGAGGGGGAAAGGGAAAGGGAAAGGAAAAGAAAGGAAAGGAAAGGAAAGGGGAAAGGAAAAAGAAAGGAATGGGAAGGAGAGGAAAGGAAAGGAGAGGAAAAGGAAAGGAAAAGGGGAAGGGAAGGGAAGGGAAGGGAAGGGAAGGGAAGGGAAGGAAAGGAAAGGAAAGGAAAGGAAAGGAAAGGAAAGGAAAGGAAAGGAAAGGAAATTTGCTCTGTTTTGAGGATAGAGAAATACTGTAAAGGTATCTCATCTTGCACATCTGTCAAAGAACACATTCTATTTCAGTTTGATTTCATCTCCACATCCCATCCATCAGAAGGAATCCCCAACCTGGAGCTCTCTGGGGTTATGATTCCCACAGTTCCTAGCTGGCAACTTTCCTCTGGTTGGCAGACTTCAAAAACCACAATTGCATCAAAGGGCCGCACAGCTCAATAGGTCTGTGCGCCAGGAGGGAAAGCATGAACATGGCCAATGCTACAAGTCATGACTTGACCTGCAATTCCAGGGCATCAAGGCTTCTCCACCGTGTGGTTCTGGAGATGGTGCAGCAAAAGTGAACTGTTTCTGGAAATCTTTCTAGGCTCAGAACGCACAAAGTATCTTCCTTTATCTGGCCGTATGTGGTGCTGGGCCAACAGACCACCAGAGCGGGGAGATTTACCCAAGTCAAGATTGAAATAGGACTCTGAGGTGTCCAAGGCATCAGCCAAAGTCTGCTTTCCATCAGCTCCAGGGTCTTTGGGTCGCAGCAACGTGCTCCTTTCAGAGATATGGTTCCCTCTCTGCAAAAGGATGGCTGAGAACCCTGTGAAGTTCTCCCCAAGTTGTGGGTTCCCCCTGTCCTTGCTACAATTCTGTTTTGGGGAGGATGGGTTACGGGCCCCTTTGTCTTTCTCCACCCTGTGGTCCATCTGGTGCTGGATAAGAGCCCACCTTTCTGGGAAGCCCTGTCCACATTCAGGGCACTTCAGCCAATGTTCTTTCGTGTGGCCAGTCTGGTGATGAGACAAGCCAGCCGCAGTGGCAAAACTCTGCTCGCACTCATGACACTTGTAGGGTTTGGTGCTCGACTGCTGGATGAGGGCAGTCATTACGGTGGATACCGGAGAAGACTTGTCCAGGATGCTAGTCCTTGGAGAGATCAGAGCACGGATAGAGGCTTCTCTGAAAGAAGAAACATCTAATGGACTCTTGGCTCTACAGCCTTCCTGTGGATGCAAGCAGGACTCATCTTCTTGTAAGGAAGGAGATGAATGGCTCTGTTGCAGACCACCAGGGGGTCCCATAGGGATTCTCTGAGGTTTGTTGTTGGAAGTGTTGTCATCTATGATGGTTCCTTGGTGGGCAGAAAAACCTGAGGAGCCACAGAACAGCTGACCTTCCAGTGGCTTTCCCTGATTGAAGCTAGAGAGGGCACTTTCTTTGGAAGTCTCTTCTCCTGCAAAGACTTCTTGAGGTTCAGTGACAGCTGTATCAGAAGGCTCCTCGGTCCGATTCCTCTGATGTACAGCAATATCTAATTCAGGACCAGAAGCTTCTTTGGGTTGAAGACGCTCGTGCGCTTTGTCCCCCAACTGCCTCGCCTGGTGGAGCGTAAGGGCTGAGGAGTCCATCACAGGCTGACCACACTCCATACACTGATCCAGATTCCCACACTTCTGTTCCCTCTGGTGGCAAGTCAGGGCCAACAGATCTCCAAAATCCTGTTCACATTCAGAACATCGGTACAATTTCTCCTGCCTGGAGTTGACCTCACCGTGCCCGTGTTCAGAGCAGACAAGAGATCTCCTGTGACTCTGCTGATGACTCCCTAGGATTGAGATATCCTTGCAGCTTTTTCCACATTCAAGACGGACCCAAGCTTCCTCTGCTTCCTCTGGCTCCATGAGGTCTCTCTCCCCGACCTTGGAATTGATGCATGGCAGGGCCTTGGGGAGTTCTTGGACCAATGAACGCTTGACATTTTCCTTGCCCTTCTTGCTTCTCTCATGCTGCCCATCTCTCTTGCGGTCCATCAATTTCACCCTACAGGCCCTACTGATTGGCAGCGAATGGGTTTCTTCATGTTCAACCAGAGCCACGCTATCCTTGCACACCTGTCCGCATGTGCCACATATCCAAGATTCATGGTCCTCCTGATGGCAAGCCAAGGTTCCAGCATCATCAAAGCTCCTCCCACACTCCGTGCAGATGTAAGAAGTGTGGCTCTCTTCATGCTGCGCTAACGTTTCAGCATCCTGGAAGCTCTGCCCACAAATATTACAAAGATAAACAGTATGGCAGCTCTGATGCTGCTCCACTCCTCCAGCATCTTTGCCATCCAGACGGCACGTGGCACACGTTACATTGTTGTCCTCCGAAAGTTCTTGCATGTGGGCATCATCCTCGGGGCTGCTGCCATACAGGTCCTCTACGGGGGAAACGCTGCTCTCTGATTCTTTGGCCTTTCTTTTCTCCTTGCACTTCCCATTCTCTTCCTGCTGGTGGCGCTGCAGTTCCTCCTCCAGGGCGAAGCGCTGCCCGCAACCATGGCAGATGTGGGGCCGTTCCTCCATGTGGATGCGTTGGTGGGTGATGAGGTTGGAGCTTTGGGAGAAACGCCGGCCGCATTCCTCGCAATGGTATGGCCGTTCACCCGTGTGTGTTCGGCGATGCTGGGTGAGGTGTGAGCTTCGGACAAAGGCTTTCCCGCAGTCCAAACACGCATACGGCTTCTCACCCGTGTGGATGCGCTGGTGGCGGATGAGGGTGGAGCTCATGCCAAAGCACTTGCCGCAATCAGCACATCGGTACGGTTTCTCGCCCCGGTGGATACGAGCATGCAAGGTAAGATTGGAGGCTAAGGAGAAACTCTGACCACATTCCCCACAAGCGTATGGGCGGCTTTCACTGTGGCATCGCCGGTGGCGCTCCAGTGCGGAGCTGAGCCCAAAAGTCTTGCCACAGTCTGCACAGCGATAGGGCTCTACCCCCATGTGAAGCCGCTGGTGCTTGACTAGGGTGGCACCGTGGCCAAAGCGTTTGCCACATTCCTGGCACTGGTAGGGCTTCTCCCCAGAGTGAGTGCGCTGGTGCTGGATGAGCTCCGAGCTCTGGATGAAGGTCTTGCCACAGTCGTTACAACGGAAGGGTTTCTCTCCAGCATGGATCTTACGATGTTTGACCAGGTTGGCAGTCTGTGTGAATCCTTTCCCGCACTCTTCACACTTGAAGGGGCGTTCACCGGTGTGCGTGATCTGGTGTTGAATGAGATCCGAAGAGCGGTAGAAGCTTTTGGGGCACTCGGGACAACGGTAGGGCTTCTCGCCGGTGTGGCTACGTTGGTGCTTGATGAGGTTGGTGCTCTGTGAGAAGGCCTTGCCACACTCCCGGCAAACATACGGCTTCTCCCCAGTGTGGGTGCGCTGATGCTGGGCCAGGTTGGAGCTCCAAGAAAAGGCCTTGCCACAGTCCTGGCAGACGTAAGGCTTTTCACCAGTGTGTGTCCGCCGGTGCTGAACGAGGTGGGAGCTCTGAGTAAAGGACTTTCCGCAGTCCGTGCAGGTGTTGGGACGCTCGCCTGTGTGGATACGCCGGTGGCGCACTAGCTTGGACCACTGGCTGAATGTCTTCCCACATTCACTGCAGGGGTAAGTACGCTCTCCCTTCCCTCGGGGCACCGGGGCTACATCGACTGCAGGCAGGTCGTCCTGTTCCATGTGGCTGTTGGGCTCAATGCTCAGGACAATCTCCCTTTCTTCTTCGTTCAGGGGCAACGCTATAATCCACGGCCTGGGGAAATGTAAAGACAAGACAAGATTAAAAATCAGAAGAGCAGTCTCAACAAATTTAAGTTTTCCACGTCCACCTGCGTCACATCCACCAGAAAAGCTGACTCTGTTCTCCCACTAAGGTGATATCAGGGTGAGGACAGGTGAGTATCTATAAAAAGCCATAATGATAGCAGGACAACGATTGGTGCCATCATGTCATTTCACGAAGGACATAGATTTTCAATTGTGTCATGATAAAGCTAGTACATAAGGTGTGTCCTTTCCAAGATGACATTATGACTCATGTCATAATTTGCTGAAGTAATCCAGATTCCCAAGTATTGGTATTGGTCCTTCTAGACCAGGGGTCTCAAACTTTTGCTATTTTAACACTTGTGGACTTCAATTCCCAGAATTCCTCAGCCAGCTTTGCTGGGAGTTGAAGTCTACAAGTCTTAAAGTTGCCAAGGTTGGAAACCCCTGTTCTAGGCCGTGACTGGCTCAGGAATTCTGGGAGTTGAAGTCCACATGTCATAAAGTCCAGAAATCATAAAAGGGCCATAGTTCTAAGACCAATAGAATGATTCTTCTGAATCAATGTTTCACAACAACTTGAAAAGATGTGGACTTCAACTCCCAGAATTCCCAAGGCAGTTGTGGGAGTTGAACCCCACATTATCTTCATGCCACCCAATTTGAGAAACATTGGTCTGAATCAGGGGTGAAATGCTCCTGGTTCGGACCAGATCCCGTAGCAATGGCGGCAGGTGGTTCGGAGAACCGGTAGCAAAAATCCCTGGCTCACCCCCCCATGCCCAGCTGAGCCGCGTGATCATCAGAGCCTTTTTTTTTTTACTTTTAAAAGCATTTTTTCAGCCAAAGAAAAAATGCTTTTAAAAGTAAAAACAAAAGCCTCTGATGATCGTGCGACTCAGCTGGGATCGTCAGAGCCTTTTAAAAGCATTTTTTCTACAACCTCTTCAGCCAGAGGTTGTAGAAAAAATTCTTTTAAAAGTAAAAAAAAAAGTTGGCCACGCCTATCCAGTCACATTATCCACCACCACCAAGCCACGCCCACAGAACCGGTAGTAACAAATTTTACATTTCACCACTGATCTGAATGCTTGTAAGGCAGGAGAGGAAAAACGTAGAGCTAGCTCCAAACCCTTCCTTCAGCACCCATAAGATTCCCCGTCATCTCTCCTGCATTTTAACTTTAGAAAATAAAATATTAAAGTAGTATGCTGCCAGATAAATCATCAGGCTTGACCATCAAATTCATTTATAGAAATGCTCCATTATAGGTTAGAAAATATTCAGGATTACTCCACTTTCTGGGAACCTTTTGTTTTAAAGTGACGATCAAGGCGGCCATTTTATGAACAAGTAAAACTTCCATAGCAACCGTTGTCTTTCAGTAGACACCAGTTAAAATTCCAAATGTGCTCCGACCCCCCAAAGTTGCCTCCGTATTGTGTTATTGTGTTAAAGCAGGAGTGTCCACCTTTGACGATATTAAGAGTTGTGGACTTCAAATCCCAGAATTCCTCAGCCAACATGGCTGGCTGGCTGGGGAATTCTGGGAGTTGAAATCTACAAATTTTAAAATTGCCACGGTTAGACAGCCCTGTGTCGGAATGACCTCAGGCATTTGAAACCCAATTGTGTTTTGATCCATTGTTCTTGAAGGACCAGGCTTTCAAGGCCACATAAAACACTCAACTCAGTGCTTGCGTCTCATTCTGATTGGCTGGAGCTGCTCTCTCATCTCAGATTTAGCTCTTATTCATCTTTCAGTGCAACCTCTTCCAGCTTCATTCCAAGATCTCTCTCTCTCTCTCTCTCTCTCTCTCTCTCACACACACACACACACACACACACACACACACACTCCACCCCACCAAGTCTCTTTCTTTCTCATCTGCATAGGGGATTCTTCTGCTTCCAAACTTCCAGGATCAATCAACTCTACCTTCTGGGATCCTGTGCAAGAAGAGTTTCTAAAGGAACTGGAAACACAAAAGCAAAATGGTTAACTTGAAGCTTAACCAGAAGACTGACCAATACTCTTTTATCAGTTGGTCAGGGCTGCACTATGCCCTGATCAGCAAGAATATCCCAAAGGTGTCTTTTTCAGGAGGCAACTGGACTTTCTGGTTTTTCTTTGAAGACATTTCACTTCTCATCCAAAAAGCTTCTGACTGGATGGAGAGTCCGAGCTGAAGAAGCTTCGTGAAAAAGCACCTTTGGGACAACCATTACCTGGATGACTGAGAATCTCCATAGACATCAGCAAGATGTCTCTACTATACAGCTGCAAGCCAATATGGATGGGTGGAGGACGGGGGGGGTGGGGGGGCGCTTGGTTTTATTATTTATTTAATGCATTTCCATAATACTTTTCTTGAAAACTGTAATTTCAAAGCAGCTTCCAAAATAAAATATCCTGTACCAAAACAATACAAAAACCTCTCAATTAAAAAGGTGCAAATGAGAGCCATTCATCTAACATTCATCAATGGGACAAGGTCTTCATAGAATGATAGAAATTCTTTATTGGCCAAGTGAGATTGGACACCCAAGGAATCTGTCTCTGGTGCATAAGCTCACAGTGTACATACAGGTAATCCTCGATCTACAGCCACAATTGAGCCCAAAATTTATGTTTGTTAAGTTAGACATTTGTTAAGTGAGTTTTGCTCCACATTTTACGACCTATGGTTGTTGCTATGGTTGTTAAGTGAATCACTGCAGTTGATAAATTACTATTTATTTATTTATTTATTTAATTTTTATATACCGCCCTTCTCCCGAAGGACTCAGGGCGGTGTACAGCCACAATAAAACAATTATTAAGTGAACCTGGCTATACCATTGACTTTGCTTGTCAAAAGGTCTCAAAAATGATCAGATAACACAGGGACAGAAAAAAAGTCATGAATATGAACCAATTGCCAAGTGTCTAAATGTTGATCCCATGATTGTGGAAATGCTGCGAAGATGGTAACTCTGAAAAACGGTCATAAGTCACTTTTTTCAGTGCCACTGTAACTTTGAACAGTCGCTATATGAACTGTTGTAAGTTGAGGACTGCCTGTGTAAACAGCAAGTAACAGGTCATGGATCATAATAAACAACGATAGATAAATCGTAAGAAACCAATAGGAGGAAACTATAGGAAAGGTGAGAGGATGAGAAATAAGACAGTGATGAGGGAATTAAGTGTTCAACAGTGATGGAATAGTGGGGGGGGGGGAACTATCTCTGTATCAGGGGCAAAATGCTCCCGATTTGGACCGGATCACCCGATCCGGTAGCGATGGCTGTTGGTGGTTCGGAGAACCGGTAGCAAAAATCCCTGCCCCTCCCCCTCATGCTCAGCTGAGCCGCGCAATCATCAGAGGCTTTTTTTTTATTTTTAAAAGCATTTTTTCTACAACCCCTTCGGCCGAAAAAATGCTTTTAAAAGTAAAAGACGCTCTGAGTCTTCGGAGAAAGGCAGCATATAAATTGAACTAATAAATAAATAAATAAATAAATAAATAAATAAGCCTCTGATGATCGTGCGGCTCAGCTGGGATCGTCAGAGGCTTTTAAAAGCATATTTTTACAACCTCTTTGGCCAAAGAGGTTGTAGGAAAAATGTTTTTAAAAGAAAAAAAAAGCCCCTGACAATCAGGCAACTCAGCTGGGATCGTCAGAGGCTTTTAAAAGCATTTTTTTACAATCTCTTCAGCTGAAGAGGTTGTAGAAAAAATGCTTTTAAAAATAAAAAAAAAAGTTGGCCACCCTCCCTCCGGTCATATTAACCACCACCACCCCCAAGCCTCGCCCGTAGAACTGGTAGTAACAAATTTTACATTTCATCACTGCTCTGTATCTAGTGGTTTTGGCATGCAATGCCCTATAGCAGCATCCTGAAGGGAGAAATTGAAATAGATTATGTCCAGGATGCTAGGGATCTGTAGCAAGGGTGAAATCCAGCAGATTCTGACAGGTTCTAGAGAATCGATAGCAAAAATATTGAGCAGTTCAGAGAACCGGTAGCGGAAATTTTGAGTTTGGAGAACCAGTAAATATCACCTCTGGCTGGCCCCAGAGTGGGGTGGGAATGGAGATTTTGCAGTATCCTTCCCTGCCACGCCCACCAAATCACACCCATAGAACCGATAGTAAAAAAAAATTGGATTTCACTACTGATCTGTAGATATTTCCTCAGCCCTGTTTATGGTTCGTGCAAATCCTCAATGTGGGTCATTCATCAATGGTCTCTTCCTTTTAGTTCCCCTTCAGGGGCTTCTTAGTGGAAGAGTCCACCTGTGCGGAGTCTGTGTTTTTTTGGTTTCTTTGAAGACGTTTCGCTTCTCATCCGAAAAGCTTCTTCAGCTCTGAAGAAGTTTCTCAGATGAGAAGAGAAACGTCTTCAAAGAAAAACCAGAAAATCCAGTTGCCTCTTGAAAAAACACCTTTGGGACACACAGACAGAGTTTACATGAAGTTCGGAAATGTTGTCAATTATCTATCTCTGTATGGAGCATCTCTTGACATCACAAGAACAAAACCCTTCCAGACAGAAACTCACCAAAGGTGGATCCAGACACGGAGGGTGACAGATAGGAAGAAAATTAGGAAGAGTGACACTTTACCCAAAAAAATTGCCAAGTTTGGGAAGGTCAAGTGGCAGTAACCATACACCTTTCTCTTTGTGGAGTTGCAAAACTCCTGCAACATGCAGATGAAAATGCAATAGTTAGAAGTAAGCAGTACATTTACAGGTTATTCTTGACTTACAATCATTTGCTTAGTGGCCATTTGAAGTTACAATGGCACTGAAAAGTGACTCATGACCATTTTTCACACTAACAATCCTTACATAATCCCTATGGTCACAACACTTAGCTACCTGCATTTTCTTAATCTAATTCTCTTTTCTTCTTTCCCTTTGTTGTGGCCCGCAAGCTTTCAGCAGAGCTGGCGGCAGACTCAAATGATAAGGAGGTTGGGGAGGAACTTGGGCCAGTTCTGAAGTCTGGGGAAGGCTCTGATGGATGTTCTGAATCAGATGCAGAGATAGAGCCAGGGCCGTCTGACATTTCCCAGCCACTGGAGAGGCAGCTGCCTTTGGAGGCTGATATGAGTGAGAAGGAAGAACACCTGGGACCTGTTCCAGATGCACGTATGCGCACACCAGTTAGAAGAGGTGAGCAACGGAGGACAAGGAATCGACTCGGGAAGCAATGCACATGTGGACACTGAATGGCCCCTCCCTGGCTAGGGAATATATAGAAGGGAGTGGTTGTCGTAGGAGACAACAGTTTGTATTTCTGAAGATTTTGCTCACTATGTTTCATGCCACAAAGACTGCTTGCCAGAACTTAATTTGCAACCTTTCGGCTGGGAGCTCACGGCCTTGCAGTTATCTCAAGAAACTGATAAGGTCTGTTATTGCAGTTAATTTACTTGAAGGCAGTGGTGAAATCCAAACCGGTTTAGTACCGATTCGCTGGCTGCACATGTGCAGTGCTCATCACGCAACAAATGCGAGGTGCGTGCACACAGTGCACGCCAAAAGGAGGCATGCGGTAAGTAGAATAGCGCATGAGGGAGGGTGATCAGCTGTGGCACACAATTTTTTTTTTTACTTTTAAAAGCTGCTTTTAAAAGTAAAAAAAAAGTCTCTGATGATCGCGCTGCTCGGCCGAAGAGATTGTTTAAAAAATGCTTTTAAAAGGCTCTGACGATCCCAGCTGAGTTGCCTGATCGTCAGAGGCTTTTTTTTTTCCTTTTAAAAGCATTTGTGTTTAAAATGGGTGGGATCGTCGGAGCCTTTTAAAAGCATTTTTTTTACAACCTCTTCAGCTGAATGCAATTAATTCACAAGAGGAAAATAAACCAGAGTTTTTTCGTGATAAGGAGTCTGTTTTTTGCTTCTGCTAAGGCTGGGTCAGAGCACTCTTTACCCTAAATTCTCCCCTCCCTTCTATATACTATCTTCCAAGTTAATTGCAAGGTTTTACAATCCAATACTTTTCCTCCAGCCCCATTTTCACCCTGCTGACTCAGAATTTTAAAAAAAAATCTCTCCAAGGCCAACCTATGAATCAACAGACGGCTAAGAACACAATTCTCTCCAGGCTGAACCTGGATCTTTCTTTCATAAAAGGAACTGACTAAGAACAGGTAGTCCTTGACTTACAACCGTTCTTTTAGTGACTGTTCCAAGTTACAAAAGTACTGAAAAAAGTGACTCAGGACCATTTTTCACACTTACGACCGCTGCAGCATCCCGACTGTCACGTGGTCAAAATTCAGATGTTTGGCTCATATTTATAAAGGTCACAGTGTCCCAGGATGACACGATCACCTTTTGCAACCTTATGGCAAACAACGTCATAAGGGGAAGCCAGGTTTACTTAACAACCATGTTATTAACTTAACAACTGCAGTGATTCACTTAAGAACTGTGGCAAGAAAGGTCATAAAATGGGGCAAAACCAGGGGTGAAATCCAACAGGTTCTGTAGAACAGGTGGCAGAAATTTTGAATTCGGAAAACCAGCAAATAACACCTCTGGCTGGCCCCAGAATGGGGTGGGAATGGAGATTTTGCAATATCCTTCTCCCAGGAGTAGAGAGGGAATGGGGATTTTGCAGTATCCTTCTCCTGGAGTGGAATGGGAATGGAGATTTTGCAGTATCCTTCCCCTGCCACGCCCACCAACTCACACCATGCCCAAAGAACTGGTAGTAAAAAAATTTGGATTTCACCACTGGGCAAAACTCACTTAATAACTGTCTTGCTTGGCCATAGAAATTTTGGCCTCAATTGTGGTCAAGGACTACCTGTATCTTATAGCCTGCATACTAAGAACAATTGTGGTGTACATATAAACGTGTTGGAGTAATACTAATGAGACCAATTTCATTGTATATATGATGTATAATGACAATAAAGGCTATACTATGAGACTCCTCCCTTACCAGGGATGGTATTCATTTACTTCCCCTACCAGTTCGCAAATGGGAACTGCACACACATGCGCCCGGCCTTCCGCAAATGTGTTTTGCTGTCGCGCGCACCTTCTGCTCATGTGCCCAGCAGGGGTGGGGTGGGTTCTACTTACCTTTACTACTGGTTCGCAATGGGAGCGTGCATGCACGCTCACTTCCGCGTGCTTCTGCACATGCGCAGATCACCCATGATGTCGTTGTGGCAGGTGGGTGGGGCCTCCCGCCGGTTTTACTACCGGTTCTATAGAACCAGACCTAACCGGGAGCAACCCACCACTGGTGCCCAGTAACAAAAACGTGCCTAAATATGATGGCATAAAGTGGGGCAGGGGGGCGGGCCCCCCTGCAATTTCCATTACCGGTTCAGACAAATTGGTCTGAACCGGCTGAATATCATCTCTGTCCCTTACCCATAGAAGCCTCTGGGCAACTTTGGATCAGTTATTCTTTAACAACTCAGCTTTCCCTATAGAACTGATTTGCATAAAAGAAAAGAGGAAGTAGTTCTATGCACACTGCCTTGATTTCCTTTACAAAGGGCAGGATATAAATTGTACCAATAAATAGAGAACCTTTTGAAAGACAAATAGAAATCATCCCATTGGTTAAATTTTATTTTTATTTTTATTTTGTAGATTGGATGATCAGTACGTCTTCGTATCTACGGAGATTCTCAGTCATCCGGGTCACGGTTATCCCAACAGTGCTTTTTCAAAAGGCAACTGGACTTCCTATGTTTTTCCTTCAATTCAGTTCAGAACTTGAAGAAGCTTTTTGGATGAGAAGCGAAATGTCTTCGAGGAAAAACAAAGGACGTCCAGTTGATTTTTGAAAAACCACCTTTGGGACAGTAGGTCTTAAATTTCCTACATCACAATCCTGGAACTACCAGATCTGGCTTGCAAAATAATAATAATAATAATAATAATCCAGACTATCACCCACTGGCATCCATGAGATATAAAAAACTATGTCTTTGCTGCCCCCAGTGGTCAGCTGGATTTTTGCAGGAGAGATATGGTCATCCCAGGAGTGGGGAAGGAATGTGGATTTTGTAGTATCCTTCCTCCAGGAGGAGGGAGGGAATGGAGATTTTGCAGTATCCTTCCCCTGCCATGCCCACCAAGCCACACCACATCCACCAAGCCACGCCCACAGAACCAGTAGTAAAAAAAATTGGATTTCACCACTGGGTCATCCTAAACTCTTCTAAACATTTTTGACAAAAGCCAACATATCCTACTTCTGTGCCCCTTGGCCTTCCTTTGTGGCAAGGCAGATACTTAAATATAATACACTATTGGAGGTAGATACATGCACAAATCCACAGGAACCCTAGAAAACATCTTGTATCATTTTTCCAGGGCAGATGGGCGGCCAAATGATAGTGGCATGGGAAGTTTTATCTTCCTGCCATGGTGGAAATCAGGAAAGCACTTCACAGGAAGTGACGAGCCTCATGTCCTCGTCACTTCCTGTCTGGACTACTGTAATACTCTCTACATGGGGCTCCCCTTGTAGAGCACTTGGAGGTTCCAACTGGTCCAGAATGCGGCCGCACGGGCAATTATGGGAGTGAATCGTCACACCCATGTAACATCCTTCCTGTGGAAGCTGCACTGGCTCCCGGTGGTCTTCCGGGTGGAATTCAAGGTGGTGGTGACCATCTTTAAAGTGCTCCATGGCTTAGGACCCGGGTACTTACGAGACCACCTTCTGCTGCCGATAGCCTCCCAGCGGCCAATACGCTCCCACAGAGAGGGACTCCTCAGGGTGCCGTGAGTCAAACAGTGTCGACTGGTGGCCCCCAGGGGGAGAGCCTTCTCTGTGGGGGCACCTGCCTTCTGAAACAACCTGCCCCCGGAGATAACGGAGGATCCCTGACCTACGCACCTTTCGCCGTGCCCTCAAGACGCTATTATTCCAACAAGCAGGGCTGGCCTAGACATGATTTTTAATTGGGGTTTATTTTTAATGATTAGGCCAATAGTTTAATATGTTTTTTAAAAAGTTTTTTAAATTTCGTACTTGGACTTGTTTTACTGTTGGCTGTGCACCCCCCCTGAGTCCTTCGGGAGAAGGGCGGTATAGAAATTAAATAAAATCTAAATCTAAATTTCCCATCCCAAGAAATATCAGAAAATAATTAAAAGGATGTCATTAAAAGGTGACATTGGTTACAAATCCTTTGTTTTTTTTAAAAAAAATATCTCGGGCTATTTTTTTTTCCATTTTCAGATACTAGTTTTCCACCATGAAGATGTATGTTCAGAGTAGGTCAAAGCATAAAAATAATACAGTAGTCCTCAACTTACAACAGTTCATTTAGTGACTGTTCAAAGTTACAACGGCACTGACCTAGGATCGTTTTTCACACTTGACCGTTACACAATCCCCGTGGTCATGTGATAAAAATTCAGACACTTGGCAACTGACTCATATTTATGACGGCTGCAGTGTCCCAGGGACACCTTTTTGCACTTTTTACAAAGCCAGTCTTGTAAGCTAGATTTAATTAACAAATCATGTTAGTAATTTAACAAGTGCAGTGATTCACTTAACAACTGTGCCAAGAATGGAGCAAAAGTCACTGAACTGTCTCGCTTAGCAAGGGAAATTTTGGGCTCAATTGTGGTCGTAAGTCAGGGACTACCTGTAATATACAAGACCAATAAAGTCTAGTATTAAATGCGACAAAATTGGAAACAGGCATTTATTTTTAGGATAGGTGTGTCTAGCAGAAGTAAAGGTTAAGTATTTTTTGTATTAAATTCAACTCCTGGAGATTTCATAGACAGAACTATGTAGGTATCATGCCCAGCAATTTAGAAGTAGCTTCTCAACTACCTATTTCCCAGACATTTTTTAAATTCTCCAGTTTAATCTTCTTCTTTTTTTCCTAGTGGTCTCCCATCCGGCCCTGCTTAGCTTTTCAAGATGAGCCAAGATATACACTATTTCCCATCTATTCAGTCTAAACCAGGAATGTTTGCATATTCGATTCCATCTTTTTTTAGTTTTTTTTTTATCCCATTATTATTTTTACAAGTAACTCAAGGCAGCGAACACACCTCATATAGTCCTCGACTTGTGACCACAATTGAGCCCCAAATTTCTGTTGCTAAGCAAGAGCTGGGTTTTGCTCCATTTTACGACCTTTTGTGCCACAGTTGTTAAGTGAATCACTGCACTTACTAAGTTAGCAATACGGTTGTTAAGTGAATCTGGCTTCCTCATTAACTTTGCTTGTAAGAAGGTTGCAAACGGCGATATGACCCCGGGACCCTGCAAGCATCATAAATATGAGCTAGTTCCAAGCATTCGAATTTCAATCACGTGACCAGG
Organism: Coluber constrictor foxii; assembly: GCA_038048745.1. NCBI lineage: Eukaryota > Metazoa > Chordata > Lepidosauria > Squamata > Colubridae > Coluber > Coluber constrictor. Next base: position 51,530,416 of record CM075961.1, read on the forward strand.
GGGGGGGGGCGCTGCAACAGTCATAAGTGTGAAAAACAGTCATGTCAGTTTTTTCAGTGCTGTTGCAACTTGGAACAATCACTAAACAAATGGTTATAAATTGAAAACTACCTATACTCCTTCCTCTGCCTATTTTCTCCACAAAAATCAACCTGTGAGGTGAATTGGGCTGAGAGGGAATGACTGGCTCAATGCCCACCCAGCTGGTTTTTCACACCTGAGGCAGGATTAGAACTCAGTGTCTCCTAGTTTCTAGCCTGCTGCCTTAACCACTAGATCAATCTGGCCTTCAATAATAAATAAATCTTCCTTAAATAATCCAATTGCCTCAGCTTAAGCAACTCAAAATAGCAAAAGAAGTCCTCTGCAAAATACATTCACAAAGTCAAGTCAGCCAACTTTACAAAGGATATACAGCTAACAAGATTGTCCTCTTTCCTGCTTCTGTTTAGGTTATTCTTAAAAGGGAACTGCTGTAGCCGAGATCTCCCTCTCTAGAAGAGCCAAATCCAGGTAACAAAGGCATACCTAATTTTTAAGACTGGAAATAACAGCTGATAATAAACTCAGTTAATACCCTCCTTAAGAGTTACAGAAATGGTTCTCAATAGTGCCACGAATGAATGGGAACTAGAAGCAGATTGGAACAATTTCTCAACTTTAAGATCTGCAGACCCAAGTCCCAGAGTTCCCCACCATGTATGCAGCAGTTTGACTGGCTGCTGCTAGGGAATTCTGGGAGTTGAAGTCCACATATCTTTAAATGACCAAAGTTTGAGAAACACTGGCCTGAAGAACAAGGGCAGTTATAGAAAAGTTTAATTAAATCCTTAAAATGGATTAAAAATAAGAGAATGCCTGTAATCAAGTAGCCATTTTTAGTGGATAAAACAGAGTTTTTTTATGATGAAGGATGCAAAAAAATGATCTAACACAGCCTCTGTGGGGCTTAAAATGCAAAGGGCTCTTAGGTCTCCAGCCCTACTTTGCAAGCAGAAGAAACAAAAATGAATCAAGCTGTCTCAGGGAAGAACAGCAATCATAAAAAGATTAGAAGAGATAAAGGCAAACAGATCAAGAGTCAGTCCTTCCCTGAATTTTGGATTACTGGACCCAGGAACCCCATGCTGCACGTCTTAAAGGGAAGGAGTCTTGAGGACAACTTGCCCCTCTGTGGATACCAGGGCCTCAGGCTGAAAATTTCTCAAGCCCAGGTATCCAAAATATTTTGCAATTGGAAAGGCTCAGTAACTGGACTTTCTGGAAGAAAAACAGGGTTCCTTCAGCCACTCCAAACAATCGAGTAAGATAACGAGATAAATGTAAAAAAAAAATGCTGGATTTGCACTAATTACAAGAACTTCATTGATCATCCAGCAAAGAAGGCAGTGCTACAGAAGCTACTGTCCTAAATTTTAAGTGTCTAAGGTTTGGGGGGAGGGGGTTGCAATTTTTGCAATTTTATTTTCAAATAAATGTATAAATTTTAACAGCAAAGAAAAAACCACAAGAGAGGAAGAAAGAAGGGGAAAAAGAAAGGAAAGGAAGCAAGAATTTTAGGGAGGCCGCCAAGCAAATGCTTACAAACGTTTATAATTCCAAAGAGTTTATAGATCTGTGGTGTGCAATCCTAGTTTCAGTTAAAATTAAAGCAACATACTTTACAAACTAGAACAGTGGTCCGCGAGCAAATTTTGGTGGTCCGTAGAAGAATTATTTGGATTTTTAATATTGCACTAAGTACTATCTATCTTTTTTTAAAAAAAAATCATATTAGTTGTCCGCAGGATTTAAAATTATGAATTTATGAATCCCTGAGCTCCAAAAAGTTGGTGACTCTTGCTCTAAAACTTATAAAACCTCAGAATCCATACAGGAGAGAAACAAAATAGTCTTAGATGCATGCTATCAATTGCTATCAAATACAAAATTCTCTAAGCAATAGTGAGAAACCTTGCAAAAAAGAAAGTGCCAAAAAGAGTTGGCCTTTTAAATCTCTCCCCAGCCCACACCCCACACCCGCACCCCGACTGGTCCCTGTTCACCAGGAACAAATATCTCACACTTAGGCAACCTGGCGGGTCCCAGCAACTTCAGAAGCTGCCCCCAAATTTTCTTCTGTCCGCTTGTTGGGTCATGTCGCCCCATCCCTTAACTATGCCTTGGCACTGACTGAAGTCAAGGACAAAAAAACAGGTTATAAATCTCTTCGGCAAGGTACGTAACGGGGAAAGGGAAGGATCCTTAATCCGTACTAAGAGAACCGCTTCTAATCTCCTTCCTGCCAACTTTTCTTTACAGCGTCGTAACCGAGGAACCACCAACCTATTGTTTCCTTCGCTTCCTTTGCCACTTAACCAAGGGGAGCTCCGCCTCGACGAGACAGCCTTCTAGGCCAAACCCCCGTTGCAAATAAATAAATAATAATAATAATAATGCACCCATTTCGCAGCTCTTTTGCAAAAGACTCAAATCTGACCCTTGCAGCTGCTCTGGCCCAGGATTGCACCGCTTTTGCAGAGATGCATCCCGGGGATATTCCCCGCATTCTTGCAAACTAGCCCTCTCCTCTTTTCTTCCTCTCCCCCTCCTCTCCCCGACTGGCCCTCCCCAAAAGCACCGCTCGTTGCAGGCACCGATCTCCGCTCACCAGCAAGCAGGCTCAGGGTGACTGGGAGCGAGCGGAGGAAGTGCCTTTGGCAGCGCAGCTCCCCTCTTCCGCCGCTGCGAGGGGGAAGGAGCCCTTCTCTATGGTGTTTAACCATTTCCCCTTAAAGAGGCAGCGGACGGGGCTGCAAGGACGCGCCCCTCTGAGCGCCAGCGGATCGGGGGTGCACGCCAGGCGCTGGGGCGGCTATGCACGACACACCGCTCAGGCTGCCGCGATGCACGGATGGTGAATCATAAGGGATGGTGCATAACGAATAATGGTATATATATCATAATGGATGGAAACCGGTCAAGGGGAGATTCAACCTAGAAATAAAGGAGAAATTTTATGGCTGGGAGAACAACCCACCCAAGGAACAGCTTGCCTTGTGGAAGGTTTCAAGAAGAGGCTGGACCGCCACCTGTCCGAAATGGTGTTTGGTCTCCTGCTTGGTCTGAAGGGGTTGGAATAGATGACCTACAGGGTCCCTTCCAACTCTGTTAAGGGAGCGAAAGCGTTCGCGAATCGGTTGCAAGCGTCGTGGGAAGAGGCGCGGCGATGCCAACAGGGAGAAACCGATCCAGGAGTGCCAGGCTTTGCGGACGGAGGCTTTGAGAAGATCTTCGCTCCACGCAAATTCAATGCCGAGGCTTTCCTACCCAAACCCAACCCAAATCCAAATGGGAAAGTTTGGAACGCTGCCTGTCTCTGTTAGACGCTGCCACAGGTGGCACGCCATCACCGACCTTGACTGCTCTCAACACAAGCTAAACAAGGTCAGATCAAGTTAGTATCTGGATGGAACATCACCAGGAGATCCTGGAACTGTACCATTTAAGCTGTGCTCCAAAGCACCTGAGAACAGGACAAGAAGCAATGGGTGGAAACTAATCAAGGAGAGAAGCAAATAGTTAGAACAATGTATCAGTGGAATAACTTGCCTCCAGAAGTTGTGAATGTTTCAACCCTGGAAGTTTTAAAGAAGATGTTGGACAACCATTTGTCTAAAATGGTTTCCTGCCAGGTTTCCTGCCTGAGCAGGGGGTTGGACTAGAAGACCTCCAAGGTCCCTTTATTCTATTCTTCTATCCTATCCTATCCTATCCTATCCTATCCTATCCTATCCTATCCTATCCTATCCTATCCTACCCTATTCCATTCTTCTACTTTAGAGTGGTGGAATTCTGGGAGTGGAAGTCCACACATCTTAAAAGTTGCCAAACTTTATGCTAGACCACATAAATCAATCTCCTTCTAGTCAAGATTGATTCCTCCTGACTCTCTGTATACCTACTTGAAGTTTTCAATATCATTTGCTCTAATTTTCTTTAGAATATTTATTTTTTTACTCAGTAGTAGTGTATGGACCTGGAATTTCCAGCCGCTGTCTTTACAAAGCAGAAACCAGATCTTATTTATAAAAACATTCGAAAGAACAGAATCAACAGCTGCAAAAAGAGGAGGAAAAGGTAAAGAGACAGTGGGTGAAGAATAAAATATTAGCAAATAAACAAGTTTACAAGAATCATAAAATTGGAAGTTTGGTGTTGTCATTATTTTGTGGAATCATATTTATCATGTTGACATGTGCAATTGTTATTTACAAGAAGTATAAAGGATCTTGGGCCCATATTTTTGCAGGCATATGGTATATAAATTGACTAATAAATATGACTTCTGGATATCATTGCTGCTCTGCTCTGTGACTATAAGGCTACAACTTGTGTAGGCCTTTATCGTTGGTTACAGAGCCATATTGGATTTGGCATTTTTGTCCATCAGTCAAGTCCTTCTCAATGCCCTAAGTTAGGCAGATGTTTCTTAATAATACTAATGGAGCCATTGCAGGATCTAAGCTGTTCCAAGTAAAAATACCTTTTGCAATTGACTGTCTTGTTATTCTACCGTTGCCTAACTACCAAATGCAATTTATAGACCAGACTTCTTGAACCAGATCAATGGCACCAGTCTGGGAAAAGATATTCCCGTTGGATTTCTGGCTGTTATCACATATGTCAGAGCTGGAGAAGCAGAGATGCTTTCCTGGAGACAGGATCTGCTGAATCTCCCTTGTTTGACTGCGTTCATGTACCAAGCTGAGCCATAATTTAACTGCGCTTTGTTGGAAGAAACAATCACATCAAACTAAATCATATTTTTAAACATAAGGACTGGGATTGACATTTTTCCATTTTGAGTGTTAAAAACTGCTGTACTTTGAATATGTATCTCCAGGCTGTGTGCGTGTGTGTGTATGAAGAAACTAATTTGTAATTATGCAATCACACCTATAAGAACAGTTTTATAGACCATTTAATTATATTTTTACTTGATAAGCAATTTGCTTTACACCAATGCCAAGATTTCCAAGCCCCAATGTTTTGCCTGTTTGATTCCTCCCCTAACATTTTCCTAACTGATTTGCTTAACAAATGTGGCAAGAAAAGTCGTAAAATAGAGCAAACTCACATAATAAATTTCTCACTTAACAACATAAATTTTGGGCTCAATTATGGTCATAAGGTGAAGACTTCCTGTATCGCCCTGCGCATTATCACTAGATGGGAGCTCTGCTTGACATTCTTCCAACAGCCATTGCAAATAGGAGTTGGTGAAGAGGGCTATGATATCACACTGCTTTAGTGGATTTTCTGGTGTAGCATCAAGTGTGCCCTCCTGATAAATAATGCCCACCATCCAAGTGCTTGAATAGATGCTCACCTGCACAGGTTTGAAGTTGCAAAATATGTGTGAACCAACCCCAAAAATTTTGAAATGGTTTCTCTCCAGGGTGGAGCTGTCATGAAAGACCACTGGTATAGCCATTAAGTAGAACTGAATTCAAAGGTTTTGCTAGAGCTACGGTGGTGCAGTGGTTGGAGTTTGGTACTGCAGGCTACTTCTGCTGCCTGCCGGCTGCCTGCAATTTGGCAGTTCAAATCTCACCAGGCTCAAGGTTGACTCAGCCTTCCATCCTTCCAAGGTGGGTAAAATGAGGACTCAAATTGTTGGAGGCAATATGCTGACTCTAAACCGCTTAGAGAGGGCTGTAAAGTACTGTCACGCGGTATATAAGTCTAAGTGCTATTGTTTTGCTATTATAAGCTTAGAGCCTGCAATAGCATAATGTGTTGTGAATTGTGTCACACAATTTATCATTTTATGTTATAGGTCAGCCTTAGCCCTCCTGCTTCTTCCAAAAAAAGTCACAGAAATGAACAAAACATTTTTTTATTATTATTTTTCTTGTACAGAATTAACTAGCCCAGAAACATTTTTCAAAAAATACAAAACGAGCATTCTTCTCCATTTGGCTAAAACTGGAGAGAATTTACAGTAGATAAAGCCCAGTCTAAGAGTAATTCCAATTAATGACCTCTGGCTCTATTAACAAAGGAAGCAAAATGGAGAGAAACAGTATGCAATACAGAAATATTACTGTAGGTTGCTTCTACAGCATCTTTTTATAGTTCTGAAAGACTCTTCATTTGCATAAAGACCAAGCAGCGGTTGAGGAAGGGTGGCACTGCATAGACAAATGACCCCTTTTCATCCATTTTCCTGTATACAGGGGGAACAAAACCCTGCAATTTCCCATTGAGAGAACAATAACAGCATGGCCTTACAATCCGTACAAACAGGAAAGAAATGTGCATTCTGCACATTGATGGAGGTCCTGACGCGGGAAGTATTTTGTATATGGCACTTATCCCTGTTCACATCACTTATTCCAGCTGTCTCCAAACTGTTCAGCTCAGCGTACCAGCGGAGGTGGCGGCAACGTGGAAACGGGCTGGTTTTGCACGTTAGCCATCTCTTTTTTCCATTTTGCCTCCACTGAAGTAATGCTTTCTCAAATCCAAAGATAAATATTTCCACAGTAGCAATTTTTAAATTTGTCATCAACCCCACATCTCAGTCAAAGTCACAAATCAAAACCAGCTTGGGTCAACCTAGACCAGGGGTCGGCAACCCGGGGCTCTGGAGCCGCGTGTGGTTTTTATCCCTCTGCTGTGGCTCCTTCCCTTCATTCCTCTGCTGTGGAGAAAAGCGGCTGGATCTGATTCTCCGGCGCCTCATCTCTTGCAAGCTCATCTCTTGCAGGCACATCTTCTGGCCCTTATTGGTGCTGAGCGCATCTCGGTTGCTTGGGGAGACACATGACTGCTCTCCACCCTGAGACACTGGCCTGATGTGGACGCAACCGTTGCTGTTGCCGTCTTCATGGCACGCCCACTTCTCTCGCAGCGCATTGTATAGCACAGTGAAATTTAGCATGCTTCACAATGGAAGAGACGGGGTCCACTCCTCCTCCTGGAGCTCGTTACGACATGGAGCCACAATGCAACCCTGCCCCACTAACCACTGGCAAAAGCAGCGGCTCATGGAGGGTCAGTAACTCAGGCCGGAGAGCAGGTCGTACGCCTGAGCAACTGAGTTGTGTCCAGCACCAACAAAAGTCAGAAGTAGCCACCCGCTGTTTCCTGCTGCAGTCTGTCAGGCAACGAGACCCAGCTAGAGATGAGATGTCAGAGAATCAGAATCAGAGACACAGAGAGAGAGAGACAAGATATACAGAGAGCAACAGAGAGAGAAGAGAGACACAGAGACACAGAGACACAGAGAGGGAGGAGGGGAGGGAGGGAGGGAGGGAGGGAGGGAGGGAGGGAGGGAGAGAGAGAGAGAGAGAGAGAGAGAGAGAGAGAGAGAGAGAGAGAGAGAGAGAGAGAGAGAGAGAGAGAGAGAGAGAGAGAAAAACCTAAAGCCAGGTGTGGCAAAAGGTGGCTGGGGGGAGCAAATAATTTAACAACCAGTTCTCTGCCCTAATGACCGACTGAGTAAGCATGGCTGGGGGGAGTCATAGCACTGGATGGGTGAGTGACATTAAGTTAGTCATGCCCACCCAGTCACACCGGTTGTTAAATTATTGGCTCCCGGTGTTTTCTTTTCTGTGGGAAATGGGTCCAAATGGTTCTCTGAGTATTTAAACTTGCAGAACCCTGACCTTGAACATCCATTTCAAGATCATTGTAACCAAGACTTCCTGCAGTCTAATTTGCACACAATTTTTTTCACTAGTCTAGAAAGGTTACAACAGTGTTTCTCAAACTTGTTGGCTTTAAAAGGCTGGCTGGGGATTTCTGGGAGTGCAAGTCCACATATCTTAAAGCCACCAAGATTGAGAAACAATGAATTATAAGATCGCGGTCACAGATTCAGATGAGAGGACAAAGCAGATGCCAAAACTTGGCACTAATCTTGGACTTACTAGTGCTAGAATAGTCTCTGCAGTTTTATTCACATCTGTTTATACCAGAACGGATATTTGCCCATAGGAATGACTCAATGGTCCTCTACGTTCTCAATGGTCATTGTTCAAATACTGCCTAAAACTTTGCGGACAATCCAAACCTGCATAGGATTGGTCAAAAACACAAGCAAACTGATCTTGGATGGCTATGTTGGACAAACTAAAACAGGATCAGCATTCTCAAGATGTTTCAGGATGTTTTTCACTATGGATTGTCTGGTCTTGAGAAAAGCTGGAATTACTACTGAGCATCTGCAGAGGATTATTCGGGAGACCCTCATTAGTGGGTTGGAGATTTAGATTAGAACATTTACCCAATTGATCAGGTCCATCCTGGACGAGTCAAGAATCATCTTCTCCACCATCAGATCTGTCGCTCCATCTGCAATCATGGCTATATGATGTCAGGTACAGGCGACAAGCCAGTCAATTGGTCAGTCAGTTCCTATTGCAACCCACAAATCAACACTCAGTTGATTGGGGAGGACGGGGGGGGGGAGCAGACTTTACCCTTGCAGGAAATCATTAGGAAGGAGAAAAACATTCTGCTATCATCACTGTCCCCTATCCAAAGCTCCCCCCACCTCTTTATTTTCATGGTTCCCCGTAGAGAGAACACCAACTCTGCTGCTATTGGCAATGCCCAATCTGACCCTCCATCGCTTCATTGGGTTTGGTCTCGAGAGCTGAGGGCCACCTCCTGCTTCCTTTGTGGCTGCCACTGATCCTGATGTATCCGAGAATGCTGTATAAGGTTACAGCGGCGAGTGAATTGCCTCCCACAATGAGGACAATGAAAGAGGGGTTTTCCTGCGGTTGCTTCCTGGTTCGGATTCTGATTCTGGCGCAGGTTGTAGTTAAAGTAGAAGCCCCTGCAATGATGGTGTAAAGGTCCCGTAGCAGAATGGATTGCTTGGTGGTCCGCCAGTGCATGGTGATCCGTAAACCTCTTCCCACACTTGGAGCACTGACACTCTCCACGTTGAGAATGTTGATGCTGGGCCAGTTGAAATGGCTTGGCAAAGCTCCTGGGACAACTCACGACTTGGTAGGGCTTGCTTCTGGAGTGGTGCCACTGGTGTCGAGCCATGTCCGATTTGCTAAAGAATGCTTTGCCACAGTCTGGGCATGCAAAGCCTGGCATGATTTGTGGCCAAAGGGATCTTGCCTTCTGCTTTCTGGGAGAGAGACCCTTGACAGTGGCATCACAAATCTTGAGTTTTGGAGACATTGGCCCAGCAGGCAGGATAACCTCCATATCTTTTTGTCTCCAGGTTGCCAGCTTCTTCTTTTCATTTGAAAACTCTCCTTTAAAAGGGAAGGGGGGAACAAGTAGGAATTATATTCAGCATGGAGCACTGTTCTTTTCCATTGGTTGATACTCTGAAATTCCAGTCAACGTGAAACTAGATCCTGCTAGACCGCTACTTTAGCATTCATGTAGTCATCAACTTATGACCAGTTGTTTAGCGACCATTCAAACTTATGACAGACCTAGCAAAGGACTACTTACTACTCTTATTTTAAATTCTGAAGGTCACCCCTCCTTGCAGTTACATGATTGAACCAGCTGCTTGGCAACCAGGCTACATTTAAAACTGTTTGCAGGTTCTTAAGGTCATGTGACCTTCGTAAAGATTCTGACTTCCTCAAAGAACTTTTTTATTGGGTAAACCATATCGGCACACTTTGAAGGAAAGCCAACTCTTTTTCCTCCAAGGTTACAGTATGGTTAAAACCAGTAATGACCCCTTCCCCATACGCTGGCCAATTAGATTAATTGGCAGGCTTCTCATGTATTCCTCTCCTCCTTCCTCCATAGCCCAGGAGATGGCCTTGGTTCCCACAAGAAAGCTTTATGTTGTATTTAGTAATACATTCCGAACTGTTTTAGCAAACCATTAATTAAAAAAAACTAGGTTCCACAATCTATCAATGACTAGCTGCCACCTGAGAGCTTAAACAGGAGGAAAAAGCAGACTTTCTCCAATTAACAAATAGTGTGCTTAATTGGATAAATGGCCTAGATATTACCGTAATTTTCAGAGTATACACTTTTTTCTCCCTAAAAGAGGGTGGAGATGTTGGTGCGTCTTAGACATCGAATACAGCCATTTTAGCCTCCCGAAACCTCACCCTGCGCGTCCCATTTTCACCAAAAATAGGCCCGTAAAAATGCAAAAACAGAGCCTGCAGAGGATTTGGGAGGCCTGCAGAGTGCTCCTGGGGGCTGAGGAGGGCAAAAATGGGACGCGTGGAAGGTTCCTCCCAAACCCACTGCAGGCCCCATTTTTGCGAAAATTGGGTCTGTTTTCAGCCTACCAAACCCATCTGTCGCGTTTTTGCCCTCCCCAGCCCCCAGGAGCACTCTGCAGGCTTCCCAAATTCTCTGTGCATCCCATTTTTGCAAAAAACAGGACGGGCAGAGGGTTTGGGAGGCCTGCAGAGTGCTCCTGGGGCCTGGGGAGGGCAAAAACCTTTTTTTTCTTGTTTACCTCTTCGAAATCTTGGTGCGTCTTATACTGCAGTGTGTCTTATAGTTCAAAAAATACCGTAATATATAGAAAACTAATTCTATTTTTATGAATCAGTATATTTTAAAATCTAATCTATAACTAAAGGAGCATGTTGGCACTCGTGTTTAGGATGGTGGGTAGGAGGTTAGCAAGTCCGTGTTTGAGACTTGTGTGATGCCCTGAGGTAGGATGAGCTCCCGTCCTTTGCTCCAGCTCCTGCTGGGAACATGAAAGGAGGCCCCGGCTGTGCATCTCACAAGCAGCCGTAATGATCCTTTCAACTAATCCTTTCAACTCGGAGGCACCTTAGTGACACGAGTGGAATGTGATCTATAACATATGTTTAATTTCTTGAATTCTTCAAATCTTACCAAACTGATTACATATTTCCATCATATGTTTACATAGCATTATGTGTGCCTTCCATTTACGGTATTTTTCAGACTATAAGACGCACTGGAGTATAAGATGTACCAAGATTTCAAAGAGGTATACAAGAAAAAAAAGTTTTTGCCCTTCCCGACCCACAGGAGCACTCTGCAGGCCTCCCAAACGCTCTGAGCATCCCATTTTTAGCTAAAACAGGGACTTCTAGGGCCTGGGGAGGGCAAAAACCTGACCGGGGGGGGCGGTTGGGAGGCCAAAAACGGGCCCATTTTTTCATGAAAATGAGCATGTTTTTCGCAAAAACTGGATGTGCAGAGGGTTTGGGAGGCCTGCAAAGTGCTCCTGAGGGCTGGGGAGGGCAAAATCACAACATGTGGGGAGTTTGGGAAGCCAAAAATGAGCCTGTTTCTCACAAAAATGGGGCATGTAGAGGGTTTGGGAGGCCTGCAGAGTGCTCCTGGGGACCAGGGAAGGCAAAAATGCCTGTTTTTGAAAAAAAGAAAAAAAGCCCTGTTTTTGGCCTCCCAAACTCCCCATGCGTTGCATTTTTTCCCTCCCCAGTCCTCAGGAGCACTCTGAAGGCCTCCCAAACCCTCTGCACACCCCATTTTTGTGAAAAACAGGCCAAGTTTTGGTAAAAAGCGGGACACGGAGGGTGGGGTTTCCGGAGGCCAAAAATGGCTGTATTCAGTGCATAAGACGCTCTTGGAAGGGGGGGGGGGGGAGTGTTTCTTATACTCTGAGAAGTACGGTAATTGTATTACTGTTATCATGTACTCCATGCCACATGCGAAATAAATATCAATTACTTTGAATATTTTTTTCTAGAAAAGGTCTCATGCCCTCATGTAGCTGCTATACATTCCAGTGGGGATAGGCTTTCCAGGTGTTGAGAAACTCACCTGCTGTTATATGTTGTTTCATAAGGGAGCCACTCCTTGCTTTTGGGCACAGAAGCAAATCAAGTCAAATCAGAAGCAACTTTTTCCTCACCTGTGACTTCTGGAAATGCACCTTCTGCAAGGTCCTGAATTTTATCCGTGCACAGTTCACGGTTCTCGTTTCTCCCCATTTTTAAGTTAAGATCTGGATTGTTGGTGGGAAATCCTACCAATAAAAAAGGAAAAGGGGGGGGGAGTGGAGGTGGAGAAAAAAAATTTTTTTAAAAAAAAGCAAAACATCTTAAAAGTGATAATCCATGAGAACAACTTACAAAAAAACTTAAACCTGCCTGGCATGTCAAGTTAGAATGTTTCGACAGCACAGGTTAAACCCAACTTCCGGCTTTCAATGGCAACACCAGCTGTAGGCTCAAACTTCTGGTGAAGGAACCAATTAGCAGCTTCTTCCTTGGAATAGGGGTCCCCTACCCACTACCAAGCCTTAGACCATTCGGAACCGGGTCATGGGAAGTGATGGGCAAGTGTGCGGCATCCCCACACACGCTCACCACTTTCATGAGCAGTGGGCTGGCATGTGGATATATACTCCATTCGCACAAGTGAATACCCACCGTTTGTGCAAATGGAGCAACCCGCACATAAGTGCTATCCCTTTCCTCCCTCCCCAAAAAAGTTGGGGAATTTTGCTTTAGAAGGTATCTGGCTATGGTTTGCGGCTCAGTGATCTTACTTATTACTGTGATGGTAAAAGATATATACCGTTTCCCAGAAAATAAGACCCAACTGGAAAATAAACCCCAGCATGATTTTTCAGGATGCTTGTAATATAAGGCCTACCCCAAACATAAGCCCCAGTTAAGATCGTCAGCAGACAGAGGCATTTAGTACTGTATTTGCTCCCAAAATAACCAGAAAATAAGCCATAATGCGTTTTGGAGCAAAAATTTACCCGGTCTTATTTTGGGGGAAAAATGGTATTCGCCAATCAAATCTCAGAGATTGTATAGCTGCGCTATGCTAACCTAGTAGGAAAGGATAAATAAGTTTCATGGAAGGCTTTATTAAAAGCCTTACAAACCCAGCTTGGTTAAACCTAATTTACACAGTCTCTATCTCGTCTTGTCTTCATAATATAGCAGGCCAAAGGTATATAAGCTCTGGTTCTGCCTTTGCTCAGGGCTGGTCACAAACAGGCCAATACTTTGCAGAACGTATCTGCATGCTTAATTTGTCATTAAGCTATTTGATTTAAGTGAACCAGGTTTAGTCCGCAAGCATTATGTAAGACGTACGTCTCTTTCCGACTGTCCTTCAAAGTGGTCCAGATCAGGTAAACAATACTAATACTGTTCTAAGCTTATTGTAAGGTTATAGTAACAGAATCTTGCAAGCGCCTCTTCCTTCCTTAACTTTGCATTTCAGAGAATGTGAAAGGATCAATTCTAAGAGACTTTCTCCACTTCCATGCCTGCTTTCAGATTTCTCTGGCTGAAGAATTCTGGGAGTTGAAGTCCACACATCTTCAGGTGGTCATAGTTAAGAAACTATGACTAGTTAAGACAGCCCTTCCTCCTGTCCCTCAGGTTTATTCTCCCATCCCGTTACACTTCCCCAGTCCTGTCCAACTCTCACCCAATGCTCGGACATTCTCATAATTCTCCATCATCACTTTTGTGAAAATCTTCCTCTGAGATTCATCTAGAAGTCTCCATTCTTCCTCTGAGAAATACAGGGACACCTCTTCAAAAGTCACCAGAGCCTGAAACCATTCAAATGTTTAATAATTGAGACCCCATCCTGTACAGATAGTCCTCGACTTACAACCAACTGGAGACCGTTCGAAGTTGCAGCTGCACTGGAAAAAAAAATAACTTAGGAAAATGACTTTTCACACTTACGACCTTTGCAGCATCCCCAGGGTCACATGATCAAAATTTGGCTGCTTGACAACTGGCTCATATTTTTATGACAGTTGTAGTGTCCCAGGGTCATGTGATCCCTTTTTGAAACTTTCTGATAAGCTTCAGTCAATGGGGAAACCATTTGCTTATCAACTATGTCCCTAATTTAACAACTGCAGTGGTTCACTTAATAATTGTGGCTAGAAAATCATAAAATGGGGGGAAACTCACTTAAGAACTGTGTTGTTTACAAGTGCAAATTTTGGTCATAAATCAAGGACTACCTGTGCTTCCAAGGGAAACTGCTGAGAACATTTCAGGGTCTGCCACAAAGAAGAGGGAATCAAGCTATTCTTCAAAGCACTTGAGGGCAGGACAAGAAGCAATGGATGGAATGACTAAGAATCTCCACAGACATTTAGCAATAGATGGAAACTAATCAAGAAGAGAAGCAACTTAGGAGAAATTTCCTGGCAGTGAGAACAATTAGTGGAACAACTTGCCTCAAGAAGTTGTAAATGCTCCAACACTGGAGATTTTTAAGAAGAGATTGGATAAACATTTGTCTGAAATGGTATGGGATTTCCTGCCTAAGCAGGGGGTTGGACTAGAAGACCTCCAAGGTCCCTTCCAACTCGGTTATACTATTCTATTCTAACATAGAAACAATCAGTTGTTGCAGCTTGTCCTTGATTTACGACAATTGGGACCCAGGTTTTCCATTGCTAAGCAAGTGGATTGTTAAGCGAGTCACACTCAATTTTATGATTTTTTTTTCAGCCATGGTCGTTAAACAATTCACTGCAGTTGTTAAATGAATCACGTGGCATTAAGTGAATCTGGCTTCCTCCATTGATTTTGCTTGTCAGAAGCCAGCTGGGACAAGGTCACAAATGGTGGTTACATAAGCCCCGGATGTTGTCATGTATTATGTCAACCATCATAAATGCCAGCTCGCCAGCATCCAAACTTTAAACATGTTACCGTTTAGATCATACAACGGTCATAAGCATAAGGATTGATCTAAACCCCTTTTTTCAGTACTGTTGAAACTTTGAACAGTCACTAAACAAATTTAGTCACAGACACATTATATGATTCTTTGAGAAGGCAGAAACCATACATTCTAAATGCCAAAGATGTGTTTTAAAATCTTGCATTCAAATTAAGGAATAGCATATATATTATTCATAGTAAGACAGAATCACTAAATCATGCACATTTCCTCAAATCATTTAAATCACAAAAAAAAAGGAATACTGACAGAAGTCCAAAGAATACATATTAATCCATTATAGTCCTGCGGCATAAGAAAGGGAGAAAAACCCTTTAATTTTAAAGCAATGACATTTGTTTATGAATTTATAAAACCACCTCAGTGAAGGCTACTGCAAGCATCCATTTGTTATATCAACTTATTGGTATTTATGGTTTTTACAAATAGCTCAAATAGCGTGTTGGGTATGTTCAAGGCAATGAACATACCCAACACGCCTTCCTCCTCCTATTTTCCCCACAACATCAACCTTACCAGGTGAGTGGCTACTCATCCTTATTTCAAGAATGAATTGTTAGAAATAGGATGGTTTGTCACAAAATGGTTTTTGTCTCCTGCTTAGGCAGAGGGGTTAGGCTAGATGACCTACAAGGTCCTTTCCAACTCTGTTAATCTGTTAAAAAGATGAATGCATTCTCAAAGGGACATCACTGGGGAACACAGAAGTCAGGTGACTCAAACGATCCAATAGCAATCCAAGCCACCCTATATAAATGTCTGCTTCTCCAGAGTTCCTCAGTTGGAAAAACTGAAGACCTGATTTTCGGTCTTTGGGAATTCTCTTTCCTCAGGGATAGATTATTTTTCAACCTCAAATAGTGATTCTAATACCATCACCCTCTAAACAATGGAGCGCTGAGTGCGTCAATATTAAGACACAACTCCTCACAGCCAATGGCGTTTAAGAACCCTCACCTTTTTCCCATGTCTCTCAAGCAAAGAAAGTCCTGTCAGAAAGTTTTCCACCAATTCGATAGCCTGCCCACAACTTTCCGGGTGCTGCTGCCATACCCAACTCTGTATTTCTTTGGGCAATGTAGCCAAAAATTGTTCCAGGACCAGCAGTTCTACAATCTGTTCCTTACTATGTCTCTCTGGTTTCAACCAATGGTAGCAAAGGTCCAGTAGTTGCCTGTAAGCTTTTCGAGGTCCCTCACATTCTGGGTAACAGTACCAACGGAAATTCTGGCGGGCACGCTCCATGGCAATGCCTCTTCCTTTCAAGATGCCTGTCTCTTCTTTTTCCTCCTCATCTCCCTTGTCTCCAGCTATGAGATTATTATTATAAACTGCCTCTTCGGGTTCTCCTACTCTGTCAGGTTCTGTTAAATGGATCATCCCTTCTTCAGAATTTCTTGGTTTGTTTTGGGAAATCACATTGGCCTGGTGATTGCCTCGTAAGATGTTCTTGGATCCTTTTGCTTTCTGAATATAGTCCTCACAGATCTTAGCCATCTCCATCTTGGTGACTTCAGTCTGAGTGGCTTTTTCAACTTTGGAGACGCCTCTGTCTTTAAAAAGTTTTGTGAAGGTTTTAGTCTGAGTGGCTTTTTCAACTTTGGAGACACCTCTGTCTTTAACAGGTTTTGTGAAGGTTTTAGTCTTCCCTCCATCTATGACCACAAATGGGGTCTTGTCTTGTAATTCAGGCACAGTGCAAATCTTGATATTATCTCTGCACTCAATCCTAGATTCTGGTGAGGACTTTCCTTGGACTTCAATTTCTTCTTCAATAGTAATCTCACAATCCATTCCAGCCATCCCTTCAGTGTTGGCCTCCTTCTCTTTAAAGGAGTCAGGAGAATTGTCAGAGGAAACCACGCAAATCTGAATGCTGTCCAGCGTTGTCTTAGGAGATGTTGCATCTGTCTGTTTGTGCTGTGAAGTTGGCAGGAGGACCTGCTGCCAGACTTCCCAGTACTGGGGCTTCACAGCTGTTCCATTTAGATCTATGTGGTCTTTCCAGGATGGTGAGCAATTTAGGAACTCCTTAATCATCCCAACAGGAGGCGAAAGCTTCTCCATTTTCACTTTAAGTTAGACTTCTGGTTTTGGAAATGCAGAGAAAAGAAGCAACCGGCTTAGAATCTGCTAGCAAGTCAGATTCCTCGAGAAGCAGTCGTTGTCAACTCTTGCTGGTTTTTTGGAACTTAGTTTATGTTCTCCCCATCAATAGACATCCTCCAGAAAAGAGATAAATAGGATTCTTCCAGCCAGCTGAAGGGGAAGGGGGGGGGGGAGAAAATGTGTCTGTCAAAAAACATTGGCAATTGTGAAAAAAAATACAGGCAGTCCTCAATTTACAACAGCAACTGGGCCGGAATTTCTGTGCTAAACAATGCAGTCATAGAGCAAGACAGGGAAGAGTTTTAAGTCCCAGGGAAGGAGCAAGACAATGTGCAAGAGTATGACAGAATGCACGAGAGGCCTAGTGCAGATTGGGGAGGGGGTGAGAGGGTTCGAGGGGGGTGGACAAAAAATGCAATCCAGATCTGGGAAAGGATGCATGAGAGGCATGACAAAGGTTAGGAAGAGTGTGAGGGATGTACAAGAGGTGCAGGATAGGTTTGAAAGGATGCATGAGAAACGCGATGTGTCAGGAAAGGTGCGAGGAAATGTGCAAGAGGGTGTGACGCTGGTCAGGATGGTTGTGCGTCGGCCACAGAAGGTTGCACAGGTCAGGAAGCTGCATGAAAAGAGTGGCATAGCTCAGGAGGAATACACAAGGGGCGTGGAAGAAGCATGGTGCGAGTCAGGGTGGATGCATGAAAATGCAAGGGAGTCCATGAGAGGAGGGTGAACGAGACTGCATGGAGGTGCACAAGAGGCACAAAGCAGGTTGAAAAGGTGCAATGAAAATCTGGGGGTGGGGCTGAAAGACACAACTCAGCAGTCCCCAAACCTTTTGTTCCGTGGAGAGGTTTTTCCACCCACCAGTGGGGGCAAGGTTTCATGTGCTGCCTACATCCCACAGATGGGTCTTCACTTCTTTGCCTAGTATGCCATGGATTGGTAGTAGCCCAAGGATCGGTTGCTGGGTACCCCTTCACTAGCTGTAAAGAGCTGTGGTGGCAAAATGGTTAGAATGCAGTTCTGCAGGCTAACTCTGCTCCCATTGCCAGGAGTTCAATTCCTTTGATCCTGGCCAGTTCAAGATTGACTCAGCCTTCCATTTTTCCAAGGTTAATAAAATGAGAACTTAGATGGTTGGGGGATATATGTTGACTCTATAAAACAACTTAGAGAATGCTGCAAAGCACTGTGAAGCAGTATATAAATCTAAGCACTACTGCTATCACGAGCAAGGATCTGGGAGTGCCAGTGTAAATACAGAGGGGCTGAAGGAGGGTGTGCAGGTAGGGAAACCTATCCCAGCCAATTTGCAACCTCCCCTGACAGCTTCCCTATTAATTTTCTACAGAAGGTTACAACTGGTGAGCATGCAATCACAGAGAACTGTTACTACTCATAAGCATGAACCAGTTGTCCAATTCCTAGAACAAAGTTATGGGTTCAGAGTTGCTGGGACAGCCAGAACTCCGAAGACCAGCCATAACCATCATTTGTTCAGCACTGTAGTATAATTTCAAACAGTTTACTGAATGAATGCTCTTGGGTCAAGGACTACCTGTAGCACAAGGGTCCTCCACCCCCGGTTCATGGACTGGCATCAGGCCATGCAAATAAGTGAAACCCCATCCACAGGATGCAAGCAGCATGCGAAACCATGGCCCCTCCGGTCCACGCAAAAAAACTCTCTCCATGGAACCACACCCTGGTGCCCAATAGGTTGGGGACCACTCAGGGGTGAAATCTACTTACCTTCCTTACCAGTTCGGAAGTGCATGCGCCATATGCGCATGCTCGCTTCGCTTGTGCGTGTGCATCACAGGCACACACAGACTTTTTGCACATCGCAGAAGGTAAAAAGCACAATACTTCCTAGTTACAACCAGGAAGTAATGATACCCGGCCGGGTGAGCGGAGCTATGCTCCGCCATCGCTACAGGATCACCGAACCACCATATACACACACACACACACACATACACACACACACACATATATATAGTATATA
Source organism: Coluber constrictor foxii (assembly GCA_038048745.1). Lineage (NCBI taxonomy): Eukaryota > Metazoa > Chordata > Lepidosauria > Squamata > Colubridae > Coluber > Coluber constrictor. Next base: position 51,549,218 of record CM075961.1, read on the forward strand.
AAATATATAATATATATAATATTATATAATATATATTATAATATATGTATATATAATATATATTATAATACATGTATATATTATACATATATATATATATATATTTGTCTATGTAAGCTGTGTGTATATATATATATACACACACAAGTTTAGTTTAGTTTAGTTTAGTTTAGTTTAGTTTATTGGATTTATATACCACCCTACTCCTGAAGGACTGAGGGCGGTGAACAGCCACAAAATAAAACACATATACACAAAATTTAAAACCAGAATAAAACCGAATTAAACAATTTGGCCTAAGACAGATTTAAAACACCCAATAATTTAAAACAGATCAAAATATACATTTTAAAAGATAAAAAGGGGAGAGATTTAGGCCAGGCCTAAAGTCTTGATGTATAAAATATACATCAGCAATACAGGTAGAGTCATTCACTTACAATCACAATTGAGCCCAAATGTCCTGCTGCTAAGAGAGACCGTGGTTAAGTGAGTTGAGCCCTAATTTTACGCGATTTTTTGTGCCATGGTTATTAAGCTACAATTATTAAATGAATCATGCCGTTGTTAAGTCAACCTGGCTTTCCCTCAGAAACCATCTGAGGAGATTATAAATAAGGATCACGTGACCTCAGGCAGTGCAACTGTCATAAATACGTGCCAGTTGCTGAGGGCCCAGATTTGATCACGTGATCATGGGGATGTTACAACGGCCATAAGTGTGAAAAAATGGTCATAAATCATGTTTTTCCAGGAGTGGTCGTTACTGCCAACAGTCATTAAAAGACTGGTTGTAGCAATAAAGAGGAATATTTCTAGCTCAGGGTTGAAATGAGAGGTCCTTGGTGCTGTCTGAGCTTGCTGTCAGCCCCGGAGGCCATTTTTTACTTTCGATCTTTAAGGCTGCCAAACTTAGTGCTGTGAGAAACCAGGAGGGGGGGATTGCATGGAGATATATAGCCATAACAACATTCATTTTTCTAAAAGTCAACGATAATTCAACCTGCATCAGGAGTGGGTTGACATGGGGGCATCTCCAGTTGCCAGTGATTATGCCATGGTGATGGACACCTGAGGGCAGGGGGAAGGGACTTCGTCTTTCTTTTGGGTGGGATTTGGGTTTTCCCAGATGTGCGAATATGACATCTCTAATAAAAATGGAGCTTTGAGGAACTTCCAGCCTCTGAGTCCTCTTTCGTTGGGGGTGTTGCTTGGAACCCTGACACTTGTCTGTTTTCTTGCAGACGTTACATCATCAGTGTTAGTAAAGAGTGGTGTTTGCTGTGAGCTTATATTCTGGTGATTTGCCTTGTCTATGTGGAGGTGGTCTTGGAGATTCTTTGATTGGGCTATTTATCGATGGCTCTTTGGCAGTTCGTTGATCAAGAAACTGCCAAAAAGCCATCAGTAAACACCCAAATCTAAGAGATTCTGCAAGAAAACAAGCAAGCTCAGAGAACATCAAGAGCACACATACACACATCAATTGGTTGTAGGTTAAAGACTTCCTGTAGCAACTACCTATATCTGCCACTCTCTGGAATGTACTACCTCTTCCATGAGAAGCTCCAGTGGTACTACCCCCCCGACCCCCCGCATCCTCTGTCCCCTGCACATTCCATCACGCTTGGTTTTTCAATGGTTGTGGTCTCCAAAGTAGGAAGATGTGGCCTCAGATTTTAGGCTTCATTATTAGCATTTTAAAAGATGATTTTATCACTTCTAATATCCTACTCTGGCCCTCTTTTTTATCTTTAAGAAAGAATGATTCCCCCTTTCTTAGCCAGGGCCATTTCTGATGTGTGAGACCTGGCTTTTTCAGCAACTACAGATAGAGAGCTATTGTCCTGAATAATAAAAGATTTAACTCCACTTCATAATAACAGAATAACCGAGTTGGAAGGGACCTTGTAGGTCATCTAGTCCAACCCCTCACACACACACACACACACCCAAGCAGCATTCCTGACAGATGGCAATCCAGCTTCTTCCTGAAAGCTTCCAGTGGTGAAGCTCCCACAACTTCTGAATACACTTGTAATGTGCAAAAAAGATGGAAACCTAACTGGGAAAGAGTATCATCATAAGCCATAAATTGGTCACTTGTGGAATATTATGTAAAAATCCTTTTTTTTCCTATTGTTCAAACTTCACAAGCGATCAATGTATTTTAACTGATCATTTATTTACAAAATGATCGAAGAGCCGTGGTAGTGTCACGGGGTAGTTAAGAGTGTAGTACTGCAGGCTACTTCTGCTGACTGCCAACGGACAGCAATTTGGCAGTTTGAATCTCACCAGGCTCAAGGTTGACTCAAGATTTAACAGAGTTGGAAGGGACCTTTGCTGCTCATCTAGTCCTGCCCAGCCTTCCATCCTTGAGGTCGGTAAAATGAGGACCCAGATTGTTGTTGGGGGCAATATGCTGACTCTGTAAACCGCTGTAAAAAGCACTGTGAGGTATATAAGTCTAAGTGCTATTGCTATTTACAGACTATCACATGTACTAAACACATGTAATAAAAGTTAAAAAGCCTTGAATCAGCCTCTTTTTAACAGCCTTCTGATCTCGAATCCAAGAGACTCAAAAAAATGCAATGTTCCCTTAAAGGCAATAGATCACTGACAGGTGTGAATCTGGCGCTGGAGCCAATCAACATTTAAAAGCCTTGGGAATTTAGCACCTCTGCCTGGCCAGGAAGATCTTTCCTGATGAGGAAAGCATTTTCTAAGTTCCTAAAACCATAAAAGTATATCACACCTGTATTTCCTGTTTCTTAGTGACCATAAAACTTATATATCACACTCTTGTGATCTCATGCCTTACACAAAGGGTTCTAAATGATACAAAAACCCCACTGAAGTGCCAGTCTGCGGTCAGCTGCCCCCAAAAGCAAAGCTGGTGTTGTTTTTGGAATAATAAATCTTTTTTTCTCCAAAAGCAGCCAGCCTCCGCATCTTGATTGCTTCCCAGCTCGGAAGGAACCCAGGGAAATTTTCCCATTTGTCTACTCATTCCCATTCCCTACCCTTGCTTCCCCCAAATTCCTCCCCCCTCCCTTTTTATGGCAGGATGCCAGCGAAGTGAAAGAAGCTGAAGATGGCAGACCTGACAGATCTTTTCTATTTAGAGGTTTAAGTTATGGCAGGTCCGACATTTTCCTTTGCCGGCGCCTTGCTTAGTCATTCATATTACCAGGTGGGCAAAGAACCTCATTTGCAAAAGTAAAAGTCTCTCTCTCTCACACACACACACACACAAATTCAGGGATCCAGTTCTTATCAACCCCACAGGGGGTGTTCAAATTTGATGGCAACAAAGGAACTCGACCCCAAAAAAATGGGTCGGCTCCAGAAAAAAACTAAATTTAGTAGCAGATGAAAAAATGCACATGACATCGGAAATCCCGACCTTAGCAACTGCTTTCAGGGGAAAAGGAGGAGTCCACACAGAGAAACGCATACATACACAAACACAAATACACATATACCCTTAGCATAATCTCAATCAATCAGAATAGACCTGGAAGGGACCTTGGAGGTCTTCTAGTCCAACCCCCTGCTACCGTTTCAAACAAGCAGCGCTGTCCAATCCCTTCTTAAAAAAAAAAACCTTCAGTGATGAAGGATCACAAGGGTCAGTTTCCCCGTATTGCCTGCCCCCCCACCCCCTTGCGACAATAACGGGGGAGACGGGACGGTAGGAAGAGGCTGGATTCCTGATCCGACCTGAGTGGGGGAAAGGGGGCGAAGAGGGCTCAACCTCGTGAGCTACACAGACGGGCGGAAAAGCAGGCAGGGAAGGAAATTGAGCAGGCGCCGCCGTTTCTTCTCCATTGGAGGGAAGGCGAGGAGGCGGGAAAGGCGTCCCGGTTCCTCCGGTTTTTTTCCCCCCTCCCGGATACCGGCACAGCTGGACGGGTCGCAAGTTTGGGATTCTGCGCGGGCAACGACCCGGCCACGCGCGATGAAAGGGAGCCCTTGGCAGGGATGCCTCTTTTCTCTCCCGGGAATTAATTCTCTTTTTTGCAGCAGGAGGCTCGCGCTGGCGGCGGATTCCTTTCTCCGGTTGCCTGCCGCGCGAGCCCGTGCCCGTGCGTTCCCTCCCGCGCTCTCTCGTGGGGCTGGGTGGGAATGAGTTGCGCCGGAGGAAAACCGGAGTTACCCACCTCCCCTCCGCCTTGGAAGACGGGAGACCGCTTGGGAGCCGGTGGGTCATGCCAAAGCTATATCTTCTTTGCCTGCGTCGGGAACAGTAAAGTAGGGGGAGCCTGCAGAAAGGGAACTCCTCCATCCCAGGAAATGCGCAATGGCCCTCTTCGGATAAGACGCTGCCTTCCCTCCCCTTCCGTCTTGCTGCACGTGGGAACGGGGCAAATGGGGCGAGGGGAGGGGAGGGGAATGTTAACTATTCCTGCCCTGTTTTGCTTTTGCGAAATCGGGAGCCGAATCCGCCAAGGGTCTTTTTTTCTGCAACATCCCATCGCTTCGCAGTTTTTGAGCGCTTCCTCAGTTGCTACTCCAAGCGTGCAGTTTCTGGGATCCGCAATTCCAACCGAGAGGATTCATTTAGTCGGTGGCAAAAGTAATTCCTCAGAAATCAGGGACGGGCGCGCGCACATACACACACACACACACACAAAATCAAGTTTCTCTCACTCTCTCCCTCTCTCTTTCTCTAGTGCAAGGCAAGCCGCCATCAGTAGATGGCACGCTCAGCCTTTCCTGATAGAAAGCTACTTTACTGTCTATTGAGATTCTCAGTCTCCATAGGCTGAAGTTGGTTGTCCCAAACCAGAACCCTTGCCTCCTTTTTCAGTAGACAAGTGGACTTTCTTGTTTTTTGCCTTTGAGGACGTTTATTTTTCTTCTCTAATATTTCTATTTAGTATTTCCAGTGTTAACACAAACAACAGTGGTGGCAGTGGACAGCCTTGTCTCGTTCCTTTTTGTATTTCAATAGATTCTGTCAATTCTCCATTTATCATTACTTTTGCTGTTTATGATATATAGCTTCTATGGTTTGAATAAATTTCCCCCCAAAGCCCATCTGTTTCAGTTGTAACAGCATAAATCGCCAATTCACATTGTCAAAGGTTTTCTGTGCATCTAAAAACATCAAAGCCACTTCCTTTCCAGGATGTACTAGCCAGAAACATCCTAGCTGCCAGGAAAAAAAGCCTAGAAACTAATGGATTGCGATTTCACTGAAATAGGGCTGGATAAAAATCTTGGTTTACGTAGGAAGAACCTGGCTAAAGAGAAATACACATAAAGCCTATGAAAAGAAAACAAATACACTACCTTCACAGGGAGGATACATGAGATGAGGGTGTGGCTAACTGATGAGGGTTTATAAGCCTGAAATAGATCTATCTTAGTCTCCCAATGGGCAGCAGAGGGTCTGCTGGCTGCCAGAAAAAAAGCCTAGAAACTAGTGGATTGTGATTTCACTGAACTAGGGCTGCATAAAAATCTTGGTTTACGTAGGAAGAACCTGGATGTTTCGCTCCTCATCCAAGAAGCTTCTTCAGCTCTGACTGGATGGTGAGGAATGGAAGGATTTATATTCCTTGCAGACAGCTGGACATTTGCATTCTTTTTAGGGAGTTGTTGTTGAGGCCACTTGGAGGGTTGCCTGTGTTGTCCTAAGGGTCACCTGAGTAGTGCAAGTGAGTGTGGAGCCTTCTTGGAATGGCTGAAAGCACTGTGTTGTGGAGCGGTGCTTTCTGCAGGATGTTTTCTGCCTGGTGACCCATTGTTTACGGAGTGCTCTGCCATGAACATTGTACTGATGAAGGAGAATTATTAGTAGCTCAGGGTTGACATGAGGGGTCCTTGGTGTTCTCTGAGCTTGGTTGTTTTCTTGCAGGGGTTTCATCACTCAACTAGACAAGGTAACATCAGTGCTGGCATCAGTGATGAATTTACCTAGTTGGGTAATGAAAAGTCTGAAAGAAAACAAACAAGTTCAGAGACCTCCAAGAACTCTATATTATACCATAGTCTAGTTCAGTGATGGCCAACCTTTTTGCTGTCGCAGGGCTGTGCCCACATCCATAATTCAATGTGCCTCGCCCCTGTGCATGCACTTGCCACCCCCGCGCTCCCCCCGCTTGTGGCACGCAATGGCTCTGTGGTTCCAGTAGGCCTATTTTTTGCCCTCCCTAGGCTCCAGAGGCTTTCTAGGAGCCTGGGGAGGGCGGAAACGGCCTTCCCCACCCCAATGGAGACCATACGGAGGCCAGAAATGGCCCATTTCCTGACTTCCGGTGGGCCCGAAAGGCCTGAAAATCAGCTAGCCAGCGCACACATGCGCACTGGAGCTGAGCTAGGGCAATGCTCGGGTGCCCACAGATATGGCTCCGCATGTCACCTGTGGCACATGTGCCATAGGTTCGCCATCACGGGTCCAATTAGTTGAATAGAGTAGTTCCATGATGGTGAACCTATGGCACCCATGCCCAAGGTGGCATGCAGAGCCATCTTTCCGGGCACACAAGCTGTCGCCCAACTCACCTGCAGCTGCACATGCACCCCAGCTGGTGTTTGGACCTCTGGTGAGCATGCATGTAATTTAGGGGACCCAGCTGGTCTTCTGAGCTTTCCTGCACATGCGATTGTGCATGCAGCGCACAGGGGTGCATGTGAAAGCCATGTGCAAGTGCAGATGGTACGATTGTGCACAGCGCACAGTGGAGGAGCCACAAGTTAGCGCGGATAGCATGCAAGCGCACACCTGTTCAGCACTCTGTGAGCCACCACTGGACTAGTTGAATGTGGTTTTCATAAGCTTTAGAGCTACAGTATATCCAGGCTGTTCACATGCTAAAAGCAGTGTGTGTGTGTGTGTGTGTGTGTGTGTGTGTGTGTGTGTGTGTGTATGTTAAGGAGTAAAGAAGGCTGAAGCAGTTGCAAATATTTCACTACAGCCATTTCTCTTCTTTGAAACCAGGTTGTCCAGTGAGGAAGAAAATTGGCTGAACTCATGGAGGCATTTGGTGTCTAGAAAAAACGCTTAGCTACAATTTTTGTACCTCTGGTCTAAGTGAACAGCATGGTACATCTTTTGTAGCTTCAGAACGATTGTTGTGCATTCAGGAATGAAGAGCATGTTTAATCAGCTGAAATTTTGGAGAAAACTGCTTTCTGCTAAATCAAGAACTTTAGGTCTTATTTGTCCAACTAGCCCAGAATTGCCTAAAGTAACTCTATTTTTACAACCTGATTTCTTTTGGTGAACTGACTGTGGTTATGGATTAACCTAGTTTTATGAATTCACATCAACCCAACTTTAGGCCAAGTCCGAATAATGTGGACGAGTTAAAACGTTGCCTTCTTCCAGGAAGTTTTTCACTTCTTCCGTCTGAAATTTCTTGCTATCTTCCATCTGACTTCTAACCAGACATTATCTTATATTAGCTTTTCAGAATCAGCCAATGTCATTTAGATGGTTGTCTTGAGGGGCTCATGACATGGACTTGTAACTTCTTAACTAACATACTTTGTATTTTAATTTGACTTATTTTTCTCTCTTTTAAAATGGAGGTAAGGGTTTATCATTACAGACTGGAATGTAGGAAAACTTTTTATCCGGGTGCTGTATGAATTGATTGATAGTGTATCAACCCACAAAGCATGACCTGACCTGCTCTCAAATTGCCAGAGACAAGGGAGATGCGAACCATGCAGCTGCATCAAGAAGCTGCTATCTCAGTCAAAATAAGGCACATTCCAACTAATAACGCGGGAGGAAGGAGAAACAGGATCAAGTGTCAGGCCTGGAAGCCATCTGTTTTTGTTGGATCTTCAGGCATGCCATGTTTATTGCTGTGGGAAACTGGGAAGGGGGATTGTATGGAGCCAGGGTGATATATAGTCATAACATTCCTTTCTCAGAGAGTCAAGGACATCTTGCCCTGCATCTAGGCACTTTTAACTGGGAGGCATCTCCAGTTGGGACTGTGCTTAGATTGGACCACATGATGGACATGTGGGTGATGGGCAGGAATTTGAACTTTCCTTTGGGTGGGGAAAACCTGGAAGCTTTCAGATTTGAGTTTCCCCAAACTCAAGTCTAGGACTTTTCTTTCGTTGGGGGTGTTACTTGGAACCCTGACAGCAAGAACCAAAGCGCAAATTAACTGAGGTCACGTTTGGCTCTACCTGGTCCAGCATGAAGCTCCTAATAAATAACTGGATTTCCTTTGAAGCTTGGCTTCAGATTCATGATTTAATTAGGGCATCTGTCAGAACCCTGACAGATGCCCTAATTAGCTCCTTGATGCAGCTAATTGCAGCTGCATCAAGGAGCTAGTATCTCAGTCAAAACAAGGCCCATTCCAACTGATATGAGCCGAGGTTGCCTTGGCAGAAACATTAGCTCAGTTTTCATTTAGCTACCGGGAGGGGGGGGGGAAACGGGACATTTGAACGCTATGGTTGAGTAGTACCTGAGGTGTTAGGTGAACTATCAGCAGTCCAATTGGGCTGACCTCTTGCCTTTCACCGGGGTCGCGTACAATAATGCTGTTCACAGTAGCATGGGACTAATTCCTTTCAAAATAGTGGACTTCATCCCAATGCCAGAATACCTATTGGGAGATCCTACTTTATCAGAGTATAATAAATTGCTTTTAAATGATCTTCCAACTTGGTTACTTATTGGAAAAGGTAAATTGAGGCAGAACCGGGGGTCAGATTTGGCCATCACCCTCTTGGCTATTCCTAAAAGTCCAAAATGGAGTTTTATGACTGAGCTCACCCAGGGCCTGCGAAATGTGGCCCACCAATTCCAGAATTTGAGAAATGAGAGGTCATTTAAAAACTAGCCTTGACAAAAATATGTTCCATGCATGCAAAAAATGTTGGTTTTTAAGAAACACCCACTTTTTCTTTTAGGACAAAAAAACCAGATTTCTGAATGAGGAATAAGAGTTTATAAGCTATGAAAATTACAATGTAAAATTAGATGCTTATAAAATCATAGATATAAAAATGCTAGCATTTTATTGCTAAATCAAATAATACTACACTCTCACTAGCTACTACTGTCTTAACCTTTTATGAATGAATGTCTTCATTCACGATGCATGAATGATTTCACACATGAAAAACCTCCACTGAGAACTTAGATGCATGTTAGAAATTGTGCAACTATGGGTCAAATTGAATGGATACAACGATCTCTCTTCCTTCAGGCAAATCCACATTTGGTGAATTACTTCCTAATGCCACATACGTTTGCCAAATAATGCACACAAGTGTTTCTCGTCTACGTGGATTGTCGATGTGGATTGTCACAATTTCTGGACTGTAGTGTTTCAAACACGCTTGGAGAAAATATACTGGTGTACATTTGAAATTTGGCCAATCTTAAGAAGTGGAAGCCTGAAGGACAAAAATGCATTCACACCATGAATTATGTATCTTTAGTAAGCAGTCTACAATGTTCTTTCTAAAATGTTAGAAAGCATTATTATTTTTATTCTCTAGTTGTAACCGCACCAATAGTATCTGTGAGAGCTATATGACATCACACATGTCATGGTGCTTTACATGCAGTCCTCGATTTAAGACTATGCAGGTAGTCCTTGACTTATGTCCACAACTGAACCCAAAATTCCTGTTGCTAAGCAAGACAGTGGTTAAGTAAATTTTGCCCCATTTTATGACATTTCTTGCCACAGCTGTTAAGTGAATCACTGTAGTTGTTAAATTAGCAGCACGGTTAAGTGAATCTGGCTGCCCCATTGACTTTGCTTATCAGAAGATAACAAAAAGTGATCACACATGACTCCAGGAAACAGCATTGTCATAAATGTAAGTCAGTTGTCAAGCATCTGAATGTTGATCAACGTTCAGTCCATTGTGATTTTGAATGGTTACTAAATGAATAGTTGTATGTCAAGGACTACCTATACCAGAGTGTGAAACTTCTGTCATAAGTCAAGGACTACCTGGATGCAAATGATTTGAATGATGCAGTTGGTGCAAATGACAGAATTACAGCATGATGCTATAAACGTAGCTCCTAAACATGTCTCAGCGCTACACATTCATTTGGCTGGAATTATCCCTTAGGAGAAACCATAAGCAAACTTCATTTTGCCTGTTATTATCCAATAAACTATAGCTTTGCACATTTCTCCTGAGCAAAGACCAGCTGTTGGTCTGCCTTGTTTGACTTTCTCTACCAATTAGTCTTTGCAGTGGGCATAAATGGGGCATCTTTGAGATGGCAGCTGAATCAAAGCAGGAAACATTCCTGTTATAAGTGGGTTAGTGGGTTTTGTTTTGTTTTTTACATTATATAACACTCCTGACTTTTCTAACTATCCCAACCCCAAGTTTTCAGCAACAGAAATAACTATAGGGGAAAAATTCTCCTCAGAATATAAAGCCTGGTGTCTCGGGTGCATAGAATCCAGAAGCATTTGTAGAGAGGTCAAGACAATCAAGATGGTCACCCTGAACCCACGAGATGGCAGCTCTGCACTTTTTTTACATGCCTCTATAGAAAAGAGTCTTTAGAGCAGGGTGAGCAACTATGGTTCCTTTATGACCTGTAGACTTCAACTCTCAGAATTCCTGGCTCGGGAATTCTGGGAGTTGAAGTCCACGGGACGATAGTTGCCCATTCCTGTTTTAAAGCAAAGGTTAACCATTTCAATGGAGGCTTAATTCCAGGCCTTACTTCAGCCTTCACATCAAAGTTCAATCTGTTTTCTCTGCTGGCAAAGCAGCATTAAATTTGTCATCCGCAAACCGAGAACATAGAATATAGAATTGGAAGGGACCTTGGAGGTCTTCTAGTCCAACCCTTTGCTCAAGCAGGAAACCCTATACCAGTAATGGCGAACCTTTTTGGAACCGAGGGCCCAAACCGGCCCAATGCATGCACCAGAAAACCGGAAACCCAAAGACCACTGGTCTTTGTGCAGTGGTCTTTGGTGCAGTGGTCTTTGTGCAGTGGTCAGTGCTCATGTGCATGCCAGCCACCTGGTCTTTGGGTTTCTGGCGCTCCTGCATGTGTGAAAACCAGCTGGCCAGCATGCGTGTGCATGCCGGAAATCAGAAGAGCAGCTGGCGATGACGTGCATGCCCACAAAGATGGCTCAGCGTGCCACCTCTCGCACGCATGCCATAGGTTCGCCATCATGGCCCTATACCATTACAGACGAATGGCTATCCGTAACGGAGACATACCTTGCATGCCTTTTCCAGTTTTGTTTTGTTTTTAACCCTCCGGTACCCTAAACTTTAGCATTATTAAATAATTAAATTGTGCAACTTGCTCTTTTTCCCAAAATATGTCTTTCCGTGCTGCAAAATTTGGATTTGGAATGGATATAAAACTGTAGCCTTGCTTTTAAATTACAGGCTGCTCTTTCACGCTGAAAAACTAGGCTAGAAGATAGAATTTTAGAAAGGTTTTGACCTTCCTAATGTGTGCTTTAAAACAGACCTTTATTTTTACTGTCTCATATTCCCAATATATAAATCACACTTCTACATAAGTAAGGTAAACAGGTTTTCTTGTTTCTGCAAGTCTACATGATTTCCTTTGGTCATAAGCCTCCCTTCCCACAGCCATATTTCATTTCCATGCATGCATAGAACATGAATGCTTCATGTAAACAGTGTTGTCACAAGGGGGCAGCAGATAATACTATAGCAATCACATGTTGCAGACAGATGGTTTGGACCATATTTAGCTAACATTATGTCACGTTCTCCCACATAGATCCGTCTATCAGAAGAAATAGGAAGGACAGGCCTGAAGATTGAGGTTAAACCTCAGAGGGCGGGGTAGACTGCAAAGCTGGTTCCTTCGTACGGGTCCGCTTCAGGGAGGGACCTTCTAACAAGAAAGACTCCTCCGCTTCAGAGGTTCGTTTTTGCACATCGGTGGTGGGTTCCAAACAAGTTGCTTTGTCCGTGGCCTGGAACACAAGCAAAGGAAGCTCTTAATCAATGTCTCTCAAGTTTGGCAACTCTGCACTGACTTCAACCACAGATAGCCCACTACTTATGACCTCAATTGGGTCCAAACTATCTGTTGTTAAGCGAAACATTTATTAAGTAAATTTTGCTCCATTATATGACCTTTCTTGCCCCATTTGGACACTGCAACCGTCATAAATATGAGTCTGTTGTCAAGCATCTGAATTTTGATCACGTGGCTCTAAGTATGTTGCAATGGCCATAAGTGTGAAAAACGGTCATAAGTCACTTTTCCCAGTGCTGTTGTAACTTCAAATGGTCAACAAATGAAATGTTGTAAGTCGAGGATTACCTGTACCAGAATTTCCCAGCCAGTCATCAAGTTTACCAGAGTTTAGTACCCTAATCTTAACACTCAACTCCAGTGATGGGCTGAAACTGTTTTAACAATCTGTGAGCGTGTGCTTTGCACACGTGCGCTGGCTTTGCACGCACATACGCCTAATGTGTTTGCGTGCAGCGTTCAATTTGAAACTCAGCTGCTTACCTTCTAAGGCAGCACCAGTAAGTAGAACAGCAGAGGCACAGAAATCAGCTGTGCGGCGTGAATCAGATGAGCCAGAGAGAACGAAATATAGGACAGGAGAGGGCGGGAAAGGGTGAGCGGACCCAGACACTGGCTGTAACTAACGGTTCGCCCAAACTGATCCAAACCGGCTGAATCCCACCCTGCTCAACTCATTGTCAAGGTTTCAAGCAATGAACCCAAACAATCCAGCAACTCTTGAGACTTTCGGCTTTCTCAACCGCTTTATTGAGTATGGCCTTTCAGCATTCTTGAAATGCCAATCAGCTCTTGCTATTTCCCACTCTTTCAGTATTAAAGAATAGACAGCTCCCTTCTTCCTTGTCAAAGGTCACATTGTCCAATTAGGTGTTCTGGTGTCTCTTTTGTAACCTCTTCCAGTCTCTGGCCACCACACGTTGGGATGACCTTGGTTCAATGGTGAAATGTAAAATTTGTTACTACCGGTTCTGTGGCTGTGGCTTGGGGGGGAGGGGGTAATATGACTGAATGGGCATGGCTGAAGAGATTGTTAAAAAAATGCTTTTAAAGCTTCTGAGGATCGTAACTGACTTGCCTGATCGGCAGAGTTTTTTCTTTTTTTTTAAACCTCGGCTGAAGAGGTTGTAGAAAAAATGCTTTTAAAAGTAAAAAAAAAAAAGCCTCTGATGATTGTGCGGCTCAGCTGGGCAATGGGGGGAGGCAGGGATTTTTGCTACCGGTTCTCCGAACCACCCACCTCCATTGCTACCGGATCGGGCGATCCAGTCCGAACCGGGAGCATTTCACTCCTGCCTTGGTTCCCACGAGATAGTAAGTTGTTAATGTCTGGCCTGACATTCCAGAGCTCCCTCCTTCCCCCCCCCCCCAACCCACCCCAAAGTGTATCAAGCTGAAAAATAGAGAAAATGGCTCCGAGAGGCCCAATCCATTTCAAAGTTGACAGTCACCTTCTATCTCAGATTTTCCAGCCTAAACATGTCTCTCAGATAAAGGGGAAAACCAAAACATTGTGCTTGAAATCTGATTCCACATTTGTGCATCTCAAATATTCAGAAATTCTGCTTTGGAAATTCTGTGCGAAGGGATTCTATTTTTTATTTTTTTTTTACAGGAAAACAAGTTAAATCCTGAACCTGCAATTCTGGGCCATGGGCATACAAATAGTCGTCAACTTATAACCATTTGTTTAGTGACTATTCACTAAGAGCCATGGTGGCGGAGTGGTTAGAAGGCAGTACTGCAAGGCTAACTCACTGCTCGCTCCAGGAGTTTGATCCTGACCAGCTCAATGTTGATTCAGACTTCTATCCTTCTGAGGTCAGTGAAATGAGAATCCAGATTGTTGCGGACAATATGCTGACTCTGTAAACTGCTTAGAGAGGGCTGGAAAGCAGTATATAAGTCTGTTGTGGCCTGCCAGCGGCCTGCACGGATTGTGGCTGATCCCAACGACGAGGAGGCTGGTGTGGTGTCGCGCCAGGAGCCTGTGCAGCCGGCGCTCAAGTCGGACAGCGAAGAGGATGAAAAGGAGGTGGTGCTAGAGGCAGAGACTCAGCCAGGGCCTTCAGAACTTCCAGAGGCTCCTTCAAGTGAAGAGAGTGAGGTGGAGGAGTCTCTTCTCAATGCTCGAGCACGCAGGGCTGCCAAAAGGCAGGAGTGGCTACTCAGGAGGAGGTCTCCTCGAGAGTAAGGCTTGGGGCTAATTGGCCACTCCCTTAGCTTATTTAAGTTCACACTCAGCTGGCAAATGTTGCTGGAAACAACGTTTGGTCCTAAGCAGAGCATTTGAGAGTGAGTTTTTCGTTATAACTTGGTTTCTGGGCTGATTGCCAACCCTTGTCGAACTTTGTTTAATCTCTGTAATTCATAGCAGGCTGATAAGGACATTTGTGGTTAAAGCCTGCATTTTGAAAGGGGTCTGTTTGTATTAAACAGAGTTTTTGGAGCTGTGTGCGTGTGCTACACTTCTTGGGACCCATAGCTGGGACAGAACAAAGTCTAAGCACTATTGCTGTTGCTATTTAAAGTTACAACAGCGCTGAAAAAAGTGACATATGACTGTTTTTCACACGTGCACCTTCCCCATGGACACGTGATCAAAATTCAAATGCTTGGCAAACAGCATGCATTTATGACGGTTGCACTGTCCCAGGGTCATATGATCCCCTTTTGTGGCCTTCAGACAAGCGAAGCCAATGAGAAAGCCAGATTCACTTCACAACCGTATTGTTGACCTAAAAACTGTAGTGATTCGCTTAACTGTGGCAAGAAAGATCAAAAAATGGGGCAAAACTCACTTGCTTAGCAACAGAAAATGGGCTCAATTGTGTCATAAACTGAGGGCTATCCATACGCCTATAAGCATGTTGTATTAAATTCAAGAGGGCACTAAAAGGTTTTAAAGCTCCCAAGTGATAGATCCCATTGACCATTTTTAAATATATTTTTTTTTCTTTCTAAAAAATAGTTTTTAATTGTTAAAATTTTAGGATACAAAAGAAAGTAAGAAAATGGTTAAGACAAAACAAAGAACACTGTATTTGGACGACACCTGATCAGGGATGGAGATTGCTTCATTGTGAATAGAAGTTTCTGATAGCATTTTGTTCATAATAGTTTCCTCATTTTCACACATTAAAAAAGGGGTGATGTTTTGTTTCCATGGTGATGGCCATCTTGAATTTGTCGACTTCCTGCCCCCTCCCCCAGAATCCTCAGCTTTTTTCCACAATCAGCACAATCACCTGGAAATCAGACGTCTTGTGTTCTGGTTCTTCTTTGCTAAGCTTGGGAGGATCGTCGGTTCCCTCAAGGAGCACCCCAGAATCTGTAGGCGGAAAAGGAATCAATCAAAAAAGGCAAATCCCGGCAGATTTTCTGAAAAATGTTGCTTTTCTTTCCCCTGTCCTTACAAACATCCATCCTCAAAATTTACTTTTTGTAGATTTGGGGGGAAGAGATTTATGCTAAGGTTCAAAACTGAAAATTTAGCTAATCAATAGAAAAATTGGATAGGATAACACAACGAGAAAGAGAAGCTTAAATATAGCTGTGGCACAATATAGAATTTTATCAGAGCATAACTGCAGTTCTCACTAAGTGTTAAAAATTGCAAGAACTTCTAGAAGAAGGGAAAATGAGTTACAAGTTGTTGACTTATGACCAGAGATGGTATTCAGCCGGTTCGGACTGGTTCGCCCGAACTGGTAGCGGAAATTACAGGTGGGCCTGTCACCCATCCACCCCAGCTCTGTACCATCCTATATAGGCACATTTTTGAGGCCCGGCGCATGCGCGGAAGGCACACGCATGAGCAAAGCACATGCGGAAGGCCAGGCACATGCATGGAAGGAAGGCATGTGTGCAGGAAGCAAGCATGCATGCCAATAGTGGATTTCAAAAATTTTTACTACTGGTTCTGTGGGCGTGGCTTGGTGGGCATGGCATTACTTGGTGGGCACGGTTTGGTGGGCATGGCAGGGGAAGGATACTGTAAAATATCCATTCCCTCCCTAATCCAGGGGAAGGTTACTGCAAAATCCCCATTTCTTCCCAATCAGCTGGGACTTGGGAGGCAGAGAATAGATGGGGGCGGGGCCAGTCAGCATTTTTACTACCGGTTCTCTGAACTACTCAAAATTTCCACTACCGTTTTCCAGAACTGGTTAGAACCTGCTGAAACCCACCTCTGGTGTACATGCACGGTGAACTGGTAGTATACAATGAGAAACCCACCGCTGCTTACATCCATTCACTTACTGGCTATTCCAAGTTACAATGGCACTGAAAAAAGTGACTTAAGACTACTCCTCACACTTTAGAGCAGTGTTTCTCAACCTCGGCCACTTGAAGATGTGTGGACTTCAACTCCCAGAATTCCCCACCGAGGATTGCTGGCTGGGGAATTCTGGGAGTTGAAGTCCGCACATCTTCAAGTGGTTGAGGATGAGAAACACTGCTTTAGAGGGTATCTGTGGTCACATGATCCAAACTCAGGTGCTTAGCAACCAGTATTTACAAGGGTTGCCGGTCATGTGATCATCATCTGTGACTTTCCCAACTGGCCTCTGACAAGCAAAGTCAATAAAGAAAGCTAGATTTGCTTAACGATCACAGCAGACAAATTGGGCGTGCCTTACTAAAACAATTTTGATGGGCGTTCCTGGCTCAATTACAGTCAAATGCCAATGAATACCAGTACACAGAAAAGCCCCAATTTCCCAAAATATCATACCAGTTTTTCATATACAGGAGGTTTTCTGGGCTTTCTGCATATAGAACTCCAGAAACAGGCAAACAAGGGCACAAATTTTAGAAGCAAATAATCCTTTTTACCTAAAGCTAAAGACAGCAATGGAAAATTAGTCAGACCAGAGATTTTAAAAAATGGAGAAATGGATTGTGAAAAGATCAGAATTTGCCGAGATGGCAAAGATAACTACTGGGTTAGAGAAAAGAAACAACGAAGACTTTTTTTAAAAGGCTGGAAACCATCTAGCAATTTTCTGTTGAAAGGAGAAAATAAAATGATATGACGATTTATGACTTTGAAGATGGAAAAAATGTGGATTTAAGTGCCGGGACTGAAGGAATTTGTATAGCATCCAAGAAGGAGGAAGAGAGGTGATAAGATTGTAAAGATCTATTGAAAAGAAGATGAGAGGTTATTTCATTTCATACCTTTTTTTTCTTTTAATTATGCGCTTTTAAAAATGGCTTCTTTCTCTTTCTTTAGATATTTTTTTGCTTTGGGTACAATTCTCAATACAAATAAAAATATTTTTAAAAAGTGACCAGGGATCCAATAAACAAGGGACAAGAATAAAACATGATTGAACACAGAGTTTGAAGCACAGCAAGGAAAACAGCTGAGCTGAGGTTTGAAAAGTTGCTTTTGAGAGGGAGGACACTAAGTAAGCCAAACTGAACCATTGCTACGCCCAAATTCCTGGGGTTAGGGGAATGAGGCTATTCCCCTGCTAGCCTCATTTGGAAAAGCAGGGATATCAACTTGGTGACCAAACATAGGTTAGTCCACTCTATTGTGTTCCCCGTAGCTACCTATGGTTATGAATCTTGCTTAAAAAAGCAAGATGGGAAGAAAATCAACTTACCGTATTTTTCAGAGTATAAGACTCACATTAGTTTTTGGGGTGGAAAACAAGGGGAAAAAATCTGCCTCTTCCTACCAGCATCCAACGGTATTCACCTGGCTAGCTTCCTTGCAGCAAATAGCAAACAGCCTGGTCAGCTTTAGCACATTACCATAGCCTGATTCAGCACAAGCAGCTGATTGGCAGGTGGATTGGCCTCCTGAAATACCGCCAATCAGCTGTTCCAGGCTGCAAGGATTGCCAGAGCCCATCTCCACCTCCGTGTGTCTTATTTTTGGCCTCCACATATCACATTTTTGGCCTCCGCATGTCCCATCTTCACCATTGCCACCACCACCAATCCCCGCCACCTGGAATCAGCTGAAAATGCAACGCACAGAGGCCAAAAACGGGGTGTGCGGAGATTGAAAACGTGGCGCACGGAGGCCGAAAATGGCTGAAGGGTAGGGGCCAGAGGATGGGAAGGGCTTCAGCAACATTCGGTGTTGCACCGCAATTTTCACCCACTTTTGGGGGGAGGAAATATGTCTTATACTCCAAAACGCACAATATTTGAGCTAAGGTGCTGGAGAAAGCTATTGCATATTCCTTGGACAGCAAAGGTGACTAATAGGGAAATATTGAAGCCTATAACACACCAGGCATGTCAATAGAAGGCCAAATCATGAAACTGATCTCACTTATTTTGCCCATGTCATACAGGGGAATTCCCTAGAGAAAGCAATTTTATTTGGAAGAGTTACGGTAAAAGGAAACCAGGAAGTCAAGGAACATGGTGGCTGGATTACCATCAAAGCTAACAACAGAAAGAGCATAGAAAACTCAAAGAACTGGTGTAAGATTGGAAGACATGGAGAGACCTGGCCCACAGAATTGTCAAGAGTTGAACATGATTGAAAAGATAATAACCTCATCTATCCTCCGGAGCTCAGCCTTATTATTTTTTTTAATTTGATTTATATGCCACCCTTCTCCAGAGACTCAGGGCAGCTTACAATGCGTTAAGCAGTAGCCTTCATACTTTTGTATATTTTACAAAGTCAACTTATTGCCCCCACAAACTGGGTCCTCAATTTACCTACCTTAGAAAGGATGGAAGGCTGAGTCAACCTTGAGCCTGGAATTGGAACTTACTAATTGCAGACAGCTGGAGTTAAATTACAGTGCATTAGTCTGCTGAGCTATTCCAGGTCTTGCAATGGGCCTTCAAAGCATGGGCCTTCAAAGCATGATTCTAACAGTTAACAGAGCTGGAAGGGACCTTGGAGGTCATCTAGTCCAACCTCCTGCTCACGCAGAAGACCTGTACTAGGGATTTGAACCGCTAACCTGCTGACCTTTCTGATTGACCAGCTTAATGTCTTAGCCACTGAGCCACCTAGTCAGCCCTAGTCGGCTTGGGCGGGAATGATTGCTATCCGTGCATGTAGTCAGGGAATCCTGGGGGCTTGCTGGATCAGCCAGGATGGATCATTAGCTTCCAATCTTGGTCAAATCACCAGGACTACAGGTAGTCCTTGATTTACAACCGTTCATTGAGTGACTGTTCAAAGTTACAACAGCACTGAAAAAAGGTTACTTATGACCGTTTTTCATAGTTAACGACCATTGCAGCGTCCTCATAACCATGTGATCAAAATTTGGCTTCTTGGCAACTGGTTCATATTTATGACCTTTGCTATATACCAAGGTCGTGTGATCCCCTCTTGTGACCTCCTAAAAAAGCAAGGTCAATGGGGAAGCCAGATTCACTTAACAACCAGGTTACTCACTTATCAACTGCAGCAATTCACTTAACAATTGAGGCAAGAAAAGTCATAAAATGGGACAAAACTCACTCAACAAGTGTCTCACTTAACAACAGAAAGGTTGGGCTCAATTGTGGTCGTAAGTCGAGGACTACCGGTGTTGTCCCTAGATGCTCCCAGCTCTATATTTGCCTTGCAATGTAGACCACACAAGAAGCACACCCAGAAGTATTATTTTATACTAACTTTATTGTAAGGTTACTGTCGTGGTTCTGACTTAACGAATCCAAGCCAATCAGAACTCTGAGGCTAGAGACTTCCTCAAAGAACTTCTCTATTGGATATATCATATTGGCACAATCAAATGCAAAACCAACTCAAAGTATTTCCTGCTGTTTCAGTGGAAGAAATGGTATGAATGGCTGGAGGAGAGAGATAAAAGGAAGAGGAAAATTAAATAATGGTCAAAATAGGAGTTGAAGTATAATTGCTAATATGAGGAAATTTTATTAGAAATAAAAGCGGGTACATGGGTATTGTTATGTATATATGTAAATAAATAAATATTAGAAGTATATGTATAAAAGATACAGTGGAAATAAGGGAGGAAAAAGTGTATAAGTATGAAATTTTTGACTGATGTGAAACTGTTGAAACAGAAAAAGCTTTCTTTTTGTTTTAAAAAAAAGCTTTCTTTTTGTTTTTAAAAAAATGTTTAATAAAAAGAAAAAAGAAATAATTCTTTCCCCAACAGTCTCAGGTCACCCTGACCTTTGTTCTCATGAGAAAGACTTGTGTTGTGTCTAGCAAAGCATTTATCCTCCTTTCACTCACCCCACTCTGTGGCAACTGAGGAATAGAAAAATGGCTTCTGCCAAGTTTGATTCGAAGCTGACAGTTACATTAACAGAATCTTGCAAGTCTGAGTCAAAAAGTCAAAAAGAGGCCCGTGAAAATATTTACAGACCCCTCACATTCTGGACATAAACTGTTTCAACTCCTACCCTCAAAACGACACTATAGAGCACTGCACACCAGAACAACTAGACTAATGGTTCTCAACCTGGGGGTCGCGACCCCTTTGGGGGTCGAACGACCCTTTCATAGGGGTCGCCTAAGACCATCGGAAAACACATATTTTCAATGGTTTTAGGAATAATTTTATGATTGGGGGTCACCACAACATGAGGAACTGTATTAAAGGGTCGCGGCATTAGGAAGGTTGAGAACCACTGAACTAAACACAAGAACAGTTTTTTCCCAAACACCATCACTCTGCTAAACAAATAATTCCCTCAACACTGTCTAACTAATTACTAAGTCTGTACTACTATTAAACTTCTCATTGTTCCCACCACCCATCTCCTTCCACTTATGACTGTATGACTGTAACTTTGTTGCTGGTATCCTTACGATTTATATTGGTATTATTTCCTGATTGCTTATTTGTACCCTATGACTATAATTAAGTGTTGTACCTTATGATTCTTCATAAATGTATCTTTTCTTTTTATGTACACTGAGAGCGAATGCACCAAGACAAATTCCTTTGTGTCCAATCGCACTTGGCCAATAAAAAATTCTATTCTATTCTATTCTGTTCTGTTCTGTTCTGTTCTGTTCTGTTCTGTTCTGTTCTGTTCTGTTCTATTCTATTCTATTCTATTCTATTCTATTCTATTCTATTCTATTCTATTCTATTCTATTCTATTCTATTCTATTCTATTCTATTCTATTCTATTCTATTTTCTATTCTATTCTATTCTATTCTATTCTATCCTACCCTACCCTATCCTATCCTATCCTATCCTATCCTACAGCTCTCCCCCCTCGCCTTTACAATGAAAGTAACTAGGGAGGGTCCCTTCTGAGACATTTTTCACAGCCCCATTTATTCTGGAGACTCATCTGCCTGAAATCCAACATTTGCAAGGTTCTTTATCCTGTCTTCCAAAGGTATTAGACTCTACCTTAGAGTTTCTCAGTCTGGGCAACTTGAAGATGTGTGGATTTCAACTCCCAGAATTCCCCAGCCTGGAGAATTCTGTGAGTTGAAATCACACAAATCCTCAAACTTGCAAAGGCTAAGAAACCCTCCTCCTCCTCCCCTCCCTCTCATTCCTCTCCTCCTCTTCCTCTTCCTCCTCCTCCTCCTCTTCCTCCTCCAATAAATCCAGCAAGATCATAACACAAGACAGTGTGGGCTGTTGCTTAATGCCACAAGATCTCTCCCCCAGATGAACCTACCTCCCTCTTGCCCCAAAAGAGGGGGCTGCAAGTCTTCGGTCTTCAGGTCTCCTAAGGGGGTGGGAGTCACCGTCTGGCTTCGATCCGGGGTAGGTGTGGGGCTGGTGTCACCTCCTTTCAGCAGGGACGTCTCCGAAAGCGAACTCTGGTTGCTGTTCTCATCTGGTGGGAAACAGAGACAGGACATAAACTGGAAACTGGGAATGTTTTTTTGATCACTGCGTGGAGACTCCAGATCCAGTGGCGGTGTACATTGATGTCTTATGAGGGTCTGAGTGTCCACTGATGGAACCAAGAGGTGGAATGAGAAAAGGTGAAGCTCTGTTCCCAGCAGCTATGACTAGGTGAGGCAAACTGTAGATTAGAGGGACTGTTGCTAAGGAATACGGTTGCTAAGTGAGTTCTGCCCAATTTTACTACCTTTTTTTTGCCAACATTGGCAAGCAAATCACTGCATTGTCAAGTGAATCAGGCTATTGTTAAATGTCAGACCTGCCCCAGTTTGCTCTCCCAGGAAAGTAAAACTCATGAAGCAAAGGGACTTTTCCTGAAAGAAACTGGTTGCAGCAAAGTCAGGCAGGAATAAGGTGCTTCCGTGCAAAACAAATAAAACTCTTCTTTACAACTCCCAATCCCTCCCCCTCGTGACCAGCCCCCCCCCCCCCCTCAGTCAATGTGACGCCAATATGATGTTTTGAGAAGATGCCAGTATGATGTCTGGAGAAACTCTGTGGAGTGAAACTGATAACATTCCATCCTCGACTTTGGATATCCTGGTGTAAACCAGCTTGGTGATATGGTCTACTTCCATTGTCACTTCTCCCTCCTCATTTCTCACCATTAGATACACACGTGTGGATTGCCCCAAATGCCTCCTCCCTACCTCCCTTCTCCTTTGATGGCAGGAACCCAGCAAGGTGCCTTGCCGAAGATGAAGATCCTGATATTTAAGCAAATCTGGATTTCCATATTGACTTGACTTGTCGGAAGCCAGCTGGCAAGTTCGCAAATGACTGTCCGATGACCCCAGGACACTGCAATCATTGTAAATAAGTGCCAGTTGCCAAATACTCGAATTGATCACGTGACCATGGGGATCTTGCAATCATCATAAGTACAGGTTCTAAATTACCTTTTTTTGTGTGTGTGCCATTGTGACTTTGAACGGTCACTAAATAAATGATTGTAAGCCGAGGACTATCTATATCAGGGGTCTGCAACCTTAAACACTCAAAGAGCCATTTGGACCCGTTTCCCACACAAAAGAGAACAGCAGGGGCCACAAAACCCTTCCCGTGCCTGACTATTTCTTAAGCGGCCATAAAACTACCAAACTTCAGTGGTGGGTTTCAAAGTTTCTTACTACCAGTTCTGTGGGTGTGGCTTGGTGGGCGTTGCATGGGAAGGATGCTGTAAAATCTCCATTCCCACCCCACTCCAGGGGAAGGATACTCTAAAATCTCCATTCCCTTTCCAATCCAGGGGAAGGTTACTGCAAAATCCCAATTTCCTCCCAATCAGATGGGACTCGGAAGGCAGAAAATAGATGGGGGCAGGCGCAATCAGAATTTTTACTCCCGGTTCTCCGAACTACTCAAAATTTCTGCTACCGGTTCTCCAGAACTGGTCAGAACCTGCTAAAACCCCCTTCTGATGTAGTTGAATTAAATGTTCTGTTTTCTTCTGAAACTTTTTTCTTTTCTTGGATTTATCCATGATTGGCCTACTGAGGGTTGAAAAGCTCAATAAATCATGTGCTGGCGGGTGTCACACACTGGCGCATATTTTGAGTAACAGGGAGCCGCAGCAGAGGGGTGAAAGAGACACATGTGGCTCCAGAGTCGCAGGTTGCTGACCCCTGACCTATATTATAGAGGTCAGCTGGCTAAGAAATTCTGGGAGTTGAAAGCCACACCTCCTAGACGTGTGTTTGAGAAATACTGGGCAAAAGCATCTCTAATACTGTAGAGCAGGGGTCCTCAACCCTCAGTCCATGGACTGGTCTGCAGCATGCCGTTCAAAGTTACGACAACACTGAGAACGTGTTGATTGTTGTTCTGATTGTTTTCCACACTTACAACCATTGCAGCATTCCCATAGTCACGTGATCAAAATTCAGATGCTCGGCAACAGTTCATATTTATGACGGTGGCAGTGTCCCGAGGTCATTTTGCGATCTTTTGACAAGCAAAGTCGATGGGAAAGCCAGATTAAATTTAACAACTATATTGCTAACTTAACATCTGCACTTAACAACTGTGGCAAGAAAGGTCACAAAATGGGTCAAAACTCACTTAACAATTCACTTTAGCAAATTTCGGGGTCTATTGTGGTTGTAAGTCAAGGATCATCTGTATCCTCTGTAGGGAGGGCCCAAGATGCCAGATTTTACAAGGCCCTTGTAAAATAATACTGTTTCCCCGAAAATAAGACCCAACTGGAAAATAAGCCCTAGCATGATTTTTCAGGATGCTGGTACTATAAGCCCTATCCCCAAAAATAAGCCCCAGTTAAAATCATGAACCAGACAGAGGCATTTAGTACTGTATTTCTCCCCAAAATAAGACCTAACCAGAAAATAAGCCATAATGCATCTTTTGGAGCAAAAATTAATATAACACCCAGACTTATTTTGGGGGAAACACAGTAGAAAATATTCTTTTCTTTTCCCTTTCATGTCCCAAAATATACCATTCAGGTCCAACATAAGCAGAGCAGGATTGCTTCGAGAAAACCTTCTCTCCTTGGTGAGCTGTTGCTCTTTGCTACTTCCCAGTTGTCTTTTTTCCTGCAACAGAAGAGAGGGAAACAAATAAGTAAAACTAAAAGTGCTAAAGGCAAAAGTCCTTCATGAGAAACCAGGCAGCTTTTTTCTCACCTCGTCCCGAGGGTCCATAATAGGTACCCACTTGTAGATCCGTAAAGAGGTGTCTCCTACCGTCACCCAACGCTTTTCCCTAGAAAGAGAAAAATGGCAGGATAAAATGGGAAAGCTTGCATGAATTCTCCACTTGCGAGCTGTGGAGGTGTTGGGCTGAAAAAGTAAAAACTTCTCTGAACTGAGATTTTTTAAAAAGATAAAGATTTCCACTCTCCAGTTGTTTCTGATTGGGGGGGGGGGGAGGGGGTGATGCTCATTTCTGTTTCTAGCCAAAGGAGCCACAATTGTCCTAAGAGACTCCTAGCATCACGTGGCCAGCATGACTATACACTGAGGTGCACAGAGCACTGTTACTTTTCCACCAAAGTGGTACCTGTTCATCTACTCGCATTTGCATGGTTTTGAACTGCTAAGCGAGCAGGAGCTGTGGCAAGAATGGAGCTCATCCCATCACGCAGTGCTTGGATCTTGAACTGCCAACTTTCCGGTCAACAAATCCAGCATCTTAACTGCTGATAAATTTATGGATGCAACCCAGGGGTGGGTTCTACTTACCTTTACTACCAATTTGCAACGGGATGCGCCGATCGCTGATGACGACATCCGGGACAGTGGGCGGGGCCTCCCACCAGTTTTACTAACGGTTCTTGCAAACCAGTCCGAACCAGGGGCAACCTACCACTGATGCAACCATATAGTACTCTCAGAATGAAGTCTTTCTCCTATTTTTGCCTTCTTGCAGAAAGTTTTTCTCCCAGACTAGCCTAGATTCCTGTGATTTTCTAGTGGAATCCTATTCATTCACTAACCAAATATAACCATGTTTAGCTTCTGGACTTTGATACAGAGTATTGCGATTTCTTTGGGGTGTTGTAAAATATTATCCTAATGTTATGTGGCTTTCCCAACAGTATTTAATCCTCTTCCATCTATCTTGATTTTCCAATATCTTTCTGACAATCCAAGGATAGTCTGGTAAGATATCTTTCCAGGGAGAAAATGAACCTGATCAACACTCTGTGTCAATGTTTTTCAAACTTGGCAACTTGGAGACATATGGACTTCAACTCCCAGAATTCCCCGGCCAGCCTACTAGGGACTGAAGACTAAAACATGAAGACCGGTTGCAGGAACTAAATATGTCTTGTAGCTTCATGAAGAGGAGGAATAAGGGTGACATGATAGCAGTGTTACAATATCTAAAGGGCTGCCAAAAACAATAAGAAGTCAACCTATTCTATAAAGCACTTGAAGGCAGGACAAGAATCAATGGACGGAAACTGATCCAGCAACGTAGAACTAAGGATGAATTTCCTGACCGTGAGAACAACTGATCAGTGGGATGGCTTGTCTCCAGAAGTTGTGGGTGCTCCATCATCGGAGGTTTTTAAGAAGAGATTGGACAGCCATTTGTCTGAAATGGTATCAAATCTCCTCCTTGAGCAGGGGATTGGATTAGAAGACCTCAACGGTCTCTTCCAACTCTCTTATTCTAGGAGTTGAAATTCATGTCTTCAAGCTACCAAGGTTGAAAAACACTTCTGTATATCAACTTCATGGCCTATCCTCTTATTCCTTTAGCTTTCTTTCCTCTCTCTCTTCTCCCTGACAACCTATCTATGTCTTCATAGGTCACATGAAATCATGACAAAGCTGAAGATTGCATTTAGCAGAAAGCAGAATCAAACCATTTTGATAATTTCAGATTCAATAGAAACAAAAAAGCAGCCGGACTATATTTTCCCATATCGGAAAAGCCGCTGGCTTTCAAACCGTTAAGTAGCTGCAGCCTCTGGTGTGACGATTTGATGAGGAAAGGGGAAGGATCAAGCAAGACAAAATTACCCAATATATAACATCAGGCACTTGGATCCGCTGCTCTGGTGGAAAAGGGAGAAAGTGGAACCATTTCCAGAAATCCCTTCCAGGAACATTTGGCCAGCTCATCTGGGGTGCAACCATCCTACCCCATCTTCCTGGGCAGATAGCACTGAGATCAAAGTCATAGAAAAACACCTGACGATCCAAATTGCTTTCAGCAAGCCTTCCAAACTATCTAGATTAGTGTTTTACATCCTTGGCAGGTGGACATCATCTCCCAGAATTCCTCAGCCAGCATGGTTGGCTGGGGAATTCTGGGAATTGAAGTCTCCCTGTCTTAAAATTGCCATGGTTGAGAAACACTGATCTAGAAGTACACATGCCGTGTAGACGTGGTGGAAAGACCCATAATCAGTGGTGGGTTGCTTCCAGTTCTGTCCAGTTCTTGCAAACCGGTCGTAAAAGCAGCAGGAGGCTCCACCCACTCGCCTGGACATCATAATGGATGATCTGCGCATGCGTAGAAGCACATGCGCGAAGCAAGCACACGCATATGCTCCTGTTGCAAACCGGTAGTAAAGGTAATAGAACCCACCCAGTGGTGGGTTGCCCCCAGTTCGCACCGGTTCTGTAGAACCAGTAGTAAAACCTGCAGGAGGCTCCGCCCACCGAACGCATCTGTGCAGGCGCTTCTGAGCAAAGCAAGCGCACACACGCACGAGCAAAACAAACTCGCACGTGTGACTCCATTGCAAACTGGTAGTAAAGATAAATAGAACCCACCCCTGCCCATA
The DNA here is from genome assembly GCA_038048745.1 of Coluber constrictor foxii. NCBI lineage: Eukaryota > Metazoa > Chordata > Lepidosauria > Squamata > Colubridae > Coluber > Coluber constrictor. The sequence goes on from CM075961.1 coordinate 51,576,337, forward strand.
ATCAGCACCCCAAAACCAGCAGTCGTTTCCCTCCAAAACAGGCCTTTGTGGTACCCTCCAAATGTTTTGAGATCACCCATCCTGTGCCAGCCTGGAACCCTCCTAAACACAGTCAGATCTGCATGGGACAACCTGTGCCTTTCTTACCAAAGTTCTCCCCTCCGGTTACCCCCCCCCCTCCCCAAATTGTGCTCACCATCTCCGGACATGCTCAATAGCAGCCATCACTTTCTTGATGTCATCTTTTGCCCGGCTCCTCGTCTCGGCTCGAATGGCACGTCCTGACATGAGATCAGAAGTTTGGAGAGTTGGGAAGCTGCGATGGATGGAGTGAGCAGACAATCGGGAGCTTTCTCTCTGAGCTGTTAGTTCTGAGTTGTGCTCTTTTGTTCTCTTTATCCCATTTCTCTCCCTCTTTCTTTCTTTGATTGGTTTCTCTGCACCCCCTATCTTCTTTTGCTCACAGTGATGATTGGATGCTGGGAAGATTATGAATTCACACCCCCTTTGCTCTTAATCCATCAAATTTTGCCCGCCACTTGTCTCTGTTGTGCCATCCATCAATCTTCCTGCATCAGTTTATTCCAGTTGTTGTTGTTTTTTTTCCTCTCTGCCCTTATTTTCTAATGTGTTTTTTCCCCCTTCTCTCTATCCCTGTCTTTCTTATCTCAGCCTTCATATACTTCTTCCCTCTGTTGGGTCTCCACCATTCTTCCTGTCTCTGTTCGGCTTCTTTAGCTTTTCTCCTTTTGCCCGAAAAAAGGAAGAGGAGAAAGGAGGGGTAAAAAAACAAACGGAAAAAAAGCAGTTCGCAAACGGAAGAACTATAATATAGTTCTTTTCAGGTTGCTTTTTTTAAAAATAAATAGATATTTCAAACTTCGTGAGCGCCCTCTAGTGACTGGGAGAACTGGAAAGTGTACAGAGGAACACAAAGTTGGTCTGGTGTGTTGAGAAACGGTGGGAAGTTAGCAAAACAGGAGAACAATCAGGATTTTTTAAAAAAATGTAAATCAATGCAAGGAGATTATTTTACATTATAATCTTCCTTGGGGATCCAAAGAGATGACACGCCGGTATTTGAGCTGCATGCTTTATGGGAAAATTCACTATGGGTATTAAATTATATTTATTAGAACAGAATGAGCAATGAGCAATATAGCAAAATAATTCAGTGTTCTTACCATCCAAGGGTGGGGAGGATCTTCTTTGGGCAAACCTGTATATTATTATTTTAAAGTCAAAATGATAAAATGATTGCTTGTTATACATATCTAGCCAGGTGTCCCTGACTATAAAAATATTTTTTTTAGAAAAACAAGAAAGAAGAAAATAAGAAGAAAGGATAACCAGGGCAAGTTAGCCCATAATTTGGAAGTTGGCCTGACGTTTATCTGATGCTGTGCTAGTCATTTCCTACTTTCTTTCGGTCAAAAACATACAACCTTTGTTAGTTTGAGGATCTTCCACCAATACTGGGTGGGTCCAGGGCCAAATCTGGAAAGCTGACTTGACTTACAACCACAATTGAACCCCAAATCTCTGATGCTAAGCAAGACAGTTATTAAGCAAGACAATTACTAAGCAAGATAGTTATTGAGTTTTGCCCCATTTTGCGACCTTTCTTGTATAGTTGTTAGATGAATCACAACAATTAATAAATTAGTAACATGGTTAAGTGAATCTGGCTTCCCCATTGACTTTGCTTGTCAGAAAATGATAAAAGGCGATCACATGACCCCAGAACACCAATTGTCACAAATACATACCAGTTACCAAGTGTCCAAATTTTGACCATGGGACCATGGGAATGAATGCTGCAATAGTCGTAAGTGTGAAAAATGGTCATAAGTTACTGCATAAGTTATTGCCGCTATAGCAATAGCCATGGTGGTTAGAGTGCAGTACTGCAGGCTACTTCTGCTGATTGCCGGCTGCCTGCAATTTGGCAGTTCAAATCTCACCAGGCTCAAGGTTGATTCAGCCTTCCATCCTTCCAAGGCGGGTAAAATGAGGACCCAAATTGTTGGGGGCAATAGGCTGATAAGTCTTAGTGCTATTGCTGTTGCTAATAGCACTTTGAATGACATAACGCTCTACAGTGCTTTACAGTGCTCTCTGAATGGCTTGTAGTGTTAGCATCTTGCCCCTAACAATCTGGGTCCACCTTGGAAAGATGAGCCAACCTTTAGCCGGTCAGGATTGAACTCTGGCTGCAGGCAGAGTGTGCCTGCAATATCGCATTGTAACCATTACGCCAACACAATGCCAATACAATTTCGAATGTTCACTAAACAAATGGTTGTATTTGGACTACCTGTACTTGAGGACTTTTAATGGACGAAGTGGGTGCCTTAAGTGTCTGAGATTCAGTATTTTGTCTTGTAAAGCTTTCCAAGCTCCAAAAATGTGACATAGGTCCCCATTTTTCCCCTCCCTGTTGAAATAGTCTGAGGAATACAAAGGTTGGATACCAGTGGTGAAATTCTAAAATTTTCTCTACCTGTTCTGTGGGCGTGGCTTGGTAGGCATGGCTTGGGGGTCATGTGACCGGGAAAACCAACTATCACACTTTACCCAAAAATAACACAAAAGCTAGACAACTGACTCACACACAATACAAAAGCAGCTGGGCTTCACGCAAAATGGCCTTTGCAACAAGCAGGAACCTCACAGAGTCACACAGTGCTCAAAAACAAACTATCACACTTTACACAAAAATACTGGATCGGGTGAATAGGTAGTACAAAAATGGTTTAAAAAGTTTTTTTAAAAAAAGTTCCAACAATCATGCGGCACAGCTGATTGTCACAGCTGATCGTTGGAACCTCTTTTTTTTTAACTTTTTTTAGCATTTTTTTACTACCTATTCACCCGAACCAGTAATGCTTTCAAAAAGTTTTTTTAAAATTCTAACTATCAGCTGTGCCACGCGATTATCGGAACTTTTTTTTTACTTTTTAAAACATTTTTTTAGTACCAGTTCAGACGAACCGGCCAGAACCAGTAGCATTTCACCCCTGGTGGATACGTGAGATCCTTTTTGTACCACAGTCTTAAGTTTCTTTTGAGGGATTCCCCTTGTCTTCCTAGCCCTAGGCTTTTACTATAAGATTCAGATCAACTGCTTACTACAGGTAGTCCTCAACTTACGACCACAACGGAGTCCAAAATTTATGTTGCTAAGTGAGAAATTTGTCAAGTGAATCTGGTTTCCCCATTAACTTTGCTTGTCAGAAGGTTGCAAAAGGGGATCACATGACCCAGGAACACTGCCACTTGTCGTAAATGTGAGTCAGTAGCCAAGCATCTGAATTTTGACCATGTGTCCATGGGGATGCTGCAACAATCATAAGTTGAGGATTATCTGTATATCTAAGGGAGAGATTGAATGTGATGCTGAAATCCTCAATTCTTCAGTTTGGGACAATCTTAGGTTCAAAATAATTCAGCTAAACTCTTAGATGAACTTCCTCGCATCCCCGAATGTGTGAAATGTACATCAGAGTGTTGGAAGAAACACCCTTCTAGGTTCTGCTCCAAGTGGGGAAGAAGACACTGGAAACATGGAGACTGCTGGGAAAGATGGTTTAATGGTGGACAGGATCACAGGGCTTAAGTTCCTGAACAGAAAAGGAAGGGCAGATACAGGGAGTTTTCGGGTTTTATGCTCTCTCTGGCTTTGAACTTCCTGGGGCCCAGAAAGAGTATCCTGATTGGTTGTCAGATGCTTCCCAAGTCACATGCTTCCCAGGTCACATGTGGTGAGTTTCTGCTGCTATTGTGTAGAGGGCTAATCCTATCTTGTTGGATCTTTGGCAATTCCTACTATGGCTCTGCCTGAAGGAGGTAGATCTTTTTATGTAGAATATACTGGCTCAGGCCTTAATGGCCCATTGACAAAGGTTGGGGGCAGGAAGATGGGAGCAGCTTCAAAACATGCTTATCCATTTCTCATCCAGGAAAATATAATATTCTGCCTCTAAAATATTCCATTCTTCTAGGACAGGGGTGGGTGCTAACCTCCTACAAGAGCAGACATATGCAAGATGATAACATTAAATTGGGTTCTGACCAGTGATGGGTTGCTCCCGATTCGGTCCGGTTCTATAGAGGAATTATTGAGTCTATCATCTTGAACCTCTATAACTGTCTGGTTTGGTTCTGCAACCCAACAAGACAGACACAGACTTCAGAGGAGAATTAGAACTGCAGAAAAAACAATTACTACCAACCTGCCTTCCATTGAGGACCTGTATACTGCATGAGTCAAAAAGTGGGCTGTGAAAATATCTATAGACCCCTCACATCCTAGACATAAATTCTTTCAACTCCTACCCTCAAAATGATGCTATAGAGCACTGCACACCAGAACAACTAGACACAAGGACAGTCTTTTCCTGAACACCATCATCCCGCTAAACAAATAATTCCCTCAACACTGTCAAACTATTTACTATGTCTGCATTACTATTAATCTTCTTGAGACAGATCAAATTCTGATGTTGGATTAAACATCAAATATTAGAGGCCTAAAACTTTGGCCAAGGCTGACTTTCCTCTTCTGTGTCGATAAAAGGTTGCTGGATTGACGAAGGTATTTGACGAAGGAACTTATCTATACAAGGGTGACTTGACCTAAAACAAATGCATCCTGTAATTCACTGTTTATTGCACCCCAAATGTCATGTATATCCCCAGATAACAAATGCTTCTTCCTTTATTACCCTTGAGGCATCTTCCTGTCCCTTATCTTCTTATGTTTTGTCTTGAGACACTTACCAGAGGACATGAATGTGTTAGTGGGTGTTTATTATTTCCTCTCCTCTTTGATCCTTGCAAACTGAGGAAGGTCAGTTTCTACGTGTTAAATGTAATGGTCTCTAATATGCATATGTAGTTGGATGGTATAAATACTTGTCACAAAAGACCCTTCGGGGTTCAAACTTTTGTTTGCCTTCGGGCTGTTTGAACCGTGCACAATAAACTCTTTCCTGCATTGAAGAGCTTGGCCTGGTATCGTGTCTTTTTCCTGTAACAGCTGGCGACCGCGGCAGAACCAGGTACAAGGCGATATTTCGCTGAGGGCCATTTGACCCTCAGGACCATCGGGAAGTCGCTCCTGAACATTCTCCAGCGGCCACGGGGGTATATCTCCGGGAGACAGCAGCGGCAGCCCTGTGGGACCGACAGTGCTCTGATCGAATCCAAGAACCCTGCAGTGCAGGAAAGGAGATCTGAACAAACTCCTGGCCAGGAAGGTGAAGAGTAGAGATGTCTCAGGCAAGTATATAGTAAAGGTGTTGTACCTGCCTCACTTGTAGGCAGAAGAAGGGACTTGATCAATCCCTTGGACTCGGGGCAGAGACCCTAACAAAGTCCGTGTCAGGCTGTGTGGGTTGGGTAAGCCGTCACAGTTCTCGTTAGTGACCGTGAGTTCCAGGGCTACGAGTTGGCGGCAGTGTACTAGGATGGGGGGGGGCTCAAAGCATGTCCAACACTCTGTTGGTGTGCATGTTAAAAGGTTTTGATAATTATTTTAGCAACCCCTCATACCCAAGAGACCGATTAAAATTTCTACGCAGAAAAGTGTGGCCACAGATGGGGACTGGCTGGCCCCCTCCAGGGGTCTTTTAGGGAAGGAACAGTGGATAAATTGTGGGGAGTGTTAGTAGTAAATCAGGATAAATATCCTGATCAATTATCAATATATTGATCAGTGGGCAAGGGCTTTAACGGAAAAAGCTGAGGATTTGTTGCAATGTCAGGCGGAAATGGTTAGGATATGTGTATCCAGGGCAGGTAGGAAGAATAAGGGGGAGTGGGGTAAGCATGGGAAGACATCGGGTGGGGAGAGTGAAGGCTATACAGTATAACAAAAGGTGTTTATGGAGGATTCAGAGGATCTTGTTAGACCACCCCCTTATGCCCCAGTGTGGCCGCCCGTGCATCAGCAACAGCTGGGGGCTGCTGCGGGGAGCGGAGGAGGAAATCAGAGGCGTATGAGTGATCCTGGGGCGAAGTCAAAAGTAAAGAAGAATCATTCGCCTGAAGGTAGCAATAAGAATGAGGGAGAGGATGATGATGATGATGATTTAGGGGCTGTGGGAACTGTAGGTGGAGAAGATCAGGTGGGCATGAAAACTCGTGCGGCTACACCCAAGTTGAAGGCTGCTAAGCAAGATTTCTTAGCGCCTTTACGCCAAGTAGATCAGATAATAATGGATCCACAGGGGCAAGAGGGATATCGGCCCCTTTTTCAGTATGTGCCGTTTACCACTACTGATCTTTTAAACTGGAAACAGCATTATGGGCCACTAACTACCAAGCCTACTGAGATGGCAGATTTGATTCAAACTATTATGCAGACGCATAATCCAACGTGGCAGGATATACAACAGTTATTGAATACACTGTTGTCACCAGAAGAGAGAGGAAGGTGGAAGGCGGCCGTTAGAAAGTGTGTGAAAGCGAGTCTTCCTAATGAGGACAATGTTCAACATTCTCATTGTTCCCACCACCCATCTCCTTCCACTTATGACTGTATGACTGTAACTTTGTTGCTGGTATCCTTACAATTTATATTGATACTGTTTCCTGATTGCTTAGTTGTACCCTATGACTATCATTAAGTGTTGTACCTTATGATTCTTGATGAACGTATCTTTTCTTTTATGTATACTGAGAACATATGCACCAAGACAAATTCCTTGTGTGTCCAATCACACTTGGCCAATAAAAAATTCTATTCTATTCTATTCTATTCTATTCTATTCTATTCTATTCTATTCTATTCTATTCTATTCTATTCTATTCCATTCCATTCCATTCCATTCCATTCCATTCCATTCCATTCCATTCTATTCTATTCTATTCTATTCTATTCTATTCTATTCCATTCCATTCCATTCCATTCCATTCCATTCCATTCCATTCTATAGAGCCGGTAGTAAAACCGGCAGGAGGTTCTGCTCATCCGCCACGACATCATCCTAGGTGATCTGCGCATGCACAGAAACTTGTGCGCGCCCGTTGCAAACCATTAGTAAAGGTAAGTAGAACCCACCCCTGGTTCTGACAACATGCTAAGCTTGACCATGTTGGGTAGTTTGTGCATCAGCAAAGTATGTGAACTTGCCCCTTTCTTTGCAGATTTATGATGTGTCCACTGCATTTGTAAAGCTGTTTTTAGGGTTTAGCATGACTTTGATCTCCACTCCCATATGTTCTTCCTTTGGAATCAGCCCTTTTTCACCCAGAACAAAACTTTTCTGGATTAATTGTCAGCAGAGGGCGCTGGTCATCCAGTTATTTTGCTAAACGGAAAAGAGATTCCTGATGGGGACAAAGGCATCATTGTAACTGTAACCTGAGTGTTTCTGGGTTTTTGCATGTTTTGAAGATACAATTGCAATCAAATCTGTCACTGGCCCTGATAAGAATAAACGAGTCTCCTTATCGAAGAACGAAACCGGAAGAAACACAACTTTCTTTGTATTACCAAAATAGAAACCAACTGGAATAGTGCTAATTAGCCAGCAGAATTGTCACAAAGTTCAATTCATTATTAAGTGTTAGAAGATCATTTCAATTTTAGATCTTTCCTAGTTGGCATAGAAAGATATTCTTCAAGACTTACCAGAAAACACACCCTGTTAACTCCTTGAGTGGAATGATCAGTGTAGGTATGGGTGAAACTTCCCAAAGAAAACCACCATCATAAAACTTAATTACAGTCATAGAGCAGAAAGCAGAGGGAAAATCAACATAATGGCAATGTTGAAATAGTAAAACTATTACGTATCACTAGAGAGCATGGTAAAAAAGCAGAGACATCACCTTGCTGGCAAAGGTCCACATTGTCAAAGTTATGGTTTTCCCAATAGTAATGCATGGCTATGAGAGTTGGACCATAAGGAAAACTGAGCACCAAAGAACTGATGCATTCAAATTGTGGTCCCTTGGATTGCAAGGATATCAAATCAGTCAATCCTAAAGGAAACCCAACTCTGACTGTTCTATGGAACAGGGGTCTCCAATCTTAGGAACTTTAAGCCTGGCGAACTTCAGCTTCCAGAATTCTGGGGAATTCTGGGAGTTGAAGTCCCAGAATTCCCCAGAATTCTGGAAGCTGAAGTTCGCCAGGTTTAAAGTTGCCAAGGTTGAAGACCCCTGCTTTGGAAGGAAAGATACTGAAGCTGAAGTTTGGCCCCCTAATGAGAAGAGGGGACTCATCAGAAAAGACCCTACTTTTGTGAAGAGAGAAGGAAAAACGAGAAGGGAAGGGCAAAAGATGAGATGGTTAAATAGTTTCATTCACATGATGGAACAAGAATTTGGGCAAAGTCTGGGAGACAGTGGGGGACAGGGGGACCTGGCCTGCTATGGCCCATGGGGTCGCGAAGAGTTGGACGTGATTTAGTGACTGAACAACAACAATCATGTCCACAGCATGTCATTTATCATTGCTCCCATTTTGATTTGATCCTTCTTGTCCCATTAAATTAACATTTCTACCGCACATCGTAAAGCACCTATGGGAATCTCACACTTATAGAAAAAAGGGATGGACTGAGATCACACAGCTGTGGCTTCAGTCTTGCCTTTTTTGACCTTCCCCTCTGAATGACTATCCTTATTTCAGCAGCCTAGAAGATCTGGAGAGTCCACAATAAAATTATATCTATTATTGTTCAGGGATTGAGAGATTCTCAAATGCTAAGAGGGGAGATTTGCATAAAGGGAAATGACTTGGATCAGAAACTTGGATATTCTTTTATGCTTTTATTACCTATAAATCATATACATAAAACACAGTAAGAATTTGATAGCTGTTAGTGCAGGGGTGAAATGCTCCCGGTTCGGACCGGATCGCCCAATCCGGTAGCGATGGTGGCAGATGGTTCGGAGAACTGGTAGCAAAAAATCCCTGCCCCCCCCCACCACCACCATGCCCAGCTGAGCCCCATGATCATCAGAGGCCTTTTTTTTTAACTTTTAAAAGCATTTTTTTTACAACCTCTTCCGACGAAAAAATTTAAAAGTAAAAAAAAAAAGCCTCTGATGATCGCATGGCTCAGCTGGGATCATCAGAGGCTTTTCAAAGCATTTTTTTCTGCCACCTCTTGGCTGAAGAGGTGGTTAAAAAAATGTTTTGAAAAGTCTCTGACAATCCCACCTGAGTTGCCTGATCGGCAGAGAGGCTTTTCAAAGCATTTTTTAAAAAGCCTCTCTGATGATCCCAGCTGAGTTCCCTGATCGGCAGAGGCTTTTCAAAGCATTAGAAAAAATGCTTTGAAAAATTAAAAAAAGAAAGTTGGCCATGCCCACCCAGTCACATTACACCACCACCACCAAGCCATGCCCACAGAACCAGTAGTAACAAATTTTACATTTCACCCCTGTGTTAGTGTTACTTATTTTATAAGTAGAATGGTTTCGGACTTAACTAAAACAATGAAACAAATTGCTACGTAAAGAAACAACAGAAATAGTTTCAATATTTCACTTTCGTTTCCTGGTTGAACAGCTTCTCAGAACTTTTTCCAATGTAACAACATAATAAAATAATTTTCCCCAAGAAATTGAAGATAAAGGTATCCTCCACTTGCAACCATTACTTAGAGTGACCGTTTGAAATTACAATGGTACTGAAAAGATCATTTTTCACGCGGGCTGTTACAGCATCCCCGTATTCACATGATCAAAACTCAGGTGCTTGGCAACTGGTATGTACTTATGACAGTTGCACTGTACTGGATCGTGTGATTACCATTTGTAACCTTCCTGGCTGGCTTCTGACAAGCAAAGTCCATGCGGGAAACTAGATCCACTTAACGACTGCATGATTCATTTAACAACTGCAGTGATTCACTTAACAACTGTAGCAAACAAGGGTAAAATTTTATGAGGGGTTTTAAATTTGGGAAAGCCAAAATTGATTTAATTATGTTTTAGATTATTTTAACTTTTATATTGCTTGTATTTTAATGTTTGGCTGTTCACCGCCCTGAGTCCTGTCAGGAGAAGGGCGGTATACAAATTTAATAAATTCAATTCAGTTCAATAAAATGAGGCACAATTCACTTAATAACTTCCTTGTGTAGCAACAGAAATGTTGGGGTCAATTTTAGTTGTAAACCGAGGACTGCCTCTATATCTAATCCCTCATTTGGGGATAAGCCTTAAAAAAAACCAACTGGCTGAATACAATATTTACCAAGATCTTCAGTTATCTGCTTCAGGCCATTCAAACTTACCGTATTTTCCGGCGTATAAGACGACTGGGCGTATAAGACGACCCTCCTCAGAGCCATTTAAGGCTCATCAGAGCCTTATGGGCTGGTCTGCCTGGTTACAGGAGAATGAGACTCAGCGTATAAGACGACCCCCGACTTTTGAGAATATTTTTGTGTGTTAGAAAGTAGTCTTATATGCAGGAAAATACAGTAATTGTTTTGGAATACGTCACTCAGATAGTCTCTCGGAAACAACAGAGAAATAGGGATTTTGAATGTTCTCTGGAGAATGAGATCAAAAGTGCTACCAAGACAATCCACAGGATGCGTTCCCTTCTTATGGAGTGACATTGGCAGCTTTAGATTCAGACCTGAAGCACCACTGAGATTGGTCTGGGTCCCCAAGAGGACTGCTTGGTATTATCCAAGATTTGACACATATAAGTGTCCCAGGCATGTGTCTTGATCATCCTTGATCTTCTTCAAAATATCATCCCTCATGCTATCAGTACAGTTTAACAGAATTGGAAGGGACCTTGTTGGTCATCTAGTCCAACCCCCCCACCCAAGCAGGAGACCCTACACCATTTCTGACAAATGGCAGTCCAATCTCTTCTTGAAAGCCTCCAGTGATGAAGCCCCTACAACTTCTGAAGGCAACTTCTGTTCCATTGGTTGATTGTTCTCACTGTCAAACAAATTATCCTCATTCCTAGGTTGAATCTCTCCTCGTTCAGTTTCCATCCATTATTCCTTGTCTGGCCTTCAGGTGCCTTGGAAAATAGCTTGACCCCCTCCTCTCTGTAGCTCCTTAAGGCAGCCTGAGAGTTGTATATTTGTTTATTTATTTGCTTGTACAGGTAGTCCTCAATTTACAACAGTTCATTTAATGACTATTCAAAGTTACAACACTGAAAAAAGTGACTAATGACCGTTGTTCACAGTTACAACCTTTGCAGCATGCCCATGATCATGTGATCAAAATTCAGATGCTTGGCAACCGTTTCCTACTTATGACCATTGCAGTGTCCTGAAGTCATTTGATCCTCCTCTTTTGATACCCTCTGATCAGCAAAGTCAATGGGGGAACCAGATTTGCTTAACAACTGTGGCAAGAAAAGTCATAAAATGGGGCAAAACCCGCTTAACAAATGTCTCACTTGGCAACATAAATGTTGGGGTCAATTGTGGTTGTAAGTCAAGGACTACCTGTACTCCAATGGACTTTGGGTGGTGAAAGGAAAAGAACCATGTGATACAAGGACTTGCAGATGTGTGGGCTCTCCTTCTGTTCTTCCATTCATATTTCAACCCTCAAATCTGAAGTGCTGCCCAGCAGTATGGCTGAATTCGTCACGTTTTAATGTAATTAAATTAAATTAAAATTAAATTAAAATTTCATTTCTTAGAACTGTCTTCCTGAGGTCAGTTTATTTGCTCTTTTAAATAGCATAACATTTGCAGCTCTCATTTAGTGACTATGTTGGTCTCAACTATGGGAATTTGAAGATATGTGGACTTCAACTCCCAGAATTCTCCAGCCTGGGGAATTCTGAGAGTTGAAGTCAACACATCTTCAAGTTGCCTAGGTTGAGAAACACAGATCTACACAATGAGAGAAATATGGGATGACCATGATGGTTAGGCTCACACTCCATCATTGAATAGATTCACAGATGACACCAGGCATAAGGAATTACATGATTTATTTATTTTGGCTTTATTTTGCTGCATGAAACCCAGTTTAATGCAGTTTGGCATGAGTAAGGCAGGCATGACAGGTGAACTACACAGAAACATTTTGTGGCATTTCAAAGGCATTTGAATTTATTGGGGCATAAAACTCTACATTCCTGCATCTAATGAAGTAGGCTGCAATCTAGGAAAACCTCTGGCAATTAAAATATGTTGTTTTTAAAATCTTGAATGACTTTTTGCAGTCCTTTATCCCTTTGTGGTAACTTACTGAAAGTTATTGATTAGGATTTGCAATTTCATCTAGTTTTCATATAGTGTTTCATTGGTCCAATCCCTTTAGCAATGTGGCTGAAAGGCAGGATGTGAGTACAATATAAAAATATCGTTTTATTATCTACTGAGTTCAGTTAAGGTGACAGCATAGACACATTTAGATAACATTCTGCACAAGAATTTATTTTTTTATGACTTCCCAGTGTCCCATGACTTCTTGGTGTTTTCCCATCCAAGTTTAAACCACCCAGTTTATCCTTTTTTTTTTTTTGCAGTTTCCGTTTCTATTTTTAGCATTGGGAAAACAGATAAAAATATGCTTTCACAAAAGACAAAAATGTATTACCACCTTTCTTTTTTTTTACTTTCCCCAACCCAAAACAATTCAATTTACCTAAAAGACTAACTTTTCCCCCTAAGAAAAAGATGAAATAAATTTGTGGTTATAGTTTTGCAAGAATATAGTAAATTCTTCTTCTTCTTCTTCTTCTTCTTCTTCTTCTTCTTCTTCTTCTTCTTCTTCTTCTTCTTCTTCTTCTTCTTCTTTTACGATTTCTATGTCATCTTCTTGTTCTTTGACTTTGTCTTCTTCTACACCTTCTACACCTTTTATGCCTCCTCCTTCTTCTCCTTCTCTCCTTCTTTTCCTCTTCCGTCTCACTTTCTGAATTCTCTTAAATCCACAGTCATTTTCTGTTCACTAAAGACAATACAGTCTTTTCTTTGTAGTCCCATGATTTTGGAGCCTCGCAGAGCTTTTTCTGGGGGGTGGGTGGGTGGGGTGGCACCCTATTTAGGGAACACCTTTCCCCAGAGATGCTGAACAGATGTTCATAGGAGTATCATTTCACCCCCTTGTAAAAAAAACTTTTTTTCTCATTGTATTTCAGTCACTTTTCATTATATTTCAATCACTTTTCAAAAACGGGGAACCATTATCCCCGTTTTCAGAGAAGACTGGGGCTGCTTTCTCGTTTACTCGCTGCTTTTTATTCGATTCCACCCTATACGATTTCTCTCTCTCTCTCTCTCTCTCTCTCTCTCTCTCTCTTTTTTTTTTTTAAAAGAGTGCTTTCCTGGAAATCACCCAGAAAAGTTCGACTGGGGAGGGGGAAATATGTGTTAGATTTTTAACCACTCCGTAAATGAATTATTTCCCTTTCTCTCCTGGGAAAGAAATGAAGCTGTCCCACCCGCCACCCATTTTCTTCCTAGATCTATCGAGGGCGCCCTTTCCCCGTCGGTTAAGCAAGCCGCAAATTCCTGCCCAAAGCAGGTGGCGTGTGAGAGTGAGGGTGATGGTGATGCGGGGGTGGGGGTGGGGGTGGGGAGATGAGATGAAAGGGCAGCCGCCGGTGCTGACCCAGCAGGAGACAGGCTGTTTAGTGACCTCAGCCTGTTGGAATCCTCAATCCCGGGCCGGCGCGAGGACAAGGGGCGTGGTCAGCGGCTAATAAAAGGTCCGGCGTGGAACGAGCCGAGCCACAAAGTGGCGGGAATCGGCGCCGGGGAGGGTCGCAGGATGGAAGTGCTGTCAGGTACGGCAAAAGTCCGCAAAAAGCGGGGTGGTGGGGCGGGGGAGGGGGGAGAGAAGAGCGAGGAGAAGCACGCGCTTTCCCAAAGTTTTCTTTGGAGTCTCCAAGTTTCCCTCCACGAAGCGGGACGGGACGGGACGGGGCTGGAGGGTGGGGGTGAGGGAATTCGGTTAAAAAGGATTCGAAACCACCATTCGCGTTTTACCCACCGCTGTTTGCGCGGTTCTGGAGCGCTTCCATCTCGTGCCCAGCTCGGGTGGAAGCTCTCTTAACAAAGTCACGAGGAAGCAACCTCTCCAAAGGGCATCGCGAGCGTCCCAGCCGCTGCCACCGGCGCGATCCCAAAGGCTCGAGTTGCGCTGCGAAGGTCGAATCGAAGCGGAATGGGGAGCAGCGGAAGGCAGCCGGGTCCTTCTCGAGCGAAGTTTTACCCCCAATCGGCCACTTTTGTTCCCTGTTCGGCTGGCAGGCTGAAGGGAAAAGCCAAAGGGGATGGATTGATTTGATTGATTGATTGATTGATTGATTGATTGATTGATTGATTGATTGATTGATTGATTGATTGATTGATTGATCATGCCCGCCCACCTCACCAAAAAAGGGATTCTCGGGGTGAAAATGGCTAGAGACTGCATTGGACCCTTCTGTCAGCTCGGTGACCGGGTTCACACAACCACCAAGTGAAGCGTGCGTTCCCCCAACGGATCCTATTCCTTGCATTTTCCACTTATTGGACTGTCAACAAAGCCACACAGCTTGGTTTGCCGAGATAGAGTCAGCCAAGATGTTATCCACATTTCTCTTTACAAAGTTCGTAGGAATTGAGCGCCTTGCCTTGCCTTGCCCCGCCACACCTTTCCTCTCCTTCCCTCTCCTCCCGATACCGTTTGACAATAAAGAATTTTCGGGGGGTGGGGGGTGTTAGAGTTGCTTTTTGTAAAAGAGAGAGACCTGTGCTTTGGATTCTCTCTGAAGTTATTTAGAAAGCAGAGGGAGGGACTTTACCGGTTGAATCACCATATCAGCGCATGCAGTCACTTCTTGAAAATAGCAAAGCTCCAGATACCGTTAAGGATTATGGCTCTTATAAATGATCTTTTACTGGTAGGATGAATCCAGGTCAGTGAGACACAAGTGCTCTCAGGAAGATGGCCAGGCTGCTTTTTGGTTGAAATGTATTTCATGTATGTAAAATCATCATGTTTGGCTTCTGTGTCTGTCGCTCAGAACTGCTCATGTACTGCCATAGCGGCATTCACACACATTACCAAGCTTCAAAGCCTTCTATTAAATTTGTGCTTAACGTTTGTTAACCAGGAGCAAGGGTTTATTTAGAGGAGACCTGAACCATTTATGGTTTACTAAAACAAAGCATAATTTAGCAGCCCTGAAGCAGATCAATAGTGTGACGAAAGTCCCAAGGTCCAGTTCTCTCCCTAATGTCATGATCATTGCTGGATTACTTTAGGGCGGGGGTCCCCAACCTTTCGGGCCTCAGGGACCACTAAATTCATAATTTTAAATTCTGTGGAACACTAATATGATCTGCCTAATGACCAGCTGAGTAGGCGTGGCTAGGTGGTTGTGTGACTGGGTGGGTGTGGCCAACTCAATGTCACTCACGCCAAGGGGCACCTCACCAGCCTCTACTCGCCCCTCCCACCCACTCCTCTCTTGCTTGTCCGGATCCTTAGGGTCCCAACAGGAAGCAGTTGTTGGAGCTAAGCAGCCACCAACGAGAAAATGTTGGCAAAACAGTTCAAATTGAATCTGATCAAGAAGGAGGCTCAGCAGAAGCACGTCACTGAGGACTATGAGCAAAGGCTTTCCAAGCAGAGGGAAGACCTGTAGGAGTGCAAGGCCAGGTACTGACGCTTGGAGGCTCAGCAGGATGAGATGGTCAGCCAGTTCCAGGCCATGATGAAGTCCCACTGGAACAAGATCGTCCGGCTCTTCGCCACCAGTGGCACTTCCCCCCAGCCTTTGCCCAAAGCCCTGCACCAGGAGGCTGAAGCAGACCCCAAGTCGGAATTTCTGCCTCCCTCCAACCCACACAAAAAGACCCCAAAAGGGGAGACTCTCTGCAGCGACACAAACGTTCATTGCACGTATCCGTCCCAGGGGCCGTAGTTTGAGGACCCCTGATTTAGTGCAATATAAAAAAATGCAAATAATATTTCTGTGGGCCACCAACATTTTCTCACAGACCACCAGTGGTCCACGGACCACCAGTTGGTGACCACTGCCTTACAGGACCTATTACCTCAATTTCCCAACTGTAGTAAAAGTTTAACATTCCCTAATTTGCAGGTGTCTAGGTAACATATTGGCATTCAACACGTAGCACTGTTGCTGGAAAACTTTATAACTCATAGCTTTAAAAAAGCAACAACCCAAAACCTCTTCTGCAAATAATTAAAACTTTTTGCTAATGATAAATTTTGCATCATTCATCTCCCAGGAATTCAGAACTTTGATAGTGCTGCATGACTATGAACTGAGAAATAATCATAATTATTTGGATGCACCCAACATCCTAATCTAGTTTTCTTGCTTGGTTTCTGTAAATTTGGGTTTATGGTTTCTAGTGTAGCTCAAACCCAGTTGGTGCAGGAAGACCTGTGAAGCAAACCATGGTTTAAGAAGTTAGGTGACCTTCCACTGGACTTTAGTACACGACTAGCAGTGCTGTTTCAGGTTTCCACAGGAACGGTTGAGTGAATTAAGACTGAACGAGTACAACTTCTATGGAGTCACATGACATGTTAACTCCCATTGCCTGGTTCAGACAACCAAAGAAGATAGATTTGTATAAGCTTAACCTTTGAAAACCTTTCTCCTTCAATAGCAGTATTTTCCTAATATGTTGCCTCTGACTAGTACTGAATTATAACTTCACAACATTTGGGTGTCCAAAGCCAGCTGGGGATGATTGGAGTCCTGGGCCAATACATTTGATGTGGGAAAAGTTTGCGTTTCTCCTTGATTCTTTTGGACAGTTTTTTTTTCTTATCTGCATTGTTAAGCATATATATTTTGCCCACCCTCTTTGGTTCTTCATGTGCTCTGTCCAGTTTATTTCTTTCATTGTAAAACCTCTGGAATGTTCTGCTCTCTTCGTTCTTCCTTTCTGCCACCACCACCCCCACCCCAAAGATCAAGAGATGTAAAGACTCTGATGACCTCATATCTTGAACTTGAAGGTTGAGTTAATCATTGATCTTGGATGGCAATTTTAAAAGACATTTGCTGCTTGGCAGTTAGAACGCCTGGCACAAAAATGTACAATTTGCATTTAGAATAGCCAGGGAGAAGATTTGGTATTTCCAGATAAAACAGCAGAGCGATTGAGCAAACGTAGGATTCTCCTTTGTCCAACCAAATATACCTCCCTGGTCTTGTGTTCTATATCTTCATGCAGTCTGCCAGTCAGATACAGTGCTTTTGAATTTAGAAGCTCCATAGAGTTATAGTTAGGAACTATGGATAGATCTTTCTTCTCTGTCCTAATTTGAAACCTTCGGCAATTATCCTGATTTTTTCTTTACTCTTCATTCCATTCTCTACTTTTATAACCTGCTGGGTCAGCTTTCTTCAACCAGGCACTTTCCAAATATACTAGCACTATAATTCCCAGAATTCCACACCAGCTAGGAATTCTGGTTGTTGCAGTTCTAAAAAGTTCATGATTCCCAACTTCTGAAGACGCTCCATCTGTGTCTTGATTATCTTAGGCTCTGTTTCTCAACCTTACCAGTTTTAAGATGGGTGGACTAAACTTCCAAAATTCCCCAGCCACAGCGAAACTGGATGGGGAATTGTGGGAGTTGAAGTCCACCCATCTTAAAGCTGGCAAGGTTGAGAAACTCTGGTCTGAGGTGTCTTTTTCTAACAGGAAACCAGAGACCATAGGAAAGGATTAGGGTAGTAGGTAGAATGGGCAACATTTTTATCAAAGTTATATAAAAGATTTTACCATTCAGTCCCACAAATATCTTCCCCCAGGTAACTAGGAAAAACATATGCAGACATTATATTGCTGGCTGATGAAAAGACCTGTGGCTCACAAAAGCTTATGAACTTAACAAAATGTGTTAATTTGAAAAGTTGCCACCAGGTTCCTTCAAGTTTTGGAGTTACCATCAATAACCCATGATCCTGAGCATTTCCAAACTGCATAAGGTTTGTCTTGAAGTTGGCAATCTAGTTGAATTAAGTTGAAGGAACTTAAAAGGGAATCATTCTAGGAAAGATTAGGAGCTTGGCACAATTTTGCCTTTTCTAGATAAAACAATTTGCATAGAAAATATCTCAGTGGGAGGCTTAGCGTCTCGTTAAGAAGGAAGTTTCTTGGTTTTTGCTGTTTGTACATGTCAGCTTTCTCCAACTTGGTCCCCCAGATAATGCAATGGCCTTGCTGTCTGGAACAATGAATGTTCTTGTCCATCCATCAAAGGCTCAAGAATAGCCAATGGCCATGCATTAATAGGATTAACTCTTCTGTTTTTCCACTGAAAGATGAAAAAAAAAAGGGTGAAACTTCACAGCACGGCTTCAGAGAGGTTTTTTCATGTTTTGTACACAAAATGCTGAATTAGTTGGGGTTTCGGTTTTCCTTGCATTCAAAGGGTGATCTTCAGCATGCTGTCAACAGAAGATCCTCCTCCGTACTATTTTAGAAGCTTCTGGACCAGATGATAGCAGCTATAGGATATCCTGCAGTCAATGGAGGAGTTCCCTCCATTCTGTATTTAGCAAGTGTCAGAAACTTCAACATGCTTTGACAATCATTCCTGGTCCTTCTAATAACCCTGCAGTTTCAAAGTCCTTTTCCTTGAACACCGATACAGAATTCAAAAAGGAAAAAAAAATGTTCTGAAATCTACAGGTGTGTCCAAAAAGAGCCCAGGTCATGGGAAGGAGGGTACATTCCAGACCAGAGTAGAACAAAGTCTCTGTTTTTCTAAGAGTTTACAGGCCACTCTGTATGGCACAAAATAACAAATCTCTAACAGGGAGGGAAAAAACCTGCTTTTAGAGTTTCTTTTGAAAACACAGCCATGCAAAAAAGGCCAGGAATTTTCTACCTGGCTGCATTTTATTTTTACAGCTTTGAATGCTGCCCCGAGAGCATGCTTGCTGAACAGGTGACGGGAGAATTTTATTTTAATGACAGCTGCAATTTGCAAGAGATCCTGCCTGAGTGATTTTTGGGACTGGCAATTTCTGCATTATTGCATTACTTCACAGTTCCATAGGCTGCCTCTGGAAAACTATTTGGATCTTGAACTAATTTCCGGCATTTCCAATATTGCTGTCCTTTTTGTCTTCTTTTTTTAAGGAGGCATCCACTGCGCCCCAAGATGAGCTTCCATAGGATAGGTGCCATTGATATCATAGGTAGATACAGGTAGTTTTAGACTTATGACCACAAGGGAGCGCAATATTTTTGTTGCTAACGGAAACATTGGTTAAGTGAACTTTCATGGCACAGTTGTTAAGGGAATCACTGCAGTTAAGTTGATGTTTAAGTTTAAGTTTATTAAATTTTTATACCGCCCTTCTCCCGAAGGACTCAGGGCGGTGTACAGCCATCATAAAACAATATAGAATATAAAATTTAAAAACAATTTAAAACAGATTAAATATTTTGGCCGTTAAATTAAAAACCCCTAAATTTAAAAGACCCCATCCCAAATTCTTGTTATGCCAGTCCAGCCTGTTTGAACAGTAGAGTCTTTTTTTTTATTAAAAAGTTTTATAAAAATACAAACATATAACCCCCCCTCCCCCCTTCAACCCCCCCATCCCTCCCCCCCTTTAACCCCCCTCCCCCCCCCCCGACTTCCCAGAGTGAAATATAGGGTTTTTCTTCTTTGACAAAAAAGATAAACCAATCTTAAGGGCATGGCGAAAGGTACGCAGGTCAGGAATCATACGTATCCCCGGGGGCAGTTCATTCCAGAGGCAAGGGCCCTCACAGAGAAGGCTCTCCCCCTGGGAGACGCCAGTCTGGAGGGTTAAGTTACTTGTCAGAAGGTCGTAAAAGGAGAGCATCACCCCAGGATGCTGCAACTATCATAAGGATGAGTCAGTTGCCAAGCATTTGAATTCTGACCGAGTGACCATGAGGATGCTTCAACAGTTTATAAGTAAAAAAAAACAATCGTAAGTCACTTTTTTCAGTGCCATTGTAACTTTGAATCACTAAATGAACTGTTGTAAGTCGAAGACTACCTGTACTGCATAGAAGTATCTCTCAACCTTGGCAACTTTAGTATGTCTGGACTTCAAGTCCCAGAATTCCCCAGCTAGCCTGCTGGGATTTGAAGTTCATACATCTAAGAATTGCTAAGTTTGAGAAACACTGCTGTATAGTACGTTTCATTCTTCCCCGCTTCTGATGCTGTACTCTAAAATTTGAGTTATTATTTAAGATGAATTTTTCTGTCTCTTAACTCTCTCCATCTACCCTGGTTGTCTTTTGCAGGTTCTGTGGCCTGCAAAAAAAAAAAGCTGAACAACATGCATGATATTATTGAGACAAATATTTCAATGTTTCGTCACTAGTTCTCGGGTCTAATGAATTCTCTTGATTCTCTCTTGCAGTGGATTTGCCAATGTGCTCTGAAACAAGAAGCACCCAGCAAGAAATAGCCTTAGAGATTGAAAGGACACACAACCTCACCCTCAGCATGCAATTCAGCTCAGGACAACTGCTGTCAAACTACGTGAGTCCTAAATATAAGTGGAACAAATTAATGGAGGGTATGGGCAGTGGTGGGATTCAGGCAGTTCGGGTGAACCAATAGTTAAATTGCTGTCTGGCTCCACCCGCTTCCTGCCCCATCCCTTCCAGGAGTCCTTATGTTTATGTTTATGTTTATTTGATTTATATACCGCCCTACTCCCGAAGGACTCAGGGCGGTGAACAGCCAAACAATAAAAATACACAGTACAAAATTTAAAAATAGGATAAAAGCAGATTAAATAATTTGGCCCAGACAAATTAAAACACCCCAATCATTTAAAAACCAATTTAAAATTTACATATTAAAAAGAAAGAGGGAAAAGATTAGGCCAGGCCCGCCTGGTGAAATAAAAAGGTCTTGAGAGCACGGCGGAAGGTGCGCAAATCAGGGATCTTCCGTATCTCCGGGGGGGGGGGAGCTCATTCCAGATAGTAGGTGCCCCCACAGAGAAGGCTCACCCCCTAGGGGCTGCCAGTCGACATTGTTTGGCCGTCGGCACCCGGAGGAGCCCCTCTCTGTGAGAGCGTACCGGCCGGTGGGAGGGTATTGGTGGTATGCGCCCCATTGTGGCTCCCAGGTAAATGCAGGGAGGCCTCCTAAGCCAAAAATGGGACACGGGGTTGAGGGGTGTTGTGTGCCCTTCCACGGCCTGTTTTCACTCCCAGGAGGCTTCGGGGAGCCTCCTAGGCCCAAAATGCATTCCCCCCTCAGCGGCCCATTTCTGCTCCCAGGGGATGCAGGAGGCCGAGTGCTGCCTGTCACACACCTCTGGCCATGCCCATTATGGCCACGCCCACTCAGCCGGTCATTAGGGCAGAGAACCGGTTTATTAAATTATTTGAATCCCGCCACTGTGTATGGGGCTCTGTCTACAGGAGGGGAGGGAAATGTATTTTATTTAATTTACAAAGCTTCCAAGGTAAAAAAGAAGAAGGAACTTTAGTCAATGCAGATTGATAATAATTTGAATCTTCTGAATGAAGGACCTGGGCATTTTTCTCAAAACAAATGTATTACTTGACATAGCCAAGTAAAAGCTGTAGTACCATCCCAGGTACATAGAGACAGCTTGTTAATAATTTTGGGTTTTTCAGCATCTCAGGCAAAGATGTATAATCTTTGCCTGATTACACATCTTTGTGTAATCTGCCTGATTTGCCTGACTGAAAAATACAGTTCTGTATTGGACTGAATTTTTTTCTACAATGGCACTGAAAAAAGTGACATTATGACTGTTTTTCACACTTAGAAATGCTGCAGCATCCCTGTAGTCATATGATCAAAATTAGGACACTTGGCAATTTGCATGCATTTACAATGATTGTAGATGGGTGGGGGGGAGGAGGGTGTCATGTGATCACTTTTTGCGACCTTCTAACTAGCAAAGTCAACGGAGAGGCCAGATTCACCTAACAACCAGGTTACTAATCTAACAACAGCAGTAATTGGCTTAACAGCTGTGGCAAGAAGGTTCGTAAAATGGAGCAAAACTCGCTTAACAACTGTCTCACTTAGCAAATAAATTTTGGGCTTAATTGTAATCGTATGTTGAGGGCTGCTTGCAAAAATGAGAAGGCATTCTATCACTTTCTGACGATCCCAGAAACCTCCTTTCAAAGAACTGACAATCTGGCTTTTCTCTGTTTTAGGTGCATCATCAGGGGGTACCTTTTGGTGACCCCGATTTCAACCCAACTATTCAGCCCTTTCCAGGACTCCCATTGCCAACCCTGTCTACCACAGAGTGGCTAGGTCTCACCGACAAGGAGCGGCTGCAGCAGAATGCCTCCGCCTTCTCCAATTTGCCAGTGTACTTAGCCAGCGTGAAATGCCAGCAAATGGATCTGAATCCATTGGAAGATGAATTACACTGTAAGCTCGATTCTTCGCGCCTGCACTGCCTGGGTCTGGAGAATAACCTTAAATCCATCATGTCTTCCCTGGGCATTGTGCCAGGTCCAGTTGTACCTGCTCAGCCTCTGGAACCTGACAATGCCTTCCTTATGAAACTCACAGGCTACTACATTTGCCATCTCTTCCAAGATTGGGTCAACAGATGTGAAAAGGACATCGCCTTATTAACCAAGAAATATCCTGTCTGAAAATACTTCTCTTTCCACATTGACCAGTGGCGGGGCTGGAAATATAGAGGGCGCACCACACGCCCCCCGTATTTCTCTAAAATGTGGCTCGGATCTGTTTTCTTGAGTTCAAACAAAATATCGGATGTGAACACTCAGCACCTTTAACCACTGAGTCAGTTGCAAATCCAATGCTTTGCATTGTCAGACCATGTACTCAAACTTGCTTAGTTTTTAAGCTAGTTTGCTTGCATCTTACCCTGTTTGTGCAAATTCAGCTTGCTTGGGTTAGCTTATTACATGTTCTGTCCAAGAAAATGGACTTATTTAGTAACCAGGTTAAAAGGTGGTTGCAACTATTCAGGGGCGAGCTTCAAAAATTTTTTAGCAAAGGGGTTCTCTGCCCAGTTGCTGGGTGAGCATGGCCATGATGGTCGTAGTCTAGTCGGACTCCTGCACCACCGGGAGGGGGGGCATTTTTGCCCTCCCTGGGCTCCAGAGGCTTTTTTCAAGCCTCCAGGAGGGCAAAATGGTCTCCCCAGGGTCCAAAAGCCCACTGGAGGCTGGAAACAGGGCCATTTCCAGCCTTCCTGAACTTCTGTTAGACCCGTTTTTTATCCTTCCCGAGCGTCCGCATGCACCCTGCACTTACCTGCATCCAAAACAGGCTACATGGGGACTCCTGGGAGGGGTGGTGTGGGCGGGGCCAGCCAGGAGTGGGATTTGGGGGTTCTCCAAACTGCACAGAATCTTAGCCAGAGGTTCCCCTGTAACCCTTCAAACTCCCAGCAGCCCACCCCTGTAGCTATTGAATCATAAGCAGAGCACATGTAGTTCGCCCAACTGTTAACGTGTCTTACAACAAACCAGGCTGAAGATTAACAACCCAAAGAAAACATATCTTCAGATCAGTAAGATTAGGAAACAAGGACTTTCAATTAACCATCTATATGTGTGTGTGTGCTATTGGAACAATTACTGGTAATCTTTGACTTTCAACCGTTTCGTTTAGTGGACTGTTCAAAGTTAAAACAGTCCTGAATAAAGGGACTTAACGGCTGTTCCTCACATTATAACTGTTGCAGCATCCCCACAGTCACAAGATCAAAATTCAGGCATTTGTCAGCCGGAATGTACCGTATTTTCCGGCGTATAAGACGACTGGGCGTATAAGACGACCCTCCTCTGAGCCATTTAAGGCTCGTCAGAGCCTTATGGGCTGGTCTGCCTGGTTACAGGAGAATGAGACCCGGCATATAAGACGACCCCCGACTTTTGAGAAGATTTTTGTGTGTTAGAAAGTAGTCTTATACGCAGGAAAATACAGTATTTAATAACTGCCCTGCTTAGTTACAGATATTCTGGTCTAGGGGTAGCATTCACTTTCCCTACCAGTTCGTAAATATGAACTATATGTGCCCGGCCTGAAAAACGTGCCTAAATAGAATGGCATAGAGCCGAAGCAGGTAGGCTACCGGATCAAGCAAACTGGTTCAAGCCAGCTGAATACCACCTCTGTTCTGGTCCCAATAGTAGTCATAAGTCAAGGACTATCTGTATACATCTGAGAGCTGTGCAAAAGCTCTGAAATCACACATGAGCCTTGCGTGGTGGACAACATAGCTTATTAATATGTTCCCGGTGGGGAGAAGTGAGTGAGTTTTCTACTCAGTGAGAATCCTGAAGGGATGGCATGGTGTGTTTTCACGAGGTTTTCCATTGCACTCTTCATGGCTGTAAAACTGGCCAGTTTCTTTAAATGAGCTTCTCCAAATCTGATTTTCTCTGGAACTTCAACTTCCATAACCCCATAAGCAACAAGGAGGAGATTGGATTTAGCCTGGACAGCAGATTCTGGTCTAATCACATCTTTCTCCTTGGCAAGTGCCAAGAAAGCCAAGAGTGATGTGATGGTCATCATTTGGAGGGCAGATTTGCAAATACGCAGCCCAAAAATCACTTCAATGCACAATCCTCCCTGACTGTGTTAATGAGAAGTGCGGCTGGGGGTTTGATTGTAGGCTCCGGTGGAAAATATGATTCGGTCGACGTTTAAAATACAGAGCAAACCCAGCTTGCTAAGGTGATTGAGTTTTAGTAGTTTGCTTAAGTTTTGATTTTCTGAAACGAGTCCGTTCTCCCCTCTAAATCGGTGTTTTTCATCCTCAGCCACTTAAAAATGTGCAGACTTCAATTCCCAGAATTCCCCAGCCAGCATAGGAAATTCCCCAGCATGCTGGCTGGAACATTCCAAGTCCTACCCACCTTAAAGTGGTTGAGGTTGGGAAACATTGATCTAAATAATACTGAATATTAAGAAACTAGTCCTCAATTTTGCAATTCTTGGACAGTTTATTGTCCATTCACTGATACTATTTCTCAATAGCACCATCCTCTTTTAATGATAAGTTCTCACACAGGGTTGTACCATCTGTTGGGAGGATTTTTTGGTTTTTTAAATGTTTTTCCTTATGTATTAGTTTTAATATTTGCTATGTTCTTTACAAACTCCTCCAAGACTATTAGCATTGCGAATTTTTTTCTTTTCTCTTTTCCAGCTAAAATTCCACTTGTGGAGTTTCTTTCCTCTAGGATGTATGTTCCTAGCTAAAGAAATATTTATTTCTATATAGTTTTCTAATTATATATGTATTGTATAGAGAGCAAAACTTAAATTTATAATCTTAATAAAAGTATTTTAGTAGAATGTACAGTTTTTTTGTCTTTTCTTCTTCTTCTTCTGTTGCAATGTACATATAATTTACCTTGTTTTCCCAAAAATAAGACCCTGTCTTATATATTTATGAACCCCGAAATAAGCACTTGGCCTTATTCATGGAGAGGTCTTATTATTTTGGGGTGCGTAGAGCAAGATGGGGTTCCTCTTGCCGTCTTACCTGATTTCCAGCTCTGTCTTCCTAACCCTAACCAGACGAAATGGCGG
Organism: Coluber constrictor foxii; assembly: GCA_038048745.1. NCBI lineage: Eukaryota > Metazoa > Chordata > Lepidosauria > Squamata > Colubridae > Coluber > Coluber constrictor. Next base: position 51,601,858 of record CM075961.1, read on the forward strand.
GAACCAGCTGCACATGCAGTTTAATATTTTGGGGGAGGGCTTATTTTCAGCAGTGGCTTATTTTAGCACATGCACTCAAAAGCCCAATTAGGCTTATTATCCGGGGAAGTCTTATTTTAGGGGAAGCAGGACACTAGACAGACTTGCTTTTAAGAACTCAATACAACCTCTTCTGTTGCCAAGAAAACTTCATAGTTGTATGAATGAAATCACTAGGAATTAGTTTCAGAGTATCTTAAGTTAAAAAGTTCACCTAAATGAGAGCATCTGAATAATGCTGTCTGCTCTCCAAAAGCTACATAAAGTTGGATCTTATTATTACTTGGATGGGAGACCACTAAGAAATCTCATGTCAATTGGGCAAGCCAAACAGTGTATCTGCTGAAGGTAACGACCAATGAATGATAGTCATTGGCCGATGTATCAGTCACTGGGAGCCAAACTGGACTTGAAATTAGAGTTTTAAAAATAGGTTTTATCCAGAGTTAATATTTCTCTAATTCACACATGTTACTAAGCCATAATTAAGTGTGATTTATTTTAATTGATTTTCATAGCCAGTCATATCAACAGGTGACTGTGGGCGGCATTAATCATTAAATATAAAGACAATTAAAAGCAATTAAGAATGGTTGTTACAACCATTGCCTGAATACTCTTAAACTATTAAAGTCAAAAGTAAGACAACTCTATCGTGATTTATGGAGTTCCTGAATAATCACTACCATAGATCCTTCAATTCTTATTTCATATAGTTATTGATTTCCATCCAAAATGTATATCTGTTTTCAGCACAAGTTAATTTGGGTTGTGCAAGTGCCTTTTCCCAGTTCTAAGGCCAACCTGCAGAATTAGAGGCTTCTAATTTGCTGGCCAAATGACCCACCCTCAAATTAAAACATCACAATCTGAGACATAGGTAGCAGAGGTGATATTCAGTAGATTCTGACCAGTTCTGGAGAACCAGTAGCAGAAATTTTGAGTAGTTCGGAGAACCGGTAAATACAACCTCTGATTGGCCCCACCCCATTTAGTCTCTGCCTCCCGAGTCCCAGCTGATTGGGAGGAAATGGGGATTTTGCAGTAACCTTCCCCTGGAGTGGGGATTTTACAGTATCCTTCCCCTGGAGTGGGGAGGGAATGGAGATTTTACAGTATCCTCCTGGAGTGGGGAAGGAATGGAGATTTTACAATATCCTTCTGGAGTGGGGAGGGAATGGAGATTTTACAGTATCCTTCCCCTGGAGTGGGCCGTAAGTCACTTTTTTTCAGAGGTGTTGTAACTTTGAACTAAATGAACATTGTAAGTGTCAAGGACTACTTGCATTTTTAAAAAAATTTGATTTATATGCCGCCCTTCTCCGGAGACTCAGGGCGGCTTACAATGCGTTAAGCAATAGCCTTCATACTTTTGTATATTTATACAAAGTCAGCTTATTGCCCCCACAAACTGGGTCCTCAATTTACCCACCTTAGAAAGGATGGAAGGCTGAGTTGACCTTGAGTCTGATGAGATTCGAACTTACAGTAATTGCAGACAGCTGGTCTTTAATCACAAAGCTTTTAGTCTGCTGAGCTACCAGGCTCTTTACCATGATTGCGGTGTCGCAGGATCACAGGATCCCCTTTCGCGAACTTCTGACAAGTAAAGTCAATGGGGAAGCCAGATTCATTTAATAACCGCGTTACTAACTTAACTGCGGTGATGATTCACGTAACAATGGTGTCAAGAAAGGTCATAAAATGGGGCAAAACTCAATTGCCTTCTTAGCAGTGAAATTTTGGGCTCAATTGTAGTTTTAAATCGAGGAGTGCCTTTATTTTGTTCGAAGGGCAAAGGGTTTACCTTGAAAACTAGAGATGAATCATATGTCGAACAAAAGGAACATAAAAGTAAATGCTCTGGTTGTAGCATTCTTTTAGAAGTGTGTGCCATAGCACAACTCTGACACGCATTGTATTTATTTATTTATTTATTTATTTATTCATTCATTCATTCATTCATTCATTCTATTTTTATACCGCCCTTCTCCTACTGGACTCAGGGCGGTGAACAGCCAAAAGTAAAAACATCTACAAAAATTTAAAAACATTTAAAAGAAATTAAACAAGAATTGGCCTAATAAAATTTAAAAACACCCGTATTAATACCAATTTACAATTCAAAATATCTAAGGGGGGGGGCAAGCCAGCCCGGCTTGATGAAATAAAAAAGTTTTAAGGGCACAGCAAAAACCCCAGAGATCTGGGATCCTACGTATCTCCGGGGGCAGGTGCTGCCACAGAGAAGGCTCTCCCCCTGGGGGTCGCCAGCCGACATTGTTTGGCCGACGGCACTCTGAGGAGTCCCTCTCTGTGGGAGCGTACTGGCCGGTAGGAGGCTATTGGTGGCAAAAGGTGGTATTAATTGATACCAAAGTTAAACAATAAATTTCGGCTAATTTACAAGGTATATTTGGCATTGTTCTCCCTTATCTGACAAATATATTTGCTCTGGGAGAAAATACACCAGACCCAGAAAAGCCAATACACAGAAACGGTGGTTAAACTTTAAATGGAAATTCATGATTCGTTTCAATTCATCTATTTCCTGGTTGCACCTATTTATTGGAAAACAGTCCAAGTAAAAAGGTTTAAAAAAAAAAACTTGTCCAGGTAGCTTTGAGGAAATGAAATATATCTCCACTCTTCCTGCGAACTTTGGTTTTCCTCAACTGTGGTTTCTTCATTTTAACACTACATCAGTTCAACCCTATCTAATACAAATATGATTCTCAGAAGCCAGAATGTGCACCGTTGCTGTTATTTTGTGGCAGATTGTCAAAAAACAAATGGCAGAACATATTTCGGTTTTATTCTCAAAAGTTATGTAATGTAATAATAACCTGGCTGATTATTAAAATATATTTATATGAGTTATGGGTATACCTCAGTACATTCATGTAACACCACTGCCCCCAGGTGCTGCCCTGATTTCTATTAGACTCCCAGGTTACAATTTCAATATATTGGTTGTCACTTCTGAAGGCCTGCCTGATATGGGGTCAGAATAGACTACCTTTCTTTCTCCCACCTCATTAGATCCACAGGGTCCAGGATCTATGGCTCAGGCAGGACCCAAGAAGCAAGCTGTCTCAGTTTCCTTCCCTCAAGATCTGGAGGGATCTTCAAACCTGGCAACTTTAAGACTTATGGACTTCAACTCCCAGAATTCCTCAGCCTGCCATGGAGGAATGCTGGGAACTGAAGTCTTCAAGTTACCAAGTTTGGAGATCCTTGATCTAGGTCATCATTCCTCCTGATAATTTTTTTTTCAGAAGTCCTTGAAGACTTTGGAAGTCTCCTCAGTGATGGGATCTGGAGATTTTATTTATTTATTTTATTATTTGTATTTCTATGCCGCCCAATTCTCCAAGGATGGGTAATTGTATATTATTCATATATACAATAAGAGATGTTAAAAACCCATACACAGCGCTCATGGCCGGATCTCACAAAATCGCAATGGTGAAATCAATGGCCCCAAGCCTGCCGGAAAAGCCAGGTTTTCACCATTTTCCAGAAGGCCAGCAGGGTGGGAGTGGTCCTGGCCTCAGGAGGTAGCTGATTCCAGAGACCTGGGGCAGCCACAGAAAAGGCCCTCCCCCGCAGACCCGCCAGGCAACATTGTTTAGCTGACGGGACCCAGAGAAGGCCAACTCTGTGGGATCTTACCTGTCCTTGGGAGCTATGCGGTAGAAGACAGTCCCAAAGATAGCCTGGCCCTAAGGCATATAGGGCTTTAAAGGTATTAATCAACACCTTGAATTGCAACCGGAGACCAATAGGAAGCCAGTGCAGCTCACAGTGGACTGGTGTAATGTGGGAGTACCTGGGTGCACCCACGACCACTTGAGTGGCTGAATTCTGGACCAACTGTAGTCCCTGAACACTTTTCAGGGGTAGCCCCATGTAGAGCGCGTTGCAATAATCCAACCGTGAGGTGACAAGGGTATGAGTGACTGTGAGAAGAGCCTCCCAATCCAGATAGGGTCCAGATAGGGTCGCAATTGGTGTACCGCTAAGGGGACCTCAGTGTATAAAGGTCCCCTTAATCACAGCTGCCAGGTGTTGCTCTAATCTTAGCTGTTTGGACAAACTGCAAACCCTTTTTGAGGGGGGCAACTTCTCTCCCCCCAGGGCTATGGATGGATAATCAACATGGTCCTTGGGAGGCAATACCCACAGCCAGGTTAGATGATCCCCGTCACTATTGCTTATTCTTATGATTGGAGCTGGGTTTGTGTAATGGTATGTCTGTAGGAATGACCTTGGGAGATCTGCCAACATCTAGAAACAAGTGAAGTAACAACTAGCAGTCAGCACGGGTTTGTTAAAAACAGATCATGCCAAACCAATCTTATTTCATAGTGACTAACATAGTGACTAAATTAATAGACCAGCGAAATACAGTGGACATAATATACTTAGACTTCAGCAAGGCATTCGACAAAGTAGACCACAACCTACTTCTTGATAAGCTAGAAAAAAAGTGGGATAGATAGCATCACCACCAGATGGATTCGCAACTGGCTGACAAACCGTACTCAATGAATAGTCCTTAATGGGTCTAAGTCTACATGGAGGGAAGTAAGCAGTGGGCCATCTTAGGCCCAGTACTCTTCAATATCTTCATAAATGACTTAGATGAGGGAATAGAAGGGGAATTTACCAGAGATGCTGGTTTGCTATTGGTAGTGCCCAGGCTTGCATGCTTGCTTTGTGTGTGTGTGGTGCTTCTACACACATGCAGAGCATTTTTATGACATCTGGGCGGGTGGGCGGAGTTGCTACTGGAGCTAACCAGTAGAAACCCACCCCTGGAACTTACCAAATTTGCAGATGATACTAAGCCAGCAAGAATAGCTAACACCCTAAAACAGTGATGGCTAACTTTTTTGCCCTTGCATACCAAAAGTGGGGGGAGCACAGAGGGTTGCGTGCGTGCATGCCCACACCCATAATTCAATGCGCTCCGTGCACGCGTACATGACCCCCCGCACTCCCCCACTTTTGGCATGCGATGGCACAGTGGGCCTGGTAGGCCTGTTTTTCTCTGTCTCCAGGCTCCATAGGCTTTCTGGCTGAATAGCACCTCTGGACCATCCCTTTTCTTGGGCTATAAAGGAGAGCAGGAGAATTGTACTTTCAGACATTAACAGAAGAGTCTGTTAATGTAACTTTACAATAAAATAGAATTAACTTATCTGCCCATATTTCTTATCTGGTCTTTATAAGGCTGACAGTTTGTTTTCAACTACTTTTTTTGTTGTTGTTTTTACTATCCTACATCTTTGTTTGAATTATCTGGAACTGCAATGGTGAGATATATAAATATATAAATCGATTAAAAAACAAATTTCCCAATAGAAGACACCTGACCCTTTCTATCTGACATTCTCTGGCTTCTTCTCTTTAGCTGCTTACTCAATTACTTGTCCAAACCCCCAGAACTGCTCATTTTATTTTTAAAATGAGTTTGACTACAGTATATCTTTAGAAATGGTAGTATGAAACCTGGACTGTAGGTTCCCAGATGGTCACTAGATGGCAGCAAATGGACTCAGGGAAAATCTACCCTGTTTCTTTGCTCTCACCTACTGGCCACAAAAAGTTTTGTTTATATACTGTATACTGATTAATTCATACAAAAGAAAAATACTCTAAGCAGAAGAGCAAATGGAGAAAATTGAGAAGCTGAAAACATTTCAAATAGAGGATTAGGTCCTAATTGGGCCACTGGGCAGTTGAATCTAGCTGCCGTTTTCATTTTCCACACTGCTTCAGTCATAACATCATTCTGGAGAATGATGGGAAATATACAGGAAGAGTACCTCCCATAGAACAAGACTGTAATAAGGAGAAAGAATAACCTTGAGGAACAGGAGGAAGACATGCAATCAATACAATGGTCAAATAAAAGAAATCCGAGTCTGGGTCAAAAACACCTCAACCATCAATCCCCCTAGTTTTTATGAAGATAAAAGGTGGGAAGATGGAAATACATTCAAACTTGCCATATTCTGTTGCTATATGCTTATAACAAGAATAGTAGTGTCGTAGTGGCACAGTGGTTAGAATGGAGTATTGCAGACTAATTCTGCCCACTGCCAGGAGTTCGATTCTGACTGGCTCAAGATTGACTCAGCCTTCCATTCTTCCGAGGTTGGTAAAATGAAGACCAAGATTGTTGGGGGCAATACGCTGACTCTATAAAACTGCTTAGAGAGGGCTGAAAGCACTATGAAGTGGTATATAAATTTAAGTACTATTACTATTAGCTTCTATGCTTCAGTTTCCGAGTAGCCTAACTTGGAGACCTGATAGGAATAAGACTAGAAGGACCTCAACAGAAGGATCATGACTAAGGACTCCTCATCAGAGACTTCAGCATGGAGAATGCAACAACTTTCTGAAATCTTCTTGTTAGGTTCTTCTTCCAAAAAAAGATGACTACCATGGCCCAGAATGAGATCTGGATTTCCATCTTTTTCTCCTAACTTTTTGGCACTCTTTGCTCTTTTTCTGGCCATATGCTACTCACCAATCCCCAGTGGTGTCTTCCTAGTACAGCCATGTCCTCCTCAGGGGCGGGTTCTACTTACCTTTACTACCAGCTCACATCGTGCCCGTATATGTGCTTTTGCTCCACTCGTGCGCGAGTGCTCTTCTGCACATGCGCATGAGCTTTTGCACATGCACAGATCACTTCTGATGATATCTGGGTCAGTGGGCGGAGCCTCCTGCCGGTTTTACTACCAGTTCTTACGAACCGGTCCAAACCGGGGGCAATTCACCACTGGTCCTCCTTCATCTGTACAGATGGAGAGGAATTTATTAGAAAATAATAAAGAAGAGAAGAAAAGGTAGGGAAATCACTTTTTTTTCACTGTCAACTTTGCAACTGTTGGAAGAAATATCCAGGTCCAGTTCCAAATCGGGAGAAAGCCACTGGAGACAAAATGGAGACTGGAGGCTGATTAGAAAGAGAGTCCATTTATTGATGAAGCAGAAGCACATAGGTGGTTTTGGGCAGCTGACCTCATGGAGTTGAGAGCGGGGGGTATTTATCCCTTATCTTGGGCTTTGCACTTGAACTTCCTATTCCTGTACAAAATCATGTATTCTATTGGCTGTTGTCAGACTCCCATGGGGCCATATACAAATCCTAGGAGTTTGTCTGAGCTACGTTTGGTTAAAGTTTGGGCTGATGCAATGAAAGGGCTTGTTGGGCAATTCCTATTGTGTCTGAGGGCTAATCCAAGGGTGAAATCCAGCAGGTTCTGGCAGGTTCTGGAGAACTGGTAGCAGAAATTTTGAGTAGTTCAGAGAACCAGCAAGTACCACCTCTGGTTGATCCCAGAGTGGGGTGGGAATGGAAACTTTGCAATATTCTTCCCCTAGGAGTGGGGGATTTTGCAATATCCTTCCCCTGAAGTGGGGTGGGAATGGCAATTTTGCAGTATTTTTCCCCTGTCACGCCTACCAAGCCACACCCACCAAGCCATACCACACCCACCAAATGATACTCATAGAACAAAAAAGTTGAATTTCACCACTGGGCTAATCCTACTTTTGTTCTGATTTTGCTGCAGGGAATTTTTGCCTACGAATAGAGTTATCTATCTCTTAAGTGCTGACATCTGCTGAGGACTATTAAGAAAATTCGGGGCTGCTTTCTGTCTCCAAGAACATATTTCTCCCCTTAGGGAAATACAATATTCTGCCTTTTTAATATTTACTAAAATATTTCATTCTTCTAGGAGAGGGGTGGGTGACAAATTTCTATACAACTGTACTGGGAAAACTTGATGGTTAGGCCTTTAGGATGCACCGTTTGCAAGAGGCTAGTCCGCCTTGAGCAAATCAGTCAAAACAAACACAAATATTCATCCAAAGCAGGTATGAAATGCTACTGGTTCAGATGAGTTCGGGTGAACCAGTAGCAGAGATTGAGGCTGGTTCGCCGAACTGGTAGCAACTGCTGGCTGGCCATGCCCCCGAACCAGTCTGCGGCCCACAGTCCTGCCATGCTTCCCTGCCTTCCACGGGGCCTTCCCGGCATCCCCATGACCAATTTGCAAAGGCAGGCAAGTGGAAGGGCATATGGCAGGCAGGCAAGCATGGCAGGGCTGCAGAGAAGGGAGCTAGCAGCCTACTCCCTTCTCCGCAGCCCTGCCATGCTTGCCTGCCTACCATGCTGCCTTCCTGGTGGTCCCTCATGCCTGCTTGCCTTCTGAGGTCAGTGTCCAGCTAACCTTAACTCCCATGCCCTTGGGGGACATGCAGCAGCTGTGCTGGGGCTGAGAGGGGTGCCAGCGCTGGAGAGGAGTGGGCTTTACAAAAAGGGACCAGACATGGCAGGGGCAGACAAATAAAGAAGGGGAGGAGGAGCCCCACGACAATCCAGGTCTGTTAGAATCTTTTCATTCTCCTGCTGCAAAATTTCCCCACAATACCTTTGCCTGAAATGCCTCTTAAATCTTTCGGAAGCGATTAGGGGGAGCAGGAGGGAGAGGGGTACCCAGTAAAGGCCAGGAAGACCCAGCCACCCTCTTCCTCCCCCCCCCTCTTTCTTCTGGCTGGCTGGCAAGAAACAGGGTCTTGACAGCCGCCGCTGCACTATTCTACCTCCTCTTCAAAACTGCTTCACAGCTCCGCTCGCCTCCAGTGCCCTGATGCAACACCTGCAGCTTACGCGAGGCAGACCATAGCAGCTGCAAGGCCGAGATGCTGCCCATGCAAGGGGGGAAAGAATGCAAGCATCACACCAAGCAACCCTCCTCCTCCTCCTCAGCTCTAACATGGGTTTTTAATTCACAAGGAAGGAAGAGAAACCCTCCCCATCCCATCCAAGGACCGGTTAGGTTTTCTTGTCACTTGCAGTGGAAATCTAGCCTTTGCGTAGGAGAAAATTGCTTCCTGCTGGTCCGGCGGCCCTTGGGGGAGATGCAACCATTGCGCTGGGGCTGAAAAGAGTGGTGCGGCTGGTGCTGAGAGGGGCCGCTCACTTTCTTCCTTTTCCCACTGCTGCCGCTGGAGCCGAGACTACTGCTCCACTGGGGTGTGCATGGGCACACCCCAGTGGAGTGTGGGTGTGAGAGGGGGGGCACGGGCAGATGTAAGGCCAACACTGGTGGTGGGGAAGGAAGACCCTTTGTGCTTGGCCGAAGAGCTGCCTTAGAGGAGCATGGTGAGGCTTGCTCAGCTTTTGGGCCTGGCGCGCTTGGCTTCCGGGGGGGCCTTTGAGTAACTGCCACCCGCTTGCCTTCCCCTCCACCTGGGGTCCGGCTGCCTGCATCCAGCCCATGACGGAGGACGTGCCACGTCCAGGCCAGGCTGCCCACCCTCCCGGAGCACTTTTTTTCTTTTCCCGCAGTAGCTGCTGCTCAGACCAGGTGTGTGTTTGTGTGTGTGTGTGTGAGAGAGAGAGAGAGAGGGAGAGGGAGAGGGAGAGGGAGAGGGAGAGGGAGGGAGGGAAGGAGGGAGGGAAGGAAGGAAAGAAGGAAGGGGAAGGGAGAGAGAGAAGAAAGAAAGAAAGTGATATGAGTAACATCATGTTGGCCATACCCACAGTCACATGACCACCAGACCACGCCCACAGAACCAGTGGCGAAAATTTTTAGATTTCACCACTGATCCAAAGCATCGATACTCACCCAGAACTGCCACTAAGGAATATTTCTACATACTAAAATGCTCAGCAGAAAATAAATGGCACACACAGAGCCAAAACTACAAATGAATGTGACTGTCTAATGGGTCCGTTCTCTGAAGAGATTACGGCGATAGTCCTTCACCTCCACCCTTTTTTTAACTGCTACCTGAGACGCCTCATACAACTGCCTTCCTCTCCCGCATCAAAGGGAGACAGCGATACAAAAAAGCTGCCCCTGTTGAATTTCAGCCCACAAAGTCAGAATTGGGACCCTGCTCTTCCAGTTTAACTCCATGCCACTGTAGAAAGTCAGCACTTACCCCCAGAAGAATGAAATATATTGAAGAATATTAAAAAAGGCAAGATATTATATTTTCCTAAAGGAGAAATGGAGAAACGTGTTTTTAGAAGCAGGAAGCAACCCCCAAGTCTTTCCTAATAGCCCCCAAGCAGAAACTGAGGAGGCCAGTTTTTAGAAATGCAGATTTGGTAATCCATTCAAGACAGGATATTTTGAAACAAAGGCAGAATGGTAGGATGAAGAGCAGCCCCTCACCCAAGATCCAACACAGGACAAAAGCCATTAGGCACAATAGGAATTGCCCAGCAGCCTTTCACATAAACACATAAACCCCTTCATTGCATCATCCCACAGCAGTCCAAACTTCAAAGTCACAGAAACCTTGGAACAAATAAGCAACAAACAAAACGTTGACAATATTAGCTCAGATAAACACTTATGATTTGCATTTGCTTTTTTTGCCTCTAGAGCCAGCCATGACCCCTACATAACCCCTCCATGAACCCATACGAACCTGACAGCAGCCAATAAAGTACCTGAGGACATGTTCTTGCACAGGAACAGGAAGTTCAAATATAAAGCCCAAGGAAGGTATAAAAACCCACCCACTCTCAACTCCATCTTTTGTCAGCTGTCCCTGAATCATATGTAGTTCTACTTCATCAACAAACCACTTTTCCAATCAGCCTCCATAATTCCAGTGTCTTTCTCCCAGCTTGGAACTGAACCAGATGGATATTTCTTCCCATACCACTGAGGCCAAAAGAGCTGGGGATAAAATGTGCCAAGGCTCACCCATCAGGGGGCAGCAGTGGCCAAGTCTTTCAGTGGGCAATGGCAAGAAGGAATAGTTGTGAAGCCGGCATGCAAGAGAAACCGAACACAGCAACCCGTTTGGAGAATCTGCATGCCACCACTTAGGGGGTCCGAGTTTCAGAGATCACCGTCAGCCTTCCTGACTTCCACTCCTCACTCGACTGTTTCCATCCATGAGGGATGCAAAATATCCCAATCAGATCCGCTGTTATTAATCATTTCAAAAGCCAGTGACTCAATTCCGAGGAAAAGAAACCTGGACGTAGCTTGGGCCCTCCCTCTCCTCCCACACCCACCAGGAACAAGAGATTCTTATTTCCAAGACTGGGGAAACTCGTTCAATGGCCTGCCAGGGCATTGGCATCCCTTTCCCTTCCTGAGAAGTGACGCAGAGCTGACTGCACGAGAGGCAGCTCGTTTCAAGGATAATGAGCTTTTGGCCTCTGATAGAGGAAGTGCCCTTTACGTAGTGTTGGAGAAAGAAAAGAAGAAAAAAGCCATGAGATAAGCAAGCAAGCAAATGAGAAAGCAAACAAGAAAGCAAGTAAGACTCGGCAGACGTATTTCCATTCCGCCAGTTTTAAGAACAAACACAAAAGCTTTGCTAAATCGAAAAAGCCTGGACAAAACAAGAACAAGAGCCAAAGCTAAAAGTAAATCAGCCAGCGAAACCAAGACCAATTAAAAGCAGCATGCCCTTTTTCTCAATGCTGGATAATTTTTTGAGGGGGGGAGAATTACCCTGCTTTTTCGATTGACAAGGGGTCAATCAAAAGGGCAGGTTAATTTCTCTCCCCTCTAAAAGCAGGCAGCAAAGGGATCAGGAGCATAACAGGTGTTCCTGCGTGTTTACTGAATGACCTTTCTGATTCCTTCCGACCCCACAAAACTATGATTCTAGATCCACGATGGTGAACCTATGGCATGCCATGCGTGCCAGAGATGGCACCCAGAGACCTCTCTGTGGGCATGTGCGCCATTGTCAGCTGCTCTTTGGGTTTCCAATGCACACATGCGAGATGGCCAGCTGGTCCTTGCTTGTGCCAGAATCCTGGAAAGACCAGCTGGCCAGTGCTCATGCATCTGCCGGAAACCCAAAAACCAGGTGGCCAGCGCACGCACGCGCCCTTGCCAAATGGTCTTTGGGTTTCCAGTGCTCCAGCATGTGCAAAGACCAAGCTGGCCAACGTGCATGCGCATGCCAGAAACCCCAGGTGACCAGGGCATGCATTCCTGTTTGGGCACTTGCTGCCGAAAAGGTTCGCCATCACTGTTCTAGATCCTCTTAGGCAGCTAAATCATATCCTGGGACAACCTCAGGGAGATCCTTTTTTCAGACAATGCTGGAAGATGAAGGAAAACAGGTATCACGTGAGGCAGCAGCAAAGACATACATGAAAACTGCAAAAATATTGCTTCCTGTTTTCAGTTTTGGCTGAGTTTTGATTCCTGGCCAAATATAAACAGAATTCTGGCCAAAGATTTATAGTAATCCATTAATTTGCCCCTTCCGTTTTACACCACATTTCTAGGACAACATACCACACTGTTGTAGTAATGTGAAAAGTAAATAAATTAATAATGTATAAGCTTTATGAGCAATTAAGGCCCCTTTCACAGACAAATTAATCCACAATTTATCTGCTATCCAGCCAACATTGCATTTTATTCCATTTGTTGGAAGAAATGTCCATCTGGGTTCAGTTCCAAGTGGGGAGAAAGACACTGGAAACATGGAGACTGCTTGGAAAGATGATTTAATGCTGGACAGGACAACATGGTGTTGAGGTCCTGGGCCAAAAAACACATGGATGAGAGAGAGAGGGAGGGAGGGAGGGAGGGAGGGAGGGAGAGAGATTTATACCCTCTGTTGGGCTTTAAATTTGAGCTTGTTTTCTGATTGTTGTCAGATCCCATGGGGCCATGCAGGAATAACTTTGTAGGTTGTCTTTTAAGTCCCAGGCTTGGTTGACTCTTGCTGGGTGATGATGTAATGAAACGGCTTTGGGCAATTCCTACTATGGCTCTGAAGGAGGTAGATCTTTGTTGTGTAGAATAGACTGGCCCAGACCTTAATGGCCCTTTGACAAAAGGGCGGGGGGGAGGGGGGCTGAGTTTCTGCCTCCCTTTTAGGGGAAATATTTTGCCCTTTTAACATTTCCTAAAATATCTCATTTTCCTAGGAAAGGGGTGGGTGCTAACTTCCTACACAGTTATGCTAAGTCCTTAAGAAACTCAATCCTTAAGAAATTCGTGATAACTCATTCAAGAGGGATACTGCACTGAACCTTAGTTCCTTTTAAGCCCTGTTTAACAAGCATTACTGGTCCAGTTGGTAAATAATGTGAAAACATCAACACAGTATTTACAGACACGCATCAGTGGATTGCATGAAATTCCAACTACACGGATTATCCATGTCAGTGTGACATGTATACACCCAGACTTAAATACTTTTTGTATTCTCTATAGAGTTGATTTTGCAAGATCACTTCAGCTCCCTCTTTTTGCTGAGATTTTAGCTACCAGAATCAAGATACAGGCAGATTGTTTGGCACAAAGCTTTAGAAAGAAAAAAAAAACTAGAATGCAAAAATCCAGCTAACTCTAGATGGCAGCAAAATTATTTTTAAAAACCCGTTACCACCTAGTGGGAATCCAGATATTTACAGCCAAGAAGTTTCAAATAGAATAGAATAACAGAGTTGGAAGGGACCTTGGAGGTCTTCTAGTCCAACTCCTTGCTTAGGCAGGAAACTCTACACCACTTCAGACAAATTATTATCCAACATCTTCTTAAAAACTTCTAGTGTTGGAGAATTCACAACTTCTGGAGGCAAGTTGTTCCACTGATTAATTGTTCTGTCAGAAAATTTCTCCATATTTCTAAGTTGCTTCTCTCCTTTCCACTAATCTTGTCCTGCCCTCGGTTGTTTTGGAGAATAGCTTGACTCCCTCTTCTTTGTGGCAGCCTCTGAGTCTCAGAATCTCAGAGTCTGAGATATTGGAACACTGCTATCATGTCTCCTCTAGTCCTTCTTTTCCTGCAACTGTTCTTCATATGTTTTACCCTCCAGTCCCCTAATCATCTTTGTTGCTCTTCTCTCCACTCTTTCTAGAATCTCCACATCTTTTTTACATTGTGGCAACCAAAACTGGATGCAGTATTCCAAGTGTGGCCTTACCAAGGCATTATTAAGTGGTATTAACACTTCACGTGATCTAGATTCTATCCCTCTGTTTATGCAGCCTAAAACTGTGTTGGCTTTTTTGGCAGCTGCTGCACACTGCTGGCTCATATTTAAATGGTTGCCCACTAGGACTCCAAGATCCCTCTCACAATTACTACTATTGAGCAAGGTACCACATACACTGTACCTGTGCATTTTGTTTTTCTTCCCTAAATGTAGAACCTTACTTTTTTCACCATTGAATTTTGTTTTATTAGATAGTGCCCAATGTTTAAGTCTGTCAAGATCCTTCTGAATCTTAAGCCTATGTTCTGGTGTTGGCTATTCCTGCCAGCTTGGTATCATCTGCAAATTTGATGAGTTCCCCATCTAACCTCTCGTCCAAGTCATTGATGAAGATGTTGAAGAGTACTGGGCCTAAAACAGAGCATTGGGGTATCCCACTGCATACTTCCCTCCATGTAGATGCAGTTCCATTGCGGACTACACATTGACTGTGGTTGTGATTGTCCCTACAATATTATTTCTCCTTAACCCAGGACCTCAGTTTGCCGAAATCTTCCCCCAAGAAAGACACAGCATGCGTTTTAAGATGTGTATATTTATTATACAAAATAAATTTTTGTGTAAAATGTAGAAAACAAGCACTGGGAGATTCCACAGGAGACATAGGTATCAAAAATAGAACATTTTATTTGTTTAAGTTACTTAAAAATGCTGTTTCATGAAGTCAATTCATCTCTACAAATGCGAAAGTCTTAAAATGTAAAAAAAAAACAGAGCAAATCTGTGCACGAATTGCTCTGGAGAATTCAGTCCTGCACATTTGTATAAAATCCATATCAACTGTGAAACAAGCAGAGAGGTTTATCCGGTGTCAGTAACTATAGCTGCAAACATCAAATGATAGAACTCCACTATCATGTAAAAGCATGGTTTTTTGTACCATCTTCATTTTTTGTACCATCTTCATTTTGCCATTTATTTTGCCTTTTTTTTTCTTTTTTTTTTTAATCACACATATCTTTTTTGGAACAGTTTTAGCTCATGGTAAAACACCAAAACATCTTCGACTAAGTAAAAACTTAAGTAAGACTTAAGTAAAGACAAAATCCTCTTCTGTGATCTATTATTAAATATTATATAAATAATGCATCTAAATATCTCTGTCATATAAATTATTATTATTAGTATTATTATTAATAGTAGTAGTAGTATTAATGTAGCAGTCATTGCATTTTACCCCAAACAGGACTCCCAGAATGGCTAAAGAAGATCCATAGCATAGACCATAAATCTACCTCAAAGATCAAAAAAGTCAAGATGGCAGCCACAATGACATGATTTAAGTCCCACCCCCCTTTTTTAAAAACATGCTTTACATGCAAAGGAGCAGGGACAGGGTACGGATCTGATCGCACAATAAAGGCCACCATTTTGACTTTTGGGATCCCTCTCCTTGTGGCACCCCACACAAAAGAAATTGAAGTAGGGAAAGAGAAGGCAAAGGAAATTCACAAAATGAAAGCTCTTGCAAATCTCTGATGAATTCAGTTTGCCACTGAACAATTCAGGGTTTCAGTCAATTACCACTGCACAGATGCAAGAGACATTCCCTAAACCTTATCAAATCATAAAATGAATGTAAAAGAACATCTCCAAGGTCACAACTGGCTTCCTTCCTTCAATTATTGCATCTCCCCATGCTCCGGAATTGACTGTTAGTAACATTACAAGAGAGCCAATCAGCACCATGCACAGCCAAGAGAGGAAACCAATCAGCTCAAAACATTCTTGGTTTCTTCCAAAGACTTGAAAACTGGGGTTTTTCCAAAACAGAAGTTTGACTTAACCTAGCAAGAACATTCCCAGATTAATCCCATTATGGTGTGCTTGTCTTCCGCCTTTCCCTGAGAAATCTGCAATGGGGCATAAAGAACAGTGGGGTGTAAGAATTATCTTCCCCCCCCCCAAATACTTCCAGTAAGTCTTAAAGAGGGTATTTTTTCACAAGAAGATTAAAATCTCGTACAGTCCGATCGATCCATTGTTTGTACGTGGAACACACCACATATCCCCGAACCTTTTTCTCAAAGGTGTTTGTTTTAACTACGTCCAATGTGAGAGGGTCAGAAACAGGTGAGGGCGGGGCCCTCAAAGCAGATATGATGATGGTCAAGTTGTTAACAAGGCCCTGTACCTGCATCCGGGTATCTTTCAGCATGTTTAGAAGGCCATCTTCGGTGGGGTTGAGTTCAAATTGATCATCCCAGACCAGCTGCAAGAATTCTGAGATAATGCTATAAGCCTTGTAGTTCTTGTCCAGACGGTCAAGGTCACTGAGGAGTCGCCATTCCAGGAAAGAAACGGCAGCCACTGGCAATCCATCACAACTTAGTCCCTGAGTGTGGAAGTCTTTATCCGTAAATGGAGGGCCTTGGTGTCTGAGCTGAGAAGAAACAGAACGATACAGATCTCAGGAGAAAACATAAAGTGAGCATGATGCATGTACAAACCAGCGTCTGCATTTCCTGCATCAGATGAGGAGAGCACATCTTTCTCCTTCTGTCATCGCCACTTTTTTACAAAGGCACAACTGAGGACATTTAAACAAACTGGATCACTGTTTGGTTTGGTGGCAGCAGTGCCTCAGCTAGAAAGTCCAT
Organism: Coluber constrictor foxii; assembly: GCA_038048745.1. NCBI lineage: Eukaryota > Metazoa > Chordata > Lepidosauria > Squamata > Colubridae > Coluber > Coluber constrictor. The sequence continues at coordinate 51,618,529 of CM075961.1, forward strand.
ACAGAGAGTAGTAAGGACAACCAAGAAGATTATAGGAAGCTCACTTCCCAGCATTCAGGATAATGCTTATAAGCGCTATGCCCTTAAGAGCTCAAAGCATTGTTAGAGACACCACACACCCACTTCATGATCTGTTTTGTTTGCTCCCCTCTCGGATTAGATTTCGAAGTATTTCTAGCAGGACTACCAGATTCTGTAACAGCTTTGTTCCCTAGGCCATCTGCCTGGCATCTGCCTCGCAAGATTCGTTTCTCTCACCATGTACATGTATACTTCCAAACTAGACAGCATTGTTTATCTGTGTCATATAATATATATGGGTACATACAGTTGTTAAGTGATTTACTGCAGTTGTTAAGTGAGTAACATGGTTACTCACTTAAGTAAATATAGCTTACAAGACTGGTTTTGTAAGAAGGTTGCAAGAGATGATTACATGATCCTGGGACACTCAACCGTCATAAATATGAACCAGCTGCCAAGCATCTGTATTTTGATCACATGACTGTGGGGATTCAGCAAAGGTTGTAAGTGTGGGGAAAAAGACACTTTTTCAATGCAGTTGTACCTTTAAACCATTACTAAATGAACTATTGTAAGTCGAGGACTTTCTGCAGAGGTGATATTCAGCCGGTTCGTACTGCTTCGGGCAAAACAGTAGCAGAGATTGCGGGTGCGCCCACCCACTCGCCCAGGCTCTATGCTGTCCTATTTAGGCACAGTTTTGAGGCTGGACACATGCACAAAAGGTGTATGAGCAAGCAAAGTGAGTGTGTGTGCACACGGCAAACCGATGCAACAAAACGTGAAACCCATTGCTGACTTTGTGTCTGCAATAATCTCCACTCCTTGAAGAGCCCAAATGATCTACTCCAGTGGTGAGTTTCCAATTTTTTTACTATCGGTTCTGTGGGCGTGGCTTGGTGGGCATGGCATGGCTTGGTGGGCGTGGCTTGTGGGCGTGGTAGGGGAAGGATACTGTGAAATCTCCATTCCCTCCCCAATCCCGGGGGAGTTATTGCAAAATCCCCATTTCCTCCCGATCAGCTGGGACTCGGGAGGCAGAGAATAGATGGAGGTGGGGCCAGTCAGAATTTTTACTACCGGTTCTCCGAACTACTCAAAATTTCCACTACCGGTTCTCCAGAACTGGTCAGAACCTGCTGAAACCCATCTTAGATCTACTCCATGCCCATTAAAAGGAATATTGGCAGAAATTATTAGAATACTCAAAGTTTTCTAGAAATAGAGCAAAAATCTTCCAAAAAAATAAACCTTAAGGAGAACCATCTCCTTTGATGTGCTGTTAAAGTATTGGAGTGTCATTGGATAGACGGTGATTTTAATCAATTCTCAGTTATGGGCATGGCTATGAGCTGTTCTCCTTCTCTTATTCGCTCTGTTGTGGCTCTGGAGCAAAAGAGATGCTCTTGAGAGAGAGCTAGGACCATTGACTTGAGTGCCTAACCAAAATGCAGAATAAAAAAAAAATCTAATTTTAAAAATAAACAACATCAGTGGGCCCAAAACGGTAATGGAGCTGATCAAGGGGAAGAAACAGAGAATGAAATAAAACCAGGCCACTCGGTTTTATTGACCGAGTGTTCTGGAGGGTCTTCTATCAGTTTCTATGATTCCAGGATCAACAATGCAGCCACTTTGTTGAAAATAAGCCAATACAAGGTGACTTGATGCTCAATCGAAGATCACCCAAGAACCTTTAAGCTCACTTTGAATTGACTGAAAAACTTAATATAGAGGCAGTCCTTGACTTATGATCACAACTGAGCCCAAAATTTTTGTTGTTAAGTGAGACATTTGTTAAGTGTGTTTTGCTCCACTTTGCCACATGTCTTTTCACAGTTGTTAAGTGAATACCCATCCAATATCTAAACAGCCCCTTAGATATTGAAGAGCTCCAATATCATGTTACCCCTAGTCCTTCTTTTCATTAAACTAAAGGTAAAGGTAAATGTGTTAAATTAAAACTAAAGGTAAATGTGTTCCTCTTGCACATAATGTATGTGCTAGTTGTTCCAGACTCTAGGGGGTGGTGCTCATCCCTGTTTCAAAGCCAAAGAGCCAGCGCTGTCCAAAGACGTCTCCGTGGTCATGTGGCCGGCATGACTCAACACCAAAGGCGCACAGAACACTGTTATCTTCCCACCAAAGGTGGTCCTTATTTTTCTACTTGCATTTTTTATATGCTTTCCAACTGCTAGGTTGGGAGAAGCTGGGACAAGTAACGGGACCTCACTCAATTACGTGGCACTAGGGATTCGAACTGCTGAACTGCCGACATTTCGACGGACAAGCTCAGCATTTTAGCCACTGAGCCACCACGTCTAGATATATCCAATTCCTGCAACCGTTCTTCATACATTTTAAGGATGGAGAAGCTATCAATGCAAAAGTCTCCAGAAGAGAGTCATCCTTTTGAAGGAACTGGGGCCTTAGCCAAACTCCAGTGTTGCTGATTTCAGAAACCCAGATCTTGTTCAAAATTCAGCCTCCTCTTCCCACCTACATGGCCTGATGATCTCTGCAGCTCTCCTGCCCTCCCTTCTCCTATATCTTCTTGGGATTGCAACAAGAGACACTTCCTCCCATCAAGACGAAGACCTGAGATGGGACCAAACAGACATGGTTGCAAACCCACCTTCGTTACTGCCGTAGTTGTTAAATGAATCACTGCAGTGGATAAGCTTGTAATCCTTGTTAACTGAATCTGGTTTCCCTATTACTTGACCTCAGAAGGTTGCAAAAGGTGTTTCACACGACCTTGATACACAGCAACGGATCATAAGTGCAAACCGGTTGCCAAGCACCTGAATTTTGATCCCAGGATGCTTCAAAGGTCGTAACAGTGAAAAATGGTTGTAAGCAGTGGTGAAATGTAAAATTTGTTACTATCAGTTTTGTGGACGTGGTTTGGTGGGGGGGTACAATGTGACTAGGTGGGTGTGGCCAACTTTTTTTTTTTTTACTTTTAAAAGCATTTTTTCTACAACCTTAAGACATTGCAGGAAAAAATGCTTTTAATAGCCTCTGACGATCACAGCTGAGCCACGCGATCATCAGAGGCTTTTTTTTTCCTTTTAAAAGCATTTTTTTTTTGGCCAAAGAGTTTGCAGAAAAAATGCTTTTAAAAGTAAAAAAAAGCCTCTGATGACCACGCGGCTCAGCTGGGCAGGGGGTGGGGGGGCAGGGATTTTTGCTACCGGTTCTCTGAACCACCCACCACCATTGCTACCAGATCAGATGATCTGGTCCGAACTGGAGATTTCACCCCTGGTTGTAAGTCATTTTTTTCCAGCGCCGTTGTAACTTTGAATGGTCATTAAGGGAAACTGTTGCAAGTCGAGGACTCTGTACCGAAGGTCTGTGAAAGCTACCAGGAAAATGACCAAAATCTATAGAGTCTAACACACACACACACACGAAAGACAACTTCAAGATGGGATTTCCAAAAGTTTCAATATTGTAAGTGAACTATCAGGATGTGGATGCCTGCTTTGTCACCTCTCAGTAATGTTGTGGGGAAAGGCTTTCCATGATCCATCCCAGCCTCTTCATCCCTTAGGAATTCCTGGCAGGGTGGGCTGAGGGACCCAGAAACAGATCACTCAACCACAGTTCCACCTTGAGCAATTACAGGGATACTGGAGGCATCTTGGCTGCCTGCCTAGGCCCAGGTTGTAAGGTTGTAATGACCTCACTCCGTCTGGCATCTGAGGCCTCGGCAACTTGAAGAAGCGAGGCATGGGAAATAGTTGGGCACCCAGCCACTCTCTGCGGGATGAAAATAATGCCAATTGAACGGGTTGGAAGGGGAACGGGTTTCTCTTCTCTCCCACCCAGCCCTGATCGTGTTGCAAAGCCAAGACACACTAACAAGGACAATAGGCTAGTGACACCCAGCTTTTCTTAGCTGGTTCTGATGGCAATAACAAATTGAATCATAGAAACCTAGGGCTGGAAGGGACCTCAGAGGTCATCTAGTCCAACCCCCTATCCAAAGTGGGAGTCCTTATATCATAACGGACAAATGCCTGGCCAATCTCTTCTTGAAAACCTCCAGCAATGAAATACCCACAATTACAGAAGCAAAGTTCCTTCCTTCCTTCCTTCTTCCCTTCTTTCTTTCCTTCCTTCCTTCCTTCCCTCCCTCCCTCCCCTCTCCCTTTTTTCTTTGTTCCCTTTTTACAGAATCACAGGCTCCTATTGCTGGAAGGGACCTTGGAGGTCTTCTACTATAACCCCCTGTTCAAGCAGGAGTCCTCATTCCATCCCGGTTGTGCAATCGTTTCTTGAAAGCCTCCAGTGACAGAGCCCCATAACCATCATGCAACAGGACGCCGCTCTACAAAACCACAAGTTGTCGCAGACAGGAAGTGCACACAGTGGTAGCTGCCATTCTGACATTGCCGTGGTCCCAAAGGGACTCTGGTGGCTGCAGAAGCCCCCCTCCCTTTTTCTCCTGCTACTGGGACAAGGAAGTCTTGTGCCCAGTTTGACGTCCCAAGAATGAGACAAAGCTTGCTGAAAACTCTGGGAGTTTTAGCACACCTGGAAGGTATCCCGTTGGGTACAGAAGACTTCTACCCAGAAGCACAAAATTTCCCACATGCATTTATCGTTTATTTGCAGTATTCAGTTGAGAGGAATATTTCTGGCTGACAGTCTGAACATATGTCCCAGCTGGGTTCTCCCCACACCAGGGCCCACCTCCTGATCTTGGACATCTCCCCAAGAAGGTCTCAAGTGAAAGGCTTGGAGGTAAGGAGTCATCCTGGGTTCTGCCTTCTCTACAACATATCCAGGATTTTCTCCTATAGATAGTTCTTGACTTACAAGCATTCATTGAGGGACCATTCAACGTTATAATAGCAGTGAAAAAAGTGACTTATGTCAAATTTTTCATATGTATGACCATTTGATCAAAAGTAAGATGCTTAGCAATTGACTCTTATTTATGACAGCTGCAGTGTCCCAAAGTCATGTGATCACCTTTAGTGACCTTCTGACAATCAAAGATGACAAGGAAGCCAGATTCACTTAACAACTTAACAACTGTGGCAAGAAAGGTCGTAGAATGGGGAAAAAAATTAATTTAACAACTGTCTTGCAAAGCATTTCGGGCACAATTGTGGTTCTCAGTCAAGCGCTACCTGTATTCTTTCACTTGATTCCATCATCTGGAGATCTACACTTTGCCCACCGCCCCAGTATTTTTGGCATAAGGCATGATCGGTCTTGCATGTCCTACTGGCACTCTGGAAGGACATAGGCAGAGGTGGTATTCAGCCGGTTTGCATCAGTTTGAGTGAACCGGTAAGCGGCAATTGCAGTGGGCCCACCCATCCACCCAGGTTCCATGTTGTGCTATTTAGGCACGTTTTTGAGTGCACGGAAGGCCGGGTGCATGTCTGAAAAGTGTATGCACAGCGAGCGTGCACACGCACAGGAGACCAGTGGTAAAAGTAAGTGAAACCCACCCCTGGATATAAAGGCTGACTGGAAACCAATATCTAAGGTGCTTAAGATCCTGCTAACCCTTCAGAGCAGCCTTTTCCAATAGCACGTAGTTCAGCATGAAATCTGCTTTACAATACAACCTCTATCCCTCAGATTCCTTTGCGTGACATTTGGGCACCATTACAAAAGAACACTGCCTGCTTTCTGATGTCACAAGACGCATTTCATTATTTCAGCATCACTGCGGTCAGACACAAACACTCCAGAGATGCAATTTCATTTCCAGAATTCTCAGGAACTAATGTTCACACCCAACGCTGAATGCACAATTACAGAAGTCCACTTCAGAATTTGCCAAACTGTAATCTCTGGCTGCCCACTGGATTGCAGTGTAAATTGTAGTTTAGCAACATATGAATAGTTGCGTGATCTCCACCACTACTGGGTCAGTCCCTTTCTTAGAGTTATTTCCTGACAAAAAGGTACGTATTGTGCAATTACAGAAGAATTGTTGCTTTTTATAACTCAAGTATGGAGCACTTGACTAACAGCTCCTTGTGCTGTCAATCAAAATGCACGCTAGAGCTAGTTTCTCCTCTTTTTTTCCTGATGAAAAGAAAGATGGAAGAAAGAGTGAGAAACATTTTCCTATCTTGCACCAACCTCTCCATAGTGTGGAAGTTGGTAGGGCCAGTCAAGTAACCCATGGATTAGCTAGACACATGGCAGCCTACACTATTCAATCAAGACATAGGACTGAAAATATATTGCTTATCCTCATGAATGACTTGTGACAAAGCTTAAAATCTGTGTTTCTCAACCTTAGCAACTTTAAGATGCCTAGAGAACACACTGGTTGGGGAATTTTAGGAACTGAAGTCCAGACACCCTAAAGTCTGCCTGGAATCCACACTGTATATTACATTAATATAATTGAGCAGGTCCAGAAGTATTTCATGAGAAGAGTACTCCACTCCTCTGCTCACAATAGAATCCCTTATGCCACCAGGCTCGAAATTTTGGGCTTGGACAACCTAGAACTATGCCGCCTATGGTCTGACCTAAGCATAGTGCACAAAATTGTCTGCTACAATGTCTACCTGTCAATGACTACTTCAGCTTCAACCTCAATAATACATAGGCAAACAATAGATAGAAACTCAAGGTGAACTGCTCCAAACTTGATTGCAGAAAATACGACTTCAGCAACAGAGTGGTCAATGCCTACCCAACTCCATTGTCACATCTTCAAACCTTCACAGCTTCAACCTTAAACTGTCTACCATGGACCTCACTCCATTCCTAAGAGGCACAAGCACACCAGCGTGTCTACCATCCTTGTCCTACTGTCCCCATTTATTTGTGCTCATTTCCCGTGTTCATGTCCATGTTTATACTTATACCTGTTATCTTATACATTTTTGACTGAATAAATAAATAAATAAATAAAGTTAAGATTGAGAAGTACTGACTTTGATAATAGACTTCTGACCATCTCTGTCTTGTAGACCTTACAGTGGCTTTTAATACAGTTGATCAATATGCTCCTGAACCACCTATGAAGATTGGGGCTTGAAGATTGAAGATTGGTTGTCAGCCAGAAAAGAAGTCACCCGCTTAAGTACTCCTCAGGGTTCATTCATCTCCTCGCTACTCTTTAACAACCACTGGCAGAGATCACCCACCAATATGGAGTGAGGAGTCAACAATCTGTCTTCAAATTATATCCAGAGTGGGCTGTGGGGGTTCGCAGGGGTTTGGGAGAACCTCTAACTAAGATTCTGCGCAGTTCGGAGAACCTCCAAATCCCACTCCTGGCTGGCCACGTCCCCCCACCCCTCCCAGGAGTCCCCATGCAGCCCATTTTGGATGCAGGTAAGTGCAGGGCACACACGGAGGCTCAGGGAGGGTGAAAAATGGGCCTACCGGAAGTTTAGGATGGCTAGAAATGGGCCTGTTTCCAGCCTCTAGAGGGCCTCCAGAGCCTAGGGAGGCCGTTTTCACCCTCACGGAGGCTCGAGAAAAGCCTCTGGAGGCCGGGGAGGGCAAAAATGCTTCCCCCTCCCCCCATCATGGTGCAGGAGGCTGACTAGGCCATGCCTACCATGGCTACACCCACCCAGCAACCAGACAGAGAACCACTTGCTAAAATTTTTGAAGGCCACTTCTGATTATACCCAATTATAAATCTCCATTCTGGATCAAAAGAAGGATGTGAAAAAAGCCTTGACCCAAAATCTGGAGGCTGTCAGGATCTGAAAGGGCAGATCTTGACGGTCACTCCAAGCAAGATTCACTCCAAGCAAGATGAGGTAGATATTTATTCAGAAACCCTCTACATTTGGGATTATACTATCCTGGACTCTCAACAGAATGGTGCTCACCCATGGAGAAGACACCTGAGGCAGGAGTGAAATCCAGCAGGTTCTGACAGGCCCTGGAGAACCGGTAGTGGAAATTTTGAGCAGTTCAGAGAACTGGCAAGTAGTACTTCAAGCTGGCCCCAGAGTGGGGTGGGAATGGAGATTTTGCAATATCCTTCCCCCAGGTGTGGGTAGGGAATGGGGATTTTGCAGTATCCTTTCTCTGCCATGCCCACCAAGCCACACCCACAGAACCGGTAATAAAAAAAATTTGGAGTTCACCATTGACCTGAGGTCCTCATGGCCTCAGCACTACTGCTGAAGGATCTGTGCTCATCTTAAGGTTAATGCATTGATTATGGAACGGGATGCAGTTATCATCCCCTATATAGATTACCACAATTTACTTTACATGGGGCTGCCCTTGAAGACTGCCTAGCAACAGAGAGGTGTAAAATGCAGTGATCCAGAAGCACACCGGACACTCTTGTTATGCCATGCAACAAGAACCAGGCAATTACCAAGATTTTTCCATGTTTAAGTCAAGATCCTGATTATCATCCCTAAAGCTACATCTGATTCAAGGTCTTGGTATCTTCCAGACCATCTCTAGAATTCTGTCTACTCAGTCTGAGAGCATACAGAATCCAAATGGAGATCCCTTGCCATCAAAAGAGTCACTGGGAAGACTCCAAAAGCAGGCATTCTTTATAGAGCCATCTGACCCCTATGACAAGGAAGTTCTCCTGACCTTCTGAAGCTCCAATTTTGCTGCTCTGGATAGCCTTTAGCACTCAGATGACATAGAACTTGATGCCAGGAATATGCACTTTCTAACCTGACTTTCTAACTTTAGGGACACGGTGGCTCAGTAGCTAAGATGCTGAGCTTGTTGATCGAAAGATCAGCAGTTCAACGGTTCAAATCCCTACTGCCACATAACAGGGTGAGCTCCCATTACTTGTCCCAGCTTCTGCCAACCTAGCAGTTCGTAAGCATGTAAAAAATGCAAGTAGAAAAATAGGGATCACTTTTGATGGGAAGGTAACAGCTTTCCGTGCGCCTTTGGCGTTTAGTCATGGCGGCCACATGACCATGGAGACGTCTTCGGACAGTGCTGGCTCTTCAGCTTTGAAACGGAGATGAGCACCACCCCCTAGAGTCAGGAACAACTAGCACATATGTACAAGGGGAACCTTTACCTTTACCTTTTAACCTTACTAAATTATGCACCACATTTTTTTAAAAGTGTATTATTGCATTTTAGTGTTATTACAATTGTATTGGCTACAGTTATTGCTTTTGAAGACTTGGTACAATTACCTTGATTGAAGCGGTTTATAAATGGATGAATAAATTAAAGTAATACGGAGGAAAGAAAATATGATAGGAAATTGTTACAAAATTCTCTTTTCAGCAGAATGGGCCTGGCAGAGAATAAGATTTTTAAAAACTCTTGTTTAACAATCATTGCTGAGCAATGATTTTTCAAATGTTCTCATCTTTCTTATTAAGGAATTCTGCAGAAATATAACTCAGGGAATTCACCATAACTTTCATGGTGGGCACATGAAAGTTATGTCAGGTAGTTCTCAACTTATGGCCACAATTGAGCCCAACATTTATGTTGCTATGTGAGAAATTTGTTAAGTGAGTTTTGCCCCATTTTACGAATTTTCTGGTCACATTAGTTAAGGGAATCACTGCAGTTGTTACATTAGTAACCAGTTGTTAAGTGAATCTGGCTTCCCCACTGACTTTGCTTGTCAGAAGGTCGCAAAAGTGGATCACATGACCCCCATGGACACTGCAATCATCATAAGTATGAACCAGTTGCCAAACATCTGAATTTTAATCATGTAACCCTGGGGATGCTGCAACGATTAAAGCTATGAAAAAAATGGTCATAAGTCACTTTTTTCATTGCCGTTGTAACTTTGAAAGGTCATTAAGTGAGCTGTTGTAAGTCAAGGACTGCCTGTACATACAGGTAGGGGTGGCTGTTCTGTTCTCTTGGATCTAGCATCACTTGAGGATGTCACCTATTAAACACCAGGCAATGCTTCCTTGCTCCGATGGGTGATCTTTTTTGGTACCCTGAGAACAGAATCAATTTCCCAAGAAAAGTTTGGGATTCCCCAAAAACATTTACGGACCCCCCAGATACAAAAATCCATGCAATCTGCTCAAGGTCTCCAGATCTTTCAGGATTAATGACTTACGTAGGTCTCAAGGAGGACGGAACTATTGCCTTTCAGAAGAGAAGCCAAGTTGAAGGTTTGGTGGATGGCAGTGTTAACAGAACCATTCCTTTTAGGGAAGGCAACGTGGACCAGGCTGGCACAAATTAGGAAGAAGCTTGTAACTGGAAAAAAAAAAGAAAAAGAGAGAAAACCAATAAGCCATCATCACCCATGTGTTTGCCCTCTTCAGTAAGGCTCATCTTTATGACTACCCAGAAGGACATCATAAAGACGGAGATGCTCAGGGAAGTGACAATAGAAAGAAGGAATCAAAGAATAACAGAGTTAGAAGGGACCTTGAAGATCTTCTAGTCCAACCCTCCGCTTAAACAGGAAACCCTATACCATTTTGGACAAATAGTTGTCCAATCTCTTCTTAAAAACCCAGTATTGGAGCACCCACAACTTCTGGAGACAAGCTGTTCCACTGATTCATTGTTCTAACTATCAGGAAATTCTTCCTTAGTTCTAGATTGGTTCTCTCCTGGATTAGTTTCCATTCATTGCTTCTTACCCTGCCTTCAGATGCTTTGGAGAATAGGCTGACCCTCTTGTTTGTGGCAGCCCCTTAGATACTAGAGAGCTAGTATCATGTCCTTCACCCCTAGTCCTTCTTTTCATTAAACTAGACATACCCAATTCCTGCAGTCATTCTTCATTTGTTTTAGCAATCATTCTTCCTACGTTTTAAGGATAAAGGAGCCATCAAGGCAAGAGACATCCTTTTGAAGGAACTGGGGTCTTAGCCAAATCCAGTGATGCTGATTTCAGAAACCCATGTCTTGTTCAAAATTCAGCCTCCTCTTCCCACCCAATGAATTTTGCAGCTCTCCTGACCTTCCTTCTCCTATACCTTCTTCTTGGGATTGCAACAAGAGATACCCTCTCCCATCAACACGAAGACCTGAGATGGGGCCAAAATGACATGGTTGCAAACCCACCCTCGCTACTCCATTCCAACCATGTTGCCTCATGAGGAACAACCTCGGTCCCTAGGAAATGCGAGACCACAAATTGTTGAATACTGTTAACATGCAGCAGCAAATTGCTTATTATTTTAGGCTTTTCTTCATGGGGAATCACCTGGGAGGTTCACTTCCAAATACTTCAGGTTGTCTCAGGCATTTACATCTCAAGTAACAAATCTGAAAGCTGGGTTTTTCACCTTCTTCATCACAGGAAGAAAAAAATCACAATAGATACCTCTCACTTTAAAGAGACCAACTCTATCCCCAACAGCAGGGTCACAATGTTCTTCTTTTTTTAAAAAAAAACAATCTTTATTAAAGATAAAATATCACATTAACTACATACATTATAAAATATGAAATAAAGAAAGATAAAAGAACAGTAAGAATAGAAGAGAAAGAGAAAGAAAGAAAAAAAGGAAGAAACACAAAAGAAAGAAAAAAGAGAAAAGAGAAAAGTCAAAAATACACGTAATGTAACAATACCAAATATTATACACACACACAGACACACACCTATACACTATTGACGGTATCTAGTTGTTAATTTTGTTAATCTAGTTGCAAACTTTGTTTTTGATTTATCCATTCATACCATTTGTTCCATACCATATAATATTTCGAGTCTACCTTATCCTTTAATTCCAGTGTTTACCTGTCCATATTCTTCAAAGTTTTCTTCCCCAAAGTATTCTCAACCCCCACAGATTTGTCAGCCTCAAACTGACCATCCTGAAGACTTACCCAAACACGGACTCATGACTAGCTTTCAAGAAAAGTTGGCCAACGTCTTGAGTCCCTCGCAAAGACCAGCTCCTATCTGTCACCCCCTAATGGTGGATGAAGGTATCTCTTCTTCCAAAAGAAAAAACTTTCTGAGTGAAAGATGCTCAGGTGCCTTTTCAACTGTGTCTTCTTCCCCCACCCCTTCTCTTCAAACCAGGAGCTCCCTGTGCCGGAGGAGATGGCAGCTCGTGGTTGGTACATAAGTTTCAGAGTCAGCTCTTTATAGAAAGTCCCCAAGGCGTTATCCCCTCTGAAATTTCCCAGCCCTTGGTCCCTCCCCTTGATAGCAAACACTCCCACTGCAGAAAAAGGGGGTAAAATAACCTCACTCTTCCTTCTAGCTCCTAAAACAGAAGCGGGGGGGGGGGGTTTGCCGGCAGAGATGTGAAGGCGTGTGAGAAAGGGTGGGGCCGCTAGTGAAAACTGTTGAATTTCCTGTACAGGTGAGAAAGAAAGGAAAAGTACTCACGAAGATGTTTGGAAGCTCGCCGGGCAGTTTATTTCACCCACAGGTAAGCTACGAGCTGTCAAACTGATGGATGGGATGCTTCAGGTTGCTTTAGCAAGATTGGGTCCTCTTAGGCAGGATTTGGCTTTGGATGTACCAGGCAGGTGCTGAGTCCTAAGTGCTCTGGAAAACCAATCCTAGCCCTTTGCGTAGCCCTTTTTCCCCCCTTTTTTTAAAAACATTTTTTTAAAATTAAGTTATAGAATATTATAAAATACAAAGTACAAAAGTAAATAGAAGAACAGTGGCGGGGGAGGGGATGGGGGGGAGGAAGGGAAGTGAGGAAAGATGGGGGGGAGAGAAAAAGAAACATTGACCTCCGACTCCCTCTGTTACAGTAAAATAAGGCATTAACATCAAATCACAGCTTTTTGCTTTTCCATAATAGTAAGAACAAGTCATTTCTATAAAGATCTATCAGTCTAATTGGTAAAACCCAAAGTCAGAGTTTCATTCTTCTCCACATCGAGCATGAAGTTCAGAAGTGGTTTCCATGTGGAAACAAAAGTACTTATGCTCTTTTCTTTAATCAAAGTAATCAGTTTTGCCATTCCCACCAACTGCATCAACTTCTGCAACCATTTATCCATAGCAGGAATTGAAGTGTCCTTCCATGCATTGCCTTTTTTTCTTGTCCTATGTTTCTAGTCCAGGGTATCTCAAAGTTGGCCACTTTAAGATGTGTGGACTTCAACTCCCAGAATTCCCCATCCTGGGGAATTCTGGGAGTTGAAGTCCATACATCTTAAAGTAGCTAGGTTTGAGAAACACTGGACTAGAGACATAGACAGGCAGAGAAACTCCTACCCACTCCCACTCCTCCAAGCTTCCAACACCCTTTCCAGGCTGCCACAGTACATGGTAGGCATCCCTTTGGCCAAATCTCCTCAACCACAACTGCCAACAGATGGGACAGACTGGAGGAAGTATAAGAAGAGGAAGTGGGTGGCTGCCACAGAAGGGTGTGAAAGTGGCAGAGAGCCCAGCCTGTTCATTTTTGGACGGGTAGATGGGTAGATTGCTCGCTATCTGTCAAGGCAGCAGATTCTTTCCTCAGAATTCTGAAGAATTCTGAAGAAAACATATGAAGAACGGTTGCAGGAACTGGGTATGTCTAGTTTAATGAAAAGAAGGACTAAGGGAGACATAATAGCAGTGTTCCAATATCTGAGGGGCTGCCACAAAGAAGAGGGAGTCAAGCTATTCTCCAAAGCATCTGAGGGCAGGACAAGAAGCAATGGGTGGAAACTCATCAAGGAGAGAAGTAACTAAGGAGAAATTTCCGGACAGTTAGAACAATTAATCAGTGGAACCAGTTGCCTCCAGAAGTTGTGAATGTTCCAACACTGGATGTTTTTAAGAAGATGTTGGATAACCATTTGTCTGAAGTGGTATAGGGTTTCCTGCCTAAATAGGAGGTTGGACTAGAAGACCTCCAAGGTCCCTTCCAACTCTTGTTATTCTATTCTAATTGGGTCCTGAGTGAAAGATCAGCCTCTGGTATTAACTCCACAATAGGAGCAACTCTCCATCCAGAGTTATTTGCTACGAGATGGGTGGCCAATAGTCCAATAAATGAAGAAATAAATATAAACTTAATTTCTAGCTGCAATCCACGCCGAAAGGCTTTCCCAAAGTGAGTGGCACCCGACAGGCAGAACTCCAACTTTAGAAGAGGATATTTGCAGCTCAGGGGTCCTTGGTATTCTCTGAGCTTGGTTGTTTTCCTGTAGACGTTTCATCACCAAACATCATCAGCACTAGTAGGAAGAGGCAGAGAGAGCAGAGAGAGCAAACCCCAGACCCAACTAGCACTGATGATGTTGCCTAGTTTGGTAATGAAACGTCTGCAAAAAAAACAGCCACACTCAGAGAGCAGCAAGGACCGTACAGGAAAAGCTGGCAGCCAGGTAGTAATTTCTGCCCACCGTTCATGCCACGCAAGCCATCAGATCTCCCAGTCTTGAATTTTGAGCCATTTCACATCCGAGCCTACAACCAAAATCCTACCAATGTTTTGGTCCAGGTGTTTCCAGGAAGGAACACTATTGCCATGGGTAGTGTTAAGACTCAGATACTGGCACTTCCTCCCCCTCAGAGGGGGGGGGGTGTTTTTTGCTGCTGTCATACATTTCTCTGTATACCTGGGGCTTCCTGGACGATGGTGAAATGAGGGAAAGTTTAAATGCCACTTTTACTAGCAATGGGGAAAAATACCCTCTCAGCAGGAAAGAACCCATGGGGCATCAGAGCTGGGGAAATGAGATGGCGAGCGGGCAAATAACTCTGGATCGGGTTGGGCCATACCAACTGCCAGTTACAGGTCTCTCCGCACGTCCTGGCATCAGATTACTATTTGCATAGAAATTGCAGAAGACATAGAAAAAGGAGCTGTTGCTGGGCAGGCTGCCACTCCTGAGTTTTATTCCAACTCCATGGGGTATACGGGAGCCACTGGGGCGGGGTGTGGGGGGAGAGCAAGCACTGTACCCTTCTTGGCCCGGCCCCAAAGGAGGCGGAGATGCCCGCCTGCTTAATCGTTCTGCAGCCCAGCAAATATCAGCAGGTGATGCCAAGGTTCCTGGTGCCACAAGGGCGTCCAGGTGAGAATAACTAAATCCTGCAGGTGGGAGGAACAGACTTGGCACCTGATGAATGTGACAAAAATAGAAGGTTGGGTTGCCATTCCCCACCACTACCAACACACACACACACACACACACACACACCTTCCCCAGCCATGCTCCTAGGCTTGCATGGCAGACCAAAATCCAACAGGTGTCGTTTATTGCTGCCACTGGCTTTTCCTTCCGGCCTTCTACAGTATTCCCTTTCTGGTGAAAGGTCTTCAAACTGCCTTTGCCACATTCTCCATCATATGTCAACAGAAACCAGCTGCTGGAAACTTTCTTACATGCCAGGGCTGATCCCTTAACCGAAGAGGACAGCAAGTGACACCAGTTCATTGACTTCCTGGATTTCAGGCAATCAAAAATCAGCCGAATGGAATTTCCACCTTCTGAGTTATTTACAGCAAACTCCTGGAGGGAGATGGGCTGGATTCATCCATCCAGGAGATTAATCAGATTTGGCAGAAAATCTTAGATTATGTCATGGTCCTGTCTGACCTCCATCTCCTAGTGCATATGTATGTGTGTCAGTCTCAGTGTGTGTGTCTTTCTTTGGCAAAAAAAAATACATGAGGTCTGCTAGTAGAAATACCCCACTCTGTCCCTCAGGATTCTCAGCCTCAGTTTCCCCGCCCCAGCTCTTGCCAGAAGGTTCCACCAGATAATCTGGAAAATAAAGTAAAATTGATGAATGTTTGACTGGGCTCTCTCTATTCTCTATACTTAGCTGCTATCAAATTGTAGAAAGTTAGCACCCATCCTCCTCCTAGAAGAATGAAATATTTTAGGAAATATTAAAAAGGCAGAATATTATATTTCCCCTGAAAGAGAAAGAGAAATCTTCAGGGAGACAGAAGTTCAGAGCCATAGTTCCCTATCCCGAAGCAGATACTAAGCTGAGGCCAGCTTTCAGAAATGCAGATTTGGTAATCCATTCAAGACAGGATATTTTTGAACAAAGGCAAAATTAGGTAGAATGGTAGGATCAGCCCTCACTCAAGATCCAAACCAGGAAAGCCATTAAGACACAATAGGAATGGCCCAGCACTCTTTCAGGACACAAGTCTCTTCACTGCATCACCCAGCAGGCTTCAAACTAGATTCAGACAAACTGACCCCACATGACCACATGGGAGTCTGATTATATCAAACAATAGAATACATTTCTTGCACAGGAACAGGAAGCTCAAGGGCAAGGCCCAAGAGAGGGTATAAATACCTCTCTCTCTCTCTCTCAGCTCCATGTGTCCAGCTGCACAAGGACCTCAAACCCATGTGTTCCTGTCCATCAATAAACTACCTCTACAATCAGCCTCCATGTTTCCAGCGTCTTTCTCCCCAGTTGGAACTGAACTAGATGGATATTTCTTCCAACAAAATGTCAGGAAAGGGCAGCACATTTGAGACAGCATTTTGCACCTGTATAGTACTCAATCAGGATGTGCCACTAGGTAGGTGAAGGTAAGTAGGAAGTAGAGGAACACATCTCCAGAAAGTTGATGCTGCCCAAAGATGCAGCAAGACTGGGGGATGAAGAGCAGGGGCAATCTTTCTTAACTTAACAATGTTAAGATGTGTGGACTTCAACTCCCAGAATTCCCCAGTTGCTGAGGAATTCTGGGAGTTGAAGTCAGTGGTGGGTTGCCCCCGATTTGGACCAGTTCTATAGAACCAATAGTAAAACTGGCAGGAGGCTCCGTCCATCGACCTCCAACATCATCAGGAAGCTTCTATGCTTGTGCAGAAATGCATGCATCAGTGGTGAGTTGCCCCCAGTTCAGACCTGTTCGCAAGAACTGGTAGTAAAACCTGCGGGAGAACCTACTCACCGCCCCGGATGTAGTCATCTGCTATCTTGCTTCGCTCGCGCATGCACGCAATCCTGTTGCGAACTGGTAGTAAAAGTAAGTAGAACCCACCCCTTAAAGTCCCCACATCTTAAAGTATTATTTATGATCAATGGAGGACCCAATAACATGCAGAGACGCGTTTAATGTTCAATCAGATCGTCCTTTATTTACAGGTGTTTTTCTTTGCAGGTATCTACATCAACAACCACAGAAGCATCGTGGAGCAATCTTAAATACTCAGGAGGCAGAGTTTCAGGTAAGGGGTGTTCATGGGAAGGGGAGGGAGCCAGATGTTTCTGTGTTAACCCCTGGGGCGCCAGGTCAGGGTTACATTGAGCAGGTATGGCATTTACACCTAACATAAAGTTGCCACAGTTAAGAAACATTGAGTTAAGAAAGCTGGTCTATATCAGGAGATATGGGTCTCAGTAATCTCCTTTTGTTAGTCATTCAATCTCATTGACTTTATCTGGAACATAAAACATGGAAGATGAAAGATGAAAGAGAAACCGCCTTGAATTCCTTAGAACTCATGATCACCAATTAGTGATGAGCGCTGGCTTTGCACTGCAATTAGATATAACTGCAGTCCAAATACCGGCAATGATAATAATAATAAAATATTCTTTAAATCATAGGCATTGTACTAATGACTTCCAGCTAACAAATTGGTTAGTTGCACCTGAAATGTTAGCAAACTAATTCGGTATTATATTTGCTCTATTATCCTGGCTCTTTCTTAAACAAATATACTTGTGAATTTTATTTCTTCTTATTTAACTCTACAATGTATATTTGTATAAATTGTATAAATATGTAATAGGAGAGAGAGAGAGAGAGAGAGAGAGAGAGAGAGAGAGAGAGAGAGAGAGAGAGAGAGAGAGAGGCAGGCAGGAATGCAGGCAGATGATAGAGAGAGAGAGAGAGAGATAGTTAGATAGATAGATAGATAGATAGATAGATAGATAGATAGATAGATAGATAGATAGATAGATAGATAGATAGATAGATAGATAGATAGATAGATAGATCTTGCAATCAGATATATTAAGTCATTTTTGTTTTAACCACAGTTTGTCAAACATGCCATAGATTGCGCAGATCTATGAAATACTGGTTACAAACTATATCCCCAGCTTCACCGAGTGTGCTGAGACCAAATGAAATTATAATATTAGAATAGAATAACAGAGTTGGAAGGGACCTTGAACGTCTTCAAGTCCAACCCCCTGCTTAGGCAGGAAACTCTATAGCAGGGGTGTCTTTCAATTTCATTGAGGGCTGCATTAGGGTTGTGTTTGACCTCGGGAGTGGGGGCGTGGGGCGTGGCCAGGGTGGGTGTGGCCAGCTCAATGTCTGTTTCCTACTGCGACAGCCTCCTGCAGCCCTCTGCCAGTAAAAATGGAGCTTTGAAGTGGGGGGGGGGGGCTCATACAGCTCTTCCGAGCTCCATTTTCACTGCCAGAGGAACCACGTGCCAGTATTTTGCTATTTCCATGGCAGCCCCATGGGCCAGATCTAAACACCCTGTGGGCCAGATCCAGCCTGTGGCCTTGAGTTTGACACCCCTTTTCTATACTATATTAAGTAGATAGTTCGATAAGCATAAAACCAACAATATATCTCTTGATTTAATGAAGGATACAAGTAATAAGTTGCTTTACTGAAGAGAGGGAATGGTTGGGACCCTCATTGGCCCCGTATCTCTAGGAAGAGTTGGGGAGAATGGGAGTTGTTGTCCAATATTCAGAGTCACAGGAGAGGAGAGGAGAGGAGAGGAGAGGGAGAAGAAAGGGGAAAGGAGTGGAAGAAAGAGGAGGGGAAAGAGGAATAGGAGAGAGGGTCAGAAAGGGAAGAAGAAAAGAGGAGTGGGGGAAGGGAAGGGGAAGTAGGAAAGAGAAGGAGAGGAAGTAGGAAGAGATAGAGGAAGGAAGGGGAGGATAAGAGGAAAAGTTGTAGTAAAATAAAAGAGGGTAAATGGTAAAAGAGCAGCCCCAAAAGTTAAAAGATAAGATGAATGGAAAATGATGGTATATTTAAATATATTTATGAGAAATAAAATAAAAACTTTTTTTGGGGAAAAAAGACATGTACAGTTCATTCCGCATACTTATATTGAGACTAAGCCCAACCGAGCGCAGTAGAAATAAGATGAAATCCCATGCATAAAATCACTTTGCAAATGTGATATCTAAGGAACCCAAACAGATCTAAGAGAAACTGGAAAGTCCAGAGGGAGCAAAGAATTAATCTCCATTGTCTGGATTTCCTGGGGTCCCAAGGTGCTGAGCTAACTAAGCAAAGCAAAAGGGACTTTTTACAAAAAGTTTCCCCCTCCCCATTCTTCCTTAATGCCATCGTTAGATCAAAAGGAAGCTGATGCTTGTCATGAATGACTTTCAAAGAAATTGTGTCTGAATCAAGAAGGAAATTTATGTTTTTACAGCTTGTAAAGCAAACAACCTGTCACACATCATCCCTTTAATGTTACATTCCCGAATGATTATTTTATACTCCCTTATCAGTTTCGTTTTATCCGCATTCGCTGCTAGAGGTGGGATGAGTTTCTAGGCTGCACATCTAATGAATAAGACATTCCCTGTGATGTTGGTGACAAAGGCAATTATGTTGATAATAAGAGAGGTGCGGTGGGCAACCAGATTTGGCCTACAAGAATCTGGATGATACTAGTTGGCAGCAAAAGCTATGGGAACTCTAACTTGTTTTTCTTCATTTTTTTGGCAATTCAGATCAGTTTTTCCCAACCTCAGCAACTTTAAGATGTCTGGACTTTAATCTCCAAAATTCCCCAGGCTGGTTTATACATTGATCAGGTCTAGTCATCCACAGCTCAAATCTAGTTGCCCTAGGAATGGGAAGCATTTAACAACAGTTAAGCCTGGAGCAGGTAGCCCAAAAATGGGACAATTCTTGATTTATACACAAATGTAGAGTTGTAGGTTTTCCAACACTGGAGATTTTTAAGAAGAGCTTGGACAGCCATTTGTCCAGTAATGGTAGGCTCTCCTGCTTAAGCAGGGCTTGGATTAGTCTAGAAGGCCTACAAGCTTCCTTACAACTCTATTATTCGGCTAATTATAAATTATAATTGGCTTTAACCAGTATGTGTTGAACTAGACACAACAGGTTCAGATAGCAGATTATTAAAAACCAGACAGACCCCAATGGAAAGATTAGCAATAGTGCTTTAAACAAGGTGTACAGCTACCCATCTCATAAAAAAAGATCTAGACAATCTACAAGGATTACAGTAAAGCCAACAGTAAAAATTGGTAAAACACCCCCATATACGTACACACAAAATGACTTGAGATAAGGAAGAATGAAAAAAAAGAAACAATCCTCAAGCAAGGACTGAGAAGCAGACTCAATCTTCTGGTCTAAATGCCTGGGGGAAGGAAGGAAGGAAGGAAGGAAGGAAGGAAGGAAGGAAGGAAGGAAGGAAGGATCGATCTGGCAGAAGTCAAAATATCTCTAGGTCAGTGTTTCTCAGTCTTGGCAATTTTAAAATGTTTGGACTTCAATTCTCAGAATTCCCCAGACAGCTTGCCGGGCAATTAAAGGCAGGCCTAACTGCTGTTAAATTCTCCTCATCCTTAGAGCAACCAGACCCTAAGCTGTGAATCACTAGATGAGATCAATGTCAGCCTGGGGGATTCTGGGAGTTGAAGTCCATACATCTTAAAGTTGCCAAGGTTGAGAAACACTACTCAAGATGGGTCGAGTCAAACTTCAAGATGCAGAGTATTCCCAGGCAAACTACCATAGATGTCATTCTACTCTTTGAACAAGGCCAGGACAACATATTCATTCCAGAAGCTCCTAGTATCTACCCAAAGATTCAGGAACTGCAATTTCTTGGTTCCTCAGATGTCATCATTTCTGAGAAGATCAAGTCATTCTTCCAAACAATCTGACATTTCTTCAACTCTTCACTGTCTGGTGGTCCACTCAGAGGTGGCAGCAACAGTCTCCAAGGTTTAGCGGCTGCTTACCTGCTTCGCACCCTGCACCCAACATTGTAAGATTGGAGGCAGCAAAGGGCCAGTCTTGCCAAGATCATAGTGTTGGAAGAAATATCCATCTGGTTCAGTTCCAAGCCAGGAAAAAGACACTAGAAGCATGGAGGCTGATTGGAAAGATGGTTTAATGATAAAGCAGAACCACATGGGTGGTTCTGGTGTAGCTGATGACATGGAGTTGAGAGTGGGAGGGGGTTGTTATACATTCTTTTGGGCTTTGCACTTGAACTTCTGTTCCTGTGCAAGAACATGTATTCTATTGGTTATTGTAGGGGTCATAGCTGGCTCTGTAGGTTGTCTGAGCTCCCAGGTTTGGTTGAAGTTTGGACTGCTAGTACGATGAAGTGGCGTTTGGCAATTCCTATTGTGGGTGAGGGCTAATCCTACCTTTGTTCTGCTGCAGGGAATTTTTGCCTATGAATAGAGCTACCTAGATACAGTAGAACCTCTCGTCATGAACACTTCTAATCATAACAAAATCGACCAAAAAATTCACAATATTTTTTTTCATGGATGATTTCCCCTTCCGTGTCTTTTTTTTTTTTTTTTGTAAGCACCAAATTTCCAAAATTAGGTTCAGGTCACGACCAAATCGGGTTGCAACCAAAGTTACGGAACAAATTATGGTTATGACCAGAGGTTCGACGGTTACTTGGCTTCTTTCAATAAGCTCTATCTCTTAAGTGCTGACATCTGTGAGGGCTATTAAGAAATGTGGGGTCTGCTTTAAAAAAAAACATGTTTCCCCATTTTTCCCTTTTGTAAAATATAATAATCTGCCCATTTTAATGTTCCTCAAAATACTTCATTCTTCTAGGGGAGGGGTGGGAGGGTTGGGTGCTAACTTTCTACAATGGAGAGCCACAGTTGGATCCTTGGGCTTAGTTTCCGTAAATCCTTTAAATTCGCGCTCCTCTTCAAAAGAAAGGAGGCCAATACATTCTCTTTACCTTATCTCAAAAAATGAACACATTTCCCATTCCTCTCCCTTTAAAAAAAAAAACCCATCACACTGATTACAACCGCTGAAGCAAGAATCCCCTAAACTGTAATCATTAATCAACAGAACACGTCTGATAAACAGCGTAGGCAAGAGCTGTGGATTTTTCAAATCATTCTTTACTGCCCAAAGCAGGAAATGCTTTATTGATTTAACGGACAAATAAACAACTGAGTGTCCCTCAGTTCTGTGATGGAATGCTAGATGGCTAAAAATAGATTTCTTCTTCCTTTTAGCAGAATGAATCATCATTATACCTTTAAGGAAAAAGTGACATTAAAAAAGGAATACAAATGAAATTCTTCAGAAAGGATTTACCTCAGTGAATACACTGGGCCAAATTATTTAATATGTTTTTAAACTGTTTTTAAATTTTGTATATGGGTATGTTTTATTGTTGGCTGTACCCCACCATGAATCCTCTGGGAGAAGGGCAGTATAAAATGGAAACAAATAAATAAATAAAATAAGTAAATAAGTGGTGGGATTCAGCCAGTTCGCACCACTTCGGAAGAACCGGTTGTTAACTCTCTGAGCAGTTTGGTGAACTGGTTGTTGGAAGAAATCATTAGGGCAGAGAACCGCTTGTTAAATTATTACAATCCCACCACTGATTTACCTGGTAAACTACTGGATATTTTTGATTTCTAGGTAGGACTGTCTATACTCCTAAAGCTATTGTTAAAAGCACTAAAAAAAAAAGTTTCTGGGAGTTGAAGTCGACACATGGTAAAGTTGCAAATTTGAAAAACACCGGTTTAAAGAAAAGATTGCCATCTATTGGGAAATACAGGGCAGAGAACATCGATATAAAAAGGTGAAAACTGCCTCAGATTGTGCTTGGATCTTGGTGATTGCATGGATACGTTCATACAGTTTTCTTCGGAATGCTTTAGCTGTTCCAACTGACATTTTTTTCCTCAGTTCCTAATCTAGCCAACATTTCTGGACTTCCTCGGGGTACCATCCAAGGACGTGGTGGGTTGCTCTTGGTTGTGTCTGGTTCTTGCGAAACAGTAGTAAAAGCGGTGGAAGGCTCCACCCACCTGCCCAGACATCATAAGATCTGCGCAAGCGCACGAGCAAACGAAACAAGCACACTCCCGTTGTGAACTGGTAGTAAAGGTAAGTAGAACCCACCCCTGATCCAAGGGCTAACCAGATTATCTTCTGAAGCTCAAAGAGAGCCCGTGGCTTGTTGAAGGTCATCAATCTGAAGAATTTAAAGAGCCATGGATTTGAAGAACTATGAAGGTAAAGATTTCTGTGGCTCAGAAATGCTACCCCCATGGATATTAAAAAGATGCAATGCTTTAATCTAAAAGTGGGTACAACAGAGGTGAAATGCTCCCGGTTTGGACCAGATTGCCCAATCCGGTAGCGATGGCGGCGGGTGGTTCGGAGAACCGGTAGCAAAAATCCCTGCGCTCTCCCCCTCAATGCCCAGCTGAGCCGCATGATCATTAGAGGCTTTTTTTTTAACTTTTAAAAGTATTTTTTCTACAACCTCTTCCAACCAAAAAATACTGTTAAAAGTAAAAAAAAGAGCCTCTGATCATCACAGGGCTCAGCTGGGATCGTCAGAGGCTTTTCAAAGCATTTTTTTCTGCAACCTCTTGGCCGAAGGGGTGGTTTAAAAAAATGCTTTGAAAAGTCTCTGACGATCCCAGCTGAGTTGCCTGATCGGCAGAGAGGCTTTTGAAAGCATTCGAAAAAATGCTTTGAAAAGTTAAAAAAAAAAATTGGCCACGCCCACCCAGTCACATTACCACCACCACCCACCAAGCCATGCCCACAGAACCAGTAGTAACAGATTTTACATTGCACCCCTGGGATATAATATTTGGCAGGTGTTTGGAAACTTATCTGTTGCTTTCACATGTTAGGTCAACCAGACCCTGATGTTAAGTCATAAAATAATAGTTGGAGATCATTTTATGACTTAAAATGGACTCATCCAGGTCACAGTTGTCCCAAAGGTGCTTCCTTTCAACTGGGTAACTGGTCCTTCTTGTTTTGTTGGAAGACGTTTCGCTTCTTATACAAGAAGCGACTTCAGTTCTGACTGAATGGTGGAGAACGGAAGGATTTCCAGCATATTCCTTGCGGTCATGTGGTCGCTAGCCCTTTTTCTGAGAGTCATTGAGGCCACTTGGAGGCTCATCTGTACCCTCAGATTCACCTGAATCCTATAATCTGCATTTCTTTTTTCTGGAAATCCTTTCATACAGGAGCGTGCAGGAGTATGAAAGGATTTGCAGAAAAACAATGCAGGTGATCCTGAGGGCAGAGATAAACCTCCGAGTGGCCTCAATGACTTTCAGAAAGAGGGCTAACAACCACATGACTGCAAGGAGTAAAAATCCTTCCATTCTCCACCATTCAGTCCAGTGGTAGGTTTCACTTTTTGTTACCACTGATTCGCCCCGACTCGCTTCACACGCACGCCTTCCACGTATGTGCCCGGCCTTCCGTGCATGCACTTAGCTCATGCATGTGCCTTCTGCATGTGCCTAAATAGGATGGCATAAAGCCAGGGCAGGTGGGCAGGCCCACCCGTGATTTCCGCTACCGGTTCGCTCAAACCAGTCTGAACCGGCTGAATACCACCTCAGAACTGAAGAATCTTCTTGGAAAAGAAGTGAAACATCTTCTAGCAAAACAAGAAAGTCCAGTCGTCCTTTGAAAGAAAGCACTTTTGGGTAATAAAATGATTGATTTGCATCATCCCCATGGATTTACCTTGTTGTGCGTGACTTTGACTTTGGTGTATCTTTGGCTTAGATACATCAAATTTCAGGGTCTTCTGAGGTGAAGAAGATAACCAAGATAAGTGGTGATAAATTGACCAGGCCTGGTTGAAAAACCTAAAGCCTGCCTTTATTTCCTTTTTTTTTCATTAAAAATCAAACTTTATTGAAATTAAAAGATAAAAACTGTACAAAATATTCATAACCATAAAATTACATAAAACAATACATATCACAACATACAAACTAAATATCTATAAATCTTTATATACGTGTATGTAAACAGTGACTTATTACTTCTATTATCTTAATGACAGGGCCTATTCATTACTTTCAATTTCTTACTGAATTTTACCTTTACTCTTTTTTCTTTTGGCTTATCCACTCATACCATCTATTCCATACCTTAAAAAATTTTGAGTCTTCCTTGTCTTTTAGTTTCAGTGTTAATTTATCCATTTCTGCACATGTATACATTTTTTGAATAACTTGCTGCTCTGTTGGCACTTGATCTGTTTTCTAAAGTTGTGCTAATGCTAATCTGGACGCCGTAATTATATGTAATATTAGGTATTTTGTTTCTTTTCTAATATTTTCTTTAATCATACCTAATAAAAAAATTTCTGGTTCTAAATCTATTTCTTCTGCTGTTATTTCCGATATCCAAATTTTTATTGTCTTTCAGTATTTCTTAATTTTTGGGCAAAGCCACCAGACATGGAAGAATGTACCCTGAGCTTGTTTACATTTCCAACACGCTGGATTTAGATTTGGGTGTATCTTCGCTAACCTCAATGGAGCCAAATGCCATCTATACCACATTTTAGACTGGTTCTCCTTATACATTACTGATTTTGTCATGCTATAATTGGTTTCCCATACCCTTTCCCATTCTTCTAGCTGTATGTTACGTCCAATGTTTCTTGTCCGTGCTATCATTTCTCCTTCAACCAATTCCTCCGCCAAATCAAATTCTAATAAATATTTATAGATTTTTGAAATTAATTTTTCTTCCTTGTTTTCCAACAATTTAACTAGTCGGTTCAACTTTGGTTCTATTCCTCCTTCCTCTTGATCTTTTCTATATCTGCCTTTATTTCCTTTGAGCTCAGCATGTTGTGCTAATTCAGATAATGTGGCTTGTCAACCATCATTTGTGGCTAAAAACCCGATCCCCAATCCTAGCAAGTTAATATAGTAAGCAAAAAAATTTTTTTAAAGCTTTTTATTAGTAGTTCAAAATTAAAAAACATTGGACATAGATATGACATCACTGGTCCCAAGCACCTTCCAATACTTTAGGTTAATACATAATATACTAATGATAATATAATAATATATTCCTTACACCTTATAAGTTATTTAAACATAGTATAAAAATAGTCATTTATACCTTATTCCTATGCAATTATACATACCTATACCTACATATACCTATCTATACAATTCACATACATATTTATCTATAATAACATATATAATTCTAGTCTAACACTACACATTAGTCTCAGCTATCCTCGTTTTATCTAGCCATTCACTGAATTTAATAAGCAAAGAATTAACTATTCCAGCTGGTGGGAGAAGCTAAAGATCATGTGTACGGGATGAGGGCTGCAGCCACTGGCTGTTTCCTAAGGGATTTTGTGGAATTTTTGGACATTTCTGCAGCTCAAAGCAGACTAGCTTGCCTTTTTAATTTGTTCAAACTCAAAAACCGAAAAGCATGTTTAAACTCAGTTACTGATGATCAGCCCGCCTCCCTCTCCCTGGAAGTTGGTTCCAAACTTCAATTACTCTTTCCAGGAAGTAATACTGTGACGTTTGAACTTCCCTCCTGTCAATTTGAGGTAATGACCCCAAGTTCTTGATTTTTACTTGAAATTGAAAATACTCCCTTCTAGAACCTTATTCACACCTTCAATATATTTATAGGTTTCAGACATGTCCTCCCCAACTTTCTCTTCTGTCCCTCAGGCTGTACATATTCAGTTCCTCCAGTCTCCCCTGATATTTTGTCCCTTAGACCTTGCACCATTCTTGTTGTCAATTTATGAATAACTTTTTGTCGGCTGAAAAGCCAGCAGTTCAGGGTTCGAGACTCGAGCACCAAGCAACAGAGTATCACGGAATAAGAGAGTTGGAAGGGACCTTGGAGGTCTTCTAGTCCAGCCCCCTGCTTAGGCAGGAAACCCTACACCACTTCAGACAAATGGTTATCCAACCTCTTCTTAAAAACTCTCAGTGTTGAAGAATTCACAACTTCTGGAGGGAAGTTATTCCAGTGATTAATTGTTCTAACTGTCAGGAAATTTCTCCTTAGTTCTAGGTTGCTTCTCTCCTTAATTAGTTTCACACATTGCTTCTTGTCCTGCCCTCAGGTGCTTTGGAGAATAGCTTGACTCCCTCTTTTTTGTGGAAGCACCTGAGATATTGGAACACTGCTATCATGTCACCCCTAGTCCTTCTTTTCATTAAACTAGACATACCCAGTTCCTGCAACCGTTCTTCATATGTTTTAGCCTCCAGTCCCCTAATCATCTTTGTTGCTCTTCTCTGCACTCTTTCTAGAGTCTCAACATCTTTTTTTACATCATGGCAACTAAAACTGGATGCAGTGTTCCAAGTGTGGCCTTACCAAGGGATTATTTAGTGGTATTAACACTTCACATGATCTTGATTCTATCCCTCTGTTTATGCAGCCTAGAACTGTGTTGGCTTTTTTGGCAGCTGCTGCACACTGCTGGCTCATATTTAAATGGTTGCCCACTAGGACTCCAAGATCCCTCTCACAGTTAGTACTATTGAGCAAGGTACCACATATACTGTACCTGTGCATTTTGTTTTTCTTGCCTAGATGTAGAACCTTTTTACCATTGAATTTCCTTTTGTTAGATAGCAGCCAACGTTCAAGTCTGTCAAGATCCTTCTGTATCTTAAGCTTGTCTTCCAGAGTGTTGGCTATTCCTGCTAGCTTGGTGACATCTGCAAATTTGATGAGTTCCCCATCTATCCCCTCATCTAAGTAATTGATGAAGAAGTTGAAGAGTACTGGGCCTAAAACCGAGCCTTGGGGTACTCCACTGCATACTTCCCTCCATGTAGATGCAGTTCCATTGAGGATTACATGTTTAGTGTGGTTGGTCAGCCAATTACAAATCCATCTGGGGGTGATGCTGTCCACATTTTTCTACTTTATCTGTTAGTAGGCTATGGTCTACTTTATCAAATGCCTTACTGAAGTCCAAGTAAATTATATTGACAGCATTCTTTTGGTCCACTAATTTTGTCAGTTTGTCGAAGAATGCAATAAGATTAGTCTGGCATGATTTGTTTTTGACAAACCCATTTTTTAAAAAATTTGATTTATATGCCGCCCTTCTCCGGAGACTCAGGGCGGCTTACAATGCGTTAAGCAATAGCCTTCATACTTAAATATACTTGTATATTTATATTTATACAAAGTCAGCTTATTGCCCCCAACAAACTGGGTCCTCAATTTACCCACCTTATAAAGGATGGAAGGCTGAGTCGACCTTGAGCCTGCCTGGGATTGAACTCACAAGTAATTGCAGCAGCTGGATCTTAAATGCTGCCTTTGTAGGAGGCATTACTCCCCTACGCTACTCAGGCTCGTCCATGTTGGCTTTTGGTTATTACTTTGTTTGCTTCTAGGTGTTCACTGATTCATTGCTTGAATTATCTTTTCCAGGATCCCTGATATTGAGGTCAGGCTGATAGGTCTGTAGTTTCCTGCATTTATTTTTTTTTCTCCTTTTTTGAAGATGGGAACTACATCAGCTCTTTTCCAGGCCTCTGGCAGTTCTCCCATACTCCAGGATCTTTGAAAGATATAGTTCAGAGGTTCTGAGATCTCATCTGCCAGTTTCTTCAGAACCTTGGGGTGTAATCCATCTGGTCCTGGTGATTTGAAGTTGTGTAAGGTAGACAGGTGCTCACTTACCATTTTCTTCCCTATTTTAGTGTTCCTAATCTGTTTTTGTGGTGCTGTTGTTGATAGGTCGGACTGTTTTTTCCCTTTGTGTTAAAACAGATGCAAATAATGAGTTAAGTAGTTCTGCTTTCTTCTCCCTGTTGCTTGTCATCTTTTTGCCACTTTCTCCCAGCAATGGACCAATTGTTTCCTTGATTTTTTATTTTTAACATATTGGAAGAAGCTTTTTTGATATTTTTTTACTTTTGTCACAAGCCTTTGTTCATTGTGAGCCTTAGCTTTCCTCACTTCATCTTTGCAGGCTTGGGCTATATGCTGATATTCTGCCTTAGTTATGTGCCCCCCTTTCCACTTTTTATACTTTTTGTCTTTTAATTTGTCAGAGAGTTCTTTATGCAATGTCATTTCTCCCCCCCCCTTTAATATTGACCCAAATACATTCAAGTTAATGAGTCACCCAAAACAGGGTGAGCTCCTGCTCTCACCCCAGCTCCTGCTGGCCTAGCAGTTTGAAAGCATGTAAATGCAAGTAGATAAATAGGTACCACTTCGGTGGGAAAATAACAGCAGTATGTGACATCATGCTGGCCATATAACTGTGGAAATGTCTTCAGACAGTGCTAGCCCAATGGCCTTGAAACGGAGATGAACACTGCCCCTCATAGTTGGCAACAATTAGCAAAGTAAAATCCTCAGGGACTCTTTTACCTTACCTCCAGAACTGGACACAGTACAGGTACTCCTTGATTTATAATAGTTCATTACGATGGCACTGAAAAATATGACTTATGAATGTTAGAAGAAATATCCTTTTGGGTTCAGCTCCAAGTGGGGAAAAAGACACTGGAAACATGGAGACTGCTTGGAAAGATGGTTTAATGGTGGACAGGATCACATGGGTTGACTTCCTGAACAGAAAAGGGGCTGAGACACTGTGAGTCCCTGGGTTTTATGCCCTCTCTGGCTTTGAACTTCCTGGGGCTCCGAAAGAGTATCCTGATTGGTTGTCAGACTCCCAGGGGGTGGGGGTCTTAGCTAGCCCTGCTGGCTGATGTAATCTTCCCAGGTGCCATGTGGTGAGTTTCTGTTGCTAGATGGGTCCTATTGTGTTGCAGATGATGGTTCATTGACAAAGGTGGGGAGGGGGCAGGAAGGTGGGAGCTACTTTGTATTTAAAACCTGTTTCTCCATTTCTCAACCAGGGAAATATAATATTCTGCCTTTTTAATATTTCCTAAAATATTTCATTCCTCTAGGAAAGGGGTGGGTGCTAACTTCCTACATTAATATACTCTAAAACATTTCATTTTTCTAGGAGAGGGGTGGGTGCTAACTTCCTACATGAACATTTTTCGCACTATGACCATTGCAGCATCTCTTTGGTCATGTGGTTTAAATTTGGATGCTTGACAACTGATTCCTAGGTTGCAGTATTCTGGAGTCATGTGATCCCCTTTTGTGACCTTCTGTCAAGCAAAGGGGAAGCCAGATTCATTTTACAACCAGGTTACTAACTTAACAATTTTGGGTAACCAACCACAATAAGTTGAATGAATATGGAAATTGAAATCTTGCTGTGTTTAAGGCTGAATTTCCAACCTATTGGGGCCCAGTAGGAACATCTAGTAAAAATTTGACTATCTCCTAGGCATTCACCCCAAATAACTGCAAAGCTGAGAGTGCATTAAAGTACTTGCTCATAAAACAAGAGATATTTTCCCCTAGGAACTGAGATAGCCACGGCGTTCCCACTGATGTCATAACCTGAAGCTCATCCAAAGAATTTCCACCCACCCTCTATGACTTCAATGGAAAGAAATGCACAATTATCATTCATAAAGACAGCCACAGTTCCATTCAGTAACAATGCTCTGTTTTTTCTCTGCTATTGCAGATTATACAGATTGCCTGAAACATCTCCTAAGTTTTTATACTGTATCTGAGTGCTGCCCCCTTGTGGACCAGTTGCACAACATCGGGCTCATGATCTTCCATCAGCTAGAGTCTAGACCCATGATGGCAAACTTATGGCACATGTGCCAGAGGTTGCACACAAAACCTTCTCTGTGGGCACACGTGCTCTCGCCAGCTGCTCTTCTGGTTTCCAGCACACACATGCATGCCAGCCAGTTGGTCTTTGCAGTTGCTGGAGCACTGGAAAATGGTGTGAAAATAGCCCCCAAAACGGCCTGAAAACAGCCTGAAAAATGGTTTTCAGACCAAAACAGGCATGTGTGCCAGCCAAGTGGCCTTCGGGTTTCCAGCACTCTGGTGCATGGATATGCATGCGTATGCACGCGTGTTCCGGTTTGGGCACTTGGTGCCGAAAAGGTTTGTCATCACTGGTCTAGACAGTCATTCAAATAAATTTTCTCTATGCTGGAGACTTCCAAACGGATGAGCCGTTCGTTCCCATAAAATCCCGCAAGTGAAATTAGCTATGAATTTTATGGGAGCAAGGATATTTTGGGAAACCAACCACAATAAGTTGAATCAATATGGAAACTGAAATCTTGCCGTGTTTAAGGCTGAATTTCCAACCTATTGGGGCCCAGTAGGAATATCTAGTAAAAATTTGACTATCTTGTAGGCATTCACCCAAATAACTGCAAAGCTGAGAGTGCATTAAAGTACCTAAACCAATTGGTCCTGCTTACCCTAATCACGCCAGCCTTCAGGATACCCGTGACGAGTTGCCAGCTTTTTCTAGCATATTTACAAAATATACTGCATTGTATTAACTGGGAAAAGGAGCTAACAATCCATCAACTGACTGATGCAATTGATAGGTGGAAGAAGAACTTCACTTGCTTAGTGTAACCGTTTATACGAGGAGAGATGAGATTGGAAATTTTGACTTCCTTTTCTTCTGTCAGCGAAGGAGCAAAGCAATGAGCAGTAAAAAAAAAAAGTAGAAGTGGAGAACGGGGGGGGGGGGGGGAACACCTGGAGGTCTCTCATCCAAGTCCTAAACAAACAGGAGTTGTCTTAGCATCCGAGCCCAGTCAAAGTTATGAAGAGACTCAAGGAAAACAGCAGTCCTCCTCCATCCTGGATGTTTAGAGATGTGGACTACACCAGCCATAATTCCCAGGCAGACTGATTTTCTTAGCTGAGGACAATGAGACTTCAATTGTAAGACATCTGAAGGAGACGGAATTGTGAATAGCGAGACCAATAAGTGAGAAACACAATTTGTGATTTCTGGCATTCAGTGCTAAAAAATACTGCATGGAAAATTCACCACTCAAACCATCCTTGGCAATTTGGTTATTTGGAGTTTCTATCTACCTGTGTTTCCCCGAAAATAAGACTGGGGCTTATTTTCTTTTGGGCCCAAAATAACCACTGGGGCTTATTTTCAGGGGATGTCTTATTTTTTCCATGTACAGGAGGCCCACTTCTGCTTGCTTGCAGGGGAGCAGGCCGCGTGGTGTGCTAGTGCCACTGCCACAAGACGGGGGTGGAGCTCCCCCACGCGCCCCGCACCAGATTACCTCAGCGCCCCTGGAGGCAGGCCACCCATGCCCCGCCTTGCAGAGGTGGCTCCAGCAGCCCCATCCAGCAAGACCCTGCGTGGCCACCAGCCCTCTTCTGCTTGTTCATGGCCACAACGGACCAGGAGACTAAGCAACACACCGGTGCCATGACAAGGTGAGGCAGAGGGTGCAGCTGCGACATACAACATGAACTGGCTTACCTCAGGGCCCCCACAGCCAGGCCATCCACACCCCGGCACATGCCTCACTTTGCCGCCACAGCACCAACACCAGCACACCACTCTGCCTCCTGCTCCGTTGCGGCTGCGAGCAAGCAGAAGAAGTGGGGCTGCGGCCACATGGACTCCTGCTGCAAATGGCTGTGGGTGCTGCTGCCATGGGGCAGGTGTTGGAGCATGGATGGCTTGGCTGCGGAGGCCCTGAGGTAAACCGGTGTGAGGTGCATGAGGCGGCTCCACACATACACACACACACTTTGTGGCTACAACATTGCAAGCAACCGGTCAGTTGGCTGCAAAGGCTCTTAAGTAGGGCTTATTTTGGGGATAATGTAAATTGGAGACATGTAAAAACAAATGCTAGGTCTTATCTTCGGGCTAGATCTTATTTTACAGGGTAACAGGGTAAATGTTTTCAGATCTTTCAAAGTGGCGTGTATTACAAATGGATAAAACGTACAGGAGTCAGTTTGGTCCAGTGGTTAAGACACAACCAAGAAAATGGGAGACCATGAGTTCCAGTCCCGCCTTAGCCAGGTAAGCCAGGTGGGAAGCCTTTGAGCCAATCACTCTCTCTCAGCCCAAGTCACCTCCAGGGTTGTTGTTGTGGGGAAAATAAGAAGAAAGTGTGTTGGATATGTTCACCGTCTGAGTTATTTGTAAAAATCATAAATAAATAAATGGAATTATTCTATCTGCTGTGGAAGGCAACAGTAAAACCCGATTATTAAAATTAGTTTTAAGGATAAAAGTAGTGATTAAAAAAACACCATTATTTTTATATGTTGCCATAAAGTCATTTTTTTTTTGCACTATAAATCTCAAGTGGCTTTTTCAGACTCTGCATTATTCAATTATTATAACTTGTTCAGTGAAAAGGTTTTCCTCTAAACAGACTAAGTCTAAATTAATAGCCAGGACACAAATGGAGCCAACCTTCAATTTAATGGGCTGGTGGGAGCAGAGGGGTGTCCATTAAAGCAGAATGTCCACTAAACACAAATGGGATTTTGTGTGTGTGTACAAGCGGCAGATGGGATTTTACACACAGGCAAACACATTTTGAGCAAAAACAGATTTTGCCCATCACCTGTGTCTGTTAAATGACAAGTCTGACGTCTGTTAAACTAAGTATTTATTGCATAGGAAAACAAGAAGGGTAAGGAATACACGAATAGCCATAAATACATTTGTTGTCTTCTGGAACTGAAAAAATCCAAAGCTACCACATTTTCATCTAATGGGGTTTATTCCCAAATTGGGTACCAGCCCCAACCATTAACCCTTAATAATTTTTATCCTCCTCCTTTTCCCAGAAGCTAAATGAAAATTGGCAATTTCCAGATGTGTTGGATTACAGATCCCATAACCGAAGGAACAATTTGAATTATTGTCCATTGGAGAAGGGAGTTTTAGAAGAATTCAGGAAACAATCATTTCCCGTGGAGAATGGAGTAGGAGGGAGAGCCTAAATTAGAAGGGAAAAAAATTAATCATATATAGTCCTCAACTTATGGCAGTTCAAAGTTACGACGGACCTGAAAAAAGCTACTTACGACCCAGTTTTGAAATTCTGATGTCTGCTCGTTCTCCCCACCCCCACTCGCAATCACGAGACTCCACTTCAGGCACTCTGTAGTCATGTGCCGTGATCAACAGTCATGTGACTATGATGGACAACATTTTGAGGGGAGAAAAATCAGTGTTTAACTTGTTTTCTGGCAAAAAACGTCCCACAGAGAACAATCAGTTCATTTAATGAAATCAGCAAAAAAAGGGCATAAAATTGGATCTGATTACATTACCTGCTTTTGGGCCATCACGACTTAAGATCATAATTGCAGGGCTCAATGACGGTCGTAATTTAAGGGCTACCTGTAGTGCGTGGTAAAGGTGACCATCAAACCTGATTCTTTCCTCTGCCCTCTGATTAGGGCAGTGTTTCTTAACCTTGGAAGCTTGGAGACCATGTGGACTTCAACTCCCAGAATTCCCCACCTGACAAACTGGCCTTGTAAACCTTCTAGTGATATCCTGGCGTCATAGCAATGAAACATTGCTGTGAAAGAACCGATTTGATGCTAGGATTCTGACTTTCAAGCAACAGCCAACTTCATCCTTTAGGCTTCCAAGGGTTTGTAGGAAGTTACAGGTAGTCCTCGATTTACGACCACGATGGAGCCCAAAATTTCTGTCGCTAAGCAAGACATTTGTTGAATCAATTTTGCCACATTCTATGACCTTCCTTGCCACAGTTGTTAAGTGAATCACTGCAGTTTATAGAGCTATAAGGGGTACAGAAAGATAGTCTCAATTTACAATATTTCATTTGGAATGGCACTGAAAAGAGAACTTGTGTCTGTTTTTTCACACTTACATCCATTGCAGCATCCCCATGGTCATGTGAGCAAAATTCAGACGCTTGGCAATTGACTCATATTTATGACACTGGGTTGCAGTGTCCCTGGGCCACATGAACTCCTTTTGCGACCTTCTTACAAGCAAAATCAAGGGGGAAGCCAGATTCACTTAAAACTGTGTTACTCACTTAATAATTGCAGTGATTCCCTTAACAACTGCATCCAAAAAGATCATACAGTGGGGCACAACTCGCTTAACCAATGTCTGGCTTAGCAATCAGAAATTTGGAGCTCAATTGTGGTCACAAGTCGAGGGCAACCGGTACAATAGTGCCCTCCTCACCCTCTCTGTAGCTGTACACAGCTTTGCACATACAGTCTGATCACGCAACGTTGAAGTCCTGCAGGGCAGGGTAGAAAGTCTTCCTCCATGCAATCTTTGAGATGTCCCGGTGGAAGTCAATCAAAGTTCTAATAGAATATGTGCAGCTTAGGTTGAACGATAGAGATGATGGTGTTGCCTAGTTGCGTGACAAAAACATCTGCAAGCCAACAAGCAAGCTCAGAGAGCACCAAGGCCTCTGCAGTCAAGAAAAGACCTCCTTGAAGACCCACCACCAAGCAATGTTGACCAGGGGTCTCCAACCTTGGCAACTTTAAGACTTGTGGAGTTCAACTCCCAGAATTCCACAGTCAATTGGTGGAACGATCACCTCCCTTCTCCTAAGCCTAAGTCTCCCCAGGAGGACAGTCAAAGACGGTGACACAAATTTAACTTGCCTAACAATTGTGTAGTAATTGTGGCTTCCCCCCAACTTTCCATTTTAATCGGGCAACTCAGCATCACCTAGGGCCTGACCTAGAGTGATGGGAGTTCTAGTCCTATGCACCTGGGAGGCACCAGATTGGAGTAGATGGGTATAATAAACTGGTTAAAGCAGACCATTTCCAAGATGCATTTGGATTCCAAATCAGCAAACATCAGGTCTTATGTAAGGATATGCTGACGACAACCACACAATTGCTGAACATGTCATCTCAGTCAGCTGTCCTCCCACCCTTGGTGAAGCAGCCAAATAATAAAGCTGATCATCCAGTCCCTTGATTTCCACTCCTTTAGCCATCAACCCATTTAATGTTCTTCTATCACCATGACAACCAACCATTTACAATGACATGGCCAATTTTTTTTTAATCCTCCTCTTTTCACAACCAGAAAGATTTACTAAAAACTCCACTATTTGTAGTTAACTGGATACCAAGGCAATATTCTTTTCTCAGTTACCAGCTGCCCAAAATGACCTATTCTGGCCACAGGATGCCACTGTCCGTGCAACTGATAAGTCAACCACATTCTTTGTTTGCAATGTTGCTTTAGAAACCAAATTATCGCCCCACGGATTACCTTGGCAATCAACGCATCCTTCTGGCGGTTAATTATCCCAGCCAAACCAAGGGATTCAATTTTGTAACTTAATCAATTGATCTTTTGCTTTGGAGTGCTATCCTGTGGTGCTAAAACTCTGTAGAGATTCTCAGTCATCCAGGTCCTGGTTACCCCAAAGGTGTTTTTTTTTTCAGGAGGCAACTGGACTTCCTTGTTGTTGTTTTTTTTCTTTTGATGGCGTTTTGCTTCTCATCCAAGAAACTTCCTCAGCTCTGACTGGATAGTGGGGAATGGAAGGATTTA
Organism: Coluber constrictor foxii; assembly: GCA_038048745.1. Classification (NCBI taxonomy): domain Eukaryota; kingdom Metazoa; phylum Chordata; class Lepidosauria; order Squamata; family Colubridae; genus Coluber; species Coluber constrictor. The sequence continues at coordinate 51,654,868 of CM075961.1, forward strand.
TATTCCTTGCAGATAGCTGATCATTTGCATCCTTTTAGAGGGTTGTTGGAAGCAGATTACAAGGTATATAAATCCTTCCATTCCCCACTATCCTGTTAGAGCTGAAGATGCTTCTTGGGTAAGAAGCAAAACGTTTTCAAAAGAAAAAAAACAAGAAAGTCTAGTTGCCTCTTGTAAAAACACCTTTGGGATGTCCTGTTATGCCTTTCTGATAATCCCCAATATTGAATTATCTTTAATAAGCAAAATAATCCTCCAGTTATTTAACTCTCGTCATTCCCAACTACGAAATACTTCTCAGCCCAAGAGCTTCTTCTACCCTCCATCAACCTTTTTGACATAGTCCATCAGCTCTCACAAGGAGTTATTCTGCCATTGGATCGCCTTAGGTAACCCTAGCAACCAAGGCGATCCCCGCTATTCATCCAATCCTTGGCCCTCTTCTTCAAAGCAGGCTCAACTCCATTATGATTCTCTGCCATTCTTTTCATTCTATCCCCCATTGCCATCCCATAATCCTCATGGAACGGGGGTCCATCCGTGGAGGGGGCGGCAGGGACAGCATGGACGATGCAAGGGATTGCGCCGGTGACGTGGACGTCCTCTGAGGCTCTGCCACCCCATCGCCCGACAGGCAGGCAAATGTGGTCCAAATACCTCGGGGACGAGGCTTGTCCCCAGGGAAAGGCGCTGGGTCCCCGTGGACCCGCTGGTGACGGATGAGAGTTGAGGATCGTCCAAAACTCTTGCCACAGTGAGCGCAGCGGTAAGGCCGAGCCCCCGTGTGGGTCCGCTGGTGCACCGAGAGGTAGGAGCTGTCCCCGTAACGCTTGCCGCACACGTTACACTTAAAAGGTTTCTCTCCAGAATGGATCATCTGGTGGCGGATGAGATGGGAACTCTCCGAGAAGGATTTGTCACACTGAGTACACCGGTACAGCTTGACCCCGGCATGTGTGCGTTCGTGGCGCACCAAGTCCGACCTCTGAGAGAAGCTCTTGGTGCAGGATCGGCACCCAAACGGTCTCTCTCCCGTGTGTACCCGCTGGTGGCGGATCAGGTGGGAGCTCAGAGCAAACCGTTTCCCGCAATCGGGGCAGTCAAAGAATCGGGATGAGATGGTACCCGCACGGCGATAGTCGAGATGACAATGTTGGTTACCCCAGGAACAGCTCCCCCTGGAGGTTTTCTCCCTTTGGAACCTGGCTTTCCTGTCCCCGTTCTGGATACTTCTGCTGTGTAGAGCCTCAGACGCCTCCTCCCAGTCCAGGACTTGTGGAGGGACTCTGAGGTCCTGGCCTTCATGGGCAAATGAAGATTCTTCCTCTTCCTCCTCCTCCTCTTCTTCTTCTTCCCAGTCTTCATTCTCCATGGTCCTTCCATCCTCTAGCAAGATCCAAAAAGATTATAAAGGAATAAATATGAATGTGGGTTTTTTTTTTTAATGAAATGTTTATATTTTCAGTTACTGAGAGAGAGATAGATGGGCTCGAAAATTGACGACATATAAACAAATGATTCAATAAATGTTTTAAACTCCATTTTATGTTTCTGCTATGAGCCGTGGTGGTGCAGTGGTTAGAGTGCAGTACTGCAGGATACTTCTGCCAACTGCCGACCGGCTGCAATTTGGCAGTTCAAATCTCACCAGGCTCAAGGTTGACTCAGCCTTCCATCTTTCCGAGGTGGGTAAAATTATTGGGGGCAATATGCTGACTCTGTAAACTGCTTAGAGAGGGCTGTAAGGCACTGTAAAGCAGTATATAAATCTAAGTGCTATTGCTACTGCTAATAGATACCAACCATCCATCCATCCATTCATTCAATTCAGAGTTTTGCTGTCTCCTCACCTGTGTGGGCATCTTGCCTAGTTTCCTTTTCTTCTGGTTCATGGCCCAGGTTTTCATTTACAGGCTGTAGTTCTTCCCTTTGCTCCATCAAAGAAATCATGCTGGTCCCTCTCCAGGAAATCCTGCCCAAGAGAGAGAAAGAAATAGGCTGTGAAATCTGCTCATCTCCCTGTTCTATTGATCAACCTCCTCTTCTTTCCTCTCCACAAGCATCTCTAGTGGGCCATCTTCTGGGATGCAGGAATGGATGGACCATCGATGGTGCAATCCAGGGTAACAATAGTGGCAAGAGTAGAAGATAAAGACTAAAGACACCCAAATTCAAATCCTCCCTCCGTCATCAAGGTCTACCCCCAAGCTTCATAAAAGGTAAATATATTCCTCGACTGTCAAATATATTCCTCTGACCAGCATAGAAAATTTGCTTCCAATCTTAGAGCAAACTTTTTACTGTCTCTACTGACCTACTTCATAAAAAGTTTATTTTATTCTTTTTATTTTGGTTTTAACAGGGATTCCTTCCTTTACTTTATCTCTTCAACAACCCTGAAAATGAGCTGGGATTGAGAATATACTACAGATAGTTCTCGACTTACAACCGTCCTTGAGTGACCATTCAAAGTTACAATGGCACTGGAAAAAACGGCTTATGGCTGCCTCTCACACTTACGGCCATTGCCGCATTTCCATGGTCATGCAATCAAAATCTAGACACTTGGCAACTGACTCATTTATGACGGCTTCAGTGCCAATGTAACTTTCTAAATGAATGGCTATAAATTGAGGACTATCTGTATATATAAATAAAGGGAAAAAACCCCACTCCCTTTGAGCACTGAAGATGTTACCTACTTGGGTAATGAAATAACTGCAAGAAAGTAATCAAGCTCAAAAAGCACCATGGATTCCACCACTCAATCCTGAGCTACACATATTCTCTTCAATTGATATATCATCATCTTCATTTAATGACCCCATAATCCCTTGTTAGGTGGAGTCTGGGCAACTGACTGGTAGTTAACAGAGTATTTTAATGGCAGGATGCCCTTCCTGTCGCCAATGTGGAGTTTTTTTCATTAGATATATTCTCAGTGTGCCCAAGGAGAGAAAGATCTGCCTCTACCTACGATTGAACTCACAGCTTCCTGATTGTGAGACACAGCTCCACCTCTAGGCCACCACACCACTCCCTGATAGAAGATAGATAGATAGAGATAGAGATAGAGATAGATAGTGAGAGAGAGAGAGACAGAGAGAGAGAGGTAGGGAGGGATACATAGGTTACATAGATAGAGAGAGAGAGAGTAGATAGAGAGATTAGATAGATAGATAGATAGATAGATAGATAGATAGATAGATAGATAGATAGATAGATAGATAGATGATAGATAGATAGATATAGATACATTGATAGATATAGAGATAGATAGATAGATAGATAGATGATAGATAGATAGATAGATATAGATATAGATATAGATACCTTGATAGAGATAGATAGATAGTTAGATAGAGATACATACATAGATTAGATAGATATATAGAGATTAGAGAGAGATATATTAGATATAGATAGATAGATAGATAGATAGATAGATAGATAGATAGATAGATAGATAGATAGATAGATAGATAGATATAGATACATTGGTAGATAGAGATAGATAGAGATAGATAGAGATAGGGATAGACAGATAGAGAGAGAGAGATACATACATAGATTAGATAGATATATAGAGAGAGATTAGATATATAGAGAGGATAGATAGATAGATAGATAGATAGATAGATAGATAGATAGATAGATAGATAGATAGATAGATATAGATTTAGATAGATATAGATACATTGATAGAGATAGGTAGGTAGGTAGGTAGGTAGGTAGGTAGATAGATAGATAGAGATAGGGATAGATAGAGATAGATAGAGATAGATACATAGATAGATTAGAGAGAGAGAGAGAGAGAGAGAGTAGATTAGATAATAGGATTAATTGATGTCCATCCTTCCTCTAGGAGCCTGAAGACTTCTGTCCTCACATTAACTCCACAATAACTTCAGGGGGTTGGCAACAGTCATGGCCTCCTCCAGGCTTGCACAGTGGGGCATTTTCACTAGGGTCTCTCCAATCCCCCTGCCCATTGCACAAAAAGTCTCTTGGTGCATCTTTTCTCAGCCCTACCCATTGCTATGGTGCCACTTCTACGATTCCTGTCTCCAAGAACAACAAGGCCATAACAGTGCATGCCATTTACCCAAGGATGGGTCACCCTCCTCCTTGGGGCAACTAAACAGAAAGGTGATTTATATTGACAGATATCAGATGAGGCAACCCTTCCATGCCACCATGAGGGGATTGATAAACTGCCTCTCCCCATTCCTGGTAAAAAGCCATGGAAATTCCCAGAGTCCCAACATTGGCTCTATCCTATCCCATCACCCCTGTTGAGAGAGAGAGAGAAAGAACATAGAATGAAGAATAATAGAATTGGAAGGGACCTTGGAGATCTTCTAGTCCAATGCCCTCTTCGAGCAGGAGACCCTATGCAGATAGTCCTCAACTTGCAACAGTTCATTTAGTGACGATTCAAAGTTACAACGGCACTGAAAAATGTACCTCACGAATCCATTTTTCACACTTATGACCCGTTGCAGCATCCTCATGGCCACGTGATCGAAATTCTCACACTTGGCAACAAGTTCATATTTATGAAGGTTGCAGCATCCTCGGTGTGTGTGTGTGTGTGTGTGTGTTACACAATCCTCTTTCACGACCTTCTGACGAGCTAAGTCAATGGGGAGAGCCAGGTTCACTGAACAACCGTGTTACTAATTTCACAACTGCCGTGAATTCACTTCACAACTGTGGCACGTCACAAAATGGAGCAAATGAACAAATTTCTCCCTTAGCAACATAAATAAATCCTGGGCAGAATAATTGTGGTCGTAAGTCACCTGTATATCCCGAAAATAAAATCCTGTCTTATATTTTTTTGAACCCTGAAATAAGCACTTGGCATTATTTTCGGGGAGGTCTTATTATTTTGGGGCACATGGAGGAAGGTGGGGCTCCTCTTGCCGTCTTACCTGATTTCCAGCTCTGCGTTTAAATACTTTCTGGGAGAGATTATTTTCAGGCGGGAGGGGGAGGCTTATCTTAGCGTATGCGCTCAAAAGCCCAACTGGGCTTATTATCAGGGGATGTCTTATTTTCGGGGAAACAGGGTACCATTTCAGACAAGCACCTGTCCAGTCTCTTCTTAAAGAGGGAGAGAAAAGTAGGAAGATGGGAGGAAAAAATGGGGAGTGGGTAGCGAAGGAGAGGGGGAGGGAGTAGAGGAAAGGAGGAAGGGGAGAGAGGGAGAGGGGAGGAGGGAGGGAGGAAAAGGGGGAAGAGGTAGAGAGGGGTAGGGAGAGGGAGGGAGGGAGAAGAAAGGAGGAAGGGGAGGAAAAGGGGGGAGGGGGTACAGAGGGGAAGGGGTAGAGAGGGGGAGGGAGAGGGAGAAAGGGAGGAAAAGGGGAGAGTGGTAGAGAGGGGGAGGGAGAGGGAGGGAGAAGGAGGGAGAGGAAAGGAAAGGAAAGGAAGAAGGGGAGGAAAGGGGGGAGGGGTAGAAAGGCAGAGGGGGTAGGAAGGGAGGAAAAGGGGGAGGGAGGGAGGAAGAGGGAGGGAGAGGAAAGGACGGAGGGGGAGGAAAAAAGAGGGAGGGAGAGGGAAGGAGAGAAAGAGAGAGAGAGAAAGAGAGAGAGAGATCTCCCCATTTGCAACCTACCTCCTACATCCCACCTATCTGGGCGGAGGGAGCAAAGATTTCCCCCTCGCCCACCCCAATTTTCCAGCTGGTGCCCAAACTCTACCCAGCCTAACTTCTGCAAGGCTGTGTTGCGAGGAAAAGGCAACAATACTCACGCATAAAAAGTCTTTCTTTGCGATGTGGAGTGGGTAGGTGGGATCCAGCGTCCACCCAGCCCGCTTTTTTCTTGGGCAAGGGTTCTGGGGGGGGCGGGGCTCTCAGAGACCCTCCCCCACTTTCTCCACCCATTCCCCCTCCCCCCCCCCCCCGCTGCTGGAAAAGCACGCAAACCTCACTGCCTCTGTATGCCCGTTCGCGCATGCGCACGTTCCAAACCACACCACCCCCCCCACCACTACCACCACCACCACCACCACCACCCCGCCGTCGACAGGAAGTTCCCATCCCAATTCAATGTCCCTCCAAGCTTCATCGGCTGCCTTCTTTCTTGTCTAGGAATTGGAGGAGGCTCCGGCTCTATTATTTTAACTCTTCCTTCTGACCCAGGGTTGCGCTTTTTTTTTTTTTTTGCATCTGATGGTTTGGGTCAGCGGATCCCTGGCAGTGGGGGATGCATTACAGCCTCAGGAAAAAAAAATGCAGAAAGAGAGAGACCTGACAGCCGTTTGTCTGCAATGGTATAAAGGTTTTCTGCTTGAGCAGGGGGTTGGACTAGAAGATCTCTAAGGTCCCTCCCAACTCTTGTTATTAAATCCTGCTTGCAGAATTTCCACGGTGCGCATTCGGGTTTTGGGAAGAAACAGTTCCGTTGAAGATTTGGACTCTTGCGGTTATAGATGCATCCAATGGGGCTTTGGAACAACACTTCAGGCAGAGTTCACACAACCTGCTCAACCAAACAAGCAAAACAACACTTTGCCTTAATGTGGCATGTGAATCTGAATGAAGGTGAGAAAGCCTTACACTTTCACATTAGTATATTTTGGGGGTTTGGCCTGTGGGTGTTGCGTGCCCCCAAATCTTACTTTGAAGTTATGTGGTGTGTATGAAAAGGTGTATGCTTGGCTGGTACCCTGCCTATGAAGTTTACTTAATTGCTATTCATAGAATAGAATTCTTTATTGGCCAAGTGTGATTGGACACAGAAGGAATTTGCCTTCGGTGCATAAGCTCTCAGTGTACATAAAAAATATAAGTAATAAATCATGATCATAGTCATCATAAATATATTCAATATGAATCATAAGATACAACACTTTGTGCTAGACATAGGATACTAAATACAATCAAAATCATACTAGGAAACTAAATAACACAATATAAATCATAAAGATACAAGCAGCAAGGTTATAGTCATAAGTAGAAAGGAGATAGATAATAGGAAGGATGAGAATAATAATAGTAATGTATTCTTTGTAAATAGTTTGACAGTTGTGGGAATTGTTTAGCAGAGTCATGGCAGGCAGAGGGGGGTGGAACTGTTCTGGTGTCTATTGTTTTGGTGTGCTGTGCTCTATAATGTTGTTTTCGGGGTAGAAGTGGAAACAATTTATGCCCGGGATGTGAGAGATCTGTAGATATTTCACAGCCCTCTTTTTGACGCATGCTATTCATTTCTAGTAAAAGGCTGTCACTTAAAAGTAAGTTTTCCTTTCAGTTGAACTCAAGTTTCCAGGAATCCCATAGATCAGCTGTCACAAGACAATCATCCGCAGGCCACTGGTGGTCTGCGAGAAAATTTTGGTGGTCCACAGAAAAATTATTTGCATTTTTTATATTGCACTAAATACTATTTATCTTTTTAAAAAATTCATAATAGTGGTCCACGGGATTTAAAATTATGTATTTAGTGGTCTCTGAAGTCTGAAAGATTGGTGACCCCTGCCATAGATCAGTGTTTCTCAACCTTGCCAACTTTACGTTATGTGGACTTCAACTCCCAGAATTCCCCAGCCAGCCATTACTTTAAAGTAATAACATCTTAAAGTTGCCATGGTTGAGAGACACCGGCCTAAATCAGCCATCAGCAGTGAGTGTCCTTCAGTTCCATTCATGGTAGAGAACATTTTCCACTATTCCTTTGGAAGTCTAATCCACTGGTTTAGATGATGGTGCACGTACAGAGAGCATCAGGCTGGTAAAAACTTATCTTGATCTCTTTTTAGCTTTACACATTTGAAGATCCTCATCATAGCATTTGTCCAACTAAGCCCACTTCTTTGTGGAGAACTATTTAAAAATTAATATCCTTTTTGCAGGAGCATCATGACTATTTTAAAAACTTTATTTTCGTTTGTCAGAAATGTTCCTAACACATACCGTGTTTCCCTGAAAATAAGACCTTGTCTTATATTTTTTTGAACCCTGAAATAAGCACCTTATTGCCATGCGCTAAAAGCCTAATTGGGTTTATTATCAGGGGATGTCTTATTTTCAGGGAAACAGGATATATCCTTGTTTCCTTCTTATTTGTTTTTCACAATAATTAAAAGCATCTTCTGTCCAATTTCTTCTTTAAAGATAGAACATTAGATTGTAAAAAGTGGTTAGGGAGCAAGTTAGTTAGCTTATACTTATAGCAAGCAAGTTAAATGAATTAAGGTTTAGAGAATAGTTGATTTAATTTTTTTTTCCTGGAGTGCTCAGGCAAAGACAAAGTGACTACTCCAGATTCTCCTTAAATTTCATGGCTGAGTAAGAATTTAAACAACAAGTCAGCAGTTTTCCAATCTCAGTTTAACATTCTGATTAAGATATGACCCACTATGTAGAACACTGTCTGGGACTCTAACCCTGATGGTCAGAACTAATTTATTTTACAGGGTCCTGTCTGACAGGTTTCCAGAAAGGTTAATATTAACTAGCGTCAAACCATGTGGATGCACTAGTAAGCCATCACATCAATTACTCACAATGCTGCAGGAGTATTGTAATACTTCTGTAGTACTACTGTATCCAGGGCATTATGGGAAATCAAGACAGGTGTCAGCAACATCCTCTGCCTTCTTTTATCTCACAGGCCTACTGGTTACTCTGGAGCTGGATGTAGATATGGCTGTCAGTAAGGCAGAAGCATAGCTGTTTCTACTACTGTGGCATGGATTCATAGGCTGCTCCAAGCAAGACACTCCTCGTTTAATGAACGGAACGGATCACCTGAGAACTTCCAATTTTAGTATGCTTTGAATCTTTCCTGCCTGACCAAGAAATATCTTGCCCATGATTATCTGATGAGGCCCTGGAAAATTAAGAGAACAGGCCTGTCTACCAACTATATGAATGCAGCAAGAGAGAAGGGAGATTAGCAATGGTCAATTCAATTAGAAATCTGTGCCATTAATAATATCCAGGTTTCAAAATTTAGTAATCAGTCTTCAAAGATACCAATTCTCCTGGGCTTTTTGACAATTTCAGAAGACCAGTGTCTTAAGGTGCCAGGGGGGTTCATATGAACAAGGTATCCACATAAGCCAGTATTTCTCAACCTTGCCAACTTTAAGATGTGTGAAGTTCAACACCCAGGGTTCATTATTGTAGACATTGAAAGAAGACAGCTATGTTAGCCTTTGGTGGGAATAGTACCTTTTCTGACATTTTATTAATGAATAGAGATTTTAGTGCGCTCAATTTATGCCTTTTAATAAAATGTGTTCATTGGAAAAGATGCTTCTAGACTGCTGATCTTTTTCTCCCTGTTGAGATCGTGAATTATCCAACTTTCACAAGGAGGCATATTCTAAACATTTATCAGTAGAATATTTATAGCTGAAAGGAACTGTAGAGTTCCTGGTGCTATCTGAGCTTGTTTGTTCACTGCAAACATTTCATTACCCAACCAAGGAACATCATCAATGTGAGTGTGAGGTTTGCGGCTGATAACAGTGATAACGTGCCCTAGTTGGCAAATAAAATGTTTGCAAACGAACAACTAAGATCAGCATCAAAAACATTTTCAGACTGCATCTCAGATGGCAAGAACAGAGACACAGAAATACTGAAGGCCACAGAACCAGCCAATATTGGAAGAGGGCATTGGTGGCATGCGAGATATCCTTGGTTGTTTTGTCTTTATGGGGTCTCTGACAGTCCAAAAGTGTTTTAAAGTGAAAACAGCTCAGTTCCACATTCAAAACAGGCGATTTCACATTAAAAGTCACCACGTTTGACCACTAGGAGGCAACATTTAACTAGGGTTTATTTCTATGAGATTTGAGAAAATTTACATAGATGAGCAGGTTAAGTAATAATGATAAACACACCAGGTACAGTTGGTTGAAAAGAAAGTGTGGATAATTGATGTGGCAATACTAGGGGATAGTAACATCAAAGACAAAGAATTGGTGATGATCACAAAGTATCAAGAACTGGAAATTGAAATGGAAAGATTACAGTATGGCATAAATTAAATGTACTCCCAGGGTGATGGGCACACTGGGTGCCATGCCAAAAAATCTTGGATGGCACTTAAAAAATTTGCATTGATAAAATGCAAAAGGCCACACACTGCTTGGATCCACGGATAAACTACACCAACTGAGGGGTTTTGGGAAGAAATTAATGCATCAATGCATTGTCAAGCCACAGGTAAGCTTAAATTGCCAGATTCAGGCTTTAGCTCTGGATATGTTGCTATTCAGTTGCAATTAGAATATCCGTTCCTAATAGAAAGGTTTATCTCAGCATTTGAAATATTGCTCATGAATTGTATTGTATCTTATTTAAAGCCACTGGAACACAATTTGATGGTTTTTTAAAAACAGATTAATAGAATTGGAAGGGACCTTGTAGGTCATCTAGTCCAAATGGATTTTAAATGGATTAATTACTTAGTCCACATTGAAATGGCCATTATAAATTTGAGTTTTAGCAGGTTGGATCTATTTTTCTGAATTAACTTTGACAACTTAGCCTGGATAGGTCAGCAGACTAATGAATTGTAGTTTAACTCCAGCTGTCTGCAATTAGTAAGTTCGAATCTCCCCAGGCTCAAGGTTGACTCAGCCTTCCATCTTTTCTAAGGTAGGTAAATTGAGGACCCAGTTTGTGGGGGCAATAAGCTGACTTTGTATAAAATATACAAAAGTATGAAGGCTATTGCTTAACGCATTGTAAGCCGCCCTGAATCTCCGGAGAAGGGTGGCATATACATCAAATTTTTAAAAAACTGGTCCATTTTATTTGCAAGTTCTTTCCTCTTTAAGAAAAAAATCCAAATATCTCCCCCTTTCTAAAAGGGAAACAAACTGCACATGCTCAGACATACTCAAGACCAAAACAGAAAGGGGCGGTTCTACACATGTGAATTGGCGTAGGCAGAGTGTAAATTGGTAATTAAGATAAGCCACAGTTAATTATTAATTTCAATTGAAAGTGAGGATCTGGTCAGTCTTGAAAACGCTAAAACCACTTTCCACAATTCCATTCGACTGAATTTCCTCTCCCCCCACCATATTAATTGTAGTCCAGATGCTCTCCAATAGTATAACGATATGAAGGGACGGGCGTGAAGGGAGAACTACATTCCCATGATGCTTAGTGGTCATCTGACATGGAGTCCAAATACTTCGCTTTCAAAGCAAGACGCAATACGATACGGTGCGTAAGCAAAACTACCCATCCCATGAAGCAAGTGTCGTTCCAGCGGCCGCCCGCCATCCCAGCTGTAGTCCAAAACAAGTCTTTCGGCCATAGCAACTAAAGCACCCAAGGCGTCGAGCCGGAAAATAAAACCACACTCCCCATACTGCCCTGCGCGGAACCTTATCCTGCCATATTAACTGTAGTCCCTATTTCTCCCCAGCGCTCATAGAGCCGGATGTGTCAGGCCCGGTAGAAAAAACTACCCTTCCCATCATCCCACGCGCGGCGAGCGTTCCCCTTTTGGGCTTCCTGGGGCCGCCATGATGGTTTTGTGTGTATATGTGTGTGTGTGTATATGCGAGGATGTGTGTGAGATGTGTGCATCAGTATGCGCGAATGAGTGAGTGAATGCGAAAGAGGAGGAAGGAAGGGGAGAGAATGAGAGAGACGGGAGAAGGGGGCCCCGCCAGGACCGTGGAGCCTCGCTCTCTCCTCTTGGAGGAGTTGTGGCGGGGTCTGAAGCCCACTCCCCGATTTGCCAACCTGGAGGGGGGCGGGTGGGTTTAAAGCCCTCCCTTATGTGGGGGGAGGGTCAGCCGGGCAGCGCAGAGCCCCCTTGAGGGAAGGAGCAGAGAGGGAGGGGGGGCACCAGCGTCTCTCTCTCTCTCTCTCTCTCTTAGCAGGGAGGGGAGGGGGAGAGCTGAGAGAGCCCCCATCCCGCCCAATCCCGCAGGGTCTCGCAGGGCGAACAGTCCCCCTCCCCAAAAAATACCCCCTTTGCATTGCTTTGGAGGAGGGGGGGCTCTTTCTGGGGGAGGAGGACCAGCCATGCCCTAGATGAGCCCTTAATTGGAAAGGAGGGACGGGTTGTGTGAGCTGATCCTTGGGGAGGGGGCGCAGCTCCAGACCCCCCCCTCCCCTTTCCTGCTGCAAAGTGAAGGGAGATGTAGTTGGAGGAAGAAGCCAGAAAGGGCAGAGCCCCTTCCTCCTCCTCCTCCTCTTCTTCCACCTCCAGCAAGAGCGAGGGGAGTGGTCTTGCCTGCATTTGAAAAGGGGAGGGTGGGTGTTCAGGCAACTGAGGAAAATCTCAGTGGTGGGCAGAAGAGGAGGAGGAGTCAAGAGGAAGCCAGGAGGGCTGGGGAGGGGGGGGTGGATTGGAGGGTGCACCCGCCTAGGGAATGCCAATGCTCTTATCCCAAATTAGGGGTGCAGGAGGTGTCCCCCCCCAATAGGTGTGTGTGTGTGTGTGGCCCAGTGTGTGAGCTCCCTCTCTGATTACTGCACGGTGGGCAGAGGGGTGGGGGGTGAGAACTCTTCTCACATATCATTCCCTTGTTTTCTCCCAAGGGCAAAGCAGGAAATAGTGGAGGATAGAACCGGAGAGGGGGAGAGGGGTGTGTGTGTGTGAGTGTGTGTTTGGGGGGGGGGGGGGAACCGCTGCTATGAATTTGTAATAGCCTCTTTGGAGAGATTGGTCCGCCCCTCTTCCCCTTTTTCCACCCCACTCCTCATTTTTGTTGGAGGGGGGGTGATTCGGAGCCGCAAGCACACAGATCCTTCAGCAACTGGCTGGATCTCCTCTCTGTGTCTTCTTCCCCCCCCTTCCCTCACTTCCCACCATGACAACAAATCCAGCATTAGAATCGCCATCCACCCCATGGCCACACAGCAGGTGAGTAACCCATCTCCCCTACCTTACTTCCTAAGCCTTTCCTTGGGTTTTAGGAGAATGGGAGGGGGGGGGCTCCCCGCCTCCATTCTCCTCCCATCCTCTGGCACCTTTTTGCCAGTGTCTGCCTGGGTTGTGTGTGTAACAATTCTAAGATGTGCTGCATCTTTTCTCTCTTGGAGGCTGCTGATGGACGGGGAAGAGTCTTTGGTGCCTAGATGCGCTTCCCAAAGGTATGTCTGTATCCTTCCTCTCCTTCCTTCCTTCCTTCGCTCTCTCCCTCCCCCTCCCTTTTTGGCTTTGCCAAAGAATGCTTTTTTTCCCCAAGGAATAAAATCTCCGTTTCTTTTTTTTAAAGGGGCACATTCTTTCTCCCTTCCCTTCCCCCCAACTGAATCTTCCCATTCCAAATTAATTAGCCCTTCTCCTTCCAATCCTGTAGAGCTCAGTGTTTTGAGCAGGACTGCCCATGCTTTGAGAACCCACTTCCCAAAATATAGATTTGTACATGGGTAGATTGTGGGAAATGCACACAGCATGTGAAAGCATCACAACAACTCAGATGCAGAAACCAGGGAGGGATGTTAAGCTATCAGGCTGGTTGCACAAATATTTTTTGCTGAGGGTGGAATCTGGAGCTTCAGCTGCCTCTCCTTCCTCTTCCCCCACCCCCACCCCGTGCCTGATCTACGATTTGTGTTTTCCCCCTTTTCTTATTCATTTTAATCTCCTTTGTTGTTTTGTTTTCTTGGATATTCTTTCCTTTCCAGCTTCTGTTCTGTCACCTTGGGCTGGAGTGTTCAGATTTTTGTTGTTCCTTCCGTGAAAGGAAAAATAAAGAAATCAAGATTAGGCTGTATCATTTCGCCAGGTGTTTTTCCAAGGGACCTGGTCACCTCTAGGTAGGCTTGAGCTGAGAGGTAGCAAGGAGAGGGGATGAGCAGTGTGGCTTTGGGGTACGCGGGGGCAAATGTGGAACCAAAGTTTCTCCTCTATGATTTCCAGGGGAAGGAATTACCAGCCGTAGAACGCTCTTGCCTCTGTGTATTTCTCATGTTTTAACCGGGGAGTGGGGGGAGGAAAGGAAGGGAAGAGAGGGGAGGTGCCGTTTCACGCCGATTTCAGGGGCCCCTCTATAGAGGATGGCTCCGGTTATGTCCATCAGGAAGCGGCGTGATCCAGAAGGTTTGAGCCGAGGAGGATTGCCGCCGCCAAACAGCTTGACTTAAAGGCTTTTCAAAGGGAAAAGATGTGTCAAGCAGGTTGCAGCTGGCGGAGAGAATTGAGGGGGAGCCCAGCAACCGGCATCATGGAAGGCCAGGTTGAGGTGTGTGGGAACCCTTGCCAAGACCGGGCCTGTCAGCTCTGAAGCCAGGCTGGGGCGTGATGAGGTATCGGAGCCAAATTCCCTTATACATTTGTTTTCCCTTTCAATGTTTTGCTTGCTCTTAAATGCTTGGAAGAAAGAGGTAGGGTGTGGGGTGAAATGATGGCAGGAGACAAAATGTTCCATCAACAGAATGTGTGTGTGTGTGTGTGTGTGTGTGTGTGTATATATATATATAAATGTGTGTGTGTGTGTGTTAGGTAGGATGAGTACGAGTTGCTCAGGCAGGAGAGAGATAGTCATTCATCCTTCATTGATTCTCTTTTATGTGCCTTCTTCCACCTAACTGTATCTTGCTGTCTCCTGGGTTAATCTTTAGAATAACACAGTTTTTTGTTTTTTGTTTTTTTAGAAATAGAAAACTATTTATTCATTGCAGAGTCTGATTCCCTCCCTTTCTTCCTTATAAGAAATCAGTAGATTTTCCCAGCTCTGTTGGGACACTGATAAACTGAACATGCAGAGCCCAGGCAGCTTATGAAGGCATCTCCCCTTCACAATATTTCTGTTCTATTTTATTAGTTCACTATTTTCCCTTTCAGTCTGGAATTGGTTTGTTTCATTTCTGACCCTCAGGTGAGAAGAGTCCCCAATATAGTTCTTTTGCTGGGTCCCTTCTCTCCTTCCTTTCCTCTCCTGTCATAGTCAAATTTCTTTAAGGGCCATGCCATATGCTAAATAAAAAATAAATTTTAAGGGCCACATTGCATGGTTTCATTTTTAAACAGGAACCAAAAAAGCAGTTTGAGATTTGAACATGGCAACTGTATTTTTTTCTTTCTCTCACAAAGCCTGAAATAATTTTGTCCTGACCTGTGGCATCCTGTATTTCCCTGTCCCCCTCATAGCATTGGCTAACAATGATAGGACCTAAATGTTGTTGGTTATTCATGTGAAAAATAGGATTTAAAAAAAAATCATAATCTGAGCCACTAATCTTTGATGCTTGATGGTTATAAATTATAGTGGTAGAGAGCCTCCTGAATTATATCTTTTTTCTTACATGGTTAATTCATGCACTCCTCAATGGAAGTTTTTATATGTAAGCATGTCCTCCGTAGTAATTGCAGTTGATAATAGAAAGTTGTTTTGCCTGCTTTCTTTTGAATTTCTGTTTTTCCATTATTCCATCCTACTCTTATCTTTCTGGACAACAGAAAAAAGGCCTGAGAAATATATTGCTTTTCTATTATGCTGACATTTAAAAAAAAAAAAAGCAGAGAGAATGCTTTTGTCTTCTAGACTTCTTGCCTTCGGATTCTATGATTCACAGATTTTCTGGTTGACAGGTCTACAGGGGGTCTAACTGAGGATTGATCTGCAAAATTTCCACTTGGGTTTTTTTCCTTTCATTATTGTCCTTGCCAATCTATGCTATCTCAATTTCCTGACACTTTTCTCAAAGTGCACCTTTTCAGTTGCACTTTCTTCTTCTGAAAGTAGAACTCAAGTTCTTAGTTTTAGGAATCAATCTGGACCAATGTTTTTTAATCTCAGATACATTAAGATGTGTGGACTTCAACTGCATGCTGACTGGGGAATTCTGGGAGTCGAAGTCCACATATTTAACCTTGCTGGGTGAGCTTTGGATCTGATTTTGATTTGTGTTTCACGGTTAAGCCAAATTAAAAGCTTTTTTTAAAAAAAATTAGGCTCGGGATTTTGGGGACATCACTTACTCTTCTCAATTCGCACAGCAAATTTATTCTTCTTTATTTTCTTGATATTGGCTCTCATAAGATTGAAATAATTGCTATCGAGCAGATTTTTTTTCTGAAAAAATGGATAATGACATCAAAACAGAATCTGCATATCTCTAAATCATTCTAAAGCTGTACAGAAAGCAGCTTTTTTATTTAATTTATAGATTCATGTCTTCTCTTTTATCGCCTTCCTGTTGGTTGTGTCTTGGGAAAAATTGTCCTATTTTCTTTTTGGCTTCTTTTATGAAAACAATGTGAGAATATCTATAAACCACGGTGATTTTCATTACATTGGTGGGAGGAGAAAAGAGAAATGTAAAAGAGCCCTATCATTTGATTTAACATAATAGATCAGGGATGTCAAACTCGCGGCCCATGGGCCGCATGCGTGCTGGCCACACCCACGCCTGGTTTAACAAAGGGGGGGAGGAAGTTGCGATACGTCACATGATGACGCCGTGACAATGTGAGTTTGACACCCTGTAATAGATCCATTGCATTGTATCTATCTATCTATTTATCCATCATCACATTTCTGAGCTTGCTATCTCCCTCAAAGAGTCTTGATTAAGTCCAGTTGCTTTTTAACCACCTACAGCATTATTTTCCTGCGTATAAGACTACTTTCTAACACACAAAAATCTTCTCAAAAGTAGGGGGTCGTCTTACACGCCGGGTCTCATTCTCCTGTAACCAGGCAGACCAGCCCATAAAGCTCTGATGAGCCTTAAATGGCTCTGAGGAGGTCATCTTATACGCCCAGTCGTCTTATACGCCGGAAAATACGGTACATTGTTTGTAATCCATATAATTGTATAATACATTATTATACATTGTGTGTAATCCGTATAGGTTTATCTCTCTGAACTCCCTAACAAGATCAGAAACGATGGCATTAAGTACTTTTTGTACAGGGCTATAAGTGATGGTGTGACTGCACCTATGTCCTAAGTCTCTGGCCGCCACAAATGTTGAAACCAGATCCAACTCTCTAGCCACCTCAGGGTCTCTCCCAGGCTGTCCTTCTATCAGTCTTCCACATTTTGGAGATGTGGCACTTCAGTCCTGTAATTTGCAATGACGTGCTACCATTTTTATAACTGTATATTGTTTTCCCCCTTTTACTGTGCCTACCTTGTTATTGCTTTTTTTAAGGCTTTTCTTTTTCCTCTTTTCATATACAGGTAGTCCTTGACTTACGACAGTTCATTTAGTGACCGTTTGAAGTTGCAATGGCCTTGAAAAAAAAAGCAACCTATGACCATATTTCACAATTAAGTCCGCTGCAGCGTCCCCATGGTCACGTGATGAAAATTCAGAGACTTGGCCAGTGACTCATATTTATGAGGGTTGCAGGGTCCCCGGGGTCATGTGATCCCCTTTTCTGAGCTTCTGACAAGTAAAACTTAAAGGGGAAGCCAGATTCACTTAAGAACGGTGTTAGTAATTTAACAACTTCAGTGATTCACTTAAGGAACGTGGCAAAGAAAAGTACTTAAAATGGGGCAAAACTCACTTAAGAAATGTTTCGCTTAACAACATAAATTTTGGGCTCAATTGTGGTCGTAAGTCGAGGACTGCCTGCACATTATTTGCATAATACCTTTAATGAAGATGGCGGGACCTAGTTTGTGGTCAGCTGCTGCTAATCACAATGGCTCTATATTATACTTATTGTTATGTAATATAGTGCACCAAATATTTTGCCTCCGATGGAGTTCAGGATGGGGCTGTCAGAACCAAATTCGAATGGTTGGGTGTATCGTTTGCCCTTGAGACCGGTTCATATTTGTGACAGTTGCAGTGTCTGTGAGTCACGTGATCACCTTTTTGCGATCTTCTGACAAGCAAAGTCAATGGGGAAGTCAGATTCACTTAACAACCACATTCGTGATTTAACAACTTCTGGGATCAACTTAACAACTGTGGCAAAAATGGGGCAAAATTCACTTAACTGCCTTTCTTAATAACAGAAATTTGGGGCTCAATTGTAGTCATAAGTCGAGAACTATCTGTATACCTGGAAAAATATGGTTGGATTTCATTCACCTCACCTGGACGACAGCAGTTGCCATGATACGTTGATCTTTGGACTTTAAATACCTGTCAAAAATTTATTTTTACTTTTGCCATGTTTGTAACCATCATGATGCGGTTAAGATTTCCCTCTGATTTTAACTGTATCCTAGTAGAGAAAATATCTTGGAAATTAGAAGGCTATAAACAAATCACCTTTCTCCCCCCTGCCCTAGCAAAATGGTTTATCCATGAGACGCGAATACGTTTTTGAGGAGCACAATCAAAAAACTAGCCATACGCAAAAGCTCTGATGTTACCCTTGAGGGAAAAAGTGTTCCTCTGTGCATGTTGAGAGTTTCTTCCAGTGAGTTTGGATAATTTTCTCCTGTTGCAGAGCTGAATAAGCATTGTTGTATGTAGCAGTATAAAGAGCAGCTGCTCTTCGATTAATCCGGTGTTTTTCAAACTTGGCAACGTTAAGATGTATGACCTTCAGGCTGGGAAATTCTCAGAGTTGACCTCCACACATCTTAAAATTGCCAAGGGTTGAAAAACACTGGATTAAATCTGCGTTCTTTTAAACAACTCTTAGGCAGTGCCAACTTTCCTTAAGGAGGCAGTAGTTTTCGCCTAACTGGCTCCTAAACCAGTGTTTCTCAAACTTGGCAATTTGTAGACATGTGGACCTCCCAACTTTCAGAACTCCCCAGCCAGATGTTTTCAAGCTGCCAAGATTGAGGAACATTGTCCTAACTCAGTGATGGCTAGCCTTTTTGCCGTCGCATGCCAAAAGCGGGGGGAGTGTGGGGGATCATGTGCGTGTGTGCCCAGACCCATAATTCAATGCCCACCCATGTCCCACTGTCCTGCGCTTGTGCGCGTGCTCCCTGTTTTTGGCACGCGATGGCAAAGTGGGCCCATTTTTCACTCTCACCAGGCTCCAGAGGCTTTCTGGGAGCCTGGGGAGGGCGAAACCAATCTTCCTCAACACCCCAGGAGGCCCTCCAGAGGCCGGAAACAGCCCATTTCTCAACTTCCGGTGGGCCCGGAAGGGCCGAAAATCAGCTGTCCGGCGGGCATGAGCTAAGCTAAGGCAACACTCGTGTGCCCTCAGATATGGCTCCGCGTGCCCCCTGTGGCACCCGTGCCATAGGTTCGCCATCACAGTCCTAATTTATCCAAGGTTGTGGTAGCAGAGAAATTCCAGTTAGCTTTCCTGCCTTTGAGCTCTTTGCATAACCTTCAGTGTTCACACAGGCAGTGGGTAACTCACGATCTATGATCAACTGAAAACTTGAGAATGGCCCTGAAAAATTCTGTTGAATGGCCCTGCTAGAAATAAATCCAGTCATCTAACTCTCTATGCCCCTAGATTTGGTTTTCTTTTTTTCACAGAACCGATGTTCTCAGATCAGTGCGCTAGTTAATGTCATCCCACCTATTTTGCGTGGGAATGTACAAGTAGTCCTCGACGTACAGCCATTCATTTAGTGACTGTTCAAAGTTGCAACGGCACTGAAAAAAGTGACATGATCATTTTTCATTGTTATAACCTTTGCAGCATCCCCATGATCATGAGGTCAAAATTCAGATGCTTGGCCACTGGTTCATATTTATGACGGTTGCAGTGTCCCCGGCTCATGTGATCTGCTTCTGCGACCTTCTGAGAAGCCAGATTCACTTAACAACCAAGTTAATAACTTGTCAGCTGCTGTGATTCATTTAACAACTGTGGCAAGAAATGTCGTAAAATAGGGCAAAACACACTTAACGAATGCTCACTTAACAACATAAATTTTGGGCTCAATCAATGGTTGTACGTTGAGAACTACCTGTACTGCTGATTTTAAACCATTCTTTTAAATCAAAAAGTGATGCGATATTTTTAAATTCAGATTCATTTTGCTGTGATTCATTTTGACTTCTCCTGTGTCCAGTTTTGGTGATGGCTGATCATGTGTGACTTTAATTGCAGGACATTTTTCTCCTTAAGAATTCGTTTTCTTTTTCTCCCTCGACTTACGCCCACAATTGAGCCCAAAATTTCTGTGGCTAAGCAAAACAGTGGTGAAGTGAATTTTGCCCTATTTTACGACATTCCTTGCAGCGGTTGTTAAGTGAATCACTGCAGTCGTTAAGTTACTAACATGATTATTAAGCGGATCTGGCTTCCCCATTGACTTTACTCATCATAAGGTCATAAAAGGTGATCCCGTGTCCCCGGGACACTGCAACCGTCATAAATATGAATCAATTGCCAAGCATCTCAATTTTGATCACGTGACTGCCATGTTCATAAGTGTGAAAAATGGTCCTAGGTCACTTTTTTCAGTGCCGTCATAACTATAAACGATTACTAAATGAACTGTTGTAAGTCAGGGACTACAGTTATATGAGACTCTTGATTCCTTTGTACTGCACGTCCTTCTTCCCTCCCCCTCCACCCCCGCAATCTTCATTGTCCGTCTCATCTTGCCAATCTGGAGCGCCACATTTACCTGCCTGGTTTGCCTCTTTTGCCTTTCCTCCTTGCAGCCCAGAGAGTAGCTGAAGCGGGACATAGCCAATGTCGTCCAGCAAAGGGGCAGGGGCTGGAGCTCGCCGGCGGCGGACGCGGTGCCGGAAGTGTAAAGCGTGCCTGCGATCAGAGTGTGGGGAGTGCCATTTCTGTAAGGACATGAAGAAGTTTGGGGGTCCTGGACGCATGAAGCAGTCCTGCCTGCAGAGGCAGTGCACAGCGGTAAGCGAGAGAATCAAGGCAGCCAAGGCCGATGGTGACCCGTGACATGGAATTCTATTTTCATGCAATGTCTAACTCTTCAACTCCTGCATAGCAATTGTACTTAGACTTACATACCACTTCACAATGCTTTACAGCCCTCTGTCAACGGTTTACATCTGAGTCCTCATTTTATTAACCTCAGAAGGACACAGAAGATTGAGTCACCCTTGAGCCGGTCAGGATCGAACTGCTGGCATTCAGCAGAATTAGCCTGCAATACTGCAATCTAACCACTGGGCCACGAGAGCTCTTCAGAACAGTCGACTTAGTGACGCTTACTAGTTGGCGTGCCTCGTCTTGGGAATGGGACAATTCACCGCAGCCATCTGACCACGGTCAACACGCCACAACAACTCACTGTGGGGCGATTCAATGCGGCCAACTTGCCACGAGACAAATCACTGCAGGACAATTCAACAATTCAATTTAATTATTTAAAATTAATTTTAAATTTTCGTCATTCGCATTTCATTTTTTCTTTGGCATCGTTTCTTTAATGATTCTATTCCACTATTTCTTTGATATTAGTGTAACTCTTGCCCCATAGCAAATTGGCCATGATGAGTTGTCCTCTGGTTAGTTGGCGAGTTGGCCATGGTGGGTTGGCTGTGGTGAGTTGTTGTAGACCCTCTCGTCTTCAAGGGCAAAGGTTCCACATCCTGTTGAGGATGAAGAAAAATGTGCTCCAGATCTGATCTGCCTCGGCTAAATATTCCCAAATCCTCAAATTGGAATACAAAAGAAACAGAGACACATGTTTTTCCTCCAGCTCTCCCATAGCTTAAATAAAAAGAATGCACATTTCATCCCTAAACTGTCTTCAGGATCCCAATTCTAGAGTTTGTGTATATTTCTCGGTAGGTTAATTTGCCCAAAGAGTTTCAAACTAGTTTTCTTGACATGATTAGTTTTTCCATATAGTTCTTTTCTGCAGACTGAGGTGGTTTAATCCTTAACTTTTTCTGCATCTTTCACGTCTGCTGAGAACTGTAAGTAAAGGCAGAGATGTATTGCACAAAGCAAATAAACACAATCCATATCGTGTCGAAAAAGCTAGAGTGTTAAGTGGTTGTCCACTTCATATGCTAGCTTTCTGCATGCAGCCATTTCTTTGTTCAACATTCAAACACACAACTCCCATTCCCTGATACGATGCGCCTCAGAAACTAAGTCATCCAAGGCCTTTTCTGCTTTTCTGCTGTATGAAGTTGTTCTGGAAAATCAGGTGTAGACCCCTCTCTCATGTCTGTGTGACTAAAGTTACGTTTCATCCACTAGGCTGCTATGAACTTCTCCTTCTGTTTCCTTTTCTATCCTGTCCAGTTTCTTCCTGTGTCTGGGACCCATATTTTAAAAGCAGGAGGTGCAAAATGTGTTTCACACTGAAAATATTGTAAACTGGAAGCCTATTTAGAACACTTCCTGTGAGACGAGAGCCGAAAAGCTCCCTTCCTTTTGGATTTGTAATGTTTTAAGTGCAGCTTTTAAAGTCCAGTTTTATTCATTGCATATGAAGTGGGCAACCACTTAACTCTCTAGCTTTTTCGACATAATATGGATCGTGTTTATTTGCTTTGGGCAGTACATCTCTGCCTTTCCTTACAGCTCTCAGCAGATATGAAATTAACTGTCTTCAGGATCCCAATTCTAGAGTTTGTGTATATTTCTTGGTGGTTTAAAAAAAAAAAAGCTTTTAAAGTTCGTGGAAAGTTAATTTGCCCAAAGAGTTTCAAACTAGTTTTCTTGACATGATTAGTTTTTCCATATAGTTCTTGTCTGCAGACTGATTTGGTTTAATCCAAAAACGATTGATGTCTACTAGAAAGAGCTTTTCTGGTGGATTATTGCAGGCTGCTACTGCTGACTGTCGGCTGCCTGCAGTTCAATTCTCACAGGCCCAAAGTGGAATCAGCTTTCTATCCTTCCGTAAAATGAGGACCCAGATTGCTAGGGGCATGATACTGACTCCATAAACCGCTTAGAGAGGGCTGGACGACGCTATGAAGTGGTATATAAGTCTAAGCGCGATTGCTATTTTGCATTTCTTACGCCTGACTTCAGTCCTCTGTCTCCTTGCAGCCAGTTCTACCTCACACAGCTGTATGCCTGGTCTGTGGGGAGGCCGGGAAAGAGGACACAGTAGAGGGTGAAGAGGAGAAGTTCAACCTGTCACTCATGGAGTGTACCATTTGCAACGAGATTGTGCATCCAGGCTGCTTGAAGGTGAGAAAGGAGAACCACTGCATAGTCGGTCACCCCCACCCCCAGCTCAGGAATATCTCACCCACTCCCTTCACCTCCCTTCTTTCTCTTTGCAGATGGGAATCGCTGAAGGGGTCATCAACAACGAAATTCCAAACTGCTGGGAATGCCCCAAGTGCAAGAGAGAAGGCAAATCAATGAAAGTATGTGGTTTGGTGGGGGGGGGGGACGGGCGGGGGGGGCATCCTAGAAAAGGGAGAATCAAAGAGTGGGTGGGATAGAAGCCCCCTCAGGGTCATTTGCTCTGAAACCAGGGGAAAGCAGGGTTGGGGGGAAGGAGAGAGATAGGAGGATCCATTTGGAGATTTTTTTTTCCCCTTATTTTGTGCTCTAATTATTCACACCCACACCTTGGATTGGCACCCTTTTTCTATAGTCTTTCCTTCCCCCTGATGAAGAGTAATGCTCTGTAGCTAAGACAAATAGTCCTCTAGTTATGACTGGCCACTTAGTGACTGGTCAAAGTTACAACGAAACCCACCCACCCCACCCCAAAATGGTTCTTACGGCTACTACTTTTCACGGTTACATGATCGCATTTCGGACGCTTTCTGCCTCTACATACAATGGCCATTTGCAGCATCCTGCAATCCCATGACCATGATTGATGGCTTTTTTTTTTCTTTTTCTTTTTCCCGGAAACATGGTATTCATTTCAGGTTTCCCTGCCTAGTGCAGACAATGACTTAACGATCGCAGTCGTTTAATGATCCCAACAAAAAATATCATCCTATGGGGTCAGACCCTGCGGCAGCCTGCTTAACGACTGATACAACTTAACAACTGTGATCCCAGGCTCAATGACAGTCATAAGTCAAGGACTACCTGTAAGGATGAGGACCATCTGTAGGATAGACCCTCTGCTTAGGGCTTTTGTGCAGAACAATTTGGTTGGCTCCATTTAATGCGCTGTCCAGAAAAATCCTTATCTGGCCTGCTTCCCTGAGCCCTGCCGCCGAGCAATGATTTCGTGTCCTGAAAAGCATTGATGAGGATTGGACAGGTTGGGTTGGAGAGAGGTTTTTCTGTGGACTGGAGAAGGCGTCATTTCATGTGCTGCCTTTATCCCACGGATGGGGCTTCGCATCTTTGCGCAGACCAGTTTCTGGCATGCCACAGACCAGGGGTTAAGGACCCCCTGGGTTAAGCCAATTACAGTTGTTTTGTTTTGACTGAGCATTCCCTTCTTGTGGCTTATTCATCAAAATGGGATGGAAAAATGAGAAGCTATGCACAGTGTAAGGGACACAGTGGCTCAGAGACTAAGACGTTGAACTTGTTAATTGAAAGATCGGCAGTTCAGCGGTTCGAATCCCTAGTGCCGCGTAATGGGGTGAGCTCCCGTTACTTGTCACAGGATCTGTCAACCTAGCAGTTCGAAAGCACTTTAAAAAAAATACAAGCAGAAAAATAGGGACCACCTTTGGTGGAAAGGTAACAGCATTCCATGCAGCTTTGGCGTTAAGTCATGCCGACCACATGACCACAGAGACTACTTCGGACAGTGCTGGCTCTTTGCCTTTGAAACGGAGATGAGCACTGCCCCCTAGAGTCAGGGATGACTAGCACATATGTGCAAGGGGAACCTTTACCTTTTCGCACAGCGTATGAGCCCATTTCTGCCTCCCTTCTGTTCCCCCTCTCAGGATTCGGGGGATGGCACAGGGAAACGGCGTTCGGACAATGGTGAGGAAGGGGTCCGGTGGAAGCTGACCGATGAGCCTGCTCAGAACAAGAAGAAATTGCCGCCAGCACCGCCTTTGCCCCCGCCGCCCTCTGAGGAGAGTCCAGTCCAGACGGGTGCTCACAAGCGGAAAAAGGAGCTTCCAGCCCCTGAGACGGGACCCAAGAAGAAGGTGAATGGCTTCAGGCTATGACTGTTAGGCCCCATGTTGTGTCTGCAAGGCCAGGATCCTTCTCACGCTTTAGCCTACTCAGTCTGCCCTTGTTGGGCAAGCTTAAAACCCTCTTGACATGCAAGACCAGCCATTTCCTCAGCCCCGGGTATTATGTTGGCTTAGAGAGGATGAACCGTGTCCTCCAAACCGCCCAGTGGAGCAGGGAAGCTGTCAAGAAGGTTCTTCCTAGACTATCCAAAATAGTCTAGTCCCCTGGCATCATGCCGGTGATGCCAGGTGATCTCAGCAGACTTACAAGAGGGGGCATAAAAGCAGTCATCGGGAACGTGTTTGATAGTCCCAACCAGTGGTGGGATCCTCCCAGTTTAACAGCTGGTTCAGTAATCATGCACGCCTGATGCGCACGCCACATGCGTGTGCACAATTTGAAGAAATTGTCACTTCTGCATTTCTTCGGGAGAGAAGCACAGCTGAGGTGTGGCAATCTGCTCTGCTGCGCGAATCAGCTGAGAAGATAAAGGTAAGAAAATAGCACAGTGAGTGGGCCCATCTGATCGTAGGGGTGAACTGGTTTGCTCGCAGCTGATCATGGAGCTCCTGGATCACCCAAACCGGTCCAATCCCACCCCTGGTCCCAACTTTCAGCACTGATGTCCTTCCACTTCACCTCAGTTGGATAACCTCCATTGCGTTTTGTGGTGGTCTCTTCCGATCGCTTCATTCTTCGTTAGGGCAAAGTAATTTTCTTTGATCTGCTTATCTCTCCTTCGGCTCTGTCTCTCTTTTCCCACCAAAAATCCCCCACTTTTTTTTAACGTGTCACATCTGTGCCTGATCGGCTCCTGGGCCATCTGTAGCTAACTTTGAAGAATCAAAGCTTTGTTCTTGTCCCTGTGATTCCCACAACCCTATATCTCCTAATAATATCACTATTTATTCTTGTGTCTACCTTACTCCCTTTCCAAAAGTTCTTGACATCTGTTACTTGATCCCAATTAAATTATTTTCCCTTCCCTGTTCCAGCTGAGGCTGTTAATTAGCAAAGCAGTTAAGCTTTTCTGCAAAGCTTTTGTGTGTGTGTGTGTGTGTGTGTGTGTGTGTGTGTGAGCGCGTGGGGGTGATGGATAGCATTTTTTGGAGGGAGGTGTTGTCTTGGGCAACAAAAGTTGATATGGTGTTGCTTGTTAACTGGTTTTAGCAACCGCTCCTGTTGTTTTATTGCAAACTGAGTAGGCAGCATACAAATAATTGTTGGACCTCTTGGCTCAGTTTTTTTGACCTCATCTGTTACACCTCAGTGAGCCACATGATGTTGTTGGGAAACGTGGTATTGGATCCATACCCATATAGAGATTACATGGCTAGATCCTAATTTGTGGTCTTTGTGCTACTTCTATCAAAGTTGATGATCAAGGGGACTTTTCTGATTCTCTGAAGGAATCATGCTAACTACACCGGGGGTTATACTTTGTCCTGCCTTATGATTTTATGCCTCTACCTATAGTGCACTATTCCTGTTTGTATTCCTGTACAAACTACGTCTCTTTCCGCTCTAGTCTTTAAAAGTAGGAATCTCTGGATTGAGGGTGTGTTAAGTGCTGTGGATTTGAGAGCCATCCTGGGCTTTGTGCAGCATGCTGAGGGTCACCAATCCAACAAAAATGGCGAGACCAGAATTTCAATTTTCCAGATTGTTTTGCTCACTTCCATTCTGCGAAAGCTCTGATAACTCCAAAAAAGATGCATGTTCGAGTCTTACTTTTTTGCCTGTGCGCTAAATCGGTGCCCAATTGATGTCCAACTTGGCAACTTTAAGATTCGTGGGACTTTTAAAATCCCAGAATTCCCCAGCCAGTGGAAAGACATTCTGGATCTCTGTGCTTTTTAAGTGCTTAATTTGGTTCTCCAAATTAAGCACTTTTTTCTTCTTCTTCTTCTCAATAATCTGAACCCCAAATTCCTTACTTTTGATATCAGAAGAGGTTACTTTAAGTAACATGCTCAGGTCTAGAATTCTCACTCTCTTCTTTCTTTCTCTTCGCAGTTGAAAGGTACTCGGGAAAAACATTTGAAAAAGGTGAGTGGTTTGGCTTTTCTCACCTGGCTGGGTCTCATTATGCAAGAAGGGCCTGTGGATAAGATGCCAAGGGGGAGCTACCACCAAAAAAAAAAAATATGGTGGAAGAATTTACCTGATACAAAAGCCAGGCAGGTCATGAATCCATGTGAAATTCCTCTATTCTCCACCAGTGTGACTCACAAGACTGTCTCTACAAGTAGACCCTGACTTACAACCACAATTTTCTGTTGTTAAGCAAGACAGTTGTTAAGTGAGTTTAGCTCCATTTTACATTTCTTGCCATAGTTGTTAAGTGAATCACCGCTCTCGGTAAAAATTAGTCACATGGTTGTTAAATGAATCTATCAGAAGGTCGCAAAAGGGGATCACGTGATTCCCCCCCCAGGACACTGCAACTGTCATAAATACATGCCAAAGCATTCAAATTTTGATCATGTGACCATGAGGATGCTGCAACGGCCATAAGTGTGGATTTACCTTCGGGTGTTTGACAACTGACTCACATTTATGGCGGTCTTAGTGCCCTGTGGTTATGTCATCACCGGTTGCAATCTTCTGACAGGCAAAGTCAATGGGTGAACCAGCTTGACTTTAGCAACGGTGTTACAATGATTCACTTAGCAAACGTGGCGAGAGAAGTCATAAAACAGGGCAAAACTCACTTAACAAATTTCTCACCTGGCAACATGCATTTTGGGCTCAATTGTGGTCGTAAATTGAGGACTACCTGCATGCCAGGAAGCTGAGGAAGACTGCAGTATAGTGTGGTCCTCCTCCAGGCAGATCATTGCCAGAGTGATATTTACCTTCATGGCACCCGCGAGGCCCTTCCATCCTATTTACTTTTTTTTTTAATGTATTAAGTAATGGCTGGCATTTTGTTGCCAATTCCCCCCCACCCCTTTTTTTTTTTTTCAAACTTTGGCCCTTTTCCCAAGAACTGAGTCATCAAAAGATGTCTTTTTATTTGTGTGCTGGAAAGATCGGAAGCGATCTGCACTACCCTTGAAGGCCATCAGGGGTCCCCGCATTCCACCCTGGCCACCGTTGAAGGGCGAGTGCTGAGCCCGTTTTTGGCAGCTGCGTGTAAGAAACTGACCGGTGCCTCTCATCTTTCTACCTGCTTTTTTTTTTCCCCTTTTCTTTTTTTTTTTCTTCCCGCATCCCATTTCACTTGTGCCGTTTATTTTTGTTTTAAGGGCGCCGAGCAACCACTTGATGGAAACAAATTGGATTCCATGCAGACCTGGAGCCGCATGGGCGGTGGTGACTTCGAGGTGAAGGGGGCCATCTCCCATCCATCTATTCACCTGAGCCAGATCACAGCCGGTGACTTAGAGGTGAGCCGGGAGTGACTGAGGGGAAGGGGATCAGCTCATGCCCCTGGGACAAACCGCACCCTTACTTAAGACCTTGGCAAATCTGGGGCAAGAGAAGTCAGCTGTATTCACACAGTACACTAAGCCAGCAACCCCCAATATTTTGGACACGAGGAACTGGTTCCGTAAAGAGAGATTTTTTCCCCACCGAGTGGAGGGAGCATGGTTTTGCACACTGCCTGCATCCTATACATGCACGGATGGGGCTGCTCATTTGAAAGGCCCAGTTTCTGGCATGCCAGGGACCAGTGCTGCTCCGCAGCCAAGGGGTTGGGGACCCCTACTCTTTTGATTTATATGCCGCCCTTCTCCAGAGACTCAGGGTGACTTACAATGCATTAAGCAATAGCCTTCATACTTTTGTATATTTTACAAAGTCAGCTTATTGCCCCCACAAACTGGCTCCTCAATTTACCTACCTTAGAAAGGATGGAAGGCTGAGTCAACCTTGAGCCTGGT
The DNA here is from genome assembly GCA_038048745.1 of Coluber constrictor foxii. NCBI lineage: Eukaryota > Metazoa > Chordata > Lepidosauria > Squamata > Colubridae > Coluber > Coluber constrictor. The sequence continues at coordinate 51,683,649 of CM075961.1, forward strand.
GAGATTCGAACTTACAAATTGCAAACAGCTGGAGTTAAATTACAATGCATTAATCTGTTGAATATCCAGACTCTAAGTCAAATCCAGTTCATTTTGCATTGGCACAGCCAATTGGGCAAACCTAACCAGGTAAGATTCAGAAAAACAAATTCTTTTAGTTAATTAATTGTAATGATTCAGCCTTCATGCTGTTCCTATCTGCTGTTGGCTTTAACAGTCGCCTACTGTTTCTAAAAGTTGAGCTCTGGGGAATTGCAGGCAGTTTTGTTTATTTCAGAGTTATGTTATGTTTTCTATCATATGTTCCCCTTACAGATCTGAATTACGAAATGCTTTTTGCTTGGCACTCCCACAGATAACACATTCTTAGTCATCTTGACTATCTAGCCATGAACTGTAGTTAGCATATTTAGAGAACCAACTAAAGGTTGTTTTCTTCTCATACTGGAAATTTTTTTATTTATAAAGTGGGTTGATACCTGGCATAAAAATCCAAAGAAGTGTAGCTGAGGCTTAACAAAGTGGTATTGTCTTTTTTTTTGTGTTTTCCTGGGAAGGGAAGCAAGTGTAAGGACCCTAAAGATACCTCCTCTTAAGAGTCCAAATTTCTAGTTTTAATTTTGCCGGCTACTTTAAGGACAAAAGTATTCAGAAGGAAGATTTAAGACATTACAAGTTTTTTCCCTATCCTGATGATGTCCTCTCCCGCTCCTCCCAATATGGCTGTAGCTGTATTAGTTGAGAAGAGACAACAGATGCTGTCAGCCACAAGGAGGAGGTAAGGTTGCAAAAAGCCAAATTAAGCAGTTATAAGTAGTCCTTGACTTACGACCACAATGGGACCCAAAATTTGTGATGCTTCCAAATCCAATTGCTAAGTGAATTTTGCCCCATTTTGTGACTTTTTCTCACCACAGTTAAGTGATTTGCCGCAGTTGTTCAGTTACTAACACCTTTGATAAATGAATCTGGCTTCCCCATTGACTTTGCTTGTCAGAAGATTGAAAAAAGTGATTGCATGACATTGCAGCCATCATCAATGTGAATCGGTGGCCAAACGTCTGAATTTTGATCCTTGGGATGCTGCAACAGTCATAAGCGTGAAAAATGGTTGTGTCACTTTTTTTACAATGCCCTTGTAATTTCGAACAGTCACTAAACAGACAGTTGTAAGTCGAGGACGGACCTGTATTGAATAGGTTGTGTAGTTTTTCAACACACTCTTTCCTTTCCTTCCAGAAACCAAAGGGACCACCTGGGCCTTTGGAGCCCTCTGCCCAGACAGACAAGTCTCATCAGCGGGAGAAGTTGGAGCGCTTCAAGCAGATGTGCCAGATGTTGGAGCGGGTGAAGAACAGCAGCAGTTCCAGTTCCAGTTCGGACTCGGATTCTGACACGGATTCACGGGGCTCTGACGGTTCTAGCGGAGGGGTGTCGAGCCGAGCCAACTCCCCAACCACCCGTTCGCAGCGCTTGGCTGCCCTGGGCTTCAGTGCCAGTGAGGAAGAGGAGGACGAGGAGGAGGACGAAGAAGAGGGTGGGCGACGCAACGGTGGCTCAGAGACGACACGTAACGGGAAGCAGCCCAAAGCTCGGGGGAACTCTCAGGAGAAAGAGAACAATCATCGCCCGTCCAGCAGGGGGAGCGAACGGGCCAAGCAGCAGACGGGGGGCCGGAAAGCCGGCCGGCCTGCTGGACAGACAGGGCTCCGCATGGTAGCCCGGACTCAGTTTCTGAACTGGCCTTTGGTGCCGTCCCCTCCCAAGCCCCTGCTGCAGCTGGAGAGGCACGTGATCCGGCCTCCCCCAGACAGCCCTGAACCCGACTCCCTGCCCTTGGACAGCGGCTCTGACCATATCGTGCAGCGGGACATTTGGTTGGCCGTCTTCCAGTACCTCAGCTATCGGGAGCTATGTGTTTGCATGAGGGTGTGCCGGACATGGAGCCGTTGGTGAGTGAGCGACTAAGCAGGCAGGCAGAGACATTGACCTGACAAGCTAGAGAAGTGGGGGGGGGGGGAGCGGACGATGAAGGCAAAAAACCCCGTGTCCCAGGATAATGTTGGGAGTCAGTTAGCGGGACCAGAAGTTTAATCTTCCGAGGTTTCAGACTCGTGCTGGGGCTCGTCCTCAGGTGAACAGAAAGGTGAGAGAGAAGTTCCTCAAAGATGGGGCTTTAGCACAAGTCCAAAAGCTCAGAAGACTAAGCTTCTGGTCCTGGTGATTGACCCAGATCCTGCAACATTAAACACTTATCATGGCAATTAACATGGAGGTTACAGAGGTACAATTTATACGCGTGCACCAGGGGGTCCTGCACTGCATATCAACAGATTAGTCCCTGAGCTGTTTTGTGCATCATGTTGAGCATCCTCCTCCCTAAATACCAAGAAATCACCACTTATTCAGGGAAGCCATCTTTGTACGGAATGGGTTCTCTCCATACTGAAAAACTTCCCATGTCAGAGTTGAAGACTTGTTTCTATAATCATAAGGTCATAAAATATAAATGCTTCTGCTCCAGCTTGACCTCAACACAGTGGTGAAAATGTAAAATTTGTTACTACCGGTTTAGTGGACCTGGCTTGGGGGGGGGGGTGGCGGAGGGGTATGTGGGTGGGCGTGGCCAACTTTTTTGTTTTTAAAGCATTTTTTAACAACCTATTTGGTTAAAAAAAAGGCTCTGATGATCACGCGGCACCGCTGTGATTGTCAGAGCCTTTTTTTACCTTTTAAAAGTATTTTTTCAGACCCTATTAGGTTGTAAAAAAATGCTTTTAAAAGGTTAAAAAAAAGGCTCTGATGATTACAGCTTTGGCATGCGATCGTCAGAGCCTTTTTTTTTTAACCTTTTAAAAGCAGGAAGGAACGACACCTGGGCAGGTGGGCGGAGCCTCATGCCGCCATAGCTACAGGTTCTCCAAATCATCTGACACAATTGCTACCAGATTGCCTGATCCTTTCCGAACCGGGAGCATTTCACCCCTGCCTCAACAGCATCGTACAAATAGATAAAGGCCATCTTTCGTGTACCTGCCTCTGAATAACTTCATGCTCCCTCAGAATATAAGTATGCTGATTAATGAATCAAAGCTTTAATCGAGGGATATGTAACTTTAACTCATTTGCATTTTGCATTTTGCATTTGCTCTTTTTGCATTTTGAATGGCACGTCAGAGGCCACACACCCCAGGAACAGATGGGGCCAGGACAAAAGTTACCGGTATTTATTTTTTTAAAAATTATGGGTAAAATGTTTATTTTGTACATTTTATTAGATTGATTCAACCATTTCAAATGCATGGGAGGCTAACCATATTAAAAGTAGATAAAAAGTGTACACACACACACACACACACACATAACAAACATATATACACACATACATATACACACTGTGTTTCCCTGAACATAAGACCCTGTCTTACATTTTTTTGAACCCTGAAATAAGCGCTTGGCCTTTCTACCATGCGCTCAAAAGCCCAATTGGGCTTATTATCAGGGGATGTCTTATTTTGGGGGAAACGGTATATATGTGTATGTATGTATCTATGTAATGGAAGCAGCAAACGGCAGAAGTGGTGGGAGACCTTCAATGCATGCACTCAAATGGAAGCTGGACGATCATCTCTCCAGGGTGCTTTCATTTGGATTCCGCTGCTGAGGAATCAGAAATACAGGTAGTCCTTGACTTAAAGCAGTTCGTTTAATGACCATTGAAAGTTACAACGGCACTGAAAAAAGGGGACTTACGACCGTTTTTCACAGTTACGAACTTTGCAGCATCCCCATGATCATGTGATCAAAATTCGGATGCTTGGCAGAAGACTCATATGTATGGCTGTGACTGTGTCCCAAAGTCACGTGATCAACTTTTGCGAACTTCTGGCGAGCAAAGTCCACGGGGAAGCCAGATTTACTTAACAACCAGGCTGCTAACTTACCAGCTGCTGTGAGTCACTTAACTGTGGCAAGAAAGGTCGTAAAATGGGGGGGGTTTGGGGGGGAGTCACTTAATAAATATCTCTCTTAATAGACATTTTGGGCTCTGTTGTGGTCGTAAGTCGAGGACTACCTGTAATTCTTTCCAATTCTAACGATTCTGGAGCTCAGTGAATCATTGTCTCCTTTTGGCCGTCCTTCCCTCTTCCCAGGTGCTGTGACAAGCGGCTTTGGACGTACATCGACTTGAGCCATCGGAAATCTATCACTCCCTCCATGCTGAGCGGAATCATCCGAAGACAGCCAGCCAGTCTTGACCTGAGCTGGACCAACATCTCCAAGAAGCAGCTAATGTGGCTCCTGAACAGGTTGCAAGGTATTTGGGGACGAAATTTGGGGGGAGGCTTAAGGGGGAGAGAGATGAAGTGGTAGCCAACTCTTCCTTCTTTTGAGCACTTATATTTTATTTCCAAATCCAGTTGTTCAAAGATTTGACAATTCTGCAAAACTCCCAGATGCTATCCAGAGATTTAAAAAAAAAAAAGAGAGACAGCCCCGGCCAAAATCACTACAGATAGTCCTTGACTTAGAACCATTCGTTCAGTTACCGTTTTAAGTGACAGTGGCAGCAGAAAAAAGTTTCATGATGGATTTTCTCACTTAACAACCATGGTTAGCATCCCCCGTGATCAAAATTCGGATGCTTGGCAGTTGTCTCGTAATTATGACGGTTGCAGTGTCCAAGGGTTCTGTGATCCCCTTTTGCGACCGCCTGACAAGCAAAGTCTCAGTGGGGAAGCCAGATTCACATGAACAAACGTGTGACTAGCTTAACAGCTGCAGTGATTCACTTAACAAACCGTGGCAAGGAAGGTTGTAACACGGGGCAGAATTCATTTAACAAATGTCTCGCTTAGCAACAAATTTTGGGCTCTGTTGCCGTCGTAAGTCGAGGATTAGCTAGAGGGAATCCAAATCTCACCAGATTTGAACTCCGTTTGGAACAAGGATGTGCTTGAATCAAGAAATGCAGATTCCAAAGGTTATCCCAGAGAATTCAGCTCTGCATATTTATCTAAGGAAAAGTGAATCCAGTGGCTTTGTTTGAACCTGAACAAAGTCCTCAAGGCCCCCTCTCTTTAAGTTGGCTTAACCCTTTAGGATTGGAGGAGGCATTCGTGATCTGAAGAGCCTGCACTTTGTGTTAATCTGGATCAGTGGTGAAATCTAAAATTTATTACTACCGGTTCTGTGGGCGTGGCTTAGAGGGGGTAATGTGACTGGGTGGGCGTGGCCTTTTTTTTTTTACTTTTAAAACCATTTTTTACATGTAAAACCATGTAAAAAAATGCTTTCAAAAGGCTCTGATGATCCTCAGAGCCATTTAAAAGAAAAAAAGGCTCAGCTGGGCATGGGGGGGCGGGGGCAGGGATTTTTGTTTCCGGTTCTCTGAACTGCCCGCCTCCATCGCTACTTACTCGCCTGAGCCGGTCCGAACCGGGAACATTTCACTCCTGATCTGGATGTACGAAAAGGTAATCGAACGGTCTCTAGGCTTTAAGGGACAGATAGCCAGAATTTCTGGGCACAGGAAATTCTTACTTTGAAACAAATTCAAGAAGCAAAGAACCTGGACCAGGCTCATTTCCACTGCAATGATGACCCTGGATGCCTTAATTCAATTGACAGCTGGTGGTGGTGGTAGTGGTAATGGGGATGGCAATTAATCAAGGAGAGGAGCAACCTGGAATTAAGGAGAAACTTCCTACCAGTGAGGACAATCAAACCATGGAACAGCTTGCCTCCAGCCCCATCGCTGGAGGTTTTTAAGAAAAAATGGAATGAAATGGAATAGAATAGAGTAAAACTTTGTTGTCACTTTAAATGTATACTAATCAACATACATCAAAATGAAATTTCGTTGCATTCAGCTCTCAAAAGATAACCATTATTCATAAACCCACATAAGCACACATATATATGACCCAGAAAAATATCACAGTCTAGTTTGAATGTATACATACACACGACGAAAAAAAAGGAATCCTGCGAATTTGCAAGATGAATGGCATAAGGACCGGACAGCCACTTGTGTGAAATTGCATAGGGTGTCCTGTCTGTACAGCGGTTTGGACTAGAAGATCTCGAAGGTCCCTTCCAGCTCTATTCAGTTCGATTGGTTGAGAACATTGCTGCTTTGCCAAAGCCACAATCAACAATCTTAAGCTATCTGTGTGGACAGGGAACGTTGGATAAGGTTTAATAGCTCTAAATCCTGCGATTTTTTTTTCTTTTTCACTTGCATCCTCTCAAGTGGAGGCAGAGAGGTGGCATGTGGCTGAGAACTTAGTCTTAACATAGGTCAGCTCAGTTGTAGGAAGGGGTGGAATTTGAGAACAACAGCAAAAGCAGGACAGACAGCCATCTTTTTTTATTATTATTGAAAAAGTTTTACAAATACAATTTTTTTCCCCTTTCCCCCCCACTTACCCTCCCTAACCCTTCCCTCCCCTACCTTGACTTCCCTTGTAACCTTAAAATTACAATTCATTTTTAACTCCCCAAATATTAAAAGATGAAATCCATATCCTATCATAATACCCCCCAATTACTCTGCACCCTATATATACTATAAATTTCTACATAACATTCACTAAAAGCTATCTGATACTTCTTTGTTTGATATTTATTCTGCACATAATCTATCCATTTCTTCCATTCCCACACAAAAGTTTCTTGAGTCCGGTCTTTTAAGTATGCTGATATCTTCGCCATTTCTGCAAAACTGGCCACCTTCAAAGTCCATTCTTCAATAGTAGGCATAACGTCTTTTTTCCGATATTGACCAATCAGTAACCTAGTTGCTGTAACCATATGTAATATCAATTTTGTTTCAATCAATGAGGAATCCTTAACTATGCCCAGTAAAAACAATTGAGGAGAAAAATGGACAGACAGCCATCTTGATTTGTGGGATAAAGATAAGGATTAGCCCACAAAAGTGAGAAGAGCATTTCAGGAAACATTGTGTACCAGGGATTCCCCAACCTGTGGGGCGCACTAGTGGGCTGTGACTGATTTGCAACTGGGCTGCGGAAACGGCCGAGCATATGCGTGTGTGTGCTCCATTTGTGTGAGTAGCAGGCACGCGTGCACGCTGCTCATGTAAATGGAGCTGTGCACGCACGCTCGTGCTTGCTGACCATTTGCCTGAACTATCCCCAGTCCCCCCCCCGCCCCTCCCCCCGCCAATCCGCAAAGCAAGAAATGTTGGGGAACTCTGTTATATATGACAGGATGTGACCTGGGAAGCAGGAATCAAAACTTAGGGGTAGAAAGGTGAGTTAATGGTGGGAATACAGGAGAAGGAGCCATGGGGGTTTTTTTAAGAGGCAGAGAGAAATAGCTTGTTTGTAAGGTTCTCTTTTCCCCCACTTAACGTTGTCTTCTCCCAACAGGCCTTAAGGAGCTCATCCTAACAGGCTGCTCTTGGTGCTCCGTGTCGGCCCTCGGCACCGCCAATTTCCCTTCCCTACAGCTCCTAGATTTGCGTTGGATTGAGGATGTCAAGGATTCTCATCTCCGTGAGCTGCTCTTGCCTGCCACAGATGCCAAGCCTGGTAAAGCTACCTGTACTGGAGGGAATGATCTCTAGGACAGAGGGAGGGCAGGGATATCTGGGCAGCTATTTTACCACCTTTTCTTCCCATCCCAAGGAAGTGGAAAAACCTGCCAGGCAATCCATAGATACTCTCTGGCACCCCCTTTCCATTCCCCACAGTAAAGAAGTTTCGTAAAATACCTAGATGCGAGAACGGCTGAAATCTTGCGAGATGTTGACATTGCTGCATGAAATCTCTCAAGGCTTTGCCAATCTTTAAAAGCGGTTGTGGAGGCAGGCTGAATGTCAGCCTCTAGAAAAATTGTCAGCACCTGCTCCGAGTTGACCAACATTGGCTGTACTCAAAACAGTGCACTGAGTTTCAAACTAGCCATTCCCGTTTTAACCTCTCCTATCTCACAACACAGCCCATAACTGGGGCAGTTTATGATTCAGAGTGTTATGTGGGCCTTTGTGTTAAGTTGTTGGGAAACTGTCAAGCACCAGAGAAGTCAGGAGATCCAGGCAGTTCAAATAGGTATAAAGAATTATTATAAATTTAAGCTCTCTACAAGAATCTGAACTATTAACAGCTAAAGCAATTTGATGGTAAATAAGGAATTCATGACGATCTGGATTTAGATACCTTGTAGGTGCAAAGGGACTCATGACTAATGACATGTTTGACCCCTCCCTCAGGCTCAGCCTGGTAATCTCCTACAGGTATTGCAAAATCAAAAAGAATGATTGGGATCATCTAGTGAAGTCCTCTGCGACATGCAGGTGAACCAATTAAACCATCCAAGGGAAGTGGCTTGTCTAGCCTCTTCTTCAAAAACTCTAGAAATGGAAAATCCACAGATGTGCAGATCTTGCCACCAAGATGTTTCTCCTTATATTTAGATAAAACGTATGTCGATTATTCTGCAAACCTTCTGGTCTACCACAAGGCTTGGAGTCACTTCCTGCAATCTCCACCCCAGCTATTGTGTCTCAGAAATCTCTCAGCTCATGTAGGAGCCTTTGGCTGCAATGCAGGCTGGAGTAGCCCAATCTGAACTGTGAACTGGGGTGTCCCAGGCCTGAACAGCTGCAGATGCTGCTACTGCATGTGCTTACTTGAGGCACCAAGCCCAGAGTCCGTTCCATGTCCTGAGGAGCCTTCACATTTGGGCTGCTAAAACTGCTAGAGATGGCTAGCCTGAAGCTCCCTCAGGACCTGTGAGATTTTACTTGCCCTGCAGCTGTTGTTGGCAAGCATCTGGGAGAGGCAGCAGGGCAGAAAATCTCTTTTCATGGCCCTCTTGTAGGGAAGAGGTGAACAAGGTGGGAGAGGCTAAGAGGATCCTTCCCTGCATTGCAAGTTGAGTGCTTCCAGGCTGGGAAGCTTCAGCAAAGGCACTGGAGATCCTTTGCCTGGAGTCCTGCCGGAGCACAGCAAAATCTTCATGGACACTGAGGAACATCCCAAATTCATTCGGTCAAGAAGCAGTTTGAGGGCATCCAATACGTCTGGTTTGGGGAGAGCCAGGTGGCCTCTTCATTATAAGAAAGAAAATCTGATGGACTCCGTGGTCGTAGTCCAGGAGTAAGCAACCCACAGCTCTTGAGCCTCATGTGGCTCTTTCATCCCTCTGCTGCGGCTCCCTGTTGTTGGTTGGCTCCACAATTGATAGGACTTTCGATTAGGGCAGGCAGAGGAAAAAAGATGCTGCGCTAGGAGGAGATGATGATGATGGGGGAATCGGACTTCCGGTTGGCTCCAAAATTTAACGGGGGCCTCCGGTTAGGACTTCTGTGCTCTTTGGGTGTTTTAAGATTGCCGACCCCTGTCCTAGTCGCTCCAGTGAAACAAATGTGTGTCGTTTTGCCCAAGCCTGTTAAAATATATTTTCCAAGTCATGCACCTGCCATTCAGGGCAAAGGTCCTGGCTTTTCCCGTGACGATCATTCCCTTCTCTATTCTCACCCTGCTAGGCCAGACAGACAGCCGGGGCCGGCTCCAGAATGTCTCTGAACTACGGCTCTCCGGATTGGACATCACAGACGCATCTCTGCGCTTGGTAATCCGGCACACCCCTCAGCTTGCCAAACTGGACCTGAGCCACTGCAATCATGTAGGTGACCAGTCTGTTAACCTGCTGACCGCTGCTAATTCTCCACTCCGAGAGACCCTCACTGAACTCAACCTCACCGGTGAGTTCTTTTTTTTTCTTCTTCTTCTTCCATGGCATGCTTGCAACCCTGTTTTTCTCCTGTCGCCTCTTGTCCAGGTCCCATTACCAAATAGGCTCTTTGGATGATATTGGTAGTCCTTGATTTAAGATCACAATTGGAACTGGAGCTTGTACTGTAAATTGCTGCAATTGTAAGTCAAGCCAGACCCAATTTTACAGCAATTTTCATGGAAGTTGTTAAGCAAAACTCATGGTTATTAAACAAATCTGCTTAACGACCATCATGACTTACAACCGTGATTCCAGGCATAATTATGGTCATAGATTGAGGATTACCTGTGGCAGCTGTGACATTGTCCCACTGAGCGTCTCATTGTCTATGTTCCTAAGAATGTGCCTGTTGCTAATTTGTTGGGGTGAATTGTCTTCCCCCCTATAAAGGCAGCCCCAATTCCTGCCCAGTTTCCTTAGCCAGGCCCCTTCTCCCCACATCAGGATCCGAATAAACCAGTGCTATCTTGTGATCTCAGAACATGGTCTCAAACCAATGTTATTTCATGGCCTCCTGTTCTGGAGGACCCTTGGTGGTGTAGAGGTTAGAATGCAGTATTACAGGCAAACTCTGCCCATAGCCTGGAGTTTGATTCTGATAGAGCTCAGCGTTGACTCAGTCTTCCATCCTTCCAAAGTCGGTAAAATGAGAACCCAATTGTTGGCAGCAATATGCTCAGAGGTGGTATTCAGCCAGTTTGGACCAGTTCGCCCAAACCAATAGCAGAAATCATGAGCGCACCCACCCTGGCTCTATGCCATCCTATTTAGGCATGTTTTTCAGGCCCGGCGCATGCGTGGAAGCAAATGTGTGCACCCGGAGCGAACTGGTAGTAACATAATTTGACACCCATTGCTGAATATACTGACTACGTAAACTGCTTAGATAACGCTCTAAAGTAGTGGCCTCAAACTTTTTCGGCACCAGGGACCATTTCCATGGAGAGAGGTTATTCCATGGACAGAAGAGGTGTGTGGTTTTACATGTTGCCTGCAACCCACAGATGGGGCTTCATTTGTTTGCAGTGGACCTGTTTCTGACATGCTGCAGACCAGTGCTGGTCCACAGACCGGTGGTTGGGGACCCGTGCTGTAAAGTACTGCAGGGTGGTATAAACCATAAGTCTTATTGCTATTCCTTCTTCCTGCTCTGACAGGATGTAACCGGCTGACGGATCAGTGTCTGCCCCTTTTTCGCCGCTGTCCACGCCTCTCCCGTATCGACCTGCGTTCCTGTCACCACATCACGACGGAGGCCTGTGCCCGATTTGCCGAGGACTCAGTCTCCAACAGCGGTGCCGTGCCCCCCGCCCCCGGCGCATCCTCACCTCCTTTTCGTTGCCCCGAGGAGAAATTGCTGCTGAAGGACAGCTAATACTCGCCCTGGGGTGGAGGCGCAGAAAGACTCAACTTCACCAATCCGACCGTCGGACACGGACTCTGAGAGAACCTTTTTACTTAAAGCCATGCACTGAACCGGAGTGGCATCTCCACCCCCTTACTTGTGCAGCAAAGAGGGTGCGGGCGGGGGAGGGGAGTCGTGCCCCCTTCCCCGGGCCTGGCCCGCTGAGGGCCCGGTGGCCTTTTGCTCCATCCACTTGTTCCTGGACAGCCGCGGAGTAAGTGGGGGTCCGAGGTAGCCTTGTCGCTTTACAATGCTGGGGAAATGCGTATTCCTCCCACCATGCACTGCGTCCTCCCCCTCCCTCCCCCTCCCCCGCCTCCAAATATCCTGTGCCACCATTGGTATACCCCGCTATCTCGGGGCGGCAGGGGAGGGCGGGAGTTGACATTCAGTCTTGAAATGCTGGCTCGGGAGGAAGGCAGCTTGTTTGATGGGGTTGGAAAGATTTATGTTTTTCCAGGCCCATTCCTCGCCCAATGCAAATGTGCACTCCAACCTCATCAGTCCTCCCCCTCCCACATGCTGCCTTGATGATTTTTAAAGGGTGCGTGTGTGTGGTGTGTGCGTGCTTGTCAGCCTGTCCACCCAGTTCCTTTTCCTCTCATCCCCAGTTGTGCATCTGCAGTGTGATTTTCCAAGGGGGCCAAGCAAGAACCAGGCAGCTGATTTCCAGATTCCTTTGCCCTGTCTTTTCCCACTGTGTACCTGCTGGGGCTCCCTCCTGCCTCTACCACTGTCTCTTTCCCACAGCAGTGGAGGGTTTCTGGAGCCGGCACATCCATTTGATCTGCTTCCTGCATCAGTGCCCTTTGTACCTCTAATTCTCTCCTCGCCTGTCAATTGGAGGCAGGAAACATCTCAATAGGTATCCTTCCCTTTAAATTCTCTTCTCCTTGCTCTTCCTCCCAGCCAGTCCCAGTATACAGCTGAGGCCACCTCGGGATGCAGCCCTGCCAAATGTTGACACACATCCCTCCCCGGTGCCTCACTGGATGCCCACACCGTGAAACACACGTGCTGCGTTCTGTACACACAGTGTACCTGCTGCTGTCTTGTTTACGCATTAAACCTACATATGCATGCGCTTGCAAGCCACACGTGTGGACCGAGTCCCTCGCCAAGCTTTGGGCCTCTCCTCCTTTGCCAAGTTAAGTTTCATCACACACACACACACACACACACACACACACACGTCAGTGTGTGCCTCTGCTTTTGACCAGTATGGATTGCAGGTGTGGAAATAAGGGTTTTGCTCACAGAGCAGAAGGACAAGGCAGAATGCTTTGTTGAAAAGAAAGGAGCAAACTAGCATGTGGGAAACAGAGGCTCTAAAATTCCTGTCTCATGGGCCTGTGTTGGGATCCTTCTTGGAGGAAAGTCCTTAAAAATCAGCGCTTCCCTCTCCCTCCAAGCTCCCTCAGCCCTTGGGCAATGTGTCTTCTCAGCACAGTGTTTCTCAACTATTAAGATGTACGGACTTCAACTCCCAGAATTCCCCAGCCAGCATGAATTCTGGGAATTGAAGTCCACACATCTTAAAAGTTTCCGAGGTTGAAAAACACAAGTCTACAGTATTGTTTCAGGTCCATTTGCTGTTCCCGGAGGAAATTCCCTCCCAGGCTGTTCCCATCCCACCTTGGCAGGCTGATGCTCCACCTTATGTAGAACCCCTTTTCCACAAGGCTTCCCAGCACTTCTTCCAAGAAGCGTCCTTCCTTCCTGTTTCTCTTCTCTTTGAAATCTTCCTTTTAGACCCTGGACAGAAAAGTCCTCGCAGCTTCCCCTTCTTTGGTTTTTTATTCTTTTGGACCATATGCTTTAATAACCACTTTGGGGACAGGGGGAAGCAGGGGCGGAGGTCTGCCTGCATTCCTTACCCACAGTGCCAACTATTGTTGAGCAAGAGTTGGCCGGCCCTTCTCTTAATTCCGGTCACTCTCTGCGGCCTCCGAATCTCAAACTTGAACCTCCCCTGTCCAGATGTTTGTGTGTGTGTGTGTGTGTGTGCTTGGGTATGTATGCATGTGGGATCCCCCCCCCTCTCTATTTTCTTTTAAAGGTGGGGGGAGAGAAATACTGTAGAAAAGAAAAGTGGTGCAAATCGAATGTCCCGGACCGACGTAGGGCCTGCTCTCGGTCCTTTTTGCTCCTTCTGCTTGGAGGCGGGGAGCACGTTGCTCCATGCTGCTCTCAGTCCCTTTGGCCATGTTCATCTTTTTGGGGTCGGGTGGGGATTCATTCTCTCCAAAAGGTGCCCAATTCTGTCCATTTCGCTTTCACTCTTTCATTCCTTCTCTCCTGTCTCTGTCTTTCCCACCATCCTGTTTTTATTTTATTTTATTATTTTATTTTATTTTATTGTCATCCTTTTGTCTTGCTAGAAATGGTCTGGACTGGATTGGGGAAGTTCAGCAAAAGAAATCATTCATCCAGTCCAGAAACCCTCCTCTCTTGGCTAGAATGAGGTTTGTTTTTGTTTTGTTTTTTCCAAAAAGCCCTTCTTTTCTCCCTTCCTCTTCTCTTCCTCCCTTTTCCTCTCTCTCTCTCTCTCTTTCTTTTTCCTCCCTCACCCTTCCCGCCATCCTTCTCACCCTGTGCTTCATCTGGATTTTCAGATGGCATCAGACAAGCACCGCTTTTCTGTGCATGTTGTGGAGGGGAGGATGGCACAAGACTGATTTACAATTTGGTCACGTATCTTCTTTTTTTTTTTTTTCTTTTAATATATACTTGAACGTTCATTTATTACTAAAGCATTACTTGAAAAAAAAACGCAGCGATAGCTTGTGGAATCGGAGGCGAGGTTTTCGGTGTTGGGTTGTGTTTTTTTTTATTATTATTTTTACGGTTCTGTTGGGTGCTTTTTTTTTTATTGTTTTTAAAAAATTGGTTTCGTTGTTTCCTTTTTTTTATTTTTTTATTTTTTAATTTTCATTTGTCTGATTCAACAAAAGTCCTTCCCTCTCACTCCATTAACCAAAGAGGGCCAAGGTATCTTAATTTTTTTTCTCCTCCAACTCCATTTCTGGAGGGTTTCTTTGTTTTTTGTTTTTTGTTTTTCCTTCTGCCTAGGAGTATTTTCTCCTTTACTTACAACTCTTACAGAGCAAGTATTAAACAATTTTGAGGAGTGGAGGCTTTCGGGGCTACGTTTGGGTGGGAATATTGTATATTTGAGGGAGGGTGTCAGTGGGTCTTTTCCAGATCTTATGGCACAGCATAAATATGTACTGTATGGCCTGTCCTCAATTTAGTGGTCCTGCCCGCGTCCCATTCTCACACTCCATGGTGCAAGCAAGGAAACTGGGTTTCATTCCTCACAACCAGCATCCTCGTTGGTTTGGGGCCTCCACTCTTCATGTAAAAGGAGATGTATACACTAAGAAGGAAGAGCCATCTAACTCCAGATATTTGGGGCGGGAGGGGAGGGCTTCTTATGGTGACCCTCCCGTCATCCGCTTCTCCTTCTCAGAAGCAAGTGGCAGCAGCCAAGGGAAGTGCTCTTTCCAAGCATATATTTTGAGGTCTGTTTATTTTTTTTAACCATTGTTTTTTTTTTAATGGATGTTTTAACTCTTGAAAAAAAAAAGAAAAGAAAAATACCTCAGGTTTTAAAAAGAAACGGTGAAGAGTGAGAGGGGAAAATATGGGAATGGCATCCCAGGGTTGCATTACTTTTCTAGGGCAAGGGTGGGCAGTTATGGCCCTTTTACCACCCATGAACTTCAATTCCCAGAATTCCTGAGCCAGCCACGTTGACTGAGGAGTTCTGGGAGTTGAAGTCCACGGGTCGTAAAGAGGCCATCATTGCCCACTCCTGCTCTAGATTGCTACTTTAGGGACTGCGCATGTTGGGCGGGAAGCCCACTGGATCAGCGTGGAGAGGCCTCCATGGCTCAGTGCTGGGTAGAGATGGGCACAAGTGATTGCTCTCCATTCCATCGCCCTAACCCTCACCTCAGTTTTCCTCACCCATTATCACTCCAAAGACAGGCGCTTGCATCAGGGTGCAGGCCCGTCTCTCAATCCCAATGAAAAAGGAACATGGAGAAACATGTCCGGTGTCTCCCCTACTCCCTACCACCCCCAGGTGTAGCTTCAGAAAGTATTCCAAGACTCCCATCAACCTTGAACCTCAGATGTGTTGGAGTTTACGTCCCGGTGTTTCCAACCAGCCTGTTGGCTGCAAGTGGTAGATGTTGTGGTCCACCATCCCTTAGAGAAGATCGAGTTGGGTAAGGCTGAGCTATTCCATAGGTCTCCCCCCCCCCCCGACCCACAGAAACACATGCACAAACACACCCACGCATCCCCCTCAACTCAGTGGACCAAAGCTCTTATTTCCACGCCACCATCATCTCCCACCGATCAATTGTTTATCCTCCAGCTACAACTTTTAATCTTCCATAGACTTATTGCTCCTCACCTCACCTAGAAATTGAGACAAAGACTGCTGGGGATGGGAAAGGAAGCAAGGGGGGTGAAATAAAAATGTAAAAATCCAATTTTTGGAGCGATGCGTCTCCGTGATGTTTGACTTACTACATATCTCCATCCCGGCCCCTTGGGACTCTACAAGTGGGGAGGGTGGGGGACGTGAGACCAGGTTCCAATCTGAATTTCAGGGGTTCTATTATTGTATAATAACTGTTTGCTATATAAACAAAAAAAAATATCAAAAAACCGAAAGTGTTTTGATCTTAAAAGCCTGTTTTTCATTATTCCCTAAATCCCCTCCCCTCCTTTTACACACATATCATGCACATTCAGACTTATATTCAGTTCTATCTCCTTGCAAGAGAAATGTTGTGAATAAAAAAAAAATGTTTTGGGGGGAATGTTAATTATTATTTTCTTTTTTTAATTTTCGATGGGTTTCTATTTTATATTTTCTGGAAATATTTTTTTATAAACTCTTCTTTTGGTTTTTTCAAAGGTTTTATTTTGTTTTTTTTTCATTTCTGTTATTGTTAGCAATGCTGCCTTGAGGGTCCCGGTTTCAGGGCTGATGGTACAGGGGGTTCCTTTAATCTGTTAAATTAAAAATGAAGGAAAGCCTTAGTTGTGAATCAGTACCCCAATTCTTTAAGGGGTGCCTCTGTTAGATTTCTTTAACAGTTGTCATTTGCAGTAAGAGTCACAACATGAGATGAAAAGATTCTCCATATTATATTTACACCAAAATTAGACACTTCTCAAGGAAAATTCAAAAGAGGAGGGCAAGAGAACCAATGAGATAAAAGCTCTTGTTTTGGATTAAATGTGTGTCTTGAAAAGAGCCAAGGATGATGGACAAAGCATCCTTTTCTCACAACAGCCTTCTGGGGATAGATTGGAATGACAGCTGCTACTGCAGTGTAGCTTAATTCATTTTAGGAACAATTAGAAGCACCCCTCTCTTACCCTTAGTTCTATGGGCTGGATGTGTTTGCATGTTTAGCCTACCCACATATTAATCACGATTTTATCAAGTCGGATGTTCTGGATTGGCAGAACAGTGTATCAAAAAGGAGTAACGGCAAGTTTTTTTAACTTCAGGCTGTGACTAGCTAGTTCAGGGTAAAAAAAATTGAATCAGTCTTACAGATTTGATTAGATTGTGTACCGGCAACATCCCCTCCATCTCATTTGTGATTTGATCCCATAAATAAATTAAAATGTCTCAAGATCCAGAGATCTGCCTAGGTTCCCCAAAGGACACTGCTATTTTGACATTTTCACCTGTCTACATTAAACTAACCAAGGCCTTAATGGAAAATGGAGTTGTGAAAGTCGCCTGTTCATATTGAGGCCAGTTTCCAATCATGTTTATCTTTTTCCTAGCCTTCAGAGAAGTCCAAAGAACGGATGAAAGAATCCTAACGTTGAACGCTCCATGTCCAGAGTCGCTAAGATGGTCTGGAGGCCAATTGAAAGTTAAATTAGTAAGACCGAGCTTGAAATGTTTCCCTACCATCCACTCTAATTACAAGTTTTAGCAGAACCTGGCTTATATATTTAGAATAAATTAGAGCCGGAAGGGACTTTGGTGATGTGGCCCAGGGGTGTCAAACTCGTGTTGTCACATGATCACATGACGTATCGTGATTTTCCCCCTCTTCACTAAAGGAGTGAGCATGGCCAGCACATCTGGTCTGCGGGCTGCAAGTTTGATACCTCTGCTCTAGCTAATCCCCTCCTCAAGCAGGAGACCCTGTATTCATGATGGCTAACCTTTTCCAAGTGCCCAAAGCGTGAATGTGTGCACGCCTGAACCCCCAAAATACGTGTATAGCCCCTGTGCATGTGCCCCACTCCTGTGCATGGGTGCGTGGGGGCCCTGCAGACACCCTGCCCCCCTGTGCATGCACGCATGGCCCCCCACATGTACTCCTCTCCATGCATACATGGCAGAGACCCGATGGCCAGCGGGAGGTGCACACATGTGTGGCAGAGCTGAACTGTGGCAACGGCTCGCATGCCCACGGAGAGGGTGCTGTGTGCCATCTCTGTCATGCGTGCCATAGGTTCGCCATCACAGCCCTATACCATTTCAGACAAGTGGTTGCTCAGTCCCTTCTTAAAAACCTGCACCCTCCCTTCTGAAGGCAAGCTGTTCCACTAGTTGATTGTCCTCACAGTTAGGAAGTTCCTCCTTAGTTGCTCCTCTCCTCAATTAGATTCCATCCGTTGTTTCTTGTCTTGCTTTCTAGTGCTTTGTCAGGTACGTTGACCCCCTCTTCTTCATGGCAGCCTTCAAATACTGGAACACTGCTATTATGTTACCCCTCGTCCTTCTTTTCTCTAGACTAGCCAAACCCAAATCGTGCAACCCTTCATACGTTTTAGTCTCCAGCTCTTTCATCATCCTAACGGCTCCTCTCTGCACTTTTTCCAAAGTCTCAAACATCTTGCAATGTGGTGACCGAAACTCGATGTATTGATGGTTAGCTGATAGATGGACAGACTGGACAGCTTTGGTCCAATATGGTATAAAGTCTCCTGCCTTGAACCAGGAGGCTGGACTAGATCATCTCCAAGGTCCCTTGATTCTATGCTCTATGGGTGAGAACAGGTGGTGCAGTTGTGGCCAACATAGAAATGGTTGCAAGTGTAGCAAAAAACCAAGATTAGAGTTGAAAGGGGTTTAAAACAAAGCAATAATCCTCTTTAAATTTCTCACCATTAGTTGTGTGATGCTTTGGCAAGGCTTGGCTTATTACTATCATTTGCAGTCACCCTTTTCTCCTCACATGTGAGGTGTGGAAGATCAACTCCAAACAATATTTAATGTACCACACTAGAAGGTGTATGTATGGGGGTGAGGTGGGGTGGAATGAGCCAAAATAAAAGGAAAATCCAATGATCTATGTTGCTAACAGATCTGCGTCAGTCCTTCCAAAGAACTATTCTGCAGCATGTGCTAAACACCTTTCCCTAAATTATTAAAGCAGCTACTTCCCACCCCAACCCCCAGCCTTTGTAAGCTGCTCCTCTGAATGTGTGCACGCAGCCCTTTGGCCTCACTCTGAAGAAAGAAGAAAGAGAAAGAAAAAGCAAAGCATCTGTGCATATGTAAGCATCTTAGGAGGCAACTGCTGTATGCAGGTCTGAAGGGCTCCTTCGTTTGAAGGCTTGTTTCCAATCCATTGTGCAAGACTTTGTGGGAGACATTTGCACAGCTCTAATGCGTAATTTTAAAAGCAGGGACCTTTCTCAATCCATTCAGAGATGTAGAAGATGGATCAGATATGCTTGAAGTCCTGGGCTGTATTAGAATCAAGATCATGTGAAGTGTTCGCACAGCTTTATAATTCCTTGGTAAAACCCCACTGGGAATATTGCATCCAGTTTTGGTCACCACAATATTAGAAAAAATGTTGAAAGAATGCAGAGAAGAGCAACAAAGATGGACTGGAAGCTAAACCATATAAAGAACGGTTGCTGGAATTGGGTGTGTCTAGTCTGATGAAAAGAAAGACCAGGGGAGACATGATAGCAGTGTTCCAACATCTCAGGGGCTGCCACAAAGAAGATGGAGCCAAGCTATTCTCCAAAGCACCTGAGAGTCAGGGCAAGAAGCAATGGGTGGAAACTAAGGAGAAATTTCCTGACAGTTAGAACAATGAATCAGTAGAACAACTTGCCTCCAGAAGTTGTGAATGCTCCAACACTGGAAGTTTTTAAGAAGACATTGGACACCCATTGTGGAACAGCTTCTAGTTTTAAGAGACTGTCTGAAATGATATAGGGCTATGATAGCTAATCAAGCTAATAAGGGCCCTTATGAGCCTGAGCCACCAGGCTAATAAGGGCCTGGTGGCTCAGCAGACTAAAGGCATTGTGATTAAGACCAGCTGTCTGCAATTATTGTAAGTTCAAATCTCACCAGGCTCAAGGTCGACTCAGCCTTCCATCCTTTCTAAGGTGGGTAAATTGAGGACCCAGATTGTGGGGGCAATAAGCTGACTTTGTATAAATATACAAAAGCATGAAGGCTATTGCTTAATGCATTGTAAGCTGCCCTGAGTCCCCGGAGAAGGGCAGCATATAAATCAAATTAAAAAAAAAAACTTTTCTGGACCCAGTGCCCAAAGTGTGTGAACGCGCAAATGCGTGCACATACACCCAAACCCCCGAAATGCAATGTGTGCACAACCTCATTGAATGCACGCTGCCTCCATGCATGCGTGTGGTCCCTGTGCGTGAACCCCACCCTGCGCGTGCATGTATGGCCCCCTGCATGCACCCCGTCCCTGTGCATGCACCTTGCCCCCTCCCACATGCCCCCACCCCCCACGCATGCATAGCAGAGCTGAACAGGGATGATGACACGTGCCCACAAAGAGGGCACTCTGTGCCACCTGTGGCACATGTGCCATAGGTTCGCCAGCACGGATATAGGGTTTCCTGCCTGAGCAGGGGGTTGGACTAGAAGACCTCCAAGGTCCCTTCCAATTCTATTATTCTGTGTTCTGTTATTCTGTTACAACATTTTCCCCTCCTTTCCCAGATTAAGGCAAAGCTGCTTAAATTGGGGCATACTTAAGCCTAAGACAAAGAGGAGATGTGAGAATTCTTCTACTCTGGTTCATAATGTAGTTTTGTAGCAAAGAAGCCACATTCTAGCTTAGTGCCAGCTAACACTTCCTTGGCAGTACAATTCCAACCCAGCACGGGTAGTCCTTGACTTACAACAGTTCATTTAATGACCGTTCAAAGTTAAAATGGCACTGAAAAAGTGACTTATGACCGTTTTTCACATTTACGACCTTTGCAGCATCCCCATGACCATGTGATCAAAATCCAGCTGCTTGGCAATCGTCCATACTTTTGACCACTGATGTGTCCCAAAGTGACGTCATTCCCTTTTGAAACCTCCTGGCAAGCAAAGTCAACAGGGAAGCCAGATTCATTAAATAACCGGGTTACTAACTTATCAACTACAGTGATTCATCTAACGACTGTGTCAAGAAAGGCTGTAAAATGGGGGGAAACTCACTTAACAAATGTCTCGCGTAATAACATAAATGTTGGGCTCAACTGTTGTCATAAGTCAAGGACTACCTGTAGAAAAGTCTGCCACGTTTCAGAAAACTCAAGATTAGCTACAGATATCCTTGACTTACAATCATCTGTTTAAGGTTCAAAATAATGAACCTTACGGTTCAAAATAATGACACTGAAAAAAAGTGTTTTCACATGACCGCTGAAGCATCCCCATGGACATGCGATCAAAATTCAGACCATTGTAGTGTCATGAGATCCCATTTTGTGACCTTCAGACCAGCAAAACCCATGGGGAAGGTAGATTCACTTACCAGGCATGCTACTAATTTAACAGGTATGCTACTAATTTAAGAACTGCAGTGATTCACTTAGAATTTAGAATAACTTTATTGTCACTTTGAATGCACACTAATCGCCCTACATTAAAATGAAATTTCATTGCCACAGCTCTCCATGGGTTCCCACCTCCAATATACACTACATAAACATGACAGAATAAATAAATAAATACAAAATTATACATATACCCCACATATATTATTTGACACAGAGAAACAACACAATCTAGTTCATATGTCTACATGTACATGGCGAGAAAAACGAATCTTGCGGGGAGCAACAGAAACAGACTGTGAAGTGGGTGTGTGAGGTTTCTATCCATGTTTTGAGCTCTAAGCATATAGCGCTTATAAGCAGCATCCTGAATAATGGGAAGCGAACTTCCTATCATCTTCTCAGCTGCCCTGGTAAAATGGGACAAAACTCACTTTTTTTTAAAAAAAATTGATTTATATGCAGCCCTTCTCCAGAGACTCAGGGCGCCTTACAATGCGTTAAGCAATAGCCTTCATACTTTTGTATATTTATACAAAGTCAGCTTATTGCCCCCACAAACTGGGTCCTCAATTTACCCACCTTAGAAAGGATGGAAGGCTGAATTGACCTTGGGCCTGGTGAGAATTGAACTCGCAGTAATTGCAGACAGCTGGATGTTAAATACTGCCTTAGTAGGAGGCATTAGCCTCCTACGCAACTCAGGCTCTCTGCTGAGCAACAGAACTTCTGGCCTCAATTGTGGTCATACGCCCAACCCTGGGCCTGTACTAGTTGGCTGTCTCATATTGTCTAATGTTGGCACTGGCCCAGGGTTCAATCTGTTTTTCCTCAGCCCTGAGGCAGGCTGGGAACGATTCTGATGGCCATTAAGTGCCATAATAGTGGTGATCAGATCAACCAAAATGGAGAACTATCTCACAGGAGTTTGTTTCTTCCCCTCTCAAGGAGGAAGTAGAGGCAGAATGACTTCTGCTTTTTTGATAAGAAGGAAAAACTCTTAAGAAAAGTCAGCATACTTTTCTAACTTTCGGAAGTACTTGTTTCCTTTGCAATATCAGATTGGTATCCTACAAGACAACAAGACAAAGATCGTTTGGTGACAATCTACAAGCCAATGCTCTCTGGGAGACCTGACTTTGCAGGATGAGGTTCTAGGAACCTGCTAAATTGGACATGAACTAATGTAGGCTGGTAGAACTATCAAACTTCACAGCAAAAAGAGTTCCTTCTGAAATCTTGCTGAGATGCCACCTTCTTATCTGGACAATATTGAGCCTAATGGACAAGAAGGTCTTGTCTTGGAGGTAGCTGTCTCCTCCATTGTACCCCTGTTTTCATGAATAGTGGTTGAACTTATACCCCATGTGCAGTACCAAGATGGTATTCAGCAGATTCTGACCACTTCTGGAGAACCAGTAGCGGAAATTCTGAGTAGTTTGGAGAACCAGTAAATACCACCTCTGACTGGCCCTGCCCCCATCTATTCTCTACCTCCCAAGTCCCAGCTGATAGGGAGGAAATGGGGATTTTGCAATATCCTTCCCCTGCCATGTCCACTAAGCCATGCCATGCCTATCAAGCCATTCCCACAAAACTGGTATTAGAAAAATTTGAATCCCACCACCGGTCCAATTGTGTCTTTCTACATTTTCTGTGAGGTTTCTGAGTCCTAGGAGAAACAACTACGAATCATATGGTTCTCTTGAGACAAAATGCATTTATGGAGGCCTAATTTTTGTGAAAGGATGTCCATTTTAATTCATTGCTTGAATATTGGCCTGACTGAGATCTCTCCAAATGAGTAGATGGCAATCAATGACACATCATATCAGAATCATTATATCCAGTGGTAGGTTTCAAATTTTTTTAATACCGGTTTTGTGGGTGTGGCTTGCTTGGTGGGTGTGTCTTGCTGGTCATGGGACTGAGTGGGCATGGCCAACTTGACGTCACTCATAGCCACGGCCACTCAGTCACATGACCACCCCACCTAGCCACGCCCACAGAAAAAGGTAGGAAAATTTTTTGAATTTCTACTTATCTACTTATTTTTTGCTCAGGCTTGGCCTAATCTATCAAAGGCCTCCTCCTGCTGCATGCTGCCCCGCCCTCCCTTCGCCAGTCACATGCATCACCCTGTTTCCCCTTCTCCAGCGGCCCCAGCGCTAGCCCCGCTTCCTTCCCCCCTCCACTTCTTTCTTCGGGTTGCTTACCTTTCTCCTGCGGCGGCTGGTCCGGAGTCCAGAATGTAAGCTGACCTCCGGTAGTTTTCGGCAGCCTGCAGCCAGCTGCCGTTGCCCGGAAGCGGTTGGCAAAGAGGTAGCGGCTGGCCAAAAGCCGCCAAAAACTACCAGAGGTCACCGAAAATGCTGCTGCCATCACCGCTCTGTTCTTCACACCAGACACGCAAGTGCATCCCATTGCCTGCTGTGTCGTGCTCAGAGTGACACAGCAGGCAATGGGATGCATCAGTCCGAGCGCGACGCAGCAGGCAATGGGATGCGATGGCAGTGTCTTTTTCGGTGACCTCCAGTAACTTTCAGCAGCTGGGAGGCTTTTTCTTTTTTGATGTGACTGCAAGAAGTCTCCCAGTTGCTGCCTCTTTGCCAGCCGTTTCCCAGCAGGTGGGCAGGACAAGCGAGTGGCGAGCGGCAAGTGGGCTACCGATTCAGGGGGCGTGACCAGCCAGCAGTCGCTACCAGTTCGGTGATCCAGGCCAAATTACCACTACTGGTTTGCCCGAACCGGTACGAACCTGTAGAAACCCACCACTGATTATTTCATTATATTTTTATAATACTGCAAGACTCGTGGTTGCTTTAGTCAAATTCAGATCGCTCTTAAGGTAGCCATCTTCTCCTCAACCCAGTTCTTCAAGAAACATTGATCATCATCAAGCATGAACAACCAAGATGACCAACAGATCCAGGAAATATTCAGGAGCTTTATGGGTCTCCTAGCTGGCACTGGAGCAAGATGAAAGTCAGTGGGGTTGAGGGGTGGGTTGGGTTAGGAGTCCACCTTCTGCCATCTCCCAATCACTCTCAGCCCAATCATCTACTCTGGTGGTTGTTCTGCAAGAAAACAGAAGGAAGGAGCTGTATGAATGCTTCTTTGGGCTTCTGAATGAAAGGTGAGATTATAACTTGATCAATAAATACAGTCCAGTGGCTGGATGAGAGCTGACATAAATACATTTGCCATTCTCAAAAAAAAAACAAACCACCAGGGGGCGTAGTTCCAAGTCTTTAAAGGTAAAGGTTATGTGCTAATTGTTCTCAACTCTAGGGGGTGGTGCTCATCTCCTTTTCAAAGCCGAAGAGCCAGTGCTGTCCGAAGACGTCTCCGTGGTCATGTGGCCAGCATGACTCAACGCTAAAGGTACACGGAACAATGCTAACTTCCCACCAAAGGTGATCCCTATTTTTCTATTTGCATTTTTTACGTGCTTTTGAACTGTTAGGTTGGCAGAAGCTGGAACAAGTAATGGGAGTTCACCCCGTTATGCGGGACTAGGGATTCAAACTGCTGAACTGCTGACATTTCGATCGACAAGCTCAACATCTTAGCTCCTGAGTCACTGCACCTCTTTCCAAGTCTATACTGAGACTCATTAAACTCATGTAGCCAAATCTTTCTCTGAGGGTCAAATCAATCAAAATAGAGCTGAAACGGACCTTGGAGATCTTCTATTCCAACTCCCTCCTCAAGCAGGAGACCCCCATACCATTTCAGACAGGTAGCTGTCCTCAAATACCTGATGGTATGCATCTGATGAGTCCCAATAATAGGAGGAAACAGGTCTCATGCTGCCTCCTTGTGTTTTTATCAGTTTATCAGTTCACACAGGACATATGCCCTCTGTCCTTTGGAACGATTTGCCCCCGGAGATACGAAGGATATCAGATCTCGGGGCCTTTCGCTGTGCCCTAAAAACTTTTCTCTTCCATCAAGCAGGGCTGACATAACCCCCCCCCCACTTTTTTAGCTTTTTAAATTGTCAATGGGTTTTCGTTTGAATGTTTTAAATTTTGGGCCAAAGTTATGTAATTCTTCTACAATTTTAAATTTTGTATTGATATGTGTTTTAGTTCTGGCTGTGCACCGCCCTGAGTCCACTAGGAAAAGGGTGGTATACAAATTGAATAAAATAAACAAACAAACAAACGTAAAAAAATAAGACCCACTATTTCCCTTCCCTGCCCAGATGTTATGTATAACTTTGTAAGTGGAGACACGACATAATGCAACATTTATTTCTCTCTGCTCTGGAAATTTAGGCAAGGTAAACTGTACCCACCATTCTGATAGATTGCTCGTACCTGTCTCTATTGATGGTACAAGACAAGAGGTGAAATTCATTAGAAGTTGCTTAAACTGGGGAAAAACATGGCAAGTGTTAGCTGTCCTCCAGTGGATGGAAGCTTCTTCCAAGTTCCTTGCAGTTCTCATGTCTGCCACAGGGGGACAGCCACAGTTGGAAATTGATCTGCCCTTGTTTCAAGATTAATTCTGTTGAATTCACACACCTCTGATTCTGAATGCTGTTGGCTTGCCTCGTTTCACTTCATGCAGAGAGAAAACATCTCCTTTTCCCTGAACTTGAATCCTTCGGTTTGCTCCCCTCCTGCCCCATTCATTTGCTCTTTCTAGTTTTCTCCCCTTTTTCCCAACCTCTCTCAGATTGGCTTCCCACATTGGCCTGATTTAAATAACAAATCATAGCTGCATAAAACACTGAAGTGGCAAAGAAATTTGTTTTTATTTGGACACGGAGGGTAAATTTCCATGACTAGAGATGAGATGCGGGATTCTGCAACCTGATCTCCAGCTATCAAAACAAAAAACTGCCAAATGCAGAAGCCACCTCTGAGAATTCGAATAGAAGTCAGAAGAAAGTCTAAGGAAGAAAGAGTTTAATTTGGGTGTGCTTCCAAGTTTATTTTATTTATTTACATCCTGCCTTTATTATTTTTACAAATAATTCAAGGCAGCGAATATATGAAACACTTTCTTCCTCCTATTTCCCCCACAACAACAACCCTGTGAGGTGGGTTGAGCTAACAAAAAATGATTGGCATCCAAAGTCACCCAGCTGGCTTTCATGACTAGCGTCGGACTAGAACTCACAGTCTTCTGGTGATTGGCCAAAAAGTCAACCAGCTGATTTTCATGCCTAAAACAGAACGACAACTCACAGATTCCAGGTTGCTAGCCTGGCACCTTCACCACGATGGCTGATGCATTTCAGCCTCAAACTGAAGTTCAGTTCCCGCTACCATCTTGTAAAAACTGTTCTGGGAAGAGAATCGTTTCAGATTTGGAGACATTTCAGGAGTAAGGATTAAGAGATTTTCATCTTGAAACATTGTGCACATTTTTAGTTTTAAGATAACTAAACTGTTGGCCAAAGGCTCATGACCTTGTTTTGGCTCAGAAACTAAATAGGGCCAATGTAGCTAATACTTGGAAAGGAGACCACCAGTAATTATCCATCCTGAAATATCCAAGAAAAAAGATTAGTTTCTGCCCCAAACTGCTACATGCTGGCTGGAGAATTCTTAAATTTGCCAGGTTTAAAAGTCACTGCAATTATACCAGCAAAGAACAGGTGCATTCACCCTTTAAAATCCACATTGTATATTTCGGGCCGCCCATTTTAAAATAAATCTTTCCATATGGTTAACTATTAACTAATATCTGTTTTGTTGTCTCTGAAATGCAGTATGCAAGTTGAAATCACATTTGCATTCCTACTGACTCTTTAGAGTAATCCTTACTGGACACAGAGGGCCTACTTCTGGGTAAATTTGCATTTGCAGTTCCCAAATGCAATTTGCCAGGGTGGGGGTAGGAGGTAGGGGGTGATGCTCTACAACTTCCCTAATTCCAAAGACATTAACACGTTTGGGGAAGGTACAGCCCAGCTTTGATACACTTGGATCTTCTAGCTGATTTCCTGTTTTTATTTAGCGAAAGTGTGAAGTCTTAAATAATGTCTGTGGAGGCAACTGAACTTTCTGTTTTGTTTTGTTTTTCTTGGAAGAGGTTTGGCTTCTCATCCAAGAAGCTTCTTCTTCAGCTCAAGAAGCTTCTTGGATGAGAAACCAAACTTTTTCCAAGAAAAAAACAAAACAGTCGGGTTGCCTCTTGAGAAAGCACCTTTTGGGACAAAAAGAGTGTTCCTGTCAGGCTGTTCAGAAGTGGTTTGGCACTACCTTCTGCCAGATTGTTTGCTTTTGGCTGTGTCCGCTGTTTACCTCCCTGGCCTGCATCCTGGAGATCGCCTGGTGGCCTCCGGTCCTAGTCCCCACCAACCTGCTCAGCTTTCCAACCAAACATGTTGCACTTTGGCCACGTCCAGCTAAGCAACTCAGAGGAGAAGCGACTTCCGCGGCTGGCGGCCGACGCCCCTTTTTCCTCGCCGCTTCCCCTTTAAGCCCCAAAGCAAACTCCCCGTGGCTTCTCCCCGCCCGCCCCGTCTGTCGGTCCGGCCTCCATCCCTCGCCCCACCCAGCAGCGCAGCCGCCCGTGCACAAATCGTAACTTTTCCCCCAGCGCCGCTCCGCGTCCGGGCTTCGCTTCCCCTCGGCGGAATCTCCCTCCTTTCCCCGGCCGTTGTTCAAGCGCTCTCCGCTGGCTCCGATTTGCTGCCCCTGTTCGCGTCCTCCGTGCAATTCGCTTCTGGCCTCGCCCGGAAGGTGAGCCGTCTCCGGGGACCGCGCGCTTTTTCTCCCGGTCCCCGCGCTCGGCTCGCTTTCCCCGCGGGGTCGGTTTGCCCGTGTCTTGCTTGTTTGGCCCGGCGGCCAAAGGCGGGCGCGCCCCTGCCAGCCGCCCCTCGGTGCTTGCCAGCCGCCCGCCCGCTCGCTCGCTCGCCCGCCTTCCTCTGCAGCTCCAATGAAACCCGGCGGGGGAGCCGAGGCGCCGGAGGGCGAAGGCGCAGAAGGGGAACGGGAGCCGCTGAACCCCGAGTCGTCTGAGCCGCTGGGCGTCTCCGCCACTTACCGGGAGTTTGTCCGGCGAAGTTACCTGGAGCTGATGAGCGCCAACCAGCACTCGCTGCACGCCTTGAATTGGCGGCGGCTTTATCTTAGCCGGGCCAAACTGAAAGCCTCCAGCCGCACTTCGGCTCTGCTCTCCGGCTTTGCCATGGTGAGTAGGAAGACGGGAGGGAAGCTCCTGCCGTCCGGATAACTCGGCGCCGGGTCGGGGACTGGGGTGAGGGGTGGGGGATGGGGGGAGCCTGGCCTGGCCCACCCTCGCCCATGTGTCTTGCGGGCGCACCGCAGACAAACCCAGGCAGTCCTCGGTGTTACGATCACAATCGAGCCCGACATTCCTGTTCCTAAGTGAGAGACCTTTGTTAATCTCATCTGAGGTCTTTTCTTGCGTAGTTGTTAAGCGACCTGCGACTTGTTAAAATTAATAACATGGCTGTTAAATCAAACTGGATTCCCTTGCTGACTTTGCTTGTCACAAGGTTGCAAAAAGTGATCACATACTGCGGCCGTCATAAATGCGAGTCGGTGGCCAGGCATCTGAGTTTTGATCATGTAACCCTGGAGATGCTGTCGTGATTGTATATGTGTGGGAAAAAGAAAACGGTTGTAAGTTCCTTCTTTCAGCGATGTTGTAACTTCAGACGGTCACTAAATGAACTGTTGTATTTAAGGACTACCTGTGGGTGCTGCTAGTAGAAAATGCGGGCGCAAGGCTCCTGTTTCACACATTCACTATTTCCTGCAAAAGGAAAGAGGGAAATTCTCTCCAGGCATCTCTGGGCCTTTCTTCCCACTCCAGATAATACACCTTTCCCGCTGCTTTTCCTTCAAGGGTCCCTGGTGTAGCAGGACAGCTTTCCTTCCAGAAAAAGGTCAGAGGTTAAATGCCCCCTATCTAATTTTTTTAGAAGTCAGTGCAATTTTTTTTATCTGACCCCAGCAGATTAAGCCAAGACTGGCTAATCTTGAACATCAAAGCAAGCTCTGGATCTTTCTTTTTTTTAATTTGATTTATATGCCGCCCTTCTCCGGAGACTCAGGGCGGCTTACAATGTGTTAAGCAATAGCCTTCATACTTTTGTATATTTATACAGTCAGCTTATTGCCCCCACAAACTGGGTCCTCAATTGACCTACCTTAGAAAGGATGGAAGGCTGAGTCAACCTTGAGCCTGGGGAGATTTGAATTTACAGTAATTGCAGACAGCTGGTACTAATCACAATGCTTTAGTCTGCTGAGCCACCAGGCCCTTCTGGATCTATGCTTTCTTCCCCCAAAAGGGTGCAAAATTGGAAGTGTGTTTTGTGGCTGGGGAAAAACCTGAGCTTTGCAAAACTATTTTTCTTCCTGTGGCTCAGCCCAATGTTTCCCCTTGCAAACAGCCTTGTGACATCTTCTCCAAGCCATCAAACATTGTGTTAACTTCAGCCATTTTAAGACATGCAGACTTCAATTCCCAGAATTCCCCAGCCAACATGGCTGGCTGGGGAATTCTGGGAATTGAAGTCCGCATGCCTTAAAGTATCCGAGGTTGACTTAACACCGCCTTAAACTATGGCTCTGGGATAGGAGCATTTGCCATGTGTAGCTTCCAGGCTCCTTTCTGACTTTTCCCAACCCAGTCATGCTTTTCAAAAAGTTTTGGAGTGCGGATCCCATGGTCCACAATACAGCTGGCTAAAATGATGGGTGTTGTAGTCCAAAACTACCAAGAGCATACTGCGTGGGAAAAAGTTACTTTCGTGTACGTAGACTGAATCTCTCTATAAAGTTGGGGATGCCCAAACATGTCAGCCCAACCTTTCTGGATATTTATTATTTCAATTTATGTGACCGATTCCTCTCAAATTCATGACTCTGGGCAGTTTGCCATAATTAAAAACTATGCAAAATTTCTCTCTCTCTCTCTCTCTCTCTCTCCTGTTTTTCTCTCCCTTCCTCTCTCTCCCTCCTTCCCTCGCTCTCTCTCTCTCCTCTTTCTCTTTCTCTCCCTCCCTCCCCTCCCTTGCTCTTTTGCTCTCTCTCTCTCCCTCTCCTCTTTCTCTCTCTCTCTCTCTCCCTCCTTCCCTCGCTCTCTCTCTCTTCTTTCTCTCTCTCTCTATCTCTCCCTCCCACCCCTGCTCCCCCCCTCTCTCTTTCTCTCTCTCTTTCTCCCTCCCCTCCCTCGCTCTTTTGCTCTCTCTCTTTCTCTCTCCTCTTTCTCTCTCTCTCTCTCTCTCTCTCTCTCTCCCTCCCTCCCTCTATCCCTCCCTCTGTCTCTCTGTCTCTCTCGGCCAGACCTACCTCACAGGGTTGTGGTTGTGGGGAAAATAGGAGGAGGAAGATGTGTGGGATTAAAGGACTTTAACTTTCTCCACCTTTTTTTTTTTAATTTGATTTATATGCCGCCCTTCTCCGAAGACTCAGGGCGGCTTACAATGCGTTAAGCAATAGCCTTCATACTTTTGTATGTTTATACAAAGTCAGTTTATTGCCCCCACAAACTGGGTCCTCAATTTACCTACCTTAGAAAGGATGGAAGGCTGAGTCAACCTTGAGCCTGGGGAGATTCGAACTTACAGTAATTTCAGACAGCTGGATGTTCATGACGGTGCTTTAGTCTGCAGAGCTAAACCAGGCTCTTTTGAGACATACACCCCCACCCACCCCCCGGCTTTATTTACAAACCTTAAAATAGGCCTTACTTTGTTTTCAAAAAGAAAAAAGAAAACTGATAAACTGATTTTAAAAACACGCTAAGAAATTCACCACCACCACTGACGAAGGCCCAGACATTTTGCCTTCTCTTTTCTGCTACTTCCCTATGCCACAGAGCCAAAAGTTGATTTATTTGGTGCTACCGCAGAAGACTTTTTAAAAAGGGAAGAGCTCGTTTGCTGAAACTTTTTTCCTCTTTTGTTGCACGGTGCTCGATCCCTGTGTATGTCTGTGTGTGTGTGTGTGTGTGTATTAATTCTGGAGTGCCAGGCTTCTGCTAATGTCGTAAGCCCCAAAAGCCTCTGAGCGTGTGCATTAAGTTATTAACTGAATGACTGCAGTTGTAAAGCAAATCATGTGGTCATTAAGTGAATCCAGCGCCCCCCCCATTCCCCCAGATGCTTTTGCCTGTCAGAAACTGGCTGGGATGGTTGCCTGCGGCAATCACATGAACGCAGGACACTGCAACTATTGTAAATACATGCGGATTGTCAAGTGCCTGAATTTTGATTAACCGACTTTGGAGATGCTGCTATTGTAAATGCAAGGACTGGTCATAAGTCACTCTTTCAGTGTCACGGTGACAGCGGTTGCTAAATGAATGCTTGTAAATCGAGGACTAGCTGTACAGGGAGTCTCCCCCTGCAACTGTCCAAATGTCTTGGCACGCTAGCAGTGGCTATGCTGTGCCTTCTGAGAATACAGATAGTCCTCGACTTACAACAGCTCATTTAGTGACCGTTCAGAGTTACAACGCCACGGTCACGTGATCAACACTCAGCTGCTTGGCAACTGGTTCATATTTGTGATCTTTCATTATGTCCCAGGATCATGTGATCATTTTCTGTGACCTTTCTGACAAGCAAAGTCATTGGGGAAGCCAGCTGCACTTAACAGCCGGGTTGGTAATTTATCAACTGCGGTGATCCATTTAACAGCTGTGGCAAGAAAGGTCGTAAAACGGGGCAAAACTCCCTTAACAAATGCCTCATTTAACCAACAGAAATTTTGGGGTCAATTACCAGGGATTGCCTATAGCTAGGATTACTATTGGTGGCCTATAAATACAATATTTTTTCCCCTGTCTTTTAGGTTTTGCATAGTTTTTGTATTCTTAAGATTGTTAAGCCACCCAGTGCGGTAAAATGAATGGCCAATAAACTTTGCAAATAAGCAAATAAAATTTGGACATCAGAATATATTTTGCCTAAGGCCCTCATAGGCCATTTCTTTTTCCACAATTTCCTTTGCCACAATTTTAGTATTCAGTATATTTTCATTTACCTTTGTCCCTCCTTTCTTCCGGTTCACCGGTAAGGTTTTGCATCCACTCCTTTTTTTTTTCTTTTTTTTTTTTGCAATAGTCCTATTAGCTGGGTTAGGTGGAAACTGGGACCAGAGAATAGAGAATAGAGCTGGAAGGGACCTTGGAGGTCTTCTAGTCCAACCTCTCCTCAAGCAGGAGACCCTATACCAATGTTGATGAACCTTTTAGTCACCGAGTGCCAAAATGGGAGCGTGCGCACGTGCCAGAAACCGGAAGAGCAGCTCTCCGGTGCGCCTGCGCAGAAGCGCTGGAAACTGGAAAAACAGCTTCCTGCTCTTCACCTGGGCTTCCGGTTTCCGGCGCGCATCCACGCACGAAGACCAGCTGGCCAGCACACATGTGCACCGGAAACTGGAAACTCAGCTTTCCAGTGTGCATATGTGTGCCAGGGAGCTGCTCTTCCGATTTCCTGTGCTCACATGAGCATGAATACCAGCTGGCCAGTGCACATGTGCGCTCTGGGATCCGGAAGAGCAACAGGTGATGGCGAGCATGCCCGAGAGATGGCTCTGTGTGCCACTTCTGCCATCACTTTCATTATACCATTTCAGATAAGTGGTAGTCCAGTTTCTTCTATCTTAAAACTAGAAGCTGTATTACTGGTTAATTGTTCTCATTGTTAGGAAGTATCTAACTAGGTATGGTCTCCTGGTATAGTCAGAATAACGGAGTTGGGAGGGACCTTGGAGGACTTCTAGTCCAACCCCCTGCTCAGGTAGGAAACCCTACTTCAGTAATGGCTAACCTTTTTGCCCTTGTGTGCCAAAAGCGGGAGGAGTGCGATGGGGTCACACACATGTGTGCCCACATCCATAATTCTATGCATCCCGCCCCCCCCCCATGTTCCCCCTCCCGCTTTTGGCACATGATGGCCCGGTGGGCCTGGTAGGCCTGTTTTTTGCTCTCCCCAGGCTCTAGAGCCTTTCTAGGAGCCTGGGGAGGGCAAAAACAGCCTTCCCCACCCCCCACCCCCCCAGAGGCCCTCCAGAGGCCGAAAACAGTGTGTTTCCTGACTTCTGGTGGGCCCAGAAGGCCTGAAAATCAGCTAGCTGGCGCACACATGCATGTTGGAGCTGAGCTCACATGTCCACTGATATGGCTCCGTGTGCCACCTGCGGCACCCGTGCCATAGGTTCGCCATCCCAGCCCTGTATCATTTCAGACAAATGGCTGTCCAATCTCTTCTTAAAAACCTCCAGTGTTGGAGCATTCACAACTTCTGGAGGAAAGTTGTTCCACTGATTCATTGTTCTGACAGTCAGGAAATTTCCCCTTAGTTCTAAGTTGCTTCTCTCCTTGATCAGTTTCCACCCATTGCTTCTTGTCCTTCCCTCAGGTTCTTTGGAGAATAGCTTGACTCCCTCTTCTTTGAGGCAGCCCCTGAAATACTGGAACACTGCTATCATGCCATCCCTAGTCCTTCTTATCTCTAGATCAGCTGTGTCCAATTCCTGCAATCTTTCTTCACATGTTTTAATTTCCAGGCCCTTAATCATCTTAGTTGCTCGGAGACTCAACAACCTTTTTGTGTAATATGGTGACCAAGACAGAGGTGGCCCGAAGCAAAAATAAGAAATTTCTTTTCTTCAGGCCGGATATGCTGAGAGCCTTACATTTCTGCATTTGGGGCCACACCCAACACAGAAGGATAATTTAGCAGGCTATAAAGGCGGCTGGATATGAGGCAGAGCTTTGGGTTCCAGTAGAAGGGAAAGCCTGGGATGATCAGAAGAATCTGGAAGGCTGACACTGCTGTCCCTGCCAACACCTGCCAACACCTGCTGCCTGAGGCCGTCAGATTTTCACTGTGTTTAATGACACAGCCTGTCTGATTACGATCGGTTGCTGAGCTACATGGCAGATGAAGGAAATTTAATCAGGGTTTTGGTTTCTTGTTTGCCTGCCACATTCATTAGGAACCAAAATGGTGGGGAAGTTGCTTTAGAGTGTTAGAAAGCTAATTGAATTGGTTGCCATTTATCCTACCAGTTTCAACTGGTAGGTGAACACTGGAAGTTTTTAAGAAGAGATTGGACAATCTTTTGTCTGATGTGATGTAGGGTTTCCTGCCTAAGCAGAGGGTTGGACTTGAAGACTTCCAAGATCCTTTCCATTTCTGTTTACTGTCCTGTCCTGTCCTGTCCTGTCCTGTCCTGTCCTGTCCTGTCCTATCCTATCCTATCCTATCCTATCCTATCCTATCCTATCCTATCCTATCCTATCCTATCCTATCCTATCTCTATTATTTCTATTTCTATTCCCAGTTCTGGAACAACAAGTCTAACTAGAACACAATAATCTCCTGAATAATTTTTCCCTCAAAGCATCTTTGATTTTTTTTTTACTACAGGCAGTCCTCGACTTACAATAGTTCATTTAGTGACCCTTTCAAGTTACAATGTCACTGAAATCCATTTCACACTTAACAACCACTGCAGAATCTCCATGGTCACATAGTCAAAATTTGAATGCTTGGCAACTGATTCATATTTATGACGGTTGTAATGTCCTGGGATCATGTCAGTGGTGGGTTGCCCCCGGTTCTGACCGGTTCTATAGAACCGGTAGTAAAACCGGAGGGAGGCTCTGCCCACTGACTCTGACGTCATCAGAACGCCTCTGCGCATGCGTGCGCGGCCCCATTGCAAACCGGTGGTAAAGGTAAGTAGAACTCACCCCTAAATCATGTGATCAGTTTTCACGACTTTCTGACAATGGGGGAAGCCAGATTCAATTAACCAGCTATGTTACTGACTTAACCATTGCAATGATTTAGTTAACAACTGTGGCAAGAAAAGTTGTAAAATGCTTCTTTAACAGGCAGAAGAAGAAAAAAATCCTGATCTAAAGTGGGGTTTGTTTTTTTTTGAAAAAAATAATTCAAATAAGTGGCAGTTATGGGGGCTAGGAAACTGCTTTCCTGGTGTCACCAAATAGGTGATTACAATGAAAAAACTGGAGAAAAGGAATTTGTGCAGATGGGAAAACATTTCAAGGGAATAAAACTGCATATTTGTCTACATTTTGACCAACTTTGTAGTGTTTCTTCCAGGTCTTGGAATCTTACTTCTAATTTGGCAGTGATAGTTAAAAAGCCATAATTTGGGCCACAGTTAATTAATTACATATACTCCTTGAGATAAAGTAGTATTATTTTCCCAGCAGTCAGGCAGTTTCTCCAGAAGTTTTAAATATGGTTCTAACATATTGGTTCTAACCGGATGGGCAGCTGGACAAATTTAATTTATCGATCCTGCTGGAACAGAAAATATCTCATTGTTGGCAAAAACATGAGTTTTATGTTTTATTTTTAAATGCACAGAGGCTTTGGAATGATGCAACCCTGAGAAAGAGAATTTTTGTTGTTCAGAAGGGAATTGTGTTCCTTGTGTGCCCAGAGACGGTTACACTCCATATATGGTCAAAGGTAATGTGCTGTTTGGTCTAGTGATTAAGGCATCAGGCTAAAAACGAGGAGACCATGATCTTACCTTAGATACAAAGCCAGGAAGGGGACCTTGGCCCAGTCACTTTCTCTCAACCTGAAGAAGGAGGCAACAGCAAACAACTTCTGAAAAACATTGGCAAGAAAACTGCAGAGAAGTCCAGGGAATCTTTGAAAAACTGGACATGGTTGTATGAAAGTGGGGGGGGGGGGGATGTGCTGTTAACTTCCCTCCTCCCCACCACCAAAAATAATTCTTAGATCAAAGGTGGCTTTGAAAAGATATTCACATCCCAGCCAACACAGCATGTCTTAATTCTCTGGCTGTTATATTAGAGGGGGGTTCCTCTTTTCTTCAGATCTACAGGAAGGGTAAAGAAAAGTCTCTTGCAGCCGCACCTTCAGCTGGTGGGAGGGATAAGGTTGGTCTTCCTGCTTGCTGTGATGCTCTTCCTAGGAGGCCATGGAAACAGAAACAGTCTTGATGACAAAAACCTTTGATGTATCTTCTTCCCTCTGTTGGTATCTGAGGGATGCGTCTGGATTTCCACTGCTGGGTGTTGCATGAACCACCCAATCAATTATTTGCCTCCTGAATTCGATGATCTTGTATTTGCTTCTCCTCCTGCAATCCTGGGTTGTACCCATCTCCACTACCATCTCCACTCATCAGATGGGGATTGGGTTCTCTTGGAAGACCTTGCACCCTTGGCCAGAGGGGCCAAATTTGGAGGCTAAGAATCTCTAGGTCATCTTGCTTAGGTCATGTCAACTGGATGTTCCTTCTTGTGGGTCCAAAATGTTTCGCTGCTTATCCAAGTAACTTCTTCAGTCTGAGCAAGTTGGTTAAGGGGACCTCATATGTGTCCCCCAGGGAGGTTTCATTTCTTACCCCGGAAGACATCTATGGGATCCCCACTAACCAACTTGCTCAGGCCGAGGAAGCTATTTGGAAAAGCAGCTAAATGTTTTGGACCAACAAGAAAAGAAGTTGGCATGACTCAACATATCCCTATGATAACCCTACCTGGATGACTGAGAATCTTCATCGACAAATCTCTAAGCTCCCATCTGCTAACAATACTCTAGGTCCATGATGGCGAAACTATGGCACGTATGCCACAGGTGGCACGCAGAGCCATATCTGATGGGATATGAGCGTTGCTATAGCTTAGCTCCAGCATACATGTGCATGCCAGCCAGCTAATTTTTAGGCCTTCTAGGCCCACCAGAAGTCAGGAAATGGCCTTTCTCCTGGGGGTGAGGAAGGCTGTTTTCGCCTCCCCAGGTTCCTAGAAAGCTTTTGGAGCCTGGGGAGAGTGAAAAACGGGATAACCATGCCACTGCATGTCAAAAGCGGGGGGAGTGTGGGAGGAGCACACACACATGCGTGGGAGGGCAGGGAGCGGGGTGCATTGAATTATGAGTGTGGGCACACATGCGCACAATCCCCCCCGTGCTCCCCCCACTTTTGGCACGCAACGGCAAAAAGATTAGCCATCACTGCCTTAGGCCTAGCGAGATACACCTGGTGGGACAGAGAGGAAGGGCCTTCTCCGTGGTGGCTCCCTCTCTCTGGAACATCATCCCTCCAAAGATTAGAATGGCCCCCACTCTGACACTCTTCTGGAAGGCGCTGAAGACCTGGTTCTGCCAGCGTGCCTGGGGAACGTAGAGCGGGATGGAGCCCATTAAATGGCTCGTATGATGTGTTGTTGCTGGGGTGGAGGGTTATTTTATTATATTATTAAATAGTACCATAAAATTATATATCAATGGAAGGATAATTTAATAAAGAGTGCAATGCAATAACTTTTATGAGGGATTTGCGATTAGAATAGCACTTACAGTATAAAGAAGAAAAGTGAAACACGTAGAAAAAATGAGATATGCAAAAATTATCACCATAGAAAAAATGAGATATACAAAAATTATGTCAGTTAATACTTAGCTGGGTAACCTTTAGCTTTAAAACATCTTCCCATGGAGTGAACCAAGTCTTTTAGTTCTGCAGCTGTTATAATGTGAAACCAAGATTGAATGATGGCTTCTATTAATTGAGTTTTATTGTCGGTCGCTTCTGACTAACAAGTTTCTTAAGTCGGCTCCATAGATTTTCAATTGGATTCAGGTCTGGGCTATTCCCAGGCCATTCCAGCAGTGGAATAGGATTATCTTGAAACTCCAAAAAAAAAAAAAAGTGGCGTTAATAGTCGTCAAATCTCAAAAATACACTTTTCCCAAAAGGTTTTGGCCACTACTGTAAATACAAGGTTGCATGTTAACCCCTCGCTTTCTCCCACCAATTGGGGGTTCAGCCTCCTCTATCTGTTTGCTGGATTTGGAATACTGTTTCCTAGGACAACTCCCCTTAACCTGGAGCTCCTCTGATGGATTTAGGCTGCAATTCTTAAGCAACTCACCTGCCCTCTTTTAGGCACAAAAAAACCAGTTGGGGGACCTCAGATATGATTGACTATCTATAGTCCTTGACTTATGACCACAACTGGGGTCAGAATTTAAGTGAGTGCCACCCAATTTTATGACTATTTGCCATGGTTGTTAAGCAAATCACTGCAGTTGTTAAAATACCGTGGGGATGCTTCAACAGTCAGAGTGCGAGGATTGGTCATAAGCCAGTTTTTTAGTGCTGCTGTAACTTCAAATGGTCATTAAGTGAACAGTTGTAAATTGAGAACTGTGTATGTATGTGTGTGTATATGCGTGTATGTATATACCATGTTTCCCTGAAAATAAGACTCTGTCTTATATTTTTCTGAACCCAGAAATAAGCACTTGGCCTTATTGCCTTGCGCTCAAAAGCCTGATTGGGCTTATTATCAGGGGATGTCTTATTTTGGGGAAAACAGGGTATATGGATGGGTATATGTAAGATAAGACAAGATAAGATTTATTGCCATTTTTTTTTCCTGTGAGCAAACCGGTACACATTATAAATGAAATTCTGTTGCCTGCTCTAAAAACAGACATAACACACATATAGACATGTCATATACATACATATGTATGTTAAATATTTATTATTTAAACTGCTGGGTTCTATGCTACTGCATAAATCCATACCTATTAAGAAATTTGAATTCTTTTATTAAGTATAAATAAATGGGTGGGTGGGTGTGGGTGTCTATATTCTGCTTCTACAGAGCCTTGTATCCAAAACATT
Organism: Coluber constrictor foxii; assembly: GCA_038048745.1. NCBI lineage: Eukaryota > Metazoa > Chordata > Lepidosauria > Squamata > Colubridae > Coluber > Coluber constrictor. The sequence continues at coordinate 51,722,304 of CM075961.1, forward strand.
TTCTTTTACCCATATCCTGAGTAGCTTCATCAGATTAGTTTTTAATATGCATTGCTTTATTTTCATCATAGACAGTGAGGGATAGCAGATAGAGCACTCTGGGGACTTCACCTCCCAGAATTCTTAGAAACAGCCCTGCTAATGGGGGAATTCTGGGAATTGAAGTCTGTGCATCCAGAGTAAAGCTAAAAGCTCGAGAGTTCTGACTGGTTGGATTGCTGACCAACTTTATTTATTTGTTTATTCCAAATATTTATATGGGTGCCCCATTTATAACCAAGGGTGAACCTTGAAACGAGTTCAAATCCAGTCGTGAGGGCAGCTGTGTGACCTGGAGATTGACATTCAGCCCAGCATAAAGTACCTCACTGGGTTGTTGTTTGGGATTACAAAATGCGGGCGGGTCACTGGATGCCACTCATAATTTCTTGCAGGAAGAGTGGGGTCAAACAACTCTTCGGAAGCCTTGCCATGCACCTTGCCAGATCCTAAGGCAAAAACTGTGTGATCTTAGTTGTTGGAAACCAAAGCAACAGGGAGCTCAGGCTGAGTATTGAACTGGTTGCAAGGCCTGTTCCAGAATCAACAATTTGTTTTGGAAATGTTCCCCCCCCCTCCCAAAAAATATCATATAATTGGGGGAAAGTGGCATTTTAAGGAAGGGAAAAATACTGTAAATTCTCATTCTCCTTCGGTTCAAGCAACCAACCACAGTTCCTCTGCCAGAGCTCCAATTTGTATATTTTTAAGCAATGTTTCTCCATCTTGGCAACTTTAAGATATGTGGACTTCAACTCCCAGAATTCCCCAGCCCAGCATGCTGATTGAGGAATTCTGGGTGTTGAAGTCCACCTCTCCTAAAGTTGGTTTAGAAAAACCAGCAATAATATACTGAGTTGTTGTTGATCTTCTCTGTTGTTGGTCTGAATTCTGCCTCAGAGTCTAGGACCATTGAAGAGTGGAAATCCTACAGAAGCATGTGGAGAGAGATTTCTTATTCAATCTACTGAGAGAAACCAGCCCCTACAGAGTTTGAAGATAGATTAGCCCCGCAGGGCTTACCATATTTTTCAGAATATAAGACATATAAGACGCAGCTTAGTTTTTGGGGAGGAAAATAGGGGTAAAAAATCTGCCTACCAGGTAATCATCTGGCTAGCATTCTTAGTCTGGTCAGCTTCAGTACATTAGTTTGCTGGTTTTGAGTGTGCGAGTGCGTGCATGGTTTTTATCCCCTGCTTGGAGATAAAAAGAAGCTTCTAAAGCACAGCTGATCTTTGGAGCCAGAAGCAATGAGAAAAGCAGGCAAAGCACAGAGATTTCCACTCACTAGCGTGTTAGGGCTGAAAAAAAAGCTTTGATTCTGAGTATAAGACGCACCCAATTTTTCAGCCTCTTTTAGGAGGGAGTGTGTTTTATACTCCAAAAAATATGGTAATTTGGAGAAATAATCAGTTTGGCAATCAGTTCATATTTAGGAGGATTGCAGTGTCCCCAGGTTATGTGATCACCCATTGTGACCTTCTGACAAGAAAAATCAATGAGGAAGCCAGATTCACTTAACAACCCTGTTACTCACTTAACAACTGCTGTGATTCCACTTAAACCACTGTGGCAAGAAAGCTTGTAAAACAGGACAAAACTCACTTAACAACTGTCTCCCTCAGCAATAAAAATGTTGGCCTCAATTGTGGCTGTAAATCAATGGCTACTTCTATTTTTTGACTTCTATTTTTTACCTGAGATTGGGTTAGAAAATTTGGTCTGCCCTGAGTTTCAGAAAATAGGATTGTATCTTTAAAAGCAACTGCAAAGAATAGAAGTGAGGGAAATATTCCCAGCTTTCAGTCTCTGGGAACAGAGGCCGCTGCTGGCAGGAGGCCCATCAGGGTTTGTAGGAGCCAAAATTGGAATGTTTTGTCAAAGCCCCTCTGGGATCTGAATTGCATTTTTCACCCAATGGCTCTCAGAATGGAACATCTTAATAAAGTTGGCGAAGCTACACCACAACCTACTGATGAGATTGTCATCTGGGTCGTTCCTAAAACATGGTAGGCAACCTGAGGGCCTGGTTTTCAAATTCTTAGGGGGAAAAAAAGTCTAGTGTAGCATTTTTCAACCTGAGCCATTTTAAGATGGATGGACTTCAACTCCCAGAATTCCCCAGTCAGCATGAATTCTGGGAGTTGAAGTCCACCCATCTTAAGTGGCTCAGGTTGAGAAACACTCATCTTCTAATATCATTACAACTAGTCCTCAAAGTACGACCACAATTGAGCCCAAAATGTATGCTATTGAGACATTGGTTAAATGAGTTTTGCCTCATTTTACGACCTTCCTTGCCACAGTTGTTAAGCGAACCATTGCATTTGTTGTTAGTAACCCTGTTGTTAAGTGAATCTAGCTTCCCCCAGTGCCAGAAGGTGATGTCTTAACCCCTTCTAGTCTCTGGTGCATCATAGGCAGGCAATATCTGACAACATGAATCTTGGGACATAGCAACGGTCCTAAGTATGAACCTGTTGCCAAGCATCCGAATTTTGATCACGTGATCATTGGGAATTCTGCCAAAGTTGCAACTATGAAAAAGTCACTTTTTTTCAGTCCCGTTATAACTTCGAACAGTCACTAAATTAACTATTGTTAAGTCGAGGAACTACCTGTTCTTTCATCCAACTTTTAAACAGAGGTGTCTGTGCAGTGGAGAGATCCCCGTTTCTTTTCCAAAGCAGGAAGTACAAGAGAAGCGACTCCAAATAGGGGTTTTTAATGCTAGGGTTTGGTGGGGGGGAAGGGCACCCATTAAAAAATCTAGAGCTCGATGTTCCCACCCTGGAACTGAGTGTGAATTCGGTGTCCTCTACCTCCTCCTTCAAGTCTTTTTATTTATCCCCAGCCAGGCAGCACGTGCTACATTGTTGGACTTTTGGCCAACCAGCTGTCACCACTCCATTTAACTGTGGCCCACTTTTGGAAAATAAACTACTCATCCCTTGCCTCTCTTCCCTCTCCTATCCAGTAACTTGATCCATGGCTTCCAGTTGGGTGCTTTCCTGGGACATATTAACCCCCTTCTTGTGGGGAGATCCACCAAAGTGCTTGGAGAGGCTTCCTTTTGTGGGTCTGGAGAGGCTCCCCTTTTCAAGAACTTTATACAACTCCTGTTTATGCGTTTGCCAGAAGGTGTTGAATTAGATGGAGGGAGCCATTTTGCTGGGGCTTAAAGCCAGCCGCCTCTTCCATCTCCCTCCTCTCCTCCCCCCCACTCCCCAAATTATCTGGGGAAACTGCCAAGGAACTGGAACTTAAGCCAAAGCTGGAGCTATAACCAGTCAGACCAGAATATGGGACGCTGCCCCTCCCCCAATTTTCTTCAGGCAACACGCTCATGTGCCAAGTTGGGGATTAATAGCTTTAAGAGGCACTACGGATCATACTTGGCTGTAGAGGAAAGCACCAGGACAAATTGCACACGGTCTTCTCTCTGCAGCTGAGTTTTCTGCAGGGGTGGTGGAACTGCAACATAACGGCCGAGATTTATTTACTGTTGTTCTGCATCAAGTTCCAATCAACTCATAGAGAATTGGGATCATCTTCTAAGCCAGGAGTTTCCGAACTTGACAACTTTAAAACCTGGAGTCTTCAACTCCCAGAATTCGTCAGCCTATCACGACTCAAAAGTTGCCAAGTTTGGAATTCCCTGATCTAAGCAGCCCCAAGGAAGCTTAAAAAACGGCAGTCTGTAGAGATTCTCAGTCATGCTTATCCCAAAGGTACTTAAGGAAGGAATTAAATCCTTCCGTCCCCCACTATACTGTCAGAGCTGAAGAAGCTTCTTGGATGAAAAGCAAAATGTCTTCAAAGGAAAAAAAACAAGGAAGTCCAGTTGCTTCCTGAAAAAAGCATGTTTGGGTTAAAAATGGCAGGCTTTGATCAAATTCTTGATGAACATATCTTTTATGTACACTGAAAGCCTTTGCACCAAGATAAATTCCTTGTGTGTCCAATCACACTTGGCCAATAAAAGATTTCTATTCTGTTCTGTTCTGTTCTGTTCTGTTCTATTCTAATTCTATTCTGTTCTGTTCTAAACTTGGCTCGGCCTCCGTCATTACACCAGCACCAGGGCACAACTGAGGGCTGATAGCTGAGGGCCATGCTAATATAGTAGCCCTCAATTTACCACCACAATTGAGCCCAACATTTATGTTGTTCCGTGAGACATTTAAGTGAGTTTTGCCCCATTTTATGACCTTTCTTGCCAGAGTTGTTAAGTGAATCACTGCAGTTGTAAAGTTAGAAACTCGGTGGTTAAGAGAGGAAGAGAGGGATGCTCACCTGAATAAGTGGACTATTCAGATGTGTTGAATCTAAGCTCCTATTATCCCAGGCTGCAGTAGCTAAAGATGGCTATCAAACTAGGATGGCACCAGATTGAAGAAGTCTCAAACTTGGCAACTTTTAAGTTGTGTGGACTTCAGCTCCCAGAATTTCCAAGTCGACCATGCTAGCTGGGGAATTCCGGGAACTGAAGCCCACCCAATGTAAAGTTGTTAAGGTTAAAAGTTGTTAAAGCTGGTTTAGATCTGGACATGGGAGCATAAATTGCATAAACCAATGTGAGTGTAGCTACGTTGTTTTCCCTTCAGCTCTTGCTATGTTTTTCATTTTTCTTTTAATAGTTTAAAAAGAAAACATTACAAAGCCCGTGTCTCTCTCTGGAAGGAACTGGAAGCCGGCATTCTAAACAGACCTACTGAGGAGCGGGACTCCTTGATCTCGCAGGGAATTATTTCTGAACAAACAGGGTTAGAATAACTTTGCTCCTGTGGCTTCGCCTGAGTTCAAAGCAGGGCGGGTTAAAAAAAAAAAAGTTAGGCAAATTGTGCTGTGTTTACAAAAAAGCTTCCTCGGTATTATGAGGGTTTTTTTTTTTTTTAGATGTATAAAGAAAGGGAAGTTGCATGCAGTGAAGCAAAGCACCAATCTTGGTTACTTCGTTGATTCAACGTCTCCAAGCATGACAATATTCATGGAAATAAAAAGAGGAGGTGTGGATAGACTCTAGTTACTCTAGAGCTTTTTGCAAAACCAGCCATCCAGCCTCTTTACCCCAAGACAAAAATAGGTGGCTTGTTCTACTTGTTTTGATTTTTATGATGCCTTCTGATCAGTGGCAACTTCCTGAACTAGTCCCTGCAATTTTCTGAGCAAGATATCAGAAGTCGTTTACCGTTGCCTTCTTCCTTGGGTTAAGAGAGTGGCTGGCCCAAGGCTTCATGTCCATGGCAGGACTAGAATTCCTGTCTCCTGGTTTCTAGCCTGATGCCTTAACCTAGTATTTCTTCATTTTGTAATCTTTGAGAGGTGTGGACCTCAACTCCCAGAATTCCCCAGCTAACGTGGCTGGCTGGGGAATTCTTGGAGTTGAAGTACATATATCTTGAAGTTGCTAAATTGACAAACATTGCCACTACATAAAATTAGCTTGGGTAAGGAAAAACATCTGGAGGCACAGAAAAATTGGTGATGGGTTGCAAACCTTATTCGTGGAAGCGTCTGGTGCTAATATGGCTACTAGTATCGCTTGCTTTCCAGTAAATGTCCCTGGACCAACTGAAGGTTTGAACACTCATAAGAAGATCTCTAATTCCACATCTGCCATTACCCACCCCCCAAAATTATCTGCTCTGTAAAACTAGAGAAGTAGTGGGCTATCCTGCTGGAATAAAGACAGCGCCAAGATATTGGGCTTTTTAAAAACAAGTTGACAGCGAAAAAAATAATAATTAAAAGCTGGGTTCACATTTGCAGTGAGCCAGGAAGTTCACTGAACAACCTCCAGTGGTTATTTTCTTTAAGTTACAACAATCTATCCTTCTCCAGGTAGCCATGGTGGAGGTGCAACTGGAAGACTACGACTACCCTTGGGAGCTGCTGGTGGCCTTCAGTGCCTGCACGACGGTGCTGGTGGCCGTCCATCTCTTTGCTCTTATGGTCAGCACTTGCATCTTGCCCAATATCGAAGCCGTCAGTAACATCCACAATCTCAATTCGGTCAACGAGTCTCCCCACGAAAGAATGCATCACTATATTGAGCTGGCCTGGGGCTTCTCCACGGCCTTGGGGATCTTCCTCTTCCTCACTGAAGTGGTGTTGATTTGCTGGGTCAAGTTTATGCCTGTCGGGAACATGGGAACTAGCAGGAAGTGCTGTGCTCCGGAGAGGCTCCATGATGACAACGTCACCACCTCTACAGACAGCTCTGGCTGGAACGCTGCCATGGCCTCCACGGTGATTATGGTTCCAGTTGGCGTCGTGTTCATAATCTTTGCTTTGCATTTCTACCGTTCCTTGGTGGGGCACAAAACTGATCGGCACCAGCAAGAGCTGGAAGAACTTAACCAGATCAAATATCAGTTGGACGGAGAAGCCACATCTCTGCAAGTGGTGTGAGTTGGCAGCCTCACTTGAACTGCAACTGACGTGAACTTTCAGCGAGAAAGGCCCCGCCGTCGGTTGTATCATGATTTTGTCTCGACGGAAAAACTGTTAAGTAACTGCCACTGTTGGAATTTAACCCCAAAGCGGCGATGTTGATGTCACTCCACAGTCTCCCAACATCCCAACAATATTTGTTTGCATTTCCTAGGAGACAATTTTCAAGACCAGGAGAACTTGTTGAAATGGGCTGCTCCTGAAAAGCAGGGAGTGAAATCTAGGGAGCCTTCCCTGGGGAACTTCCCTGTTTGGTAGATTTTTGATCATACAGTAAAATGTTTACAGGAGGCAATTGTTGGGGGGGAGGGAAAGAACGGCTTTAGTCTCTCCAGGAGTGAGACTGTTGCTTTCTCCTATAAGATTTCAACTTTGTCTGCAGAACTGGAGAAGATAATCAAAATGTCTTTGGTATTTCTAACATTTCAAAATGGGTGGGTTTGAAAAGATTAGTGCAGTCCATTCATTTGCAGTCCGTTTTGCTTCTCTTCTCATCTTTGTACATATGGAATGGTAGAGATCACCAACCAAGATTGGTTCGGTTAACTTTTGAACAGGTGTTTGAGCTTCTAGGTGCCAAGAAAGAGGCCTAACATTGTGGCCTGATTAGTCCTGATGTTCTCAAGCTGATGTCCTCTTGAGCTTTCACTGTGCAGTTCCCCTTGCTGCTTGTTGGACAATCTGAAAATATCCCTAATACCAAACCTTTTCATCAATTTGACGGAGAGTCGCTGCATCTCCAGAAGGCCTGGCCTTGGATTCTCAAAGGGGTAGGAAGCACTTGCATCTTTGATTCGGCATTCTAAATGCAATTCTTCCCGTTGGTCCCTTCCCCTGCCAACTCTTCTTGGGATGCCCTGAATCCGATATTCCCAGGCAGAATGTTTGATCTAGCACTGTGATGGCGAACCTGTGGCACGTGTGCCGGAAGTGGCACACAGAGCCATCTTTCTGGGTATGTGAGCTGTCGCCTGTTGCTCTTCCGGTTTCTGGGGCACCAGCCAGATGGTTCTCACATGCACGGGAGCGCCAGAAACTGGAAAAGCAGCCGCTGGGTGCACATGCACACACCAGGAAGATGATCATCTAGTTTCTGGTGTGCACATGCACACAGGCCAGCTGGACTTCACATGCACATGCATGCCAGAAACAGGAAGACCAGGTGGCTGGTGCGCCAGAAACCAGATCACCTTCCCAGTATGTGGGCCGCTGCTCTTCCAGTTTCCGGCATGCATGCGTGCGTACTCCCATTTCAGCACTTGGTGCCGAACACTGATCTAGCACATCCGGAAGGCACTAGGATAGAGAACACTCTGCTGAAGCCAAACTCTTGCATGCAGGCTATGCCATTCCTCAAATGCTTGTTTGCTTACCTCTATGGAAACTTGGCATCAGTTTTGGATCATTGTCAAAGTTGGGGTCAGTACAGAAAGTTGGACTTCTGACCCAGGAATTCCTAGGACATGCATATTATCCCCATATATGTGCTTTGCCTCCAGTCATAAATTGTCTGCCCCTCCCTAGGGATCCTTATTTATAGACACTAAGTCACACAGTATCTTGGGGGACAGGGGAGGTGGAGGTGGGACCGACTGCTTGGCTCCACTGGGAGATGGCTTCATTGCTTGGGATATTTTTCCAGAGGAGTAAGCAGATTATTGGGGTGTGGTAGAAGTTAAATAAATCTAAGTCCAATTTAGGAATTTTGGGGGTTGGGTGGAATTTTATTTGCCTCTTGCGTTTTCTTTTAAGAACAGATTTGGTCTCAGTCCTTGGTAGGAAGAGCCACTGAACGTTAAAACCAATCTTCCCCCTCTCCGTCTTCCTCAACTTCCTGTCGTGCAGAGATGTGGACCAGAATCTTATCTCATGGATGAAGATGCCGAGAACGGCAGTTGTAGACCGGAAATGCCACATTCTAGAAGGCAGTGCCTGAAGTAAGAATGTTAGAGCAAGATATCACAGGCAGCTCTATGAAATATATACCCAAGACATACATATGATTCTTTATCCAAGTGAACGGCCACAATGGAAGCAGGTTTCCTGCTGAACAGGAAGTGGAGCAGCTTAAGCCTTTGGTCTTCAGCTGTTCATCTCTTCAGGAACGCTCAGATGTTCTCCCTTAAGAGTTCTGCTTCCTCAGGATTAGGAGCCACATGGATCATTGATTATTTTTGAGGGGAGCAAAGTAGTTAGAAATAATTTGGGAAGATGGGAAAGAGATTTTTGAATTGATAAAAATAACCCGTCTTTTATCATGGATTCTACAGCTGTTTTATTGGAGAAGAAAAACACATCTTCAAGATGTGCATGTAGGAAGATGGGGAGGGGGAAGGGGGTCAAAGCAGAATTAGATGTACAGGAAGCCCAGTTGACATTCCCAGGAGCTGGAGATCACTGTTTTTCAACTTCTGCAACTTTTAAGATGCATGGAGCTCAACTTTTTATCGGGTTCGCCTGATTCGCCAGTTGCGGCCCTTTCTAGATCGGGACTCCTTACGCACAGTCACTCATGCCCTCATCACTTCCCGTCTGGACTACTGTAATGCTCTCTACATGGGGTTCCCCTTGAAGTGCACACGGAGGCTCCAACTGGTCCAGAATGCAGCTGCGCGGGTGATATTGGGAGTGACATGGCGCTCACATGTGACACCACTCCTACGCGAGCTGCACTGGCTTCCGGTGGTCTTCCGGGTGCGCTTCAAGGTGTTGGTTCTTACCTTCAAACTCCTCCATGGCTTAGGACCTGGATACCTACGAGACCACCTTCTGCAACCGATAACCTTCCACCAACCAGTACGCTCCCACAGGGTAGGCCTTCTCAGGGTGCCATCACTAAAGCAATGCCGACTAGTGGTTCCCAGAGAAAGAGCCTTTTCTGTTGGGGCACCTACCCTTTGGAACAGGTTACCCCCAGGGATACGAATGATCCCAGATCTTCGTACTTTCCGTCGTGCACTTAAGACCTTTCTTTTTCACCAAGCCGATCTGGCATAAATCTTTTCTAATTTTTTAAATCTTTATGCTGAAGATTCTTAACTGTTGAGCCAAACTGGCTTAATTATTTATATTCACATTCTATATGTATGTCATTTTAACTGTTCACCGCCCTGAGTCCTTCGGGAGAAGGGCGGTATAGAAATTGAATATATAAATAAATAAAATAAATAAACTCCCAGAATTCCCCAGCCAGCCTGGGAGGGTGAATTCTTCAATTCTGGTGGTTGAAGTCCATGCATCTAAAAAGTTGCCGAGGTTGAAAAGCAAGAGTGCTAGATCATACAAGCAGTAATGAGAAAATGCATGGAAGTTGGCTGGGGATACTACTAAAAATATTTGAAGCATAGTAGCTGCTAAATGCTCAACACTTTCTTCTATCAAGCAATGTTTTATTTTCTGGTTAAAAAATGAATTTAGTCTTAATGAAGCCAGCTCAATTACTTGTACATCTCAGAGCTTGGCTTTTAAAAGTATTAGGGAAAACAGTTTAGTTTACATCAGCCTTGGCTAGCCTGGCTTCTTCTGAATGCACTGGAACATAGCTTCCCTAACTCTTGAGTTGGAATGATCGTAAGTTTTGTAGTCCAACGCATCTGAGGGGCAAAGTTGACTTACATCTTAATCTTTTTACACTTGTGAATGATAAACAATTAAGAGCTTGGTACACGCTTTACCATGTATTCTCGGACTCATTTCTATTAATGAAGGATGGTGGCTGCCAATAGGGGCATGTTTATATATATATTTAAAATAAAACGTTTTTAAAGAAAAAAAATTGAAGTTGTCACTCATCAGAGTTCTTTAGCCCAACTTTTGCGCTAACATCTTCGACGTGCTAAGATTTTATTACACAGGATTGTGTATAGGAAGAGTCACCCAAGTTGAGACATGCTCAACCTGGATTGGGTATTTTCTTTCATCTGCCACTTTTGTATTATAAACATACTCAAAACATTTTATCACTGACGCTTAGGTTGCATCTTGGGTGTGGAGGTGGGATGCAAACTTATCCCTAATCAGGAAAAAAAAAATCCAGATCAGATTCCTAAGGGACTTTTCCTGCTGCAGGGCTTGTAAAACTTAAAAGGCCAGATTGGTGATGACAGATGCTTACTGGAATAGCATTTTGGGCAGATTGAACTCTGACCTGCTCTGTTTAGTGAAAAGATGATGCAGAACATGGGGTATTCAGAATTTGTGATTTGTGGGTTCTGCTTTGCTGTTCCAAGTTTTTAGGCAGTTATATCAGAGATTTTTCTTGATCTTGCCAAATCTTTCTTTGATTTCAATAGTTCCATATAATTTCCATTTAATGTTTCTCACAATTCAAAGAGAGAGAGAAAGAGAGAGAAAATAGATATATTTCTCCCTTACTTCGTCACATTATATTATCTGCATTTTCAAAATCTTAAGGCAGCTGTTAGGGGAACCCATAGTTATTGAAAGCAGACAATCTGTTTACAATCCAAAAGATTAGAAGGGTTAGAATCTGTGGAATTAAGCTTTGTCCAATTAATTTTGGGCCTAACAAGTCAATTGGGCCTAACAATACAAGTTTACAGTATAGAGCAGGGGTGTCAAACTAGTGGCCCATAGGTCAGATGCATCACGTGCAGGCCACGGCCATCCCAGCTTCGCAAAGGGAAAAAAAGTTGTAATACATCACATGATGGCCTAACACTGCAAGTTTAACACCCATAGTGTAGAGGAAACCATAGCAGTGAATCAAATGGAAAGATATCCAGCCTTTTGCATTTATTTTGAATTTATTAAAAACTGCACATAAAGAGTAAACATCATTCAAATTAGCAGAAAAACATCACATATAGCTTAGTACCATAGGTATGTTATCTTGCATTGTTAGGAATTTGTTAAATCATACAATTTGATCACTACTGCATCAACCTGTAAATGCAGGTTGTACACATAGTTGATCTTGCTGATCTCAAGAGTTAACTGAATCTGAAACCACTAGGAAGCCTAAAAAAGCATGCTGGGAAAAAGCAAAGGGATGGCATATCTTTACTGTTCTCAAGAAAATAATGACAATGTACTGTCCAGGGGTCAATCTTCATGTCAACAAGTCAATTTTTAAAAAACTATATATATCTCTAACTGCTATTCCCTAACATTTTGTAAAAATGAAAAGTCTGCTGTGGCAATCAATTTTGCTCAAGGGCTATTGCAGTGGTGGGTTTCTCCCGGTTTGCTTGAGCCGGTAGCGGTGACAATATGACATCACCAAACTGGTTCTGCCCCTCCCCCCTCATTATTCTTACCTTTTATTTGACCCCACCCTGAATCTATTGCTGCCTCCTGATCGCTAGAGGGAAAAAAATGTTTAAACTCTTGCCCAGGAGCTTCAAAGGGCCGCCCTACAGCTGATCAGTGTTAAAAGAAAACAAATGAGTAGACCAGTGCCTGCAAAAATACATGAATAGATCAGTGCCTGCAAAAATAAATGGGTAGACCAGTGCCTGCAAAAAATAAATGGGTAGATCGGTATAGCTCTGCAAGCAGTTAAAAACCTGGTAGACCAGTACCTCTGCTAAATCCTAAATAATTGCCACATGACCATCAAGCCATGCCCACAAAATAAGCCATGCCCACAGAACTGGTAGTAAAAAAATTTAGAACTCACCCCTGGTTATTGGCATAGCTGTGTGTCAGTTTCACTAAATAAATTAAACCAGGAAATAAATGCCATAGGAAGGCTAAAACTATATTGAGATTGGCTATAATAATAATATTGTGCTTTATCACTTCCTTCTTAGACTTCATTGAATGCATCTGCTTGAACCACTTCCAAATTATCTCATTGTTTTGAACTTAAACGGTGTTTTAACCGCTTTTGTTTAGGTAATAGTTCCTGCCTATTTATGTTATAATCATCTTTGCTGCCTGTCAAGTAGGAACCGGTATTTAGGCTGGGCCTGTTTGCTGCTGCTTCAAATCACTTCTGCTTGTAAGATATGGGTATTTATTTGAGCTTCATTGTGTAAGGACCTTGTAATTTACATTCAAGAGACAGAGAGGTTTTAAACATCCATTCCCACACCTTTGGTCGAAGTGTAGCATGTATGAAGCCTACTCAGTCCAGAATAAGACAATAGACTTTACCCTTGAAACTCCAGAAATACCTAAATTGAACTCTGCTTGAAATCAATCATGGCAAGAATCAAACTAGCATTTAGGAAGAACCAGATCTTCTCTTGGCAGGCTTCTTGTATTGAAGACTTCAAGCCATTATTTCACTCAGCATATTTTAAAGGATTCTTGTAATTATGGAACAGGTTGTCTGTATATAACTGCCCATCCTTTCTAAAGCTGTATTACATGAAATAAAATCATGCAGCTAAAGCAACTATAAAAGGGGCTTTGAAAACTACAGTAATAAGGGACTAGATGAAAGGGGACTATTTCTGAGAAGAGAGAGAAGTCAAAACCAGGAAGAACCATGGTATTTCTGCCTGTCAGTGATCTTTTTAAGGATCAGCCAGAAGTTAAATACTTTAATAATACTGCCATCTACTGGAAAAAAATAATAGTGCTGTATTAGGTACACACCACATTTCAAAGCAAAAGCAGCTTTTAGGAAGCAAGATACCGTAATATATTGAAATCAGATGTCTGCTTTCACCATATGAACACAGACACCGGTTTTTACCACACATACAACATATAATTTTTCTGGCTCAAATGTTAAAAATATTTTTGTTACATTTTTAATTTGATAATGTGAATGTTAATTATGATCCCAATTTATATCCCCTTTCGATAACCACAATAGGAATGAGATGGCAGATACTTCTTTAGGCACCACGCCAAAAGAATTTCAAGGTTAGTAAATAGATACATAGTGAAAATTGGGTTTCTTTATTATTCTAAATTTTAGAATGCAGCTATTTACCACCATTCACAACTAGATATACTTAGATGTCAAGCCATTTAAAGAAAAAAAAATTTTTAAAATGCTTTTTAAATTTAAAAAGCTATTGCATTGAAATAATTACTCCTCAAACCTAGGAAACAGTTTTCTAACTTTACAGTTTAGCTGGATGTCAAAGCAATTATGTTAACCAGGTTTTTCTGAATGGTCAAAGTTCCAGGGCTGTAGAATTTATTCATGTTTGTTTCTCTTTTTTTGAAAGAAATAACCAAGGCTTACCGTATTTTCCAGGTATAAAACGACTTTCTAACATGCAAAAATCTTCTCAAAAGTTGGGGGTCGTCTTATACGCCGGGTGTCGGTCTCCTGTCACCAGGCAGACCAGCCCGAAAGGCTTTGATGAGCCTTAAATGGCTCTAAGGAGCCAAGCTGAATTGCCTGCTGAGTTGCCGCTAATCAGCTGAGTTACACACAAGCCCTGTGTAAAAGGGAAAAACTTCCCTTTTACACAACGCTGGTGCAGCTGGGATCGCCAGAGCTTGGATGGCCAAGCCCCGTGTAAAAGGGAAAAACGTCCCTTTTACACCAGGCTGGCCATCCCAGCTGTTAATTTTTGCCTGCTAATTGGTACGTAGCAAAAATCCCCCTCCCCCCCCCCTCCAGCTTGCTTACCTTAACTGCTAGCCGCAACCGCTTGGCTTGCCTTGCCTGCAATCCATTGCATCAGCAAGCAACTAAATCTCCCTGCCTGCAATCAAGCAGGCAGGGAGTTGTGGACTTCAACTCCCAGAATTACTCAGCCAGCAAAGCAAAGCTGGCTGAGGAATTCTGGGAGTTGAAGTTTACAAGTCTTAAAGTTGCCAAAGTTACAGACCCCTGTTCTATTGGGTAAGGTTTTTTCCCCTTTGGGAGTTTTAAAAAAAATAGTTAATTGGGGGGGGGGGGGGTTAGTTGTTCTTTTTTAAACCTAGCCATTTAAAGGCTAGATCTAAGTTTTAGGCTAGGAAGTTTTAAATTTAGCTTTCATATAAAAATAAAAATAAAAATAAAATAATATTTGTGCAACTTTCTGAGATTTAGGGTGTTTCTGTAGTATTTCACTCTAACTACACAAACGCACAAAATATCACAAAGCTGTATGTGGAATTTTGTGTGTGTAAAGTGTGAAAGTTGACTTCCGGGCGGTGGCTTCGTCGTCGCCGGGCGGCTTTTGAATAGCTGCCGGCTTCGACGCATGTATAGAGCCGCGCTGCAATTGCCAGGCGGCTCGAAAAATCCTCTCTTTGCCCAAAAGAGAGGACAGAGCCGGTGAAGCCCAGGTAGAGCCCCCAGAAGCACCGCCAGGGTCGTTTTCTTGCCCTGGAAGGTGCTCTGTGTGAAGGCTCCCCCCCTACTTCAGCAAAGCTCCGCGCGCCGAGGGACCTCTGTCAAGTGGCAGAGCGAGACAACGTGAGCAACTCCACCCCTTATCTACAGATCCTGTATTGACTTAAGATCTAGGTGAGATCTGAACTTATATTAAGGAATTTTTTAAAAAGTTTCTAAGTCTGCTGAGAGCTAAAGGAAAAAAGTCTGCAGTTTAAATTTTGGAGTGAAAGGAACGGAAAATGGCGTCTGGCTAAAAAGAAGGAAGTGAAAGCAGAAAGTGAAAGTGTTAATTAAAGTGATTAAGTCTGCCTGGTTTTAACTCAATAAGATTTTAAAGTCGAAATACAATTTTGGCTGTTCCCCCTTTCTGCAAAACTGGGGAGAAAGACTGGAATTTTAGGAAAGGGAGGAAGATTTTCTTTTTTCAAGAAATTAAGATTGTGTCCAGGCATGGCTTCAAAGAAAGCTGGTGGGGATTCCCCTTCCCACCAGACAAAGGAATTATCAGCTAAGCCATTAACTCAGCCTCAGAGTCAAACGCAAGGAGGAAGGAATGAGGATTTGAAAGCTTTCATGGCTAATTTAAGAGCAACTCTTGCTAATCAAATTAAGGATTTGAATGTGAAGATAGAAAATAATCAAATTGAAATGAAGCAGTTTGTAAAGGAAAAAAGTGAGAAGTTTAATCAGGATGTAACTACAGTAGTAACTGCTCTTACTGATGCGTTGGTGGTGGTGGAAAAAAAAGTGGATGACCTAAATTTAGAAGTGGAAAAGAACAAGAAGGATGCAGAGGAGAAATTTTTTAAAGTGGATGTGAGGAACCAGAAGTTAGAAGATGAAATTACCATGTTACAATTTCGTACTATGGAGTTCGCCATAAGACTGAGGGGACTGAGGGAGAATAACAGAGAGGACCTGAGGGCTGCCTGTGTGGAGATATTGGCCAAAATTTCAAAGTTGGAACCTGAGTTAATTGCTAAAAGAATTGATAAGGGTCTACAGGGTTAATTCCCGTGTAGCGAGACAGAGGAATTTGCCCAGAGATGTCATGATTTATTTTACTGATAGAATGCTGAGAAACGATATCTTGCAAAGTTCTTTTCATACTACTATTCAAGCTGAGGGCAATCGAATTGGAGTCTTTAAAGAGCTACCACCTAAAATGTTAAGAGATCGGAGAGACTATGGTTTCCTGGTAAATGAATTGAAAAGGCGACAGATTCCATTTAGATGGGATGCACCAGCTGGAATTATTTTGAGATATGAGGATGTAAGATACCGTCTAAACTCATTGGAAAAAGCAGAACATTTCTACCAGAACATTCTTAAAAGATCTCCAACACCACCACATTCATCTACATTGTTATCAATTGAAGGACTCCCTCAAGACAAGGATTACGAGGAAGGGATTTTAGAACTCCAAAGGGAACAAGAACAACAGGCACTTCAAGCAACGGCAAGGGAGGAGATTTTAGGAGCAGAAGGTGGCCTAACAGAGGATTTTTTTGCTGACCTCCCAGAGCCTAGAACAAAACATTCCAGAGCAACAAGAGAGGTGGATCCAGACTTGAACTGTTGATGCAAGAACCAAAAGATCAACGTATAACTCGTGCAGCAGAGAAACAGAGATTAGAGAAGCAAAAACAGCAGAGGTCCGAGATGCCACAAGAAATGAAGGGGACGAATGGGAAAATACAAAAATCTGAAACAGTGGGAGGAGCGAGACCAAAGATTTCTGTTGTTGAACAGGGTCTTAGGCAAATGCTCAGTAAGCTTCGCGAACCTTCAGATGATAGTTAGATTTCTATCGTGGAATGTGAATGGTTTGAACTCCCCACAGAAAAGAAGGAAAATATTTCATTACTTGAAGCAGTATAAAAATGAGATTGTTTGTTTGCGAGAAACTCATATTAGAACCCAGGACCAAAAATACTTGATAAACTCAAAACTTGGAGCACATTTTATGTCTTCTAATTTGGCGAAAAGGAATGGATTAGTGTTGTATATTTCTAAAAGAATACCAGCTAAGCTTGTAGAATCGGATGATGAAGGAAGATATATTGCAGTTGAAATAAATATACAGAATGTTCAGTTGCTTTTGGTAGGAATCTACGCCCCAAACCAGCAGCAAGAAACTTTTTATAAATTATTACATAGTAAAATACTGCAATGGAATTATAAGTCTTTTTTGATTATGGGAGATTGGAATGGAGTGATTGATACAAATCTTGATAAAAAGACATTGGCTAAGAAGGGGAATAAACTACCACAGACTTTTTTTGTATTGAAAGAAGAATTACAATTGAAGGACATATGGAGAATTCATCATCCGAAGGAACTGGACTTTACTTTTTTCTCTGACAGACATAAATCCTTTTCCAGGATTGACTTTATGTTGGTTTCTTCTGACTTACTTACTAACACGACCAAGTCTAAGATTTTTCCAAGAACTTTGACTGATCACAGTTCGGTATGGATGGAAATGGACTTTGGTAAGAGGGAGAGAAGATCTTGGAGATTGAATGAGAATTTATTTAGATATGAGAAGAACATAGATGACCTTAAGAAACACGTGAAGGAGTTTTTTCAACTGAATTTGAATAAGGGTACACCTATTGAAGTTGTTTGGGATGCAAGTAAGGCTTATATGAGAGGTGTACTGATTTATATGAACTCCAAGTATAGGTCAATGAGACAAAAGACAAGATTGGATTTGGAGCTAGAAATAAAGCAGAAAGAACAACTGCATATTAAGAATCCGGCTGATGAGAAATTGCAAGTTACTATAAAACTTTTGAAAGATCAATTTCAGATGCTTATGGCTGATCAGACGGCAACCAATTTACAATTTGCTAGGCATAATACCTTCTGCAATGCTAATAAACCGGGTAGATGGTTAGCATATACTTTAAGAAAGAAACAAAGTTCTCGTATAATAGATACTATTGAATATAAAGGCAAACAGGTTTTTCAACAGACTTCAATAAATCAAGCTTTTCTAGATTACTATTCTAATTTATACCGTACAGATAATATTCAAAAGGATCTTATTGATGAATATCTTGGAAAGATGAGTTATCAAAATTTCATGAGAACACAAAGAAAGACTGAATCAATTAATAACGTCTGAAGAGATTTTATTTGCAATTAAACAATTGAAAACAGCTAAAGCTCCTGGGACGGATGGTTTGACAGCAGTATATTATAAGAATTTACAATCAGAATTGGTAGAGCATCTTAAGGACTTATTTTGCAGTATACAGCAGGGGGGTAAAATACCCCCCTCTTGGAAGACGGCCTTTATCTCACTCATACCAAAGGAAGATGGTTCTTCAAAACCAGAAAATTTTAGACCAATATCTCTCCTGAATACGGATTATAAAATTTTTGCAAAAGTTTTAGCCAACAGATTGATGCCAGTTATTCAAGAGGTGATTCATAGTGATCAAGCAGGCTTTATAGAGGGGAGATATATGAGGACAATGTGCGGCAAGTTATAGATTTATTGGAATATCTTGAGAAGAATAAACAGATCCCTGCGGTGCTGGTATTTTTGGATGCAGAAAAAGCCTTTGATCAAGTCAATTGGGACTTTTTAGTAAAGACTTTGTTTAAAATGGATTTTGGAGATCAGTTTATACAAGCAATTGCGGCAATCTATTAAGAACAGACAGCACAAATGGTTATTAATGGAAGTTTAACCACCAATTTTCATATACAGAAAGGAACTAGACAAGGTTGCCCGCTATCTCCACTGTTGTTTATCTTAACTTTAGAAGTCTTGTTGAATTCTTTACGGGATTCGAACAAATTGAACGGAATAGTTGTAAGGCAAAAAGATTATAGGACAAAAGCATTTGCAAATGATCTGGTTGTAACCCTAACACGACCTTTGGAATCAATCATCCAGATGAAAAACACTATAGAGGAGTATGGTTTGGTCTCAGGTTTTAGACTAAACCAGAAAAAGACTAAGATGATAGTTAAGAATATGTCGGAACCACAAAGGACTGAACTGGAAAGGTTGGCAGGCTTTGAAATAGCTACAAAGGTGAAATATCTAGGAGTTCAGGTTGCAGCCTCTAACATAAAACTTTTTCAAAACAATTATGAGGTTTTGTGGCGTAAGATTCAAAAGGACCTTGAAACGTGGAAGAAACTGCAACTATCTTTACTTGGAAGAATAGCAGCAGTTAAGATGAACGTTCTACCTAGATTCTTGTTTTTGTTTCAAATGATTCCAGTGCTTAGAAGTGATAAAATATTGGCTGAATGGCAGTCAGGTTTAAATAAATTCATTTGGAATGAGAAAAAACCAAGAGTTAAATTCAAAATTATGCAAGATGTTCGTGAAAGAGGTGGCCTTAAAGTTCCAAACCTACGTTTATATTATGAAGCTGCAGTGTTGATACAAGTGGGTGATTGGTTTGGAATAATGAAAAATGACATTCTGAATATAGAAGGCCACGACTTGGATTTTGGTTGGCATGCATACTTGTTTTATGAAGACAAGTTGGATAATGTATTTAAAAGTCATATACTGAGACAGGCGTTGATGAGAGTTTGGAAGAAGCACCAGTTTCAATTGGATTACAAAATACCTTTGTGGTTGGATCTTGGGCAGATTATGCCAAATATAAAGTCACTCGGGGGGATTTTATACAAAGAGATGCTTTTTAATGATGGGGGCAGATGGAATTTGAAATCTTTGAAAACTCTGTTGGAAGACGGGAAGAATTTAACTTGGTTGCAGTATTCTCAACTTCAATCGAGATGGAGAGAAGACCAGAAAATTGGACTAATGCTACATGAAGAAGATTTGGTGATACAGATGAAACGGAAAGGTCCGATGCATATTAAGAGGGTGTACAATTTATTGCTAGAAAGAGATTCAGAGAGTGAATTAGTTAAGGATTGTATGATAAAATGGGCACAAAATTTTGCAGAACCAGTGATGTTAGAAACATGGAAAAAGATTTGGGTCCAGAATGTTAAATTTACACAAGCACAGAATTTGAGGGAAAACTTTTATAAGATGTTTTATAGATGGCATTTAGATCCTAAGAAATTATCATGTATGTATCCAAATGTTCAACCTAAATGTTGAAGGTGTGACTGTTTGGATGCTACATATTTTCATATTTGGTGGACTTGTAGAAAAGTGAAAGCATTTTGGATTAGACTTTGGTGGGTTATGCAGAATGTTTTAAAAAAGAAGCTTCAATTCTCTCCGCAACTGTTTTTGTTAGGTATAGTTAAGGATTGTTCACCGAGTGATATGAGATTGATTTTGTATATGATTACTGCAGCTAGGTTACTGATTGGTCAATACTGGAAAAAAGATAGTGTGCCTACCATAGGTAAATGGATGTCAAAGATGGCTATTTTTGCGGAAATGGCTAAGATCTCTGCATACCTAAAAGATAGGACCCATGAAGTTTTTGTTAGGGAATGGAAGAAGTGGGTTGATTATGTGCAGAATAAATATCAAACTAAGAATCTTCAGGTAGTTTTTTGATTTATAATTATTAGGGGTTTGAAACTATTAGTATGGTATAATATATATGTTGAAGATTATATATATAGAATTATTTTAAAGTCATTATTATGTTAAATATATACATTATATTATTATTTAGATAATTATTAAGTTGATATAAACTTATATATTTTGGTTATACTGCTGTCTTGAACAAAAAGAAGGGAATTTTTTTAAAAAAATACTGGTTGAGTTTTTTCTTACAATGATTTATGTTTGAGTTAGGTTTAATGGGGCATTTATAATTTTTATCTGTCTAAGTTTTTCCTTTTACTAGTAAAGTACTTTGGATTAATTCTATTTTACTTGTTGTTAAAATTTATGATATATTTTTTGGATCTCACCTATATCTAATGTTTAATAATGATTGATATATAAAATTTATGTTTTGCTTGTAACGGAAGTCAGGGGGGGGAGGGATGGGGGGGAAAGGGTGGGGGGGTGGGAAAATGGGGTTAAAATTGTATTGTAAAACTTTTTCAATAAAAAAAAAAATAAAGTATGAAAGTTGTTTTTTGGGCTTTTTGTGGCTGTGTGAGGTCCCTGCTTGTTGCAGGGGCCATTTTGGGTCTAGCATAGCTGCTTTTACATTGTGGGTGAGCCAGTTGATGTTTTTTAATTTTTATTTGGTGTGCGTTGGAAGAGAGGTCGTCTTATACAGCAAGTATAGCCCAAACCCTATATTTTTACAGGAAAAGTCAGGGGTCGTCTTATATGCCCAGTCGTGTTATACGCCGGAAAATACGGTATTTTATTTACCGTATTTTACTTTTATCTATCTATCTATCTGTCTGTCTGTCTGTCTGTCTGTCCGTCCGTCCGTCCGTCCATCCATTCACTCACCCACCTAATGTTTAATAACAATAAGAAGTTCAACATAGAGGTAAAGTGCTGCTTCAATATTTCAAAAGATACCTGAATTTCTTAAAATACAGATAAGCAGATGTCCAGCCTTCAGGAAAATTTATAAAAAAGAATTCCAGTTTTTTCTTTTAGGCAAATATACTACTATTATATTGGGAACATGAAACTCTTACAGAACAATTATAAATAATCCAGAATTTTTTTAACATCGTATTTTTATACTACCTATCTCATCTAAGTGATTTTGGGTCACTTACAGTAAAAAAGTCAGTTCAACTGAGTTCAACTATACCCAATCACCTTCTTTTCTCTTAAACCACTCTCCATTTTTTTCCTTTTATACAAAAACACCCATTTCCTTGTAGGCTGTCCTCTGATTTGCTAATGCTTTAGTGGAATTTCTTCATATGTTCCAGTACAATGAACAAACTACTTCACCATTTTAATTCCCATGTCTTATAAGCCATCCACAGAATTTTGTTTGGTCATTCATTTCTTATTCATAGCCTGTTTCAAGAGCTCAAATACCACAAGCATAAATACTATCTCCTGCTTTATCCCCCCCTAGCAGTAATCTTGTGACATAAATTGGGCTGTGAGTGATCGGCCCAAAATCACCCAGCAAACATCTATGGTGAGGGGTACCTGGATCTTCTAGATCAGTGTTTCTCATCCTCAGAAATTTTAAGATGTGTGACTTCAACTCCCAGAATCCCCCAGCCTGCAATTGGCTGGGAATTTTGGGAGTTGAAGTCCACCTATCTTAAAAGAAGCTGAAGAAGCTTTTGGGATGAGTAGCAAAACTTCTTCAAAGAAAAACCAGAAAGTCCAGTTGCTTCTTGAAAAAGCACATTTGAGACATCCATCTTAAAGTTGTTGAGGTTGAGAAACATTGTTCTAGATTGGCCCTCAGGGTGCTTAATTCTGGCCCATGGCGCTGGCCTGGAAATATCAAAGGACCATCTGCCAGCCAAAATGATCTGCGGAGGGGTAGGCTATGTGCGGGGGGCCCTCCATGGCCCGTTTTGAGTCTCCACAGCCTCCTGCAGCGCACTGCCAGCCGAAAACAGGCTGTGTGGCCTCCGGACGAGGAGTGAAATGTACTTACCTTTCCTACTGGTTCACTGATGTGCATGCATTGTCACCCACGCATGCGCAAAGCCTTCTGTGCATGCGCAGATGGACGTCCCGGTTGTGGGGGAGCAAAGCCTCCCGCCGCTGGCGCTACTGGTTCTCTGAACTACCTGCCGCTGGCGCTACCAGCAAGCCGGCAGCATTTCACCCCTGCTTTTTGCATGGCCCATTTTCACCCAGCAGAGTGCTGCAGGAGGACTGGATTACAATTATGTGGCCTCAAGTAAGTGCCTGATCTGGATAGAAAACAAGCAACATCCTGTGTTAATACTACAGTTTAATGCCAGATTTTACATATTGTAGGTCCATTTAATCTATAATCAACCATCTAAAATTGACAGCCATTTCTATTTACTATCCTGAAAATCTACCTCTGTTGTTAGAACTTGTATTAACATGTTATTTATGCTGTTGTATTTTTATTATTACTGTATTTTTCGGAATATAAGACACACAGGAGTATAAGACTCAGCATATTTTTGGGGAGAAAAATAGGGGAAAAAAATCTGCCTTTCAGGTATTCATCTGGCTAGCGTCCTTAATCTGGTCAGCTTCAGCACATTAGTTTGCTGGTTTTGAGGGTGCACACATGCTTTTTATCCCCTGTTTTAAGAAAACAGCTTCTAAAGCACAGCTGATCTTTGGAGAGAGAAGAAATGAGAAAAGCAGGCGAAGCTCGAAGATCACCTCATTCGCTAGCGCCTCGTTAGGGCTGAAAAAAAGCTTTGAAAAAGCTTTTGTCTTATATGTCTTATACATTCAGAGTATAAGACACACCCACATTTTCAGCCTCTTTTACGGGGGGGCGGGGGGGCGGGAAGTGTCTCTTATACTCTGAAAAATATGGTAGTTAAATAATAAAAATACAATAGTATAAATAGTTTTTCTGCCTAGAAAAGCAATTTATTATTTAAAAAATGGGGTATAAATTTAGAAATAAAATGTTTAGTGATGAAGAATAAGTAATAAGTAATATGCCTGTAATATCTTGCAGAAGAGATAGGAAAATGGTTATAGTAAAGAACTGTGGAAAGAAAGAAGAGGAAAAAATGCCTCTTGAGTCTGTGTCAAATGCCCATCATGGCTACCTGCCCAGCCACAAATGTCCATCATGGCCACTCGCCAGCCACAAATGTCCATCATGGCCACTCGCCCAGCCACGGCCACTATGACCACCACCATCCCCGGCCACCACCACCCAGCCCTCCAAGGTCAAACACAACCCTGATGCGGTCCTCAATGAGTTTGACATCCGTGTTCTGGATCCCACTCTTTGATCAAAATTCCACATTGTCCTCCATACCATACAACATTATTTGCTTAACCTTCCAGATAAGTAACTTTCTGTGGGCGTATTAAGTAATATATTACTTACATATTTAAACCAATGTGTTAACAAGGACTGTAATATAAAAATCTAACCACCATCATGCCACAGCGATTATTATATTAAAAATACTGTTATTATTATAAGTAAGCATTGAATATCAATTTTCAGGAAAGTATAATCTATTGTTAAACTTTTTCATCTAGTACAGATTTTAACAGGCTCCTTGGGCATTAATTAGAAGGAATATCTGGGAACATTTATTCTATTAGTTCCAGAAGACTCATGGAAATAAGTCATGAAATGAAGCAAAGCAAACTTTATATCTGGCTTTACCATGAGCTTTCCCAGTACCGTATCTTCTAGAGCTTGCAAAACTTCAATAATTCAGTTAACAAGTCGAATTATTACTGATATTCTACTTGAAGGTGGTACAAATGAAGCAACAATACTTTTTCTAGCATATTAATCATGGGATGGATTTCTACTTATCCCACATCTTTTAAGGGCACAAAGCCTCCTGAATTTGTTAGTCTTCAAGGTATGTTTTTTTTTGGCTGTGGGGTGGTGGGTGGATGTATCTTTATTTGACAATATGTAGTCCTCGACTTACAATAGCTCCTTTAGCAACCATTCAAAGTTACAACAGCACTAAAAGAAGTGACTTATGACAGTTTTTCACTTATAACTTTTGTAGCATTCCCCATGATCATGTGATCAAAATTCAGACCAGTGGTGAAATCCTACCAGTTCGCACCAGTTCGAACGAATCGGTAGTGATAAAAGCTACCAATTTGGCGAACTGGTAGTAAAAAAAAGCTACCAATTGGTCCAAACCGGTATTTCTGACAATCAGCTGTGCCACGCGTTTTAAAATTGCTAGAAAGCAGGAAATCCTGCTTTCTAGTGAATCTAAATTGTGTGGCACAGCTGTTCTCCCCTCCTCGGTAAGTAGAACCATGGAAAGGTAAGTAGAAGCATGGAAAAAGGTTCTGCTTAACTTTTTCCATGCATGTTAACATGCACCGCATACGCGTGGGCATTTGGCAGTGGCAAATGGGAAGATTTCACGATTGATTCAGACACTTTGCAACTGACTCATACTTTGCTGTATCCCAAGGTCATGTGATTCTGGCAAACAAAATCAATGGGGAAGCCATATTCACTTAACAACCGTGATACCAACAACTGCAATGATTCACTTAACAACTGTGGCAAGAAAAATTGTAAAATGGGGCAAAACTCACTTAAATGTCTCACTGAACCACAGAAACTTCGCCCTCACTTGTGGTGGTAAGTCGAGGAGTATCTATAATAGCACAGCCCTCAGCTATTGGCTTTCAGTTGTGCCTTTGCTGCAGGTGGAATGTCTCACTTAGTAACAGAATTTTGGGGCTCAATTCTGGTCGTAAGTGGAGGGCTACCTTTATTTTCTTTTCTCCCCCCACGCATCCCCCAACTGCCTGTCTCCCATCCCGAAGGGAAGCCCATAGATTTTTATGCAATACCGCTGATAAATAGTTGTGCTCTTCCTTGCTGGATTCCCCAGTGGAAGCTAAGGCCCATGCAACTGTGTTGAAAAACCACTATTCTGTCACATGGCGAATTAAAATATATTTTCAAAAATCTGTCCCTCTGGACTTGGGGCCTGAGCATATCCCACTGTATCCAAACCGCCCTACAGTTTAGCCAAGGCATCCTCTCCGTCTTATTTCTCTTCTGGAACTCAAATCCACGAAGGTTTCACCGTTATAGCTGGGAGTGAACGAGCCAAAAGCGGCTTTCGAGGGACCGAAGTCTCCATTTTGGCTTCATTCTCGCGGCAAAAGAAGCGCCGGCCTTCCTCCTCTGAGGCGAAGTGTCGCCTGTCCCGTTAGGAGCGGCGGCTTCTCTCACACCGATTCGCCCTTTCACCCCCGGCCGAACCGAGCGAAAAATTTCCACCGGGGCCACCTCTCGCCCCACAAGGCATCACGACGTCAGGGCGAACCGCCGGGTCTCTGAAATGACGGCTCTTTTTTCCCTGTCAGGCAGGGAAGAATCTGCGAGGACGGAATCGCCGCCTCGCTTCCCTTCCTCGAAGTCTAGAGGCCATTTCGGAATCACCGATTCGCCTCGAGGGAGCGCTCGGCGGGAACGCCGGAAAAAATACCAAAGCGCCGCCGAGCCGCCCAAAAGCCTCCGATCAAACGTCCCGGCGTGCTCGAAGGGCCAGGTGGCCAGAAACGGATTTCTTTTCCTCCTCGCTTGCCTCGAAAGTACCGATTAGAGGAACAAATGGAGACCCGGCAGGGCCCAGTCTCCCTCGGAGGCGGGGTTTAGTGGGGGCAAAAAAAAAAAAAGAGGAGCGCGAATCTCGCGACGCCTATCGCGAGACGCCCTCTCCTGAGTGCGTTGGCCCCGCCCCTTGGTCCCTGTCGGTGGCGGTGGAAGCGGCGGCTTGTCACCCTTTTTCCCCTCTTTCCCTCTTTTCTTCTTCACCCCTTTTCCCCTCGTCCTTCCCTCACAGGGCGCGAGGCGGAAAGGCAAGGCCAGCGGCGGAGCGCGAGGCCGGACCGGAGGAGGAGCAGCAGCAGCAGCAGGAGGAGGGGGCCGCGCGTGCGCCCCCTTGAGCGGAGGAAAAGGGGGGGAGGAGCGGATAGGAGCAGGTGACGCGCACGGAGGTTGTGTGTGTGTGTGGTGGGGGGGGGGTGCAGGACGACAAGGGTTCGCAGCGCGAGACACCCCTCCCCCCCGCCCCTACCCACACACCGCCACGGCTGTATGTGGAGAGTGGGGGGGGGGGGGACACGCCGCGGAACAGCGGCTCGCGCCTGAGTGACGGGTGTGTTAGGCGGAGGGGGATGGTGGTGGTGGTGGTGGTGGTGGTGGGCGCGCGGGCGGGCGGGCGGGGATGAGGGAGCGCGCATCTGGTGGGCGGGGTCGGGGATACCTGATGATGGAGAGGGGAAAGACCCTGAGGGGGGGGTTGGTTTGAGGAAGAGGAGGCTGAGGGGGAGGGGATTTGGGAATGGGAGGGGTTAAGGGAAGGTGTAATATTGGGTGGGGGGGGTGTGTGAAATAACCGAAATGGGGTCCAGGGAGGAGGAGGTGCAGAGAAGGGCCCTCAGGGAGGAAGGGAGAGGGAGGGTCCCGGCTGAGGAGAGAGAGAGAGAGAGAGAGAGTGGGGATCTCATCCCCTACACACACACACATACACACACACACAAACGCAAAAATAGTTCTCACATGCACAGGAGGTTGTGTTTCTTAGGCTTCCTGAACCGGGGAAGCTCGGGAGAGATTGTTGTGGACAGTTTTGGACACAACAGGATGATGGGACGAGGTGGTTCCGCTGAGGAGGGTGACTGAAAAAGGGGAGAGGTTTTGGCGTGAGGAGGCGTTTGGCCAGAAGAGGAGGGATGGTTTTGAGGGGGTCCTGTCAAGGGACCTTCTTTCTCAAAGTACATCAGGTTGATCCATGCCTCCAATCCGGGCCCTGACCCCAGGCACCTTCCTTCAGCCGAAATTTTAACTCACCCCCTCTTCGTACCGTTTTTGTACTAACCATTAAAGTGAGCTGAGCCTCAGGTGAATTGGGTGGAAAGAATCTAGCAGGTATTTATAAGAGATAGGATGAGGTAAGAGAGGTGTTTCTTGTGTACCTTGGGGAACACAAGCAGTGATACTGAGAGCAATACAGTGGGAGAGCAATATTCTATAGAGAGGAGACACTGGGAGTCAAAGATAAGAGTAGAGAAGGGAATAAACTTGAGTTGTGGAGATATTGGGAGGTTAAGGAGAAGCAGATGATATCTTCCTTGTGGAGATGGGAAAATTAAGAGAATTCCTTTAGAAGGGCACGAAATTGCAAACGACGCTTCTCTTTAAGATAAAGAAGCATCAAGAAATTAAAACTATCTTTAGCAAATCAGAGATTGAAGATGGGCTTTCTTAGCTGTAAAGAAAATAGCGGGTAAATACTTGAGGTAGAAACATTCAGTTGTCTATATAGACAACTGAAATGAAGGCAAATCTTTGTCCGAGGTTTTGTAGGCTTAGAGAATATTATATGTTTATGCTATTTATTATTCCCTTGGCAAAAGAACTGAACTGTGGGAATTTTCCCCACCGGAAATTTTATAACATAGCTTACTTAGCTTATTCTTTAT
Organism: Coluber constrictor foxii; assembly: GCA_038048745.1. NCBI lineage: Eukaryota > Metazoa > Chordata > Lepidosauria > Squamata > Colubridae > Coluber > Coluber constrictor. The sequence continues at coordinate 51,750,077 of CM075961.1, forward strand.
GGGTTTAGTGTGCTCCATTTTGTTTTATTATAAATAATACCTGTAATGTTCAATTTTTAATTATTTGAATAATTTGGTTTCATATATATATATATATATGAAACCAAATATATATATACATTGGTGAACATATAAATTTCTTCATATGGAAGTAGTCATCCTCAAAAGTTAAAATTTGGGTCCTCATATCTAGATTTAATCTATCATCAGAATTTTGCATATAAAATCAGAATACTGTAAGATTACTGTCTGAAAATATTTCAAAATTCAACTTTGAATCCCTCATGAGAATATGTTATGTTGCTTGTTTTTCAAAACACTTTTCTATTTTTTCCTAGTCTCTTAGATATTCTATTTCAAGTTATGGATGAATGCACTCTTTCCTGGTTTTATTGAGAAGGAGAAAAAAAATACTTGTATAGCTATACATTGAAATTTACCAGTAGTTTGACCACAGAAGAGATCATCTACATCAGGTTTAAGTTTATTCCTTTCTTTTATGGTGATATAATTTCTATGTATTCTGAGATATGTATGCCTGTCCTTATGTAATTAATAACTGCATACAGGAGTAGAATGTAAATTGAAAAGGTTTCCAAGATTGCATTGCTACTTAAAATTAATTCAATTTTTTAAAAATAAAATAATCTTTTAGCAGATTATGAATACATTGACACAAAAGTTATGATTTAGGGTCAAATGAAAATGAAATAAACTAAAACTTATAGTCGGATTTTTTTTAAAAAAAATTACTGATAATTATATAATATTGTAGCATATACTACTACAAGGTTTTTCCCAACAGTTTTTGGTCAGGCATCTGCCTACATTACTTCAGTTCCAAGATGGTTTGATTTAGGGATGGATATCTGAATAGAGGAGATATCCCATTTCTAAATACCTCCATGAGGCAATAGTTCAATCTTATTAAAGAATCATTATTTTTCTGACTTTCAAGAACTAACTATTTGGTAACTTATTTTTCTTTGTTTTTTCATATAACAAAAATCCCGTCTTACTTTGATCATACTTCAATTTCTGAGATTGCACATCATTTGCTAACCAAATATTTCTTCAGTCATTAGAAATAGAGGTTTACTTTTCAGAAAAAAGATACGTTAAAAAGTCTGAATGCTCTCATTTAAACACTTTAAAGCAAATTTCTATCTGCTATATTTTGCAGATTTACTCTGCCTCTGAACAAATAAGACTACAGAATCATGAGTCCTAGCAGTTCTGTTCTGTTCTAAGTATATTGAATTACATTAGCCTTACAAGCCTTGATTAGTATAAATATGTCCACTGGTTCCTTGAAAAAGAAAATGACCCCAACTTTTAGTAGGTTGTTTTAGTCAGAACTATTGTCTATCTTGTATTGAGACAATTATGGTAAACTGACCATAGAATGCTAGACAAAGAGTATCAAAGTATTTGAGATTTAGTAGCACTATTCAAGGGAAGGGTGAGCAGGTACATTAACGAGGCCTTATAACTTTGGATATCATGTGAACACAGCAACTGGAGTTCAGCTATTTTCAAAGTCAACTTTGCACATTTGGGTACTTTAGCATAAGCCACTGAGCCTTCTGAACGCTGTAAGTAGCTCTGGGAATGCTAAATAGATCTTGAAATAGATGCAGGAGAAATTTTGTGAGCAGATTGTTTCACAGTGCTTAATATTAAAACTTCTGGTTCCTTTATATTAGAAATATATCCTTAGATAGTGATTCTAAGTATGAAAGTTTCAGAGGTGGATGGCAGTAGAATCTCTCATTGAAATTAATTCTGCTGGAAATGAGCACGTGATTTAATATATACCTTTGATTTCATGTGCATCCTGCAGTGTAAATGAGTCAGAATGGATCAGGAAGGTGGGGGTGACTTCCAGAAAACCCCTAACTTCCAGTGGAGAAACTACAAGCTCATTGTTGATCCTATGCTTAAGGATGGCCCGCACAAGATCTACCGCTATGACGGAGTGCATTTCAGCACTAATGTAAGTGGACAGTATTGGATTTTTTTATTTTTACTAAATTGTAAAGCATGTGAGTCTAATATTTGGTAATATCTTCAGGTCCTCTTTTAATATATTTTCCAGATTCTGTGTATTGCTTATCCTGTTTTCTTCATGCACTGTATTTTGCTGACATTTTAGTTTGCTTTCCATCTCTTACATGAGAGCAGATCCAGTGCAGTGTGACACAAATCTTTGGATGAGTCAGCTCTGTACTGATCCTTGTCCAGCTTTTTCATGACTGCCACAAGCTCCCCATTCCATATTGCTCTTTTTCTGTGTGTGTCATTATACATTTAAATTATATAAATTAACTAACACAAGAACCTGAATACTTTCCATAGATTTCAAAAGGGCCATTGCCAAAAATTCTGATATTTCCTTCTGTCATATTGAGGTTGGCTTTTAGGAACGTCATCTACACTCCACCACTTGCCAATTTTGATAATATTTTGTACTATCTAGCATGCACTAGATTTCTGCTGTGAAATTTGGCTAGTGGACCTTCTTTGTTGTCTCTGATAAAGAGACCTGTGGTTCATTTGAACCTGCTGATGTTCTAGGAATCCAAAAAAAGTGGTGATTTTAGTGAGGGGGAAGGTAGGAGTTGACTGGATTTAGGTAGTATCTAGGTTTTTGCTTAACTCTCATAGTAGCTAGTGATTTTCTTAGCATGCTCAAGCATTTAACTCCACTAAAATCAGTAGGAGTTTAACTTGCTTTCTTCTTCTAACACATGTTGATCATAGGTTTTTCTGTTTAGATTAAGAAGGCAAAAATTCCAAGAATGTTTCTTAGAAAGTTAGTTCCTATGTATTTTAACATTACTAAAAGTGCATTATGATTAAGGCTTATGAAAGAGTGCTGGTATAATACTGACGGCACAAGGTTCTTGTTAGTTTCCAAGCCAGTTTATTCAGTGGGTACTGTGTAACAGCAAATGGAGAAGTTCAGGACAACCATATTTTCCTTTCTAATTCAAGGAAGAGACAGGCCCTGAGTTCCATAAATAAAGTTCTCTATTAATTTTTAAAGCCCCACTCAATTCTTTAATAAGAGCTATCATAAAAGAGAAATGGCTTTCTTTAAAGATATTCTTAGAAATGGAAACTGGCCGTGAAGCACTGTGAAAATCACAGTCCTTGTTTCTTAGCTGCTAATCCTACTTACATATTTTCTCTTTTACACATTAAGCCATCCGTGATATAATTATTTGTTGATGCTTAACATTGTCTTCATCAGCATGCTGTTCTTCTAATTTCCTGAAAAGGAAATATTTTGAAATCCCATTGAAATATAAAACATATTCCACTATAATCTGTATCAAATTAAGGTATGCAAATTTTTCCAGTCAAAATATTTGCATCATGAAACATTTGAATATCTGAATGCCAATTATATCTTAGTACGAGTTTCCCAGTATTAAAACAAACAGTTCAGGTTCTGAAATAAAAACTAGAACAGTCTACTTTAAGGTCAGTATGGTTTAATCTGAAATATATAGTTTATCCTAGTTTAGGTTGGAATGTGTTTTCTGTATTGCTTGATTTGTGGAAAAAGTAGCATTGAGATTATGGCTTATGCCAAATATTGGAAGTTTTTTAACTGAAGCTCAAAACACTTCTAAAAGCAACAGACATCTTACATTCAGAATGGGACATTTCACAATTTGTGGTTAAAACGTTTTGCACACCCCTAGAATTGGAACACTACTTTCCTTTTTCTAAATTTCATTTTTTCTAATATACTGTGCTTGAAGTTTGATAGAACTCATTTTCTGATAATTCAATTTTAGATGGTTGTCTGATTTTGCCTGAATGTATTTTTTTAGTACTATTCTACTTCTGGGTTAGGCAGAAGATAATGTGAATATAGAGTCATTTTTAATTTTTCTTAAATTCATAATGCCAGTTTTAGCTTGGCACTGTACAGCACAAACAAAATCAAAAGAACTCAGAAAAATTCTGCATTCTATAATTCAGTGGGATTTCAAGCTGCTGTCTCCTTGAAATAAGATGTTATTTGAAGTGGAATGAATCTTTTCTACTATTCACTCTTTTTCTTCCTGTACAGAATGTTAATTTCATATTCATTATAGCCTCTGAGGTTTTTCTTTATTAAACATTGCCTGGAAATGTCTCCAAGCAGTAGAACTAATAGTGACAAAATAATTTCAAAGACATTGAGAACCTGGGAAGAAAATTATTCCAGAGTGATTTTTAAACCTTTTGTCAAGTTTTGTGCCTTATATAATAAACAATTATTTATTACAATTGTATATATTATAATTATTATAATATTATATACAATTATTATAATAATTGTATATAATAAATAAATTGTATTTATTATAATAATTAAATTATAATTGTATTTATTATAATTATTTATATAAACAATTATTATTGCCTTAAACAATAATATTAATCTGGATAATGTACAATAGTTATGTTTTAATTGTTTAATGACTTTAAAAGTTTTATTTGTAATTCTGTTTTTATTGTACATCTCCTAGAGTCAAATTTATGAAATGGGCAACTATATTAATTTAATAAAAATCAAGAACTACTTAATGCCATTTTGTCAATAAGGCTTTTGAATCATCATTACTTTCTAATCTTTTCTCAAGGATTCAGGTCACACTCCTGTAAAAGTTCTGCAGGATCCGAGACATAGGAAGTGGTCCAAAACCAGAGATCTTTCTCTTCCTGTCCCAAAGTTTAAGGTAAGCTACGCTTACTTGGTTATAGATCATTTTTCTCCAGTTCTCTTAAAGCTTCCAAATCCAGTAGCACAACATCAAGTATTACACCTGCATTTCTTGGAAAAGCATTCTAGATTTCCTTTTATTTCTAATGATTTCCTCAGGATAAAGAAGGTTGGAAGATAAGAGTAGGTTGATAGGAAAACTGAGCCCTGTCAGTTTTAAAAAGTAAGCTTATACAGTGGGGCAAAAAAGTATTTAGTCAGCCACCAGTTGTGCAAGTTCTCCCACTTAAAAAGATGAGAGAGGCCATAGGTAGACCTCAACTATGAGAGACAAAATGAGAAAACAAATCCAGACAATCACATTGTCTGATTTGGAAAGAATTAATTTGCAAATTACGGTGGAAAATAAGTATTTGGTCAATATCATTGTCATGCTGAAAGACCCAGCCAGGTTTCATCTTCAGTGCTCTTGCTGATGGAACGAGGTTTGCACTCAAAATCTCACGATACATGGCCCCATTCATTCTTTCCTGTACACGGATCAGTCGTCCTGGTCCCAACAGCCCCAAAGCATGATGATCCCACCCCCATGCTTCACAGTAGGTATGGTGTTCTTTGGATACAACTCAGCATTCTCTCTCCTCCAAACACAACGAGTTGTATTTCTACCAAACAGTTCTATTTTGGTTTCATCTGACCATATGACATTCTCCCAATCCTCTTCTGGATCATCCAAATGCTCTCTAGCAAACTTCAGACGGGCCCGGACATGTACTGGCTTAAGCAGGGGGACACGTCTGGCACTGCAGGATCTGAGTCCCTGGTGGCGTAGTGTGTTACTGATGATAGCCTTTGTTACGTTGGTCCCAGCTCTCTGCAGGTCATGCACTAAGTCCCCCCGTGTGGTTCTGGGATTTTTGCTCACCGTTCTTGTGATCATTTTGACCCCATGGGGTGAGATCTTGCATGGAGCCCCAGATTGAGGGAGATTATCAATGGTCTTGTATGTCTTCCATTTTCTAATTATTGCTCCCACAGTTGATTTCTTCACACCAAGCTGCTTGCCTATTGCAGATTCAGTCTTCCCAGTCTGGTGCAGGTCTACAATTTTGTTTCTGGTGTCCTTTGACAGCTCTTTGGTCTTCACCATAGTGGAGTTTGGAGTGTGACTATTTGAGGTTGTGGACAGGTGTCTTTTATACTGATAACAAGTTCAAACAGGTTCCATTAATACAGGTAATGAGTGGAGGACAGAGGAGCTTCTTAAAGAAGAAGTTACAGATCTGTGAGAGCCAGAAATCTTGCTTGTTTGTAGGTGACCAAATACTTACTTTCCACCATAATTTGCAGTAAATTCTTTCCAAATCAGACAATGTGATTGTCTGGATTTGTTTTCTCATTTTGTCTCTCATAGTTGAGGTCTACCCATGATGTCAATTACAGGCTTCTCTCATCTTTTTAAGTGGGAGAACTTGCACAATTGATGGCTGACTAAATACTTTTTTGCCCCACTGTATATTTGCCTCCCTTGGCATTGATGCTGAAAAATAAGATAGTATTCAAGGAGATTGCTACAGAGCTTTTATAAAAACTAAAATTCTCAAAACTGAGCAAGAAAAGCAATAGTGGCTCCCAGGTGGATGGACCATGTTGTTCATTTTGTTAGACTTCCTGTATTTCTTTTGGATGCATTTTGGTGAAATATCAATGGATAAAAAATGTGTGCTTCAACTGTAAAAAATAGAAGAGTCTTTCAAAGAAGTACAGGATATCTTCAGAAGCTGTAAATAAAGGATATCCAAAGTGTGTGGGTGTATATAAAAGTGTCCATTTTAGCTTTGGAAATTACTGCCAGGGAAATGGTAATAAATTGTACTTGAAATAATATGATCAGGGATTTAAATGGAGAAATATCTGCTTCATCTACTTCAAGGTCCAGACACATGGACCCAGCTGATTGAAGTTTAGTCCAGCAGAACTGTGATTTCTGAGTCTATTCCTATCATCATTCTTAAAAAACTTTGCCTTCTGCCGGTTGAATATTTTCTTACTTATTGGTGTGTAAAAGAGCCTTGGTGGTGCAGCAGACTAAAGTGCTGTTAAATAGCACCAGCTGCCTGCAATTACTGCAAATTCAAACCTCACCAGGCTCAAGGTTGACTCAGCCTTCCATCCTTTCGAGGTAGGTAAAATGAGGACTTGGATTATGGGGGCAATAAACTGACTTTGTATAAAAAAGAACACCACTTGGGGTTGGGGGTGGGCGAAAGCCCTACTAAACAAGTATATATAAAAGTATGAAGGCTATTGCTTAACGCATTGTAAGCTGCCCTGAGTGTCCGGAGAAAGGGCAACATATAAATCGAACAAACAAACAAACAAATAAATAAATAACTGGAAGTTGATTTTAGCTTCCTTATCCCATCTTGCCTTCTGTCATTGCTGCAGCTAGATGAGTACTATGTGGGCCAGATTCCTCTGAAGGAGGTGACTTTTGCCCGGCTCAATGATAACATCAAGGAATCCTTTCTCTGTGAGATGTGCAAAAAGTATGGCGACATTGAGGAGATTGAGATTCTGTATAATCCAAAGAATGGTAAGCACCTGGGCCTGGCCAAGGTGCTCTTCACCAGCACAAGGGGGGCGAAGGAGACAGTCAAGAACCTGCACAACACTTCAGTCATGGGCAACATCATCCATGCCCAGCTTGACATCAAAGGTAATGACCTTTAGTCGCTTTCCTAATTTAGTATCCCCTCCCCCGATTTTGAATGGCATCTGCTTCCTATAAACTGGTGGGGTTTTTTTGTTTTGTTTTTACAGGTCAACAACGTATGAAATATTATGAACTGATTGTGAATGGCTCTTTCACACCCCAGACCGTCCCGACAGGAAGCAAAATGCTGAATGAGAAGTTCTCCGCTGATTCGGTAGCTTTAGAAACTTATTTGAATCTAGTAGATTAGTTTAGGTTCCCCTTTTTCTTCACAAGATCTCCCCTGTAACTTTTCTTCTCTGTTTAAGACTTGCTCTGTTTAAGAATTGTTTGATCGCCCAATAAGAGAAAAATTCTTACTAACTTCTGCTTTCTTGATACAACTATGATACTGCTTCCTTCCCTCTGCTGAACTGCATTCATTGCCTATCTGCAACTCTCCTGTGTCCTATAGGTAGTAATTGATGCCTTGTTTTAGGTAGCACAGTCTTCAATTTTGCCATGTGTGCACGTTGGTAAATGAAGTAGCTGAGCTAAAAAAAATGTTAGGTATCATCTAAGACAGATGTTAAGACATTGCCTTACCTTATTAGGCAATGTGGCATGAACCACTTGGCTTTGCATTGCACAAATTTGAGCTCTGGGCAAGAAGTAATATCAAGCGATTGTCAACATTATTCTTTTTACAGTCAGAGTCTCGAAGACACCATTCAGTCAATTCATTGTACCCGAGTAATGCAATGCCTTCAACCCCTGGGAACGGAACCCCTTGTTCTCAAGACACTCCGTACTCCAGTGGCCGACAAGACACACCTTCTTCTTATGGCCAGTATACACCCCAGTCCCAGGGAACTCCATATACCCCTCGGGGAGGAACTCCATATTCACAGGATTCTGCCTACTCTAGCAGGTAAGGGTTCCTCCTCCCCCTCCCTCCCCCCACTTGAGACAAAATTTGGGGAAATGATCTTAAATAGTATATGAGCTTTTCAGAGCCAGTTCATTGGGGGAAGAAAAGATGGGCAGGTGCTCATGGAACTGCTTCTTTTTTTTTTTTTCCTCTCCAAGGCAAGGTACCCCAGGCTACTCAAGCTACCAGCCAGAGTCAACGTCATACAAATCCTCTCGGCATGAGAACAGCTTTTCAGACTCGTACTTCCGCCGGCACTACCCTTCATCCTCATCCTCATCCTCTTCTTCATCTTCCTCCACTCACTACCGCAGCAATGACCATCACTACCCCCCTTACAGCCAGCAATTTGGCGGTGGCGGTGGCGGCAGCAGTAGTGCGGCCACAACCAGTAGTAGCCGATATCAGCGCCTCTCATCCACCTCAGGGCGATCTTCCTCCTCCTCCTCTCATCGCTCTCATCCAAGGGAGGACTCTGGCTTCCATTCCCGACACAGAGAACGTTCTCAACGGGATGATCCTATTCTTCCATCCACCATCACTACCACTACTCCTTCCACCTGTGTTGTCACTGCAGCTTGCTCCTCCTCTGTGACAACAGCATCGGAAAGCATTCACTTCCAGAACAGTCATGGTTTTGCCCAGCAGAGGGTGGAACACTTTCCAGCACCCAGTGTGCTCTACCCATCTTACACAGCCACCCCAGAGCCCTTCTCTGTGCCTGCAGAACCCCACGCTGTGGATCAGGACTACCGGCTGCTCCCCACAGCAGAAACGTTTGCAGCCAACTCCCTTCCTCCCACAGAATTTCTTGCTCAGGAAACTAAAGAGAACATCAGCCCAGCGGTGATCGTAGCCCCAGCAATTGATGACCGATCCCATTCTCCTGCTGTGCAGACCTCACCGGCCCGGTCTGGTTCCCCTGTCCCTGAGACTACCAATGAGAGCGTACCCTTTGCTCAGCACAGCAGCTTGGACTCCCGGATCGAGATGCTCCTGAAGGAGCAGCGGTCCAAGTTTTCTTTTCTCAATTCAGACACCGAAGAGGAAGAGGAAGAGAAAGGGGGGACCAAGGGAACAGAGCCACATGGCCCCTGCACCCCACCACCACCTCTTCCAGTCAGCTTTGAAGATGTGATGCCAGCCATGGATGTGGCAGCTGGAGACGAATCCCCAAAGGCTAATGGGCAAGACAGAGTAAGTTTTCAGGATTTGGAATCTGCTTTTTGTTTTGTTTAATAGAATTGATGTGAGTGGTTCTCTATTGGCAGGCTCTGAACAAGCCATCTTCTGGGGCAGAACAGCACCATTCACACAGAAGAATGTTTCAGGGCTGATGTCTTTGGAAGTTTGCTAAAATACAACTTTTTTTTTTAAGGATCTAGGATAAAATCCCTAAATGGGCCTGAAAAAAATAGTATGTTTAATGCCCAAAGAATATTAGGATAATAAAATGGAGCATCCAGAGAATAATTTTATTTTGCAGTTTTGAACACAAGCCTGCTAGATGCATAGGTGTACTTTCCCCCTGCCTGTATGCACTGAAAACTTCACAGTTTTTAACTGTACATAATGTGAATTATTTTAATAGTATGTTAGCTTAATTTGCATGCTTATCAGATAGTAATTTATCTTTCAGATAATAAATTCTTGGGAACTAAATGGGTTGCTTAACCAGATAATGCTTAGAACTAGAAAACAGACTAGTAACCTTTTTGTAATCAAGCATTTTAAAGTTTGGATGATGTGGCTCTATTTTTCTTGATTTTTAAGCCAAGAATATCAGTAGCTTTATTAGATTGCGCAAGTGAGGAGAATGCAGGAATGGGGAATATTTTGCGAGCTGCAAGTGAGAGTTGATTGAACTGCCTTCAGGTGAATAGCTTATCTGCCCAGTTTATTCACTCTACCACTTTCTTTGCTGTTCTTTTTCCTTCTGATTCTTAATCAGGCATCTCAGCAGTCTTCAGGTGAAGACATGGAAATTTCTGAAGATGAAGCCGAAGTTGAGCCTCCAACTCCTGTGGCAGGGGTGTCCGACCCACATTTTTCTGTTATGCCATCAGTTCTAGGCCACATGCAATTGGGGGTATCCTCCTTTACTTCCCACCATCATCCAGAACCACCACCCTCTTATCCAATCCAGCCTCTCATGTCCGTCTCCCTCCCTCACCTGGCGGGTAAAACCCATTCACTCTCTAATTTTGGCCAAGTTGGTCCCCGGCTCGGTCATCGCCTGTCCGATTTCAGAGGACGAGCAAATGTGGTGGGTGGAGGCCGTGGTGCTCCCCACATCTATGACTTTGTCAACTCCATGGAGCTCATGAACCGGCTTGGCAACCAGTGGGGTGGGATGCCCATGTCCTTCCAGATGCAAACCCAGATGCTGAGCCGCCTTCAGCAGCTGCGTCAAAGCAAAGGCCAGTATGAGGACCCTTTCTCCTATCACCGGGATGCGGCTTCTTTCTGTGGTCGTCCTCTGTACGGTGCTGGGTACTTACTGGAGCAGGGCAGTCACCACTTCCAGCGAGACCAGCTTTTCATGCAGCAGCCATCAGCAGTTGGGACCCCCGAGCAGCAGCAGCAACAGCAGCAGCAGCAACAACAACATTCCTCAGAGCAGCCACCTCTCCCCCCTCCACAGAGGCTGCTTGATTTCCGGACAGCTCCATGGGGATATCAGGAAGAGGTGGCTCCGGTCCCACCAGTTCCTGAAGATCCACACGCCTCTGTAGTGGTCAGTGTCCTTGCAACCCTCATGCAGGAGATGAAGAACATCATGCAGCGAGACCTCAATCGCAAGATGGTTGAGAATGTGGCTTTCAGCACCTTTGACAAGTGGTGGGAGTGCAAAGAGGAAAAGGCCAAGGTGATTTTGGGTTGCCACCCATCTGAGGCAGATTGGAAGGGAATGGGAGATAGGTAGTCCTTGACTTAACAACAGTTAATTTAGTGATGGTTGCAGGGTCTCAGAGTCACGTGATCTGTGTTTTGTCACATTCTGACAAGAACAGTCAGTGGGGAAGCCAGGTTTGCTTAACGATTGTGTTATTAATTTAAGAACTGCAGTGATTCACTTAACAAATATGGTGAGAAAAGTCATAAAATGGAGCAAAATGACTTTACATACTTCTCACATAAGAACATAAATGTTGGGCTCAATTGTGGTCATAAGTTGAGGACTACCTGTATTGTTTATCTGAGTGGTTTAGCAATATTGGGCCTGAGGGGAAGGGAGAGTGACAGAGAGAGAGAGAGAGAAAGAGAGAGAGAGAGAGAGACAATAGTATATATGAATATAGGTGGGCAACCTTTATAAGAAGTGAGTTCTTTCATAAACTTTGAGATTAATAAAATAGTTCTCAGACTTTAGTTCTGTGGGCCAGTTTACTACTTTGGAAGACTCTTCTGTTGTGTACCTTCCTTTATTCCCCACATCCAGAATGCTACTTTCTTCCACTGTGCTTAGAATCATTCTATAATCAACACTGCAATCTTATTGTCTTTAGCCTTTCCAGAACACTGTTAAACAGCTAGCCAAGGAAGAGGAGAAGGACAAAACCAAACTGAAAGATCCCGCCCTTCTGTCCCTAGTGGATTGGGCCAAGAGTGGTGGGACCGGTGGCCTGGAGAGCTTTGGCTTTGGAACTGGCTTTCGAGGAGTCCTCGGGCTCCCCTCCTTCAAGGTAAGGCTTAAAATACAGAAGGATTTTGACAGACTTGAACATTATCTAGCTATATCTAACAAAAAAAATTCAGTGATGAAAAAAGTAAGGTTCTACATTTAGGCAAGAAAAACAAAATGCACAGGTACAGTATATGTGGTACCTCGCTCAATAGTAGTAACTGTGAGAGGGATCTTGGAGTCCTAGTGGATAACCATTTAAATATCAGCCAGCAGTGTGCAGCAGCTGCCAAAAAAGCCAACCCAGTTCTAGGCTGCATAAATAGAGGGATAAAATCAAGATCATGTGAAGTGATCTAACCACTGAGCCGAGATGGCGCAGTGGTTAGAGTGCTGTACTGCAGCTACTTCATCTGACTGCTAGTTCAGCAGATCAGCGGATCAAATCTCACCAGCTCAAGGTTGACTCAGTTTCATCCTGAGGACCCAGATTGTTGGGGGCAATATGCTATTTAGTATACTGTCGGTTGTTGTAAACCGCCCAGAGTCCTCGGAGAGTGGGCGGCATAGAAATATGATTAATAAAATAATTAAATAAAATAAGTATTAGTACCACTTTATAATGCCTTGGTAAGGCCACACTTGGAATACTGCATCCAGTTTTGGTCGCCATAATATAAAAAAGATGTTGAGACTCTAGAAAGAGTAGAAAGAGCGACAAAGATGATTAGGGGATTGGAGGCTAAAACATATGAAGAACGGTTGCTGGCATTAGGTATGTTTAGTTTAATGAAAGGAAGGACTAAGGGTGACATGATGGCAATTTTCCAACATCTCAGGGGTTGCCACAAAAAAAGGGGGGTCAAGCTATTCTCCAAAGCACCTGAGGCAGGACAAGAAGCAATGGGTGGAAACTAATCAAAGAGAGAAGCAACCTAGAACTAAGGAGAAATTTCCTGACAGAACAATTAATCAGTGGAACAACTTGCTTCCAAAAGTTGTGGGTGCTCCAACAGTGAGGTTTTTAAGAAGAGATGGGATAACCATTTGTCTGAAATGGTATAGGGTTTCCGGCCTAAGCGGGGGTTGGACTAGAAGATCTCCAAGGTCCCTTCCAAATCCTATTCTATTCCATTCCATTCTAAAGGCCAGGGAATTTTCTGGCTGAAAGCCTGTTCAGGAAGCTGTACAGAGTGAGATTCATATTTTTTCAGGGGCAAATGATTTAGTTTGACTGCCATCTGAAACATGATCCTCTACTCAGGAAATTCACTGATTCTTTTTGCCACAGGTGAAAAGGAAAGAACCATCTGAAATCTCAGAGTGCAGTGAAGTGAAGCAGCCCCATCCTTCTACTCCTGCTGAAGAGGATGAGGAAGCCTCACCTCCAGGTTGTTGTTTATACTCTTTAACCTTTTATAAGCAAGAGGATGACATTTTTTATTTCCTTACAAAACACCGGTATCTCTTGCTTTAGCCAAAAAAGTGATCTGATTAAAAACCAGTCTGTCCCCTCCTTTGGTTTACAGTCTGAAAAAATGTGATGCAGAACTGGATAAAAAAAAAATGAAACCAAGATAGGTTTGGCCAGCTGTGTTGGAATGGGCTGCCCAGGGAGGTTTAGAGAACCTTGAGAATGCTAATGTTGCTTTTCCTCATTGGGTCATTGGTCTCATTTTCTTGGGAGAGGCTGAGCCTATGTGGCTGCAGCAGGAAAGGGAGATGAAGTTCCTTGGTGTCTCTTGCTTCATTCTCCCTCTCTATTCCACTTTGCAGATAAAAAATCCTTACAGATACCCAAGACCTCCAAGAGGGACGATGAAAGGATCAAAGGTCCAGGAAAGCGTCGAAAACTTTTTTGTTTGGACAGTGAAGGAGAGGAGGCATCTGAGGACTCTTCCTCAGAAAAGGTGAGAGGACACTAACATTGTTTGACCTGCTCCTGCCAGCATTATGTTCATGTACTCTTGATATTTTTTGGTTTTCCATGTATAGTTGGTTCCCACCACAAATTAGCTTGGAAACAGTTTGAATGTGTATGTGTTACAGAAGGCTTAGGTTTTGTAACACATTCACATTGTTCACTCTTGTGTGTTTGGTCAGATGGTGTGCTGATTCCCAGGATAACTTTAAATCCTTTTTTTTCTTGTCATGCTTCTCCAAAAAAGCCTCCCAAAGGAAATCGTTCCCCTGCAGAATTCAGAATAATTTTGCAAGCCTTAAATGTTGTTGAGATAAATCTACTGCTATGTGATTTGGGAATTCTAGCCAGACTTTGCTATGGATGCATTTTGAGGGATGAGTGGATAATGGGCTTGTCATTGAAGAACTTTTTATCCCCATCTTCCTAGGAGGAAGAGGAAGGGCGACATGAAGATGAACAACGTGCCAGAGGACACAGCAGAAAGAGGGAACAATCTGAAGGTATTTTTTTTAAAAAAATTAATTTATATGCTGCCCTTCTCTGGAGACTCAGGGCGGCTTACAATGCGTTAAGCAATAGCCTTCATACTTTTATATATACCTGCTTAATAGGGCTTTCAGCCCCCCCTAGGCGGTGTTCTTTTTTATACAAAGTCAGCTTATTGCCCCCACAATCTGGGTCCTTATTTTACCTACCTTGAAAGGATGGAAGGTTGAGTCAATCTTGAGCCTGGTGAGATTCGAACTTGCAGTAATTGCAGGCAGCTGGTTTTTTTCAGTTAATAATTAATTGATGAGACTTCATTAGCTGGCGTACATGGTGACATTCCATTATCTACATCATCATGCTAATCACAATAACAGTTTTTTGATACCTGTGGAGGCTAAAGCTGGGCTTAAATGAAATTGTTTATCTTGTTTTGTTGTTGGGGTTGTTTTTGTTTGTTTTTTTGGTTTATTGTATGCTGTCTGGAGAACTGCAGTGGGTGGCCAGGTAAATTCTTTAAACAATTCATTTCAAATTCTTAGAAATGTGTTTAATAAAGCTTTTAATGAATTCTCTTCTTCCAAATCTGCACTCACCACCTCCACCACTCCAAGATTATTTCCCCTCCATTCTTAGCATTTTCAGAGCATTTCTCTGGCCACAAGTCAGCAGAACATCAGCATTTGGCAGTGTTACTAATACAAATATATGCATGCGCTACTCACTGCTTAAACTGATTAACCCCAAACTAAACTCAGTGTAAAGTATTCAGTTTGGCGTTATTTGTTTTCCTATAAGTGTATAAAAGAAAATACTTTGCAGGTATTTTCTGTTCAGAAGGAAGGACAAAGAATTATCCAAGTGTCTAAAGTCCGGCTTCCTGTTTCTTCAGTTTTCTCACATTGAAAAGTATTGTTTTCATTTGAAAGAACAATAGTAATAATAATGGAATCCTGAGAAAGCTAAATTCTGAACCCGTTATCAACATGTGGGAAATCCTGGGATTATTTTATTTGTTCTTTATCCTTGGCACAGATCGTGATAGTGATGGTTCGTCCAAGTATTCACCTTATGAAGAGTCTGACGAGGACAGTGACAGCACCTCTGATTCTGAAAGCAGCTCTTCTTCCTCCTCTTCCTTGTCATCTTCGTCATCATCTGATGAGGATGAGGTTGAGAGCATGGAGGAAGTAGATGATTCTGCCACAGATATCCATCCATTGGAGTCATTGGGACGCACGGAAGAGAGAATATGGCCAGCAACAGACATTGAGATGGGCAAGAAGAAGTCAGAAGCAGCTCTGCTTCAAGGTGAGATGCTAAGCTCTGGGTTTCCCTCGGAAAAGCCTATTGGTCCTTCCAGAATGAAGGTTGAGAAATGGGGAGGACAGCAACTGCATCTTATCACTATTCCTGTGCTTTGAAGCTAGGAGAAGTCTGCCCTGTTTGCAGCCACTAATTCAAAAACAACCTCCAGGCTTTGTACACATGTATGTTGTCCCTAGGTGACTTAATTCTGTATTGCGGTTTTTGGTGCCACTTTTCTGCTGATGATATTCAGTTCTATCTTTCTGCACCAGACATTTCCAAATGTTTTTCTGATACTGCTTTCAGAACTGATATGCCCAAGATTAACCCATTTTAACTCTGGCCTCTTTGTATGAGCTTTCAGTGCCAATTGACAATGACATAATCTACCTTATTGATCAGAGATAAACCTTAATGTTCTTCTCTTTGACATCTGTCTTTCCATCTTCAGTTTGTCACCAAATCATATGGCATCTTTGTTTTTTTTACACTCCTACAGAAATTCTCCTGTATCTCTTTCACCTCACCATCACTGTTGCACCTGGAGCCCTCACAGCCTAAGGTCCTTTCGACAGACTAATAGAAGCTGGCCATGCTGAATGATAGATTACAAATCAGCCTAATTAATAATAAATTATCATGAATAGGAATAGGGAGAAGGGTTCATTTTGCTTGGACATGATGATGTTGAGGGAAATGCAAAACATTCCAAATGAAATGTGGAATGTTTCATACGGGTAGTCCTCGACTTATAGTTCATTTAGTGACCTAAGTTAAAATGGCACTCAAAAGTGGTTTAAGACCATTTTTCACATTATGACCGTTGTAGCATCCTCATGGTCACGTGATCAAAATTTGGATGTCTGACAACTGATTCATATTTATGATGGTTGCAGTGTCCTGGGGTTCTTGATCATATTTGCGGCCTTCTTACAAGCAAACTCAATGTGGAAGCCAGATTCACATAACAACCATGTTACTAATTTAAGAGATTCACAGATTGCAGCGATTCACTTAACAACTGTGGCAAGAAAGGTCATAAAATGGGTCAAAACTCATTTAACAAATGTCTTGCTTAGCAACCTAAATTTTGGGTTCAGTTGTGGTCATAAGTCAAAGACTATCTGCATTTGAAACACCAAATGGTCACACTCAGAATGGCTAATTTTTTTGTGCAAACTAGCTGCTTTGACCGTGAAATAAGTTATTTTAACTGTGAGGGTGGAGGTTCATTCTCTGAGCTTGTGGGTTGGTTTCCAAACGTTTTGATACCAGGCTAGCTAACATCTTCAGCGGAATTTAGGGGACGTTGGTGTCCCAGTTTCCCTGTTTTAACCATGTTAGAAGTGTTTGATCTCAAAACAGGTCTGAATTGCTGGAATGTTATACACACCCATCATGGTATTGATATGATTTTGCATTAAAGCCTTCCCCAGGAGAAACTATGATTGCTTTGATTGCCAAAACAGGGATTACTGTAGGTTATTACAATCTAAAAAGCATATTTAAGGGGGGAAATCTTGGTCATTTGGATTATCTTGGGTAATTTGGAACTGGTCATTGTGCCTCAAATTTCTTTAGAGGATCCATTTGGTTGTTTCCTTGACTGCCTGTGGTATTCTGCAACATTAATGGAACGTGAAGAAAGGGGGGAAGAGACGCTGCCTAGGAAACAATCAGACAAGACAGGGAGGAGACCCCAGTGGCTTAACAGTCAGAGAAGAAACTTAGAAAAGACTCACTCTCATAAATTGAATAGAATAGAATACCAAAGTTGGAAAGGACCTTGGAGGTCTTCTAGTCCAACCCCCTGCTTAAACAGGAAACCTTACACCACTTCAGACAAATGGTTATCCAATGTCTTCTTAAAACCTTCCAGTGTTGGAGCATTCACAACTTCTGGAGGCAAGTGGTTCCACTGATTAATTGTTCTGACTGTCAGGAAATTTCTCCTTAGTTCTAAATTGCTTCTCTCCTTGATTAGTTTCCACCCATTGCTTCTTGTTCTATCCTCAGATGCTTTGGAGCTTGACTCTTCTTTGTGGCAGCCCCTGAAATATTGGAAAACTGCCATCATGTCACCCCTAGTCCTTCTTTTCACTAAAATAGACATACCCAGTTCCAGAAACCATTCTTTATATGTTTTAGCCTACAATTCCCTAATTAAGCAAGCAAGTAAAAGTGGCATCGGGAAGTTTTCTACGTTCAGACTTTTTTTTATTAATTAGATTTATATGCCGCTCTTCTCTGGAGACTCAGGGCGGCTTACAATGCGTTAAGCAATAGCCTTTTGTATATTTTATACAAAGTCAGCTTATTGCTCCCACAAACTGGGTCCTCAATTTACCTACCTTAGAAAGGATGGAAGGCTGAGTCAACCTTGAGCCTGGTGAGATTCGAACTTGCAATAATTGCAGACAGCTGAATGTTAATAACAGGCTTTTAGCCTGTTGAGCTATCCAGGCTCTTGCAAAATTCTCTTGATGTAGCCTTTCTATAAGATAGGTTCAGTTCATCTAGTTGTGTTGTCTGTCTGGTTTACCCGGGAGGGCTGATTGACACCAATTCAAAAGCCTCAAGGCTGTTACTGTCCTGCTTCTTTAATGCTCAGCTACAAATGTTAGCAATCTAATATTAAAATCTCCATTTAAATAAATAGATAGACCAATTAAGAATCCATAGATAGACTTTTTCTTTTTGTCTCTTCATTGCTGAAAATAAAAACTTATTTTTTTACATCTTTATACCTAGCCCCGAAAGGACTCGTTAAATCACTAACATAAAATTTACCTCCCTCCTATAGGCCATGTTGTTGAGGAGAAGCCTACTTTACCTCAGAACGATACTTTGCTAGTCCCAACAACAGAGGAGAAAGGTGTCCGGACAGCTCCAGAAGAGCGAACACGACAAGAAGAACGACCTTCCTCCCCCATCCCACTTCTGCCACCACCCAAGAAGCGCCGGAAAACAGTGTCCTTCTCAGCTCCTGGTGAGGATGAAGGGACCTTGGAGAAGCCCCTGGAACCAGAACCTTTGGGTCTCCTAGCCCCACCACCCCCACCTCCTCCTCCTGTCCCTGCAGAGGAAGCACAATCTCCATTAGTTCCTGTGGAACCCATGCTACCACCCCAAGTGTCCTTAACCTCAGATGCCCCGGTTCCAGTCATCTGCCCCTTGCTTCCCACAGCCACCCCAGTAAAGCTAGTGGCTCCTCCAAGCCGCAGGCGGGAGCCGCCAAAAGCCAGTCAAAGGACAATCAGCAACCTGCCAGCAGATCACGCTTCTCTTGTAAAATGTTGGTCAGAGGATATGCCAACTGGTCGGTCCCGAAACCGCTCTCGCTCCCGAAGTTCAGAACATTTGAGGGTACCACAACCCCCAGAGGAAGATAGACTGCTCATGCGTGAGCAGATGGGGGCTTCCTCACTACTGGAGCTGGCGAATCAGCCTGACCTGACCATATTGGCAGATGTGGCTCTCAAGATGCCCACTGTTGCAGGTAGAGAGGATTTGGAGGAGACCTCAGATGAATCTCAGGAGCCGAAGCGTCTGCTTCTGCCACCCATGTTATCCCTTGAAGTCAACAGCATCTTCATGGAGCATAACTATGCCATGGCAGTGCGTGCAGCACCAGTCTCCCGGAAACACGATGAAGCAACGTTGCTTGGTTCTGCTGACCTGTTGCAGATGGACGTATATAATGAGCACATTAGTGAGGTTCTGGAGGCTCCTGAGGAGATCGTGGCAGATGCCAATGAAGTCAGAACTGAATCTGAAGTGGGCGATCTTGTAGCACTGGCACCTCCACCTCCTCAACCTCTCGAAAAGCCTAAGATACCTGTTGTCCCAGACCAGCAGCAGCCACTGAAGAGACCTCCACATGGCCTAAAGGAGGAGGCCATAAAGGATCCAGGAGCATTATCTTTTGGCCTAGAGAGTCTGTTCGCTTCTGAGAGTGAGGAGGAGGAAGAGGAGGAGGAAGAGGAAGAGGATGATGAGAGCCTTGACAGCAGTGACGAAGGGGAGATTCGGAGGAGATCTCTGCGCTCTCATTCACATAAGCACACCCCTGCCCAGCCCCCACTTCCTCCCCCAGTCTATGAGACACGCAGTGAATTTGAACAGATGACAATCTTGTATGACATCTGGAATTCAGGGCTAGATTTGGAAGACATGAAATACTTGAGGCTGATGTACGAGCGCTTGCTGCATGAGGACAATAGCACAGACTGGCTGAATGACACTCATTGGGTCCAGCATACCAATATCCTTCCTGAAATATGTGTTAGATTTGTGGGTAGGCTGTGGCTGTCCTGAACTTGTTTTGAAAGGGATAGCAAACCTGCGGATTTCCAGGTGCCTCTGTGCTACAGTTTTCAGTGTTCTTCAGCACAGGCCAGGCTAGGAATTGTAGTTCAGCATATGGACAGCTCCTCTATCCCACTTTAGCACTCTTTTATCACACCATCAGCAGAGATTTCTGGGTATTATATTTTGTTCAGTTCTCCTGGGAATCCTCTGTTGCATATTCTAGTCATCTTCCTTTCCTTCAAAGATCTGCAGTTCTCTAGGTAGAAGGCTTGGCTGTTAGCCAAGATGGAATCTGTAGTGTCAATACATTTAGGGCAGGGGTGTCAAACTTGATTTCATTGATGGCTGCATCATGGTTGTGTTTGACCGGGGGGCGGGGGGAGCAGAGTGGCATGTCCAGCTTGATGTCACTTGTGTTGGGGGCATCTGTGGTGGCCAAGTGGTAAGGCAGAACCTCTCCCAGACCCTCATTCATTATAATCCTTCCTTCCTTCCTTCCTTCCTTCCTTCCTTCCTTCCTTCCTTCCTTCCTTCCTTTCTCTTCATTCTCCTTTCTTCTTCCTTCCCTCTTTCCTTATTTTTCCTTCCTTGCTCTCTCCCCAATTTTCCTTCTTTTTCTTTCCTCTTCCTCTTTCTCCTTTCCTGACCCTTCTTGCATGCTCAAATGCAAAAGGGGAATCCTTTTTCCTTTTGTTTTGTTTTGTTTTGAGTTTGCTTGCTAGCCCTCTGCCAGCAAAAATTGAGCTTGTCTCCCTCCCTGAGTTCTGTTTTCACTGGCAGAGGCACTCTACGCTGGTCCTTTGCTGTTTCCAGGATGGCCCCACAGGCCAGATCTGACCTCAGGCCTTGAGTTTGACACCCCTGATCTAAGGCTTTCTATCCTTCCTGCTGTATTACCTATTTTATTTAAAGGAAGTAGGAAAAGAGTTAATTTCAGATTCTGTTAGACTTCATGAGCAAACTTAATGAAATTCTATCAAATGTGGAGTATACAGCATAAAGAATTTTATTTTCCAGAACAACAGAATTTTTGGTGTACAAGATCATATTTAAGTGCAATGATAACTATCTCTCCTCCAGAGCTGCTATGCAGTCTCCTCTCAAAGGTGCTTTTTCAAAAGACAACTGGACTGTTTTTTCTTTGAGGAGGAAGAAGATGTTTTGTTTCTTATCCAAAAAGCTTCCTCCATTTTGGTAGGATGCTGGGGGCGATGGAAGGAGTCCCTCTTTCCATTGCCCCCACCATCCTGCCAGAACAGATGAAGCTTCTGGGATGAGAAATGAAACTTCTTCTTCTTCAAAGGAAAAAAAAAACAGTCCAGTTGCTTTTTGAAAAAGCATCCTTGAGATAACTATGACCTGCATGACAGAATCTCCACAGATAATCAGTCTCCTATTTATTTATTTTTTACCAAATTGCAGTTGGTGATTGGATTGTGCTTGATGGCAAATATTGAAACTGGGTTTACTTCTTATTACTATGCTAGATTCAGAAGTTTTGGGCCACCTGGTTAAAACAAATTGCAGAAGATACACGTCCTTATTTAGCAGCTGGCTGAATTAGTGACTGATTTCCATTATGACTGTGATGATAAAGTAACTTTATGACTAATCCTTGCATTTAAGACCTTCCTGGGTTTGTAAAACAAAGGATCAGCTGAAGTAATACCACAAGCACAGTCACAGTTTCACTTTAACTGCTTCACTTAACCAAGTGGCCAGTTCCAATTGTGGTTGTTAAATGGGGTCTTGCTTGTATTTTAAAAAAAAAATCAAAAAAATCAAAGATTGCAAGATTTCAGTTTTGTATATTCAGCTTTAATGCTGCCTTAAAAACAGTAGGATGCACAATGAGGAGGGCTCTCTTCTTTTTGTGATTATTTACATATAAAGATATAAATTCTGCAGGGGGGGAAATGGCTGTTTTCTCCTCCCTTCCTGTTGGTCCAAGGCTTTTAAAGAAGGAGAGTTGTGTGAGCAGGAAGTATTTGGGGCAATACCTCCTGCTCATATTTGTCTTTCAATAGATGAGAATATATGTAGCTCAGAGATGAACTGTGGAGATTTTTGGTGCTCTCTGTGGTTGATTGTTTGTTTGTAGACATTTCACTACGTAACTAAGTAACATCATCAGCTCTATATGATACTTCTCCTTGATTTCCCTGCCTCCACTCACAAACATCGCAAATCCCAAACGGAAGAGGAAATCATCTGACCTTCGGGAACATCAAACAGGTTGTGCCCGTAGTGAGGGCTTCTACCACATCAGTAAGAAGGAGAAGGACAAATACCTTGACATGTGCCCAGTCACAGTGCAGCAGTTGGACACCACCGATACCCAGGTTTGGCCCCTGTTCTTGTGATGTGCTCGTCTGTTTAGCATGTTCTGTGCAGCACGGATTCCAAAATAACTGATGGAATCATCAAAACACAATGAGCATAGGTAGACTTTCACACATTATAAAGACACGGACTGGCTATAAACCACAGTGAAAAATTCTGTACCACGATAATTCTTAAACCTTGTGCGAGAGAAGCACTCACAATCATTTTCAGCTTCGTGGTCTAACCGTGTTTTTCTTAAATCTGTGAAATTTTCTACTGGTACATTTTTGTAATCATTGACAAGTGAGGTGTTAAGATTAAGATGCTGAAGATCCATCACCAGAAACCTGGGAATGTTTCTCAGCCATTCTTCAGTATTCTTAGGTTTCAAAAGACATTGCTTGAAATTGTTAGCCATTTTCCTTTATTAATAAAGATTGGAACTGTTTTTAAAACTGAAAATCCAATAGCGGAAAGCAGAAGAACGGGAAAGCAATGCAGAAGTGCAGTTTATGTGAAGTGGAAATGTTAAGTGTACTCTCATTTTATGTCATATCATTGCTCCAACTAATTAACTTAGTAACTATAGAAAGAACAACCTTCGTTAATGTTATTTCACGTTATGGTTCATGCATATGTTAGCCATACCATGATTTAGAAGTAGTTATGGTTCATTTATGTTATTTAGGTTTATTTATAGATTTTAAGTATTTAGATGTATTTATTTATTGGCTTACAAGTTATCATTTTATAAGCTTATAGGTTATCAATGCCTATGAGTTAAGCCTTACTGTGTTATGGAAAAGAATACTCAAAATTGCAAAATTTAAAAGTATTACATGTAGCTCCTAAGGCACTATCAGCATAGGAGACTATATGAAAAGCTTTAACTGTTTGTAGTATAATATGCAAATTGATAGTTTGTGTGTTTATTTTTGAACTTGTGTGATAAATAGAATATGTGAGAAAATCTAGTATCATTTTTGCTGCCGTAGAGCAGTATTTCTCAACCTTGGCAACTTTAAGCGACGTGGACTTCAGCTCCCAGAATTCCCCAGTTAGATGCCCTGGGGAATTCTGGGAGTTAAAGTTCACACCATTTAAAGTTGCCAAGATAAAGAAACACTTATCAGAGAGAAACACTGTCCACCTTAAGGCATTGTCATCTTGCCAAGGATGGATACATCCATAATTCAAAAAATGATTTTTTTTCCCTGACTGCTTCCTTTACATTCATTATTTCTAACAAGCTTGTCGGGTCTTCCCAGGGCACCAACCGCATCTTGTCAGAACGGCGATCTGAACAAAGGCGTCTGCTGAGTGCCATCGGCACCTCTGCCATCCTCGATAGTGACCTTCTGAAACTTAACCAGCTGAAGGTACGAAAGCGATTTTATTAAGCAAACTGAAAAAAAAATGGAAGAAAAGACGTCAACTAGGGTTGGGAGCATTGTGGATGGAAAAAATTGGGATAGTAAACTTTAGTTTAATGATACTGCCTGATGACGTTTTCCATTAAGCTATATTAAAACATCTTTTTATTTAAGCAGATGAACAATGATAATACTGTAAATTAAATAATTCTCTTTCCCCTTTTCATTTATTTTAGGTATTTTATTTTATAATTAGCCAAAATTGAAGACACATTTTCTTTTTGGTGCAACTTCCCTTTAGAATTTTGAGGACTGATCATTCTATATTTTAAAAAAATGATAAAATCATTATACAATCCTATGGAGATTCTCAGTTGTCCAGGTTATGATTGCCCCAAAGGTACTTTCTTTCAAGAGGCAACTGGACTTTCTAGTTTTTCTTTGAAGACATTTCGCTTCTCATCCAAGAAGCTTCTTCAGCTCTGAAAATGGAGCTGAAGAAACTTCTTCGATGAGAAGTGAAACATCTTCAAAAAACACCCCAGAAAGTCCAGTTACCTCTTGAAAAAAAGCACCTTTGGGAGATTATAAAATCCAGTTTACATGCTGGGATTTTTTGTGTACACAAGGCAATTTCTCTCAGGCAGCAGAATAAAGAACTTACACTCCATTCCTCGGGTTTCCGTCTTCCTTATATTTCCCTGCAGTTCCGGAAAAAGAAACTCCGGTTTGGACGGAGTCGAATTCACGAGTGGGGCCTGTTTGCAATGGAGCCAATCGCTGCCGATGAAATGGTCATTGAATATGTGGGGCAGAACATCCGCCAGGTAAGCAAGCAAAAGCAGGCCGAGCTCTGTAAAGTAATACTACTTCTGTTTTTAATACCTTCATCAGCCCTGCCAGATGTTGGAGGCAACAACATGATGGAGATTTTTAATAAGGAGTAATTTACCTTAAGATCGAAACTATTACTGTAATTTAATGTGTGTTGTTTTTTAATACACTGATTTTATTTAATTTTGAAGAAAAGACAGTTAAAATGCTTGGAACATTAACATCTGAACATCTGCAATATTGATAGAATATCCGTATTCTTTTTATTTTGTTCTCTCTTATCTGCATTACTCTAAAGCCCCTATGTAAGAGAATATTAAGAATCTATTATATAAATATCACTGAATTAAAATAACACAGGGTACTAAAACCTAGAAGATGGAACACTAGATGATTAATATGGTTAGATTTACTAATGTATGCTAGTCCTATATCAACATTCTATCATCATACTTATAATTTTTACAAATGTCACTCATACTGTTTTCTAGTTTTAATAGCATTACTGTACTTTTTGTTATTCTTCATCATATTTTCTGATTAGCAGGTGATAGCCATTTCTAAAAGTTTTGCAAACAGAGGCTTTTTCTTTTTCAGCCCAGTTGAATAGTAGATAACTGGCAGTGATATGCAGAGCAGAGTTTTTCATGATTTAATCCGCATATTTTTCAAGTTCCTACTTTTGTTAATGTTTCTTTTCTGTTTCTTGCTTGAATTTTAGATGTGCTTAGCTTATTTAAAAGTTTAGGGCATCTTAATTCAGTTTTTACTCTGAAAAATCAATTTGTCAGCATTCAGCAATGAGTTTATGGGCTGATTCAGGTTCCCCAACCATGGATTAGTCCAGCTCATGCTTCCAGCTTCAATCCATAGCTTTTATTTTCTTCAAGCTTCAAGTGAAATGCTAAGCCCTATAAAGTTAAGGAAGTCCCCAGTCTTTTTCTATATATGAGCTCATTAAAAAAATAAAATATAAAGTTTGAATGGTTTCCAAGGCAGCTAATGCCATAGTTACAGATTCTTTTTTCCTCTGATGCTTCTGATTATGATATAATATCAACTGAACGATTTGGCTCCTATTTGGAAGCTGACCTCGTCGCTTGCCTGTCTTCTACTTTGTAATTAAATTACCTATAATTGTTTTTTTTATAAATGGTGAAAATGTGCAGCAGCTGAAATAGATGAAACAGGAGAATATAGTGAAATTGAGGGGAACTTGACCTGAGGTTATTCACGTAAGGCTTTTAGTGTTGGTCTGTGGGAGAGGCACATGCAGCTCATTGGCACTAGAGGGCACTGTGAAAGCTGCATGAAATAGCCATGCTTTGTCAATGCTGAGCGCTTGTTTGGAGGGTGGATTGAATTAATGCCAGCTGATTTTGCATCCACCTGAATAAAATCATGGAGAGCACTAGTTGGAAGACTGTGCGGTTGCAGTTTGCACAGTCTCAGGACTGCCTCCCTCTTCCCTTTCACCAAGGAAGGAGGTTTCACTTCTATTCTGAGTCTTTGCTATGCTCATTCCTTTTCAAAGATGGTGGCTGATATGCGTGAGAAGCGGTACGCCCAGGAAGGTATCGGGAGCAGCTATCTTTTCCGTGTGGACCATGACACAATCATCGATGCTACCAAGTGTGGCAATCTTGCTCGCTTCATCAATCATTGCTGCACGGTGAGTTATATGGGGATGGTCCCTGGTTGTGATTCTTGCTGCTGTCTGTTCTGTCCTACGTTTAGCCTTTTACAGAAGACCATCTTGGATGGACACGTGGCTGCATGAGAGAGAAAAGATTCCTTCAACAGACTTAGCATTTAATATAATGTCACTCCTTAGAATAGAGCAGCCTATTCTGCTCTCTGCCTAATCGCATTTAAAGTCTTGCCAAGATCAGGACTCTAGGTGTTTATCTGCACCATCAAGAAATGTCTTGGAACAGTGGTGTAGAGGAAAGGGGAAGAACCCTCGTGAACTCATTCGCAGAATGCTGGTCAATTAGGAATGTACGTTTCCCTTGCCATTTCCCTGTTCCCAGCATCTTTTTGTTTCAGTCCCAAGTGGCCTTTGGGTTCTATTTCCTTTCTAATGCAGTGGCAGTCACAGAATGGAGTTTGAAAGGTGGCCTGCTGCTTTCTTTAAGAGCATCTGTCTTTCCTTTCTTTAGCCCAACTGCTATGCCAAAGTCATCACGATAGAGTCCCAGAAGAAGATCGTTATCTACTCCAAGCAGCCTATCAGCATCAATGAGGAGATTACATATGACTACAAGTTCCCAATTGAAGAGAACAAGATTCCCTGCTTATGTGGCACAGAGAACTGTCGGGGGACCCTGAATTGAAACAGAAGCCTGGCATTCCTATTTATTTTGTTTGCTCACCCCATTTTTCACCAGTAGTTTAGCATCTCTTCCCACAGAGTTGCTGTGGGAAAGTTCTCAGTCGCCTTATAACCCATCTGGAATCTTTTAGAAGTTTTCCATTTGCCTCTCCTCAGGTCCCTAATCCGTGAGAAATTTCCTTTTCTTCCAGTCAATCAGAAATGTTCTCTCCTTCTCTTTTACATTGGTGTTTCTGTCATTTTTGATCCAGTTCCAAAACAGGTATCAGTTAAACACCTCTCCCTCCTTGGATTAAGAACAGCTTTAATCTTAATCCCCTATATGTCAGTTCTGCTTTTAAACTTGGCAAAAAGTTTGAGCCTCCTGCTCACTTAGGGGTACACTAAACCAAATTGATTCCTTTCAGTTTAAGGATCTTCAGCGTGTTGAGGTCAGTTAATAAAGCGTTAGGAATTGCAGGGTCCAAGAAAAGCCCATGAAGGATTTTGAGACAATTCAATGTTCAGTGTTCTTGAAGGGCATAATGGTACACATGGCTAAGAGTTGATGAATCCTTGAAATTTTATAGTTGAGTTTTTTAAACCATTGGGTTCTTTTATAAATCATTCTAGGTTTATTGAGATAAATATGAAAACAGTTCTGAAAGTAAATCCTTTCCTAAGTGAACTTGTTCTGATTTTCAGAGTTTTCCCTGAATAACCTTGCTAGATAATAGCCAACATTACCTGGGGATCATCATTTAGCTTCCATTTAGCTATATTTTTTTACCATGTGCAAAGATTTGAAACTTTTCTGACTTCAGATGATTTATTCCTAATTCCATTGGCCATTTATTCTTCCAATCACACACTTAAGGTTATAATAGCCAATTCTGAAAAGTAAGTGTTTGGGGCCATTCAGATCAAACTTCCCTTTCCTTGTGTTGTTTGCCTTGCAATAGGTATTGAGGAGGAGAAAAAATCCAGAACCCACATAATTAAGGGAACTGTTTCTTTCCTACAGTTATGGCCTCAGTCATCTGGCTCATAGCATAAACTAAGACCTTACCCCAACCCCCCTCCTTCCATATTTTTTTTTCTTAGGAGAAGAAAGTTGTGTATATATCTAGTCCAGATGGATTGGCTGTTTCTTGTAGAAACACTTGTTTACTAGTATGTAAATATTTTATTTTTTGTTGTCCACTTCATACTGAAAAGAGCTGTAAATAATGTTTCATTGTATTTCCTTCTCCTGCTTTTATCTATATTTGCAACATGGGATTTTATTTTTTTTTCTTATCCTGAAGAAAATGGATGGGGTATTGGAGGCCAGCAATGCGTATTTCATTAACCACTTACAATGGAGTCAGTTAAAACAAAAGACTTTAGGCACATCAAGCTATTTTAGCAGGGTTTATTGTTTCAAATATGTCTTCTCACCATTCTGGTTGTTTTTTGTGTATGATTCTGAACTGCTGAGATGGCTAAACAAGCTAATCGCATTTCTGGGATAAGTGTTACCTAACAATACCCACCAGATTGTGTTGGTTTGTCAGTTCCCCATAGTTTTTCAACTGTTTTTTGCTGGTAGCAGAGATGAACCTGTTTAGATAGTGAGAATAGGAGCTGTAAACCAGATTTTTAAGTGTGTCCCATTTATCTCTTCTTCCTGAAAATGGCTCCTTCCTCATATTGTTATTATTTAGTGAATATGTTCGAAATGTAGTTTTAATTAAAGTTTATTTCAACGTTTGAAGGCTAATGAAGGAGATAGTTAAATGACATCTTCTCACTGCATTATATGCTGGTCAGTGTTTTATGCTGAAGGTGTCTTTTATTTTGGTGGAAGTCTGCTCCGGCTTTGTTTGGGCCCTTGGAGAAGAAACTTCTATATTTTCATATTTTTTTAGAACTGTTTTTTTCACATAATGTATTAGGTAAATAGCTTACACCGGTAGTTGGTTCCACTTACCTTCACTACTGGTTCAGAACTGTGAGGGCTCGTGCTTGGGGTGCTTCTGCACATACACAGAACTTCTGCGCATGTGCAGAGCAGTCGTGATGCATCCAGGTGGGTGGGTGGAGCCTCCTGTCACCACCATTACCAATTTGCCCGAACCAGTAGAAACCCAGCACTGGCGTACACCACTAGTGTATTATTTGGGGTCGTAATTTTCTTCTAATGGTCTTAACCAGCTAAAGAAGTGTGTGAAAACCCATTGTCTTGCTTTATAGGCTGCACAGAGCTTAAAGAGACCAAAGGAAATTTTCAGGGGGGCTGGAGTTTGAATTTGCAGTGGAAGCCTTGCACAGACTTGCCAAACTCAGCTAGATAACTTTTTTGCTTCTCATTTCATGTGGTTTTGTTGTCTGCATTTTCCCCCTTGCAATGTTCCTAAATGTTGAAAATAAGGAAGTTGCGGCCACCCATTTTAGCAAGGAGAAGTGGAAAGGCTAAATCACCTGAGAAAAGAATAGGGGTGAATGTGGAGAAGTAATATAAATATTCACACAAATATGTAGCTTCATAGTTGTCTTGGTCCTAAATCACCAATCTCTCTAGGCCCTGGTTTGCTGCTGCGGGCTGACTGATATCACATTCTGCAATAGCGGAATTCATTTTTTTGTTTTAACCACATCCTTCCAGATATTTGTGTCTGGGTGATTCTGCAGCTGCTTTCTGGCTCACCCTGAGAATTGACCCTAGAAACAATTCCAACCGTTTCCCCTTTTTCTATTTCTTACTTTCCAGATGTGATTTTCCCCTGCTCAGATGGCTGTGCACTTGTACTAGGGACAAATGTGTAACCTACATGACTAAATTGTGAATTAAAGCAGTTACAGTTGGAATCACCCATTCCATTTAGCCTGTCCCTAAAGTCTCTGTGTAAAGTAACAAAATTTTGGCTTTGTTCTGTGATGTTTTACTTTGGGGTTTTGTTATAAATACCCATCCATGGGCCAGTCGGTTTTGAACATCATTGTGTAAAATGTCTCATGGAATTAAGAGTTTTCAAATTCCTCCTGAATTTTGCAGTTATTAGATAAAGCCTTGATAGCTTTTGCTTGAAACTTTGGCAAGATAATATCAGTTTAATGCTATCTGTTAATTCCAAAAAAGCTGCCTCATACACATTCCTTTAGGGTTTAAAAAATTTAGCCGCACAATTTTCCTAAATTGAGACTTTTTTAAAAGCTGACTAAATTGCACCAAATTTTATGATACATCAAACTTCTGCTTTTTATTGGATTTAAATATCTTCCTCTTAAACTTTTTCATCAAAGGACCACAGAATATTGAATTCCTGTGTTTTGGAAAAAAAAGTGACCTTTTAAAAATAATACGTGTTCCCTTATTTTAGACTTGCAGGTAAAAAACTACCCGGGCTAGCCAGAGGATTACAGCTGGGTAAAATAATTTACTTTGCATCAGTAAGAATATGCTAAAGAATTTTGCTCAGTGGGTTTTATTGCAATATTTCATCAGCTTTAGTCTATTTTTTAATTTTTTTAAAATAGTGATGCCCAGTTGTGTTCTTGAGTCATGCAAAAAAAAAAGTAATAATAATAAACACTGTTTCTCTGCATATATCTTAGCCTGAATGTTCCAGTGCTCAATTTATTTACGCATGGTGGCTAGTTTTCTAATTGATCATGTACTTACAATAGCCATCATATTTTCAAGAAATGTTATCTTCCACTTGCCTCCCATTTAATTACATACGTGCCTTTTTAAATTAGTTGTGGGAAGTTTCATTACTCTCACCTGTTCATTGTGAAAAGTAGACATTTTGGTTCCAGTATGTGTTTCCTTTCTTGCCAAAATCTACATTGTCTCAACTGATTTACACAATCACCTCTACAGCGGTGCATCCAATTTAACCACATACCTCCTGCTAGGATGGATGAGATAGTTTTAAATTTTAAATAAAGCAATGAAACCTGTGTAAATTATTCTATATGCTTTAATAAATCCCTGAATTTGGGCTCTCCTTTTCTCCCTCTCACTTCTCTCTCCTTCCTTCCCTCCCTCCCTCTCTTTCTTAACTCCTTACCAACTTGTAAAGCTCAATGTTTTGTTACTCATTTTTCTTTATATGTGGGATTTTTTCCTGTGTACATATATGTAAAAAGAAAACAAGAAAAAAATAGATAATACAAAAATACTTTATACCAGAGTGGGTTAAACTATTTAATCTTCTCTAGCAGCAAAGGCAACTTGCCTGGGGTTTTGTGTTTTAACACAAAGGACGGAAATGTATGGACATGGATGGATAGATTCCCCACTCCCCCACCCTCTTTCCTAGCTGCCCAGTGGATGGATGTTTTTTTTTTAATTTGCATACCTATTCTGTCTATATAAATATTATATATATAGATATATATAAATATATAAATATATTTTCGTTTGATCTTACTGGCTTCCTACTTGTAAATATGTTAATAATTTGTGGATTCATTACTTGGTGCCAGATAGCACATTTTTATAAAAGTCATTAAACTTTTATTGTACAAAAATGTATGGCTTTTGTTCTTATTTCTGTGCTCTGGATCTCCTGGAAATACTTCAAATTTCATGAATAATGCTGAAAATTCCATTGGTAGGCACCAAAATATATAAAGGCAGTGTGATGGGGAAGTATAGGTAGAAATAACTGGATTGAAGTCCAGTGATGGGATTCAAGTAATTTAACAACTGGTTCTCTGCCCAAATGATTTCTTCCAACAACCAGTTTGCCAAACTGCTCAGAAAGTTAACAACTTGTTCTCCCGAAGTGGTGCAAACTGGCTGACTCCCACCACTGTTGAAGTCACTTCAACTGTGAGATTCACTGTGTGATTTAACTCGTTTTTGTCATACCATGTTTTCCCCAAAATAAGACCCTGTCTTATATTTTTTTGAACCCTGAAATAAGCCCTTGGCTTTATTGCCATGTGCTCAAAAGCCCGATTGGGCTTATTATCAGGGGATGTCTTATTTTGGGGGGAAAAGGATAGGTCCCACTAGGATATTGCAAGGGGGGGAAAAGGCCAAGCTTGAAATTAAATTCTCATGAAATAACAGAAGATCGTTACACTGGTTTATCTTTTTCTCTTTAAAAAAAAATTCTAGGAATCATCCATCCAGATTTGCCTTCTCTTATTAGTGCATACCACCAGCATTCCTTTCTTGCAAGTCATGATAATTAAGTCTGAACATCAATCAGTTCTACGCTAATTAAATCACAACATTTTGGAGAAAAATGCAATTTATTTGTCTGCAGTTTTGGCATGTTTAATTATCTGTATCTGCTTTAGAAATGTTCCATCTGATTATAGTGAAATAATTCTTCCTTTCATGGAAATTAGAATGTTTTTTTCAATACTATGCTATAAGGACAAACAACTTAAAAAAACTTTTTCAGGCAGTGTGTGAGAGGGGCCAAATTTAGAAAAGTTCGCATATAACTATTAATACCAGCTTATAGCAATAGCACTTATATACTGCTTCAGTTTACAGAGTCAGCATACTGCCACCAAACAATCGGGTTCTCGTTTTACGGAGCTTGGAAGGATGAAAGGCTGAGTCAACCCTGAGCCAGTGAAAATTGAACTGCTGGCAGTCAGCAGAATTAGCCTGCAATACTGCATTCACTTGACAACTTCCTCATTTAACAAGAAAAATTTGGGGCTCAATTTGGTCATAAGTCCAGGACTATCTGTAATAATGTGGTCAGAACAAATGAGGCCATTTATATCTGGCCATTTTTACTGACTTTCATTACATTTATATTAATTTCAGGAGATACATTCTTCATTTATTTAGTCTCCCACTTCTGCCTCCTGTTTTAAAAGAAGCTTGAGTCTGTTTGCTTTGAAACCTCCCACTTTTTTATATATTTACAGAATCATTTTTCAGGCCGTCTATAGACTTTAAATACGCAAGCCTAAATAAAATAGAAAGGTCCTAGGAAAGGAAAGAGAAAGGAAAGTATTAATGGAAAATGCCAATCCATCTTCAGGGTTTTGTGTGTGTGTGTGTGTTACAGGTATTTGCAGGAACTTTTCATATGTTTCTTTATCCTTTTTCTCATTTTTTCACATACCATTCTAAATTTTGCTAAACCATTTGCTAAATGACATTCTCAAAACGTCCAGTACAGATAGTTCTTATGATCATAACCCAGCCCAAAATTTCTGTTGCTAAACAAGACGGTTGCTAAGTGAGTTTTGCCCCATTTTATGACCTTTCTTGCCACCGTTGTTAAGTGAATCACTGCAGTTGTTGAGTTAGTAACACAATTAAGTTAAGTGAATCTGGCTTCCCCATTGATTTTGCTTGTCAGTTATAGGTGTAAAAAATGGCCATAAGGCACTTTTTTCAGCCCAATTGGTAACTTCAAATGGTCACTAAACAAATGGTTGTAAGTCAAGGACTACCTGTATATTCATTGCCTCCTTTCTCTCAACCGATGTAAAGCTCAAACACCTACAGTGCACCATAACCACTAGCATAATTTTTAATGTACATTTATTAAATTTACTGCATTTGTTATGGAAAATAGTGCAACTTTAGCATGGGATATATTTGTGCTTTCTCTTTGCTCAAACTGAATCTACAGAGATCTAATTCCAAGGTCTTGTGCAGTCACGAAGACCTTGAACAAGGGTTAACTTGTTCCCTCCACACAAATTAATGGAAATGCCTTTGGCCTCCAACAGGTCAGCTCAAAGTTTATCACCCAATCTATCCACCACAAAAGCAGCTATGTGTGTGTGGCGCCTTGTAAAAATGAGTCGTTTTATTATTGCACAGATTTTCATGGATTACAGCAGAGGTCTTCAAACTTGACAGCTTTAAGACTTGTGGACTTCAAATTCCACAAATTTTAGCATTGCCAATATTGGAAACTCCTGGCGTAGACCCAACTTTTCCCAAATTTTGCTGGGAGGAAAGGTAGAAAAAGATGACTAAAATGCAGCTAGATTGATAAAAAAAAAAAAAGCAGACAACAGAAGCTTTCACGTTCTGTATTTTTATATATTTTTTTTGATGAGTTTTGAAATGAAACATAACCTATTTACCAAAGGGGAATACGGGATCGAAGGCATGTTCAGAAATATAGACTCCTTCTTCCAAAAAATAAATAATTTTTTTACTCTCAGTGCATATTCCACGAGGAGGGGTGTGGGGGACAGATTTCATCCTAGTAGATTTTACCTGGCATGGGATCTGCTTTGTGATCACATTCACACCATGCTTTAGTTTGTAATGGCTGAGTTGCCCAATACACTGAACCAATTTCAAGGTGTACACCCAGAATTACAGGAGTCACACAGTACATTATGTCCAAACTAAATAAACATATCTTTGGTCAAAAAAGCAGTCAGACTTTTTTGTTTGTTTGTTTGTTTAACCTTGACATTCACTGAAGGGAAACAAGTGCCTGAGAAAACACACCCTTCACTTCATTGCAAATTTCACACAGAATAAATAACTTACTCATGGTTTCTGGCCTAACCATGCTTTCATCTCAGTGACTTGTATTAACATTCAGGAAGGACAGAGCCCAGAGGCCTTCCTATCTCTTTTCCTCCCCTGCTTTAATTATGCAGGATGCAGACACAGATATCTTAATGCGTGCAACATTATGCCTTCATCAGATCTCTGGTAAGGACCGGTGATAATAGTGTGCAAGATAAAAGGAACTGTTATGTGTACAATAGAATAAAATAACAGAATTGGAACGGACCTTGGAGGTCTTCTAATCCAACCTCTTGCTTAGGCAAGAAACCCTATACCATTTCAGACAAGTGGTTATCCCATCTCTTATTTACAACTTCCAGTGTTGGAGCATTTACAATTTCTGGAGGCAAGTTGTTCCACTGATTCATTGTTCTAACTGTCAGGAAATTTCTCCTTAGTTCTAGGTTGCTTCTCTCCTTGATTAGTTTCCACCCATTGCTTCTTGTCCTGCCTTCAGGTGCTTTGGAAAAATAGCTTGACTCCCTCTTCTTTATGCCAACCCCCGAGATATTGGAAAAACTGCTATCATGTCTCCCCTGGTCTTTCTCTTCACTAGACTAGCCATACCCAGTTCCTGCAACTGTTCTTCATAGGTTTTAGCCTCCAATCCCCTAATCATCTTTGTTGCTCTTCTCGCACTCTTTCCATAGTCATAACATCATTTTTACATCATGGCAACCAAAATTGGATGCAGTATTCCAAGTGTGGCCTTACCAAAGCATTATAAAGTGGTATTACCACTTCAGATTATCTTGATTCTATCCCTCTGTTAATGCAGCCTCAAACTGTGTTGTTATCCTGTTAAAATCTCGGGCTGAGGAAAAGACACAGGCAGAGAAAATCTTTTTTAAAATTGATTTTCTATTAAATACATTTCCTATTGCTTAATAAACATTGTGTTGTCTGGGTATTTAATTTGCTTACTAATACAAATTTACATTCTTAATCTCCACTCCACCCCTTTTTTCCAACCATTGGTAAAATAGATTCCATGTTTGATAATATTCTACATCTTCTTTCTGTTTAATTTTCAATGTCAATCTATCTATTTCTGCACAATCTAATATCTTCCTATCTCTTCATCTCATGGTATATCTTCATTTTTCCAGTATT
The DNA here is from genome assembly GCA_038048745.1 of Coluber constrictor foxii. Taxonomy (NCBI): domain Eukaryota; kingdom Metazoa; phylum Chordata; class Lepidosauria; order Squamata; family Colubridae; genus Coluber; species Coluber constrictor. Next base: position 51,785,546 of record CM075961.1, read on the forward strand.
GTGCAAATATAATCCTTGATGCTGTTAAAATATGTAATATTAAGTACATACTTTTCTTATCAATTTTTTCTGATGTTATATCTAATAAAAATAATTCAGGTTTAAAATCTATGTGTTTCCCTATCATCTTTCTAGCCACCTGTCTATCTTTGCCCAAATTTTTTTTGCTTTGATTTAAGTCCACCACATTTGATAAAATGTGCCCGTTTTTTGTTTACATTTCCAACATTTGCTAGACATATTTTTAAACATTTTCACTAACCTAGCAGGTGGTAAGTGCCATCTGTAAAACATTTTATATAAATTTTCTTTATAAGAGGTTGCCATTGTTAATTTATAGTTTCTTTCCCATAGGTTTTGCCATTTCTCTAGCTCTATGTTATAGCCAAAAAAAAGTTTCCCATTGTACCACCATTGTATCTTTCATTTATTCATTTTCCATTTTAAAATTCAGTAACAAGTTATATACCTTCTTAATTAGTTTTTCATCAGAGTTCAATAGTGTTTGGCCGAAGAAAGAAAGGAAGGAAGGAAGGAAGGAAGGAAGGAAGGAAGGAAGGAAGGAAGGAAGGAAGGAAGGAAGGAAGGAAGGAAGGAAGGAAGGAAGGAAGGAAAACCAAATAATGTAAATTCCACTGAACTGGGCTTTTATCAGTGACCTCCAATCAGTTAATTTACTGCTGGATCAGCAAGATTGGATCTTGGGCAAATAATCTTATGCAAGGCCATGTCCAAAGAGCAGAGCTGAATGATCTCCTTTTCATTTTGCATTGCATGTAGCCTCCTTCCAGTTGTAGCTACGTGTCACTATTCAGCATGGCTGAATTAGGAACCTGTTTCTTTTGGCCCTCTGCTATTATAGACTCCATTCTCCTAGGGCAGTGATGGCTAATCGTTTTGCCATTGTGTGCCAAAAGTGGGGGAGGGAGTGCCTGGGGGTCGCGCACGTGCCCACACCCATAATTCAATGCCTCCCCGTGCCCCGCTCCCCCCTGCATGCATGCACGACATGCCCCCATACCCTGTTTTGGGCCTAGTAGGCCCACCTGAAGCCTCCAGAGATTGAAAATGGCCTCCCCCACCCCACCCGGAGGCACTCCAGAGGCCAGAAATGGCCATTTTCTGACTTCTGATGGGTCTGAAAGGCCCGTTTTTCACCCTCCCCAGGTTCCAGAAGCTTTCCTGGAGGCTAGGGAGGGTGAAAACGACCTTCCTCACTCCGCTTGGAAACGCCCTCCCACAGCCTCTGTGTGAGCCCTTTACTTACCTGGCATCCAAAACGGGCCGCGTGGAGACTCCTGGGAGGGGAGGTAGGGCCAGCTGAAAATCAGCTAGCCGGTGTGCGTATGCACGGTGGAGCTGAGCAAGGGCAATGCCCTGCGTGCCTGAAGATATGGCTCCCCATAGGTTCCCCATCATGGTCCTAGGGTGAATGGCTGCTAGGTTGCCCTCAACAAACAACCAAAACTGGGACTGGAAAATTAATTAAGTAGTGCAGTTGTTAATCGAGACGTCACATGACATCATTGCAACCTTTCCTTCACATTGACTTCATGAACTCGGGACACTCAAAGTGTCATAAAGGCAAGCTGATTACTAAGCACCTGGATCGGACTGTGACTGTGGGGACACGGCAGTGGATATAACTGTGAGGACCATGCCACTAAATAAATGGTTGTAGGTCAAGAACTACTCATAGAGGCTCAGAGGTCCAAATGTTTCCAAGTGCTGGAGCAAAAAATGCTATTCCACATCTAAATTAAGAAGCAGGGTCAGACCTGTCTGGAAGTTTTACTATTGGAGAATGATGTAAGTTTTGCTCACAAAGGCACTGAGACCTTCTAAAGTTTACTTGTGGTCACAAAAAATTTCCAGGTTACCAGTGCAGGTAGTCCTCCACTTTTACAACAGTTATTTGAAGTTACAACAGCACTGAAAAAAGTATCTTATGACCATTTTTCACACTTATGACCATTGCAGCATCCCCATGGTCATGACTTACATTCAGATGTTTGACAACTGATTCATATTTTTGACATTTGTCATATTTTTGACAAAAAGGGGGTCATCTTACCCCCTTTTTGCGATCTTCTGACAAGCAAAATCAATGGAGAAACCAGATTCACTTAACAACCGGGTTACTAATCTAACAGCTGCACTTAACAAATGTAGCAAGAAAACTAGTAAAATGGGGCAAAACTGACTTAACAAATTTCTCACTAAATTTTGGGCACAATTGTGGTCGTAAGTCAAGCACTACCTTTAAAGGAGAATATTTGTAACTGAGAGTTGAAATGAGGGGTCCTTGGTGCTCTCTGAGCTTGCAGATATTTTATTGACCAAACTTGGTAATGTCACAACAATATTACCTAATTTGGGGAATGATATATCTGCCACAATATCTGTCCCCTAATTTCCAGATTGTACTGTAGATTTTAATAGTGGCAAGGGGCAGGGAAGTGATCCACGCCTTTAAAAAGCTTGTGGATTCCTGCTGCTAAATTCAGCAGGCCCAAGAAGTGGTGAATTCTCCTCTTCCACAATCTTCATTGGTGTTCTCTTAGAAAAACTCTGTTTTGTCTTCTCTAAACAATACTTCCACTCTTCACAAGGTTGGTTTTCTGTGCAAGAAAAGCAGTGGTATTATATCTACCACCATCTGCAAAGCCAGAAGATATTAATTGGCATGACAGTATTAACCTTTAATCATATTTTATTACTTTTATGGAGGATTTGTAATCCAAAGTGTCTCTGCATCCTCCAGCATCCCAGAATTGACTGAACAAAAAGATAGAATTTACAAAAAACACAAGACAAAAAAAAACCTCTTTAAAGAGTTTTAATATGGTCTCCCTCTTTTACCCATTATCCGATACTTATTACTTCAGTGAGAAATTGCACTAGACTGGAAGACAGGAGGAGGAAAGATGGAGAGATCCACATTCAAATCCTGACATCATTAGGAAGTGCTCCGTGCCATGACTCAAACTAGCCTACCTGACAGAAATGTTGTAAAGATGGCAAAAATGAGACCCCGACTCTGCGGGGTCTCAAGAGATCCTCAGTGCTCTCTAAGCTTGGTTGTTTCTTTGTAGACATTTTATTACCAAACTAGGTAATATTATCAAGGTTAGTGGAGAGTGGGGTTTGCTCTCAATTTATATCCTAGTGGCTTGCTTTGTCAGTGTTGGTGTGAGTGATTTGGGGGAGGGGTTATTCTTTGTTTGGGCTGTTTATTGTTTTTTGTTTATTTATTATATGTTTATTGACAGTTCCTGTCAGATTAGGATATTGTTTACTTCTTGATTGTTGGTGTGGTGATAATCTTGGTTGTATGCTTGATTGCGGGTGGGGAAGTATTTCAGTCTTTTCATTCCTTTTTGTCTCTTTTGCACACTATGTAGATGTTGTTTATGTCTCTTTGCCCATTGATGGACAATTTGTCAGATTGCCAGGTTTCCAGGAATTTCGTAGCATTTTTGGACTTGGTTTGTTCTAGGATGGTCACAGTTTAAACCTGACTAGGTAGCTCAGTGGCTAAGACACAGAGCTTGTCCATCGAAAAGGTTGGCAGTCCGGCGGTTCAAATCTCTAGTACAGGTCTCCTGGTTGGACTAGATGACCTCCAAGGTACCTTCCAACTTTCCCTTTGATTGGGAAATTGTTAGTTTCCCAATCAAAAGTGTGGTTAAGTCTGTCCATATGTTGTGAAATTAAAAAAAATCATGTCTTCTGACTCCACCAAAGACACCCCACCAAAAAAAGCATTCCTACCGACACTGACCAGGCAAGCCACTAGAATATAAATTGAGAGCAAATCCCATTCTTTACTCGCACTGATGATGCTAAGAAAACTTCTGCAAGCAAACAACCAAACTCGGGGATCATCAGGGACTCTTCATTTCAATGCGGAGGTACAAATATTCTTCTTTATTGAGACCCCTGGCGAGTTTGTTGCCCCCTAGTGGCCGCCTCCGTTCTAGTTTGTAACCCTGAGAATATGAAATTAATCCAATTTTTTGTCAATGCGGAGCGAGCCAGAAATCAGCCCCCGAGCCAGAGTGGCTAATCCACGAGCGAGGCTGGCCGAGAGAAGGGGTCAATGCGCGGTACGGCCACCAATGCCGGGGAAGGGAGGATAGTTTGATCTGAGCGGAACTTGAACTGTTGGGCGGGGAGCTGACCAGCTAAAAAGACAAGGCAGAGCTTGCCGGGAAGCAACTTGGGTCAGAGTTGCGAACTTTGCAGAGAAATCGGACGGTCCGCGGTGGGCTGCAGGTGCGTATGCGGCGGAAGACGGTGGCCTGGCCGAGAACCTGCAGAAAGCAGCTGCCTTCTGCCTCTGAGCATGTGCAGAGCGCGATTGTAGCCAGTTTGGGGAGCTGGATGTCGGTCTCATCACTGGCGACTTTCAAACCCCGTTGCCCTCCCGCCGCCCCCCTCCCCCTCCCCCACTCCCTTCCAAGCATCTCTTGGCAAAAGATGCAACCGGAATATATGAGGCGCTCCCGGACCGAGCTGCCCGCCCCCACCCCCGCCCGCTCCGAATGACTTCTCTCGGCTCAATTCAGCTAAACCGACCTTCCTTTTTCTTGAAAGCTTCTCTCCTCTCTCCCGCCGTCCGCCAGGCGCTCTCTGGAGGTGACAAGTTACACTGCCCATCATCCCCAGCCGCTAAGGATAGCAGGTGACTGGGAGCTGCATCCTGAACCCCCGGGACGCGCGAGTCTGATCGGGAGTAAAGGCGACGTTGGGGAGGGGGGGGCGGCTTTTAAGTGGGTTTCCTGTTCTTTTGCCTGTTGAAAGGAAAGTTTTTCCATCGAAATATTAATCTGCAAAATTAATTTGTCTTTCCCAGTTTAGGGCGTTATGATTCTCCGCGTTCGCTCGGTTCATAACTCACAGTTTGCACCGCGTTGGAAGAAAGCATTCCATATCCTAATTTGGGGAAAAGGCTCGCTAGGATGTCTTTTGCGCAAAAAAAACAGAGGCGAGGTGTTATTCTTCTCTGTTGGATAAGCCGGTTTCGGGGTCTGTAGAGATTCTCAGTCATCCAGGTCATAGTTGTCCCAAAGGTGCTTTTTTAGTACTTACGGGACATGGTTTGGCTTGGCTTTCTTGCTGGAGGTCTGTTTTCTTCCAAAGGAGGGCAGTCATTTATCAAAGGAAGGTTTTGGGCTGCAGGGTTTCTCTGCAGGTGGCTACATCTGGGGGGAGAGGAAGGGGGAGAGGGAAAAAACCCTTGTTTTGGCCTTACATGCAAAACAATTTGGACTAGATTAGTATTGGATGAGGGACCACCAGGAAATGCCACAAAGGTGGGTTGGGCTGTGATCCAAGAGAACAAGAGAAAATCAGTGGCAAATTATGGGTGTACAGAAAACAACTTGGATGAAACCAATTATTTGGCTATCATCTCCTGTCCCTGTCTTTTTTCCCCTCGAGATAAATTGTGCCATACCTTCACACCCACACAGGTGATTTCTCTCTTCCCAGCATCATCCCAGCATCATCCAGGGCCATCCATGCAGGGATATTCAGGTAATCTTTGACTTATAACTATTCATTTAATGACTATTCAAAGTCACAAGGGCACCAGAAAAAGTGGCTTATGACGGTTGATTCACATTAATCACCATGGCAGTATCCCCCCAAATCACCTGATCAAAACCCCGGCGGTTGGCAAAACTGGTTCATAATTATGACCATTGCAGTGGCCCTGGGGGTCACCTCCCGTATGGCCTACTGCAATGCTCTCTACATGGGGCTCCCCTTGAAAAGCACCCGGAAGCTCCAACTGGTCCAGAATGTAGCCGCGCGGGTGATTATGGGTGCATCTCGTTGCACCCATGTAACACCTCTCCTACGCGAGCTGCACTGGCTCCCGGTGGTCTTCCGGGTGCGATTCAAGGTGTTAGTTATCACTTTCAAAGCGCTCCATGGCTTAGGACCTGGGTACTTACGAGACCATCTTTTGCCACCAATAGCCTCCCACCGACCAGTTCGTTCTCACAGGGAGGGACTACTCAGGGTTCCGTCAGTCAAATTGTGCCGACTGGCGACTCCCAGGGGGAGGGCCTTCTCTGTAAGGGCTCCATCCCTTTGGAATGAACTGCCCCCTGATATACGAAACATCCCTAATCTCCGTGCTTTCCGCTGTGCCCTCAAGACCTTGATGTTCAATCAGGCAGGGCTAAGCACGTTAACTGGGAATGATTAAAATATGATATAATTCTGGGTTTTATTTATTTGGCCTAAACTATGCTATAATTTTAATTATCAATTTTATGATGTTTATGTATCTTTTATTTTTTCTTGACTGTACACCGCCTTGAGTCCTGCGGGAGAAAGGCGGTATAGAAATATAATAAATAAATAAATAAATAAATGTGATCCCTTTTGACAAGCAAAAGTCAATGGGGAAGCCAGGTTCACTAAACAATTATTTTATTAACAACTGCAACGATTCACTTAACAATTGCAGCAAGAATGGGGCAAACAGCCATCCGTCTCAGTAACAGAAATTTTGGGCTCAGTTTTTGTCATAAGACGAGGACTATCTGTAAAGGCTCTCTCCACATTGCTGTTATACTTTGGCCTAAACATGATTGGAGGGCCCTGAAGATGCTGGTTAAAATGCTGCGAATCTGCTCTAGATGTGCTTCTACTTCTCTGCACTTGTTCCAGCTGGCCTTCTTTGTTCTTTGTGATGCCCAACCCTTGGCAAAGAATGGGAGATGCAATCAGGCCACCACAGAATCAAACTGCGCAATTATTTCCCCTGATTGATTACCTTCATGCGTTCCAAAAGGGACATTGGTCATTTACATTTTTTTTGCAGAGTCACATACAGAATAAAATGCAGGCTTATGACCGCAATGGAACCCAAACATTTCTGTTGTTCAGTGAGACGTTTGTGAGTTTTACCCGGTTTTGTGACCTTTCTTTGCCACAGTTGTTAAGTGAAACATTGCAGTTGATAAAGTTAGTAACTGTTAAGTGAATTTGGCTTCCCCATTGACTTTGCTTGTTGGAAGGTTGCAAAAGGGGATTCCAGGATCCTGGGACACCCTAATGGTTATAAACAGGAGCCAGTTGCCAAGCATCTGAATTTTGATCATGGGAATGCTGCAAAGGTCATACTTGTGAAAAAACGTTATAAGTTACATATTTCAGAGACATTGTAACTTTGAGCGGTCAGGGCCTAATGGAAAAAGAACGGGAGAAAAAATTTGGAACTTTGTTACTATATATGTTGATAGCCGCAAGACTAGGTATACACAAAAATGGAAGGACGCTTCGATCGCTACTATGGACGAATGGCTGCAGAAGTTGATGGAGTTGGCAGAAATGGCAAGACAGACTACTTTGATTAAAGAAAAGAACATAAGTACTTTTGTTTCCACCTGGAAACCGCTTCTGAACTTCATGCTTGATGCGGAAAAGAATGAAACGCTGACTTTGGGTTTTACCAATTAGACAGATAGATCCTTATAGAAATGTTCATATTATTATGAAAAAGCAAAAAGTTGTGATTTGGTGTTAATGCTTTATTTTACTGCAACAGGGAGAGTCGGAAGTCAATGCTTCTTTTTCTTTTCTTATCCTCCCTCACTTCTCTTGTCCCTCTTCCTCCCCACTGTCTTCCTATTTACTTTTGCATTTTGTATCTTATAATATTTCGTAACTCAAATAAAAGTGTTAAACCGGTAACTTTGAACAGTTACTAAACAAACTGTTGTAAGTCGAGGACTACCTGTATAGAATAATAAGAGTTGCAAGGGGCCTTAGAGATCTTCTAGTCCAACCCTCTGTTCTCAATTGATTCCTAGTTTTAGATCTTTTTCATTTCTACTATTTTGTTGTTGTTAGTTGCAAAGTTGTGTCCGACCCACTGCGACCCCATGGACAACATTCCTCCAGGCTTTCCTGCCCTCTATCGTCCTTTGGAGCCCATTTAAACTCATGCCTACTGCTTCAGTGACTCCATCCAACCACTTCGTTCTCTGTTGTCCCTTTCTTCTTTTGCCCTCAATCTTTCCCAGCATTAGGCTCTTCTCCAGTGAGTCCTTCCTTCTCATTAGGTGGCCAAAGTATTTGCGTTTCCTCTTCATGATTTGGCCTTCTCAAGAGCAGTCAGGGTTGATCTCCTCTAGGACTGACCAGTTCGATCACCTTGCTGTCCAAGGGAGTCTTCTCCAGGACCGTAGTTCAAATGCCTCAATTCTTTGGCGCTCAGCCTTCCTTATGGTCCAACTTTCACAGTCAAATATTGCAACTGGGAAAACCATAGCCTTGACTATATGTACTTTTGTTGCAGTGCTACCAGTTCACCCCAGATCCGGTGAACCAGTAGCGGCGGTGGTGGGAGGCCCTGCCCACCTGCGCATGTGCAGAAGTGTTTCTTGCGTGCGTGAGCATGCGTGCGTCCACAAGCAAACCGGTAGTGATGAGTTTTGAAAACCCGCCCCTGTTTTATTGGCCGGGTGATGTCTCTGCTTTTTAGTATGCTGTCTAGTTTTCTACTATTACCAAACTACTTTTCTCTGCCCATTGGATTCCTCAAAGAAGGATTTGCGGTTCTCTTCATTCGGGAACATTCAGTTATTTTCAGCTTCTTTGTTGACATTTCAAGATAATTCAGAATGTGATATCTACCTTCTAGAGTAGGGGTCTCCAAAACCTTGGCAACTTTAAGACTTGTGGACTTCAACTCCCAGAATTCCTCAGCCAGCTGGCTGAGGAATTCTGGGAGTTGAAGTCCACAAGTCTTAAAGTTGCCAAGGTTTTGGAGACCCCTGTTCTAGAGCACTTGTTATCCTGACAGGTTTCATGCAGTTCTCGATTTCCAATCATTCATTTAGTGACTGTCTGAAGTTAGAATGGCGCTGGAAAAAAAATGACGTGCACTTAATGACTGTGGCAGCATTCCCCTGAGCACCTGCTCAAAATTAAGGTGCTTGGCAACTGATATCTATTTATCACAGTTGCAGTATCCCAGGATTATGTGACTGCCATTTGTGACCTTACCAGCACACCTTTGACAAGCAAAATCAACAGGGGAAACTGTATTCACTTAAATGATCGGAAGAACGGCAGTGATCTGTTCAGCAGTTGTGACAAAAAGATCTTTCCCCTTGCTTGTTTTTAATGATGCCTTGGTTGCGATTCAACAACTGCTTTAGTTAGCAATAGAAATTCAGCTCCCAACCATGGTCATAAGTTGAGGACTACCTATACAGTGGGTCTATTATCTTCAGTGTGCTATTACCATGAGCTACGGTGGTGCAGTGGTTAGAATGCAGTGCTGCAGGCTACTTCTACTACCTGCCGGCTGCCTGAAGTTTGATAGTTCGATTCTCACCAGGCTCAAGGTTGATTCAGCCTTCCATCCTTTCCGAGGTCGGTAAAACGAGGAACCAGAATGTTGGGAGAAATAGGCTGACTCTGTAAACCGCCTAGAGAGGGCTGCAAAGCACTGTGAAGGGATATATACTTCTAAGTGCTATTGCTATTATTCAGAATCCGAAAGTGGGCACAGCAGCCAGGAAGGTGTGCAGTTAATGAACATTAAAAAAAAAAAGAGCCGAAACACCAGTTGTGTGGGGTGTGGTTGTAATGTTGGACCCTCCCTTCTGCAGATGTTGTTTATAGAGGGCCTAGGATGCTGAACGTAAAATCCAACTATCAGGCTGTGATTGGTCCCCTCACTAATGAATGAATAGTCTGGACATGCCCAAACTGGCAACACTCCTACAGTTGCATTTGGTTACGTGCTTTCAGGTGTGCATTCCTGCAAGACTTGTTGAGTTGGATGAAAATCAAGTTTGCTGCCTGAAATAGTTTGAAGCTACAGAGCTATTTCCATCTGCTTGGTGTGGTCACCATCAAAGGGCTGGAGATACCTGTAGGACAATTTATCAACCCTAGCCACTTTAAGATCGGTAGATTTCAACTCTCAAATCAATTCAAATCAAATCCTTTGTCTGAAATGGTATAGGGTTTCCTCCTAAGCAGGGGGCTGGACTAGAAGGGGTCAAGATCCTTTCCAACTCTGATTCTCTTCTCTTCTCTTCTCTTCTCTTCTCTTCTCTTCTCTTCTCTTCTCTTCTCTTCTCTTCTCTTCTCTTCTCTTCTCTTCTCTTCTCTTCTCTTCTCTTCTCTTCTCTCCTCTCCTCTCCTCTCCTCTCCTCTCCTCTCCTCTCCTCTCCTCTCCTCTCCTCCCCTCCCCTCCCCTCCCCTCCCCTCCCCTCCCCTCCTCTCCTCTCCTCTCCTCTCCTCTCCTCTCCTCTCCTCTCCTCTCCTCTCCTCTTCTCCATCACCTCCAGGGATGGAGCATCCACTTCCAACAACCCATAAATCATTCCATTAATTAACTGCCCTGTCAGGAAATATCTCTTTAGTTCTAGGTTGGTTCTCTCATTGCTTAGTCTCCATCCATTGTTTGTTGCCTCACTAAACAAATGGTTGTAAGTTGAGGACTGCCTATAGGTGACTTTTAGATCACGCCTCACTGATTTGGAGGGTACACAATGCTAAAAAGTCTTAAAAGAGAGCCAATGGGGAGTAGTAGTTAAGGGGTTAAATTAGCAGCAGTGGCTATTGAGTCCTCTTCTCTTCTCTTCTCTTCTCTCCTCTCCTCTCCTCTCCTCTCCTCTCCTCTCCTCTCCTCTCCTCTCCTCTCCTCTCCTCTCCTCTCCTCTCCCCTTCCCCTTCCCCTTCCCCTTCCCCTTCCCCTTCCCCTTCCCCTTCCCCTTCCCCTTCCCCTTCCCCTTCCCCTTCTTCTTCCCGCCCCTATCCTATCCTATCCTATCCTATCCTATCCTATCCTATCCTATCCTATCCTATCCTATCCTATCCTATCCTATCCTATCCTATCCTATCCTATACATCTTCATTCAGGAACATCCAGTTATTTTCAGCTTCTTCGTTGATGTTTCAAGATAATTCAGAAGTTTATGTCTACCTTCTAGAACACTTGTTATCCTGATAGAATAACCTAAGAGGGAAGGGACCGTGGAGATCTTCTGGTCCAACCTCAAGCTTAAGCAGGAGAACCTATACTATTTCAGATAAGTGACTGTCTAGACTCTTCTTAAAGACATCCAGTGATGGAGCACCCACAATTTCTAGAGGCAAGCTGTTCCACTGGTTAATTGTCCTTGCTGTTAGGAAGTTTCTCCTTAATTCCAGGTGGCTTTTCTCCTTGATTAGTTTTCACCCATTGTTTCTTGTCCTGCCGTCTGGAAAATAAGTTGATTTTCTTCTTTATGGCAGCCTCTCAATTATTAGAATACTGCTATCATGTCACCCCTAGTCCCTCTTTTCTCTAGACTAGCCAAACCTAAATCCTGCCACCATTCTTCATATGTTTTAGTCTCCAGGCTTTTAATCATCCTAGGATTTAGGGTTTATTGGATTTATATACCGCCCTACTCCCGAAGGACTCAGGGCAGTGTACAGCCAACAATAAAAATACATACGTACAAAATTTAAAAACCAACTAAAAACAGATTAAATGAATTTGGCCCGGACAGAATTAAAACACCCCAATATAATTTAAAATTTTTTAAAAATTTGTCACTAAAAACGGGGAGTGGTTAGGCCAGGCCCGCCTGGCGAAATAGAAAAGTCTTAAGAGCGCGGCGGAAGGTGGGCAAATCCGGGATCCTCTGTATCTCTGGGGGGATCTCATTCCAGATAGTAGGTGCCCCCACAGAGAAAGCTTTTCCCCTGGGGGCTGCCAGCCGACATTGTTTGGCTGACGGCACCCGGAGGAACCCCTCTCTATGAGAGCGTACTGGCCGGTGGGTGGCTATTGGTGGTAGTAGGCGGTCCTGCAAGTACCCAGGTCCTAAGCCATGGAGCGCTTTAAAGGTAGTAACCAGGACCTTGAAGCGCACCCGGAAGACCACCGGGAGCCAGTGCAGCTCGCGCAGGAGAGGTGTCACATGGGTCACCTCTCCTGCGCGATGGGTGTCCTGGGTGTCGCAATCCTAATTGCTCTTCTCTGCACTTTCTCCAAAGTCTCAGACATCTGTAATGGGGTGACTATGCTGGCTGGGGAATTCTGAGAGTTGAAGTTCAGATGTCTTACAGTGGCCAAGTTTGGAAAACCCTGCTGTAGGGGATCCTTGAAAGAAATTTGACGGCTTGTCTGCCTATGTCAAACTCATGGCCAGATGAATCAAGTACTGGCCCCACTCCTTCCCGGTTTAGCAAAGGGGAAAAAAGTCCCGATACGTCACATGATGACGCCATGACGACGCGAGTTTGACACCCCTGGTTGTCTGCGTACATCCAGCTGTTGAATAATCCACCCCTGCTTCACTGTTTTATGACAGTCATTGTGAAAGCTAGGAGAGAGAAAGATTGTGAACATAATAAGCGCACTGACCTTTCTTCCATATCACTGGGGAACCCAGCCAAATAGCTTGAATGATATAAATGTCAGGTGACATGGGAGAGAGAGAGAGGGAGAGAGAGACAGCTGACGTGTGTATTTTCAGGTTATGCAAACGGGCAGGAGTATGTCGAAGGTCTTGGTTGCAAATCTCCCAATGCTGGCCTTATTTGACCCTGTCTTTCCCAGTGTGCAATTCCGCAAATCTCCATCCCCATGCTCAGCACTGCTTTCCCCTGCATTGAATATTTTATTGATTTTGTGGCATCAAGTGATTTTTAACTCCCAAGTGACCACCTACGTAGGTTTTCTCCATCAGGATCTGCCCCTTCCCTTTTCTTTCCCTTCTTCCAGTGGGGGTCTCCATTACCAACAGATGAACAGAGTTGGAAGGGACCTTGTAGGTCATCTAGTCTAACCTCCCACCCAAGCAGGAGACCCTACACCATTTCTGACAAATGGCAGTCTAATCAAAACTGAGTCCTTCCAACAAGATGTGAATCATCCTCTTGTCCTCCTCCTTTCTATCTTCCCCAGCCTTAGATTCTTTTCCAGATGTTCTCTATCCATGTGGTTTTCTTGATAAAAATATTGGGCAAATATTACTGAGCAACAATTTAAAAAATAATACAGGAAGTCCTGTACAGGAACTCACTGTATCCCTTCTTTTTCTTTTTTTTTTTGAGAAAAAAGTGTTTTTCCACCAATTTTTAACCTTCTGGGATATTTGGGCAGGTGAAAAATATTGGGGAGATCAGGTATGGTTAATCTACTACCAATACAGATAGTCCTTGACTTATGACTGCAGTTGAGCCCAAATTTTCTTTTTGCGAAGCAAACAGTTGCTAAGTGAGTCTTGCCCCATCTTACAACTTTTCTTGCTAAGGTTGTTAAGTGAACTACTGCAGTTGTTAGATTAGCAACATAGTTGTTTGATAGCAATAGTAATAGTGCTTAGAATTATATACCGCTTCATAGTGCTTTACAGCCCTCTCTAAGCGCTTTACAGAGACAGCCTATTGCCCCTCCACCACTACCACAATCTGGGTCCTCATTTTACCCACCTCGGAAGGATGGAAGGCTGAGGCAACCTTGAACCTGATGGGATTTGAACTGCCAAACTGCAGGCACTCAGCAGAAGTAGCCTGCAACACTGCCCTCTAACCACTGTGCCCAGTGGTGGGATTCAGCCAGTTCACACCACTTCGGGAGAACCGGTTGTTAACTTTCTGAGCAGTTTGGCAAACTGGTTGTTTGAAAAAATAATTAGGGCAGAGAATCAGTTGTTAAATTACTTGAATCCCACCACTGGTTGTAACCATTCATTTCATAGCCACTTAAATCCTAAAATCCTGTGGTAGTTAGCCAAGCCTCGGTGGGACCTGACCCAGAGAAATCCCAGAATTTTCTACAGAGACTAGATGCCTGGGATAATGTGATCCCCAGAAGGCTTTCTATTAAAGGCTGTTAAAGCAGTTTTTTTAAAAAAACCACATCCCTTTTATCTCAGCGTTCCTTACATTTCTTACTGTCTGCCTTTGAGATGAGCATTTGTACCAGTGGTGGGATTCAGCCGGTTCGCAACACTTCAGGAGAACCGGTTGTTAACTTTCTGAGCAGTTTGGTGAACTGGTGGTTGGAAGAAATCAGTAGGGTAGAGAACCGGTTGTTAAATTACTGTATTTTCCTGCGTATAAGACTACTTTCTAACACACAAAAATCTTCTCAAAAGTCGGGGGTCGTCTTATACGCCGGGTCTCATTCTCCTGTAACCAGGCAGACCAGCCCATAAGGCTCTGACGAGCCTTAAATGGCTCTGACGAGCCTTAAATGGCTCTGACGAGCCTTAAATGGCTCTGAGGAGGGTCGTCTTATACGCCCAGTCATCTTATACGCCGGAAAATATGGTACTGTGCCATCGTGGCTCATGATTCTGGCTTCCTCATTGACGTTGCTTGTCAGAAGTCGAAAAAGGGGCCCCAGGACACTGCAATTGTCATAAATATACGCCAACTTGCCAAGCATCTGAATGTTCCTCGTGTGACCCACGGGGTTTCTGCAATGGTTGTTAAGTGTGTAAAACGGTCATAAGTCACTTTTTTTTTTAGTGCTGTTGCACCTTGGGACGGTCATTAAAGGAATGATTGTAAGTTGAGAACAACCTGTGTAGTTTTGGCATACATGCTGGGCATCTTTCCTGATCCTTTCCAAGAACACCCCTTCTTCCTCCGCCCCCATCCAGGATGAAGCAACACAGCAGGCCCTGGTTTTGTTTTTTCCGCCAGACAATTCTGCAACTCCCACAAGTCAGAGAAAGGGGAGGAGGATGGGGCGTGTTATCTGTCAAAACCCTTTGTGCCAGCTGGCCCAGAGACTTCTGCAGCAAAGGAGACAGCTTTGTTAGCATTGGTTAACATGGCTCTCCAATCAAAAAATAAGGAAAGGTAGGTGTGGAAATATTTCTTTTTGCAGCCCTTGCCAACTTCTCTTAACCTCTGTGTGGTTTTCAAGGAGCTTACAAATTGCCCTGTCAGATTCTTTCTATATACCAATAAGTAGGCAATTATTTGGATTACAGGTAGTCCTGTAAATATGAGTCAGTTGCCAAGCATCTGAATTTTGATCATGTGCAGTATGGAGATGCTGCAATGGTTGTATTTATTTTTTTTTTAGAATAATGAGAGTTGGAAAGGACCTTGGAGGTCTTGATCAAACAGGAGACCCATTCCGGACAAGTGGCTCTTCTCTTCTCTTCTCTTCTCTTCTCTTCTCTTCTCTTCTCTTCTCTTCTCTTCTCTTCTCTTCTCTTCTCTTCTCTTCTCTTCTCTTCTCTTCTCTTCTCTTCCCTTCCCTTCCCTTCCCTTCCCTTCCCTTCCCTTCCCTTCCCTTCCCTCCCTTCCCTTCCCTTCCCTTCCCTTCCCTTCCCTTCCCCTCTCCTCTCCTCTCCTCTCCTCTCCTCCTCTCCTCTCCTCTCCTCTCCTCCCTCCCCTTCTCCTCTCTTCTCCATTGCCTCCAGGGATGGAGCACTCACAACTTTGTTCCATTAACCCACAAGTCATTCCAACAACCCATAAATCATTCCATTAATTAATTGTCCTGTTAGGAAACATCTCTTTAGTTCTAGGTTGGTTCTCTCGTTGCTTAGTTTCCATCCGTTGTTTGTTGCCTCGCCTTCAGGTGCTTTGGAAAATAGGTTGAATAGATCCAGATGGATGGAATCTGAATAGATCTGAGCAGATTCAGTGCCGTTATAACTGTGAATGGCCACTAAATAAATGGTTGTAAGTTGAGGACTGCTTGTATTTGACTTTTAGATCAGGCCTCACTGATTTGGAGGGTACACAATGCTAAAAAGTCTTAAAAGAGAGCCAATGGGGTGTAGTAGTTAAGGGGTTAAATTAGCAGCAGGAAGGCCCAACGTTCTCTTCCAGGCCAACCTACCTCACAAGGCTGTTGTGGAGAAAAGCAGAACGTTTGAGTGCTGTTTGTTGCCTTGAGCTCCTCAACGAAAGGAAAGAAATAATTAAACATGGAAGTGTAAAGCATTCAGAGATCAGTTGGTTAAAAATAGAATAAAGATCCTTGAGACAAAGGTTTCAACAGTTTGCATTGGTGGTTAAAGGTTGCTTGGGAGAGTTGGATTTTCTAAAGCTCCTTTTAAAAGCCAGTGTGGAGGATGGGTCTTCAAGATCAGCAATGAGGATGCGGAAGCCCATCTGCAGGAAGAGGGGCCTCCTGGGTTGGTCTTGGGAATAACAACTGCACAGGAAGAGTTATTTTCTTTCATTTGTACATTCCATAACAGCTGCATTTGCTAAGAAGTTCAGTTGAACTCTTGTTAAATTGCATTATGTAGAGCAAATTCCTGAATTTGTGTCTAAACGTGTGATGAAAAGTTCGTCCTGTTTGAAAGTTTAGTGAATCAGTGCAGAGTTTGAAAATGGAATGGAATGGAATGGAATGGAATGGAATGGAATAGAATAGAATAGAATAGAATAGAATAGAATAGAATGGGACCTTGGAGGTCTTCTAGTCCAACCCCTGCTCAGACAGGAAACCCTATACCATTTTAGACAAATGGTTGTTCAGTCCCTTCTTAAAAGCCTCCAATGTTGTTGGAGCATTCACAATTTTTGAAGGCAAGTTGTCCCACTGGTTAATTGTCCTCCCCATTAGGAAATTTTTCCATAATTCTAGGTTGCTTCTCTCTTTGTCCAGCTTCCATCCATTGCTTCATCTCAATCATTCTTTAGGTTGTTATTTGTATATCCTTTTTAATTATTAAGTCATTAGAGAGACAGTTTAGTACAAATGTTTAAATTGCTGCCCTGGAAACCACAGGACTGTGAGTAAGTCCTGCCTTAGACATGAAAGCCAGTGTGTCTTTCGCGATAAACATATCTAAATATTTACTGCATTTGGTACAAATGCAGATTTGATATTACTTAAGTGGTAAGTATATTTTTACCCATTGTCATCCTCAGTTAGTAGAATATTCTCCTGTTTTACTAAAGGCATCTTTCATTTGCATCAACACAAGAATAGTAGTACAAGGTTTAGAAATAAACAGAAAAATATCCTCTGTAAATAAAACCAGTTTATTTTCATCTACCACTCCGTAAATCTCCCTAGTTGTCTCATAGGATTCCAAGCCTAAGAGTCCACCCAAACATTAAAAGGGAAATGCAAAGGTGCTTTTTCCAAACTGGATTTTCTTTTTCCTTGAAGGTGTTTCACTTCTCATCCAAGAAGCTTCTTCAGTTCTGACTGAAGTCAATCAGAACTGAAGAAGCTTCCTGGATGAGAAGCGAAACCTCTTCAAGGAAAAACGAAGAATTGCCGTTTGAAAAAAGGCACCTTTGGGACAGCTGTCACCTGGATGACTGAGAATCTTCATAGACATCAGAAGGCAAAAGTGAAAGAGTTGGTTTCATAGGAAATGCTCCAGAATCTTTTGGGGTACGGAGAAGGTCTTGAAATTAATTCATTTTCTCATTTAGCTTTGAGCAGCAAAAACCCATGCTCTGCAGACTTCATCTCTGTGCAAGCTCCCGGGTTAGATTGCATGAAAATACGCACACTGTATTTTTCACAAGAGTGAATTAATGTGTAGGCCGGACAAGTGAAGAAATCTTCTCTATCTAATTGCATTTCATTATAGTAGATCCTTCTCAGAATCCAATTAATGATAAAAGAAGCAGATATTTTTCCATCACGTGGAGCAGGAACCTGCCTAACTCTTATATAAAGTTGTATGAGTCATCGGTGTGAAACATATTGCCCTGGATATGCTGCTTCTTGTTGTACTTGACACACAATCTTTAGCCATGACGTTTCTTGTTTTTGGCTTAATGCGATGACAAACCAGCCCAGGCCATTATGGATTTATTGAAGAAACCACAGTCAGCACCCTAGCTTGCCAATTACTGTCAGGATTTAACAACCGTTGCATAGGAATGGTCCTAATTTTCTTCCCAGTGATATGCTTCAGACCCCAGTGTCTGGATCATAGTTATCCCAAACCTCAATCCTCTTAGATTGGCGCTGTTTGCTGAGATTTTTCAACTGGCAAGATTGGAGAACTAAACACGGTTTCTCTCTCATCTTTAGGGTATATATATATATATATATATATATATATATATATATATGTGTGTGTGTGTGTGTGTGTGTGTGTGTGTGTGTGTGTGTGTGTGTGTGTGTGTGTGTGTGTGTGTGTGTGTGTGTGTATGTGTATGTATGTATGTATGTATGTATGTATGTATGTATGTATGTATGTATGTAGGTCTTTGGTTATTTGGGTCTTCTCCCGCATAGAATTGGAAGTATCTTGGCGACGTTTCGACGAAGTCTCATTCGTCATCTTCAGGCTGGTGTTCTCGGCTTCGTGCTTCCAGGAGCAATTCCTGGAAACACCTGCGAAAACCTCAGAAAACATACATACATACATACATACATACATACATACATACATGTGTGTGTGTGTGTGTGTGTGTGTGTGTGTGTGTGTGTGTGTATGTGTATGTGTATGTGTATGTGTATGTGTATATATAAGCTCTTGCCATCCTGGAGTTGATGGGATTTATCGTATTTTGGGACTTATAGTATTTGGGATGTTATGATATCTCGACGGCTGGGGAAAACTACATGAAATGTTTGTGCAGGTTTCTACAAGCAAACAAATGTGGGTTTTGATTACAGAGAAGGGAAGGTAACCCCATGCTGCAGGAACCATCAGACAAACCACAGTAAACAAAGCTCTCCTTCTTATTCCCAAGCTTTTAGAAATAAAGCGGGTAATTAAGCTGCCACTATCATCAGTCACAATGACAGCTTAGTACTTCTCAAACCGTTGGAGACAATCTGCTTCCTGTTCTCCGTTGCTGGAGTTTCTTTCCGTGCCCCAGTCCTCCTCCTCCTCCTCCTCCTCCTCCTCCTCACTTGGGAGACATTGACAATCACTGGGCAAGCAAGCCTGTCCCAGCCACTGGCTGTCCGTTCTTTCTCTTCTCTCTTCCTCTCCTTTTTTCCTTCTCTTGTTTTGATTCCCTCTCTTCCTCCCCATCATTTGCCATCCTCTTCTGGCAACAGGTGTTGCATTTTTCAGCCTCAAGCCACTTTGAAGGTGCCTTTCTGGAGATTTAATGCCAAGGTGTTTGTGTTTGTGGGGTGGGAATTGATATCCTCGCTCTGCAGCTTTGATGGTTTAGCCCTGTGTTTTTCAACCTTTTTAACATGAAGGGACTCCAGCTCTCAGAATTCCCCAGCCAGAGAAACTGTGGTTTAGCCTGCAAAAAGGGTGGCTTATTCCCATCCTTTTGCTGCCTGCCAAGCTTTGATTTCTACTTCTGGAGAACCCACTTTGCAGTTGAGAGTCTTCTGTAGAGCAAATACTCCTTTCCCTTCCCTTCCCTTCCCTTCCCTTCCCTTCCCTTTTCTTTCCTTTCCTCTCCCCTCCTTTCTCCTCTCCATCTCCCCTCCCTCCCTCCCTTCTTCTCTCCCTCCATTCTCCTCACTTCTCCTCTCCTTTATCCTCTCCTCTCCCTCCCTCCCTTCTCCTCTCCTCTCCTTTCTTCTCCTCTCCCCTTCGCCTCCTCTCTTCTCCTCTCACCTCATCCTCTCCTCTCCTTTCCTCTTCTCCTCTCCTCCCTTCTCTCTCTCCATTTCCATCCCCCTCTCCCTTCTTCTTCCCTTTTCCTTTCTTTTTTCTTTCAATTGTACCCCCAAAGCCAAGAAGACTTTCCACTTTGAAGGGCTCCCGATGTTTTTAGGGCTCCCGATGGACATCTCAGCCAGGTCCTATTGCCCTTGATCCTCCCCACCACACCCATTTCCAATCTTTTCATCTAACTCCTTGGTTTCTTTCTAAACCTCTCTCTTCTACCACCACCCCACATGCGAAGAGAACTCTTGCCTCTTCTCGGGAATCTGTTGTCTTTGATCCCGTCTCTCTCAGAGGGATCAGAAGCTCACTCTGGGTTATCTGCAGCGAAACCAACATTTGTAAACCTGGCCAAGGAGCTGCTAACCCTGGATGCATTCAGCTCTCAGTAATTACATTGTGGATGCTAGCTGTGGAATCAAATGAGAACCGGCAGGTGATGTCATCAAATTTGAGTTGCTGGTGTATTGTTAGTGAACCCCTACATATCTCTCTTCTGAGCAACACACGTAATTAAAGTAATCTGAATCATAGGGCGCATTTAAGGAGGAAAGGCTGGAGACATTCTTCACCTTAATTGTTTTCTTTTTCTAGCGTTTAAAAGTCTTGGGCTTGTCTTTGCTGAAACCAGAACTGGAATCCATTCAGGCAATAAGAATGCAGATTCCTGGTAAGTGTCTCACAAGATACTAGGAATGCTGTAAGAGAGAAAACAGTAACTACAATTATAAAATGCCTTAGAATGAATGTCTTGCCTTTTCATTCTTTTTCTCTCTCCTGTTATGCTACTGAACTTTATAGATCTATTTCTCCACCCATCCTTTATATAATTAAATAGTGCAGAAAAAAAGACAAAAAGGAAATGAAAGAAAGAAAGAAAGAAAGAAAGAAAGAAAGAAAGAAAGAAAGAAAGAAAGAAAGAAAGAAAGAAAGAAAGCAACACACAACAATAAGAACAAAATTATATGTATCTCCCAATTCTTTTCAACTACATAATTATTATGTGGAAACTGATGGTTGGATAATGGAAATGGAATTTTTGCGGGAACGTGGTCCTCCAATGCTGGATAAATAAATGTATTGACCAAGTTTCATGGTGGATTTACGTCTTGATGTTCCCTGTGAGTCACTTACAAACGTAGATTAAGTATTGTGTGGACAATTACAATGCGGCCTGCTCAGCCTGCATGAAAACTGTTGTGGGTGTTTTATTGTTATTGTAGTAAACTCATCTGGTTTCAGATTGCTTCCTTATATTTATTTATTATTTATTTGTCAAACGTGTACAGGATTACAGGTATAAGTATAAACATG
Organism: Coluber constrictor foxii; assembly: GCA_038048745.1. NCBI lineage: Eukaryota > Metazoa > Chordata > Lepidosauria > Squamata > Colubridae > Coluber > Coluber constrictor. Next base: position 51,806,425 of record CM075961.1, read on the forward strand.
GAGATGAACATAGGAAATGAGTACAAATAAATGGGGGCAGTAGGACAGGGACGGTAGGCACACTGGGTGTGCTTATGTACCAGTGCTTGTTTCACCTACATTTGCTACCGGTTCGCTCGTTAAAAAAAAAAAAAGGTTGCAAAAACAGATTGCATGACCCAGGATGCTGCAACTGTCATAAATGTGAGACAGTTACCAAAAGTCTGAATGTGGATCACATGACTATGGAGGTGATGCAATGGCCATGCATGTGAAAATGGTTTTCAGCAATGTTGTAACTTTGAATGGTCATTAAATGAACCGTTATAAGTGGAGGACTATACTAGACTATACTTGTACTGCCAAGGAAATGATCAGAGAAGAGAGAAAGGAGTCCTTGGTCATTAAACAGAGAAAGAAATTTAGGAAGCACCTACCCAAATTGATCAAGCAGTTAAAAGTCACGGTGGAAAGTTTGTACCTTCAGATTTACAAATTTCTTATTAATGTAACCTTACAATAAAATAGAACCAGCTCTAGTTTTGTTTCCCCTCTGGATTACCTAGGCCCACTGATAGTTTTTGCTAATACTACAATGTCCGCTAATGTCTTTCCCTCCTCTACCTTCTCTGAGACACGGACACCTGAGGAATTTGATTGACTGATTGATTGATTGATTGATTTGTATCCTGCCTTTATTGTTTTACAAATAACTCCAAGTGGCGAACATATCCAACACACCTTTCTCTCCGAATCTGTGGTGAAAAGATACAATATCAGCTGAGATGAGGCTTCACAGTTGAAAAAAACCCAACATATTGTATTATTCAGCCTGAGAAACTTCCTATCTTTTTAAGTTATAGTGAGTTGACTGCCAGGGAAAAACTTCAACATTCCATTCTTACAAGGTGACGCACAAAATGTGAGCTAAATTAAAGAAGATAAACCCATGGTAGTTAACCAGTGCAACAATACTACACAACCCATATCACAAGCATTAAAAAGCCCATCTTGTGTGCAGTCCTTGACTTACAACCACAACTGAGCCTGAAATTTCTGTTGCTAAGTTGGTAATGAGATAGTTGAATGAATCTGGATTTCCCATTGATTTTGCTTGCCAGAAAATTGCAGAAGGTGATTAAGTGACCTAGAGACACTGCAACTGTCATAAATACATTCTAATTGCCCAGCGTCTGAATTTTAATTGTGTAATCCTAGCGAAGAGAGTGGGTCACTTGAATTCTGTCAGGATCAAAAGACGAGAAAAGGGGTAGTAGCAACGCATAGAAATTATTTGTGCAAATGGTTGTGTGAATACACAATAGAAATTTCTCAAAGTGCTCCAGAATGTAGATGGTACTAGAAATTGGCCAGACTATGACTAAATGGTAAATAGATAGATGGATGGGTGGATGGATGGATGAATGGATGGATAGATAGATGGATGGATGGATGGATGGATGATTGATGGTAGATAGATAGATGATAGATAGATAGATAGATAGATAGATAGATAGATAGATAGATAGATAGATAGATAGATAGATAGATAGATAGATAGATGATGGATGGTAGATGGATGGATGGATGGATGGATGGATGGATGGATGGATAGCTGAATGATCCTGTGACAGTCGTAACTGTGATTAAACAGTCATTTTTTTTGGTGTCATTGAACCTTTGAGCAGTCATTAAATGAATGGTTGTAAATCAAGGATTATCTGTAGTCTACAATAACTTGGTACATATGTTTGGACAGCAAAATAGAGTGTTCTTCTCACTGAATGTCCCCATATCCTGAAATTCTCACAACCTGAGTAAAATTATTTCTGTTGCCTTTGTTTTGATTTTTTTTTAAATCTTCAAATTAATCTTCACTATCTTCGCAAAATGTCCATCTCATTGATTTTGGCAACAGTACGGATTGCTTTCTTTCTTTGGATTTCTTTGGACTCCTCAATTATTTATAATCCTTTATAATCCCATTATTTTCTCGTGTTGCTCAACTCTGCTTAGCTTCTCAGCCAGATATGGCCACTCGGATCCTGCTGCCTGCTGAAATATTTCAAATTAGAGTTTAGTCATTTTATTTAGTCAGCTCATTTCTTTGGGCAGAGGCAAGATGTACAGTTAGTCATTTGTGCCTCATTTGTTGACAGTACAAAAATCTACTTTCTTGGGGCTTTAAAAATGTTGAAAGGGGAGTATTCAACTATGCAACCCTCAAGAGAAATGTTTTTAAAAGGAAGGGATCACACTTGGAAGCAGAAATGAAGTTCTTCAGGGTTTATAAACCCTTCTGTTCTTGGAAATATTGAAAATGTTTGTTTCTGAACCAGAACTGCATATAATCAGTGTGATATCATTTGTTCTCTCAGATATCCCCAGATACCAAGATTGATGTGTGAGGTGAGGTGAGCTATGATATGATGTTCTTCATCTTTAAGGTCAAATAATTCCATCCATCAATGTTCAGCAAAGAAGGACTATTGCATCCTTCTGTTTTGCAAAGCTGGGAATCTCATAGGAAGATATGTAGCTTAGAATGGATTGAGTTTATAAATTATTAGCGTCGATTTCCTAATGTGTTGCTGGATGAGCTAATATATAGTTTCAGTATCGAAATCAGCAAAATGAACCAGTGAAAGCGTATGTTTCCAGGATTACAAGGATTCAGTGATGCCAGTTGTGTCTCACTCCACATAAATGGGATATTGTATGAAATTTTGCAGCCTCATAATGTTGGTTAGAAAGAACTAAGCTTCTGGACCTTAGTGGGGGAAGAGTGTCTGGCCAGGTTTCAGAATAATTGGGAAAGGGAGTAGGTTGGCCCATCAACCAAAGTTATTATAATATCACCAAAAAATAAGTGAAGCATAATTAATTAACGTGGACTTAATACAGCCACATAATACTGAGTCTCTTAATGGATGTTTTCAACTTCTCTTGTTTAGTGTAGTACTTCTCAACTCAACAACTTTAAGATGTGTGGGCCTCAGTTCCCTGAATTCTTCTAGCCAGCTAGAGAATTCTGGAAATTTAGAAGTCCACTCATCTTAAAATAACTGAAATTGAGAAATATTGGTTTAGAGTAATATGTACAGATATGTTCAAATTACACAAATTCAATTAGTGACAGTTTGAAGTTACAACGACACTGAAAAAACTGACATGATTGTTTTCACACTTATGACCACTGCAGCATCCCCATGGTTATGTGATCAAAATTCAGATGCTTGACAACTGACGGATGGTTGCAATGTCCAGGGATCATGTGAAGTTCTCCCCCAGCTACGGATCCCAAAGAACACAACACACACAAAGTTTGTACAAAACTTAATTTACTAAAATAACTCAGTCTTTTTCAAAACAAAGGCTGTTAATAAACTTTCTTAACAGCCTATAAGAAACCAAAGATAAAGTAATTACAATCTTACTAAGGTTGGCAGAAAGCCCAGAAGCAATTTGCAGAGAATCCAGATGCGAAGTAGAGTGAACTAAAGTTGTTCTCTAAAATTGCTTCAGTCGGCGTTCCTCCTTAACTAGGCTAAGGGAGTGGCCAATTAGCCCCAAGCCTTACTCTCGAGGAGACCTCCTCCTGAAGAGACACTCCTGCCTTTTGGCCGCTCTGCGCGCCCGTCTATCAAGAAGAGGCTCCTTCTCTTCATCCTCTTCACTTTTTTTTTTGAATTTTTTAAATTTATTTTTGACATAAAACATAAAACAACATCTTTTTAAAGCAGGGGTTTGATCTGGTATAAAATAAGTATAAATTCCAAATTTCATCAATTAACATCTTAAAGGAAAAAGAAAAAAGAAAAGAAAAAACAAAAAACCCCCAAACAGAACAAGTCTAAGCCCAATTTTTATCATTCAATGTAACATCTTATTCTAACATTTAACATTTTATTGTGTAATCACCCTAAATCTTAAACTAAAAATCTAAACAGCTCTTTATAATATTCATTTATCATTTTAACAATTAGTATTTCTTATTCTCCTTACTTCAAAGACCCAAATCAAGTCAATGTTTCTTTTAAATCACATCTAATAATCAACATATAATCTTTTATTCCTCTCTTAAAGACATTTCAAAATCAGTAACTATTCTTCAAAGATATCTCCTTCACTCCTCCTAGTTTTATTTTTGGTTGGATTTGCAGCTTAATTAGCTGGTTTCCAAGAATGTTCCTCCACTCCTAACTTTATTTGTTGGCTGGATCACAGTTTAATTTTAACTGCTTTCCAACATTTTCTCCTTCACTCCTCCTAGGTTTATTTTTAGCTGGATAACGGCTTTTCAGCTGTTTTCCAGTGGTGCTTTCCTCCACTCCTTACCTTATATTTAACTGGTTCATAGTTTGGCTCTAACTACTCTCCAGCATTTATCTCCTCCGCTCCTCCTAGGTTTATTTTTGGCTGGTTCATATCTTAGTTAGCTGTTTTCCAGTGGTGCTTTCCTCCACTCCTTACCTCATCTCATATATAACTGGTTCATAGTTTAGCTCTAACTGCTCTCCAGCATTTATCTCCTCCGCTCCTCCTAAGTTTATTTTTGGCTGCTTCACAGCCTGATCATCTATTCTCCAATGATGCTTTCCTCCACTCCTAAACCTTATGTGTAACTAATTCACAATTTTAGTCATCTGATCCCCAAAATCATACTTCCTTGCCAATTTAAAATAATAATGCATTTTAATATATATCTTCTCTCCTTAATATATATATATATATATATATATATATATATATATATATATATATATATATATATATATATATATATATATATGTCTGTGTAAGTTTTCACGGGTATATATGTGTGTACAGGTGATATCTCGGGTTTCTTCCCGTGTAATTGCAAACATATCTTTGGAAGTATTGCAGCAACGTTTCGATGAAATCTCATTCATCATCATCTGGCTGATGTTCTCGGTTTGGTGCCTATGGGCAAACTGTGTGATCTTAACTGACATCCTTCTTTAAAAGGAGGCAGAGTTAAGATCACACAGTTTGCCCATAGGCACCAAACCGAGAACATCAGCCAGATGATGATGAATGAGATTTCATCGAAACGTCGCTGCAATACTTCCAAAGATATGTTTGCAATTACACGGGAAGAAACCCGAGATATCACCTGTACACACACACACACACACACACACACACACACTCACTCACACACACACACACACACACACACACACACACACACACATATATATATATATATATATATTCTCTCCTACTTTCTCCTAAACTATTAATTTTATTTAAATTTCTCCCATTTTGTATTTGTTTCTTGTTTTTCTATGTAAAGCAACATTTTAATCCATTTTAAAACACCAATTTACCATTATAAAATCTAAAAACAAATCTTATTACTATTCAAAAATTCATTTCCATTCTCTTAATTACTATAAAAAAACAACATTTTAAACCACTTTCAAATCAATTTTCTGTAATCATTAGAACTCTTATTAATATTTTTTAAAAAATCTTTCAAAATCTTCACATGTTTATAGTTTTTCTGTAATGACATTTCCCGCTTTGAAAATAATCATAAAAACTATAAACAATTCCTGTTAATATCCAAAGCTTCATTCACATTTTCTTATTTTCTATAAAGGACAATATTTTAAACCATTTTAAAGAAACAATTTTCTGTATTTGTTAAAACCATCAAGAATTCTTTTTTTATATAAAAAGATTTTTATTTTAAGCATAATTTTTTAAAAAAGACATACATAGACATACAACATATAACGTATACTAAAATCTGTTTCTTTTTCAGCTTCTTAACAGTGATCCATTTCTTACTAAATATTAAATATTTACAGATATTATAATGTTAACTTATTCAGCCTTTTTCTCCTATTATATTTCAATTCTACTAACACATTAAATGATCTATCACATTATCTTCCATCCCTTCTTCATTCCTCTAATTTATTTCCTTATTCCTCAATCATTCATACCAATTATTCCACACCTTGTAATATTTGGTTTCCTTTTTCCCCTGAATTTCTTTAGTTAGTTTATCTAGTTCTGCGCATTCCAAAATCCTTTTAATTATATCCTTATCTGGTGGTACTTCTTCTTTCTTCCAGTATTGCGCATATATAATACGTGCTTCAGTCAATATATGTAGTATGAGATACTGTGTTTCTTTGGTATAATTTTCTATTGACATCCCTAATAAAAACTGTTCAGGTTTCCCCTCTATTGAATTCTTAATTATTTCTTCAATCCAGTTTTTAATTTTCTTCCAGAAGTTTTTCGCCACCGGGCATGTCCACCATTGATGATAAAAAGTTCCATAACCAATCTTACACTTCCAGCATTTCGGCGAGTTGCTGGGAAACATTTTCGTTATTCTTGCTGGTGGAAGATGCCATCTGTGAAGCATTTTCATCTGGTTTTTCTTGTATGCAGCTGAGATTGTTAATTTCAAATTTGTTTTCCACATCTTCTCCCACTTTTCCAACTCTATTGGATAATTAAAATTTTGGGCCCATTTGATCATCGTCTCTTTCACCGTTTCCTCTTCCATTTTATACCGAAGTAGAAATTTGTGTATTTTACTAATTAGTTTTTCATTTTTTAACAGAATTTTATCAAGGTCAGATTGTTCTACTCTAATTTGATCATTTTTCCTCTCCTCAATATATTTTGATCTTATTTGTAGGTATGACCACCATTGTATTTCTCTGCCTAAGTCCTGTTCTAATTCATATTTTGTTTTTAGAGTTCCCCCCTCATTAATAATATCCCTATATCTGATAATTTTGGACCAGTCAACCAAATTTGGATGTGTTAATATTTCTTCTGGGGAAATCCAGGGCGGTACTCCTATATAGTGATGTTTCTTAATTTTGTTCTATATTGTTAAAAGTGAGTTTCTAATTACATGTCTTTTAAAATATCCATGAGTGCTCTGTTCCCCCCCCCCCCCCAATAGGAAGGCATGCCACCCTACATGAAGATTGTGTCCCTCTAATATTAGGAGTCTTTTATTTTCTAATTCCATCCACTCCTTTATCCAGACTAAGCCAGCTGCTTGGTAGTAGGTCTTCCAGCCCAGGAAAGCTATTCGTCCTCTGTCTCTTGTATCCTGTAGTACTTTTAATCTAATTCTGGCTTTCTTCTCCTGCCAAATAAATTTTGTGATCATTCTATTTAATACGTCAAAAAAAATTTTTTCCCATTCTAATCGGTATAATCTGGAAGAGGAATAAGATTTTGGGTAAAATACTCATTTTTATTGCCGCTACTCTTCCTGTCCAAGAAATTTGCAGCTTTTCCAACTTTCTAAGTCCTTCTCAATTTGCCAAACCAATTTATCATAATTTTCTTTTTTAATTGATGAGCTTCTTGCAGTTAACCAAATTCCCAAATATTTTATTTTTTTTGGCGATTTGTATGTCCATAATCTTTTCTAATTCGATCTTCTGTTCTTTTGTAAAATTTTTAGTTAATAGTTTGGATTTATTTTTGTTTATTTTTAAACCTGCCACTGCACCAAGTTCTTCTACTTTCCTAATCAATTTAGGGCCTGATTCTAGTGGATCTTCAGTTATAAAAATCATATCGTCCTCGTAAGCTTGAATTTTATATTCCTCATTCTTGATTCTCAAACCTTTAATCTCTTGATCTTCCCTAATTCTATTTAAGAGTGGTTCCAGTGATAAAATAAAGAGAAGTGGGGAAAGAGGGCAACCTTGTCTTACTCCCTTTGTTATTTCAAATCCGTCTGTTGTGTCTTGATTGAACATTACTTTTGCTGTTTGTTTTGAATATATTTTTTCAACCATTTTTCCAAATTTTTGTCCAAATTCCATTTCCTTTATCAAATTTGTCATAAATTTCCAATTCAAATTATCAAAAGCTTTTTGCGCATCAAGGAAAACCAGTGAAATTTGCTTCTCCAAATGTATTTCGTAGTACTCTAATATATCAATTATTGTACGTGTATTGTTTTAAATTTGGCGTCCTGGTAAAAATCCGCTTTGATCTGGATGAATATGCTTATTCAGAATCATTTTTAGTCTTTCTGCAATTATTGACATAAATGTTTTATAATCAGAATTCAATAGAGAGATGGGCCTGTAGCTTTGTATTAGTCGTTGGTCCGAATCTTCCTTTGGAATAAGTGTAATCAATGCATCTGACCATGATTTCAGGATATTTGTCTCCTGCAGTACTTCATTAAATATATCTAGCATTAGCCCTCCTATCTGATTTATTGTATTCTTATATAATTCAATCGGAATTCTTATTAAGAATTCTTATTAGTAATCAAAAATTCATTCATAATCTTCACATTTCTTATAGTTTTTCTATTATCACATTTTCTCCACCTTGAAAATCACTTCTCTCAATAATAATGAAAAGTTAAAAAAGGAAAGAGAAAGGGAGAAGAAAAAAGTAATAAAAGTATAGCAAAAGAAATCAAAAGGAAAGATTCAAAGAAAGAAAGAAAAAAGAGAGGAATAAAACAAGAGAATAATAAAGAAAGGAAAAAGAAAATAAAAGAAAGAGAGAAAGAAAAAAGAGAAAGTCTCCTTACATTGTACTACATCCATTGCATTACATCCATTACATTACATCCGTTTCATTACATCCATTTTAATCAAACTGTAGACTGCTACTCAGTATATTCCAGTTTTTTCCTTTCTCCAGTTTGTCCGTACTTTTTCCTTTCAGCTCCAATATCAATAAGTTTATAAAAATTAAAGGATTTATAGTAGTTCTTTTGTATTCCACATATGATACCATCATGTCTTCTTCTGTCGTTCCGCTCTTCCCTTTTGTTGAAACGCCATTAATCAGCAGTTTTAAGTGTTCGAATTAATTTCTTTTTTCCAACTATCCATAAATAGTCCAGAAACAGATTAAGTACATCTAAAATCAAGTTTCCTTAGATTTTCCTCGAAGTAATCCAATCTGGGAAACAGGATACAAAGTTTCTTCTTTAAATAGCAAGCAGTTCGCAGTTCGCAGTTTCCACTTTCATTTCTCAGCAGGGAGCCATTTTCACTTCCTCCGCTTGTTTCTCATAGCTTTGAAAAGACATTCTACTTATTTTCTCTTCTCCTTCTCCCTCTTCAAAAATAATCCATTCTCAATAAAGATCAGAAAAATATCAAATTATACATCCATCCAAAGGAAGATTAATTCTAAAAGTAGTCAATAAATGCTACTGTTCTTTGATGGGTCTTCTCTTTGTTAATTGCTTTAAATCTTTTTCCCAAGTAGTTCTTAGCCCCTATTAAGGCCAGGGCATTGTTAGAACTCAAACCTACCTTTCAGGACAGGGTAGGTTTGCAGACCTGCTGGCGGAGGCTTAGTAGACGGGGTTTTCGCGGGGCTTAAAGGAGCCCCGCTATTTCCCCGTCCATTCGCCACAGCGCCAACCAGAATCTTCCATCCTCTTCACTTAAAGAAGCTTATGGAGGTTATGAAGGCCCTAGCTGAATCCCCGCCTCTGGCATCACACCTTCTCCAGCCTCCTCATTGTCTGACTCGAGTGCCAGCTGCACAGGCTGCTGGCGCATCACCACACCAGCCTCCTCGCTGTCAGAATCAGCTACAATCCGCACAGGCCGCTGACGTGCCACAACATGTGATCACTTTTTGCGACCTTCAGACAAGCAAAGTCAATGGAGAAGCCAGATTAAATTAACCACTGTGTTACTAACTTAACAACTGCAGTAATACACTTAATAACTGTGGCAAGGAAAGTCATAAAATGGGGCAACATTCACTTACAACAACTGCCTGCCTTGCTTAACAACAGAAATGTTGGTTGTACTGTGGTCATAAATCAAAAACTACCTGTATACCACAGGTTTTTTCAGCCCCATGTCTCAAAATCATTTAAAAAATATTCTCCTTCAAAACATGCTCAAAGTCTGTTGATTCCATTGACCTGCACTTTTCTTGGGTAACAATATTGAATGCCATTGCTATTTGTGTTTGCCCCCATGGACTCATTCTAGACTCTGTAAAGGGATCCACTGCAGTGGTGGGTTGCTACCAGTTCACCCCAATTCAGATGAACTGGTAGTGGTGGCAGGCTCCGCCCACCCACCCACCCAGAAGCCATCAAAAACGCTCTGCGCATGTGCAGAACCTGTCCACTCGCTCCCAATAGCGAACCGGTAGCGCCGGGATTTGAAACCCACTACTGATCCACTGGCTGCCCATCCAACAGCTAACCTCACTTGACTCTGCTTAGCTTCCCAACTAGAAGTTCCCCAGATGCTCCCACCTGCTAACGTTAAAGTAGTTTAGAATGGGACGATGTCATAATTCTAAATATTGGATGACATCATAATTCTAAACCTTCTGCATAGCTTAAAGTTCTTCTTGCTGGGATCTTGTCCGACAAGTGGGTTTGCAATGGCCTGGCTTTTACAAGTCTGTATGAGAACATTGACAAAAGAGCCAAGAAAGATAAGTGCTGTGAACAATGTCCTTTCCCAGTTTTCCTCTTGCTGTGCTTGCCAAAACAGATCACCAAAGGTTAAAATCCTTTTGTTCAGGAGCTGCGTTTTTAAGTTCAGCTGTCCAGCTGGTGAGTATCTAAATAGCAAGAGTTTTGTTCACCTGAACACATCAGTAACAAACAGTAACAGAGTTGGAAGGGATATAGGAAGGCTTCTAATCCAACCCCATTTCAGACAAATGGTTGTCCAATCTCTTCTTAAAATCCTCCAGTGATGGAGCATCCCTAATTTCTGGAGGCAAGCCGTTCCATTGATTAATTGTTCTGACTATCAGTTGAAGCTTTCCTTGGCTGAGTTATTCCTCATCTGAGCTACCTTGAGATGGGGAAGTCCCATTTTCTATCTTCAAATCAGACGATTTCCCAAACTGTTTAGAGGAACAGAAGAGGAAAGCCAAGCTAATGCGGTCCAGGCTTCAAAAAGGCTTGATGCACGTTTCAAAATAAATTTTTTGGGTCTAATATCATTTGCAGTTCCTCAGCATTTTCTTCCACTTTCCTGGTTAGAGACATGTTACAATGGCTTACTCTGCAAAATTGCCCAACCAATTCATGCACTGTGAACTACCGAGTATACAGTTAGTTCTAGGTTGGATCTCTCTTGGTAAGTTTCCAACCATTACTTCTTGTCTTTCCCTTAGGTGCTTTGGAGAATAAATTGACCCCTTCATCTCTGTGACAGTCCCTCAGATATTGGAAGATGCCAATATTTCTTTTTTATTCATTCATTGAAATCATCCCTACTCCTTCTTTGTTAGACTAGTCATACACAGTTCCTGCAACTGTTCTTCATCAATTTTATTAGCCTCCAGTCCCGTAATCACGTTTGTTGGTGTTCTCTGCACTCTTTCTAGACCCTTGACCTTTGCTCATTTATTTATTTTTGTATCAAGATGTCTAATTTTTCATACATACAAAAATACATATTTTTTGTTATCCTCTTCTGCACTATGGTGATTTTTAGAAAAGATTTCCAGTTTCGTTTCTAAGCGTTCTCTTCTTTTGTGAGTTTCCTATTTTCGAAATGATGGATAGTATTTGATCTTTCTCTTTGCTTGTTTATTTTGTGACTGCTGCTAAAAGAGACTTCTTCATATTCTCAGATTTCCTGAGTTTACATTTCTCAAAACTCAATGTAAACTGAAACGGCTGATAAATACTTATTCATTTTGGTAGCTGTTCTATGTGGCATGCTCCAAATATCTTGATATCCAATATTTAAAACTTCAACCGTTCGAAACATTTCTTGTGAAGACTTGTGATTTTTTTTTAATAAAAGCCAAATCAAATAAATTACTCCTGAGAGGGGAAAAGCAAAGATCTTTGATCAATGCTCAACTAAAAACTAAAAGATGAAAAAGTGTAAATCAAAATAAGATTGTTTTTTCCTGAATTGAGCCAAGAGGGTTTATTTTCCATCCAAATATTTATCCTACACAGTTGTTGGCAGGTCTCTATCCAATAAACTTGGATCTGGGGATAGCCACTAATTAATTTACAATGGACACTAAACAGGCATATTATTATTATTTTTTTCACGAACCAGAACTTCAATCATTCAAGATTCTGCTTTTAAAAAAAATTTAAAACACTTCTTTTCGAACATGTTGCTCTTGTTTTTGCAGTTTGTGAAAAGTTATTAAAATATTTGAAGCCAGATCAGATTGTCGGATTACGAAGAAAGGGATAATTAAAAATCCCTTCTACGTATTTAAGCAAGAAAGTAAATAGCAAAGAGCCTTCATTCTTTTTAATGTCATCTGCTTTTTTTCCCCCTCATGATTTATAGATCTTGATTTCTATGATAAATGTGCCTCCAGTTTTCTGTTAAATATTAGTGAGTGTCTACTGGATTTGATTGAGGCTATATCTTAGTGTGCAGCAGGGTAATTTGAATTCAATTTTCAGAAGTCTAACCAAGGTGAATTTACTCTGCTCAAATCCTCACTATGATGTAAGCCTTGGCATGTTTTTCAGCTTTTTGGAGCGTTGAAAAAGGAGGAGTTATAATGATAATTAATGGCTGGTCTCTGTAAATCTAGGTAAAAGAGAATGTAGGTCAGAGAGTTTTGGTTTCTGTGTTTTACAGATCTGTCTCTACATAAAATGATCAAATTGGCCAAACAGGCTTGCTTACTTATCCTACTCAGGTATCACTAAAACTGGAATCTGTTTCGCCTCCTTATGCATTTGGGTGTGGATGCAATCTAGAATATAAAGTGAGGCTCCACCAGAAATCGAGTTAAAGTCGCTTACATCATTTGCCAAAACTCTAGCAGCACCTTGGAAGGTCCTTTAATTTGCTGTGAACACTATCCTAACACAAGAAGATGAAAGTGGTACTCAGATTAACAGAATCGGAAGGGACATTGTAGGTCATCTAGTCCAACCCTACCACACCCCCACTCAAGCAGGAGACCATTTTTGACAGTCCAATCTTTTCTTAAAAGCTTCCAGTGATGAAGCTCCCACAATTTCCGAAGGCAACTTCTGATCCATTGGTTGACTGCTTTCATGGTCAGAAAATTTTTCCTTATTTCCAGATTGAATCTCTCCTTGGTCAGTTTCCATGCATCATTCCTTGTCTGGTCTTCAGGCACTTTGGAGAATAGTTTGACCCCCCTCCTCTCTGTGGCAGCCCCTCAAATATTGGAAGACTGCTATCATGTCTTCCCTGGTCCTTCTCTTCACTAGACCAGCCATGCCTAGTAATCCCACACATCTTGCCAGCCTCATTTCTCTCAGAACATGAAAAGTAAAGTTTCTGAATTGTGCTCAGATGTGCTGTACACACAAAAACACATACCAGGGGTTTAGTGGGTTTATTAATATTCCCCAGCAATTCCTTTCACCAAAACCCCAGAACTGAGCCAAAAGCAGACCAATGCTAGTCCATGCAGCAATGGCTAATCAATCTACCAAGCAAAATTAAATCCACAAGAAGACTGACCAGGCTTGATCGAAGTCAGGGCATGGTGTAAATCCAAAGCAAGGCAGGAATCATGACCAGAAAACTTACAGCTAGGAAACAGATACGTTGTTCCCAGCATCACTTCTATCTGACTGCTGAGCTAAATAACCTGCTTCTGAAGAAGCCCATCAACAGGGGTGAGGCTGCCTCCTCGTGGGTAATCAGGCTGACCCTTAGCCCATCCTGCCTTTGTCCTATCTGTTCTGGGATCAGGTCCGGAAGGCAGATCCTCTTCCTGATCACTGACCGGCAGCAGCTGCGTGTTTTAGAATAGAATTCTAAAATGGTCCAGGGTCATGTTAAAAAAATGATGAAGCGCCCACAATTTCCCCACCTAAAGCCTCAGGGCTGTCCTGCTGCAGCTGTGCATCAGCTAAATCCCTCTCAGACAGCTGCTCAGAGCCATTGACCAACTCCCCTCCAGCTGGGTCTAGAAGTGGCTCATCCTCCTCCAAGCTAACATCTGGAGCGGTACCTGGGGAAACGTCCGGGGGGAATCATCACACCAGAAATCTGTGAATGGGATTTGGTGATCATAAACTCACATGGAACAATGATGGTGTAACCACAGGTTACTCAATTAATCAGGTTATTCAATTACCCGTGAGAGGGTAGCGGCGTCTCTCCTGATCGACCTGGTCCTGCTTCAGGACATTTTCGAACTCTGACGATGGACCTACGCCATGCCCCCCATTCTCTTGTCTGCTAATTGCTGGATGTTCCCTAGGTCTTCGCTTCTTGCCCTGCGAGATTCCCCCCTCTCGCAGGTTTGGCCCTCTACGTTATCGAGGGCCTACCTTAATGACGGGTTTTGGGACCCCGAGAGGTGGCATATGAAAAAACGGGGACTGAGGGGTTTTTTAAGAACTTTTTTAACGGGTGTTTTAAGGGGTTCTGGGGTGGGGGAGGGTGTGGGTTTGGGGGAAAATTTAGGGGGGAAAGGGACAGGCCAGGTAGTCTTAGATGCCACTGGGGGTCTAGTTTCTGGAGGTAAGAGGGCTCTTACTGAGCCCTCTGCAGAGGGTTGTGTGATAAATACGCTATGTGGGAGGGGCAGATATGGCGAGAGCAGGGGACCATATCGTGTGGCGGGGGCACGCACTCGCTGCCTTCGAGCGATTGCTTGCCCCGGTCCCCAGAGCTATTCCTGTTCCCCGGGTTGTCTAGAGTCTCAGGACCCGGGGCTCCGGCTGCTGTTGTGCAATGCCAGGTCCGTTGTAAATAAAGCCCCTCTCATATGTGATCTTCTTAAAGAGGGGGGTGCGGACCTGGCTGGTATCACCGAGACCTGGTTGGGCCACGAGGGGGGGGTTCCCCTCGTGGAGATGTGCCCACCAGGTTTTCTTGCATTCCACCAGCCGAGAGCCCAGGGCAGGGGTGGGGGAGTAGCGGTTGTTATTAAAGAGGGTCTGGGTCCGAGGGAGGCCACTGTACCTCAGATAGCCGGGTGTGAGTCCATCTTTGTGAGGTGGGGCCCTGGTGGGCAGATGGGTTTGTTAGTCACGTACCTGGCTCCCTGCCACGTGGCAACGACCCTGCCCGAGTTTCTCAATGTGATAGCCGAGGTGGCGGTTGGTACCCCCAGGCTTATAGTCATGGGGGATTTCAACTTGCCATCCGTCGGGGAAGCATCTGAGATGGCTCGGGAGTTCATGGCTTCCATGACGGCCATGGACCTGACCCAGGTAATTCAGGGCCCGACTCACATTGGTGGACACACCCTGGATCTAGTTTTTGTCTCTGGTCAGTGGTTAAGTGGTCTTGATATTGGGGATATAGCTATAGAACCCTTGTCATGGACTGACCACTCGCTCCTTCGACTCGACTTTCTGACCGCTGCACCCCACCGCAGGGAGGCGGAACCAACTAGGTGGTTCCGCCCCAGGCGCCTGATGGATCCTGATCGGTTCCAGATGGAGCTTGGGCCATTTCCTGAGACACTGACACGCGACTCGGCCGAGGACCTGGTGGCTGCCTGGAATAGGGCAGCCGGTGGGGCCTTGGACCGCGTCGTGCCTTTGCGGCCTCTGACCCGGCGCCGAACTCACTTGTCTCCTTGGTTCACCGAGGAGCTGAGGGAGATGAAGCGCCGGAAAAGACGCCTAGAGAGCGGTTGGAGGGCCAGTCGCTCTGAATCTGACTTGACACTAGTAAGAGCTCATATTAAGACTTACTTAGTGGCGATAAAAGCAGCGAAATCTAATTATTTCGCCGCTCTTATCGCGTCATCAGATAATCGCCCAGCCGCCCTGTTTAGGGTGACCCGCTCCCTCCTTCATCTGGGAGCGCGGGAGGATCCCTTGCAGGGACGTGCTGAGGATTTTGTTCAATATCTGGATGATAAAATAACTCAGATTCGGGATGATCTGGCCGCCGACTGGGTTAGTTCAGGCGAGGTGACTGAGCCCGGTCTTGAGAGTGTTATCTGGGCTGAGTTCGATCCTGTGGCTCCCGAGGACATGGACAGGATTCTGGGAAGACTGAACGCTACCACATGTTTATTGGACCTGTGTCCCTCCTGGTTGGTGCTGGCCTCCCGGGAGGTGACACGAGGCTGGCTCCAGGAGATTATAAATGCTTCTCTGAGTGAGGGTGCCCTACCGACCGCTTTGAAGGAGGCGGTGGTGAGGCCCCTCCTCAAGAAGCCCTCCCTGGACCCAGCTGTTTTGGCTAATTACCGTCCAGTCTCCAACCTTCCCTTTCTAGCGAAGGTTGTTGAGAGTGTGGTGGCGTGGCAGCTCCCCCAGTACCTGGATGAAGCTGTCTATTTAGACCCGCTCCAGTCCGGCTTCAGGTCTGGTTACAGCACTGAAACGGCATTGGTCGCGTTGGTGGATGATCTCTGGAGGGCCCGGGGTAGGGGGTATTCCTCTATCCTGGTGCTGTTAGACCTCTCAGCGGCTTTTGATACCATCGACCATGGTATCATGTTGCGCCGGTTGGAGGGACTGGGGGTGAGAGGCACCGTTCTACGGTGGTTCTCCTCCTACCTCTCCGACCGGTCGCAATCGGTGTTGACAGGGGGGCAGCGGTCGACCCCGAGGCGCCTGATGTGTGGGGTGCCACAAGGGTCGGTCCTCTCGCCCCTTCTGTTCAACATTTATGTAAAGCCGCTGGGTGAGATCATCCGTGGTTTTGGGGTGGAATTCCATCAGTACGCTGATGACACTCAGCTGTACATTTCCACCCCAGACCACCCCAACGATGCCGTGGAAGTGATGTCCCAGTGCCTTGAAGCTGTGCGGGTCTGGATGGGGAGAAACAGGCTTCGACTCAACCCCTCCAAGACCGAGTGGCTGTGGTTGCCGGCGTCCCGATATAGCCAACTGACTCCATCGTTGGTTATTGGGGGCGAATCATTGGCCCCCACGGAAAGGGTGCGCAACTTGGGCGTCCTCCTGGATCCACGGCTGTCATTAGAGGATCATACGACAGCTGTGGCCAGGGGGGCTTTTTATCAGGTTCGCCTGATACGCCAGTTGCGCCCCTTTCTAGATCGGGACTCCCTGCGCACAGTCACTCAGGCGCTCGTCACGTCTCGCTTGGACTACTGTAATGCTCTCTACATGGGGCTCCCCTTGGGATGCATCCGGAGGCTTCAACTGGTACAGAATGCGGCCGCGCGGGGGATTATGGGAGCGACAGGGCGCTCCCATGTGACACCTCTCCTGCGTGAGCTGCATTGGTTGCCGGTTGATTTCCGGGTGCGTTTCAAGGTATTGGTAATCACCTTTAAAGCGCTCCATGGCTTAGGACCAGGGTACTTACGGGACCGCCTCCTGCCACCTATTCCCTCCCACCGGCCGGTTCGCTCCCACAGAGTGGGCCTCCTCAGGGTGCCGTCAGCCAGACAGTGTCGGCTGGCGACCCCCAGGGGGAGAGCATTCTCTGTGGTAGCCCCCACCCTCTGGAACGATCTCCCTCCAGATCTGAGAACTATCACTGACCTCCGGACCTTTCGTCGGGCGTTGAAGACTTATTTCTTCCAACTTGCTGGACTTGCCTGATCCCTCCTATTTTTAATATATTTTTAATATACTTTTAAATATTTGTAAATATTTGTAAATATTTTAAATTCTAAATTATTTTAAATTATCTAAATTCTTAGAGTTTTACTGTTTTATTCGATATATTTCAGCCTAAATTTATATGGACTTTTAGTACGTTTTAATTCATTGTATTGTTGTTGGTTTTTAATTGGCTGTTCACCGCCCTGAGTCCGGAAGGAGAAGGGCGGTATAGAAATTTGAACAAATAAATAAAATAAATAAATAAATAAATCAAGTTGTATTGCTGCCCTCTCCTTGTTGACCTAATGCCCCATTTTTTTGCAGTATAGCATGCAGAAAAACACAAGATGCAAAATGCAGACCTATCTTTTCCTGTAACGTTCGTTGTTAAATGTCTGTCAATGCCCAGAAGTTTCATTTTCCCTCTCTCACCTCTCTGTTTGAATTATGTTGGGGAACATGGGTTCTGTTATCAGCTGGGTACCTTTCCCTGCACCTTTGAAGAATGCTGGGCTACAGTTTCCATCATCCTCAGTCAATCCACTTCTTTTTTTCTGCCCCTAATAAAAACTAAAGGGCAGTCTAAGGATGGTTTTTAAGCCCATCAAAAATTGAAAGTACCTTAGCCATTTCAAATGCTTTGGGAGTTTGAAACCATGGTTACTACAAAATAAATAAATATGTATTCCCTTTTCATTCTGATTACAGATGATCTTTGCTTTAAAACCATTTGTTTAGTAACTGTTTGAAGTTGCAATGGCACTGAAAAAAGTGACCTATAATCAATCAGTCTTTGTACTTAAGATTGTCACAGAATCTCATGATCCAGTAACCAGAATTTGGGGACTCAACAAACAGCATGCATTTTCAATGTTTGCAACATCCTGGAGTCATCTGATCATCATTTGGGATCTTCCTATCCAGCTTCCAACCATCAGTGTCAATGGGGAAAGCTGAATGACAGCTGCATGATTTACTTAACCTCTGCAAAAAAGTAGTCATAAAATCTGGTGTGACTCACTTAACAAACACTTGGTTCCAATTCTGGTCATAAGTAGAGGATTACCCATATCTGCTCCCTTTTTAGTACTGGGAAGCAGTGGCTAAATAATTCCAGCACGGATGGAAATGTTTCTGATCAAAGGACAAATAGTTATCATTTCAGATGATGCTTTCTGTGTCTCAGGATCAGCTGAGTAGTGCAAATGGGTGTGGAGCCTTCTTGGAACTGCTGAAAAATCAGTGTTGTAGATTGGAGATAGATGATGTCGTATCCTTCCCCCTTTGTTGAGAGAGGGCTGTTCAGTTTTGACATAGATGGCCTCTTTGACCCCCTCTTTCAACCAGCGGTCCTCTCTGTCCAAAATGTGGACTTTGCTGCCTTCAAAAGAGTGGCCTTTGTCTTTTAAACACAGATGGACTGTTGAATCTTGTTCTGATGGCTTTGTTTTCCTATGTTGTGCCATGCGTTTATGAAGTGGTTGTTTTGTTTCCCCAAGGTACAGATCTGCATATGGCTCACCTCATTGTACTGCTATATGTAAACTGAGCAAATGATTATCTACTAGGATTCCAAAATCCCACTCACTTGTTATTACTATTGAGTCAAGTACCACCTATTCTACACCTGTCTTTTTGGTTTTTTTGCCTAAGTGTGAAACCTTACTTTTCTCTATGTTGAATTTCATTTTGCTAGATGTTAGGTATTAAACACAGAGATTACTTTTATATCGGTATAATCAATCATATCACTTTGAAAGAATAATTAAAACCAAATTACTGTTCACTAATGAGCAAAGGCAATTGGTATGTCAAGATTCATCAGGATGAAAAATTGCTAGGAATTTTGAACAAAAAAATATCCTTGTCAGACAAGGTCTCATATTTCAAAATATCTTATAAACAAAAACTTAAACTTTAGACGTGGCACACCCATTTCTTCTTCTGGTCAATTGTGCATAAATCAGCATAAATGAATAAAAAAAAGAAGTGATGACAGCAGTTTGAGCAGAAAGTGAAAATCTCTTCCTTTTTCTTTTCTGACATTTACTGGTTCCAAAAGAGGGGAGGAATCAGCAAGAAAAGGAATAGCTGCTTTTGCTACTTTCTGGGCTTTCAGGGAGGATACATGAGATGTGGGTGTGGCTTACTGATGATGGCTAATGAGCCAGAAATAGATCTATATAAGTCTCCCAATGGGCAGCATAAGGCCTGCTGGCTGCCAGAAGAAAAAAAGCCCAGAAAGTAGTGAATGAAATAATTTAAGGGCTTTTCTATCATCTGAATAAAGAACTTTTCTCATTTCCTTCCTTTAAAAAGAAAAAAAACCAATTCTTCTAAACCAGAGGTATCCAACCTTGTCACCTTTAAGCCTGGAGGACTTCAACTCTCAGAATTCCCCAGCCAACTTTGGGAGTTGAAGTCTGTCAGGCTTAAAGTTGCCAAGGTTGGAGATCCCTGTTCTAAGCTGAACAGGGTTATATTAAAAAATGCATACGTTATTATCCTTTGCACCAGAGGAATTGCATCCATATACAGATAGTCCTCAATTTATGACAATGGAGCAAGGCAGTTTTTAAATGCATTGGACCTTATTTTATTATCTGTCTTGCCACGGTTGTTAAGCGAATCATGGCAGTTGTTGGGTGAATCATGTGGTCATTAAGCAAATCTGGCTTCCTCCAATGGCTTTGTTTGTCGAAGCCAGCTGGGAATTGGGGATCACATGACTCCAGAATGCAGCAACTGTCATAAATGGGTGGGATTGAAAAACTTCAGCAACCTGTTTGCTGCCCAGTTGCTGGGTGGGAGTGGCTATGGGGGCATGGCCTTCTCAGCTTCATTCATCATGGGGAGGGGGAGTTTTAGCCCTCCCCGGGCTCTGGAGGCTTTCCTCAAGCCTCCAGGAGGGTTAAAACGGCCTCTCCCGGACACCAGAGGCCCTCTGGAGGTTAGAAATGGGTCCATTTTCAGACTTCCAGTAGGCCTATTTTTTTGCCCTCTCAGAGCCCCTGTGCACACCCTGCACTTACCTGGCAACCAAAACAAGCCAAGTGGAGACTCCTGGGAGAGCTAGAGTGGGGTGGTCGGGGTCAGCCAGTCATTCCAAAGACTGGTTTGGTGAACCAGATTAAAATTAACATCCCGTTCTCTTGAACTTGTCGAAACTGGCTGAATCCCAACCCTGGTCATAAATACATGCCCGTTGCCAAGCACCCAAATTTTGATCACATGATTGCGAGGATGCTGCAATGCTTGTAGGTGTGAAAACTGGTCATGTTGCTTTTTTTCAATACGATTGTATCATTGTAACAGTCATTAAACAAGTGGTTGTAAGAAAAGGATCACCCATACTGCCATATTCCATAAAGCAGTTTTCTTGGCTTCCCCTTCTCCTCAAAATCATTTTATGGGGAGGGATCCAAAAAGTGAGGATCTTACTGGACTGGACAACCAACCACTAATACATTTAATAAATTGTCACAAGGAAGAAGAGGGAAAGATGGTAGTCCTAACCATGTGATCAAATAACAATAGCAATACTTAGACTTATATACCACTTCACAGAACTTCATAGCTTTCTCTAAGCAGTTTACAGAGTCAGCCAGTGGTGGGTTGCCCCCGGTTTGCACCGGTTCTATAGAACCGGTAATAAAACTGGCGGGAGGCCCCGCCCACCGACTCCAACGTCACCAAAATGCTTCTGCGCATGTGCAGAAGAGTGTGTGTACACATCCTGGCTGTGAACTGGTAGTAAAGGTAAGTAGAACCCACTCCTGGAGTCAGCGTATTGCCCCCAACAATCGGGATCCTCATTTTATTAACCTCGGAAAGATGGAAGGCTGAGTCAACTTTGAGCCGGTGAGAATCGAACTGATGGCAGCCAGCAGCCAGCAGTCAGCAGAAGTACTGCATTCTAACCACTGTGCCACCGCGGATCTTCTGGTTGCGACCACCGCCTTGCCATTTTTGACATGTAGATTCTGTGCGTTTTGTCTTCTATATTTATGAGATACTGGTGTTCTTGTGAAGATTTGAGGCAATTTGTTTTGCAAGTGAATGATTGACATCTCTGAGATTGGTGTATTGGGTATCTTGGCTGGAGTGGAGTGTAAGAGCTGGTGGGGACACAGTGGGTCCTTGTGAGATGCTTTATTTCTGCCTGACCATGGTGGAAATGGGTGCTGAATTGTATCTGGGACATAGTAGTTAGGACTTAGTTAAAAGCAAGGAGACTATTGGCTCTATAACAGAGGTCTCCAAATTCAGCAACTTTAAGACTTTCATTTCTCAGAATTCCTCAGCCAGACATGCTGGTTGGGGAATTCTGGGAGTTGAAGTCCACAAGTCTTAAAGTTGCCAAGTTTGGAGATCTCTGCTCTGGAAGTTTTGGCCCAGATCCTTCTTTTTAATTCATCCCATCTAACAAGGTTATAGTGCAGAACAAGTGGGGGAAGGAATTTGATGGGCACCACCATTTGTTCCATGAAACAAAGGCAGCATTTACATTTGGCAGATGAAAACTCAATCCTTTCTAGTCTCATGCTTGTTAAAAATAACCAATCACATAGGTAATTCTTGAACATCCTCAATCTAATGTAGAGTTTTTCCTCTCTTTAGGTATTATGCAGAGAATACTTTGTACAAATCATGGCATAGAGTAGGTTTCCCAACCATGACAACTTGAAAAAGTGTGGACTTCAAGTCCCAGAATTCCCCAGCTGGCATTTGCCGGCTGGGGACTTCTGGGATATGGTGGGGGGATTCTGGAAGTTGAAGTCACACATATGCTGGCTGGGGAATTCTGGAAGATGGCTGGGGAATTCTGGGAGTTGAAGTCTACATTAAAGTTACTAAGGTTAGAAACCCTGAGACAGAGCCTTAAAATGCATAATCTGAGGGCGAAGACCAGCATTTCCACTGATGGTGTTTGCAGGATTTGGAGAAAAATGGATTGAATCTAGGCTGCCCTAATATATTTTGCAGGATTTCTGTTGGATCATGACTTCTCCCTCAATTAAATGCATGAACCCTAGTTATTGACTAAGCCTTTGAATAGTACGTGGAAGGATAAATTATTCCGAAATGATTTGCCAGGAGAGTCATCATCCAGAGAACGGAAAAGCTCTTTTCCAGCTTCATGAGCAACCAAATCCATGTGCTTCCTTTCCTTTGCAACCCCTTGATGATTTGACTAGTTTACAGTATATGATAGATATCTGAGAAACTCTAAATCATAAAAATAAAAATAAAGCCCAACCCAATCTAATCTGTCAAAAACAGAGGTCAGAGAAATCATCCCCTTAGATTCCTGGGAAATGTAACCACAGCTGCTTTTGCCAATCTGCACCAAAGCCGTTTCCTCTATTTTTCCAATATCACATTCTCACATGGGTGTCAAATGGGCAGGATTCTGATCCATGGTGTAAACAGGAAAGGCGTCAGATAAATAGCAATCACAAACGGAAAAGATTTGAGAAAATAGGATTTTCTTTCAGGCCAACTGTACTAGGAAAGAAATTCCAATGAAATCAGATTCTATTTTAATCAGATGGTACTTTGTAATACAGAAGCTTACTTAGTTTATTTTATAGTTAGCTGGCATTGAATATTGCCTTCATTCTTGTTTATGCACAAGTTGGCAACTGCCGCCCTCCAAATATTTAAATACAAGAGGATAAAATCTTTGAGTCGGTTCTTGCAAAATTATGAAATCACTTCCAAGGAAACTGAAATTGATTTCACCTGAATTTATCATGGAGTAGCAATTATTTAAAAAGCTTAAGAGCAATGGTGAAATCCAAATTTTTTTACTACCGGTTCTGTGGCTGCGGCTTGGTGGGCGTGGTGTGGCTTAGTGGGCATGGCAGGGGAAGGATACTGCAAATTCTCCACTCCCACCCCACTCCAGGGGAAGGATATTGCAAAATCTCCATTCCCACCCCACTCTGGGGCCAGCCAGAGGTGGTATTTGCCGGTTCTCCGAACTACCCAAAATTTCCGCTACTGGTTCTCCACAATCTGTCAAAACCTGCTGGATTTCACCCCTGCTTAAGAGCCACTTTGGTTTACGCACCTTGTTAGAAACTAGAAAATGTGAGTTCTAGTGCAACCTTAGGCATGAAAGGCAGCTGGGTGATGTTGGACTGGTGTGACCCACACTCAATCCAACCCACCTCACAGGATTGGCTGATTTATTTATTATTTTATTTTACTTTATTTTTTTGAAATGCTCCATAGTGCGTGAATTGGTTGGGCAATTTTGCAGAGTAAACCATTGTAATGTGTCTCTAACCAGAAATGTGGAAGAAAATGCGGAGGAACTGCAAATGATATTAGACCCCAAAAATTTATTTTGAAAGGTGCATCAAGCCTTTTTGAAACCTGGACCGCATTAGCTTGGCTTTCTTCTTCTGTTCTTCTAAACAGTTTGGGAAATCGTCTGATTCTAAGATAGAAAATAGGACTTCCCCATCTCAAGGTAGCTCAGATGGGGAATAACCCAGACAAGAACTTCAGCTGTGTTTTATTTGATTTGTCCCCTCCAACTCTTAAATGAGAACTGAAGACAGCTTAATTTGCATGCAGGCTGTATAGGTAGTCTAAAGAGAAATTTCCTGACAGTCAGAAAAATTAATCAGTGGAATGGCTTGCCTCCAGAAATTGGGGGTGCTCCATCACTGGAGGATTTTAAGAAGAGATAGGACAACCGTGGTAGATGTCTGCTTGTCTGAACAGATGGTTGGACTAGAAGACCTTCAACTTCTCTTGCTACAGCTATGTTATCCTGCTATCCTGTTATTCCTTAATCCTTGACGTACAACCACAATTGAGCCCAAAATTTCTGTTACTGAGTGAGATAGTTGTTCAGTGAGTTCTGCCCCATTTTACGACCTTTCTTGCCATCCATGGTTGTTAAGTGAATCATTGCAGTTATTAAGTTACACAGTTTTTATTTATTTATTTATTTATTTATTTTATTAGTTTGATTTATACGCCGCCCTTCTCCGAAGACTCAGGGCGGCTTACAATGCATTAAGCAATTTTAAATGAATTGGGCTTCCCTATGGATTTTGGTCATCAGAAGGTGATCACTTAATGCGAGGACACTGCAACCGTCACAGATGCGAGTCTATTGCCAACCGTCTGAATTCTGATCACGTGTCCCTGGGGACTTTGCAATGGGTGTGAGTGTGAGAAACCATCCTAAGTTACATTTTCAGTGCAGTTATAATTCAGATGGTCACTGAATGAATTGTTGTAAGTTGAGGATTACTGTATTTTCCGGCGTATAAGACGACTGGGCGTATAAGACAACCCTCCTCAGAGCCATTTAAGGCTCGTCAGAGCCTTATGGGCTGGTCTGCCTGGTTACAGGAGAATGAGACCCGGCGTATAAGACGACCCTGACTTTTGAGAAGATTTTTGTGTGTTAGAAAGTAGTCTTATACGCAGGAAAATACAGTACTTGTACAGAAGATAATTCACAATTGCTTCTTAACCACCAACTGTGGATGATATGGTACCTTCCAAGTACAGCTAGTCCTTAATGTACAACAGTTCGTTTAGTGACCATTCAAACTTACAACGGTACTAAAACATGTGACTTATGGACATTTTTCCAGTTACGACCAGTGGTGGAATTCAAATTTTTTTACTACAGGTTCTGTGGCCGTGGCTTGGTGGGCGTGGCAGGGGAAGGATATTGCAAAATCTCCATTCCCACCCCACTCTGGGGCCAGCCAGAGGTGGTATTTGCCGGTTCTCTGAACTACTCAAAATTTCTGTTACTGGTTCTCCAGAACTGGCCATAACCAGGGCTGAATAGCAGCCCTGGTTATGGCCTCTGAAGCATCCTTATAATCACGTGATCAAAATTCAGATGCTTGGCAACTGATTCATTTTTATGACCGTTGCTGTGTCATGTGATCACCTTGTCCTAGCCTTCTGACCAGCAAAATCAATGGGGAAGTCTGATTCACTTAACAACAGGGTTACTAACTTATCAATTGCAGTGATTCACTTAACAACTGTGGCACAAAAGATCGTAAAATGGGGTGAAACTCACTGAACAAATGTCTCACTTAGCAACGGAAATGTCGGGCTCAATTGTGGTTGTAAGTACAGGACTACCTTTATTTTGGACCATGTTCTCCATCTTTCCTAATCATGGATGGAACTGGTTAGGGGAAGTTCCCTAAAAATCTGGAGTCCGTTGGGTTACCCATTTCTTTGAGCAATTCCAGACATTCGGGGTTGTGATGGGAACTTAGAACGAAGGAAGGAAATGAGTAGTATTACACCTTTCTCATTACGGCACTTCCTTTCTTTCACGCTTCCTCTTTGCTCTCCTATATGAGAACTTGTGGTGTGCCTGGGCTTCTAAACCACGTTTCTGCACCTGGGGACTGAGACTGAGGTTCAAATCTACATGCAGCAAAGTGCTGTCTAAGTGATAATTACCTCTTTCGTTTTACTCGCTGATTCTTTGGATTACTTTCCCCGTTGAGCTTTGGCTGGTAAGGCTTTCAAACAGTTTACCTCATTGTTTGCGCTAATGGACTCATGGTGAATCTTGCTTACATTCTGCATGAATTGCAGCCCTTGGGAATGTATAACATTTCTACATTTAACAGTGTCTTTAATGCCCCGCGTAATGTGAACCATAAAATGGTTTGATTTGAGTAATCAAAGCAAATGCAGTATTTGGATCTTTACCGGCTAATATTAGGCCAGAGTAAAATCAAGGGCATGTCTAAAAGGATGCTGTTTTTAAAACAGCTGCGAATAATCCCTTCTGCTAACATTTTTGTCTTGTGCTCAGTTCATTGTTGTTTTTTTTTAAAAAAAATTGTGTGAGAGTGCTTTGAAATAATAATGCATGAATGTGAATGAGCATACAGAGGCATTAAAGAAGTTATGAGTCACTAAAAAAATAACCGAGGAATTCAACACTATCTAAATAATCTGACATCATTTCTCTTATTATCTATGTTGTACGTGCCTTGGACTTTTTGAGGAATTCTCTTAAATATTTGCCTGGTGTAGCCAAATAAAATAAAAGGCAAGTCAAAGTTCTTTGAGTGATTGGTATGTGATAATAAAGTCAGTGTGGTATTGCTTCATGCTTAAAATACGCAGTTTCTCAAGCAGCTCCAACATTGGAGGCCTTGAAGAAGAGTTTGGACAGCCATATGTCCAGAACAGTATAGGGTCTCCTGTTTGGGCAGGGCGTTGCATTAGAAGACCTCCAAGATGCTTGAGTAGAGTCCGCCGGATTGTCTGGGAAGCTGCATATCCTGTTCATGACCTATTTTCCTTGTTACCTTCGGGGAGGAGGAGGCTTTGTGGTATCCGAAGTAGAACATCTATTCTAGATTCAGTCACAGTTTTGTTCCATGTAGCATCAAACTTATGAACTCTCAAGTTTCCTCTTTCCACTACATATTCAAAATGAACAGTAATTTTGTGTGTGTGTGTGTGTGTGTGTGTGTGTTATTCTCTCAGCCAGATACCTACGAAAAGATATATATATATATATATGTGTGTGTGTGTGTGTGTGTGTGTGTGTGTGTGTGTGTGTGTGTGTGTGCGTGCATGCATGCTTGTTGCAGGTATATATTTATGTATGTATATAGCATGCATTGTGAGTGTTATGTTTGTGTTTGGGTAGATATACACTTTTTCTTGAGATCAGGCAACAGAATTTCATTTTTAATGTGAGCCAATGTGCTCACAGTAAAAAAAATGACAATAAAGTTTAATCTAATCTAATCTAATCTTATTTTATCTTATCTATCTTATCTCTTATCTTATCTATTTTATACCTTATCTCATCTTATATCTTAGCTCTTATCTCATCTCATCCATCTTATATGTTATTTTATATCTTATCTCATCTTATATCTTACATTTTACATCTTACAATCTTCCTTCCAACCCTGTTACTCTATATTCTGTGTTCTGTATTTAAATTGGCAAGCTGATAACACCGTTAATTAATAAATTAAATATCTCTGGGGCTAGTATCTGTTGAAATCAGGGAACTTCTCCAGATGTCGCTGATCCATAACTCCGAGTGCTCCTCACCAGAACATTATTACTCTTGTGGAGTTGTCTAGGGTGTTTTACTAGATGTAACTGTCTCCATTCCTACAATCCCCCCACTCCAGATGAGGCCCAGTTAAGCAAAGAAATGAAATTGGTGTCTAGACTAAGAGGCATGTTTTTACTTCTGATGATGAACAGTTCAAAATAGAGACTAAACGACCCATGACCTGTTATTTCAGAGATATTTCCTTACCAGATTCCATGATGTCTCCAACACTGACAGAGTTTCTAATGTAGCGAATGGGACAATTCGCTGTGGTCAACTCACTGTGGCTATTTCACCGTGGCCAATTCGCCATGGCCAATTCGCCGTGGTCATTTTGGTGCAGCCAACTAGCCAGGAGATAGCTCTCCGTGGCCAACTCGCCACAGGACAACTCACCACGGAAAATTCCATAGGGGATAACTCAACAAAATAAATTTTATCCACCACTGTTTCTTTGACATAATTTCCATTTTTGTGAATGGAAATAATATCAAAAGAAACAGTGGTGGATAGCATTGATTGCATTGAGTTATCCCATGTGGAATTTTCTGTGGCGGGCTGTCCCACAGCAAATTGGCCATGGCGAGTTGTCCCGTGGAGAGTTGGCTAGGGTGAAATGACCGAGGTGAAATGGCGAGGGCAAATTGGCTGTGGTGAATGTCTTAGGCTAGAGTTCCCAATCTTTCTGAGTTGGCAGTCCAAAGGGGGGAGGGGAGGAGAAAGAGAGGATGGTTATGTGGGAGGGGTAGGCACATGTGCATTTGGATACACACACATGAACACTCATTGCTCGTGTGAGTGAAGCCTTGAGTGCTTGCTATGATGCTTGTATGAGTAGGGTCATGAGCACCCACAATGCTTGTGGCAACGCTTGCGCAAAAATGAACACTCTGAGTGCCCACACAAGTGAGGCCATAAGTGCCCACAGTGCCCATAGTGACACTCACAGAAGTGAGGCTATGAGTGCCCACGCGAGTGGGGTGGTGAGCGCCAGAAACACTAGTGATGGTCACGTGGGCGGGGTTGTGTATGCTTGCATTTGGACACCAGGCTGCAGCCCAGTAGTGGTCCATGGCCCACAGGTTGGGGACCCCTGTCCTAGATCCTCTAATGTACTGCCTTCCCTGGAAAAAGTTCTTAAAAATTCAGGGATATATTCAGAAATGTATTTATCTTGCAAATAGCCCAGGTGAAGTACATACCATAGTTAATGATCAGGACGATGTCTTCTCAGCAGTTCTCAACCTTTTCTTCATCACGGACCTGCTTGAAATACCTTTTGTGGCCACAGAGCATGGCCACCAAGATTTAATTCAAGATTTAAATCATAACATTTCTTCAGGGACCCCCTGTGATGACATTCTGGCCCCCCCAGGGCTCCGCGGACCACAGGTTCAGAATCAATATCTTATGACATTGTATATTACGTTGTGGAATGTTTTATATGTTTTGCCAAATTTCAATTCCACAGTAGTCATCTGTTCTTGATTTTGGACACATTTTGTAAATTAGCTCATCTGAGGTACCTTGGTTCAAAAATTGTTGCCCTACGATGCACCAGTTCACCCCATTAATGCTTATACAGAGACAATCAGGAGAGTAAAAAGTATCGTTTGTACACCAGCCAGAATCACCGAGAGTGAGTAGGCGGCCATATAAATCTTCTAAATCAAAAAACCAATCAATCATAAGTAAGGAACACCTTGTTTTTTTACTTATTTGCCTGTCAGCAGTGGCTTAGCAAAGAAGTATTTGGGCCTCGTGTTTCAATTAACTCAGAGCATCCAATACTTGGGAAAAGATGGGGAGGTTCCACTTGGCAGAACAGCCTAAAGTTTGGCTGAATTGCTTGCATTCCTGCTTGTTAATGTGATCTTTCCATGGTATGTTCAGCCCAAAGATCTCTCTCTGGACATCCTGGATCGTGATTCTTCAGAAAGCAGCTGGAACCTGAGGTTAGAGAAACGCCACCCATGTTGATCTGAATACCAGAAATGTCAGTGGTTTATTTGGTCCTCTTTTTTCCTTTTTTGCACTTGTTAAAAGGGGAATGTCAGCGGACTGGTTTTGATGAAGGGAAACCTGGTTTTGTGTTTTGTTTACAGCCTGCTTGTCTGAATTTGCTTTCCTCCTGCCCCCAGGCTCTTAGCTAGCATCTTCTCTCAGATGGTTACATCCGAAAGGTAGTGCATTGGAGAAGATAGGTATATAAGATCTGGCTTTCCTTCTCGTTCACCATGGTGACTGGGGGACTCTGGGAGTTGAAGTCCACACATCTTAAATTGGCTGTTGTTGAGAAACCACTGGTGTAGCATCTTGTTTGTGGCCCAACGTTCAAAATAGAGGAAGCCAGTTCCTCTATTTCCATTCTTTCCTTTTGCATAGCATTAGCATTGACCAGACAAGTTTTATCCTTTTATTTATAATGTGTATTTTTCAAAATTTAGAGCAAAATAAGATATTGTGGAGAGGTTTTTTGAGCACATCCAACTAGGAAGGGAAAATGTGTTCTTTGAACTGTTGACAGGGTGATAAGAGTTAAAAATTAAAGAAAAAAAGACAGAACACAGACAAATTAATCTAAACTTCTTCAAAGTTCTCTTTTTTTGGTCTTTTAAAACTAAGAAACACTTAGTCCTTGGCTTTCAATCAGAACTGAAGCCAAAATTTATACTGTTAAGCAAGACAGTTAAATATGAGTTTTGCCTCATTTTATGATCTTCCTGCCACTGTTGTTCAGTGAATCTGCAGTTGTTAAATGAATTATGCAGTCATTAAGTGAATTTGGATTTTCCTCAATAACATTGCTTGTCAGAAGCTGGCTGAGAAGATAGTGATCACAGTTGCCAAGTGCCCAAATTTTGATCACGTACTGTGGGAATGTTGCAACAATTGTAAGTGTGAAAATTGGTAATGTCCCTTTTTTTCAGTGCCATTGTAACTTTGAACAATCACTAAATTGTTCAATTGTGAGTCAAGAAATGCCTGTATATGTAGACTAACAACCCAGAACAATAGCTAGCTACAAATGAGTTGTAGAGTTATTATCATTGTAGTATGGTCTAATATTTCTTTCGGTTATGTCTCAAGCACAAAGTCACGTAGCCCTTGACTGTAAATGGAGGCATTATAGTAAGTTTCCTGGCTTACTATAATGGATTTCAGCAATAATTAGAGAAGCACACACACACACCCTGCAATTAGGGTTGATTCATCGAGTTCTTCATTCATTCTGAGCTTGGTTTTTTTACAGGCGTCTCACTACCCAAACTAGATATATCATCAGTGCTGGTAAGGAGTGGGGTTTTCTCTCAGTTTATATTCAAGTAGTGGTTTGCCCTGGAATGGTCTAAGAGGTTCTTTGGTTGGGCTGTTTACTGTTGGCTTGTTTGGCCAACAGTTTCTTGATTGGGATATTGTTTACTTGATTGTTGGTCTAATGTTAGTCTATGCTCATCTGGGTGCTGATTGCCGGTGGAGAGGTGCTGAGGCAGTGGTGGGTTGCTCCCGGTTCTGCCCGGTTCTTGTGAACTGGTAGTAAAAGTGGCAGGAGGCTTTGCCCACCGCTCTGATGTCATAATGGACAATCTATGCATGCACAGAAATGCACGTGCACGAGCAAAGTGAATGTGCATGCATGCTCCCATTGCGAACCGGTAGTAAAGGTAAGTAGAACCTACCCCTGTGCTGAGGTCTCTTTGTTCTCCCTTTTGACTTTTGATTATTTCTTTTGCACAGTCTATAAGTATTATTCATGTCTGTCTATTAATAGCCAGTGCCAGGCTTCTAGAAATTCCCTAGCATTTTGGAACTTGGCTTGGTCTAGGATGGTCATAGTCAGTTTCCCAATTGAAACTATAGTTAAGAGCTGATTAAAACCCATTTTCCCTCTGTGCTGTAGCTTACATTCAGAAATTCCAAAACAATTTAGAAAAATACTCAACATTTGAGAACTTGGACAGAGAAGAGTTATTGTCTTTCTGGTACACAGCAATATCAAGGAACAATTGCATGAAAGACAGCGATGATCCATGACTGTTGGTTCATTGCCTTTCTATTTGGAAAATGCCCTTGGTAAGTCAGTGAATTTCCTAGAAACGGTGGGAAAGAACAGATGCATTCCAGTGGTTCATTTTTTTTTAACTCCTTTCCCTCCCTTCCGTCTGGAGTATTGTCTCAGGGTCCTTCCTTTTTCCCATATGTGACATGTGTGGTTGCTCTTGAGTTCATGTACTTAATCTCCGCCTAGGAAATCTACTATTTCTGCTTTTGTTGGTTTGCCTACTTCCACTCATTCTGACTTCTTGTAGTCCAGATTTAAGTGTGCTCTTCGGTTCTCCCTTTCCAGCACAGATGAGGTTGGCTAGCAAAAACCAGATCTACCTGGTGACGGGAGGCTGTGGTTTCCTGGGAAAACGTCTGGTTGAAATGCTTCTGGAACAAGAGCCCAACGTTGCAGAAATACGGGTCTTTGACTTGCATCTGGATCAAAGTATGAGCAGCTGGGACAGAGGTAAGTCAGTCCTCTTTTTTTCTATGCACAAGGGAAGTCCACGTACCTGGTCATTGGTATGTGCTCACTTGGATTAAATCATCATTACATCTCTTGAGTTGTTCCCCTTTTTCTGAAGGATTGTTCATTTGCATCTCCAACTGAGCCAGAGAGATCACAGAGAAACTCTTGTTTCTGAGTTTGGGACTGAAACTCCACTTATTATTTCTCCATGTTCTTTGTTCACAGCAATTTATTTGTTTGTTTGTTCAGTTGCTGAGACATATGTGACTCTTTGCTACCCCATGGACCATAGCATGCCAGGCGTCCCTGCCCTCCACTTTCTTCATGTTCATGTTCATTGCATTGACACTGTTTAACTATCTCACCCCTTCTCTTCTTCTTTGGCCTTCCATCTTTCCCAACAGCAGGGTCTTTTCCAATGAGCCTTCTCTCTCCTAATTTGGTGGCCAAAGTATTTGAACTTCAGTATCTATCTGACCTTCCAAAGGACAGTCAGTGTTCATCGACTGATTTGATCACTTTTCATTCAGAGGGACTCTCAAGAATTTTCTCCAACACCATTTATTTATATCCTGCCCTTATTATTTTTATAAATAACTCAAGGTGGCAAGCATATTTAACACACCTTACTCCTCCTATGTTCCCCATAACAATAACCTCATTAGGTGAGTTGGGCTGAGGGAGAGTGATTGGCCCAATCACCCAGCTGGCTTCCATGGCTGAGGTGGGACTTGAATTTACCTCTCACATTTTCTAGCCTGGTGCCGTAACCACTGGACTAAACTGGCTCTCTAACAATTATAAGAGGGACTTCTCCATGAAACAAAACAATAATTTTATCTAGGATCCCTTCTCCTGCTCGCTGTCCATTACAAAAGAGTGTATGGGTGTGATAATACCATTGGGATGACAGCATTAAAGGGGAAGCAATTTTTTTTTAAAAAAAAATTTGTGTGTGATTTATTTAGACTCTTCATTTCTAATGATTTTAGGAAGCAAATGAAATTTATGAACTCATAAGACATCTGAACCAAAATCCAGATTCTTGGAAAACTTTGTATCCCATATTCCCATTGCTTGGCAGTGTGGAGAATATGTTTTAGGTCATTCTCTTTTATTTTCAAGTTATTATTTGTTAGCATTATTAGTTTTATATTTATACCATTTGTTCTTCAGAAAGAGCCCAGGGCAGAGTACAAAAGGAAAAACAACATTAAAACAACCTTCAGGAAAAATAACTTAATAAAAAACTCAGCTCAGCACTAAACCAATCTGGCTTTTTAAAGAAACACTATAAAAACTATAAAAATAAAGCTATTAAAATAGGATTTGCTTTAAAAATGCAATCTAGTCTTTGAGAAGTTGTTCTATCTTATTCTTCCAGATTCT
Source organism: Coluber constrictor foxii (assembly GCA_038048745.1). Lineage (NCBI taxonomy): Eukaryota > Metazoa > Chordata > Lepidosauria > Squamata > Colubridae > Coluber > Coluber constrictor. The sequence continues at coordinate 51,839,896 of CM075961.1, forward strand.
GCTTTAGAGCCCTAGGTTAAATTGTAAGCTTTTATATAAGTGGAAAAATTAAATCTTTTCCCCACCACCTTTGGTGATGAATGTGCCCTATTTTTCGGACTATAAAATACTCCAAAGTTTTGGTGCACTTAGCTTTTGGGGGGGGGAAACAAGAGGAAAAACTTTGCCTCTGCCTCCCAGCAATTTACTTCCTTGCAATAAACAGCCAACAGCCTGGTCAGCTTCAGCACAGCCTGATTTAGCACAAGCAGCTGATTGGCAGTTGGAACTGCCTCCCGGAATACCACTTTATCAGCTGTTCCAGGCTGATAGAGAGATCAGCACTGTCACTACTCATCGCTGCTGCTGCCTATCACTGCCTCTGGGTACCCCATTTTCAGGCTCTGGGCATCCCATTTTTGGCTGGTTCCAGGTGGTGGAGATTGCCACCACCTATCTCTGCCACTTGGAACGGGTCAAAAAATGGGATATGCGGAGGCCGAAGATGGGGCACACAGAGGCCAAAAATGGGGTGCTCGGAGGCAGCGATAGGCAGCAGCAGCGATGGCGACGGGTGGTGGCGATGCCTGCAGCCTGGAACAGTTGATAGGTGATATTCTGGGAGGCTGATCCAACTGCCAGTCAGCTGCTTGTGCTAAATCAAGCTGTGCTGAAGCTGACCAGCTGTTTGCTGCACGGACGTAAATTGCTGGTAGGCAGAGCCTGAAGGGAGGGGGCCAGTGGGTGGGCAGGTCTTCAGCAACATTTGCTGTTTAAGATGCACAGACATTTCCACCCACATTTTTTGGGGGGAAAGAGCATCTTATATACCGAAAAATATGGTTTGTTTTACAGTCTATCAGCCCAACTATGCTAATTTTCTTTTAAGTTTTTGGATGGGACCCTGTTCTTTAAATGATACTGGCATCTTCAGATACAAAGATCCTCTTCTTTCTTTCTTTTTTTTTAAAGGCAGCTGGTTTCATTTTTCTCTCTCTTCAAGCAGTCTCTTCAAAAATAAGCTTACGAGTAAAGTCTGTATATAAGATTTGTAGGTTGTAGACATAAAAATGCATACTGGCAGCCAATAATTCATTTTTTCCTCAATGCCTGACCTTTGAATCACTTTGCCAAGCTGAAATTGGCACGTTGTGAGATATTTTAAAAGAAATCTTATATTTAGAAAATGGTAACCTTGGAAAGATTGTTGAGACAAACCAAACCTCTGTTGGCTTACTTGAACAAGAGCAAATGCAAGGGAGTTCTTTTGCTCCTCAGTGAACTTGTATTTTAATCCCCCTACCTAACTGGTTTCAGTGGGACCAGCTTCAGGTTAACATAGATTTGTGTTTGTCAACCTTGGCAACTTTTAAAGTATATGGACTTCAGCTCCCAGAATTCCCCAGCCAGCATGGGATCTTGATAGACTTGAGCACTGGGCCCTATTTAACAAAAATGAAATTTAATGTGAAGAAGCATAAGATTTTACAGTTAGGCAGGAATAATCAAAGGTACAAGTACAGATTAGGTGAAACCTGGCTCAAAAACTATCCAAAAAGTACCTTTATGACGGATCCTGGGATCCCGAGAGGTGGCATGAGGGTGCTGGGCTTTTTAAAAGTTCCTTGTATTCTTTTTTAAATTGGGACTACAAGAAGTTTGGGTAGGAGGTGGGGTTAGGATACTCGGTGGGTTGCAGGGGGGACCTCCCCATGTTGTTGGAAATCCTGGCCAGGGGAAGGTCATGGCGGGGTTGGAGTGGGGGTGGGGCCCCCAGGGACTCTGGGGGGGGGGAGAGCTACAATTCCTGTTGTGATGGGGAATGGCCACGGTGGGACAAAGGGGAGGCAGTGTCGGCGGTTGGGACCGTGCCCCCCGTTTTGCATGTGGTGGACCACTCTGGACCCCGGATATCTCCTGTTTCCCTAGGGCTCTGAGAGAGAGGGTCCCTGGGCTTAGGCTGGTCTATTTTAATGCCACGTCCCTGGTTAACAAGGCTCCCCTCATCAGTGAACTGATCGAGGAGGAAAACGAGGACCTGGCTTGCATTACGGAAACCTGGCTGAGCTCGGAGGGAGGGGTCCCTCTGAATGAGCTCTGCCCGTCGTGTTTTCGGGTGCTACACCAGCCGAGGGGCCTGGGAAGGGGTGGGGGGCTGGCGGTTTTTATTAGGGAGACCCATGGTCCGCAGAAGGTCACTGCTCCTCAGATAGATGGCTGTGAGTCCCTTCTCATGAGATGGGGACCGCAAGGTCAGTTGGCCCTGTTGATTATGTACCTATCTCCCAACTATGTATCAACAGCCCTGCCTGGGCTGCTAGATGCCATATTGGGGTTGGTGGTTGAGTTCCCCAGATTTATTGTGCTGGGGGACTTTAATCTACCATCCCTGGGGGTGGTGGCAGGAGCGGCCCGGGAGTTCATGGCTTCCATGGCAGCCATGGACCTGACCCAGATAATACAGGCCCCGACTCATGGGAGGACACAAACCGGATCTGGTTTTTGTCTCGGAGCAATGGCATAGTGAGCTCAGTTGGGGTATGCCAGTTATCCAACCCCTGTCATGGACCGATCACTATCTCCTTAGGCTGGGCTTCCATTTTGCCACCACCACCCCCACCGCTGGGAGACGGAACCGACCATCTGGTTCTGCCCCAGGTGCCTGATGGATCATGAGCGGTTCCAGACAGAGCTTGGGACTATCCCTCTCTCTCTTTCCCATGCCCCTGGTGGATGCCTGGGAAGAGGCGGCTGCTGGGGCTCTCGACCGGATCGTGCCTTTGCAACCTCTGACCTGACGCAGATCCCGGTTGGCCCCTTAGTTTACTGAGGAGCTCCAGGAGATGAAGCGTCAGAGGAGAGGTCTGGAGAGCTGTTGGAGGTCCAGTCATTCTGAATCTGACTGAGTAAAGTTGAGATCTTTTATTTGATCCTATCTGGTAGTGATAAAGGCTGCGAGGTGTGCTCACTTCTTCGCCCTCATTGTATCTGCAGAGAACCGCCTGGCCCCCCTATTTAGGGTATCCCGCTCCCTTTTGAATCAGGGAGCAGGGGAAGGAACTGTGAGGGGGCAGGTCAAGGAATGTAGTAAATATCTGCAGGATAAGATCACTCAGATTCGAGAGGGGCTGGACTCCAACTGGGTGGGGTCGATTGGGGAGGGGACAACGGGTCTGGTGATTTGGGAGGAGTTTGATCTTGTTACACCTGAGGAAGTGGACAGGATCATGTGGAAGCTGAGCGCCACCACGTGTGTGCTGGACCTGTGTCCCTCCTGGCTCGTTTATTCGGCCCAGGAGGTTACACATGGCTGGATCCAGGCAGTGATTATGGCTTCTTTGGGTGAGGGGCACTTTCCGGCTGCCTTGAAGGAGGCAGTGGTGAGAACCCTCCTCAAGAAGTTTACCCTGCCAACTTTGAATAACTTTCGTCCCGTCTCCAACCTTCGCTTTATAGCGAAGGTTGTTGAGAGTGTGGTGGCACATCAGCTCCTGTTGGTCCTGGATGAAATATTATATCTGGACCCATACCAGTCGGGTTTCAGGCCCAGGTATAGCATGGAGACGGCATTAGTCACGCTGGTGGATGATCTCTGGAGGGCTCGGGACAAGGGATATTCCTCTGTCCTGGTCCTACTAGACCTTTTGGCAGCTTTCAATACCATCGACATTGGTATCTTACTGTGCGCCTTGAGGAGTTGGGAGTGGGAGGCACCTTTCTGGGATGGTTCACCTCCTATCTCTCGGGACATGCGCAAGTGATGTTGGCAGGGGAACAGAGGTCGGCCTCAAGGTCCCTCACATGTGGGGTACCTCAGGGTTCGGTCCTCTCTCCCCTTTTGTTTAACATCTATATGGAGCCACTGGGGTGAGTGTGGTTTCAGGGTAAGGTATCATCAGTATGCTGATGATACCCAACTTTTTATATTGACCCCGAACCAGCCCAGTGATGCCCTCGACGTGATGTCCTGGTGCCTGGAAGCGGTGCGGCTCTGGATGGGGAAAAACAGGCTTCAGCTCAACCCCGCCAAGACAGAGTGGCTGTGGGTACTGGCATCTCGGTTCCAAGGGAACATTCCATCGTTGGTCATTGGGGGTGAGGTGTTGCCCCCTGTTGAAAGGGCATGCAATTTAGGCATCCTCCTGGATTCACGGTTGTCTTTGGAAGATCATGTTGCGACCGTGACTAAGGGGGCATTTGCACAGATTCGTCTGGTGCGCCAATTGCGTCCCTACCTGGACCGTGATGACCTCCGTACAGTGACTCATGCGCTCATGACCTCCCGGATCAACTACTGCAATGCTCTCTATACGGGGCTGCCCGTGAAGACCACTCGGAGGCTTCAGCTGGTGCAGAATGCGGCCACGCGGGTAGCGATGGAAGTGTCCCGACACTCTCATATTACACCCCTCCTGCACGACCTGCATTGGCTACCAGTTGCCTCCGGGTGAGATTCAAGGTGCTGGTTAGGGTTAGGGTTAGCCCTATATTGCCTAGGCCCAGGGCACCTGACAGAACATCTGCGACAGCTCCCCATCACCCGGTGTGTTCCCACAGGGAGGTCCTCCTTGGAGTGCCGTCAGCCAGGCAGTGTTGTCTGGTGACTCCTAGGGAACAGGCTTTCTCTGTGGGCGCACCTACCTTATGGAATCAATTCCCCCTGGAGCTGGGTGGCCCCTGACCTGTGCTTTTTTCCACCATGACTTTAAGACATGGTTATTCCACCAGGCTGAATTGGACTGAAGGGGTTTTTAAGGGGAGTTTTAATGGTTTTTAACACTTAATATTGATTTTATCTGTTTTTATTGCTGTGAGCCGCCCTGAGTTCTTTCTGGAGAGAGGGCGGCATATAAGCTTAATTAATAATAAAGCTTAATTAACAAATTAATAAAAACAGTAATTGTGAGAGGGACCTTGGAGTGCTAATGGACAGTCACTTAAATATGAGCCAGCAGTCTGTGGCAGCAGCCAAAAAAGCTAGTATAATTCTTGGTTGTATAAACAGAGGCATAGAATCAAAATCATGTGAAGTATTCGTACCACTTTATAAAACCTTAGTAAGACCATACCTGGAATACTGCATCTAGCTTTGGTCACTACATTAGAAAAAAATGTTGCGACTTTGGAAAAAGTGCAGAGAAGAGCAACTAAGATGATTAATGGCCTGGAGATCAAAGCATATGAAGAACCATTATAGAATCTGGGTATGGCTAGTCTAGAGAGAAGAAAGAAAGAAAGAAAGTGTCAAGATAGCAGTATTCCAGTATTTGAGTGGCTGCCACAAAGAAGAGGGAGGTCAACTCAACTTATTTTCCAAAGTACCAGAGAGCAGGACAAGAATCCATCCATTCATTTTGCAATGGATGGAAACTAATCAAGGAGAGAAGTAACCTGGAATTAAGAAGAAATTTCCTAACAGTGAGGACAATTAACCAGTGGAACAGCTTGCCTTTAGAATAAGCATGCTTATAACGCTAACTCTATTTGATTTGTCAATAGTAAAAAAAGAAAAGAACCAACATTGGGTTTATAGTTAAGATGGATTGACAATGGAAAAACTCCGGTCTTCAGTCATGGAAGTTTGGGACATCATCCAGCCCAGAAGGTGTGTCTTCCATAAAAACAGCCAACTAATATGTCTTATTTTCATGACTGAACTGCCCTTTGGCAACCTCACAGCTGCGGACCAGCTGTTGAAAGCACAATGATATCCTGAGATGAGATATTGCTCTAAAGTGTATTAAGAGGGTTTGGTCATGCAAGGAAGTGCCTCACTCTATTTGAGGGTCACGCAAGGAAGTGCTTTGCCCTCCTTAGGACCTTTGTGATAGAAGAAAACAGAAAGCCAAGCCAGCAGCAAATATATATGTGCGTACGAACGAAGAAGCACAGAAAAGTCAGAACTGAAAAACAGATGGTTGCAGTTAACTCTCAGACACACGCCTGGCCTGCATCCCTCAACCAAACCCTTTTTGACAAAGTATTTTGGCAAAGTGCAAACCGCCTTCAGTAGCTAGCAACTCTGTAGAGAGATGATCAACAGGAAGAAGGGAAAATATAGACCATACTGCCAGGATCAATGCCCAATAGGATTGGCTTCGGCTGAGATGGCGTGAACTCACACTTGGACTCTTTTCTCTTCTGATTTTGCTGCAAACCAGCTTGGTCTCATTCCAAGACAAGCCATGCTCAGCCTGAAAAATGTATTTAACTTTGATTCTAGGAAGTGAAGCCCATTAAACTCCATCAACTTTGCAAGATGAAAATAGTTGAATAAAGAAATTGCAGCACAGGAAAGCCACTGAGGTCTTTTGGGTCAATATTCAATGCTGTAGCCTTTAATTTAAATTCTACACTGTAATATATCGTCATTAGATACCCTCTCTTTCTCTGCAAACAGTTGGCTTATAAACACACACAATGCGTGCATCCCACTGTGTGTCATTTCCTTTGGCCGTTGAAGGATGCTTCGTATGTGACATTCTTCTCAATAATTGAAAAGTTGAAGCTTATAACACTGGGCTTCAGTCCTTGGTTTGATGGTTTAATTGGGGGATGAATCAAAATTCAAACGTACTTGGAAAGAATGAAGACCGCAGCCCTTCGAGGTAGGCCAGATCAGGAAACAGACTCAAATCAGAATTCTGTTATTAATGTCAGCTGTAGTAACAAAAACTGATTTCCCCTTCCCTCCCCGTTTTAGCTCCATGAATGATGTTAGAACAAATCTGAGCCAGGCTGAAATCATATCTTTGGAAGTCGCCCAGAGTCCCTTGGGAGTGGGGCGGCATAGAAATGCGACAAAATAAATAAATATTTTGCCTTATTTCTCTGTAGTTCTCTACAGCAGGCTGTGATGTAATGTCATACAGTAATTACATGCAATCTAATAGTAATTACAATAATCTAATTACATGTAATATAATAATGTAATATAGCAGGATGTAAACCTTGGGACAGAGAGCACTCCAAATGTCTGTAAGATTTAGTTCTTCTGGGTTGTTCTTTTACAAGTGGGCAAAATGAGGCCTAGAGATGGTAAAAAGAATTATACATATGTGAAAGACTTGTCTATCAAATTGTCTGTCTATGTGTCTCTCTACGTCTGTCTGTCTCTCTCGTATCTATATCTCTACCTTTATTTATCTATCTCTATTTGCCTGCCTGCCTGCCTTCCTCTCTCTCTCTCTGTCCATCTATCTATCTATCCAGCCAGCTATCCTCCAGCTATTTATCCATCCATCACACCTCTATCTCTCTCTCCTATCTCTCTCTCTCTCTCTCTCATCTGTCTGTCTATCTATCTATCATCTATCTATCTAGCATCCCTTTCTCCCTCCAGCTATCATCTATCCATCCATTCATCCATCCCTAGACAGATGTTACTTATAACCAGACAACTAGCCCAGGAATACAGGTAGTTCTTAACTTAAAACAGATTAATTACGGTTCTTCACACTGGTGGGTTTCAAAAATTTTTACTATTGGTTCTGTGGGTGTGGCTTGGTGGGTGTGGCAGGGGAAGGATACTGTAAAATCTCCATTTCCTCCCAGCCAGCTGGGACTTAGGAGGCAGAGAATAGATGGGGATAGGGCCAGTCAGAATTTTTACTACCGGTTCTCGAACTACTCAAAATTTCCGCTAGCAGGTTAGAACCTGATGAAACCCACCTCTGGTTCTTCACCTAGATGCTTCTGAAATCTCTAGGTCCTACCAGGTTATGGAAAATGGTATGAACTGTAGAGGACCTAATAGTTAGTCAGGCCAGTTGGGAGGAGCACTTGAAGGATCTCCAGAAGGTAGTGACTTGTTTAGGTTTCACTATAAATCCAGCTGTCATTGAAGGGTTCATGGAAGGTCATTGAAAAGAGAAAGTGAAGGCAATTTGGGGAATAAATTCACCAGGGACAAAAAAAAAAAAAAAAAGGATGTGAGATTATTCTTAAAGATGGCCCATTCCATATTCCATTGTTCAACCAGATTGCATGTTCTCATAGCTTGGCTAGCAGATCCGAACCAAGTAAGCTAAGGTGAACAATGTCAGGAAGGATCTGGAGATGGAAAACGTCTAATTTAACTGGCCATTATCAGAGAACATCCCTTTTTCAATTACTGTTTTAAATGACCAGACTGTGTAAGCAAAAGTTGCCAAAAGCTGGAGACCTTGGGCAACTGCTATCATTCTTGGTTATTCAAGTGTTTGTGAGGAAATCGAGTATTTTAATGCTATTTTTGCCAGGGTCCTTGACCAAGACCCAGCTATAAATGTCCACCCTCTCAACTTTTTATATCTTAACTGGATCAAAAGGTTTTAACAGCTGAAGTTGCTCAGAGACTGAACACGATAGAACCGGGTCATACAATGGTCATTTGCAACCTTCCCAGCAAGCTTCTGGCAAGAAAAGTCTATGGTGGAAGCCAGATTCACTTAATGACAGCATAAGTCATTTAACAGCTGCTGTGATCCACCTAACATCCATGACAAAAAAAGGTCATAAAATAAGGCCTGACTTACTTAACAACAGTCTTAACAATGGAAATTCTGGCCACAATTGCAGTAATAAGTCAAGGACTACCTATGCAATGAACTAGAGTGCATCTAGGAACCAAGCTTGTCTTGAGGGCTACTAGAAAAACAGAAAACAGAATAACAGAGTTGGAAGCGACTTGGAGGTCTCCTAGTCCAACCCTGCTTAGGCAGGAAATCCTATACCATTTCAGACAAAAGGTTATCCAACCTCTTCTTAAAAACTTCCAGTGTTGGAGCTTTCACAACCTCTGGATCGAAGTTGTTCCACTGATTAATTGTTCTAACTGTCAGGAAATTTCTCCTTAGTTCTAAGTTGCTTCTCTCCTTGATTAGTTTCCACCCATTGCTTCTTATACTGCCCTCAGGTGCTTTGGAGAATAGCTTGACTTCCATTTCTGTGGGGCAGCCCCTGAGATATTGGAACACTGATATCATGTCACCCCTAGTCCTTATTTTCATTAAACTAGACATAACCAATTCCAGCAACTGTTCTTTATATATTTTAGGCTCCAGTCCCCTAATCATCTTTGTTGCTCTTCTCTGCACTCTTTCTAGAGTCTCCACATCTTTTTTAAAACATGGCAACCAAAACTGGATCCCAACTGTGGCCTTACCAAGGCATTATAAAGTGGTATTAACACTTCACGTGATCTTGATTCTATTCCTCTGTTTATGCAGCCTAAAACTGTGTTGGCTTTTTTGGCAGCTGCTGCACACTGCTGGCTCATATTTAAATGGTTGTCCACTAGGACTCCAGTCCCTCTCACAGTTACTACTATTGAGCGAGGTACCACATACACTGTACCTGTGCATTTTGTTTTTCTTCCCTAAATGTAGAACCTTACTTTTTTCACCATTGAATTTCATTTTTTTTAAAAATTAGATTTATATGCCACCCTTCTCTGGAGACTCAGGGCAGCTTACAATGCATTAAGCAATAGCCTTCACACTTTTGTATATTTTTTATACAAAGTCAGCTTATTGCCCCCACAAACTGGGTCCTCAATTTACCTACCTGAGAAAGGATGGAAGGCTGAGTCAACCTTGAGCCTCGAACTGGTGTAATTGCAGACAGCTAGATGTTAATAACAGGCTATTCAGCCGGTTGAGCCGGTTAGATAGCACCCAATGTTCAAGTCTGTCAAGATCCTTCTGTATTTTAAGCCTGTCTTCTGGAATGTTGGCTATTCCTGCTAGCTTGGTGTCACCTGCAAATTTGATGAGTTGCCCATCTATCCCCTTGTCCAAATCATTGATGAAGATGTTGAAGAGTACTGGGCCTAAAACAGAGCCTTGAGATACCCCACTGAATACTTCCCTCCATGTAGATGCAGTTCCATTGAGGACTACATGTTGAGTGTGGTCAGCCTGTTACTTACTAATCCATGTGATGCTGTCTAATCCACATTTTTCTGTTTTATCTAGTAGTAGGTATGGTCTACTTTATCAAATGTCTTACTGAAGTCCAAGTAAATTATATTGACAGCATTCCTCTGGTCCACTAATTTTGTCATTTTGTCAAAGAATACAATAAAATTAATCTGGCATGATCTGTTTTTGACAAATCCATGTTGGCTTTTGGTTATTATTTTGTTTGCTTCTAGGTGTTCGCTGATTCGTTGCTTGATTATCTTTTCCAGAATCTTCCCTGGTATTGAAGTCAAGTTGATAGACCTGTAGTTTCCTGCATCTATTTTCCCCCCCTTTTTTGAAGATGGGAACTACATCAGCTCTTTTCCAGTCCTCTGGTAGTTCCCCAGTGCTCCAGGATCTTTGAAAGATAGTTCAAGGGTTCTGAGATCACATCTGCCAGTTCCTTCAGACTTTGGGGTGTAATCCATCTGGTCCTGGTGATTTGAACTTGTCTAGGGTAGACAGGTGCTCAATTACCATTTTTTCCCCTAGTTTAATTTGTGCTCCTAATCTGTTTTTTATGATGCTGTTTTTGATAGGTTGGATTGTTTTTCCCCTTTGTGTAAAGACAATTGCAAAAAATGAGTTAAGTAATTTTGCTTCTCCCTGTTGCTTGTCACCTTCTTGCCACTTTTTCCCAGCAATGGACCAATTGTTTCCTTGACTTTTTTCTGTTTTTAACATGTTGCAAGAAGCTTTTTTTAAATTATTTTTTACTTTTGTCGCAAGTCTTTGTCCATTGTGAGCCTTAGCTCACATCATCTTTGCAGGCTCGGGCTACTTGCTGATATTCTGCCTTAGTTTTGTGCCCCTTTTTTCACTTTTTATACTTGTCCTTTTTGTTTTTCAATTTGTCAGAGAGTTCTTTATGCAGCCATGCTGGGTTTTTTTTTTTGAGAGCTGTTATTTTTCTGTATTGTGCTAGACTGGGCTTTTATAATCTCACTTTTCAAAATTTCCCAAGCTTCTTGAGTTGTTTTCCCCTTGAGGATTTTCATCCATGGAATTCTTCCCAAGCTCTCTCTAAGTTTATTGAAATTAGCTCTCTTAAAGTCCAACTCTAGTTTGACTTTTTTCAATTGCTTCTGCTTGCATAATGTTGAATTCCAATATTGCATGATCACTTGCCCCCAAGGTTCCTGTAGCTTCAACAACTTCTATCATTTCATCTCTGTTAGGGAGAATTAGGTCCAATATGTCTGATCCCTTTGTCCTTTCTCTACTTTTTGGGAAACAAAGTTGTCTGCTAAGTTTGTTAGGAACCTGTTGGATCTTCCACTTGGTGCAGAGTTTGTCTCCTTGTTGATGTCAGGGTAGTTAAAATCCCCCATTATATTGTGATGTGCTTCCTACATACCTTAATTAGCTGCCTAGCAAAAAGTTCATCTATTTTCACTGTTTGGTTGGGTGGCCTACAGCAGTGTTGGTGAAACTTTGAGTGCTGAAACGAGAGTGCACGCACACACGCGTGTGCACACATGCCGGAAACTGGAAGAGCAGCCACCCGGTGTGCATGCGTGCGCTGGAAAGATAATCTTCCAGTTTCCAGCGGTGCATGCAGCAAACCAAATGGTCAGTATGCATGTGCACTCCGGAAACTGAAAGATTATCTTCCCGGCATGCATATATGCACTGGGCGGCTGCTCTTCCGGTTTCCGATGCTCCTGTATATGTGAAGACCCAGCTGGCCAGTGCACCAGGACCCAGAAGACAAACGGGCGATAGCTCATGTGCCTGGAGAGATGGCTCTAGTGTGCCACTTCTGGCACGTGAACCATAGGTTCGCCATCATGGGCCTATAATATACACCAAGACTGTGTTTTTGAAAACCCCAGGACCCCAGAGGTAAATTAAGGGTGGAAGTGTAGCTTCTGTCCATCTGGAGAAAAAGAAACAAGTGTGAGGCCTTCTCTGAACTGAGGGCCTAGAAGGTGGTTAGACGGAAAATGAAACAGATCCATGGAACAGACTGGTTTTCAGGAACAGCCCTGGAAAAACCCTGAGAACTGGGTTCTTGGCAGGTGTTGTGAGTGTGTTGTCATGGCAGGATTTCCTGGGAGGGCGTCAGAAGGTTTCCGGTCTACGCAATGGAAGAGGAAGAGTGAATTATTTTCTGAACCTGATAAACCTCCATAAAATCCAGGGAGATATTGTTTTGTTTGTTTTGATTTTGTTTTCCTGTTCCCCCGGCCATGATCCACTTTAACACCTCAAAGCCCCATGAGAATTTTCTTTCTGTTAAACGTCAATGGGATAGACCTCATTTCTGCCCTGAAAATTCATCAGTCTTGAGCCACCTGCAAGACTAGCAACTTTGAACTATTACTATTACAAGCAGTCCTCGGCTTAGGACCACAATTGAGCCCAAAATTTCTGTTGTTAAGTAAGACATTTGTTAATTTTGCCCCGTTTTACGACTTTTCTTGCCACAATTGTTAAGTTAAGCACTTCAATTGTTAATGTAGTGAATCTGTTGTTAAGTGAATCTGGTTTCCCCATTGATTTTGCTTGTCAGAGAGACACAAAAGAGTATCCCATTTAGTGACCGGGGATACTGCCATCGTCATAAATATATGAGTCAGTTGCCAAGCCGCTGAATTTTGATCATGTGATTGTGGGGATGCTGCAATGGTCGTAAGTGTGAAAAACGGTCACAAGTTACTTTTTTCAGTGCCGTTGTAACTTTGAATGGTCAGTAAATGAACTGCTGTAAGTCGAGGACTACCTGTACATCTGCTACTATAATTACTGCTATTACTACTTTTCTGCACATTGTACAAATTCAGCACAGGATCACATTGGAGTGAACAATGTTATTTGAATGTCTATGGAGATTCTGTCATCCAGGTCATGATTGTCCCTAAATGCTTTTTCAAAAGGGAACTGGACTTTTTAATTTTCTAGTTTTCCTTTGAAGGCTTCTCATCTAAGAAGCTTCTTCAGCTCTGACTGGATGGTGGGGAATGGAAGCGGTGAAGAAGCTTTTTGGATGAGAAATGAAACGTCTTCAAAGAAAAAACAGAAAGTCCAGTTGCCATGACCTGGATGACTAAAAATCTCCAGAAATATGTCCCATGCAATCTTCCAAGGGACAAAAGCTAATCACATTTTAATCATGAGTATCGTTTGGAGACTTTTAATCTACATTCTTCCCTTGTCTCTTTCCAATTTAAAATGGTGGGTAAGCAAAATGTTAAGTCACTTGCCCGTCAGAGGGAGGTAATAAATATACATTACATTGATTATTTAAGAAATCCTCATAGCCCATTCTGCAACCAGAATTTTCTGCACTAGTTTTATTCCCTGTTTTATGATTCTACAAATAGTCCTTGACTTATGACGGTCACTTAGCACCCATTTGAAGTTAGGATGGACTCACCGAAAGCTACTTATGACCTGGTTCCGAAGTTCTGACAGCTGGCTGCCCCTTCATGGTTACACGACTACACTTTGAACACTCTGCAACCAGGCCGTATTTATGGCTATTTGCCGTGTCCTGTAATCACATGACTGAAAATGAATCATATTTTTTTGTCAGAATCCAGGATTTATTTCCAGTTTCCAGCAAAAACTGGCCCATGGCGAGCAATGACTGCTAGGTCATTCGCCTTATAATTGCCATGCTTAACGACTACCGCAAGAAAAGGCCATAAAATTGGATTTATCGCATGATGACCCTGTGTACAACCATCATGACTGGTGATGGTAATTATGGCTGTACGTTGCAATACTATCTGTATTGCAACCAGTCCATTTCTAAAGCAAGTCAGGTCAGCAAACTAAAACTCCTATGCCAGAGTAAGAGATTGTTCTTCCAAATCTATCTCTCCTAATATATATATATAAAAGGGAAAACTACTCATGCATTAATCATGAAATCTCCAGAACCATAAAGCCTACAAACCTGAAATTTGCCATGTATGTTCCTCTTGGCTTCTAGGCGCTCACTAAGAAAAGATTTTTTGAAATAACCATCAGAGCATTAGTATTTCCTATATTATTATAATACGCTCTGATGCTAATTAGTTAGACGTTCTACTCCCCCTCCCAACTTGAAAATAACTCTGGAGAGAATGGGATAGCATAGGACAAGCTTCTGTGGGGCACGCCTCATGGAGAGAAGGGGCTAGAAAGCCTGAGGGAGAGAAAGGGATAGGATAGGGGAGGATTCAAGCTATAAGTGTTGATTTATCAAGCCCAACCACATACTTTCATTGGAAGCACAGGGATCCAGCTAGTACACAATAATTGAACATTTATCCACACCCAATTTGCAGGTAATTGCTTAGTACTATAGTTCAGGCTATGCTCATTAACTTTGTTCTTTCCAGCTTAGATCTAGTTTATCAGATTTAGGATGAAACTTGGCTTGTCTGATTAAGAGGCCCATATCAATCTTGCAAGTAATCTACTCTCTTCCAATGAGAACAATTTCAGGCTCCCAATGCTCAAGAGACTCTGTTGCTTTGCCAAACATCTGGCAACGGTGTTGTTGCAACACAAGCTGCAAAATGGATGTTGCTCTCACGGGACTAGCCAGATAGGAATCACCGTCACACAATCAGAGGAGCTAATTCTATTCATTTACAGGTAGCCTCTCGATTTAGAACAGTTCATTTAGTGACCGTTCGAAGTTACAACGGTACTGGGAAAAAAAGGGATCTTAAGACCACTTTCCACATTTAACGTTGCAACAATCCCCATGGTCGTGTGATTTGCATTCAGATGCTTGACAACCGGTTCATATTTCTGACAGTCTCAGCGTCCCCGGGAGGGAGGGTGGGTGAGTTTTGTGATCCCCTTTTGCAACCATCTGACAAGCAAAGTCATTGGCTTAACAACTGTGCGACTAACTTAAACAACTGCAGGGGTTTGCTTAACAAATGTGGCAAGGAGAGTGGTAAAAATGGAGCAAAACTCACTCAAAAAGTTTCCCATGTAGCAACCTAAACTGTATTCTATTTATTGTAAAGCTACATTGACAGAGTCTTGCAAGAATGAAAGTACAATCCCCCCCACACTCCTTTACAGCCTGAGAAAGTAGGGAGGTGTTTCCTTGTTCTTCGTCCACTATCTTGCTGCTGGCTATGCTGTTTCTTATCTGATTGCTTCCTTGACAGCGTCCCTCCACCCATTCTCCCAAGGCCTCTCCCACATACCATTACACCACCCTGAGTTTTAAAAGTTGTGGGTATCCGTGAATATCAAAGGCAGGTAGCGTTGCAAAAAGAAATTTAAGGCAGGCCCTGGGAAAGATAGAAAGATAATTTGATTAAAATAGCTTCGCTTTTTGCTTATGTCCAATATTTATGCCATACTTCTTAGCCTGAGCAGCTTACATAGTAAGGTAAAAGATAAAGGTTCCCCTTGCACATATGTGCTAGTCATTTCTGAGTTTAGGGGGCAGTGCTCATCTCGATTTCAAAGCTGAGGAGTTACCGCTGTCTGAAGATGTCTCTGTAGTCATGTGGCCAGCATGACTAAACACCAAAGGCTCACAGAAAGCTGTTACCTTCCCACCAAAAATGGTCCCTATTTTTCTACTTGCATTTTTTCGAACTGGTAGGTTGGCAGAAGTAAGTTACTGCATAGTAAGGTAGTATACAGGTAATATACTACCTTTAATATACAGGTAGTCCTCGACTTACAACAGTTCAATTCAAAGTTACAATGGCACTGAAAAAAAGTGACTTATGATCGTTTTTCACACTTACAACCATTGCAGTAACCCTGTGGTCATGTAATCCAAATTCAGATGCCTGGCAACTGACTCCTATTTACGACATTTGCAGTAGCCCAGGGTCATGTGATCCCCTTTTGCGACTTTCTCACAAGCAAAGTCAACGGGAAAGCCAGATTCGGTTAACAACCGAGTTTCTAACTAAACAGCTACAAGTGATTCATGTGGCAAGAAAGGTTGTAAAATGGAGTGAAACTCACTTTACAAATTGTCTCCCTTTGCAACATAAATTTGGGGCTCAATTGTGATCGTAAGTTGAGGACTACCTGTGAAGATGTCAGAAGACATAACATAAAAGGAAAAGGAGTGAGGAGGAAAGAGGGAAGTTTGGGCATTCTGGACCCCAATTGCTAAGCTCTCTCAGAACAAGTGATAACAGCTACATATTCTCCAGCATAGCACCCTAGAATTGTACCATGTTGTCATCCAGAGTTACAAAATTGTATTGTTCTATATAACTCAAAGGCAATGCTGTTTTAGGGAGGAAACACCTGTTCTATCGCCCTGCTGGGGTCTGTTCCTTCCTCTTGAAGCACAGTCCCTTCCAGAGCATGGTGGGTTAACACAGTTTGTGACTAGGATTATTTGAAGCTGTTGAAATAGTTCACAATTACAATTGTTAGTGAGACTATGTGGAGATGTGCTTGATAAGGAAGGAGGAATAGAAGAATCGAGGGCTGGGTTTTGCTAAACTGCACAGAAGTTTATTCCCATTATTCACCTTCTCTTCAGGACTCCACACCATGATCTGAATTTTTGACATATAGGTAGTCCTCGACTTAAAACCATTCATTTAACGACTGTTCAAAGCAGTGGTGGAATTCATTTTTTTTTTACTATCAGTTCTGTGGGTGTGGCTTGGTGGGCATGGCAGGGGAAGGATACTGTAAAATCTCCATTCCCACCCCACTCCAGAGGAAGGATACTGTAAAATCTCCATTCCGTTCCCACTCCAGGGGAAGGTTACTGCAAAATCCTCATTTCCTCCCGATCAGCTGGGACTCGGGAGGCAGAGAATAGATGGCGGTGGGGCCAGTCAGAGATGGTATTTATCGGTTCTCCAAACTACTCAAAATTTCTGCTACTGGTTCTCCAGAACTGGTCAGAATTTGCTGAAACCCACCTCTGGGTCAAAGTCACAATGGCACTGAAAAAAGTGATTTATGACTGGTACTCACATAACCATGGCAGCATCCCTATGGTCACCTGATCAGAATTCAGTTGCTTGGCAATTGGCATGTGTCTCTCATGGTTACGGCATCCTGGAGTCATGTGATCGCCATTTGCAACCTTCCCATCCAGCTTCTGACAAACAAAGTCAAGGGGTGGGGAGCCAGATTTGCTTAATGACCGATTCACTTACTGTAACTGAGTTTAACAACCATGGCAAAAAAGATTGTAAAATTTGCCGTGACTTACTTAACAATCGCTGGTCCCAATTCTGGTAATATATCGAGGACTATCTGTATTTCATTTTCTTCCAAGCAGGAAAGACGACTGAAAGTTACCTAAATTTTCTAAACTGGGGGTCTCCAAACTTCTTTTGATCATCTTACCCTGAACAGTAAAGGGTTTTTTTTCTACCCCTAATATGCTATGTGTATTTATTTAGAAATTATACAGTAAACCTGTACAATGCTACTAAGAGATTACTTACATTCTAAAATATACCCCACGGATATTTTGCATCTCCTGTTATATTATAAGTAACACTTAATTTCTTTCATTCTTTTTTAAGATTAAATAATAAATATAGGCCATTTATCTTTTTTCCCCACAATCCTGTTAATTGCCTTGTGGTTCCCTTGAGATATTTGCCTCTCATTCTGAGGACGTTTGTCCTAAATCCGAAGGGATTCCAAGGGAAATCTATTGAGAAAAAAGTCAGAAGTAACTAAGTGAGCTCTCTAAAATAAATCATGCTGTCAAACCCTGATCTACATTTAAAGTATACATTTAAAGTGTACATTTAAAGTGAAATAAAGTTTCTATTTTATTCTGTTCTGTTGTTCTGTTCTGTTTCGCTCCGCTCCGCTCCACTCTATTCTATTCTACTCTACTCTATGTAACAAATAATAGTTTGGAAGAGTTATCAATGCTTCCCTCTTTAATAGCCTCCCTCCCCATGTTTCTGGATCTAATCCTATCAAGCACTTGCTTTAATAAGTCAGTGTTTGACTTCCTTCCTTCCTTCCTTCCTTCCTTCCTTCCTTCCTTCCTTCCTTCCTTCCTTCCTTCCTTCCTTCCTTCCTTCCTTCCTTCCTTCCTTCCTTCCTTTTTCTCATTCCCAGTTCCCTTCCCTTCTCTCCCTCCCTCCTTTTTTCTCACTCCCACTTCCCTCCTCTTCCTCCCTTCATCCCTCCCTTTTTCTCATTCCCATCTCCCCTCCCTCCCTCTCTCCCTCCCTTCCTTCCTGGAGATTCCTTTCATCTTAACAAATGACCCTGAGCGGTGAAACAAATAAAAAACAACCAATTTGAAAAACACAGACATTAAAAGACATTGTAGCCAAATATTGCTGCCACAATGAACTTTCTGATAGTTTACGATTACTTTTCGTGCTCTCCGTCCCTTCCCTCCCTTAGAAGAGGATGTAAGCAGTAGAAGGGCAGAAAAGAGGCTCCTACACAGATTCTTAAACAGAAGACAGAATCAAATTCTGGCAGGTTTTCACTTGCAATTTCAGGCACTATTCATATTCCACCCTCCCAGGTTGGAACTGTTGCTCTATTCTTAATGTCGTCTTGTTTCCTTTCTGCCCGTTTGATCTTGCCTGGGGAAAGGAAGAGAACAAGCCAACAATACTGTATCTGTTTTATTCCATTGTGTGTTTCTCACTTCTATGTCTTTTCCTCTGTTGGTACAGTGCTGCAGGCTTCTGGGTGTCACAAAAACCTCATTCATGCATTCATTCATTCATTCATCCATCCATCCATCCATTCATTCTATCTTTGTTCTTTTTTTTATATGATTTTTATTGAAACTTCTTTTAAAAAAGGAGCACAAAAATAATCCAAATTAATATAAAATATAGAAGAAAATAGAAAAAGGGAAGAAAACAAAAAGCAAAAAGGGCCAGAATATTTAAGAAAAAGAAAAGAAAAAGATACAGAGAAGTGGCTTTTGATATTCTTCACAGCGGTTTTAGGAACAACTGTATTTTAACCCCTGCTCTAAAATTATTTCATAATATTCTGTTCTCTATAATCTATCTAGTCTAATCTTCATAGCCATATATTACAAGTCCATTTTTCTTTTCATTTTTACACAAAAATTCCTTAAGTTTCTAGTCACCCATTGATGTGGATTGTGTCTTTTCTCTAATTAAAAAAAGTTAATTTATCTCTTTCTCTCTGTTTTGTTCTGGAAAATTAAAGTGACTCTCATCCAAGGAGACATCAGCAATCCAGAGGATGTGACGCCAGCAGTCCAAGGTGCCCATGTGGTCATTCACACGGCCAGTCTGGTGGACGTCTGGGGCAGAGTCCCACCTAAGAAGATCATGGCAGTTAATGTGCAAGGTAAGTTTTGGCAGGAAAACCTTCGAATGTCTGAAGGTTTTCCCTACACAATGCAAATCAGATCAAGTTGCTCCTTTTGAGTTTGTGGAATTTCTCCCAGCAACAAGAATGTGGCAGGTGCACAAAAATTAATTGCACAAGGAAAAAATGTTTTGTTGCTGAATTTGCTTACCTTATGGAGGTTGATGGAATTTTGTCATCATTGCATCCATTCGTGCACCCCCATTTTGTGGAATGGAACCTTCAATGCTGTGCTTTTTTAAGTCTGTCGGGAAGATTCCACTCCACAAAGCAGACGGGAGCAGAGAAATTCCTTTTTACATTTAGATTTCATTAAGGGGATGGGTTGTTTACTCCATCTGTCACATCAAACACGTCTAACTTAATAGAAACGTCTGGGTGTTTATTCCAAGGCTTAGGCCGAACTTAATCCTTTTTATTTGAATCACAGCTTTTAAAAATAAATAGAACTGGCTTCCCAAAAATGTTTTTGCTTTTCCTAATTTCTCTCTTTCATCTGTGGTCAGAAGGGGTGCGGAATGATGGGGCAGCACGAATGAATCTGAATGAATCATTTGTAGTTTTTCTAAGTCATCTGTTTGCAATTTTTCTGAACCTAGAATATACTTTTTAGTGTAACGCTAAGCTAAGGAAGGAACTCTTTGGTTCAGAATCCTGAATTAAAACAACAGGACTTAGACTACTTGCTACATCTTTGATAGCACTTTCTTTTAAAGTCAACAGGTAACTCTGTTTTCTAGACAATCAAACCATTTAGCCCGTTTAGTAACCAAAGTTCCCTGAGTGGTTTATAATAAAACCAACCAAACGACACAATTTGAATATAAGCATGTATACAATAAAATCAAATAAAATAATGGATAAAAATTAGCCCACCGTAAATCTAAAACCATATAAATTAAAGTACAATTAAAGACAATTCAAAAGCCTGATAAAAAAAGAAAAGTGCTCAGCTGCTAATGTGGCCGCCGGATGGACCTCTCTCATAAATAGGCAGGTTCACTCCAGAAAAACATGCTCTATCTTTCTGATCCCCAGGAAGCAATAGGCAAATCAGGTAAATCTTGTTAATCAAAATCAGAATCAGAATCAGAAGTGAAACCAGTAGTGGGTTTCAATTTTGGTCGCTACTGGTTTGTTTGCAGGTACGCGGGCACTTCTGCACATGTGCAGAAATGTGAGTGGGCAGAGTGTCCCGCTGCCGCAGCTACAAATTCACCCAATCCCAGGAGAACCGAGAGCAACCCACCACTGAATGAAACTGAGTACTGGAAGAATGGAGACAGACAAAAGGAAGGTCTTTTTTTTTCCTTTTCTTTTTTTACACAATGTCTAATTCAACTTTGGAATTGGCTGCCTTGAGATTGAGTGATGGCGATCAGCTAGGTTAGCTTCCCAAAAAAGCTGGAGCAATTCCTGGAAATCAAGTAGATCAATGACTCCTTGATGAGACTGCCCCTGAAGACCCTCTGCTGGGAGATTGATAGGCTTCCTTCTACAATTTTCTGTCCCAGGGTGAAATGCTATCAGTTCGCACCAGTTCGGTTGAACTGGTAGTGATAAAAAAAAGCTACCTGCTTTCAAGCAAATTTAAATCGTGCGGCACAGCTGTTCCCTCCACTCACTGTTCTACTTACCTTAGAAAAGACTTCTTTTTTTTTTGCACAAAGTGCACATTTGGTGTGCACTGTGCATGCGTGTGCACTGTGATTTTGACACCCACTGTGCATGTACATGTGTGTATTTGGCATGCAGCTTGCATGCGCAGACAGCAAACTGGTGGCAATCCATGGAGGATTTCTCCACTGGTCTGTCCCCTGCGAGAACAGGCTGCTGGAGTAGATGTGCCAGAGAACCAACCCACTGATTATTTTCTTAAAACCTTGAATATGGCGACATGATAATATAATATAACATCACATCCATGGTATATCCACCATTTCTAACCTGAGAAATGGTGGGTATACTCATAGATACTTTGAAATCTATGGGATTTGAGGATGGATTTTCACTTGGATATATTCAGAAAGTCCTCAACATACAACCCCACTTGAGCTCAACACTTCTGTTGCTAAGTCAGACAGTTGCCAAGTGAGTTTTAAGCCCAGTTTATGACTTTTCTTGCCTCAGTTATTAAGTTAGTAACAATGTTGTGAGGCGAATCAAAGCTTCCCCATTGATTTTGCTTGTCAGAAGTTTGCAAAAGGAGATCACAGGACCCCAGGACACTGCAACGGTCATAAACATGAGTCAGTTGCCAAGCATGTGAATTTTGATCACATAACCATGCACAACGGTTGTAACTGTGAAAGAATGGTCGTAAGCGGTGGTGGAATTCAAGTAATTTAACAACTGGTTCTTTGCCCTAATGATTTCTTCCAACAACCAGTGTGCCAAACTGCTCAGAAAGTTAACAACCGGTTCTCCCGAAGTGACATGAACTGGCTGAATCCCACCACTGATCATAACTCATTTTTTTCAGTGCCGATGTAACTTTCAGTGGTCATTAAATGAACTGTTGTAAGTTGAGGATTACCTGTAAGCTTCCTAAGAGCCAGTGTGGTGTAATGATGAAAGGCGTAAGGCTAGACACTAGGAGACTGTGAGTTCTAGTTCTGACTAGAGTTGGGGGACTCTGGGCCAGTCATTCTCTCTCAGCCCTAGGAAGAGATCTTATCCAGGCAGTCAGTAGGAATTAACTGACTTGAAGGCACACCACACCCAAAAACTGCTTCTCACTGAGTCCAAAGCAACAAAGCTGCCTGTCAAACATTGAGAATATAGGATGAGATTGAGGTGATAGCCATCTGAAATGGATAGGCTTGCTTCCAAGGGGATTGTGGGAATTAATCCACTCCTCTTAAAGTTTGTGAAGTTGAGAAACCATGGCTTAGGTTACTTCAGGTGGGGATATAGCTGGGAAAATCCAGCCAGTCACTAGAATGCAGCAAAGAGTTAGGTTTTTCTGCATTTCTCTGCTGCCATCTAGTGTTTATCTGTATTTTTGCAACCTTGATAATGGTACCCCAATTGATAGCACATTTTTAAGAGGCTGTGTCTTCTGTGGCATCAATTTGGAAACGTGCAAGTCCTTTTTGGCAGCCATTTAAGAAGAGCCATTTTTCCATCTTCTCAAAATTCCAAAGATCCTCAGATCCGCTAATTATAGCAGATGCATACAACTTTGTATATTCCCAAAATGTCATCTGGGATAAAAGCTTCCATCCCTGCTGTCTCTCCAAAATTCATCAGTTGTCAAAGTTGCAGAATCTTTCCATATGGAAACATTTGATGCATAATCTCTTTTCTATTTTGAAATTTCCGAGCAGGATAAATCTTAGTTTCACATCTCTTCTAGCATTTTCTGGTTGAGGAAGATAATTCCATTTTCTGATTTCAGCTGCTATTTTTAAAATAAATAAAGTTTTTGGTTCCACCAAGAAAAGGAATAGGTTTTTAAAAAGGGTTTCATGGCCTTAGGCTGATTTTTATGCATGAGATGTTAGGCAAGAAAATGTGGGAGACAGTAACAGCAGCAGAGTTGGAAGGGACCTTTGAGGTCATCTAGTCCAACCTCCCTGCTCACACAGGAGGCCTGTACTAGGGATTTGAACCGCTGAACTGCCGACCTTTCTGATCGATAAGCTCGGTGTCTTAGCCACGGAAACAATTCTCTTGAAATAATTCCATTTATTAAAATAGTTTTTTGATGATGATAGCATGAGATTTATTCCATGTAGAATGGAATAAAAAACCAGAATGGCTCATTGAACATGATAGGAAAAGAAAATGAGATGAAAGCTATATATAAGTTGCTTGTGCAACAAATGTGACCAACATTTCCAAGAAGAAAATATTTATACCTCTGGCTTACAAGGCCTGAAAGAATTATAGTTCATAACTGAAAATATTGCTTAACTACTCTGTAGTTAACACAGAGGTATGTTCTTCAGTTCCCTGGGTGCCAGGCTGGGGAAGGGTCTTCTAGGAAGCCCAAGAATCAGATGATGAAAATCTGGTAGAGGAGAAGGGCAGAAGCTTTGAGTCCAGTCTTTCTCACCAAAATTTAATTTTGCTGAAATTATAATTCCTGTTTCAAATTGGTGCACAGGGTGTAATCATATTAGTGATATTCAGGGCTGGGCTGCTGGGGGTTCGCAGGGGTTTGGGAGAACCTCTAACTAAGATTCTGTGCAGTTCAGAGAACCCCAAAATCCTACTCTTGTATGGCCCCGCCCATCCCACCCTACCCCTTCATGCGGCCTGTTTTGGATGCAGATAAGTGCAGGATGTGCATGGAGTCTCGGGGAGAGCAAAAAATTGGTATACCAAAAGTTCGGGAGCCTGAGGAGGCCATTTTCACCCTCCCAGAGGGTCGAGCCTCCGGAGCCTGGGGAGGGCAAAAATGCTCCCCCCCCCACTGTGGTGCAAGAGGCCGACTAGGCCATGCCCACCATGGCCACGCCCACCCAGCAACCAGAAGTCCACCCCTGGTGATATTCAGTGTTCATACAAATATTAAATTGTACAGGATGGGATGCGGTGGGACAGGACGGGATGAAACGGGATGGGACAGAACAGAATAGAACAGAACAAAAAATGGAATTGAATGAAATAAAAGTTGTATTTGAAATATATCTTCTAGTTTTGTATTATTTTGCTTGATTTTATTTTTGACATTCTCCTGACCTCAAAGAAAGTCATCTCATCTCTCCACCCAGGGCCCCAGCTGGAATGCCACAGACTTCCGCCCTCGCCTTTTGTTGTGTGCCAGCCTTCAAGATCCTTGCTTATTTTTCTGGCTTTTCTGGAGCTAATTTGGTTTGGCTCCAGAGGCCCAATGTGATGATCCTGCAGAGCATTTGGGAGAAGCTTCAGGACGCTTTTAAGAGAGGCACTTTGCTTTTAAAGATTGTGCCTAAGATGAGTCAGGAGCAAAAATAACAAAATCCACATATGAGGCATCTTTATACTTTTGTTTGCGTGATTAATGTCTTAGGGCGGATCAAACAAGCAAAGAAAAGGATGATCCAAGAGGCATTTTATTGTTTTCCATTTAGACTTTTGCAACAATTGTCTGGAATCAGCTAATAAGCTCAGTTGTCAGGATGATAAATGCTAAATTTTCAAAAGAAACAACCTGTTGGGAAAGCGGAGTTAAGAGATCTTTAGAGGGGAAGTGCTCTGTTCTGCTATTTGATTCTATTCTATTTTATTTATTTCTATTCTATTTATTTCTATTCTATATTATTATATTTTAAACACACACATTTTCACAATGACCCTGTGAGGTAGGGACACAGCTAAGCTGTTCAAAGTGAATTTCCATTAGGCTTTCCCTGAGTTCTAATTTTAAATTTCAGCAAATTCCTTCTTTGAATCCACTAGTTTTAAAGATTATTGGGAGTTGAAGTCCATACAATTTGAAGAGCTTAGGTAGGAAAACAGTATCTTACCAGGAGGATCTTAGTTGAAATTATCTTCCAACCTATGTTGAAATATAAGATAGTCCTTGACTTACAACAGTCCATTTAGTGATCATTCGAAGTTACAACAGCACTGAAAAAAGTGATTTATGACCATTTTTCACTCTTTCGACCTTTGCAACATCCCTATGGTCATGTGATCAAAATTTGGACATTTGGCAACTGGCTTACATTTATGACCATTACAGTGTCCTGGAATCATGTGATCACTTTTTGCGACCTTCTGATGAGCAAAGTCAACAGGGAGGCCAGATTCATTTAAAAATCCTGTTACTAATTTAACAACTGCAGTGATTCACTTAACAACTGTGGCAAGACTGATCACAAAATGGGGTGAAATTCCCCTTATCTCACCTAGCAACAGAAATGTTGGGCTCAATTGGGTTGCAACTCGAGGACTACCTGTAATATGTTAAAATCCCATCAAACAAGCATGAGAAGTCGTAGTAGCAAGAAATGCATTAATTTTAATTTTCAATATTCTTAATGTCTCTCTTTAATTGTTATGATCTATATTCAAAGAAGCTCTTCTCGAAAATGTTTCCTAGAATGAGCAAATAAACGAATGAATGCAGTATGTCAGTATATCTTGGGTTGAGATTTGACTTTTGACACTCACTTGATCTGAAAGCCAGTTTATTTCAAAACACCGAACATTTTGGACAAGACCAAGATGGTTTAAATAGCAAAGTCATTTAAAGAGAATAGTTTTCAATCTTGTAAAATTCTCCTTCTCTGTGTTAATCTGTTGCAAACAGAGACTTTCATTTGCAAGCCAGAAAAAGGAGAGCCCCTTAGATCCTCCAGTGATTGACATCTGTCAGTCTTATTGTATTTTAGTTTTTTTTAATGAAAAGAAGCCCACCTAAGACTCAGTTGTTTGGATGATTCTATTTTGTTTCCTTGACAATTTTTTGTCTCAAAAATTTTGTGTCCCGTCCCTCCTCCCCCGCCCCCCACTTTCTTTTAGCAAATCCATAGATCAATGTTTCTCAATCATGGCAATTTTAAGACGTGTAAACTTCAACTCCCAGAATTCCTGAACTAGCATGCCGGCTGGGGAATTCTGAGAGTTGAAATCTTAAAGTTGCCAACATTGAAAAGCTCTTCCAGAGATGCTAGAAAGGGAGTGCTGTAATCCTTGTTGGCTATCTTCTCATGGCACCCTGAACCACAAACCAGCCAACCTCCTTTAGCTGTCCTGCAGACACAACTCCTGCAGCTGGTTTATAATTCCAGAAGCCAGGCCTAACACCTGTTTTCTCTGACACTGGCAATTTGCTTATGACAACCTACTAATTAGACAAAGCAATGCATGATTCAAACTATTCTTACATGACAGTGCTATATTTAAACGGTCTAAGACAGAATTGCTCTAACTTCTGAACTGAGTCAAAGAGTGTTTTGAAATAGCAGAGAGACCTACGGTAATACACACAGAATTAGTAACTTGGAGGACAAAAGAGACCTAAAAAAAAAGATAATTGACCGAAAATGTAAACACTTCTTTAACCCGAGATCTCTTATTCCCTGAAAGAATAGGATCAAGATTAGAAGGAGAATAGATCATAGGAATACTAAATAGCTTTCGTAATTGGTTGGACCACTTGACCATGTCCTGTATTTATCTCTTCAGAGTCTTAGACTGGATCAAGTTATCATTATTCTGCCAAATTTGAAAGACAGCTGTTGTTTTCCGCAACCTAGCG
Organism: Coluber constrictor foxii; assembly: GCA_038048745.1. Taxonomy (NCBI): domain Eukaryota; kingdom Metazoa; phylum Chordata; class Lepidosauria; order Squamata; family Colubridae; genus Coluber; species Coluber constrictor. The sequence goes on from CM075961.1 coordinate 51,866,296, forward strand.
TGAATATAGCCTCTGAGTCCCACACGTCTCCTAAGGGCCGCCTGGAAGTCCTAGCTTCAGGCTCCTTGTGGTTCATGGGGTTTTGCCACAAATCCCTTCCAAATCTTTTCCTGTTATCGTTCACGCCTGCAATCTAGAGACACACACAGCTCGGCTGATAGCTTGCATCCTTGTCATACAATCGTGGCATGAGAAAATTCACAGGCTGACCTTATTGTCATTCCAGGCAGCCCTGGGGGCTTGTTTCTTTTCCCAGGACCACAGCAGAGGTGGGGTGTGCAACCACTCTCAGCAATGGATATATTGAATTACAATAATGTGCCTTTCTGTTAGCTGAATCATCCCCAATGTCCAATATGAGACAAATGTGTAGGAAATGGCTTGATTTGCAAAAAAAGGGGCTACTTGAGCAAGGTCAAAGGAATCCTGGCATTTACAACATAACTTTGACTGCCCCAGTTACTTCCTTCTAAGATATCTGCTGCAAATAATGGAATAGGGTGGAGTGGAGTGGAGTGGAGTGGAGTGGAGTGGAGTGGACTGGACTGGACTGGACTGGACTGGAATGGAATGGAATAGAATAGAATAGAATAGAATAGAATAGAATAGAATAGAATAGAATAGAATAGAATAGAATAGAATAGAATAGAATAGAATAATTTATTAGCCAAATGTGATTGGATGCACGAGGAATTTGTCTCTGGTACAGAAGCTGGAGTTACACAATCACAGACTGTAGGATCCTGCCGAGCAGGAGAACGGTAGCCTGTAAATTGGTTTGGCTTCATTTTCATTTTGCTTTGCAAATCGCTTTTAATATTCTTCAAGGAAACTCAGACGCACGGTGGTAGGTAGAATGGCATTCAATCACCAAAGGCAGTATAGATAGTCCTTGGCTTCACAGCAGTTCATTAGTGACCAAAATTGCAACAGCGCTCTGTTTTTGTTTATTATGGGAAAATGAGGTAAAACAATTGGTTCCTACGCAATGAAAATCCCACAGATTTCATTGCTCTTTTTTCATTCCTGGCAGAGCTGTTTCTTTTCCAGCAGGCGAGGGCTGTGGTGGACAGCCAAGTTTTGTATTATTTCTCCTCCTCTCCTCATCTTATCCCTTCTTTTTCCCTCTAGGAACCAAAAATGTAATTGAGGCCTGTGTCACGCAAGGAGCCCAATATCTGATTTACACCAGCAGCATGGAGGTTGTAGGACCTAACATAAAAGGGCACCCTTTCTACAGGTATGAGTTGCTTATTTTTATTATAATAATACTAATACTAATACAAATAATACTAATATTAATACTAATAATATTAATATTACTACTACTACTACTACTACTACTACTACTACTACTACTACTACTACTACTAATAATAATAATAATAATAATAATAATAATAATAATAATGTAACGCTCCATTAGGCCAAGAAAACTGGGGAGTTTTTCTACAATTTTGATAGAGATCCTCAGTCACCCAGGTCATAGTTGTCCCAAAGGTGCTTTTCCAGGAGGTGACTGAACTTTTTCATTTTTTCTTTGAAGACGTTTCGCTTCTCATCAAAGAGGCTTTTTCAACTCTGACTGAATGGTGGGTGATGGAAGGACTTATATTCTTTGCAGACAGCTGGTCATTTGCATTCTTGTCTTGTGTCCTAAGGGTCACCTGAGTATCACCTGAGTAGTGCACATGGGTGTGGAACTGCTGAAAAGACTGCGTTGTGGAGTTGTGCTTTCTGCAGGCTGTTTTTCTCTGTTGTCTGCACCTCAAGCTGACAACACAGACTCATCCCCGACAGCCTGCGCCTGTGTTCAACAGCGAAGGAACACAGGGCAGTGAAAAACATCCTTCAGAAGGCACAGCTCCACAACACAGTCCTTGCAGCAGTTCCAAGAAGTGCTGCACACCCATTTGCACTACTCAGGTGACCCCCCCCCCCCAGGACACAAACAAACTTCCAAGTGACCTCAACTACTCTCTAAAAAGGATACAAATGACCAGCTGTCTGCAAGGAGTATAAATCCTTCCATTCCCCACCATCCAGTCAGAGCTGAAGAAGCTTCTTGGATGAGAAGCAAAATGTCTTCCAAGAAAAAACAAGAAAAACACAATTTCTTTGAATTTCCCTTGGGATGGACTAGAAGGTAACCAAGTTCCCTTTCAATCCTATTATTCTATATTTTAATTTGGTCAACTTTGGAGTTTCTTATTCTCTTGAGTCTTCTCACACTGTTTTAGCTATTGAAGGGCCTAAACACGCAATATTTTTAAAAATAGAAGTGAATCCCTCAAGAGTTAACTGAGTTTCAGAATTGGCCGTAAATAACAGGGAGTTCCCCTGATTTAGGCGAGACCCACATGTTTTGGCCCTAATCAAGGGTTTCCCTGGGTTCTCCCAGCATTGCCATAGCAACAGGGATATAGTTACTAACATTGGAGACAAGCCAGGAAGGAATTTTAAAGGCCTAGCGCTCTCTATGGGTGTGGGCCAGTGTCTCTGCTCTCCCTTCTAACAAATAGGGAAAGTTGACTGTTGTTCGTGGTTAGAAGCTTAGTCACCACAAGACTTGCAAATTTGAAAAATTTTCACTGCAGCGTGAAAGGGATCTTCAGTCATTCCGTTACAACGATGCTGAAAAAAGTGACCTATGGCTGTTTTTCATGCTTATTATGACGGTTGCAGCATCCCCAGGGTTACGCGATCAAACTTTGGATGCTTGGCAACTGGTTCATATTTATGACAGTTGTAGAGTCCCGAGGTCACGGTGATTCCATTTTGTGACCTTCTGACAACCAGGATCAATGGGGTATCCAGATTCACTATACAGCCATTTTACTAACTTAACAGCTACAGTGATTCACTTTACAGTTGTTGCAAGAAAGGTTGTAAAATGGGTCGACACTTGCTTAACAACCGTCTCGCTTAAGCAACAGACTTTTGGGGCTCAGTTGTGGTCATAAGTCTTTTAACGGATGCATATAGGAAAAACCTATTAGATACAATCCTTTCCGTCATGGGGAGTCAAGAGAAGCAACAGATCCCCCCCCCCTCTTTTCTTCCCCATATCATTTATGGGTTCAGAAGTGTTATCCTCTCCTATGAAATGCAGGAGGCAGCAGCCCCTGTAGCAATTGCACTGGATTTAAATGAATGGTGCTAAAGTGTATTTAGTAAGACGCATAACTTTGTTAAGTGTAACCTGGTTAACTTCTCTTGGTCTCACCTGGGGTTTTGATAGCTTGTGATGCTTTCTTCCTTGCTTGCAGGGGCAATGAAGACATGAAATATGAGGCCATCCACCACCATCCTTACCCACTTAGCAAAGCCAACGCTGAGCGTCTGGTCATCGAAGCCAATGGGCAACTGGTAAGCCATAACTTGAGAGAGGAGTTTGAAAGTCGGAAAAGTTAACCAACCCATGCTTCTTGGCATCCTTCTATCTCAAACCCTGCCTGTCTGTAGCGGTTTATACTTGAAACTGGCACTCTGCAAAAGTTTCAGACAGCATGTGATGACTGTGGATTGATCTATGCATAGCAGGTCACATTATCTGCAGAGTACGGTGGTGGAGAAGACTATTTGAAGCAGCTCTGCCTACGTATATAATTTTATGGTCTATTTATTTGGCCAAGGGTGATTAGACACACAAGGAATTTGTCTCTGGTGCAGAAGAACTTAGTGTACTTGTAAAACAACACAGAATAACAATAATACTGAAGTGTACAGCCAATAAGGAGGAGAAATTAAAAATAATAAAAGGGATAAATAATTATCCTGCAACCACACCCTATGAGTTCATATACTACACAACAGGCAAAAAAACAACAAACACACTTAGTAGTCACTCTATTTTGTCAGCTGCGAGTATCAGGGAGTATTAGGTGTTCAGCAGAGTGAGGGCACAAGGGATGAAATTGTCTCGTTGTCTTGGCGTACAATGCTCTATAGTGCTGCTATACTGCCTTCCCTTTGTTCTTTTCTCCTAGTCATTTTTGTTGGTTTTGAACCTCAGGCCCCTTGATCCAATGCTGTTGTTTTGATTAAGTGGTGAAGGAAGGACCAGATTCAAATCCATCCTCAATGATGGACTTTCATTGGGTGACCCTGGGCCATATATAGTCTCAGCACAATCTATCTCATTGAGCTCTGATTGGAGAAGCCTAGGTGCAGTCTGCTTTCAGCCATGAAACTTCACAGGAGAAGTGATTTTGGGCCTTGGTGTTCCTCTCCATTGTCCCAAACTATCTCACTTGCTTGTTGTTAGGAGAAGCCACAAGGAAGGATGGCTAGCTCCCTTGTTTGAATCTCCAGGGAAACCTGGGAAGAAAGTCCAGCAAACTAACATCTAAATAAAGACTTTGCCACCAACTTCTAACTTTCCCTCGATGGTGGATTGTCCACCCACAACATGCTCAGATGTGCCAATCAGCAACAGAAAATCTTTCTTTTCTGCAGATGCCGAATGGGAAGCGGTTAGTCACTTGTGCCCTTCGTCCAACGGGCATCTATGGGGAGAACCATCTGCTGATGAAGGAGTTTTATGAGAATGGTTTGAAGACAAAAAAGTACATGATCCGGGCCATCCCAGCCTCTGTGGAGCATGGTAGGGTCTATGTAGGTAAGTTATAATGGTGCCTGGTGCATCCTTAACCCACCTTCTTTTATTTAGGTACTTTTACTCTTCTTGGGCATGTTCCTGTACGTACATACTTCTTTAAATACTGAACTTCTTAAGAACTGTGGAGACTCTGGTGCCCTCTGAGCTTGGTTGCATGCTTGCAGACATTTCATTTCCTGACTAGGTAGTATCATCAATGCCAGGGAAGGTGGAGTTTGCTCCGTGTTTATATGCAGTACCTTCCCCTGCCTTTGTTGGTGGGGTGTGGTTTTTTTCCCTTGGTAGTTCCTTGACTAGGGTACTGTTTTCTACTTGATTGTTTCTCAGATGTCACTCCTCCACTAACACTGGCAGGGCAAATAAATAAAGAGGGAGCAAACTCCACACTCCTTCGCAATGATGGCATTATCTAATCAGGTAATGAAATGTCTGAGAGCAAACAACCAAGCTCAGAAAGCACCACAATTCAAGCCTAAGCTGCAGATATTGTATTACTTCTTAAGAACCCTTGCCCTACTCTCTGCGGTCAAGTACATCTCGGAATTACCATATGGTGGTCAGAGCTCTTGGATATAAATTTCAAATCCAAGAAACAAGCCTGATACGGATTCATATTAATTTGACATGTTATTCAGGTTCTTAAAGTTTGGGGTACCCTGGGCCCTTAAAGGAAAAAAATGAATGTATACAAACTTTCCTCCACCCATGAATAAAAATAATGCTTAGATTATTTACGTTAGATAAAAAACAAATACACGCCTTAGTATTTCTCGCAGCATTTCTCAAACTTTCCAAGCCAGTAGCCACCTTCCTTTTCCAAGAAAAAAGGAGCAAAGCTTGCAATGAGTCTTGACATTGATTGCATTCTGTCTGCCTGATCAGATTTCAATTATTTTTTTAAAGTGTGCAGCACCCACCAGTTACTTATGACTCCCTCAGAGATTTGGACAGGAAACTTGAAAACCCATGTTGTAAGATTTAAAAAAAAGAAAGAAAAGAAAACGACTTCAGTTTAACTGCTAGATTTATTTGCTATCTCCATTCCAGTATAAGCAAAAGCAAGGCCTAATCCAGGGCTGTCAAATTTACAGCCTGCAGGCCAGATGCGTCACACACTGGCCACAGAGATACCCCGTTTAGTAAAGGGGGGAAAGTCACAATGTCACATGACATCTTGATGATGTGAGTTTGACACCCCTAGCCTAACCCTTTCCCAAAAATCCCCATCCCCAGTATGAACTGGGAAATAACAGAATAACGGAGTTGGAAGAGACCTTGGAGGTCTTCTAGTCCAACCCCGTTCAAGCAGGAGATCCTAGACCACTCCAAACAAATATTGCCCAATCTCGTCTTAAAAACCTCCAATGTTGGAGCTCCCACAGCTTCTGCAGGCAAGTCATTCCACTGATTATTCTAAATATCTCAAAAAATAAACAAACACACTTGTATACACACACACACACAAGCAAAGACGATGCCTATTTCAGTGTGTTGTGTGATCGGATCTTGTGTTAAGACCTAATTTGCAGAGTGTACGAAGCACTGTTTTTAGAAATACATTTGAGATCTTATCCCTGCTGTGTTGGCTTGAGTAAACAGTGTTGCGTTATGGTATCTCCGTGTTATCTCTGCATTTTCACAAAATTGGCTGTTGGCTAGTGAAACGTGTCTCACTTGATTATCTTTCTGGTATCCTGACTTGCTCCTTCTGTAGGCAACGTGGCTTGGATGCATCTCCTGGTGGCTCAGAAGATCCAAGAGGACCCCTCAACAATTGGGGGCCAAGTTTATTTTTGCTATGATGACTCTCCTTACAAGAGCTATGAGGACTTTAACATGGAGTTCTTGAGGCCATGCGGCTTCCGCCTTTTGGGGTCCCATCCCCTGCTGCCATTCTTTGTCCTCCATCTGATAGCTCTGCTCAATGCTATTCTGCAGTGGCTCCTGAAGCCCTTCTGCGTGTATGCACCCATCCTCAATCCCTACACCCTGGTCGTGGCCAGCACTACCTTCACTATAAAGACCGATAAGGCCCTGAAACACTTTGGATATAAACCTTGTTTCACCTGGGAAGAGAGCCGGAATCACACAATCAGATGGCTCCAAGAGGTTACAGGAGAGAAGCAAGTGGAGAAGTAGATCCCAGCAAGACAGGTCAACATGAATGAAGTGATGCTCTAGAGGAAACCTAGTTGGGGACTGGAAAGCTCCTGGATTTCAGATGTACTAACCTCAGGACATTTGCAATATCAAATTATGGCCTTATGTTGATTGGTTTGAGATGGTGATGTTAGATATTTGTACAATAGCTACCTTTGCTCTTAGGTGATCTTTGGAAGCAGGCCTACAACTTTGCAAGAATGGGTGGACCTTGTTTCCCCAAGGTGGACCTTGTTTCCCCAAGGTGGAAACATTTCCCCCGGTGGAAATGTCAAATACCAAAGAAATATGTTTTATATTTTGGTTGAGTGCATCAGTGTCTCATTCTCAACTGGGCAAGGGCTTTTTTTTTCAGCCAAAGTCCCAAACTGTTTTCAGAATGACTTCCGATGATAATCTTTAATGTTTCCATCATGCCATACATTCTAAACTACCTGGTTCAATTTCTTACTTCTATCCAATGTGTTTATCGGCGTTGCATACTTCAAAGATTATGCAGAAGGCAGCAATGTCCAGCTCATCTTCTACCATTCCTTAGCTTTGAAACATGGGTTGTTGATTCATTCCATGTCACTACAAACCAGTTCCATGTTTTTCTTCCTACCTCAATGACCTCTAAGCGCAGTAAGGTTCATGTTTTTCATGTAATCTGACTAGTCACTAGTTATCTGAGTAAGCCGATACACCCTTAAGTATGAAAGAAGGCTAAGATGCTATCCTATGATTTTCTAGCCACAATTATCTTATATGATTTGTGCAATACAAATGTATGACTGGAAAGCCTCCTTGATGGCCAACAATTAAGTTAAACAAGCAAATAAATATATTATATTCTCATGAGAGCTAGAGTTATCTTTTATGATGTCTTGAGTTTAAAAACTAAGGAAGAGGGATATGGTGGAGACAGAGCCTGAGGGGACATATCTGAGTGGGACACGCTGGAAGCAGTGGATGGGAATTAGTAGCCTTGTGTAAAATCTGTTGCTATATAACCAATAGTGTTACTTAGGCCCTTCACCTAAAAATTTATAAAGATTCTCAGTCATCCAGGTCATGGTTGTCCCAAAGGTGCTTTTTCAAGAGGCAACTGGACTTTCTGGTTTTTTTTAAAGACATTTCACTTCTCATCCAAGAAGTTTTCTCAGTTGAAGAGCCGAAGCACATGCTTGGATAAAAAGCGAATTGCCTTTAAAGAAAACCCAGAAAGTCCAGTTGCCTCTTGAAAAACTTTTGGGCTTCACTTATTTTGTTGGAAGACTGGATGCTGTGAAGAGTTCTTTTTTTAAAAAAACCATGTATATCATCTACAGTTATTTTTAGTTTTCTTCCATAACAATGAATTTCTCTGTTTTTTGGCTTCTGACTATGAAGAAAGTTTCATTTCCATGGGAATAGCTATGGATGGGCAGTTTAAAAAAACAGCAAGGCAACTGCAGTATTGTTCGTCTTTTCTCTTTATACCTCTTATAACAGGTATTAAGAGAGCCCTGGATGCAACCTGATATTATCCCAAGTGGTGAACACAGGTGCTGCTCTTCTCCACAGCCCCTTAAGACTCTAAGCCATAGTTTGTTGTGGGCTATGGTTTGCTGATTAAACTAGTTTGTTAAACTATGGTTTGCTGACTGAACTCATATATGTCAGCTGCATTTGCTTCTTAAGGAGCCTTAGTAAAGCACAAGAACTCCACTGGGTTCTTGTGCTCAATCATTGGTTAAGAATGACTTAACCAATGATTGATCCTAGCCAGTATTTAAATATAGCCTCCAGATTGTAACTAACATCCCCTATTTTCCTTCTCCTTTTAAAGCAAGTTGTCTGATACAAAGTTTTAGAGCACTTTATTTTATTTATTCAATTTCTATAGCTGCCAATCTTAATCAAGGAATCTGGGCGGCTTACAGTTTAAATTTCATGCTTGCCTGTTACTTTGTCCTCTTGATCTTTCCCAGTATAAGCCTAATAGGTCCTCTTTTGAGTCCAGCTCTGGATATATCTGTGCAGCTCCTCTTCTAGACTTCAAGTGAGAAGTTCCTTCTAAGTTCCAAGAACCAGACAGGCCCAAGACCTACAGGAATTTCCATCTTTTTTTTTTATTGAAAAGTTTTACAAAAAAAGAAACAACATTTTCTCCCCCCCCCCCGGAATCCCCCCCACCCCCAAACACTTTTCAAGGGTAGCCCCATGTAGAGCGCGTTGCAATAATCTAACCATGAGGTGACAAGGGAATGAGTGACTGTGAGGAGAGCCTCCTGATCCAAGTAGGGTCGCAATTGGTACACCAGGCAAACCTGTGGAAAGGTCCCCCTAGCCACAGCTGTCAGATGTTGCTCTAATCTCAGATATTGGATCGGTATATGCCCTCATCTTACAGCTGGTTGTGATGTGATCTACAGTTTGACGTGGAATCCCACAGTCACACTGAGGGGAGAATACTATGCCCCATTTATATGGAGACTCCCGGCAGACACTATGTGAGATGTGAATCCTGTCCAGGATTGTCTATTGCTGGTGTGATAGTTCAAAGCCTGGCACCTTTTGCATGGGGTCATTTATATGTCTTCCTATGACTGGACATTCAACAACCTATTTGGCTTTCCATTTGGAATCAGTGTTGAGCAGATATTGCGCAAGTGCCAGTGGCGGCTTCCTACATTTAAGTCTTCCGTCTGATAAATGAGGAAAGTTGGCATGCACTAGTCAGAATGATAGTAGTTGTGGGATAGTAGGCAAGCTATACAGGTAGTCCTCAACTTATGACCACAATTGAGCCTGAAATTTATATTGCTAAGTGAGACATTTGTGGTGAGCTTTGTCCCATTTTACAACCTTCCTTGCCACCATCGTTAAGTGAATCACTGTGATTGTTAAGTTAGTAGCCTGGTTGTTCAGTGAATCTGCCTTCCCCATCGACTTTGCTGGTCAGAAGGTTGCAAAAAGGGGATTCCAGGACACCGCAAACTAAGGTCATAAATAGGAGTCAGTGGCCAAGTGTCTGAATTCTGACCATACAACCACGGGGCTGCTGCAAAGGTCATAAGCGTGGAAAAACGGTCATATATCATTCTTCGCAGTGTTGTTGTAACTTTGAACGGTCACTAAATGAACTGTTGTATGTTGAAGGACTACCTGTACGAGTGGTGGGATTCAAATAATTTAACAACTGGTTCTCTGCCCTAATGACCAGCTGGGTGGGCATGGCTATGGTGAGTATGGCCAGGGGTGTGTGACAGGCAGCACTCAGCCTCCTGCACCCCCCCCTTCCCCTTTTTTGGGCCTAGTGGGCCTCCCTGCACTTACCTGGGAACCAAAACAAGGCGCATGGGATTCCTGGAAGGAGCAGGGTGGGAAGAGGCGAACCGGCCCGAACCGGCTGAATCCCACCACTGTGTACAGCGAAGGCTTCCTTGAATTTAAAATGAGCTTTGAATAAAACTATAGCGTTTTATTGCTGCTCAGTCCCAGAGGTTTGTGCTGTTCCAGGCATCAGATGAGGTTATCTTTTCACAGCCACTCCCATATTGACAAGATACAAACTACCAACCCAATTTTAATGGGGTAAGAAAAAAAAAAGGTCATCTCCTTGGAGCTGCATTCCTGTGAAACAACAAGCAAAAGAGATTGAAGCATTTATTCTCGGTTCCGTGCCAACTGACTCAGACAAGCTTGTAGAAACTTTGCAAAAAATTCAGATCCTAGGAACAACCCAAAGGTAAATTATGTTTAAGGATAATCGATCAGCGACAAAGTTTGGGAATTAAACTAGGCTGATAATCTGCAAAGAACTTGTGGACAAAGTGAAGAGAATCTGGCAAAAGAGGGATTTTTGGAAATCTGGGGTTTCAGTTTAAAAAAAAAAACTTGAGCTTGTGGAGTTGTGTGAACAGCCAGAAAACAGAACAGAACAGAACAAAATACTTTATTGGCTAAGTGTGATTGGACACACAAGAAATTTGTTTCTGGTGTGTAAGCTCTCAGTGTACATACAAACCACAAGGTAATATAATCAGTGTACGTGCAAACTAGTGGTGGGTTGCTACCAGTTCTCCTCGGTTCTTACAAACCGGTAGTGGAAATTTTGAGTACTTTGGAGAACCGGTAAATACCACCTCTGCCTGGTCCCGCCTCCAATCTATTCGCTGCCTCCTAGTCTCCATTGATTGGTTAGGAAGAAAAAATCAGGGCTCACTTGACAAAGAGGGGGGAAAAAAAACACAAGATACCATCGCTTTAAATTGAGAAGCCAAGAAGTCTCCCAACTGATCGGCTAGAACAAGGGTCAGCAAACTGCAGCTCCGAAGCCACATGTGGCTCTTTAGGCCCTCTGCTGTGGCTCCCTGTCAGGTGATCCCACCATTGACTGGCCCTGCCCCTCGCCCTTCAATCCCAGTCACCTCTCACCTGGCCTGAGAAGGTAAGGGCAACAGCGGGGGATGGAGAAGCGGCCAGGGCAGAGACAGAGAGATACAGAGAGAGGGGGAGAGAGGAAGAGACATAGAGAGATACAGAGGGAGAGGGAGAGAGGGGAAAGAGAAGGAGGGAGAGGAGAGAGAGAGATGTCAAAAAGATTGTGTGGTTCCCGGTGTTTTTTAACAACTGGTTCTCTGCCCTAATGACTGGGTGGGTAGGCGTGGCTAGGGAGGGTTTCAAGTGACTGGTGGAAGTGTGTGACATTGAGTTGGCCACGCCCACCCAGGTTTTGTGGCTCCCAATGTTTTCTTTTCTGTGGGAAACGGATCCAAATGGCTCTTTGAGTATTTAAGGTTGCAGACCCCAGGGCTAGAAGTGACAAAATCAAGGCCCACTTTTCAGCCAGGAGATCGCTTGGCAAAGAAGAAGAGGGGGAAAAAGACAACGTTGCTTCAAATTGACAAGTCAAAAAGCAGCTGCTGGAAGGAGGTTTATATTTGCAGAAGCGAAATGATATTCAGCAGTTCATTTCTAGGTTAGCTGAACAACAAACTGGATAAGAGGAGGGATTCTTATATGGTTCTGTTTTTGAAGTTTTGGGGTTTGTGCAACAAGGGCTTTGTGTTTCTAAAAAGGATTGGGCTATTTCCATTATGAAATATCCTGGCTTGAATTAGTTTTCTGCCTGCTCGTAAATGGAGCCGAACTTCCAGCTTCCACCTTCTATTATCTCTAAGCACCGATAGCTGTTTTCTTCTTACAAAGTTTCCTTTATGCAGCTGGCAGGACTGTGGAATTAGTATCAGGCAGGTTCCTTGTTAGCAGGGAAAAAGCACCTTGCTTTTCTGGGAGCCTTTTCTTATGAGTAATATTTTATTTAGGGAAATGAAGAGGGGGAGTTTGATTCCTTCCCAGAGCAGCTTAGTAGGGTGGGGAGGGAATGGGGATTTTGAAGTAACCTTCCCCTGTCACACCCACCAAGCCACACCCACAGACCGGTAGTAAAAAATTTTAGAACCCACCACTGGTGCAAACATGCAAACACCATATACATAATGGAGGCTTTGTTCTCCTGCCATAATACATCCCTAACAGAGGTGGGTTGATCCCAGTTCGCACCGGATTGCAAGAACCAGTAGTAAAAAAATTTAATAGTTTGGAGAACCAATAATAAGATTGGCTGGCCATGCCCCCAAACAGGTTCCCAGCCCAGTCGCCGTTTGCTTACCCCGCCCAGTCCCAATCTATTGCTGCCTCCTGAGTCCCAGCTGATGGCTAGAGGGAAAAAAAACTGTTTAAACTTTTGCTGCAGGGCTTCAAAGGGCCGTCCTACAGCTGATCAGTGTTAAAAGAAAACAAATGAGTAGACCGGTGCCTCTACATGGGGCTCCCCTTGAGGACCACCCGGAGGCTCCAACTAGTCCAGAATGCGGCTGCACAGGTGATTATGGGGGCGACTTGGCGCTCCCATGTGACACCTCTCCTGCGCGAGCTGCACTGGCTCCCAGTGGTCTTCTGGGTGCGCTTCAAGGTCTTGATTCTCATCTTTAAAACGCTCCATGGCTTAGGACCTGGGTACCTATGAGACCACCTTCTGCCACCGATAACCTCCCACCGGCCAATACGCTCACATAGAGAGGGTCTCCTCAGGGTGCCATCGGTCGGGCAATGTCGACTGGCGACCCCCAGGGGGAGAGCCTTCTCTGTGGGGGCCCCTGCCCTCTGGAACAAGTTACCCCCGGGGATTCGATTAATCCCAGACCTCCGCACTTTCCGCAAGGCATTAAAGACTTTTCTATTCCAGGAAGCCGGGCTGGTTTAACGTAGATTTTAATGGGTGAATTTTAGGAGGGATTTTAAATTTGGGGAAGCCAAAATTTGATTTAATTACGTTTTTAGATTATTTTTAACTTTTATATTGCCTGTATTTTAATGTTTTAATGTTTGGCTGTTCACCGCCCTGAGTCCGTCAGGAGAAGGGCGGTATATAAATCTAATAAACTAAACTAAACTAAACTAAACTAAAAATAGAAAAAACAGCCCCTTTCAGCTTCAACATAGGTTAATTACCACAAGTTGATTAGATCCGTGTCCTGACTCTCAGCTGTTTTGCTCAGGGCTCTGTAGCTGCAAAGAGAGCTGGAGCAGTTTCACTCCCCTCCTAGCTAGGCTTAAAAGCGAAGCTGAAAGTAAAGCAGAGTCTTTGCTGCAATGTGACAAAATGAGGCAGAGAGAGATTTCTTTTTCTTTTTCCTCACCAAAAAAGGTAGGTGCTGCAAACAATGGGAAATTTAGGGCAAAAGAGGAGAGTTCAAGATTTTAAAACACAAAAGAAAAAAAGTTCTATTTAACTAGGGAATTGTAATAATTGAGATACTATTAATTGTATATTGTGTTGAAAGCAGAAATGGTTAAGTTGTGGTTTGGAGGAATATATGGGGGAAATTATTTGGTTTATTATTATTGGAAAATATAATTAATTGATTTGTAAGAAATTGGATTGCATGGAAATAATTGCAATATTCATGTTCATATTGATTAATATACAAAAAAGATAGTTATATAACGAATTGATTTATATTAAAATGTTGAATTTGTATTAAACAACTTTAATATTACATAATTAACCAATGTAAGGATAAATATAAAAATAGATGACAATGGGAAGGGGTATAATATAGAATAGAAGGGAAAAATTGAATTTGATTAAGATTAGAGATGAGGATGAAGGGTAATATTGTTTTTTTTAAAAAATAGATGAGGAATAAATATGGCAAAAAGGAAATATAGAAATTGTAAATTTAATTGAAATGATTAAATACTGTTTAAATTTGTGAACCGGCCAAATACTCTGTTCAAAGAAAATACATTGTAAGTTTGTATGTGTGTTTCTAATTATTGCTATTTATTCATATTTATTCTCTTTTATTCTTTAAAGTTTAACAATTCATTCTTTATCTTAATATCTTTATATTTGTTTGGGGTTGCCTTTCTTCCCTTTCATCTTTTTTATTTTACACCAATCTTTCTCCTCAAACCTACCACTTCTCTCTTTTCTTTCCTTCTTACTTTCTCTTCCCCCCCTCTTCTTCTCCTCCCTACTTCCTCTTCCTTTCTCTTTCTCCTCCTCTCTTCCTCCCTCTCTTACCCTCACTCCTACTCTAATTTCCCTTCCCTTCCTTCCTCCCTCTCTACTGCTGTATCCTTTTATGCATATGGACTCCTCAGAGGGCTGAAAAAATTATTTTTGATTGGTCCTCGCACTTTTGACCAGTCCTCAAACATACGATTGTCCTCACATTTTACATTTTTGCCTTATCTTGTCACTATAGTGAAGAGAAGAGTTGTGAAATGAGTTACATGGTTGTTAAGAATGCTGCATGGGCATAAATGTGAGGATGATCGTAAGTGTGAGGATCAGTCATAAGTGCGAGGATAAGTCCCTATACACATAGCCATGGCCACCCGATCACATGACTAGCTAGCCATGCCCACCCAGTCACATGACCTCCAAGCCACACCCACAAAATAAGCCACACCCACAGAACCGGTAGTAAAAAAATTTAGAACCCACCCCTGATTCCTAAGTGTTGGAAATACTTTACACACACTGATATATATGATATATGTCTGTAACATCAAGAGGTCAACTTTTGGAGCAGTTCTCAATCTCAGGGACTTCAGCACTAGACTAGACTAGAATAAAATAACAGAGTTGGAAGGGACTTTGGAGGTCTTCTAATCTAACCTCCTGTTTAGGCAAGAAACTCTATACCATTTCAGACAAATGGGAATCTCTTCTTAAAAACTTCCAGTGTTGGAGCATTCACAACTTCTGGAGGCAAGTTGTTCCACTGATTAATTGTTCACACTGTCAGGAAATTTCTCCTTAGTTCTAAGTTGCTTTTCTCCTTGATTAGTTTCCACCCATTGCTTCTTGTCCTGCTCTTGAAGGCAGAACAAAAAGCTATGGATGAAAACTAATCAGAGAGAGCCCTAACCTAGAACTAAGGAGAAATTTCCCAACTGGGAGAACAATCAATGGGACAGCTTGCTTCCAGAAGTCGTGGATGTTCCAATACTGGGGGCTCTAAGAAGGGACTGGACAACCATTTGTCTGAAATGACAGTAGGTTTCCTTCTCGATAATCTGAAAAACAAAGGGTTGGTCTAGAAGACCTCCATGGCCCCTTCCAACTCTATTATTCTGTTATTCTGTTACTCTGGGTCAATCTCTCTTGGTCCTGCCCTGCCTATCTCACATACACTGCCTTGAATTTGTAAATAAAAAGAAGATAAAAATCAGAGGAACCAATAAATCCCTTCATCGCTGCTAGTTGTGAAAGAAGCAAACAAACATTCTAACATTCGGTCAAGCTTTAGAACTTGAGGGTGGCTGTGGCCTTGGTCTCTCTTTGCCCTGTGAGTCAGAAGGGGGAGTATTTCAAAAGAAAAATATATCTGACCACAAACAATACAGGATTTGGGGGCAGTTCCTGCAATAGCTGCCAAAAGAGAGATCTACATGTCTGAGCAGTTCTAGGAATAATAATTTTGTAAGTTTTAGGAGAAAGAAAAGCCAGAACTCTTTCTGGGTTTACAGAGGTCAAAAGGCCTCCAAGCCAAAATCTCAGAATTTGCTGTCCGTTGGATTTAAATAAACACTAGTTTACCGGTTACCCTAACCCATGACTAACTCTTTCTGGATTTACAGAGGTCAAAAGGCCTCCAAGCCAAAATCTCAGAATTTGCTGTCCGCTGTGTCTTGTTCACCAGTTGCCCAAACCCATTCCATAAATCAGGACATAACCACACCTGCTAGGTTCAAACGTGATAGGTTAGTGTGAATGTTTGCACAACACCTCAAAGCACAAATTAAAGGTAAATTTGCAGAAATGTAAATGTGGGGGGCCATGAAAGTCAACCATGTTCTGCATGCAGGAATCTTAATTAAAGCATCTCCCACAGGTGATCGTCCAGCCTCTGCTGGAACACATCTTACCATTAAATATATCTTATTAAATAAATATTTCCAAGCATTCAGTTCAAAGGTGTTTCCTGTAATTTATATTCATTGTCCTGACTCTTGAACTCTGGAAAGACAGAAGTTTTGTTCTTCTATGAAATATCCTTCAAGTATTTGGAATGTCCACTGCCCTTCATTTATTTATTTTTTCAAGATTCAGCATTTTTCATATTCTTCAATCTCTGTAACATTTTCTAGACTGCTATTTTCCTTTAGCATTCTCTGAAGCTGTTCCAGAATGCCTGATTCTCAATGTTATATGCCCAGAACTGGACACACGACTCAAGATCGGTAATGACCCTGAGAATGCCTGGAGAGAAGAATGGTTCAAGTTACCTTCTTCTGGCTTGGCTATTAGTGATCCCTCTATCAAACCAGCCAATTTAAACCTGCCTCGCTTTGTCTGGATGAAACTGAATTAGATGTGAAACTGGAAGAATTGCCTCTGCCTGGTATCAGTGGGGCTGAAAAGATTCCCTTTGCTGTGACTGTGCTGCTGATATGCAAACTATTAAACATATTGTGCAAGACTGTGTGTTCTCTGATTCCTTAGAAGATCTGCATGAAGCAAGTCCAGAGAGGATGAGGCCACTTCCATATATCCCTGTAGCTTTGTACATAACTACGTGGATTGTGTGCGTGCATTTACTTCTCTTTGTCATGTTCTCATCATGTGGTAAATAATACATAATAACCAAGAGAACAAATGGAGTTTTTAAAAGCAGGCCTTGGCTATAATTGGGACATGTGGCACTAAAATGTTCTGGGAATTAGGAACAGTGAGAGGGTGTAGTGATTTATCTTAACAAATCTTAGGTACACCTTCTCCTAGATTGTTATCTGCCAAAATTTCCTGGAGAAGAGGAAAAAGTTCCTCCATTTTTCTAAATATAAAGCAGGATGCCTGCAAATAGCACAAACCTTGTGATTCCATAAACTGATAATCCTGCTTAATTTCCGAACTCACAAGCTCTCTAATTTTTACATTTTTTTCAGCAGGCAAGAAAAAAAAATTGAGATCTTATGGCGAATGTTTTTCAAATGCGAGAAAGGAAGTCCGTGACAATTCTTTTCTCTGATACCATAAATCCTATTGTCTGCATTTTCCATTTTAATTTTTTTCTTCTTCTTTCAACTGTAGCACAAACATCCTGTTTTCCAAGACTTTGTCCGTTTCTCTTACTTCAGGGCACTGCAGAGAAATCCAGCTCTACCAGCTGGTGAAGTGTGGTAGCTGATTTTGTTTGAACAAAATAGCTTGGTTCGAGCTATTACAATATATCAATTTTCTTTTTTTTCCTTGCTGGAAAAGACATTTCTGGGAGTTTTCCCTTTTCCAATAATCTGAGGGCTATTTCATAAGGTGGAAGATCATTTTATTGTTACATAATAACTCATCTAGTTCTGAATCGGACGGATGTCCAAGAATGGCCAGTTGAATGAGGCCATACCATTGACCAGTCCCAGCTGTGTTCTAATAGTACTTGACATTCTCTTCTGGCTGCTCTTTGTTGCACTTTTCTGGAAAGAGTGCAGAAAAGAGCAATGAAGAAGATTAGGGGACTGGAGCTCAAACATGAACGGTTGCAGGAATTGGATTAGACTAGTCTAGAGAAAAGAAGGACTAGGGATGATACTATAGTATTGTTCCAATATCTGACGGGCTGCCACAGATAAGAGGGGAGAGAGTGCGCAGAGTGCGGCCGCGCGGGTGGTGATGGGAGCGACATGGCATTCCCATGTGACACCTCTCCTGCGTGAGCTGCACTGGCTCCCGGTGGTCTTCCGGGTGCGCTTCAAGGTCCTGGTTACTACCTTTAAAGCGCTCCATGGCTTAGGACCTGGGTACTTGCAGGACCGCCTACTACCACCAATAGCCACCCACCGGCCAGTACGCTCTCATAGAGAGGGGCTCCTCCGGGTGCCGTCAGCCAAACAATGTCGGCTGGCAGCCCCCAGGGGGAGAGCTTTCTCTGTGGGGGCACCTACTATCTGGAATGAGCTCCCCCCAGAGATACGGAGGATCCTGGATCTGCCCACCTTCCGCCGCGCTCTTAAGACTTTTCTATTTCGCCAGGCGGGCCTGGCCTAACCACTCCCCATTTTTAGTGTCAAATTTAAAAAAATTTTAAATTATATTGGGGTGTTTTAATTCTGTCCGGGCCAAATTCATTTAATCTGTTTTTAGTTGGTTTTTAAATTTTGTATGTATTTATTGTTGGCTGTACACCGCCCTGAGTCCTTCGGGAGTAGGGCGGTATATAAATCCAATAAATCTAATCTAATCTAATCTATTTTCCAAAGCACCTGAACACAGGACAAGAAGCAATGGATGGAAATTTATCAAGGAGAGAATTTCCCAACAGTAAGAATAATTGATCAGTGGAACGACTTGCCTTCAGAAGTTGTAGGTGCTGGGGGCTTTTAAGAAGAGACTGATTAGCCAGTCTGGAATAGTATAGGGTCTTCTGCTTGAATAGGGGGTGGACTAGAAGACCTCCAAGGTCCCTTCCAACTCTGTTATTCACATAATAGGTAGGGGGAGCGGTGTGCTAAGGGCCAATCTTTGCCTCATCTGATACATTGATAAGAACTTGAACTCTGGGCCCCATCCAGCAAAATGCAATTCAGTAGTGAAAAATGTAAAGTTGAATACATGGGCAAGAGAAAAAATAATACACAGATATAGAATAGGTGGTACCTGGCTCATCAGCAGCAATTGTGTGAGGGAACTAGGTGTGTGGTAGACCACCACTTCAGTATGAGCCAGCAGTGTGTTGCAGCTGCCCAAAAAGCTAATGCAGTCCTAGGCTGCATCCACAGAGGGATAATTTCAAAGTCATGTGAAGTGATTATACTGCCTTGATGAGACCAGAAAGGTCTAGCAGTGATATGATAGGAGGCTTCCAGTACTTGAAGAGCTTTCACAGAAAAAAGAGTGTCGAAATATTGTCCAAAGCATCTGAGGGCAGGGCAAGAAGCAATAGGTGGAAGATGATTAAAGATAGAGCCAACCTAGAACGAAGGAGAAATTTCCTGACAGTGAGTACAATTAATCAGTCGAACGGCTTGCCTCCAGAAGTTGTGGTTGCTCCATCACTGGTGATTTTTAAAAATGAAACTGGACAGCCATTTTCAAGAACGGTATAGGATCTCCTCGAGTAGGGAGTTGGATTAGAGGAGCTCCAAGGTCTCTTCCAACCCAACATGATTCTATCTTCTATCTTCTCTTATAACTTGAGAGCCTCTGAAGGACCTGGTCAGAGAATCCATTTTTATGGAGTTTTGGGGAAAGAATTCTTAGGACACTGAGGCCAGGATGGGAAGACCATTTTGGCCTGGACACACTCTTCCCCTAGCTGTATAGTTTCCCAACTTTGTTTACAGCTAGCGAGATATTGAAGACATTTGATATGCCTTGGTAAACTTGACCGAAAGGAACAATGCAGTGTTGGCTTGACAACAAAAGCTAACAAATATCAAGTGGGCTGCCAATAAGGCGTAACCCAATAAATGAGAATCACCTTTGGATGGCAATCAAGTAAGCTATCTCAACTGTGAAATGTTACAACAGGTGTGGTCACCACATGTTTTTTCCTCCTCTCCACCCATTCCTTGGGAATCCTTCACATTTTGGCATGGCTAGCTAGAAGGGCCTATGAGGCATATCTGGGCTCTTTTGCAAAATTTAGCCTGGAAAAAAATGGCATTTTGGCTCACTAATTTAAATTACGGTAAATACAACAGTCCAGTTTCTAGACCATATGAACTCAGGCTGTTGGTAACTTGCTAACTTCCTTGGGTTGAAGCTGAAGATGTTCTCTCCTGCATCTGTTTACTTAGAAGTAAATTTCACAGAACCTGTTGGCTCTTTCTGCTAAGATTATATACAGAACATGTGTCCATGCATAAAATGCAGGCTTCAAAAATCCCAACTCAATGTTTATGGAAGATGCCCCAAAGGTGCTTTTTCAAGAGGCAACTGGACTTTCTGGTGAAAAGAAAATCCAGTTGCCTCTTGAAAAAGTTTCCCAACTCAAGAACAGGACAATCTGACGAACAAGATGTCAAACCATCCATTGTGGGAAGAACTTCTCCCCATACAATCTAATGGGGAAATTGCCCCAAATAACCATTTTTGAGGGTACACAACATTATTTAAAACCCAGTGCAACTAGAACTTCAACTTTACTTTCAAAAGTATGAGGGCTAGAAAGTTATAAGTAGCCAAATTCCATGTTCTGTATACTTTGTTTATGCTCAATAAGCTAACATTGCCCCAGACTTTTGAACAGGTAATTCTCAGTTTATGACCACAATTGAGCCCAACATTTCTATTGCTAAGCAAGACAGTTGTTAAGTGAGTTTTGCCCTATTTTGCAACCATTGCCACAGTTGGTAAGTGAATCATGGCAGTTGTTAAATTAATAACATGGTTGTTAAGTGAATCTGGCTTCCCCATTGACTTTGCTTGTCAGAAGGTCACAAAAAGTCATCATATGACCAGGACACTGCAACATAAATACCTGCCAGTTGCCAACCATCCCTATTTTGATCTGACCATGTGGCTCAGTGGCTGACTAGGCCCCTGACTACATGGCTCAATGGCTAAGACACTGAGCTTGTAGATCAAAAGGTCGGCAGTTCGGTGGTTCAAATCCAGGAGTTAAATCCAGCAGGTTCTGACAGGTTCTGGAGAACTGGTAGCGGAGATTGTGAGCACTTCAGAGAACTGGCAAATACTACCTCTGGCTGGCTCCAGAGTGGGGTAGGAATGGAGATTTTGCAGTATCCTTCCCCTGCCACACCCACCAAGCCACACCACGCCCACCAGGCCACGCTCACAGAACTGATATTTTAAAAAATTGGATTTCACCACTGTTCAAATCCCTAGTACAGGTCTCCTATGTGGGCAGGGGGTTGGACTAGATGATCTCCAAGGTCCCTTCCAACTCTGTTACTGTTATATGATCCTAGGGATGCTGCAACAGTCGTAATTATGAAAATGGTTGTGAATCACTTTTTTCAGTTCCCTTGTACTTGCAACGGTCACCAAACAAATGATTGTAAGTTGAGGACTACCTATACCATTTTTGTTAGCCTCCTTCTTTTAAAAAAAAGCAAATCTCGGCCCCACTAGACTGCAAGCGTGGAAATGCAAGGAATACACACAACTCAGGAACGGAGTATCAATCTCGGTTTAATCGGCAACAACAGCTCTCCCTCGAAGCCGGAATGCTATATGCAAACAAAGTCACAGCTGGGGATGGTTGTTACCCAGCACTGTTTTATAGGGCTGCTTATGCCTCTGGAAGGAGAGTATCTCTGAAGTGACAGCCAGCTGCACGGAGCCACTTGATTGTAATCCCCGCCGCGGCTGCAACCCAGTTGCGAACTAATGATGTCACTCCTAAGTCCCATGCAACCCCATTATACCCACCACCTGTGCACTGTAACTCCTAGTTGTGGCTCCCCACCACGAGCACCCATGTCAATCATATCCCGTATCCCCACCCCAGTAGGCAAGGTAGCGTCCATGGCATGATGTTGAGGGTTGCTTGACGCTCGACAGGCGGCCCTCCCTACCAGGTGTCTGCCTATATGGGAGAAAAAACAGAGGTTAGTGGTTGTTTATGGACCATGACTTTTGGGGATTATCCCTGTGGAACTTTTTCAATAGTTTTGGGGCGTCTATGTATTCTACTGGTACCCAGGATGCGTCTGTGTCTGGATACCCCACCCACCGCACTAGATACTGGAGTTGGCCCCTATGGAGTCTGGAGTCAATAACATCCTTCAGTTCGTAATGCTTTCCTGCTACGAGGCCGGGATATGTCTGTGGATCTCGTGGTATGGTGACTGGTTTCAGTAAACCTGAATGGAAAACTGGATGTATTTTACCGAGCAAAGGGGGTAATTTTAACATAACTGTCACTGGGTTTATTATTTTCAGTATAGGAAAAGGGCCTATATATTTGGGACCCAATATTCTACTAGGTATCCATAACTGGAGGTATTTGGTAGACAGATACACCTGATCTCCAACTTGAAAGGGTGGACATTCCTCTCTCCTTTTATTTGCTTGCTGTTTATACTCTCCTGACGCTTTATCTAATGCCTTTTTCATGTGGGACCAGACTTTCTGTATATTATGTGCCCAATCCAGGGAGTTGTTGGTTTCTGGGGTTTAGAGGTCTAGTTTGGGGATGGCTGGAAATTCCTTCCCGGTTACTATCTGAAAAGGGGTATATCCCGTACTCCGATGTCCTAAGTTATTGTATGCTGTCTCTACAAAAGGTAAGAGGTCAACCCAATCTCTTTGGTGGTACAAAACATAGGATGTAGGTAACGTTCCACCATGGCATTAGTCCGCTCTACAGCTCTATTCGTGCTGGGATGGTACGCTGAGCTAAGCCCTTGTGTTGCCCCGATGCAGTGGAGGAACCCCCTCCAGAATTTGGCTGTGAATTGTACCCCTCTATCCAATATAATCCGTTTGGGGACTCCATGTAAGCGATATACATGGTGGAGGAACAGCTTTACTAACCGCTGTGCAGACAGCAGTCCTTTACACGGAATAAAATGGGCCTGTTTAGAAAATAGGTCAAGCACAGTCCATATCACCATATGCCCTTTACTGTTGGGAAGTTCTACGATTAAATCCATTGCTATCTCATCCCAAGGTCTACTGGGATTGGCTACTGATTGCAATAGTCCCAGTGGTTTCCCGGGCCTTGGTTTGGAGGTAGCACAGACGTGACATTGATGGACATACTCCTCAATCTCTTTCCGCATTTTTGGCCACCAGAACTGCCATCTGGTAAGATGTAGAGTTTTTAAGAATCCGAAGTGTCCTGCCGTCTTAACATCATGGCATTGTTTTAATATTTGCTGCCTCAACGAGGCAGGAATATACAATTTATCCCCCCACCATTCCAAACCCTCCCATTGAGTCAAATGATTGTTCACCAATCAGCTATCAGATACCTATTCCTTCTTCAGGGTCATTATCCAGTTCTGGTTTTGTTGTCTTCCTGCAGCACATGTCCCTGTTTGTGTGGGTAGCATTAGGGCTTGTAGCATTTCGTCTTGTTTACTATTGTATTGAGGGATATGGGACAAGGCGTCAGCTAGGAACATTTTCCCTGATGGTTTATACTTGAGAGAAAAACGAAAATGTTGGTAATATTGTATCCATCTGACCTGTTTTGGGGACAACTTCCGAGGTGTCTGAGTGCCTCTAGATTTTTATGGTCTGTTCAGACCTCGAAAGGTTGTGCACTGCCTTCCAATAAGTGTCTCCAGGTTTGTAATGCCCATTTCACGGCAAAAGCCTCTTTTTTCCAAATGGCCCAATTCCTTTCGGTTGAAGTGAATTTATGTGATGTGGAGGCACACGGTCGTAAGGTACTGGTTGTATCTTGTTGCAATAAGACTGCCCCAACAGCCACATCACTGGCATCAGCCTGTATAATAAAGGCTGTGATGTGTCCAGATGTTTAAGGACAGGTTCCCTGATGTTTGAGACGTTTGAAAGCCTCCTGGCATTCAGGGGTCCAGTTTAGAATTTGTCCCAGTTTAGGCCTAGTACTAGACAATGCTTTTGTGCACAATAAGTCTATCAATGGCAATACTGTTTTAGCGAACAAAGGGATGAAATGTCTGTAGAAATTAGCAAACCCCAGGAAACTCTGTAATTGTTTTCGTGTCCGTGGGGTTTGCCAGTCCAAAACTGCCTCAATCTTTTTTGGATCCATTTGTATCCCTTTGTCATTGATCCGGAACCCGAGGTAATTTATCTCCACACGATGAAATTCGCATTTAGAGAGCTTAACAAAAAGACATGCCTCCAGTAGTTTAGTCAGTACCTGCCTGACTAACTGTATGTGTTCCTCCATAGTGTTTGTGTATATGAGTATATCATCAAGATACATTAAAACCCTCCTATACAAATATTCATGCAATATGCCATTAATAAGTTGCATGAAAACGGCCGAGGCGCCCTGCAGTCCAAATGGCATCACTTGAAAGTGATAACTCCCTGGGGACTATCTATCTATCTATCTATCTATCTATCTATCTATCTATCTATCTATCTATCTATCTATCTATCTATTTGATTGATTGATTGATTGATTGATTGATTGATTGATTGATTGATTCAATTTATAAACCGCCCTTCTCTTTGCGGACTCAGGGCGGTGAACAGCCAAAGTAAAACATGATATATATAAAATTTAAAACAATTTTAAAAAATATTAAATAATTTCAGCCGACAATTAAAACAATCCAATTTAAAATCAGTTTCAATTTAAAACAGAGGATGGGATCAAGTCAGTCCGGCTAGATGAAACAAGTGGGTTTTAAGGGCCCGATGAAAAGTACCGAGGTCCGATATCCTGTGTATCTCCAGGGGTAGGTCATTCCAGAGGGCGGGTGCCGCCACAGAGAAGACTCTCCCCCTGGAGGTCGCTGGCCGACATTGTCTGGCCGACGGCACCCTGAGGAGATCCTCTCTGTGCGAGCATACTGGCCGGGTGGGAAGCTATTGGCGGCAGAAGGCGGTCTCGCAAATACCCAGGCCCTAAGCCATGGAACTCTTTAAAGGTGGTCAACAACACCTTGAAGCGCACCTGGAAGATCACCGGAAGCCAGTGCAGCTCGCGCAGGAGAGGTGTCACATGGGAGTGCCCCGTCGCTCCCATAATCCCCCGCACGGCCGCATACTGGACCAGCTGGAGCCTCCGGGTGCACCCCAAGGGGAGCCCCATGCAGAGAGCATTACAGTAGTCCAGGCGGAAGTCACGAGAGCATGAGTGACCGTGAGTAGGGAGTTCCGGTCCAGAAAGGGACGCAACTGGCGTATCAGGTGAACCTGATAAAAAGCTCCCCTGGCCACGGCCGCCATATCCTCTTCTAAAGACAGCCATGCATCCAGGAGGACACCCAAGTTGCAAGCCCTTTCTGTGGGGGCCAACATCTCGCCCCCAATAGTCAGCAATGGCACCAGCTGACTATGATGGGATGCTGGAAGCCACAGCCACTCGGTCTTGGAGGGGTTAAGTCGGAGTCTGTTTCTCCCCATCCAGACCCGCACGGCTTCCAGGCACTGGGACATCACTTCAAGGGCATTGTTGGGGTGGCCCAGGGTGGAGATGTACAGCTGGGTGTTGTCAGCGTACTGGTGAAACTCCACGCCAAATCCACAGATGATCTCACCCAGCAGCTTAACATAAATGTTGAACAGAAGGGGTGAGAGGACCGACCCCTGCGGCATCCCACAAACAAGGTGCCTCGGAGTCGACCGCTGACCCCTGTCAACACCGATTGCAACTGGTTAGAGAGATAGGAGGAAAACCACCACAAAACTGTGCCTCCCACCCCTAACCCCTCCAACCGGCGCAACATGATACCATGGTCGATGGTATCAAAAGCCGCTGAGAAATCTAATAGGACCAGGATAGAGGAGCAGCCCCTATCCCATGCCCTCCAGAGATCATCCACCAACGCGACCAATGCCGTTTCCGTGCTGTACCCAGGCCGGAAACCGGACTGGAGCAGATCTAGATAGACAGCTTCATCCAGGAACTGGGAAAGCTGCCATGCAACCACACTCTCAACAACCTTTGCAAGAAAGCGAAGGTTGGAGACTGGACGGTAATTAGTCAAAAAAACTGGGTCCAGAGAGCGCTTCTTGAGGAGGGGTCTCACAACCGCTTCTTTCAAAGCGGTCGGCAGACTCGCTCAAAGAAGCGTTAATAATCTTCTGGAGCCAGCCTCGTGTAACCTCCCGGGAAGCCAGCACCAACCAGGAGGGACACGGGTCCAATAACATGTGGTTGCATTAGCTGTCCTAGAATCCTGCCCACGTCCTCGGGAGCCAAAGGATCGAACTCCTCCCAAACCACACTCTCAGGACCTGCCTCATTCATTCCGTCTGGACTTACCCGTCAGAGGCCAGACCTTCCCGAACCTGAGCGATTTTGTCATACAGATACTGCACAAAGTCCTCAGCTCGGCCCTGCAATTAAGTGTGGTCTTCCATTCATCCCCTGGGCGTATATGCATCCAATAGTAGGCCTCGCGAAGATCCAATTTTATAAAGATCTTCCCAGTTGCTAGAGTTGTCAACAAGTCAGTCATCAGAGGCAGGGGGTATAAAGGCTCTATGCAAACGGCATTTAGACCCCTATAGTCCACACATAAACGCAAACCCCCATCCTTCTCCAGAAAGAGAACTGGGGCTGCCAGGTGTGACCTACTAGGGCAGATAAACCCCCTAGCTAGGTTTTTATTTATGTAGTCTCTTAATTCCTTGAGTTCCTGTGGTGTCATCGAGTACATCCGGGGCTTTGGCAATTTAGCCACAGGTATCAACTCGATGCCGCAATCAGTGTCACGGTGTGGTGGTAATACTTTGCATTTGTCCTCACTAAACACCTGTGCAAGGTTGTTGTATACACTAGGGTATTTCTGGTCGACTGTTGGTATTGGTCTTCGTTTTTCTGGTTTACTGCTGCTATCACTATGTTGGAGCCCAACACATGGCTCTGGTCCTATTGGTAACTATAACCTACAGAAACCTTCTTCCTACAAAATGGTTGGCTCCCACTTGTCGAGCCACACAAAACTGAGAATTACTGGTTCGATCATTTGCGTTATGACTACGAATCGGAAGCGTTCCCAGTGTTCCCCTATTTTCAGGATAACTGGTTCGGTCACATGGGCAGCTGGTTTACCCCCTAAGGTCGTCCCATCTACTTGTTCAAACTTTATGGGATTTTGTAATGTGATCCTAACTCCTCCACTATTGACCGGCGGATAAGACACCTAGTGCAACCGGAGTCTATCAATGCCCCCTGAGCACTTTCCTTTTCTGTTACAGGGTGCTGTAGGGTTATCGGGATCATGAACGGGTGCATAGGGTCGCTTATCATAGGATCCTGGACCTCTTCATCTTCATCACTGATTCCAGTGGTCTCAGGAGCACGGGCTATCCCGGATGAGCCTCCAACCATGGTGTGTGCCATTGTCTCTAGCATCGAAGTTTGGGTTGTGGCTCTAGAATGTTCCAGAGTCCATAAGAACCGGTCCTGCGACATAGTACTTGAGCCCAACATTCTTGGGGTGGAAACACGTGGCGGTGGTAAGGGACATTCAGCCGCTCTATGCCCCTCTTGATTACATCGGTAACAACGGAATGGTCTCCTGCCTTGGTCACTGTTCCCAGCCCCAGAAATGGAGGATGGTCTAGTCATGCCTCTGTTGGTAAACTGCCTCAGGCCCCCATGCCTTGGCTGGCTTTGACCCAGTACTCAGGTTCTAAACTCCCGTAATCCAACATCTAAATCTACCGCTACCTTATACCATTCCATTAAGCGGGGCCCTAAACCCCGGTATACACAAGCCTGTCTTATCTTTTTATCAAGCCCCATCTGAAATTGATGGATAAGGAGACTTTCAGGCCAAGAGCACAGCTTCCCAGCCAGGGTTCGGAACTCCTTCACATAGTCTTTAGCCAGGCGGCCACGTTGTTTTAAGGCCACCAGGAATAAGCCAAGATCCATTAGCTCATGGGCGTGGTCACTATGCAAGTCAGTGACCCAGTCTACTGCCTCGCCCATGAGTTCAGCCGTTACTGCAACTACCATAGACCATTGAGATGGATACAAGCAGCCATAAAGGTCCATGTGGTTAATCACTTGGCTGAGGAAAAGAGCCACTTTCTCCGATGCTCCATCAAAAGTGGCCTGCACCGGAGGGAGACCCCAGGGGGGTTGAGGAGTCCACAGACCAGGGCCCCACATGGCTAAGGGGTCTAGCTAATGGGGTATGGATGGCCTCTCCCTAGCCACACCTTAGTCTTGCTGAATCCATACTCCTCGCCCTGTTCACCCTTGAAGGGGGCCACACTGGACCACAAATGGCCTGCCCTCCGAATGATGGAACAGAGCTAGCATTCACTGAGGGCTCATCTCCCCTCACCTGGCCCGTCCTCACGTTGGGCTTGAATTTGGACTGGCAAGATGGAGTCTACTTTCAGAGCCACCCCCCAGCATGCCAAGTGCTAGACAGCTCCAGGCTGGGAGTCCAGGGCTGCCACGATGGGGCATCCTGAAAACTTGCTTCCCCGAACCTGCCACGAAGGATATCCATGGTAGTAGTCCCCGATCCAGTGGATTAACTCCACTTGCCATCTTCATCCTCCATCCACTGCTGTTCCCTCCATCCCTGAAACTGGGCTCTGGCATGGGGCAGAGTCTGTACCCGTGTGCTCACTGTCCCTGTCAATGCCGAACTATGCCACCAGTTCCCAGCACCGGCCTGATGCTGTCCCCATACCTTGAGAGTCCTGGTCCTCAGACCCCGCTTCTCTCTGTGGCTCCCATCGCTTTGGACGCACTACCGGCTGGTCGCCAACACTTGGCAGTTTGGCAATTGTATCTTCCGCACCTTCCTCCTTCGCCGGCAGCTCTACAGGCTGTGCCCCATCAGAAATGCCTTCGGCCACGTCACCACGCCTCCGTTCGTTCAGATGGCTGCTGTGAAAGGGAGAGCTGTGATTTCCTCTCAGCCCCGCTGGACTGCAAGCATGGAAATGCAAGGGATACACATGGCTCAGGAGCGGAGTATCAATCTTGGTTTAATCGGCAACAACAGCTCTCCCTCGAAGCCGGAATGCTATATGCAAACAAAGTCACAGCTGGGGATGGCTGTTACCCAGCGCTGTTTTATAGGGCTGCTTATGCCTTCAGAAGGGGAGTGTCTCTGAAATGACAGCCAGCTGCATGGAGCCTCTTGATCATAATTCCTGCCGCAGCTGCAACCCAGTTGCAGGCTGATGATGTCACTCCTCCATCCACGCCGGCCGCTGTCTGCTGTCTGTACGGCTTCCCCATAAGTCCCACGCGACCCCATTACACCCACCACCTGTGCACTGTAACTCCTAGTCATGATTTCTGCCCCCATCACCAGCACCCGTGTCAACCATATCCCGTATCCCCACCCCAGTAGGCAAGGTAGCATCCATAGCTTGATGTCAAGGGTGCTTGACGCTTGACAGCAAATAGATGCAGAGAATAGAATTATAAATGAATAAATCAGAATGGGCTGATTTTACATATTATACTTTACAAGCTGCAATGGCTTGGATATGCACCACCTAACCCAGTTCAGGATGGCTTAATGCTATGGATTGGCTAGGGCCGTGATGGCGAACCTATGGCACATGTGCCAGAAGTGGCACACAGCGCCCTTTCTGATGGTGCACCAGCTGTTATCCCAGTTCAGCTCCGCTGCACATGTGCGGATGCCTCCCATCGGCCAGTTGGTCTTCGGGTCTCTGCCATTCATGCATGGGGGGTGGGGTGCGTGCACAGGGGTTGGGGTGCATGTGTGGGTGGGGGGCTGCACACTTTGCATTTGGGGAGTTTGGGTGCACGTGTGTGCATTCGCGTACATGCATGCATGCTTTGGGCATTCAGTCTGGAAAAGTTTAGTCATCACTGGGCTAGGGGGTTTCTTCGGCCTTATTTTTGACCATTTTGCAAACAGTAAGGGATGGCACTAAGTAACAGTTTTTAGAATGTCATAATAAGCAGCGGTTGGTAAGGTGTGAGATTTTGGATGTCTGAAGAAAACTTCACCCAAAATTAAAATGAGACTGTTCCACATGCTTCATTGCCAGAGAGTAAGTGTGTCACTAAGAAAGCTTCAACAGGCTCAGGTCTCCCAAGAACATGACTGTGACTCCACCAGCTTTTCTTCTGACCCAGATGAAATTTCAGATGAAATTGCCTGAACAAAATACCTTTGTTCTGAACTACAGAACAAAGGTCAATCGGGCTTGTGGCTTTCAAACAAAATAAACTCAAAAAGCACAAGAGTGCTTTTTTCATGCAGGGAGATAAGCTTGATGAGAGCTGAAAAGAGGGACAGGTCACCCTGTAATCAATTAATTCTGGTCAAGGTTGATGTGAAAAAAATTCCCAGGTTTATCTGGAGGGCATGTTTTAAGCCCTTCCTCTCCCAGAAGTAAGCAGAAGACAGAGGCTACAGATTGGAAGGGGAAACAAACTGGCAGGATAGCTTCATTTCTAAGTGTAACCCCTCTCCTATTGCTTGACAGCGTGGCCGTCATCCATTTGAAATCTCGATCTCTGGGAATCTGTTCCTTGTCACTTCTTGCCCAGAAAAAGCTGGGATAAGAGAAGATTTACTTGATTTATGTACTGAATGATGTCCTACAGTTACATTTCTCAAGCTTGGTGACTTTAAAATGGGTGGACACCTAGAATTCCCCAGCCAGCAAGGGGAATTAGAGCATGGATTCCTTGTACCTGTGAAATGCAAGGCCAAAGACTAACTGGCACCATTGGTCTGGGCAGAAATGTTTCCCCTTATTTTCCCCAAAGCTAGGCTCAACTCATGTGTTCCTCCTGAAAAAGGAACTAAAAAGTTGTACAGATGCAGAGGTCTGAGAAGGAAAGCTCTCATTTCCTTCAGTTTGGTAATGGTGCTCACCAACCAAGACTCACCCCACTGACATCAATGGAGTGTCCACATCCTTTCTTTTAACAGAATAACAGAATTGGAAAGCACCTTGGAGGTCT
The DNA here is from genome assembly GCA_038048745.1 of Coluber constrictor foxii. Lineage (NCBI taxonomy): Eukaryota > Metazoa > Chordata > Lepidosauria > Squamata > Colubridae > Coluber > Coluber constrictor. Next base: position 51,897,124 of record CM075961.1, read on the forward strand.
TCTAATCCAACTCCCTGCTCAAGCAGGAGACCCCGTATCATTCCAGACAAATGGCTATTCAATCTCTTTTTAAAACCTTCAGTGATAAAGTACCCACAACATCTGGAAATATGTAAACCATTTCACTGGTTAATTCTTCTCACTGTCTGGAAATTTCTCCTTAAGTTCTAGGTTGGAACTCTCCTTGATAGGTTTCTATCTGTTATTCTGTAATTCATGTATTTCCGTTGGGAGTAGCTTCTTTTTCATGTAAAACGTGTGTGTGTGTGTGTGTGTGTGTGTGTGCGTGTGCGTGTGCGTGTGCGTGTACGTATGTATTTATTTTAGGGACATTCCACTCTCACTCCTTTTCCATACATGAATATGGATGTTTAAACCACATAATCAGAATGGTTTTTTTTACTTTCCTGAGCAGATCCTATCCAAATAATTGCCATTCTTGTTCATTCTTGGATTCTTGAATTGTTGGTCACTGTTTTATTTTATTTTTTTATTCTTACGTCACATTCGCACCACTAATTTATTTCACTTTCTTACATGCTAACAAGTCAGATTAAACAAATCCTGATATTTTAGTCACATCAGATATAATTATGCCTCCATATTCACTTCCCTGCATGTATTTGTCAGCTCCACTCTACCTTCAGATTTATTGTCCTTCCTCCTTCCCTTAACTTCCCAAACATACAAGACACCTGCTATTATTTTTTTTGTACTTAATTACCTATTTCATGCTCTTTTCCATGTACAGGTAGTCTTCACTTCAATGATGGTTCAAAAAAAAAATAGGGGAAAATGACTTACAACCTGTACTTGTATTTACAATGCTTGCATCCATGGTCACATGATTATGATTTGGATACTTGGCAACAGTCTTGCATTTGTGGCAGGATGTTCTGCAGTCATGTATTTGTGATTCGTGATATTTTTTTATCATTTCTGGCCAAAAACACCCATTGGGAAAGCTGGATTCACTTAACAACTACATCAGGCTGATCTCATCTGGAAAGGAAGTGTGCTTAAATCACTCTCTAGATGGCAACAAAATGAGCCATACATATTCTTACTAAGGCACCTCGTGACTGTGGTCCCCTGCTTCTTTTATTTCTATTTTATTTCTTTTTTTTTAAATTATTATTTAGAAACTTAAAATACAAATCCCCCCCCCCAAAAAAATCAACCTCCAAAAAATTACAAACAAAAAGAAAGCAAAAATAGACAAAACATTAAAAATGTGCATTAAAAAGGGCAAAAGTCAAAAACACATATACATATATTATCCCCCTGGTTGATTACTGATAACTATACTGCAACAATGTTAGTTTCTTCTCCTTGCAAAGCAAGTCCACAATTTATAAACTTCTACATCTCTTTAGAACTGACTTGGCTTGTATCTACTACAGAGGTAGAGAGATGTCTAGATAGAGAGATGTTTCTGCTACAGAGCCATGGTAGCTCAGTGGTTAGAATGCAGTATTGCAGGCTAATTCTACCAACTACCAGCAATTTGATCCTGACTGGTTCAAGGCTGACTCGGACTTCCATCCTTCCAAGGTCAGTAAAATGAGGATTCAGATTGTTGCAGGGGATGGGGGGCAATATATGTTGAGCCCGTCATTTCGCTCCATAATGCAGGGAAAGGAAGGAGGAGTGGTGGAGAAAGTGGACCTGCCTGAATGCAGAGTGGGGTGTTGTTGGACGCGATCCAGCACGATCACAGGGTGTGGTGATGGTGGCACTGGGTGTAGGCGGTTGGAGCCGGGAGAAAGGAGAACGTCAGAGAAAAGAGCGGAGGGAAATGATGTCAACAGGGGATGCTGTCACGAGACCGACGCTGAGGAAGGGCAGCTCATTGTAAAGTGTTTCACAGCTGAGGAAAGCCCATATGATCATTCGGGGCACGGCAGGTGGCATGGCACAACTCTACAAAAAGCGGATGCTCTCAGCGCTGACTTTGAACTGTTTGTGCTCAGCGTTTCCTCGGATCTAGCTTACAGCAGCATTAAAATATTGTTACCAACCAGGATATTACTCGCTTCAGCGTGATTTGTTTCTGCTGACAAGGTTTGTCCAGTAAGGCTGAGAATATGCTGACTATGTAAACCGCTTAGGGAGAGCTGTAAAGCGGTATGTAAGTCTAAGTGCTATTGCTATTACTACTCTATGTAAAAAGCAAGTCGTTAACAGGTAAACCACCAAAGTTAAACTTCAAGGCCCTCTGTAGCAATATGTTGCTGTAATTAACTTGTAGAAAATCTAGAGTGGCTTCTTATCCTCTGCTCTACTCTTCCAAGCCTTGCTGGAAAAGGGAACGCCAATCACTTTCATTTCCTCACTTTCAATCCTTGGAAAAAACGTACTTTTCATTTACAACCTCTCAGAGTCATAAGAATCATATAGTTGGAAATGACCTTTGAAAACATCCAGTTCCACTCCTTCTCGGTGTAGGAGTTGTTCACTCGTGAGAGGCATTTCACCCATCCATCAGTGGACCACAGGATGAGTAAGAATCATCATTCTGGCTTGCACTTTCACCAGAAGAGGAAGCTAGCAAACTCTTGTCAATTTCACATCAGCTCTTGTGCTTGGTCCAAGAAAAGTCCTCTCCCTCTAGCTTCAGAGATATTACTGGATTCCAGTGCAAGGAACAGAGAGGCACATTTATGTTGAGGGAGAACTGACAGGGAGAAGTGCATTTTTCAACCCTTTTCATAATGCCCTTGCCAGAAAGATGGGTGAGATTTGCTTACTCCCTTGTTGTGTCCTCCTCTATGAGCAAATCCATGTGCGTGCATGCACATTACACACATTGTACAGGCATACACCAGTGGTGGAATTCAATTTTTTTTTTACTACAGGTTCTGTGGGTGTGGCTTGGTGGGCGTGGCAAGGGAAGGATACTGCAAAATCTCCATTCTCACCCCATTCTGGGGCCAGCCAGAGATAGTATTTGCCAGTTCTTCGAACTACTCAAAATTTCCACTACCGGTTCTCCAGAACCTGTCAGAACCTGTTGAATTTCACCCCTGCATACAGCCACAAGAGAGATCTTCTTTCCCTCTTCCTTCCTTCTTCTTGGTCTTCCTCACCCCAGTAGCTACCATCAGATCTCCTATCACTCCGCCATTTACCCAATGGCAGATTTCCCCCCCCCCCATGGGACCAATTGAATGAGAAAAGAAAACAAAGAGAGGGAGGGAGGGGGAGGGGGAGTGAGAGCGAGCGAGAGAGTGAGTGAGTGAGAGAGAGAGCACTATTTCATAAATGGACTGATTTTAAAAGAAGAGCAAAATATAAAATATTGACTGTTTCACCAGTCCTATAGCCTGGGACAAAAATAGTAATGTATAGGCAATATTCAATGTACGACCACAATTGAGCCCCAAATTTCTGTTGTTAAGTCATGCATTTGCTAATTGAGTTTTGTCTCATTTTACAATTTTTCTTGACAAAGTGGTTAAGTGAATTGCTGCAGATGATAAATTAACAATCCGGTTAAGTGAATCCAGCTTCGGTATTGACTTTTCTTGTCAGAAGGTCGCAAAAGGTGATCACATGACCTTGGGACACAGCAACCGTCGTAAGTATGAACCAGCTGCCAAACCTCTGAATTTTGACTACATGATCATGGGAATGCTGCAAAGGTCGTAACTGAAAAATGGTCATAAGTCACTTGTAACTTGAACAATCACTATACGAACTGTTGTAAGTCGAGGACTACCTAGACATCCTTACATCAGTGCCTTGTGAAATCTCCCCTGCTAATATAAAAATATAATGGTTGCCAATTGTGACATAAGCTGCCTAATATAAGCACCACCAGTGCTGTTTACTCCAAGCACACAAATGTTTTTCTATGCAAACCAGGACATTTATTTTAGAATCTATTTTGTGAGTCAATATTATTATCTTATTTATTTGTATTCCTTGTTTATTATCTTTACAAATAACTCAAGGCAGGAAACATCTTCTTTCTCCTATTTTCCCCACAACAACTCTGTGAGGTGGATAGAGTTGACAGAGAGTGACTGACCCAAAATCACCCAGCTGGCTCTCATGGCTAAGGCAGGACTAGAACTCATGGCCTCCTGCTTTCTAGCGTGGACCATTAACCATCACACCAAACTGGTTCTCTACATTGTTGGTTTTATCCTATTACTCTTGGACAGTGTTGGCGAACCTTTTCGGCACCAGGAGCGCACATGCACACGTATGGCAAAAACTGGGAGAGCAGCCGTCTGCTGCACATGCTTGCGCTGGACAGCTGCTCTTCCAGTTTTTGGCACACACATGTGCATCAGCCACCTGGTCTTCCAGTTTCTGGCATGCATGCGCCTGTGAAGACCAGCTGGCCAGTGTGCATATGCACACCAGAAACCGGAAAAGCAGTTGCCTGGTGTGCATGCGCGTGCCGAGAAGATGATTTTTCAGTTTCCAACATGCACATGCACACTGCATAGCTGGTCCTCACGTGCGCATACGCACCAGAAACCGGAACACCAGATGGCTGGTGCATGTGCGCAGGCGCGTGTCAGAAACCAGAACAGCCGCCCAACATGTGCATGCTCACCGGGCGGCTGCTCTTCCAGCTTCCTGTGCTCTCACACATGTGAAGATCAGCCGGCTGGTGTGCCAGAACCTGGGAGAGCAACGGGCGACGGCTTGCATGCCTAGAGAGACTTCTGGCACGCATGCCATAAGTTCACCATCACGACTCTAGGAGGAACCTGCAACGTACTGGCCAAATGTGGGATACACTTCCTGTTTCCAACTTTTTTCAACTTTTGAAACTAGTCGAGAAAGATTAGGCTTGGGATTTCTTTGTGATCGTCCATTTAAATACTTCAACTTACATCTGCAATTGAGCCCAGAATTTATGCTGCTAAGCGAACAATTTGTTAAGTGAGTTTTGCCCCTTTTTACGACTTTTTTTGCCACGTTTGTTAAGTGAATACCTGCAGTTTTTAATAACCCAGTTGTTAAGCAAGTCTGGTTTCAGGGGATCACATGAACCTGGGATGCTGCAAGCGTCATAAATATGAGTCAGCTGCCAAGCAATTGTGATCACGTCACCATGGAAATGCTGCAGCGGTCATAAGTATGAAAAATGGTCATAGGTCACATTTTTGGATGCTGTTGTAACATTGAACAGTCACTAAATGAACTGTTGTAAGTCGAGGACTACCTATAATGAGGTCTGCAATCAGTATTGGTCAGTTTGATCATGGACCTGAACTTATGCAAGAGTTACTTTGCCTTGGTGCTTTCCCCTAGAATGCTGCTGTTTCCCCTTTTCAAAGCTGCCCCAGTAATTTATGTAAGTAAAAAATTAAAAATGCAGGGCTTATTTTGAAGATGGTTCCTTCTGCTCACTCATCCCCAGAGACAGACTAATGCACAAAAACATCATTTTTGCATACTTTATTTAATTGACTGCTCCTGACCAGCAGAGGGCAGTAAAATAGCACCATCACTGCATTGCAAAAGAAAAAAAAAATCCAAACAAAAACAGCTTTACAGACCTTGGAGCTAAAAATAAAACAGATAAAACAGTCTGCAAGGAAGGGGGAAGGAAGAATATTTTTAAACTAGATTTAAGTCAAAATAGATGAGAATGGACAGAGCACCGCCTGCTTATGATGGGAGAGCTGACAGGTCAGAATGTCCAGTCTGTGTGTGTGTGTGTGTGTGTGTGTGTGTGTGTGTGTGTGTGTGTGTGTGTGTGTGTGTGTGTGTGTGTGTGTGTGTGAGAGAGAGAGAGAGAGAGAGAGAGAGAGAGAGAGAGAGAGAGATGACTCGTTAAAGAACTGCCCACAAGGTGGCCTTCTTGAGAAAAATCTTCTCACTGATAAAGCGCCTGCTTCATCTCCATTTTCATTTGGATTTAGGAGGATTTCAACCCAGAAGGGAATAGTGAAGAATCAAAGCAAGGCCATTGGTAGAAAAAAAATCACTGTTGAAGTTTTTATCTGCTGAGAAAATGTGCTATTTAGATGAGAATTTTTTTAAAAAATATGTTTATTAAATATTTGACAACATGATGGTTAGAAATGCAGAGGATGGCATTAGGGATCCTAACATTCAAAAGGATTTCACCAGATTATGACGTTTTAGAAATATACCACTTTGGGGAACTGGAATAATCAACCAACTGGGGTGGAAGCCTAAAGGGGCATTTTTTCTCTCTCTTTTTCATCTATCTATCTATCTATCTATCTATCTATCTATCTATCTATCTATCTATCTATCTATCTATCTATCTATCTACCTACCTACCTACCTACCTACCTACCTACCTACCTACCTATCTATCTATCTATCTATCTATCTATCTATCATCCCTATCTGTCTGCCTGTCTTCTTTCTGAGCCTTGAGTAGAAGGCACACATTACCAGATATGTTTTTTTTTTCACAGCATGAAAACCTGCTCCTTGCAACTACAGGGGTGGGGTGCAGGGGAGAGGTGGAAAGCCCAAGCAACCATGGAGATGGAGTGGCTAGATAAGTCTCTCTTGGACTTCATCTCCATCTCCATCTCCATCTAGGTTAACCTTATGTTTCCCATGACACAGCTGGCCAATGTAGTTAGTTTTAACCCTATGTACAACTGGGGCTATTTAGGCCTAAATCTAATTCCTTGTTGATTGTCAATATAATTAGTTTTAACCTTGTGTATCATTCGTGTGTTCCTCTTTCCTTCGCTACTGGTTCAGAACCAGGAATGCTCGCACGCGCACTTCTGCACAGAACCTTCTGTGCAGAACCTTCTTCACATGCGCAAAACATCCGTGATGATATCTGGGCAGGTAGGTGGAGCCTTCCGCCGCCGCGATTACCAGTTCGCCCAAACCTGGACAAACCGGTAGAAACCCATTACTGCTGTGTATCATTGGGGCTATTTAGGCCTAAATCTAATTCCTTATTAATTTACAATATAGTTAGTTTTAACCCTGTTTATGATTGGGGCTATTTAGGCCTAAATCTAATTCCTTATGGGTTAGCTGAATCAATTTTCTACGTTGAAGTTCCCACTTATACATTAAATGACTCAGTGAAACACATCCTGGAAACAAGGCTGTAAGAATCATAAATGAAGCCATCTGAAAAACACTGAAGTTAAAACAGTTGGATTCCAAAATCTTTCTGCAATTTAATTGAAGTCCATTGAAAAAAAAGCCTTTCAGTCAAACTAACCCTTATATATGTTTAATTTACCAAAAAATTTTTCTAATGCTTTCCCTTCCAGATAACTGCAAACTGTTTCTAAGTGATTTGCTGCTAAAATACAATCCAGCTCTTCAATTTTTTAAAAAGGAAATCAAGAAACTGTGTGCAAAAATACAGCTATTTGCTGCAAAGAGAAGGTCCCCAAAATTAAGTATTTCAGAAAACTGATTCCAGAAATTTCTGCATGGGTAGATGGAGATGGGGAAGAAATGCATGCAAATTTACAAGGGAAAAGTGTCGCTTTTCAGTTTTCAGTGTATTATCTGTCTCTTTAAGGCCTAAAGACCTTGCTCAAGGAATATTAAAGGGAGGAATGAAATTGGCAGCTTTGCAAGCATAAAGGCAACAGAACAGGTCATGAAGCAACTAAGGAGATAAAGGCCAAGGTTCAAATTCCTTGCAGAGACGGCAAGGCACTGTCTAGGCCTCATCCAGCTGTTACAAACATCTGAAATGAGATCAGAATAACAAGATTTCCCATTCACAATCCAGGATTATCTGCCCCACCCGATTAGTGGACAATCCGATTAGATCCTTAATCGGTCAAGCCTGGTCCGCCAGCTACCGGCAATGCTGCTACAGGAGGGCTGTAACGGGAATTCACTAAATTGTGCTATCTGTGACACTCCTTATGCTAGCCAGAAAGTAACTGGGTTTACATCAAGTCATGGTTGCCTTCCAGATGCAGGGTAGATCTCTCATCATATGGGCTTTCCCCTTGTCTGGAAGCTGCATTTTGTGTGGTGTGGATGTCATTGCAATTCAAGGAGGAATGAGGTTCTTGTGCCTGAGGGTGTGAATGCCAGAATTGGGGAATGGGAGGTTACTAAAGCAAGGAAACAATTAAGAAAATCCACCAAGGTTGGCAGTTCCATTTCAGAAATGTTTTAGCCCTCTTTAGGTTTGCTATTTTTGTTTGTTTTCCTGTGGCAGAGAAGGAAAGTTAACAATCTGTTATTCTACCCATATCCACCAACACACATAGATGTTTTTAAATTTTTATTTTATTTTAATTGAAATATGCACATATTCCCCTCCCACATCCCCAACATATTAAGAAATAAAAGCAGTAAATACATCTCATGGTTAATCTGGGACTAAGCTCTGAAAACTTGTGAGAAGGATAATTTGTGGATAGAATAAGCTCTTCAAATATTCATAAAGGTTGCCTTCTGTGAGCATTTAAGTTAAAAATTACTTCCTAAATATACTCAACTCTCTTATAAAATCAGTTTGGACTCTGTGCTTTAACGAATATAATATGCCCAAATGGTAAGTGGCCAAGATCCTGCAAGGGTTGTCTAGATACTTACATCCATTTATTTAGCAGCCATTCAAAGTTGCAACGGCAATGAAAAAAGTGACTTACAAGTGGTCCTCCACTTACAACCATCGCTGGATCACCACGTGATTCACTTAACAACTGCAATGATTAATTCAACAACCATGGCAAAAAAGATTGTAAAATCAGATGTGACTCACTTAAACAACCACTTTACTTAGCAGTGGAAATTCTGGTCCCAGTTGTAATTATGAATCACAAACCGGTGGTGCAGTGGTTAGAATGCAGTTCTGCAGGCTACTTCTGTTGACTGCCAGCTGCCAGCAGTTTAGCAGTTTGGATCTCATTGGCTCAAGGTTGACTCAGTCTTCCAACCTTCTGAAGTCGGTAAAATGAGGGCCCAGATTGTTGGGGGCAATATGCTGACTCTGTAAATCACTTAGAGAGGGCTGTAAAGCACTGTGAAGTGGTATATAAGTCTAAGCACTGTTGCTATTACCAGTATTGTAATTTATGTTAATTATCATATAGAAAACATGGAACTATAAAGACTTGGAGTTCCTTATGAAATCAGTACCATGGAGGGCAACCAGAGGAGAATATTGTATTTGCATAGCAAAATGTAGGGACCAGGAACAGCAGAAAACAGAATGATAGAGGTATTCAGGATGGTGTGTATTTAAGGCCCACCGTCCTTGGGGCAATTAATCCTTATCTATTGTTTCAGAATTTTCTAGTTGTGATCCATAACTGATATATAACAAAGATGAGATTTTTTAAAAAAGAGTAAACACTTTTGATCAGATTAAAAGTAGACTCTCCTTTGAGTCAATCTCAACACTGACCATGTAATATTACAATACTATTATATTCTAAAATGCAATAAAGATGACAAATTGTCTGGAGACTAAAAACTAGGTTGAACAGTTAAGATGACCAGGTATTTCTAATCTAACAAAGAGAAGGATTAGGGGGACATGATAGCTGTCTTTCAGGACTTGAGGGACTGTCATAGAGAAGAGAGGGCATCTGAGGGTAGGATGAGAAGCAATGGGTAGAAGTTCCTTAAATAGAGATCCAACTCAGAATGAAGGAGAAATTTCCTGATAGTTAGAACAATTAATCAATGAAAAAGCTTGCTTCCCGGAGTTGTGGGTGCTCTATCACTGGAGTTTCAAGAAAATATTGGACAACCATTTGTCTGAGATGGTGTAAATTCTCCCGCGCTGGGAAGGAGGTTGGAGTAGAAGACCTCCAAGGTCCCTTCCAGCCCTATGATTCTCTTTCTTCTTAGAACATTATAGAGGTGTTTGTTCTCCTGTGATGCCTTTTTAATCTTAGACTAGTTTACAACTATGGGATCTAGGATCTCCCATCCAAATTTTGAATAGATTCAGCCCAGGTTTATTTTTCAAGATCAAGCAAGGACGTTTTAAAGTCAGCAAAGTGAACTAGAGAATCAATTCACTTTCTTGACCCCCTCAAATGTATTGATAAAAAAGAGGTATTTTAATGATGAAATGAAGCCATGGCTGAATTTGACCACCTGTCAAATTCTTAGAAATCCAGTTTCCATTCTGCTAAGTAGAAAGGCAGTGAATGAGAAAGAAGAAATGAAAAGGAAAAGTGGAAGGAAAAATTGGTAGGAAAAAGGGGTGGTGTTTAACTATGGTATCAAACACAAACACACACATACACACTTGTAATGAGAGACACAGTGTGAGTTGCAGAGAATTCTTGATTTATGACCACAATTGAGCCCTGAATTACGGTCAAAAATCGTGACAGTCATTAAGTCAAGGTAACCACTTGACTTCATCTAATTTTACAATTTTTTTGCAGCAGTTGTTAAGCAAATGTCATGGTTGTTGAATGAACTCTGAAGTCATTTTCACCAATGGGCATTTTTCTGGAAACTGGAAATAAACAGCAGAAATGGGTAAAACACATTGAAAATCAGTCATATCACTGCAGGATGCTGAACACAGCTATTAATGCAAGCTGATTGTTAAGCACACAAAATGTTAATCGTTTGACCACAAGGGTGTGTGTGCAGTCATAGGAATGTCTAAAACTGTTCATAAGTAACTCTGGGGAGGCCCACCATAACTTTGAACAGTCACTAAGTAACAGTCAATAATGAAGACAAATTGTACTCCAGAAGTAACTCTTACTTCTAGGCCAGACATCATAATGAAAATGGCCAGCATGTCAAGACCTTCTCTGGAGAAATTACTGTTGTTTGAAGATGGGACTGGAGAATTTTTTTTCCCGGATAAGGCCTCGGAGCTGCCTCTAATAGCTTTTCCTCAAAGGAAGCCTCTATGACGTTCCTCAGTGGCTGTTTTCCTGGGACAAGGGATAATTTCTTTTCTGGCTAAGATCAAACCATTATGTTGTTCTAGTTTTTCACATCAATGTCTTCCACAGCATTTGAAAAGGATACCAGGCATCTCACCGACTTCCAGGCTCCATTTGTATTCCAATCTTTCTTCCTCCATCCTGATGTTCTTTCTTCTCTTCACTGCGCACGCTCCTGAGAAGCTCCCTCTAAGTTACAGCATCCAAAATGCAAGCTACTTCTTTGCATCACCAAACTGCCCAGTGCAAACCTTAACCAATTCTATCCCATGGTCTGCTTTGGCTCTGGAGTCCTTGCCTTTATGTTCCTTTTGTATTGTAGTTGAAACTCCAGTTAAATGACAGAACTTGGCTATTTGCCTGACCCTTTCATCCAACTAATTATATTGAAGATTATCTTTATGAAAAATAGCAAAAATAAAATATCATCATGCCTGTAAGTGAAAACTGTAAGACACTTGCAAAACCAGCCCAATATGATGTGGTTTTCTTCAACTTGGTGCCCTCCAGATGTGCTGGACTTTGTCAGATAAAACCAAAACATCTGGAGGTCACTTCACTTGGGTTGGGAGCTGAAGGGTCGAATTCAGGCTTACTGTGTCTAATTTTCACACATGTAGCTTTTTTTCTTTTTTTTAAATCAAACCATTTTAAATTTGGAACACCCTGTTTTGAGTTCCAAATACTTCACTTTCAAATTGAGACGTCTCTGTCATTTGGGGATGGTTAAAGGAAACTGAAAAATTCCCCTAGACCCAATTTACAAGTGGAGACCCCACAATCTGCTTGAGCCAAGTTTATTCAAATAGTGCTAGGGAAATTCTACCAAAGTGGGCACAAACCACCTTTTATATACTCATATAATAAACGCTGACCAATAACAATGCCAAATGACCATCATAATAGGGTTTAGATTTTTTTGTTGTTGTTGTTTATAAAGAGATAAGGAGAATAATAAGGTTGAGGTCAATATGGATCAGTTTTTGTGGTTAATTACGTTCTAGTTTCCATCTAAAAATACTGTACCTTTGCTGATTTCAAAGATACCTTGTGAGCCAGTATTTGCAAATGCCTAAGCAAAAATCTTACTTGAGTTTAAGGGGCTTGTTAGTTTGACAAACTTCAGGTATTTGCTTTCATTCCCTCACAATCTCAACAGGACCTGTTTCCCTCAATTTGTGATAGTTTGAAGCTCAGAGGACTTTCAAACTGATTGAAACAGCCCAGAGAAGTTCACAAAAATGGCACTGAACCCAAAACAGGGTGATTTTGAAAGATTTTGCATAAGCCTGCAAGGAAGATTTTGGGACCCCTTTAGGGAAGCCGTTGGCACTCAGGTCCATTTATCTCGCTCCATTTCTGAGGATAAAAGAAGGGAGAGAGTGAGACTAAAGGTGTATTTCTTTGAATTCTTTGGAAGAAAGCAAAAGAAAATGATAAAAAAAAAGAAAAGAAAAGTAAAGTAAAGCTAAATTTTCTTTAGGGGTTGAGAATTTCTCTTAAGAAAGTGAAATCCTGCTCTTTAAATTGCACTATGGGGAAAGTAATTGCTGGCTCTGCTCCTTATAAAGATTGCAGAACACATTAAGGGTGAAAATGTTGTTAATTTACCCCACTGTAGAGGGGAAGGAGATGAGAGTGAGAAATTCTCCTACCTTTTCCTGTTTTCCCAGATTTCAACCAAGAAACTTCAGCATTAAACATTTAATTATGTTACAACCCTCAGAAGGAGGATAGGCGCAAGTGAAAGGGAAGGGACAGAAAAATACAGAGATGGTTGGTTCAACACACACACACACAGAGACAAAAGGTGATACCTTTTTATTAGACCAACTTGTGTTGGCGAGAGAGCGTGCAAGCCATCGAGCATTTGGAAAGATTTAGCATTTAGTCACTGGCTTTAACTAAGCACATATGGACAGACATTGAAAAAATAAACCCAGAAACAAAGAGTTACCTTTCAGAAAGAAAAAAATGGAACAGACCTTTTCTTAAAAAATAATAATAATAAATACTTTTTTAAAAATGAGAAAATTAATAAATTGCTATACAAACGAATTTAGAAAGAAAAATTCCCCAGGCGGGGGAAAAACACTCAGACCTTCCGAAGTCAGCCAGTTAAAGCGCATTCAGAACAAAACAAACACAAGTTTTTTTTTCACAAAAAACAGGGGGAAGGAGGAGAAAGAAGAAGGAAGAAATCACCCGTTACACACAGCAGCTGGTATTTACACACGGAGGAAGGGAAAGGAACTAAAGAGTGAAAGGGGAAAAAAATCTTGAAAAAGAGGAGGAGAAGGAGGAGAAACTAAAGATATGAGGTGGGGAAATGTTTCCTTTACATATTTGGGCCCCGAATGCTGCTAAGATTCATATGGCAATCTAACTTGGATTAAATTCAACATTGATCCTTCTGCCACATGCCAACCTCACTTATGACCCAGGCAAGGGTAGGCTGGACAAAGACAAGTTCTGTGCCCACATTGAGTAGTACCACTACCACGTGGTTGACATTTGCTGGCACCAGCACAAATATACCTGATTAGATTGTTTATTGCAAAAACGCTTACCCTTTAAAGCTAGGTCAGCCCTGTTTAAAAACTTGGCTTTTCTTTCTTTCTGCCTCAGATGTACACTGCAAATAGAAGGCTGTTCCTTCCAACTACAGAGACATTTTTCAAACTTTAACCCTGCAAAGGGGAACCAGATTCTCTAATGGGGAGTTCTCTGCACTACATTCCCCAGGATGCTTTGCATAGAAAGCAAGAAGCTAATCCAAAACCAGTTGAAAGTCAGAATAGGAATTTGTGTTTAAGCAAAACATGAAAAAACAACAACATTCTTCTATCTAGAAAATGGAGCAAACTAAAGATCTAGTCAGCTTGAAATGCCCCTAGGATTCTGTCCTTGAAAAATGCATGGATTACAAGAAACAGTTAACGTTTTAAAAGGCTACCAGGAAAGTCTTTTACAACTCATGATGTTCAAATGACATCCCCCCCTTTGTCATTTAAAAGTATAAACCTATTTGAGGAAATATGGCAGATCTTTCTTCTGGTTCAGATTGGGAAACCCTGAAATAGTTTGAGAATAGATTTGTCTGTCTATCCAGGATATATTGATACATTCCTCATATAATAGTAGGAGAATTAATGTTCTTACATTATTTATGTATTACAAGCCTACTTTTTGCATAAATGAGGGGTACGGGTTTTTTAGTATATCCATTGCTAGATGGATTGGCACATGCCTTGTCCAAAAACTCTTATGTTCTTATTCTACCTCCATATATATCATTGGGATCCAGGCTAAACAATGCACATTTCTTTCCCTCGCTTTCTCTGGAATCCTGTGGCTAAACTGGTTTCTAAACAAGGCTGACTTTGGCCAAGCGCTTTTGCAAAGGGTCTTGCCAAGAGTTTTAAACCCAAATTCCCTCTTTCAAGTTAAATATCCCCACAAATCTCTGCGTACTCGAGGGCCTCAAGCCCTTCTGTTTCTTGAAAGCATCATATGAGAGGAAAAGAGGGGGGAGGGGAGGGAAAATATTTTAATTAGGAGATGAATATATATTTCTCTTTTTTTAAAAAAAATAAAATCCCCCTTTTCTTTGGATTGAAGGAGGTCTTCTGGATGCAAAAAAAAGAAAAAAAAGAAAAAGAAGAAGAAGAAGGCAAGAAGGCAGAAACTGTTATTTTTGTTCTGGTCTACAGTTTAGACCAGATATTTAGACTACTATCAATGGAACTATTTTACGATTTTATTTTTTAACCAGTTCCAACTTTCTGTTTTTAAATATATTTCAGAGACAGCTGGAATTTTATTACAACTTCTGATTTGGAAAGATGCTCTTTGACCACAACTGCCCGCTTTTGAGTTTCACGTCATTCCTAAATCAAGGAAGCAACTATCTATTCACAAGAGATGCGTATTAGGGTTTTCATCTCTGTTAAATGTATGAGTTTTACACCGCATTGGATTATGTTGTCCATAAATATTTACATTAAATTGGGGGGGAGGGGGAGGGAGCTTTTAAAGCTGCTGTCTCATCATCTGGGGCGCTAATTTTAGTTGACCACAATGTTTTTAATGGATTAATAAATTACATTTTATGTTATATCCATTACCCCAGTTTTTCTCAACCTTGGCTACTTTAAGACATGTGGACCAAGCAAAGCTGGCTAGGGAATTCTGGGAGTTGACGTCCACATCTCTTAAAAGTTACCCAGCTTGAGAAACATTGGTTTACCCTATCCCTGTCTGGTTTTCCTGGGTTAATTCTTCTGTAGATGAAGCTTTTTCTGCGTGATGTTATCCACCTTTCTTGGCTGGGAGAAGGGTATTCCAAAATTAAGGCTGAATCGTGGCTTGCGGCAGAGATCGCTAGTTCCACAAAAGGGGTAAGGGCTGACCACTTCAAAAAGCCACCATTTGAGATGTCTAGACAGCCATCTCCAGTAGGTACAAGGCAGAATGATTAAGAGTAGCTCTATGCTTCACAGGGGGAATTCTTGCATGCTGGAGACATTATTGGGTGTCTTTACAAAAGGGAGACTTCAAACAAATGCTCCCAGGCAGAACTGGCAAATAGGAACATTAATGAATGAGTATGTAGGCCACACAATTATAAGAGGAACATATTCCCTCATTCATATTCTAAAGATAAACATGAAGGTTTATCTTTAGAGTGGACATAAGAAACTCCTGCTATCATTTTAGGCAGATTTTAGCTTCTTTTCAGAGTTTTGTCAGAGAACCTCAAATTTGCTAATGAAGGAGATGAGAAAGACACCAATCATGTCAGATCAATACTATTCTGTTACACATCTGCAGTCACGCAAGAGAAACCATGTCTCTGGTAGCTTTATTCCAGTTTAAGTATCACAGCTGTTTTCTTTTCACTGCTTCCTGGAAAGTCATATAGTTTGCAATAAGTTTTCGCTCATATTGATGGGACAAATTCATGAAGGATTTGGGTGCCATATTAGGAATGGTGTGTCACGATGTATATCGGTGCTGAGCATCTCCAAGGGCATGCTTAAATAAGGACTGACTTTGGAGTCAAAGTCCATCCTACTTTTGATTTCAGAAAGAAAGTCAACCAGTGTTTACTCCATCAGAGGCTGCTATAAGCATCTTGGTTTAAAAAATTTAGAGCCGCTCTCTTGACCATTTTATAGAATGTCAGCATAAATATGGATTGCTTCCTGTGGAACACCCTGCTCCCAGTTAGTGAATAAGTTCCTATTGGCAAGATCAATAGATCTCATTAAATCAGGGAGTGGGAATTTTTCCCAATGTAGGCCCCGGGGCTACATTTAATATTTTTGAGATGCTTAGGAACTGGGATGTGCAGGACGATTAGCAAAATTTTTGGTCAGTTTGGGGAATACCTTGGTTTTTCCAACTCTGTTAAGTCTGATAAGATTACAGTAGGGTTTCTACGCCTTTTCTGTTAAAGAAAGATGGGAAATTGCACTAAACAATTTTCAGCAATATTTTCAGAGGAACTTCAGAATGCAATTGGAGCTACATATGACTCTAATGCTCCAGATAGTTCATCCCAGCACTAAACCTGTTACTCACCATTTAAAGAGGAGAGGGGGGGAGAGGTTTGCTTCCAGAGAGGAAAATCTCAAGAGAAGAAGAGATGCAGAGTGGCTTCATCTACAGAAAGTATCCTGCTAATTTTTGACATGTGCAAAACATAGGCTAAGGGTAAAATTACTTTGAAATGAACAAAGTTCCCTAAAAGGATTTTTGCTTTTTTAAGCTCCCTTGATCCAAAACTAAAAGCTATCATTATGTGATTTTTAGATAAGAGGGAACAAGAAAGAGAACTCTATTGATAAAATAATTATATATATATAAATTTCTTCCATAAAATAGGTTACGTGATAAGATGGAAAAAATATGCTTGAGTTTGTTCCCCCATTTTGTTTGGGGGTTTTTTTCTTCTCAATATTGTAAACTTGAGCAATAATAATAATAATAATAACTGAAGGGGAATGGAAGAGTAAGGGAAAAGAAAGATATGTCAATTTAAAAAAAAGAATGATTTTTTTATATAAAGAAAATTTTGTGAAAAGTTGTTGTTTTAGCAAATACGCCACAGACTACAATAAACCGCCTACATTGAAACAATACACAGATCAATACCCAAAATGGAGAGTTGAGGGGATTTCAACATGTTTGTAGGATTTGTCTTTCGTCTTTGCGATGCAGTTAACTTTTTTTTCCAGAACAGTTGCTTTTGTTGGTTTGTGTGTGATATTGGATACGTTTTGTAAAAAAGATCAAAAAATCTAAGTTTTTTTTGTTCTTTCTTTTCTGGAGTTTGATCTCTTATGCAGAGATGACGGAATGAAGACTTTATAAAAAAGAAAAATAAGAAAAGTATGTACATATATACACACAAAAAAGAAAACAAAAGAAAATCAAAAAGCTGAATGATTCTGAAGTCATTGCTGCAGTTACCCCCCTCCAAGATATCCCCAAAGTTAATATGAAACAATTAATAAAACAAAAACACTGCATGGCAAATGGAAAGATGGATCTGAACCTACGGACACCTCCTGAAAGTGTCTAAGGCATCATTTAAAAATAACGCTTTCCAAAACAATGTGGAAAAATAGTCAGTTCACAGATGGTAGCCTTTGAGAAGAAGTCATATCTCGACTATGTCTCTTACTGTCCAGCCAGACATGGATGAGCCCACCCCATGAACCGTGTATTTCTCTTGGTTGAGGGTAATTACAGGTCACATTTTAAGAAAGTATCAATATATGTGTGTATACATGAGCTAAATTATATCCCAAGTGTCTGTGTGCTTCCTTAATTATATCTATGTGTGTGTGTTTGAATGCAAACACAGACACATATGCTCAAATAAAGATGAATGGCATATTACTCACCTTAATAGAGCACTCTTGTGTGTTCAATCTATACACTACAACCTACATCTTAATATATTGATATAGTGTAGGTTCTGAATTTACAATAGCGTGTATGTGTCCCAACAAACTGATTTATTTCTAAAACAGACCAACTTTAAAATTAAGTTTTTATAATTTATAAGTAAATCACTTTGGAGACCACTGCTGTATTAAGTGTTCGAGTCTCGCCTTCTGCTCATAATTGTGAAAGGCAGAAACAGGCCCCTAAATGCCCATTGCATTTTACTAGTCTGCTGCAGTTCAAACTCGTGCACATACCAGCATATAAATAAGCGTTACCTTGCAGGTCTCCAAGATATACCATAGATAAATATAAGTCTATCAATTTATACCAGAGACCGGTTGTCCAACTGCGGATTCATTAAAGCAGGAAAGCAATGGGAATTTTTCCAAAGGAAAAACCAGAAATGTGGGTGGGTCTTTGGACCTTCCAACCCAATTGGAAAAAAGAGTGAGAGGCACCCCAGAGGGGATCCATCTGTCCCAGCAACTATTCATTTAGACTTGTCTCACACTCTGAGAACCAACGAGCTAGTCATACATGCATACAAAGACACCAAGTTAGATTGCATAATATTTAGGCACATTAAAAGCTACACATAGGCATCAACAGGACCACATATGCAAGTAGGCATACTGACTCATGCCAACAACACAGAACAGACATTTGCCACACAGTGTACTCTGGTCCTATTTCCCCAGGGTTTACAGGGATTCACATTTTTAACTTTGTTATGAATTTGACTGATATATTGATTACATATCAGACTGATTTTGTAAACTAGTGTTTTTGAAACCTGGCCACTTTAAGAAGTGTGGACTTCAACTCCTAGAATTCCCCATTGGCTGGGGAATTCTGGGAGTTGAAGTTCACACTTCTTAAAGTTGCCAAGTTTGAAAAACACTGAACTCATGAGGGGTGGCAATGTACCACTTCGGTTGCAAAGGGAGAGCTGACTGAATACATGCTTGAATATAGTGTTATCTTCCAGGAGGTGTTCTGTTCACACATATGATTAATGTGAGTAAAGTCTGTAAAACAGGATCCCCAGTTCTGAAGTCTGATCCGCTGCGTCTAATCTAAAGCAGCATAATTCAATGAGAGATATGGCACATGAGCCCAAAGATTTGGGTAATGGGTTTCTAAGCAGTCATTCAAAGAGGGGTTTGGCCCTGTGGAGGGCCATCTTAATCTGACTTTCCATTAGGTGAAATAATTCAATACCCAGTCTTGCATTCACACCTGAAAATTCTGGGCATGGTAGTATATACTAGAGAATTTAACTGGCAAATTGGTAGCCACATTTCTTCATAATGGTGATTCAGCCCTGATTATAAACAGCTTTCCTTCTAAAATCTGTTTTCAACACAATGGTTAATATTACAAGTGCATGATATCCAGGTATCTTAGAATGTATTTATTACATTTTAGCATTTTCTAATCACCCACTGGGTAGTTTAAAACAGGATAGTGAAATCTCCCCCCTCTTCTTCTTCAAAACATGTTTATGTAAAGTCCCCTTATTTTCACACCTATGCACTATATTTCTGGCTTGTTTTCAATAGGTTTCATTGCCAATTACACATGAACCTTAAAACAGTGTTCCAAACACTTTTTGGAAGAGACAGCTTTGCTGAGTCTTTTGTGGCAAATTTATTTAGATATAGGGATAGGGTCCATGTCCAGAGGGAAAGCCTAGCACCAAATGAGAGCTGCAGTTTACAAAAGGATGCCTGCAGAGAAACTGTATCAGTGGCTTTTAAAAAAGCTCTTCCTATACAAGGAAGGATAATTAACAAGGATAATATAAATGATTTGGGGGTCTTCCAAACTAAAATTAGGGGGTAGCTTTTCAGCAATCTCAGCTGCAGTGAATTGACTTTGCTCTAGGGTGAGGGGGGGGGGGAATGCATTTGCCATCATGCCATGCACAAAGCCAGCAGCAGAGACAGAAAAGACCTACATACTTGCCTATCGCTTGAAAGAAACTTGACCTGTGTTTCGGTAGTCATACATACATCGCCACCAGTTCATTTATATATGAGCACCGATACACACCCACACTGAATATATGTAGCCTACATATCACATATGTAGCCTACTTATCACATATGCAGAACATGCAAGCAGGCACACATACACAAGCCTTCCTTGATTTCGCAAAGTCAGAATTAAAGATGGGAGCAGAAATAGCCAATGGAGAATTTTGGAGTAGAGAAACTGTCAGGCACCACCACAGGAGAAAAGAGTGAGTTATGTAAACAGGGCCTTATGCTTAGGGCATCAACAATAGGAAACTTTTGGAACAGATTTGGAATGGCCACATTTCAAGGATGGATTTCAGGGTGGGAAGAGCAAAGTTCAATCACAATAGAATTGGAGAAGGAGAATTTCTATGGAATAGCTGGCCAATGTGCCTCTAAATCAGGGGTCTCCATATTTGGCAACTTAAAGACTTGAGGATTTCAACTCCTAAATTCCTCAGTCAGCCATGCTGACTGGGAAATTCCGGGAGTTGAACTCCATAAATCTTAAAGTTGCCATGTTTAAGGCTTCATTCTGCTCTCTTAACTAGTCTGGAACCAAAGCTTGCTAAAGGTGACCTTCCATACCCAAGAGAGTTTTCTGCAAGTCTTCCTTGCTAGTTCATCACCAACTCTGATTTTGGATTTGAAGAGCCTTCATTCTTCTTTCCTTTTGTTTGTTTTGTTTTCATACTAATGAATGGAATCCTGTATTATCCACATCTAAAGTTTTGGGGGCCGGTAGCATCAGTCTTCTAGCTAGCTAGGAAATGTTCGGGAGGTGTCTATTAGATAGGAATGCCCTGTCATTGTGTATAGCAAATGCAGTGTCTTGATTGGAGATAAAGATAAGCCCTTTTCCTGGGCTCTGTGTGTCAATTTAAGGGTCATTTTGAGAAAAGCCAACTGACTCATGAAACAGCACAAGCTTCCCCAAGAAAGAGACTATGCAAAATGAAAGACATCCAGTAAAGACGGAATCACTTTTGACTTAGATGGGTTATGCTTTTGATTACTATTCACAAATTTCTCAAACAAACCACATTCTGAACTAGGAACACCTTAATGTGCTGTTAGAAATTACTTAATGGGCAATCTGTTACCAAGCTTCAAAGTAGTTGTTCATGGGGTCTCTGTGTGTTTTAATAGCCTCAGTTTTTCTCTGCCTAATCCACCTTATACTAAAAATAAGTAATTTCATCCTCATCTCTGCACTTGAGTTTATTTAGACTGCCAATACTGAAGCTCTGTAGAATTACCTACCCACCAAGAAGACTTGTCCAGAACAGTAATTCATGCTGGACAATTCATGCTATGTCGTCTTCATTCTTAGCTACACTCCAAGAAAACTTTACAAAGGTAAGAAAACACCATGCATTGGAATTGCCCTACAAGATCCTAAAGAAATGGAATATTCTGTATAGACAAATCTCCAAGCTGCTATGATTGTGCTAGCATGATTGTTTTGTTGTTACATAGAAATTTCAAAACGACAATTCTGCAACACATTCGCTGCTTACGGTATATTAAACAATAGCTGGTGGTGACTGTGGACATAGTGCATTGAAAATACAGAAACTCCCTACATTTCAATCTGGAAATGACCAATCTTTAAGTCATCACTAAACAATTTAAGAATGATTCTCGGTGTTTATAAAGAGAGGAATGAGCATGCTCCATGAAATAACTGCATAGTTATACCGAAGTTAAGGTTGCTGGCAGATCTGCATCACGCCTTGTATCATCCTAGTATGACAAATATCTCTTTTCACTAAATGTTACAAAGGGGCACAATAAATTACTGCAATAATGCCTTTGGCCAGTGGGAAGGGGCTTCATTTCCTACCACTGAAGACTACTCAGCAAGGGTTAGTCACGTTCCCTTTGACTGCTTCCTTCTTTCATAGTACATTCACTCTATACAGCCTAACTCAACATGCAGCCTTCAAGCCATATTGAACTTCAGCATCTTGTAACCCCGTGCAGTGTAGTCCAAACTTGGATATTCTGGGAATTAAAGTATGTTTGGAGAGCACCAGGTTGGGGAGGGTCACTTTAGGATTCTAAACTACAGAGTTGGCCCCATGCTGGCTGGGGAATTCTGGGAGTTGGTCCACAAGTCTTAAAGTTTGGAAATTCCAGTTCTAGTAGTAGAGGGAGATTTGGAAATTCCAGTTCTAGTAGTAGAGGGAGATTTCTTGTGGGGCACTGTGTTAAAGCACAGAGGTTCCTTTGGATAAAGATACCCGAATCTGTTTTTTGTTTGGGGTGAAGCCCAATGGCATAGCATAATTAGCAATAGTTGATTAAGATGTTGTGTTAATGTGTGTGTTTGCATTGTGCAGAGTGCTTTGAGGTGCATATGAATTTGAGATGCATATGGACTTGCGTTCGGATGTGGATGGGCTTTGGGTCTGTTCCTGCATCAGCTACATTTTGTAGGAGCTCAAGAAGATGGTCTAAGATCCCCTTTTCCTAGCCGGAAGTCACAACTGTTCTTGTTTTCATGAAGGAAAAAACAAGCAAGGGCTCATGTTTTCCACAGGCAGTGAAATCCCGTGGCACAGTCCACTCCCAAGCCGGTGGCCTCAGGTCAGGAGAAGGTTGCCCCAACAGGTTGCTTGCATAGAAGAGCTGCTCTGTGGAGCTAATGATGCTCCATGCATGAAAAAGGAATAGGGAGGGAAGGCTACATGGGTGGGAATGAGTGGAGACATAGGTACAACCATAGGTACATGTGCTGATAAGCACATGTATTTGGAATTAAGAGCCAACTTTGGAATTAAGAGCCAACTTTGGCATTTACTTGATTCAAGGGGCAAAAGACCTTATGGACTGTACCAATTTGGGAAAGAAGAGGGAGATAGTGGAATGAAGAAGAAAAATTCCACAGAAAACTAGCATATGGGGATGGGCTAACCACCTTGAAGAAATCAGATTTCTTTTTTCTTTCTCTCTTTCTCTCTCTTTCTTTCTTTCTTTCTTTCCCTTCCTTCCTCACTCCCTTCCTTCCTTTCTTTCTTTCCTTCTTTCCTTCCTTCCTTCCTCTGCCTGCCTGATGCAAACATGTATTCCTTCTTTTCCATCTTGGAAAGTGGAAGTGTTAACATTTATCTAATTTGGCTGAATGTAAAGACTGTCAAGGCACACGCACACACACACATGCACACACACACACACAGACACACAATAAAAATAAAAGAAAAATGGTGTCTTACCAGCACCCAGGCTATCAGGAATGGTTCCTAATGGTAGTTGTCATAATGTATGAAGCAGCACCTTCTAGATGATCTATTGGGAACTATCTACAAGGTGTGGAATCAATGGATCACTACTCTACATTTGTGGCCATTATGTTTTACTGTGAAAACAACAGAGGCTACAGGCCTTCCTCTGTCTCTCAGTTTATGAAAGAACACATAGCAATCATACACTGTCAAGTTTAGTGAGTTATCAAAAAACAAAGAGTTTTCCTAAACTGTTCATTGTTGGCATCAGAACCCCAAGAAGCCTGACCTATTTCTTAGTTACTCTGGAATTAATGGTAGCCTCGAAAATACCACATGATGTAGGGCCTCTAGAGAATGAATTGCTCCAACTAGGAGCAAATTAGCTGAAGGCAAAACCTATATTTCTTAATTTGCAAAGAAGTAAAAAAAAATAGAAAAACCTAAAACATAAAGTTGTAAGTTGTTCCTGCATTTGTCATATTTCTGAAGGTGTATCGTAGCCCAAAGCTACTTCTTTTGGTCCTCGAGAAACCAAACTGGATCTGAAGTTAGTCATGTGGTTGACCCTGGTATATACATTTTTTTAAAAGATTAAAGGCAGAAAGAACAGAGTGAATTCAATTGGGTCTATTTGAGAGGGCAGAAGACACCTAACCTTCCTGTGAGGTTCATAAGAATCCTCACATTTGGCATTTGAAATGGGAAATCCTTTCTTCCTAAAATAATAGGAAGCCCAAGTCATAATTCCTTCTGGCATGTTAACAATCTCAAATACCCTAAATGACAATTCTACCACCCTCCTCCCAGTCCTAATCTGATCTAGTTCACCCCACTCTTCTATTGGTGTTAAAAAAAATCAACATACACACCAGGCCAACCTAAGTGAGTGACATCACATCTGGTTTGGATCTATATTGAAGGCTGGGTTCGGATTTAATTTCTGTTTACTTTCTTGCATTATCAGATAGCAGTAAAACAAATTATTCCTTGGCCCCTAGGTGCAAAGGCTGGAACAAGGACAATATGGCCTTGCAACACTATTCTGAACTAGCAGAAATTCAGAACTTTATACCAGTATGTCCATGGATTGACTGGGTGCCATGATCACTGTCTCTGAACACTTAAATATATGAGTCTCTAGTGTTCTAGATAAGATTGTAAATTATGCTCTCGCTATCCTGAGGAATTGGTGCTGAACTGCTGAAATTTCTATTCCTTCCGTCACAATAAACTAGATGGTTGCAGTATTGCTTAACAGTACCACGTTGAGACTGATACAGTAGTCATCTATCTGCTAAATATTGCAAATGGTGCTCGAGCATGCTCTTTGGGGAAAAGAGGCTGTGTCGGTGTGCCCAAAGTCTCCCAGAGTTACATTCCACCTTGTGTATCATGGGAGCCATCACTGAGAGCGCCTGGGAAATTGAGTCACAAGAGTTCTCAAGGATGATGGTATCCCTTGATATCTGAGGAACTGAGTTGGTCCCTTTGATGTGACATCAGCCTTAGCTAGCCTTGGAGCTAATGCAGATTTCTGCCAAGAGAAGGAGATGAGGCTGGTTATATTAGGACAGCAAAATCTGCATATGGAGGAGGGTGCAGCAGGTAAGTAGACTGTGCCCTGAGAACTGACTCAATTTTTTTTCCAGGTACCTACGAATGAAAACGTTGACATTTCTGAAAAGTCTGAATTTTAAAAACAAAACAAAACATCTCTTCTTGGAAATCATGTGCTATGTTGCCCTAAGGAACGCCAGCACATGCCTTTTCCCATTTCATTCATGGAAAGAGAAAGATCAGCATTGGTTGATAGTATGGATAACCCTTTCTTTTCCCTCCACAAGGACTGGTGATCTGAACAATTCACTACTGCTATGTGACATTTAAATAATGGTGGGGGGAGAATGTACTAGGTTGTGGCCCTAAATTAGTGCTTGATATACCAGCATGAGTACTAAAGTATTTCACATTTTTCTCCTACCTCTCTGCATTGTAAATGATGGCCTGACAAAGATGAATACTTGATTCATGGCTATGCTCTCTCCCATGCCACTTAGGAAAAGAAAACCATGAGCCATTCCTTCCCACGGGGTTAATCGCTGAGATGAAAGGGGAGAAAAATCTGTGGGGCAGGCAGGAATCAGACAGTTTGGACCATGGTGCTGTGGGAAGGACAGCGTGACAACAAGGCCCCTGGATGAGGCCCAGAATATCTGAATATTCTGGGTGGTACCCTGGTGCCCAGCAAATGAGTAAAAATGGATGAAGAGATGGATGCCGAACAACAAACTTAGATTTGCTGACCCAATAAAGTTGTTTTTATCTATAGGTAGCTGGAACATGTGCTGTTATATCCACTGCATGTACAATTTTTAAATTATTATTATATTATTATTAATATTTTTTGCTTTAATTTACAACCCAAGAGTGCCCCCGATGGAGGAGGCCAGTACTATACCAAGAACCACACAACAAATTATAATCATTATTTTCTTCTACATTACCCAAGAAAATCCACGGAGCAAGACAGAGAAAGAGAACAGAAGGGAAGGGGGGGAGGAGGGACAGAGGGAGAGAGAGAGAGAGAGAGAGAGAGAGGGAGAGAGAGAGAGAGAGAGAGAGAGAGAGTGAGAGAAAGGGAAAAAAAGACAAAGAAGTATTAGTAATGCTTGGAATAAAATCTATGAAGATTGACCACCAAAAGGTGTTCCATCATGCTACTAAGACAGACTCACCTTTGAAACCTAGAAGTTGGCACATAAAAGTAACCTGGTAAACCATAGGAAGAAAACATTTTCATTTGAGCAGATTCCTGCCTTCTATTTTATCAACTACAATCTGTGATTTAAAAATGGCTCAATAAGCAAACAACAGACCAACCCATTATCCTTCTCCTCACCTTGTTTTGCTTAGTGATCTGGTGGTCTGCAAAACAATTCATTCCCAAGATATAAAAAATGAATATTTCTCCCTGTATGTATTCCATACCAAGGTCCACTGGATTATCATCCAAGCCTCTTTCCTTTTCATATTATTCTTTTCCTTGTCCTTCTTTGATCTCCTTTCCTAAACTTTTTAGCCCTCCCATTTGTCTTATCTCCAGATCACATCTTTGTAAGTAAGTGAAAGTACTGTCCCCTTTTCCAGCTACACAAATTCCCCAATTGCTTGCTTCTTCTGATAATCAGACCCACTTACTCACCCTTCGAGCCTTGCTCTGGTATTTTACAGCTTTCTTAGTGTCAGAGACGGCTCTTTCCACATAATCCACAGAGTGCTCAACATTGTATTCAATGCGGTCAATCATTTCACCCTGAAACAAGAGGAAAAGGAGTCAAGGGAGGACTGTTGTATGTTCATGTTTGGATGGGTCAATATTCTCAACAAGTGTAGGAACAGCCTATAAAACTTTAGCTGAAGGACACTAAGGCTAAAGACCAGTGTGCAGCTTGACAGCCAACTGGGAATATGAATCTATGGAACATCAATCCTTTCTGTAAGGTTTTATTTATTCTTATTTATTCACTGAATAAATAAATGTAATTTGTAGTTCACTGTAGTTTAAAGATGTCCTAAAAGGCAACTGGACTTTCTTGCTTTTTTTCTTTGAAAATGTTTCACTTCTCATCCAAGAAGCTTCTTCAGCTCTGCCACCTTTGGGACTATCATGATCTGGATGATTGAAAATCTTCATAGACATTGTAATTCATGGTGTTCATCCGTTATGCTGGTGTAGTAGCTTTTTTCATACAAGTTACATTTGAGCCTTAAAGGACATAGGCATTTTGTGCTTGAACATCTCTCTCCCCCCGCCTTCTCTCCCTGCCTCCATCCATCCATCCATCCATCCATCCATCCATCCATCCATCCCTCTCTCTCTTTCTTTTCTCTTGCTTCTTTCAGTTCTCTCTCTCTCTCTCTCTCTCTCTCTCTCTCTCTCTCTCTCTCTCTCTCTCTCTCTTTTTCTTCTCAGTACTGACTAGTTGCAGATCTTCCCACTCATCAGAGTATTGAGGGAAGAGCTTTCTAGCATGTGTGAATGTGTGTGTGTATGGGGGAGGGGGAGAGGAACATTGCTTCCACGAAGGCTTGAATTCTGAGAAGTAAAGAGATGTTGATGATTATGACTCCAAACCACAATCCCACAGTGAAATTTTTCTGCACCGGTTTTGGCTGACAGGGGCGGAGGAGGAGAGATGACTGCATTCCCCAGTGACTCCATTTTCATTCTTTGTCTCACCACATGTGTGAGGAATCTGCAAATGAATGTTGTTCTGCATAATTCTTCAAACTCTTCCAATCTAATCCCTGTCACTCTGCCTACCAGAGGCAATTTATTCTGTACTCACCTATAATGCTTACTCCTCACTAAGCCCTCTGTGTGTGTTTTTGGAGTTCTACAAACTGATGAATGCTTTCCAAACCTGCTAATAACAGCCCTTGCATACAGATGATAAAAGTTTGGACACAAAAGGATCAGTAATTTTTGCATACTGCCTCTTGATTAGAAGAGACCACAGAAAAATGGGTATCGATCCCTCATGTATAGATTTGAAATACAGGCAGTCCTCAACTTACCATTTATTTAGCAACCATTCAAAGTTATAACAGCACTGAAAAAAGTGTTTTATGACTGTTTTTCACACTTACAACTGTTGTAGTATCCCCGAGGTCATGTAATCAAAATTAGTGTGCTTGGCGATTGGCATATATTTATGATATTTGCACTGTCCCTGGGTCTTATAATCACCATTTATAACCTTCCCATCAGCTTCAGACAATCAAAATCAATGGGGGAAGCCAGATTTGCTTGAAGATTGCATAATTTGTTTAAAACAACTGCAGTGATTCACTTGACAATGTGGCAAAAAATGCCATAAAATGAGGCACGCCTCAAATAACAAATACCTTATTTAGCAACACGAACTTTGGGCTAAATTGTGATCATAAGACGAGGACTACGGTATGTATCCTAAACTCCTGGAACAGCTTAGCAAAAACATACAATTTAAAATATGAGAATGAATTAGTTTACAAACAGACAAAATTAAATAAAATAATAGCACAGCGAAAGAATCCAAATCAACAATATTTTAAAAGCGTTAAAATGATTTTTAAGATATAGTACTTAAAGAGCTCATTAACATAAACTAATTTTCAAAGTTAATATTATGTAAAGTTAAAGGAAATTGGCTCTTTAAAACATAAAAATGTAAAGATTATCATTTTGACTTTTGGCCTGGTAGCAAACAAAAGTCACTGGTGGGTCCCACTAATGATTAAAACTCATCCACCATTTGCCAACACCTGACTTCCAAGAAGGGGCATTAGCCTTCGAAACAGATCTCAGTGCAATGCAGGAGATACCTAGCTACAATATTGTGCAGGATTTTAAAGGAATAGCCTGGCATTAGGAGACCTGTGGTAAACAAAGAATTATTGGAGTGTTTCTGAAATTATTTGGTCTAATTTCTTAGACCAAATAGCCCTCTCTTCCCCAGTTTCAACCAGTCTTTGAACAAACTGAGAAGTCCAGGTGATCTTGAAAGATAACCTGGCATTGCCATCCAGCTCTTTCTACCTTTGCCTTCCGTACCTGACTCTCGACCAACATAGCCATGTCCACAAACATGTCATGGAGCTCCCGAATGCTGGTTTCCAGTTTAATGATCTCATTATGCCGGGTTTCAATCTCGTTCAGGGCCTGCTTCGTCATCTGTGAGTCCATTTTGATCTGGAAAAAAAACACACACCATGTGGGGCATGATTAGAAGACAGAAGAGAATCTAGCAGTGAGTATCAATCCAACAATTGCTCCTACCTACTATACTCTGTATCTGTCATTCCTTTGGTTAGTAATTTGGAACATAGAAAGTGGACATGGACACTAGTATGGAGGAGGGAGGGAGGGAGGGGGGGGAGGGAGGGAGGGAGGGAGGGAGGGAGGGAGGGAGGGAGGAAGGAAGGAAGGAAGGAAGGAAGGAAGGAAGGAAGGAAGGAAGGAAGGAAGGAAGGAAGGAAGGAAGGAAGGAAGGAAGGAAGGAAGATGGTATATTTCTGTCCTGCTCTCTTCCCCCTCCCACCCCATTCCAGATCTCCCTCGCTTCTTTAGATTCTGGCAACTGGATTCCAACCACCAAATCAGTTGGAGAACATGATCAAAGAAAATATTTCTTTCCATCCCTCAAACATTAAAACCAGGAATCATCCAAGGGGAATAAGTGAACTGAAGTGACAAGAGAAACTACTTCTTGCACAGCATGTAACTTGCCTGTGGGAATCATTACCACAAGATGTGGTGAAGGTCGCAAATTTGGGAGGCTTTCAGAGAAGACTGGGTAAGCTCATGGGGGAAAGGTCAGTCAAAGGTTGTTGGTCTTAGAGATTTAACACTAGCCCTGTATTAGGGACACAATGGCTCCAAATTTCAGGAGGACAAGAACGGGAGAGGACATGTCTCCATCTCCTGATTGTAAGGACGTGTGATTGGCTAACAGAAGAAACAAAATACTGGCCTATGATGGGCCTTAACCTGATCCAGTAGAGCTATTCTTACATCCTTATTCATAGCGTCTACAAATTCTTTGAGATCTTGCTATTGTAGCCAGCTTTCTACCATGGGAGATCCATCTTTGAAATGCTCAGCAACTCCACATACTTTCCAGACTACATTCTACCTGTTCTACTAGCCAACTGAGGCCCTAGATACATACATCGTCAGTGAAAATCGCCAACTTTCCACTCTCTAGCATATCTTCTAACTCTTCATTGGTTGTTGTCCTGCCGGCTGCAAGAAGGAAAAACAGAGCCATGAGGAACAACTGCATGGTGTGATATAACACTGTCTCATAGGATCCAGCTTGCTTTTGGACCAATTCCCAAATTACCTTGCCTTCTCCTCTGGTTAAGGAGAAAATGCCTGAATTTGTCTTTCATTCAGCTTGTTTCTAAGATGTTTAAAACCATCACTTCTAAAAGGGAGTTTCCCATCAATGACAAGTACAAGGGGAAGCTATGTTGTTGTGAATTGGCGTAGGAACCAGCCCTCATTTGGACCACCTTCTCCTAATTTGTTCTGCTTGATTCAGAAGATTTTGCAGAAGGGGCTCACTTTAGGTCCTTTCACTTAGATTCCATCAACTGCAGGGCTTGGGAGGAGGCATTTTTCAAATGCTATCCACCTTCTTTGCAGCAACATTCCTTCTGAGCTCTAGATGGCACCTAATCTGCTGGGTTTCAAAAGACATCAATATTGCAAACATTTCATTATCTGACAAGGTAACATCATCAGTGCTAGTCAGTGTAGAGTTTGATTCCCGTTTATGTTTATTTTTATGTATTTCTATTTCTATTTCTAAACTGCCTAATCACCCTCAAAGAGAGTCTCACTTGCCTATATACTCACTCACACTGATGATGTTACGTAGTTGGGTAATGAAACGTCTGCAAGAAAACAACCAAGCTCAGAGAGGACCAAGGACCCTACAATTTAACTCTGAACTGCAAATATTCTCTTCTGTAGATTCCAGACTGCAGTTATTTATGTGCTTGCTTGTTTGTTTGTGTCAGAAGCAGAAACATTCATGTGCAGCTCTCATCTTTCTTACAACTAATGTTACAAAGATTTCCCCCTCTCCTTCCAACCTGGATTATCCATCTCTTCTGGGGGAAAGCATTTAATATTTACCATCTAAGAAGAAAACAAGGGATGTGTTTTTTAAAGGCACCGCATTAGGCACCCCCCCCCCCCCGCTTTTTTTAGCCAAACATTTAGAAAGGTAAACAGACATACTTATCTCCAGCTGTCTCTGGATACGATCTTTGCATCGATCTCGATATTTAGATTGAGTTGTGTTGTATTCTGTCATCACCTCCACAAACTTACGAGATAGAGTAGAATGCTAGGGAAGAAAATGAGGAGATGGTTACAGAGGCAAAGCATAGATAGATAGATAGATAGATAGATAGATAGATAGATAGATAGATAGATAGATAGATGATAGATAGATAGATAGATAGATAGATAGATAGATAGATAGATAGATAGATGATAGATAGATAGATAGATAGATAGATAGATAGATAGATAGATAGATAGATAGATAGATAGATAGATAGATAGGAGAGAGAGATATGATGGATGGATGGATGATGGATGGATGGATGGATGGATGGATGGATGGATGGATGGATGGATGGATGGATGGATAAACAGATTGATAGCTGGAGGGATAGCTGGCTGGATAACTAGATAGACAGATAGAGATAGGAATTAGAGATAAAGACAGATAGGCAGATAGAGATAAAGAGAGATACATACAGATATAGACAGAGATTAGTATGTGTTGTGTATAAGAAAGAGACAGACAGACAAACAAAACTTTCACTTATTTATAGTTCTTTTTTCAATCTCTAGGCCTCATTTTGCCTATTTGCAAAAGTGGGTGGATGGATGGATGGATGGATGTACAGAGATAGAAAGATATAACCCTGCTGAAGGTTAAAAAAACCTTCTGTCTCGTCCTCTGCTTCAAGGAAGATTTGATTCCATTGAAACCTAAAGGAAGGGAAAATGGGGTTTCTATTTTGTATCTTTTTGAGTCAAACGTTACGCCCCAAAATATGATTAAGGTGTAAATCAGTAACCCTATGATCATCTTTTTTTTCAGATTTAAAAAAAAATCTTAATTTGAAAACCTGTTGCATCTATAATGTTTAAGGGAGGAGAGGGGATAGGGCCAAAGCATGGAAATTGATCTTAGCTAAGCAAAGGAAATGATGACAAAAAGAATCCAAACAAACCAAAACAAAACCCACATATAGTTTTAGCAGTTTCAAGGGAAAAGAAAAAGAAGATTTCTACTAGAAAAAAAAAAAATCCAGAAAGTCAGGGGGGAAGGAGAAGGAGAAAGACCCATGTGTGGGATTACAGTTTCAGTGTTAAAGTGTTAAGATATTTAATTTAATAGTTGGAACAGTAAAGTATATTCTGTAATGGGCCACAACACACAATTGTAGTTGATTGATAGAGAATGCGGGCTCCTGCATGAGGCAATCTATGTTATGATTGGTTGTTGGGTGAAAAAGGGGAGTTTCCCCTTTTCCCGCCTTTTTTCTTCGGTGTGCTCTGCATGCTGTTCTGTGATTTACCTCATGATTTACCTCATGATCCTAGTCTGTACCTGACTACCTTGTTTGCTGTAAATATAGATGCTAAATATATGTATTTATATAAAGCTACAAGTTTGGTCAGCGTCTCGGACTTCATTTGGATACCAGCTGCGCAAATTCCCTGACATAAAGAGATTGGCTAGAACAGCTGATCAGCTGTTGTTGCCGAGGATCTTAATAACATGACTGCAGTTTTTAATTATTAATAATGCAGCTGATAAACTGCATTGTAACTTGGGATTTATATGTGTGTTGCTGAAAAAAAAACCATTGTTATTCTTTCTCATACTATAGGCAGCTGCTGTTTAGATAAGACATTTTCTCTTAAGTGTGGAACAGCACTGTGCACCTTTGAAGAATATGCCCTGGGAGCATTATTCAAAAGCAAGGAAATTTAGAATAGTAAATAATCAGATGGAAAAATATATAAAGCTTTATTGACTGAGAAAAATCACTTGCCAGGGGCAAATAATCAGGAGCATTTATTGAGTTCAATCCACAGAAGAATTTATTACTGCTACCTATACACAAGAGTCTGGTCAACTAAAGGTCAAAGTTAAATTGGCACTATAATTCACAGGGATCTGTCTCTTGTGACAATGCAATGACTCCAAACTAATGACACCTTTAACTCCGCTTTCTAGCTCAACCTGCTCTTCTCCTACATCATCAGCTCAAAGAATTAATTTTGGCTCCTTATTGGGTGGCAGCTATAACTGGAGTCATGAGTTGAATAAGGAAAAGAGATGGCAAAGGAGTGTCATACCTGCAATATAGATTTCGTCCTTTCTAACATAGGATACCAAACTTATGTCTGTTTGAGGACCACACTGGCTTTCACCCAGCATGTCAGGAGCCATACAGAGAAGGTCCTGATTAAAGGATTGTAAAGGGTTAGGGACACTCTTTTTATAATACGGGTGCATGGCTAACTGGGGAATCCTGGGAGTTGAAGTCCACAGGTCTTAAAAGTTATCAAGGATGGATATCCCTGCTTTATACTATACTTCTGTTGACTCTATTCTGCAATCACTACCTCATTTCAATCTTTTTAAAAAGAACTCTGCCCAATATGGAAGTTGTTTCAAAAGAAAAATAAGAGCGTACATAATTGCTAAATTCCAATTAAGAAACTAGCCCAGGCAAGATTATGGGAAAAGCAAAAAAACATTGGAAAATGAAGAAAACAACACAAAGGGAAGAAGTAGCTATCGGAGGAGATCCAAGACAGAGTACCTGTGTTTTCCGGATTCTCAAGTCAGCGGAGGATCGGTTCTGCACTTCTTCCTGCTCAATTCCCTGCTCAATTGCTGGAGAAAGAAAATAGATGAGGAATCAAGAGTTGTAGTACAGAAATTAAAAATCAGTGAGTTAGTGCAACCAACATCTGAATTGTTGCCCTTAATGATGAGTTAGTGAGCTTCAGATAAAGTCTCTCAGGCTAGGTATCAGCCCCACTAATAGACAGGGGCTATAATAGTATGTGGGAAAAACCTTGTGAAACCATGAAAAGAGATGCTACTTAGAGAATAGTCAGGTAACATAGATTGTAGCTGAAAAATGGACAGATTTTGTTAATAGATTTTGTGTATAATTTTACAATATAGTAAAATTAGTTTAGCTGGTTGTTTTCTGTCTTGGTCTACCTGGTAAGACTGACATCAATTAGCAAGTCTGAAAGTACAATTCTCCCATGGTCTCCTTTATAGTCTGAAAACTAGGGAAGGTTTCTTTTTTTTTCCCCTACCCATTTTACAGCTGCCGATTATGCTGTCTCTTATCTGACCATTCCCTAGGCAGCATCTCATTCCCCTGTCTCCCAAGGTCTTTTCCACCTAGCACTACACCATGAAATCAACTCCATTAGGATGTCTAAAACTACTTTTATTGAGATTGGCTAGAATAACAGAACCTTGCAAATCTGATTGTATTGCACCTCCTCTTTATAGTTCATTGAATTAGAGAAGTGTCTTGACTGAGTTACTTCTGAATGTTATCTGCATGTTCTAAATCTAAAAAGGCTTTGTCCTGATCTGCTTAGGTAATGAAGTCTGAATATCTCTGTCAAGATCATCTTCCTTACTGTGCACACTAGGGCATCCTCCCACAGTTTACAGTGTTTCCATCTATCTGATCCCTTCATAAACAGAGCCATGAAAGTTTCTAGGTCAAGACAGGCACAAAGAATCAAAACCATAGTTAAGTTCCAGTTAAGAAAATTTATTTCTCAAGCTTATACACAAGAATCTAATCAACTAATGCTCAGCACTAAATTACATTAGATAAGAATCAATGAAATTCAAGGGTAACGGCTAGACTTTAAATATTTGTGGACACATAAGGATTATAGGCTGCATCCTCTCTTGACTCCACCTCTGCCTCTTCTTCTCCTACATTACCTGAGAATCAATCATCCTTTGCTGTGATAATATAACTGAAGCTTTGCAAACTATCTTAGGTTTGTAACTCGAGGGTCAGTGTGTTGTAGCAATTATGATTAATTTAAAATTTATTAAATAATTCATTAAACTTGCGATTAAATTTGCCTTAAACTATGTTCTCAATAATGCTCTCAACCATCAAAGAAATTAAAACCAAATCATTAAAACATAAAATGTAAAGATAAAAGATGCCAAGCATAATGAAGTGCAGGGTCTTAGTTTCCCTTGCCAAAGGCTTAGATGAAAGACGCTAGACTATAAAATTCCATATTCAAATCCAAATAAGCTTTGAATTGACATTGGACTAGTCATCACCTTTCAGAACAACCACAATTGTTGTGGGAATAAAAATCAGAGGAGGGAGTATGACATATGTTATCCTGAGCTCTTGGAGGAAAAGCAATATAGAAACATAACAAACTAATTCGCTGGACAAGTATGTGTGTGAGAGAAAGTAAAATGTGTACAGGTAGTACTTGGTTACAATGGCAGTTGGGACTGGAATTTCCATCGCTAAGTGAAGGGGTTGTAAACACATCATATGCCCACTTCATTTAGTGAAAGCAATCCCAACAGTCCAATTGCTGTCATAACCTCAGAACTGCATAAGTAATTAACCAAGGACTTCCTGGAAGCATGACGTGGGAAGAAGTAAGTGTCTCAGACAAACAGGCTGGCAGAAAACTATAGTGAGTATGGAGGTGACATGGGCAGGTGCTCTGGGCAGGTGTTTGGATGCTGCAGGCAGGTGCTATAGGCACAGACGGGTGAGTGGTTGCTGCAGATGCCATAGGCAGGTGCAGATGGGTACATGGTGCTGTGGGCAGATGCTATGAAGTGTGGGCAGGTATGCAGGTGCCATCAGGAAGCCCTATGGCACATAGATGGGTGAGTACTAGAAAGTTGAATTCAACTCCTTGTGACTTTACTAACAGATCGGTATAGTTGTCTTTACAATAACTCAAGATAAGAGTAAAAGTGGCCAAATTTAAAAGGTGATTTTAAGAATCAGCATGATGCTGTTAAGTCATGCACTTCATTGAAAGCCCAATAAAGATACATTTTATTCTAACAAAAAGAAAACAAGACATAAAGCTGCAACTTCAGCTCTTACCTTTTAACTTGGAGCGCACCTTGTTGGCCGTCTTCTTGATGTCAGCTGTGAGGTCCTCCAATTCCTGCTTAGTTTCTGCAAGATGAAAACAATAAGAGGACGCTGAAGCTTAAAAACAAAAGAAAACTATGCTGGGTCAGGTCAAGAAGACATCTAATCCAGCATTCTATGCCCCACAGTGGTCAATTAGGTGCATTCAATTCACAAACCTGGTACAGAGCGGTATCCCTTCTTTCCTTGAGACTCCCCAAAATTTGGT
Organism: Coluber constrictor foxii; assembly: GCA_038048745.1. Classification (NCBI taxonomy): domain Eukaryota; kingdom Metazoa; phylum Chordata; class Lepidosauria; order Squamata; family Colubridae; genus Coluber; species Coluber constrictor. The sequence continues at coordinate 51,933,191 of CM075961.1, forward strand.
ATTTAAGATATGCTGTCTATGATGCTGGAGGTAATAAGCAGGCATCAAGACAAGTACCCTCTAAAATAGTCTCCTTTTAAAAGTACCTACATTGGTAGCCATTGTTATACTTGATGGCAGAGAACCTCAGTTTAAGGATAGGTAGTCCTTGGCTAATGATGGTAATTGGAACCAGAATTTCCACTGCTTAATGCACTCATAAAGCCCAAATTCATGTGATTGCATCATTATGTAACAGCAATCCTGACAGTCCCTACTGCTTATTAAGTAAGGTTTGCAGGTTGTTAAATGAAGACCTCCTAGCAGCTTCCTGCCAGATTCCAATAACCAAAGTCAATGAAAAAGTTGGCAGGAAGGCGCAAGTTCCAGGCAACTCACAAGCAGACAGACAGGCAGATAAGTGGTGGGAGAGCACAGGAGTGTGCAAGGGGCTGTTGCAACAAAGCACAAGGGCAAGTCTTGAGGCGGGGGGTAGGGAACTTACCAGAGCGATTTGCAATCTTCCTGCTGGCTTCCCCATTGCTTTGCTTGGGAAGCTGGCAATGAAGATCATGTGACCGTTGAACTCTGTAACCGTCTTAAGTGTGAGCTGGGTGACAAGCATCTAGATCATGATTGTGTGACTGCTGGAGTGCTAGCACAGGCAGAACTTTGAGGAGAATATGTGATTGTTAACTGAGGACTAATAAAGGAGAATATTTGTAGCTTACGGTTGAAATGAGAGAACCTTGAGTTTGCTTATTTTCTTGCAGATGTTTTATTACCCTAATTAGGTAACTTCATCAGGACCAGCACTTTTACGGATTCTAAATCTCTAGCCTGAAGCTTCTATGAGTGCTACCATTTCTAGCCTTGTGAGAAGAGGGAGAAAAAGCTTTTCCCATCCCTCATAGTCTGCATGATGTGATACTCCTCCATTGTGTCTCACCTTATCCGCTGCCTATGTTCCGAACATTGCTGTCTTTCCTTGAACAGGAGCTGTTCTAGCTCTCTAACTCCACTGATTGTCTTTTGCGGCCACATTTCCAGCAATTGGGATAGATGGTTGAAATGGCCTTACACATGCAGTCCCTACCTCCAACCTCCCATAGGATATGGTGAGAGAGCACTGGGCATCTCCAGTGTGTATGTATGAGCAGCTGAGGATGCATATGCAAGGTCCGCTAAAGAAGCTTTCACTCACTCTCATCTGGGTTGGGGGCAGCTAAGATGGCGCTGTGCTGTTTCTTCACCAGCTCCACATCCTCTGAGAGCTTTTCAATGCAACCACGAATTTCCTCTACCTGGACAAGAAACACAGAAGCATGCATCAATTCTCACTCATATAGGGTAGGCGGAGGTTTTCAGAGTTGCTACCAGAGTTGTAAGTGACCAGTTCCCTGGGGTTTTTAAGAACCAGAGCCTGATTTTGTACTATTCAGCAGTGGCTGGTTCAATAAACATCTGCTTGGGTTCACACAGGAGCCAAAGACAGAAATAATGAGAGTCTTGATAGCTGCAGCTGCAAAATACCATAAAATAAAACCAAATAGACTACAGGAAGTCCTTGACTTATGACCACAATTGTGGGGCCAGAAGAAATTCCATTGGGAAACAAGGCAGTGGTTAAGTGAGTCATGCCCAATTTTAGAACCTTTTTGCCACCGTTGTTAAGTGAATCACGGTTCTTAAGCAAATTCTGCTTTCACCACTGACTTCGCTTATCAGAAACCAACTGGGAAGGTCACAAATGGCCATTACATGACCCCGGGATGCTGAAAGCCTTGTAAATACATGTTGGTTGCCAAATACCCGACTTTTGATCACATGACATTGGGGATGCTGTAAAGGTCATATGTACAAAGACCAGTCATAAGTCACTTTTTAGCACCCTTCTAACATTGAACAATCACTAAATGAATGACTGTTAACTCGAGGATTATCTGTACATTATGGCATAAAGTAGGGTGTGAAGCCCTACTTCAGAGAGTCATTCAAGACTTGAAGCTGACTGCAGAGTCAGGAAATGAAAAGACTAAGACAGGCCCAGTCCATCCAACTGCAGCTATTTATTGCAAACTTCTCAACCCTGAGTTAGCCATGTTGGCTAAGAAGTTGAAAAACTGCAGTCCTGGTACCTCTAAAACAGCAGCCCCCAACTTTTTGGGCATCAGGGACCAGATCCGTGAAAAGTGGTTTTTCTGTGGGCCAGAGGGGGTGGGTTTCATGCGCTGCCTGCATCCTGCAGATGGGGTTTCATTTGTTTCCCTGGCCTGGGGTTTCTGGCATGCTGCAGAGCGGTGATGATCCATGGGCCAGGGGGAGAAACTGCTGTTTCTCCAGATATACTTTGTGAAGTATATCTGGAGGCTGCTGTTGAGGCCCCACCATAATACTCCCTATCCTGTGGTAGACCTGCCCCTGCACTTTGAATGTTGGCATAAAATTTCCCTCTTTCACCTCTCTGGCTCCAAAAGACGTCATTCTGAAGCATCCGTTATACTTCCGGGCAGCAGAAAGACAGTCTTTTCCCTTTAACTGGTCTTACAGTAGAAGGAACAGATTCGTCTGAACTGAGGAGGTCAGGGTAAGAAGTGAGTTGGGGCTGGGACCCAATGCAGGAAAAAATTGGTTCATAATTTGTTGCCTCAGTGGCGGTCAGTGATTGAATCACATAAGGGAATATCTCTCCCGCTGCCTTGAGTCCGGAAGCAGTTCCATAGGTGGAAGGCATAGACATTTTGGTGAGGTAGTGATGTTTAGTACTGTACCTCCCCTGAGTGAAGGAGTGGAACGTCTGCCAGTTTGAATGGAGGGAACGGAATGTGAGGCAAGTGGCAATTGTAACTTTTCAGGTGGGGAGGCAGAGTAGAACATCTAACTCCTTAGCATCAGAGCACATTCATATATTGTCTATGAATATACTGCATATGAAATACTAAAGATCTGATGGTCATTTCGAAAAATCCTTTCTTAGTGAACACCTAGAAGCCAAATTTCAAGTTTGTAGGCTTTATCGTTCTGGAGATTTTGTGGTATCATTTTTATCCACAGAGGACATTTCAATGCCCAGATAAAGAAACTACAGTTAGTCCTCAATTTACAACACTTCATTTAATGGCCATTTGAAGTTACACCGGCACTGGAAAAAGTGTCTTATGACCATCCCAAAGGCGCTTTTTCAAGAGGCAACAGGACTTTCTGATTTTTCTTTGAAGACATTTCGCTTCTCATCCAAGAAGCTTCTTCAGCTCTCTCAGAGAAGTCTTCAAGGAAAAACCAGAAAGTCCAGCTGCCTCTTGAAAAAGAACCTTTGGGACAACCATGACCTGGATGACTGAGATTCTCCATAGACCTTTAGCAATGACTTATGACCTCTTTTCACACTTACGATTATTGCAACATCCCCATGGTTACTCAATCAAAATTGGGACACTTGGCAACTGTCATGTATTTATGAGTGTCCCAGGTTCATGTGATTCCCTGTTGCGACCTTTGGACAAGCAAAATCAATGGGGAAGCCAGATTAACTTTACAACCGTGTTATTAATTTAACAACTGCAGTGATTCACTTAGTCATTGTGGCAAGGAAGATCGTAAAATAGGGCAAAATTCACTTAACAACTGTTTCACTTAGCAATAGAAATTTTAGGCTCAGTTGGGGTAAGTCGAGTCTGCATTACTATTAGTCTTCCTATCACCCATCTTCTCCCACTTATGATTGTATGACTGTAACTTTGTTGCTGGTATCCTTACGATTTATATTGATTGTTTCCTAGTATGATTCGATTGCTTATTTGTTCCCTATGACTATCATTAAGTCATAATGAGTCTGAGGAGCCTGAGTAGCGTAGTGGGCTAATGCCTCCTACTAAAGGCAGCAATTAACATCCAGCTGCCTGTGCCAGCTGGGAGTTCAATCCTAGCCAGGCTCAAGGTCGACTCAGCCTTCCATCCTTTCTAAGGTGGGTAAATTGAGGACTCAGTTTGTGGGGGCAATAAGCTGACTTTGTATAAATATATACAGAAGTATGAAGGCTATTGCTTAATGCATTGTAAGCCGCCCTGAGTCTCCGGAGAAGGGCGGCATATAAATCAAATTTTTTAAAAAAGTGCTGTACTTTATGATTCTTGATGAAATGTATCTTGTCTTTTTATATACACTGAGAGCATATGCACCAAAGACAAAGTCCATGGGTATCCAATCACACTTGGCCAATAAAGAATTCTATTCTAATCTATTCTATAGTTGTGGAAGCTGTTCAGATCATTTGTAGAAACACACACACACAAACACACACAATCCCTTCCTTGGCTTAGTGGAAGAGATAAAAGTGAAGGAGTGTATGTAATTCCCTCCAGTGCAGGTTGGGAATGCAAGGGCTCTTTTACTAGCTAAGGAGCTCTCCTTAAACTGAGTGAGCCATCTGCCTTGGGACAAGAAACCCTGTGCCTCCTTCAGAAGAACAGTGGACAGCAGGACCCTGAGGAAACCAAAAACAGGAAGGCTGAAGCAAACTGGCTGCTGATGTCATCAAAAGGCGACATCCAGTGGAGGGAGGCAGATATACATTTACAATTGGGATTATTAAAAGTAGATTTTAGGACATGGCTCTTATCCTCAGTGTGATCATAAATACATACTGGGAGGAAGGTTTATTGGTGAAAGATGCTCACTGTGGGTGCTGCAAGGATGTGAGCTCCAGTTCAATAGGGGGCTTTTATTAGGAAAACCAGTAAAATGGGGGGAAAGGAGTGTTTTCTATTCTTCTACATCAAGAGCAGACTAAAAAGAGAACTTTTCCAAGAAAGGGTTGTGTTCCTGAGCATCTCTGTGGAAACATATGAACAAAATATTTAAGCACGGGTAGTCCTCAACTTACAACAGTTCATTTAGTAGCCATTCAAAGTTACAACAGCACCGAAAAAAGTGACTTATGGACATTTTTCACCCATATAACCATTGCAGCATCCCCACACAATCCAATTTCAGATGATTGACAACTGACTCATATTAATGATGGTTGCAGTGTCCCGGGGTCATGTGCTCACCTTTTACGACCCTCTGATAAGCAAAGTCAATGGGGAAGCTAGATTCACTTAACAATTGTGTTACTAGCTTAACAACTGCAGTGATATATTCACCCTCTGTGGCAAGAAAGGTTGTAAAAGGTTGCAAAATTCACTAAACAAATGTTTCAGTAACAGAAATTTTGGACTCAATTGTGGTTGTAACCCAAGGATTATCTGTATTTCTCTTTTTATTTCATTTGGAAAGAAAGGGGACTATTGAACTGGGAAAGGGGTTATTGTGAAGGTTGCATTCCCTTGCAAATAATATTCTAGTAACATGGATCCATATCAGGAGTGAAATCTACTTACTTTCCTTACCAGTTTGGAAGCGCACACACCGTGCGTGTACAGAAGGTAAAAAACACATTATTTCCTGGTTAAAACCAGGAAATAATGACACCTGGGTGGGTGGGTGGAGCTTTGCTCTGCCATCGCTACTGGATCGCTGAACCACCAGCCAAGATCGCTACCAGATTGGGCAATTTGGTCCGATCCGGGAGCATCCCACCCTTGATCCATATCCATTATTAATTTCCCCCTTCCCATTTATCACAGTCCATCCCTTCATCCATACAATTCTCATCATACTTAAAGAAATCCAGAAACAAAACTAGAAGCTGTAAACTCAAAGGTGCTTTTTCCAAAAGGGTAATGGACTTTTTTTTGTCCTTTCGCTTCTCATCCAAGAAGCTTCTTCAGTTCTGACTGAATGGTAGAGGATGGGAGAATTTACTGCAAAGAATATAAATCCTTTCATCCTCTATCATTCAGTCAGAACTGAAGAAGCTTCTTGGATGAGAAACGAAACATCTCCAAAGAAAAACAAAGTCCAATTGCCTTTTGAAAAAGCACCTTTGGGATTTTCAAATTATTGAAATGCTCAATATGGTTTATTCTGTTAGAGAGCAGCAGTAACATTAACTCATCACTAGAGGGTAGTGTGAGGCAAAGGGACTTGAACCATGTTTGTGAGCTGATTCTAGGAAACCCTGTCCAAGGTCCTGAAATATTCAGCCTCGGCTCATAGATCGCGCAGCATTCTTTTACCAATACCTTTCAACTGAATCATCACATCAGCACCGACAGGGGCTTCCTTCCATGGTGCATTTGACACATTACTTTAGTGGATCCAATCAGCATTTGACACCTTAGCCTAACATGAGCAATGTATGAGACTGAGAGGCCTGTTTGCCTAAATCCAGGTCAATAAGCCGCTGCTCCTATGATGTAATTTCAAAGAGCAAAATTTCTCCAGACTATAAGACTCCAGAACGTAATTACCGATGTCCTTTGGGAAGAGGACCAGACATGCAAACACCAATTTCACAATTCCTATCCCTGCATTTCTCCATCCCCAGCACCTGTACATTATGGAGGCTAAAAGATGCTCTTGCATATTAAATACCTGACATTTGAGGACAGATTGGCTTAATGCGGGTGAGAGAAAGGTGTCTTGAGAAATGAAAGAAATGCAGGCCGGATTCAGATTCTCTAACCTATAATTCCCCCCATTTATTTCCTCATCTTTAAAATTGACTCTCCATCAGTATGGGAAGTTTTTTTAATTAAAAAAATATGCCAATGTTCAACTGGATTTAAGGCCACAGATTGCTCCCATCCAACAAACATGCTGAAAAATGTATCTCCTAGCTTTCCAGTCTGAAGACTGAACCATTCCTGATATAATAAAGGAAAACTCTTCCATCTGTATCCTGATTAACTTGTGAATCTAAGAAGAAAAGTCTTCTACTACTAGAATCAGGAAAACTTCATGCTCTGGAGTGTGCTTTAGAAACTGAACCAAATATGGATTTGGAACTGCCAGGTCTCTGCAATGCATTGTACTGCCAGCACCCAGTTAGCAGAATAATATTTATTACTTATTTGTTGTCACAAGCTACAAATACCAAATTTGGTATCTAGTCAAAAGTTATGGATACTGACAGCTGTGCCTTCCACTTCCCATGAGGCCAGTTTCTTTACCTCATGTGTCTGGAATTACAGCGGTATGTTATTATAGGCATAAGTTGAAACGTGACATTTTTTGACCCTTTTTGGGTGATTGTTAAGCAAATGCCATGGTCCTTAAGCAAATGTATTTTCCCCAAAGGCATTTTTTGCCAGAAACTGGAAACAAACACTGGAAACTGTCAAAAAAATTTACAAATCATGGTTATATGACCATGAGATGCTAAAATCTCTTCGAAGGTAAGCCAGTTGCCAAGTGTCCCAAATAGGATCATGTGACTGGGGAAAGAGTACAGCAATTGTAACTTCAAAACAGATCATAAGTAGCTCTGGGGGTGTGTGTTGTAACTTTGACTGGCCATTAAGTGACTGGTCATAAGTTGAGGACTACCTTTATGTAGATAGGTTGAAAAATATTTGACCAAACCCAGGTTTCATTTCAGAAGCCATAAGTGTGACTTGTTTGAGGCAGGCCTTCATATCCACTTCAGTCTCTGATGAAAACCAAATAAATGATAAATTATCAGCCTGGGAAAATCAAATGAGAACTGCAACATTCAACTAAAATCTTGGTAGCCTGGAACCAAGCTATCTGTAACAGTGGCCAGCTAGTAGCCCTTGTTTGGGAGGCTTCCAGAACATCTTACCATCGTCTATGTTCAAAAGAAACCTACATCTGAACAGGGCAATGCCATCTACTAAAACTTAAAATCCCAACCTGATCAAATGTTTTCTTTTGTCTATTGCTTCCTTGAGAAATGAATCTAAAATACATTTGTGACTCTAAAATAAATTGTCTTCTTTCTTTGATAAGACTGAATGAGCAGTGAACTAGTAATTATAAAAGATAGACAGACAGAAACAGGCAGACAGACAAATGGATATTCTCCTGAAACATTAATTATTGTTAGAAAAAGGCATTTCTGACAAATTTGTTAAATATAAACTAAGTATATAAGAATTGCTTATAAGTATATAAGAAATGCCCAATGTTAATATCTTGACTCCGTTCTTACAATCCGAATTCCCTATCTTGTTTCGCAAAAACCTTCAATGCTATCTTTCATCTTACCTGCTCAAAGAATTCATCCATGAAATGGTCTCGATCCACATGTACCACCTCTTCCTCATCATCACTGTCTTTGGCCTATCCAAAAAACAAAATTGATACAGGTTAGATCATGATTGGGCTCTACCTTAAAAGCAACACTGATCCTTGCTCTCTTGCCTGTTTCAAACAGTAATAAATATGGCGGCAGTGTAAATGTTAGGAAATGATATACTACTTCTTGGGAGTAACAAGTAAAATCCCAATTTTTTTAGACAGAAACACAGAGGAAGAATAATCAAAACTTTGGATCAATTAGAATATTGTCCTCTCTGGCTTAACAATGTTTACAGCAATTGGCAGATTTCAGTTGTTTTCTCTATGTTCCCTGAAAGGAATTAAATCTTAGTGCCCTTATGTGTCAAGAACTCCTTGCTATTATTTCCAATTTTCTGCTTTGCTTTTCTTTAATGTATTTTAAATCTTCACTGCACCCATAGACACCACTTCCAGAATTTGCTGATTTCTCTAAATTTACCAGCATCTTCAGGGTGACTTAATGATTCTTTGCATATACAAAAAGAATTGCCCCCCCCAACCAAAAATCCCCAAAACAATAGAATTAATGATACCATGCAAGGAAAAATATTGTGAGATAATTGGTTCTTTTAAGATTTTTCCATTGTTGCATAAATCTCATGAAATTTGGGGCATAGTTTTTTAAAAAAATCTTTCAAGAAAATGATAGTGCCCACACATCATGTGAAATCGCACTAAAGTGTTTGAGACCTGAAAATATTATTATAATTAGCTTTTGCCCCCACGTAGCTAAGGCACCCAACCGAAAGACCTAATTTCTGAAAACAAGCATTTCATGCTTCTTAACAAAAGCTTGTAACATGAAATCTGCCACATTTTAACAGCAGAAATCCAAGACAATCCAGACTCCAGTTGGATGCATTAATATGATTGGCAGAGGGAAACCTAGGAAAACAGCCAGGAAATCAAAACACATCCAACTACACAGGCAGATGGAAATGTACTATATATCCAATAAAAATATCTTTCCAGACAAACTTTGTAATGAGAAAGATAGAGGCTCTGGAGGCTTGCTAGTCATATTTACAAAACAGGATAGAAATTTGTTCATACTAAAACATCCAAAAAACCAGGGAGGAGAGGTTGTTATTATTTGATGTTTTGGGTGCATATTAGTCACAGCTTATTTATGCCTTCTTTTTAATGGCAACATGTAGCCTAATATTAAGCATAATAATAAATTCTCCATCATGTTGAGCTCAAATTGGAGAAAGCGATGCTTGGCTATCGCTTTCTTAGAGAATGCTTCTGAACTCCCCAGTCTAGCCTGCATCCCTGGGATCTCCCAGTGGTCTCCCATTCAGATCCTCACAAAGTTTAACCCAGCCTTGTGTTTCCAGAGCAGCCACAGTCATTTGCTGTCACATGAATTAATGCAGTAATTACCAGGTGCAAGAATCAGAACCATCGGTTAGGTTGCAGCATAGAATATTTACTCAATATTTACATAAGAACCTGGTCAACAAAAATTTGACGCTAAACTGGCACCAGATAAAGGTCAATGGAATTCAGGGAGGGTTGAACAATGAGCGCTTGGGGGAACGCAACAACTCCAAGCTGATGACATGTTTAACTCCACCTTCCCCAACATTGCCTGCACTTCTCCTATAGCAACCATCAATAGAAGGATGTAACTGAACATGTGAAAAACTTTAGCTTTTTGAGCTTAGACATTAAATCCTTCCTTACCTACAAACACACACACACACCTGTACATACTTAATTGGTATGTACCAATTACCTGTAATTTATGTTCTAGAAAGGGAGAATTAGCAGATCTGTTCATAGATGGGACAGGAGACTTCCTGAGCACAAAATTTGTACCTCAGCTCCTAAAAGGGGGAGATATCATCCTTCCTTCATTCTGTAAGTGAGGAAAACACACAGTCCATGCTTTTTCCATTTCCTTCTTCTAACCTTCATTTCTCTTCTAGGAAACAGTTGGGGAAAAGCCACTTAAAGAGTCCTTCTGGCTGCTTCCATTTTTCCAGCCTGGGACTAAATTCATAGACAAAAGAAATTCACCACCAGATTTGGGGAGCAGAGGTGTGCAAATGAAGGTCGTAAGCCAGAAGTTTCCCTTCACTTAAGAGTTCACCAAAAACTGTTCACTGATGGACATTAAATTGAGTTTAAAATGAGAAACTGTACAGGTGTGTGATTAGATTCATATTAGTTACATTTCACTATAACGGGTATGTTGAAGAGGGTCAAGATGGTGCCAGAACAATGTGAGTACAGCCCCATTTCTTTCCTTGTGCCCACCTGTTGGGATTACAATATGAAGAACTCTGTCTAGGAATCCTAAAATGTTTAATCCTAAAATATCATAAAGCTGCTGGGTTGAAGAAATTCATTTTGAAGGGTTTGTTTCCAGCTATAGCACCAGAGGTGGAAATTCACAGCCTTCTTGATTTTATAGAGTGGCAACCAGCAGAGCAGCTGTTACCCTTTAATACAATCTAGAATGGAAGAAGAAAGGGGGTGAAAAGGACTATTCAGCATCTACAGGTAGTCCTTAACTTACAATAGCTTGTTTAGTGAGCATTAAAAGTTACAATAGTATTGAAAGAAGTGACTTATGACATTTTTCACACTTATAACCATTGCAGCATCCCCATGGTCACGTGATCAAAATTCAGATGGTTGGCGACTGATTCATATGTATGACCGTTGTAGTGTCTTGGGGTCATGTGATCCCCTTTTGTGACTTCTGACAAGCAAAGTCAAGGGGGAAGCCAGGTTGACTTAACAACCATGTTACTAACTTAACAACTGCTATGATTAACTAACCAATTATGGCAAGAAAGGTAATAAAACGGGACAAAACTCACTTAGCAAACGTCTCACTTAGCAATGGAAATTTTGGGCTCAATGGTAGTCTTAAACCGAGGACTACCTGTATTTACTTTCCAATAAAAAAAAATAAATATAGCCTGAAGCTGACTAAAAAAAATAAAAATAAAGATCATCCTAGGTGATAGCCACATTTTCCATTAATCAGCATTTTCTCCTTGTCCACCAGTGCTTGGCAGGTCCTTTGAGGGAAATAACTGACAAGGAACCATGAAACTTACTGCAATGGGCAGCAGCTAGATATTACTCTATGACAAATGCCTTTCATTTTCTGTTTGCTTTATTAGCCTTATTTGATTTTTATTTGCTCTATTCTGCCTCCCAGGGTTGTCCAGGAAAGCCACCTTCAACGCCAAAGGTTGCCGCATCCTAAACCAGCAAGCCCCACCTCACCCAATCCTTCCTAACTCTTGATCCCCTCTATTTGCATATGAGAATTCTACAGCAAGCCTATTGGCTCCTCCAATTATTTCTCTGCCAGACCGTATGGTTGGCTGTCTCATTCACGATTGGCTGTTCTCCAAATCTCTTTGCATTAGCTCTTTATGTTACTTTCAGCTGGTTCTGGTAATTAAGCTACCTTAAGTCTGGATCCCTGACATCCTCTTATTCTCAAAAGTTATTGGTTGCTTTGCTGGCTGGTTTGCATCATGGCCTGAGAGTCAAGGCAGGCCAAGGTCATCTTGTGGAACGGATGAGTGACCCTATCTGGTGAGACAAACAGACCATCCATCTCTGACAGTGGCCGTCAGAAGCAGCCGGAGGGGGGCACTTATGAGTCTATCTATCTACTGTCAATCAGTTGGTGAATGTTGGCAGCCTAAGAGTTTTAGAACACTCTGCTCACGATGCTATCTCTCTCCAGTTTCAAGGAATGCTGCTAAGAAAAGCTACCGGAATGACCAAACGGAATCTGATTATATACCAAAACGCGTTTCTGCCAGGAAGGATAGGCGTGAGGTCTTCCCCTTGAGGATGAGATGCAATTTGCTGATGATGCAGAGAAGTGAAGGTTCAAAGCTGTATCTCTTTTGTTTAAGAATCCAGCTTTGGGTGCTAACTGCAGATAATAGAAATAGATTTGAGTCCCTCTTTGCATTCCACTTCTCAGCAGTATTTCCCATCAGGCTACTCAAGCGTTCCTCGGATAGTCTAGAGAGGGTTAAGACCTGCTCGTCTGGAACGATATTCTAGGGGAAAATGCTTCCCTGGATGTGAATGGTTTCAAGCATAAATGGGAATAGATCTGAGTCAATTAGGTTACTAAAAGAATGCACAAGCACACCCTAAGCACGTGCTTACAACTGATAATACGGAATGGAGTTTTCTTCCGAGACATCCTTGCAGGTTTGATTAGCGTTCTTCGGCCCCAGAGACATCCTTTGCAAACTCTCATGCATAATAAAAGTCCACTCTGCCTTATTTCCATGCGTGGATGCTCCTGCAGTTTGCCCTTCCGATGTGATTGACTTCTTCCAATTTCCCTTCTTTGCATGACTCAAAACCTCACACCACCTTATTCTTCCAAGAGTGACTGGCTATCTGGCCTATCCAGTTCTCTCTATCTAGAGTGACTAAGCTGTTTTCTAGCCAATAAGAAGATGCTAGTAGAAGTCGGGTACAAGATTGGTAGCAATGCTGACTAAATGGGGTGGGGTGGAGTGAGGGAGGGGGTAATTATATAATTTATGGTTGCCCATTTTTTGTGCCTCTCCTCCTGCCTGAACAAGAGCAGGGAAGGAAGAAATTCAGAATGAAAAACTTTTACTCTCTCTAGCTAGTTTACTGTGGGGAAATGAAGCTGCCAACAGTAGTTATCCTGGAGGATGCTTATTGATATGGTCACTCAAGAGTCAGCATCAACATGAATGGCACATAATTAATAAAGCCGCAAAGTTATGGACTTGGAACAGAAAATGTCACAGAAAGGGACAGAACTTGTGGGATATATTGAATTAAAAATACATTATGTCTGGGGAGGAACTGAATTATTAGAGCTAAAAAAAAAACCTCAAACCCAAGGGTTGTATAGTCAGCCTTTAGATTCAGGAACCGGTGAGGAGGGGGGGTGGCTGCTGGGTCTTGCTACCCCAAATTCTTAGAAGAGAGAAAAAGAAAGAGATAATCTGATACCGGCAAGCCTTCCTATGCTTTCTTTATATAAGTATAGTCTGGTTTGTTAAGAGATGGAATGGCTGAATGCCAGGATCCTAGCTGCAGCCATAGGAAATGGAATTTGAGCCCAGGGAAGCCAACGAGGAGAAAGAGCATCTTGATTTCCCCCTTAAGAGCTACAGCAGCAATGGATGAATTGGAATCTGAAGAGATTATTACAATTAGCATTAATCTTGCACATGGCAGGCAGAGAGCAGAGACTACAAGCAACCACCGTAGTTGGTATTCCCCGTCTTCTATTCTCCTCCTCTAGCTGAGGAAAATCAGTACGGCAGTGACAAAATAACAGGCTAAAAAAAGATGCTGCCATTCAAATGCTGAGCCAGTTACTTTAATGGCTTATGCATAGCTCCTTCCCATCTCCTCTCCAGCTTCATCAGCTCTCACAATCCTGTCTGATTGCCGAAGATGAAAAGCAAGGCTGATCTCACCTCTCATCCTGCCTGACCTGTTCCTCATTTACAATCTTGATCGTCTCTAATGGGTGTCTGCAAAATATACAGAAGCTGGGAAATGTAGGACTTGGCTTTCCCAGATGTGGAAACAGTATAGGATTCTAAAAGAAGTCAGTCCTGTCAAAACTATTCCCCACGTCTGATTTAGATCCTTGTTGGCAATGTCAACATCCAGCTTGAGTATCCAAATAAAAGTCCGGGATCATTTCATTTCTGAAAAGCTTACTGTTGATTGAATACATTGCACAATCATGGCAAGCTAATACTAACTCTGGCATTCTCAGGCACCACGCAGCTCGCAGTATTAAACAATGAATTCCCCAGCCCAGTCCCCAGACTTCCACCTAGACCAGGGGTCCTTCTCAAAGAGCCTCCTAACCGGGAGCCCCACATTCAATTCTAGAGCCAACCAGAAGTCTGGTTCCCCCACCATAGAGTCTCCTCCAAGTGTGGTGTCCTTTTTCCTTTACTTGTACTAAGCAAAAGCCCTATCAATTGTGGAGCCAACCAGAAAATCCTCTCCTTGCCATAGAGTCTCTTCCTGGTACGCTATGCTTCCCCCCCCCCCCCCCGCTTAACCGGAAGCTCGTCTCCAAATTGTGGCACCGACCAGTGACAGGGAGCCGCAGCAGAGGGATGAAAGAACCACATGCGGCTCCAGAGCTGTGGACTGCTGACCCCTGACATAGACCATGTGAACAAGTTCTCCTTGTTACAGGAACCATCTGCCTTCTTCTGCACACCTGTTAAAATGTCCTTGAAAAATTTCCAGCCTCTCCCAAGCTTCAGTGGAACTGTAGAAGTTTCATTTCTTCAACTAACCCATTCATAATCATCACCTCTCTCCCCACCACCACCACAACTTTACTGTAATGACAAGTTGAAACGAAGAGGCATCTAGATGCCAATGTTTCACTCTTGCCAGGCAAAAGCAATACATACTGTACTTAGAAACCAATAGGCAAAATAATCGCATTAAACCAATGACACAACATTGAGGCAGTGGTGTGATCTTGGTAACTAATGCAAAACAGAAAGAAGAAAAGTGGGATGAGAATAAAATGCAAAGAGGTGGGAAAGTAGAATGGCACTTGTGTGAAGAAACTCAAAAGAGTTTGCCTCCTTCTCATAGAACCGGTTTCATTTTCCATTTGTGGACCTTCTAGAGGAAATGTCTATGGAGATTCTTAGTCATCCAGGTCACGGTTGCCCTAAAGGTGCTTTTTTTCTTCAGGAGGCAACTAGACTTTCTGGTTTTTCTTTGAAGACGTGTCACTTCTCATCTAAAAGGCTTCTTCAGTTCTGACTGGATGATGGCAGATGGAAAGAGTTATATTCCTTGCAGACAGCTGGTCATCAAAAGAATGCAAATGACCAGTTTGTCTGTAAGGAGTGTAAATTCTTCCATTCCCCAGCATCCAGATCAGAGCTGAAGAAGCTTCTTGGATGAGAAGTGAAACATCTTCAAAGAATAAAACAAGAAAGTCCAGTTGCCTCATGAGAAAAGCACCCTGGGGATCTCTTCTAGAGTAGAATTTCTCAACCTTGGCAATTTTAAGATGGATGGATGTTAACTCCCAGAATTCCCCAGCCAATGTCTTCAACACATCTTACAGTTGCGGAGGCTGAGAAATACTATTGAGATACCTTTCATTGACCCCTTGAAGGTAAATCAGCTCAGAACAAAGGGACTTCAGAACTTCAGTCCCTGCAGTGCTGCACTTCTCGTTAAATCATCACTTCGAGATCATAAAAAATGTACAATGAACAGGCCAAAGTGCTTTCAGCGAGTGAGAAACCCAACTGGCAACCCTTAGTAGTTGATAAACTAATATTAAATTAAATAATTCACAATTTATCAGTGCTTAACATTGTCTCAAACTGAAGGTTGAAGCAAATAACAAGCAGGTTCGATATCGTAACGCTTAGGAGAAATGGCTATTCTTGAGGCCGGCATGCAACTTTCAAATATGTGGCTAAAAAGTAAAGACATGTTTTGCAGTGGTTTTGAAATGCTTTTGTTTTTCTGAAAAATACTATGTTTTTCTGAAATTTATAGGAGGTTTTGACCCTCAGAGTCAACTTGTTTGGGTTGGGCAGTTTTATAAATCTACTACATTAATAAATAAATAAGTGGGATGAGAACTTGGTTCAGCAAACAAGGCCTAGATAATCTCTTTTTAAACAAAATGTTTTTAAATGAGAAAGCATATGATAATCTTTCCCTGCATTTCTTTTAAGAATATTTTAAAAAATAGGAGCGTGGATGGAGATTAAAAATAACCATGTTAGTCCTCATAAAATATCATATAAAATGCATGAAATTAATCTATACAGTTGGCCTTGTTTTACACATTTAAGTAGGTTATTTTCTACATTTGCACCATAAATTGCACCATAAACTAACCAACAACCAGTTTTGGGCAACACTCCAAAGGGCTTTCCAAACTTGGGAACTTTAAGACTTGAGGAATTGTGGGAGGTAAAGTTCCTAAATTTGGAGACCCCTGTTCTAAAGCCCAAAAGAAAACAGTCAAACTTAGCATATCAGAGAAATCAGCTGCTTGGTTTTTAATCAACCTGCTTAAACATATTATATGAACCTAAGCCATATGGACATAGATAAATTTGACAAGCCTGAATTTTTAAAAGAAGAGCTTGCTCACAGCTGCTGGTTTTTGCCTGCAGGATGCAGCTGCAAGGATTCTCCCCATACTTTGCTCACATGGATAATAGTGAGCCCCCAAAGGCTGGTTGTTAAACATATAGAGCAGTGATGGTGAACCTATGCCATGCGTGCCGGAAGTGGCACACGGAGCCATCTCTCCGGGCATGCCAGCCGTCACTTGTTCCTCTTCCAAGTTCCGGCGGCACATGTGTGCCGGCCAGCTGATCTTGGTACACATGCGCACCAGTAACCAGAACACCAGGTGACCAGTGCGCATGTGAATGCTGGAAGCTCATGTTCCCAGTGCGCGCATGCATACCGGGGAACTGCTCTTCCAATTTCCAGTGCTCTCCCGCACACACGCTCTCATTTCAGCACTCGGTGCCGAAAAGGCTTATCAACACTGGTATAGAGCATTCTCCCTAAAGAACCCTTGAAATTCCCCAGTGAACCCAAACCCATACGATGTTTCTAATCTCACAGGCAAGGAGTCTGCCAAGCAAGAGATGCCAAAAGGTTCCCCTGAAGAGGGAAAGGGTGAAAAGCAGCAGCTGAAATCAGAAGGGAAGTGTTCTTCCTCTGCCAGACATAGATGATGGAGACTCAGAATGTTCTTCAAGACATTTCTAGCCAGCTGATCTCAGGCCAAAAGGTCAAGCTTTCCAGAAAAAGCTCTACTTGCTTCCTACAGTGTATTCAGAGCCTTATTAAAGACCTCTGGACAGACTTTGGAAAGAGTGTGCAGAGAAGAGCAGCAAGAATGATGGGGGCGGCTGGAGGCTAAAACATACAAAGAATGGTTACATAAATTAGAAATTACAGAATAATTACAGAAATTATTACATCCACTCTAATGAAAAGAAGGACTAGAGGTGACATGATAGCAGTGTTCCAATATTTGAGGAGCTCCTACAAAGTCATGGAGGGCAACCCATTTCCCAAAGCACCAAAAGGCAAGACAAGAAACTATAGATGGAAACTAACCAAGGAGCGAAGCGACCTAGAACTAAGGTGAAAATTCCTAACAATGAGAGCCAATCAACCAATGGAATAACTTGCCTTCAGAATTTATGGCTGCTCCATCATTGGAGGCTTTCAAAAAGAGATTGGACAACCACTTGTCTGAAATGGTATAGGTGAAATCCAGCTGGATCTATCCGGCTCGCACAAACTGGTAGTGCAAGTGGCGGGAGGCTCCGCCCACCCTCTGGGACATCATTACATCCTGTTTTTTACCCTCTGTGCATGCGTAGAAGAGGTGCGCGCTATGTGCATGCGCACTCCCGTTCCCAAACCAGTAGTGAAGGTAAGTGGATTTCACTGCTGTATAGGACCAAGATGGTGAACCTGTGGCACGCATGCCAGAAGTGTCACACAAGCCATCTCTTTGGACATGCCAGCCATTGCCCGTTGCTCTTTCGGTTTCCAGCCAGTCTCTGGCCAGCTGCTCTTTGCGTGCGCATGCACGCCAGAAGCCAGAAGCTCATCTTCCCAGCGTACACATGCACACCTGGGAACTACTCTTCTGGTTTTGGGTGTTCCCCGGAGTTGTGCACTCCCATTTCAGAACTCGAAAAGATTCACCGACACTGGTATAGGGTCTCCTGCATGAGCAGGGGGGTTGGACTAGAAGACCTCCAAGGTCCCTTCCAACTATGTTATTCTATGTTCTACGTTCTAACATCTCTTCAGGCAGAAAAAGAAGAGGACGGACAACCAGGAGCAAGAAGTGAGATGGGCGGCCTATAAATTAGATGATAGATAGATAGATAGATAGATAGATAGATAGATAGATAGATAGATAGATAGACAGACAGACAGACAGACAGACAGACAGACAGACAGACAGACAGACAGACAGACAGACAGATGGATGAGACTCAATTATAGCAGCAATGGGGACACTTCAGGTCAGGCATCCTCAGAAGGATTCTTCAAAAGATACTGCACCAATAATGATATCAATAATAAAAATCTCAACTCATCAATTACAAAATACTGCATTACATGTAACAGGGCATATGTTATAATGATATTTTTAATTATCCTACGGTAGATCCTTAGGAAGGATACGACACAGTCCTCAACTTACAGCCATTTGAAATTAGAACGGCACTGAATAAAAATGACATATGACCATTTTTCACACTTAGAACTGAACATTTTCCCCAGACTGGTAACTTTGGAGGGGTTAGATTCCAGGGTTCATGCTCGTTGAAGAGTGACGGGAGCATAAGAAGACTTTTGGGGGGAAGATTGCCTTGTGCTTTGTAGGAAGGGCATCCATTATACCTCCACTACAAATGTATTAGGGGACTTCCATAGCAAAGTTGCTTTTTGAAAGGCCAAATAGCCCACCTTGCACTGAATGTTCAGCTAGTCACAACAAGAGGGAACTCTTTAGAGGGAGACACAGGTAGTCCTCGACTTACAACCATTTGTTTAGTGACCGTTTATGAAGTTACAATGGCACTGGAAAAAAGCAACTTATGACCATTGTAGCATCCCCATGATCAAAATTTAGATGATTGGCAACTGGCATGAACGGTATTTATGATGGTTACAATGTCTCGGGGCCATGTAATCATCTTTTGTACCCTTCCAATGAGCAAAGTCAACGGGGAAACAAGATTCACATAACAACTATGGCAAGAAAGGTCATAAAGTGGGGGAAAAACTCACTTAACAAGTGTCTTGCTTAGCAATGGAAATGTTGGGCTCACTAAGTCATCATAAGTCGAGAACTCCCTGTTCTTAAAATACCACAATCCTCTCGGAATTATCTGAAAGACTGTGTAAATAAGAACAATGTCAATCCTAATCCATTTTAGACACCTTTTCTTGAGTATCACCTACAACAGGGCTCCCCAACCTCCGGGCCGTGGGCTGTGATCCAATCAGAACTGGGCCATGGAAGCAATGGGCAAACGTGCTCAAGTATAGTTCCACTTGTGCGAGCAGCATATGTGCACAGCTCTATTTGTACAAGCGGCGGGCAAGCGCACACACGAGTGCCCGCTCCTTACGTGGAACCATCCCCTCTTTCCCCGCCTCCTCCCCCCCTCTTCTTGATGTTCAACAAACTGCACATAGGGGGACATGCAGACATACTGGTAAGGTAAATCAATGCTTTCCTTCTTATGTCTTCCACTAAACAGGGCTGCGGCTGGAAAGGAAACAGGCCAGAGATGGTGCATTACATAAAAGAACTTGTGCATTTTGTCTTGCCTCAAAACAGCTGCATAACAAGGGTTGGAGGGAGCATATGGTAGGAACAAGGGGGAATCTTGCAATTATTAAGATGGCGAACACTTGGGTGTTTGCAGTGTTCATTTTTTTTGTTTTTGTTTTAAAAGGAAATTCATTTGAATTTGAACATATATTAGGACTCTTATCAAGTCCCCAGAATTTATCATTTCAGATTCCTTTTTTTTTTTTGGTCTGAAAGAAATGCCCTCTGCACATGGTTAGAGCATTCAGATGCTAAGGAATATCCACCATTCAGTAAGAATGGAAAATGCCTCCCGTGTAGACAAAGGTAGGTTGCAGTGGGGAAAACAGATCATTTCCCACCTTCCTGCTTGCAGCTTAATTACCAGGGTCACCATTGTGCTGTCCGTTGGTCGATAAAATAAATAAAATATGCTCAAGCTGTATAAATGCGGATCAATTAAAGGTTTAGCACTGAGAGACTTTTGAACCTTTGAGCTTCCTCAACTCATTTCCTGGATGGAAACAGCACCGGGGACAGGAGAGGACTACCCTGAAATCTGCAAGATACTTTATTATCTCTTTCCAGCATTAACTCCACACCAGTACCAGACAAAGCTGTTCAGGAAAGAGAGAAAGAAAGAGAGAAAGAGAGAGAGAGAGAGAGAGGCTTGCAAAAGTACATAATGATATCCTATTATGATTAATTATTGCCAATAATAATTCTGGTGTTGCATGACAGAGGCTAACTACTGAGAAACGGCTTCGGAGATACATCTTGGTTTAAATTAAGCCTCAGGTCTGCACAGGAGAAATCTGGCCCTCTGAAGCCAGCCAGCCAGCCAGCAAGCCAGCCAGAGCCCCGTCACCTCTCACCCCACTATAGTCCAGCCCTCCTGCCTGCAGCCCATAAACTACCTGAAATGACATGACTTATAGCTTTTGTTGGAAATTGAAAGAGAGAAAGAGAGAGGGGGGGAGGGAGAGTGGGAGAGAGAGAGAGAGAGAGAGAGAGACATTGCAAGCCCACGTCTGTCTCTACCACTCAAAGCCTGTTCCTGCATTGCAGCTGTTTGGGGAAGGAATGCAGATATTGAGAAAAGGAAGATTCCCCACGCAGACACGGGCTCTCCAAACCTTGAGAAGGACCCCAAATATAATTACCTCAAACTTGTGGCTAAGAGGGAAAGGGGGGGGGGGGAAGAAGAGATGCTCTTTGGTGAAAGCAGCCGACAAAAATGTGAGAATCCTCCAACGCAGATACAAGGGGGAAGAATTCAGACAGAGCCTGGAGGGAGGTATAAAAGCTGGGGAGGTTTGGGGATGAGGAGGGGACTTAGGGCGAAAGAGATACTGATCAGAGTATTGGTAGGTAGCTAGTACCGAAGGCAGGTGTAAGTAACGAGTAGCAACCCACATGGAAAAGATGTGCAGAAGGAAGGAAAGAAAACAGGAGGAACAAGAGTTTGGGGGCTGCAAATCTCCTGCCTTTAACATGGTAAATTTAACTTCTGAATAAGCATACACAAGCATGCATTTTGTTGCAGCATAAAACATTCCATCTCATTCTCTTTTAATTTTTTTTATTTATTTAATTTATTGTGTTATCTATATATAAATATATAAATTAGGGGAAGAAAAAAGAAGAGGGGGGGGGAGGAATGTAAGGTACTAAGAGGGAAAAAAGGTATTGACTTCCGACTCCCTTTAGCTAGTACAGTACAAGATAAAAACACTCCAGCCTCAACTTTTTGCTTTTAAACATTAGTATATAACTAGCCATTTCTATAATGACAAATCTAATTGACAAAACCAAAGTCAGAGCTTCATTTTTTCCCCCTCACAAGCACAGAAACCAGAAGTGATATCCAAATGAAAAACGTACTTAAATATATTCTCATCTTTTGAATAAAATAATCAATTTAAACACTCCACCCCCATTCCGAAATGTCCCAACCTGATACCTCCAAATCTTCCTGGTTTCTCAGCCAGTCGTCAACAGCTGGATTTCACAGAGGTATTGTAGGCAGGGGAAACAAAGGCCCACAGTAGTTAGGATCCCTCCACCCCACCCACACACGCCCAAGGTTGATGTACTTTTTAAAATCTTGGGATGCCTCTCCCCAGGTGTGCTGAATGGAGGATGCTGTTTGGATACAGAAGGAACAAGAGGTTGCTATTAGTATACAAACAGGAAGGCGGGCTGTACTCTATGTAGGTAGCCAGGTGGGTGGTTATTTGGATATTTAATTAAAACATTTATCATTTGCATTTCAGCCAAAAAGAATATTTACTCCTTTAAGGACAGACAGTGCAAATGAAAATACTTCTTGTGGCTTTGACTGGTTTTTTTTTCTCTAATAGAAGCTGCACAATGCCAAATTAGGGCAGGATGATAAAAGACAAAGCTAATTGTCTATTGGTATTTTTGACAAGTCTAGTTACATGCATTGTTTCTTTCTCTTTGTTTTGCATAAACAAAAATAGTAAGCACCTCACACCTATATACATTCAGAGCCTGCAATCTGTACTTTTGTTCAATAAAAATCATGTCTATGGTGTCAATCATCACTTTGATGAATAAATCCAATTTGAAGAAATTGAAACCGATCGGCTGATTGCCACCAACCTGTATCACCACAAACCCAATATTATTGCCAGCTTAGGCAAAAGTTATAACTTGTTAAGAGAAAAAATACTGTTTTCAAAGCTCGCAACTATATTCCTTTCTACAGCTAAGAAACTCTAAAGAGCTGATGCCCTTAAATCATAGGTTGATCAATTAAAATTTGCAGTCATTGACAAACTGCACTGAGAGTAAGCTGCGATCAAGTAAAGCTTGAGTTGATTAATAATCTACCAATTGAATCAATTGCAACTCAGAGTCCTTGAGATTTACATAGAAAAATTATTTTACATTATATATAATTTAGATATAATATGATTGTAAATATATATTACTATCCAGAGCATAGAAAAATTCAAAGAAGTAGTGCAAGACTGGAAGATGTGGAGAGATTTGGCCCATACAATCGCCAAGATTCGGACTTGACTGAATGGATATCATCCTCATCATATGTTACTATACACAAACAGATTTATATAGAATAGATCTTTATATAAATCTTTGTATAGAAACATGGAACCCTACATTTTTCAAGGTAAAGTTCTACTCATCATATTTTTCTGTGAAGGGCCATTGGGGAAAGAACGCCTGTTCCAATATTTTAAAATATCTATATCTATCTATAGTTATAGCTATAACTATATCCATTATGAGCGGTGTGGTGGCTTAGAGATGAAGACTCTCACCTCCCACTTTAAAGGGTGAAGAGTTCAATCCTAGGCAGTGACAGATACTTCTGTATCAGGGTATATAAAGAGAAAATATCTCGCTGCGAACTCTGCATAGGTGTCAGGAAGAGCATCCGGCCAGCAAATGCCCAGCTCTACTCAGTCTCTCTAACCCCACCGCAAAGCAAGGGATTACAGGGTTGTTTTTTTAAAAAAGCTATACTATATGTTTCTATAGCTATGTATTTATGTACAAATTATCTACTTTCCTTTCCAATAAAAACTTTCTCCCAATAGAAAAATGGGAGAATATGAATTTAAGTTGGAATTCCACTGTCCCTTTGGAACTGACGTCATTCAAAAACTCCAAAGTTTGGTCCGTGCTCTCTTGCGTTAAAAGGGCTGCAAGGGCTGGGACAGACCTACATGTCTACTAGACCTGGGAGATCTCTTGCTATTTCAGTGAGACACTGGTGAACTAGGTGACTCAAAACAAAACCACACAATAAAAATCATCTGAACATTTCTGTAACCTTGCTGAGTCTTAGTCACTTGTAGTGGTCACTGATGGGCCATTATGCTGTTGAAAAAGCCACGCTGGAACATATGACTCACACCCCACCTGGCTGTAGCAGGAGGCTGCAAGCAGTTTGAGGCTGAAGGTAAAGTCTTTGTAAGGTGGGCCTGGAGTTGAGCATTTTTTAATTGTTTTAGCAAACTTGCTAGAAAGCATCCAGATAGCATGTGGACCGTAGAGCAGGTTTTATAAGGATGTTGATGAGGGCTTCTTCTAAAACCTTACCATCCATCCATCCACTCATTGATTTATCCAGACACACAGAAGGGCACTGATTCTGCAAATCCAGTCTAGGCATCCTGTCGTTCAGAATAGTAGAAAAACAAACAAATGTGTAGGAGAGTGTTCACCATCCTGTTTCTTATACTGCAGGTGTGTTGAAACTCACCTTCTCTAATGGCCATTATAGGAATTATAGGCACTGAACTCCACATGGACTTCCAGCAGCACCTGGTTGGAGAAGGCTGTTGGAAGTTGGCATCACCATCTTAATTCCACACATGTTAGGCATAGAGCCTAGCCCTGAATTCATCCTTTCCTGTACACAATTATCATGTATCGGTTCAGTCTTTGAAACTGCACAATAGGCAACATGCAGACAGACCCAAACAGAGAGATGCTGGCAATAAATAATGGGCTTGCAATTGAATGGTTAAGACACCCAGAAAAACTTGGTTGACTTGGGCAGCTATAGAAATGGGATGGGATGGGATGGGATGGGATGGGATGGGATGGGATGGGATGGGATGGGATGGGATGGGATGGGATGGGATGGGATGGGATGGGATGGGATGGGATGAGATGAGATGAGATGAGATGAGATGAGATGAGATGAGATGAGATGAGATGAGATAACATAAGATAACATATGATAACATATGATAACGTAAGATAAGATAGAAAAGGGAGGGAAGGGAGAGAGCCAAAATCTGCTATTCAGATAGGCTCATGATACAGAAGGATCTTGACAGACTTGAACACTGGGCCCTATCTAACAAAATGAAATTCAATGTAGAGAAAAACAAGGTTTTACATTTAGGCAAGAAAAATGAAGAATGAAGGCGAATATATGTGTCCCAGGATAATGCTGAAGAATCCAATCTGGATCAGTAGTCTTCCAAGCTTTTGGACTTGTGCTGGGCCCATCTTCAGGGAACTTCTCTCAAACTGCTAGAGAGAAGTTCCCTAAAGATGGGCTCTAGCACGAGTCTGAAAGCTCAGAAGACAGAACCTCTTATCCTGGCGATCGACCCAGATTGGATCCTGCAAGAAAAATCAAATGCACATGTATAGAATAGGTGCAGCCTGGCTCAATAGCAGTAATTGCAAGCGGGATCTTGGGAGTCCTAGTGGATAATCACTTAAATTTGAGCCGGGAGCGTGCTGCAGCTGCCAAAAAGAACAATGCAATCCTAGGCTGCATTAATAGAGGGACAGAATCAAGATCACATGACGTGTTAATGCCAGTTTATAATGCCTTGGTAAGACCACACTTGAATTATTGCATCTAGTTTTGGTTGCTATGATATAAAAAAGATGTCGAGGCTCTAGAAAGAGTGTGGAGAAGAGCAACAAAGATGATTAAGGGACTGGAGGCTAAAACATAAACAACTGTTGCAGGAATTGGGTATGTTTAGTTTAATGAGAAGAAGGACTGGGGTGATATGATAGCAGTGTTCCAATATCTCAGGGGCTGCCACAAAGAAGAGGGAGTCAAGCTATTCTCCAAAGCACCTGAGGGCAGGACAAGAAGCAATGGGTGGAAACTAATCAAGGAGAGAAGCCACTTAGAACTAAGGAGAAATTTCCTCACAGGAAGAACAATTAATCAGTGGAACAACTTGCCTCCAGAAGTTGTGAATGCCTCCAATGATGGAAGCTTTTAAGAAGATGTTGGATAACCATTTGTCTGGTGTAAGGTTTCCTGCCTAAGCAGGGGGTTGGACTAGAAGACATCCAAGGTCCTTCCAACTCTGTTATTCTATTATTTCTCGATAGAGTTGAGTGGAGTTCAGCCTCAAAATCTATAGAAAACTCATTTTAACTCTTTGCTACCATCTAATGGTTGTTTGGATGTTTCCATCCAGATCTGGTAGTTTTATGATCAAAATGCCAACAGATTAAAAAAATAATAATCAAGCCAATCACCATAAAAAGAATAAAACTATTTTTGCCCCCACATTTTTTTCTAAGATGAAGAGGAAGTGTTACATATTAAATCTCCCAAGGAAGGGAGAAAAATGGATGTTTTCTTTGTGGATTATAAGAAAATATTAAAATATTTCCCACTGACTATTCCCTTTGCAGGATCGTAACAGAAAAATGAGTAGTTCCATGCATGGTGTCCCTAACAGTTGACATGCTGGGTGGTTCATGAAACTTGTCATAATAAATGTGTTAATTTATAAGGTGCTACAAGCTATTTTTTTTTATCATATTCACAGATTCCAACAAAAATGATCACCACGTTCAAGTGGAAACAAGAGATAGTGATGAATTTATATTAAGACAAAGCCTTGCTTAACTTTACTAAAGCGAAGGAGAAAGGCCACATAAGTCTTGATAAAAGAGCTAGTTTACAGATCTTGCAAAATGCATTCAAAGATTGAGTGGTTTAGCAGTAAATATTAAGCTTGGTAATGTTAATCCTTATTTTCTGTGTCAAAACATGTCGTGCAATCCCACCTCAATCTGTTCATCTATAGTTCTGTTTATTGTACACATTCAGAAAATTGACTAGATTTGGACTAGTTTTTAGATTAAAAAACAAAACAAAACACCAGTCTTTATTACGTTTAAGTAGCAAATATAGCTCATACCTTTCTCCTCCTATTTTCTCCACAACAGCAGCTCTGTGAGGTAGGTCGGGCTGAAAGAGAGTGACTCGCCCAAAGTCACTCAGCCAACTTTCATGCCTAAAGCAGAGCTAGAATTCCCTATCTCCTGGTTTCTAATCTAATGCAAGAAGGCAACCAATGTGCAAATGTCCTGTTGTGAATACAACCATCAATCACTCTGGTGACCCAGATTTCTGGATTTATAATGGACAATTCAAATCATCTTTGCAGGATATTTGCCGTGCCCCTTTCCACTTGTTTTCTTCTAAATACAATAATGGATTGTTGGCCATGGTCACAAGCTGCAAAATCTGGAGGAGAAGACCTCTCAGACAACAAGAAGAAAAAGGCTACATGTGGCTGCTCAAATGACATTTAGTTTAAGTTGTCTGGCAAAAGAAGGCATGCATTCATTCTGTAGATTTAACCTCATAGACATATTTCAATAAATGGGTTTAATACTCATCGTCCCTCTCCGGGGAGCATTGCTTCAAAGGGAGATGCTAAGGTTCTATAATAAGGATCCCCAGCACCAAATTACAATTCCCAGGTTCTGTATGCGAGCGCACATGTCTGTGTGTATTGGTGAAGAAATTGGAAGAGCAAAGACAATTAGTTGCTAATTAATGAATTAGACTTAATAGTGTTTAGATAGCATGCTCTTTATTTAAATCCATATCCCTATCAAGCAATCTATCCGCATCATATCAGCATCTGCAGATAAATGGATATGCCTCGAAATTACGCTTAATTTCTTTTCAACTCTAATTTGGT
Organism: Coluber constrictor foxii; assembly: GCA_038048745.1. NCBI lineage: Eukaryota > Metazoa > Chordata > Lepidosauria > Squamata > Colubridae > Coluber > Coluber constrictor. The sequence goes on from CM075961.1 coordinate 51,960,204, forward strand.
CTGGAAGTCACAATCCCAGCTATCAGGCCAAATACACAAAGGGCAGCAACAGCCATTCAGCAGAGAGCGAGATGAGTGACACACTTGGTGTGCCGTTCTTCTTTCACTCCATTTCACATTTCTTAGGGTTCGTTCCCCACTCCTGCCTTCCATTCTCACATCTAGAGCCGCGTGGTTTAACGTAGCTGGGCTCAGATTGTATACCTTCTGTATTTATTAGAATTTGAGAGAACAAACTTGCAGCTCAGACATAGCAGCGTTATTCTGCAGAGAAGTTGCCGGTTCAACCCCTGTGGCTATCGATTAGAAACTTGTCCTAGACAACAAAGGCCTACGACAACCTTGGGAGAGAGAGCTCAATAATCTGACTTGATATATAAAATATCTCTGTCTGTGGTTGCTCTCGGTTCCAGTTCATTAATTTTTAGGCTGCAGGAAACGTTTTCGGAAAACCAAGGGCAAGGGTTACGATAGCTTATTACATTAGGTCACCCCATTTCCCTGTTATCTCGAAAAACAGATTAGAAACAGGTCCTTCTGCAAAAACCGAGATTCTTCAAAATATGCAAGGTAGGAAAGACTGTTTTATATAATTCTGCCTCTCTAGCTAGCTCTATTGTCCAGAGCATACAGTGGCTAAGCTATCATGGTTATATAAAATCTATCTGCTTCTACAGCATAACAGCCACAGCTCAGAGAGCCAACTAAAATATCTCTTCCTCCCCACACACACATCCAACACAGACAGACAGCCCCCGAGCATGGGTTCCCTTTCCAGATTTGACCATGTATGGCACATTTGCACATCTGCCAATTTATCTCTGCCCTCAACAACCCACCACACAAAATTCAAAATTCTCTTTTGGGGCATCTTAATTCTAAATACATCTCAACATCTTCCAATCCGAGACGAGACGGGTGCCGAAGAGTAAGCTCAGCTCAGACACCTTAGGCCAGTGACGATGAGGGTGCCATGGAGAAGATCTCCACTGCACATCCTTGCTCAGTGGCCTTTCCTTTCAAAGAGCTGGGCAAAGAAGAACTTCCCACCGAAGCAATTTCAAGATTTTAATCAACAGAGCAAAGGGACTGCTGTGCAGGGTTGGCGGGTGGGAGAAGATTCGCGCCAAAGGTTAAGCTTTCCCCCAGCAAAATAAAACAATTGCGTTTTAAGAACATTTGCTCTGCATATTATTTTTGAACCTAATTGGAGATGAGAAAATTTGTTCCAGGAAAGGCAGGGGAAGTGAAGGGGTATGGCGGGAGGATGTATATTGTAAACCAGGGCTAAAAGGATTAATGTCCAAGATTACAGAGGCAAAGACAAAATTATTATTTTTTTGCACCAAGTTCCCTAAAATGCCAGGGGTGGTGGTGGTGGTGTGGTATTGAGGAAAAATCGCAGCGGACATGCTTTTAAGCATAAGGGATTTACTTTAAGTTTTAGTCCAGGAATGTGCAACCTTGGCAACTTTAAGTCTTGTGGACTTCCACTCCCAGAATTGATTGGCTAGGGAATTCTAGGAGTGGAAGTCCACAAATCTCAAAGTTGCATACCCTGCTTTCGACTATCACAACCCATGCATAATTACGAGATGAGGTTCTCTGGCCAGATGCTTGGTGGTAGCTCCCCCCCCCCCATACTGTATCTACAAAAAAACTACTTCACATTGTGCAGACCAACAGGCTTAGCGGGCTGCTGTTCCCATCTATGAAGGAATGCCATCCTGTGGGACCCAGAAGCTTGCACCTGCCCTCTGGAGCAACACTGTCCTTGAAATCCAGGGAGCCCCGATCCTGCCATCCTTCCAATACCTGACTCATTTCTCGGACTCTGTGCCAGGATTTTACCTCTGCCCATGATTGCGCATTGAGTAGGATGTATTGACTTGACTGTGTTAATTTGTTGTTTTAATTTATCCCTTACCTCCCTCCCAACGGGCCATTTTTATTCTTGTTGGAATTGTTTGCAATAATGTTTTTAATCCTTGAGAGCATCCCCAAGTCACAATATTTGAAATGGAAGTTGCCAATAAATAAACAAACAAGTTTATTGTAATAGAAAGACTGAAGCACAGGGTGGGGTTTTGGGGGGGGGGGAGAGTAAGGACATTCATCTATTCTTTCCCTCCCTCTTTTTTTCTTCCTTTCAAATATATAATAGTCATCTTGGGTGCCTGTGCCTCCTTCGTAAGGATGGGAAGGAGGTGGAGAAACAGAGGAGCAATTATATCTGCAATGCCACCATGGGTGTCTTCACTCTTCTAACTTCCTCCATCGAACAACAGCCAAAGCTTTCTTTCTTTTTTTAAAAAGATATTTTATTTTTAAGGGAGTGGGGAGTGAGAAGTAATCCTACACACACAGCCTCTCTCTTTGTAATTGAAGAAAGCAGCTTGGACTAGCCATCAAAACAGAGAAATCGTAACGTGAAACAGTTATTGATCCAATGTTATCCACTAAAATTGGATGGGGCAGGGGGCGCGTGATGGAAGATGGCAGTGTATATACCCCTTTCTTTTCTTCAAATGTTGTTGGGCTTGTCTTGAAGGACTTGTCAACATTGCTGAATGATGGAAAGATGTCACCTTAAAGGGATCTAAAAAGATAGTGGAGGGACTCTGGGGATGAGAGAAAGAGAGAAGCAAAAATAACCTCCTACCGACGGCATTGCCGAGGAGCTATGCAAGCCAAGGTTTCCACGAAGGAGTATGTTCAATTGCACCACCTGCATAAATTATGCAAATGTCCTTCATTGCATAATTTATTCAGCTAGCCAAGTGTCCATGCCAGGTGTCCACGTCTGTTGTTTGAGCTTCTTTATTTCTATCACCCATCTCTCTGCTGGTAGCTCCTTGTTGGCCACCAAACAGTAGATGTGTTGGTGATGCTAAATGACCTCGCTGGAAAGGCAGGGTTAATTCATCTAGCTTGCTTTTTTTTTTTTTTTTTGTAATAAATAAATAAATCAGCAAGCTGAAAAACTATGCTACTGAAACTTACTGGAATAAACAAACAGCGGTTCACAGGCTCTGAGATCTGTTGAAAAGGGATTTGGGCCATCAATGGGCTGACCAGCCCTGGAATAAAAGATGTTCCGCTTCCCAAAGGATGGAAAGATTAAAAAAAAAAGCCTCAGACAAAAATTACAGTGCAACCTTAATTTAGCATTACAATTCATCACCCTTTGCTCAGGACACGTAATTTCTCTGACAGTTGGCAGGTCCATATTAATTCCTTAGTTTGGAGTCCCCCAACTTTCCTGAGTACTACATGGACTTTACACTCAGCTGCCCTAGTCCCATGACACATTGCATTTGCTTACAAAGCAAACTGCCATTATCTGAGGGCCTGAATCAAGTTTGGAAGAATTTGTTGTGGTCTGCCGGAGGAGCTGTCAGCAGTGTCGGACAGTGAGGAGGTGGGAAGGAAAATGGGCCAGTCCTACAGTCTGGGGAAGGCTCGGACGAGGGCTCTGCATCAGAGGCAGAGAGGGGGCCAGGGCCATCTGGGAGTTATGTGCTGCCTCCGGAGCCTCCTGAGTTGGACATCAGTGAGGCAGAGGAACAGGGGGAGCCTGTTTCCAGTGCACGCATGTGTAGAGCTGCCAGAAGGCAAGAACAGTTAAGACAAAAGGGACAACACGGGAGTAGGGCTTGGAGATGATTGGCCCCGCTCATAAGACATAAAGGAGGAGCAAAGGCTCATGAGCCTTTGAAGGAAGCAACTTTGTTCGTTCTGGAAGGTTTAAATTCTGAAGCTCTGTTTTGACTCTGTGCTCTGTGTGGCCTTGCAAAGCTAATTGCCAGTCAGGTCTTTGACAGTATGTCAAAGGAGATAAAGGTGGGTGCTTATCAGCCTTATCCCAAAGGACTGTGAGACTTCTGTCAGACTCTTTACAAACTATTTGTGACTCATTACAGGCTGTGAATGAACAGAATTCACAGTTGTTGAAATAAAGAGAGGGGTTTTGGGACTAATTGTGTGCTTTTTACTGTCTCAGGAAGCCTAGGTCAGAACAGAATTGTTGACATGGAGTTAAAAAGACAGAGGGCTAGAGAGAACAGAAGGATGTTTTCTGGAGGGCTAGAAAGTTCATTTGCCAAATGGAAAAAAATAATAATTCTAAGATTGGCCACCAGTGTGTTGCTGCAAAACCAGAGAGGGCTGGGGTATCTAAACAACTGAACACAACCCCTAGCATGGTACATATTATTCATTTTTAGTATTCATTTGTTAGTCTTTCAGGGATCACTAAGCTTTTATTGCTTTCCCATGAGCAGGAATTCAGGGGACGTTCAGACATTCACAGAAATAGGGAACGATGACAGTGAATCACACATTTTCTTTTTTTGTAAAAAAAAAAATGCTTCCAGATAATACTGGAAGCTCTGGTTAAAATTATACCTCCCCCTGGAAAAGCTTCACTGCTTCATAGTTAAGCAAATCTCATGATAATCTGAAGGGGTTGCTGAACCGAGATTTTGAAATGTATTTACAAAGACACTGGGTTTATTAACAGAGGAGATAACTCCTTAGAGAGAGAAAAAATATCGGTGTTAACGAGCAAAGATTGGCTTGCTCTAGGTATAACCAAACACTGTTGCGTGCATTTAGGTAGAGTGAAAGAAAGAAAATAGGGCTATAAATAGCCATAACCATGAGACTGCTACTTCTCCCCCAAATAACTTTCTTCTTGCCCTTATTTGGATCGCATTCTTGCTTATATTCTTCATTTCTGCTAGGTCATGTGATACCGGGCACAGCTTTCGGCATTTGCAAAAATATGCACGCGTTTGTGAAGCGAAGACACTTTTTCCTTACGGAGGACTGAGGCAAGTGTTAAACCTTAAGGCAGCTCCCTTAGATACCCTGAGACCAAGGCTCCCAACCAGTGTCGTCAATCCCTGCGTGAATGAAAGATTAGATTGTGTTAGGTTGTGGCATTCTGCTTTAAGGACAAAGGATTAGAAGCCAAGAGGTTTTCCAAAACAATGCCGGAGATGGAATTCGGCATATTACCAAGGATGACAGCAAAGTCATGGCGACAATGTGACATTGGCCTACAGAAGCCGCCTTAGATCAGTGACACAGAGACCAGGACTTCCTAGCAGATTCATGTGCAATAAAATCTGGTTTTTGGTCCAAGAATTCTTCCTGGAGGGGTGCGTGTGTGAATTTTCTATGCTTGGTTTACAGTTTGACAAAGGCCTGGTGACAATGCTCCTCGTGAAGGACCCTGCCATTTCTCAAGCAGGGATGGCCAGATGGCAAGCTGCAGGCCACATTCCCCTGCTCTCAATCACCCTGGTAACTCTTCCCAGATTTTTGAGCCAACGATGATCAAACATTTGTGCACTATTGCACGAAAGGCACATGATGCAGCAATCTTGCTAAAGCCAGTGACTCAAAAATCGGATCAAACACCTAGACGATTAGCATTCTCAAGCAAAGATCTACAGATGCAGCCTAACTTTCATCCTGGGCAACAGGTGAGCTATAAAGGCTGGGAATTCATGAAACACGTTCCTGAGAAGCTGCATTTAACAGAGTCTGGGTTATACCACTGAACCTCTCCCCCCCACCCCAGCTGTTTTTCTCCCCCGCCCCACACCCCATACAGCAGCTGTTTCGCAGAATCGGAAGCAAAAGACTCTTTCCCTTTTAACTAGCCAAATTCTAAAAGCGCAAGTCTTGAATCGGGCACTGTCTGTACCAAAAGGAATCAATTGTTGTTGTGTTTTTTTAACACAACTAAGATAACTGCCCACTTCAGAATAGCGCTGAAGAATTCCCGCAAACACACTAGGTTTTTGTATGTCCTTGGCCTGCCCCGCCTTGCACCAATTTTGGCTTAAGTAAACATTTGGTGGTAACAAAAGTGTTAACATCAGATGTCAATCCTGTCAGAAATGAGACCCACAGTTGTTGGTTTGTTAGAACAGGTAATCCTCAGTTTACAACAATTGGTTTTTAGTCCCAAGATCATCTGATCCCCTTTTGCGACCTTTAACAAGCAAAATCAGTGGGGAAATTCGATTCAATTAACAACCGGGCTACTAAGTTATCAACTGCAGGGATTCACTGAACGACTGAGGCAAGAAAGGCTGTAAAACGAGGAAAAAATTCACTTAACAAATGTCTCACTTAACAGCAGAAATATTGGACTCAATCTTGGACATAAATCAAGGATTGCCTCCATTGATTTTTCCCACAGGACAGACTCTTCCTGCGTTTATTTTATTTTTGCTAACTACGTTGCCTCTCTCCAGTTCTTATTTTACATCTCTCATACTACCGTTCCATCATCTTGGTTTCTATCTAGTATTCTATCATTGGTTAGCCTGTTGACGAAAAGAAAAGAAAAGAAAAGAAAAGAAAAGAAAAGAAAAGAAAAGAAAAGAAAAGAAAAGAAAAGAAAAGAAAAGAAAAGAAAAGAAAAGAAAAGAAAAGAAAAGAAAATTGCCTCATAGACCAAAGTCAGCTTCTTCCATTTTCCAAGACAGGCCCATTAAGATGAGAAACTTCACTCCATTTTAACTATTTTAAAATCACACCCGATTCCCTAAAATGGCTCTTCAGAACATGCTAACATCTCAGAAAGTTTTCCCCACAAACGATAGTTACATTAACCGCATTTTGGATGGTGATGAACACAAATATTTCCAGGCTTCTACCCATGATTATGCCAAAAGAAAAAGAAAGGGAGGTATGAGAGCACAAAGCTCACATTGGTTGATTCTCCTAATGTTGAATTATAATCTATATTTGTCATAACCAAACACCCAGGAGTAGTTGGCTTAATCTCAGGAAAACCACTGGGCTGGCAGTCTTCTATGGTGAGTAAAAATTCCATTTGCAGGTAGTTGGCGACTTACAACAATTCATTTAGTGACCATTCAAAGTTACAACGGCACTGAAAAAAATTACTTACGACCCTTTTTCACACTTATGACCTTTGTGGCCTTCCCACAATCATGTGATCAAAATTCAAATTCAAAATTCAAACTGACTCATACTTATGATCGTTGCTGTACCCCAAGGTCACGTGATCCTCTTCTGCGACCTTCTGACAAACAAAATCAATGGGGTAGCCAGATTCACTGAACGACCGTCTTGCTAATTTATCAACTGCAAGGATTCACTTAACCACTGTGGCAAGAATGGTCGTAAAAATGGGACAAAATTCACTTAACAAATGTCTCACTTAACCACATAAATTTTGGGGCCTATCGTGGTCGTATTCGTTTTATAAACCTATTAGCGCTTGGGATTTCAGGTCAGGAGTATTTTTGAAAATTGCTGATAAATTGTATTTTGATGGGGGAATCTAGGAACTGACATTCACTGAGGTGGCAATGCATTTTGTGAAATGCATTGCAAAACTGTGGTGGATAAAGAGAACCGAACAAGATTTAATTGGGGAGGGAGCTTCTGAGGCCTACAAACTGGGCAGATATGCTAAAGGAGACAATGCTTCTCTGCTTTTCTTCTTAGCTTCTTTCGTCCCTGAAGAATTAGGAAAATGCCCCACAATAAGGAAACAGAAAACTTTGTAACGTTCTCACCTGTAGATTTTCTCTTTCTTTCTTTCTTTTTGTACAATCTCCCTCTTTGTACCAATAACAAGATTCTTGATGCAGCAATCTTTGATCAGACATTTTGATTTGCTTTTCCCTACCCAGCAAGAAAAATACATAGCCTCAACAGGTAACCCCTTCATTTCCTGTCTTCATACAGCCCATCCAGTGGCCACCGTTAGAGAAACCATTCCATCAGGCCTATCCCTAGGACATCCTGAATTACCTTTTAAAGCAGCTGGATCTTCGTTACTTCCACTCTTCAAAGAAACTCAGAATTGGAGCAAGCATAGCCTTAGAAAAACCTGCTTTACTAATTGGATTTCAATTTACCTTAAATATGTAGGATTGGGGGTTTTTTTTCAGTACAATCTTAATGCATTTATTTAGGGTTAACAAGGCAAACTCTGAAAGGATGCAATAATAGGAACTGGTGTCAGGTAAGCTTGTGTCCAGATATAACTCTATTGTCCTTTTTTTCCCCTCTGGGGGTGTATTTTTAAACTGCTCTAAACATGGCACACAGTATGAACACAGTTACCTCCTAAAATATGCACTTCTGTATTCTTTTATGAAAAAGGAACTGGCCCACCAGAGAACTATACCACTCGACTGATCCTAAGCTACCTACGTGTCCAGGACCTACAGTTAAGCTTCTTGCTGTTAAAAATGCAGTCTGAACAAAATTATCCAGTTCCTCTACTCTCGAGGAATGACTGATAATGGGCTTATTTTGAATTACTGCATTTCGGATCTAAGTTACAGACGTTTCATTAAAATGTCCATCTCGTGCTTGGAGTGATGGATGAACCGCAAGAACGAAGGAGACAAAGAGTGTGTCTTGTTATTTCCCCATCTTAATGCTGTGTTACCGTATTTTATATAGTAACGATCACTGCCTCCGAGACACCCATGGCCCATCCACAATTTATCTGTTATATTTAAAAATTAAATACTTATTTTACCCACAATTTATTTTCCAAAGCATCAGGAGGCAAGACAAGAAACAATGGATGGAAACTAATCAAGGAGAGAAGCAACCAGGAATTAAGGAGAAACTTCCTAACAGTAAGGAGAATTAACCAGTGGAACAACTTGCCTTTAGAAATTGTGGGTGCTTCAACACTGGAGGTTTTTAAGAAGAGACTGGACAACCACTTATCTGAAATGGTATAAGGTCTACTACTTGAGTAGGGGGGTTGACTAGAAGATCTCAAAGGATCCCTTCCAGCTCTATTTTGATTGACCTAAAACTCTTGGTCAACTAGAGAGATGGCTGCAATTTTAACTATTCCTTCTTTTGGGTGCCACTATCTTTAATTCCATACCAATCTCTTCTTCCTTTCTCTTGTCATACTCATGGCTCCTTCAAGCTACTTATTCTAAACGTTTGGAACCATTAAGTAGGATATGAAACCAAACAGACGGGAGGGACTTGGATTGCTCATCACTAGCTGCAGTTGGTGGCCAAGTAAGTCAGATGCCATTCGTACCTGAGTGCATCCAAACTACCCGTATATCATCAAGGTTGCTTTAAAAAAAAAAAGTCTACCACCATATTTGTGGCTGAAGGTGGCCAGTTGGAGCCCGTATTTCCTCTGTCTAAATCAGTGCTGCCTATCTGTTTGCTCTTAAGCTCAGTTCTCATTGTTAAGTGTGTTCCTTAAGGCCTCAAGCGGCTTCCTCTCTTTGTGTCCAAGAAAATATTTCCTTTAACCTCCAAGATTTGCCCCGAGCATTCCTGTCAGATGAGATTTGGAAGGTGCTGAGAACACAGTCTTGCCGGAGGTCCCATCAACTTTGTGGCCTCCTGAAAAATCTCACATGCGCTTCTGACAGTTCCAGGGCAAAACCCCTCATCTCTTTCGTTAGTTTGATCTAAAAGTATTGTCATCTGTATTTATTACAGATGCTGGGATTTATTACAGATGCTGGGATAGCAACATTGTGGTTTTTTTTTTTGTTTCTGTTTTTTTACTGAGCCTGATGTTTATATTTGGACGGTTGCTCTGAGCGAGGAGCTTTCCCAGCCACAAGAGAATGGTATGCATCAAAAATGACAATAAAACTCCATAGACAACCATTTACGAAGAGAAGAAAAGCACGCACATCGCACATGTCATTTGACTTCAACTCCACCTTTGCCCACCTGTCTTTTCACGCCCTTCAGATTCTTCTCCATCGCCCAAGCCCTTTCAGTTGGCCTCCTTCCTCCACATTGCTTTCTCTGTGAGCTTTGTGTCACATCATACACCAACACCCCATCTTCAAGACCTTCCTGAAGACCCTCCCAAAAAACCCCCCCACCTCATCTTGTTCTCCACCTGCCACCTGATTCTCCCCCACACCATGAGCTTGCTCCTCACATTTCAGGTCCCAAATGCGGTTGTCTCAGATGTGTTCATTCAAGACAGATGGTGCACTTTGGGGAGAAGGTCTCATGAACATTGTTAACAAATAGCTTTGGACCCATAAATAGCTTGGGCCCAGAGAACTGCATGTGGTGTTCTGTTCTATTGGCTTCGAGGGAATCAGTGGCAGAGAAAGTCACTTCTGGGGTTGCTGGAGGGTGGGAAGGGAGAGCAGGGCCATGTCTGACCCACTGCAAGTGCACCTATGAAAATAAACCTGTGGTTGCCCCATTTCTGTAGGTTTACTTTTGCTAAGAGACATAACAGAGCCCAAAGTTGAGTCTTTCAGAAGCATTTAAGAGCCCTTGTCTTGCTACTTTCTGGTACAGCAACGAAGCAGACAAGGAAAATAAATAAATAATAAAAAAAAGTCAAGTTGAATTTTACAGACCGGGATCCTTTTAGGGAAAGGAGAACTTTGCAGACCCAGCTAATTTCTTCTGTTTGGAACAGTATCATCTTGTGAGGATCCAAAGAGCAGAGGGAGGGGGGAAAAAACCTAGGAAGCCTGCAAGCACCTTTCTAGTGTCTCAAAATATTCAGACTTCTACAAACTCAAACTCTCTGACTGGTTGGGAGGGGAGCTATGGATCTCCTCCCCCCCCCCCCACACTTCCAATGCCCCGTGCCCCACCACCACAAGATCTCGGGAGATTGCATCCTCTTGTTTGCCAATACACACACTTTGAGCAACCTCTCTCCCACTCCCCATGTCTCCTGTCTCTGTGTATTTTGGCATACTTTCTCTCCCATTGCATTTGACTGCCAACAGTATTAACACAAAGTGTTGGAGGGTGGTGGAGGGGAGTGGGACACACACACACACACACACACACACACACACACACACACACACACACTCATGCACACAAGCCTTTGGCTCCTGCAGCAAAACTCATCTCCTCCATCATCACCTCCCCACTGCACAACGCACAATGCACCAACGATAAAGCAAATCTCCCATTTCCTCTCGCCCAGCCAGAAGGGACCTATTCTTCACTGGCTGGCAAAGGCAGAGAGAGATGTATTGGAGGTTGGAGGGGGGGAGTGAGGGGGGGCAGCTTTTCTCTTCTTCTTCTAGCTACCCACAGCCGACGTGAAGTGGGGCATGCGCCCCGTTGCCCCATAGAAGAGCACCCATCCCTCCCCAAAGAGATTCCTAGAACTGGAGCCCTTTACACGCACATCAACATTTTTTTTGTAATCTAAACAGAATAAAGAAGCGGGATAAAGGAGAGGGAGGAGCCGTACATAAGATATGTGTATATGTGTGTATGTCTCCACTCTCCACACACACATTCACCCATTAGTCACCACGATTCTTTTATTGTTGCAGCATCTGCCCTGAATTCTCCTTTCTTTCTTTTCTTTTTCTTTTTCCTTTACCCCCCATTGTTTAAACAAGACACAAGAAATGCGGGTGGGAAAGTATGCTCTCTCCTGCCTCTGCAGAACACAAAAGCATGTGGCATGGTGATTATTAAACATCTCTTTCGGTGTCTGTCTGACTGTATGGATGGATGTGTGCGCCTCCCTCTCTTTCACTCATGAGATTAGCACAAATTTAGAGTGGGGGAGGGGAAGGGAAAAGTAAAAAGGGGAACAAAGTGGAGGACAGATTTTGACCCACCCGTGTGGGTAAGGGAAAAAAATATCAAGCCACAGGAGTTGCAGCTGAACTATTTCTCAATTCAGTTCAGTCCCTTTCTCTTTCTCTCTCTCTCACTTTTTCAAACCTTAACTTAAAGTGGGCACGACCCACTCAGTCTGCAAAGATCTCCCTTACTCCCCAAACACAAAACAAAATATTTGGAAGAGGCTTTACCTTCCTAATTACCTTTTTTGGGGGGGAGTGGGAGAAATGGGTAGATTTTTAAAAGCAAAGAAGCGCTAATGGAGGGGAAAATATACAAGATCCTAAATTTCCTGCAAACAGATCTGCAAAGACAGTTAAAAACATACATTCTCTCTTTTTTGCACGCATTCCCCCAGACCAAAAAAAACCCACATATTTTTTCAAAGCACAAAAGGAAAGGAAAGAAAAAGAAAAAAAAGAACCCCAGAGACAGTTAAATTGATCTTAAAGAGATCAGAATATATCACTACCAAAAATATCTTAGTTTGGAGTGCAGCAGATGATGGAGAGTTTCTTTTGATGTTCAGGGGTGGGGAACAGAGCAAATGAAAGGATAGGTTCCACTGTATTCTCCCCCCCCCCCCGCAAATCTCTAACCATCTTAGTGGGAGATCAAATGATTCTTCTCAATCACCCCAATCACAATGTTTCCTTTCCTTTCCTTTCCTTTCCTTTCCTTTCCTTTCCTTTCCTTTCCTTTCCTTTCCTTTCCTTTCCTTTCCTTTCCTTTCCTTTCCTTTCCTTTCCTTTCCTTCTTTCCTTTCCTTTCCTTTCCTTACCCTTCCTTTCCTTTCCTTACCCTTCCCTTAACTCCCAGGTTGTGTTACTTTAAAATCCAGACTGCAATGTCTTAGAGGAATCACTATCTGCTCCCTCACTGCTAGAGGCAGAAGAGAGAACCAAGCCAATGGATTTGCTAGCTGTCTTCTTCTGCCTTAAATGCACGCTGCAATCCTCTCGCAGCCAACCTGAAAATAGGTGATCGGGTGGTGGGAGGAAGAAGGCTAAGGCAACAGGGGGAGGGGGAGTGTTCACATAGACGAGGTTGGTCTCATAATCTGAGGGCAGGGCTGTCCTTTCCGATGTATCAACGAGCCCTCCAGCCACACTAGTCGGAAAATGGCACTTGAAGGGACCAGGATGGAGACCAGCCGCTTCGAAAGAGTCTCTTTCAAGAAGCTCACCTATCGCTGCCAATTGGATTCAACCTTCAGCCTGGGGGGAGGAGGAGGGGGGGAGGAGGAAGGGAGGAGGAGCAGAGGATGTCTCAGTCTTCCCCCCAGCAAGAGGATGGGGGAGGAGAGGATGGGGGGGGGCAAAGAAAGAGAAAGTTATTTTCCTCCCCAGACTTCCTGGGGGAGGGGGAAGGGTTTCTCGTTCCTATTCCATCCCCCTCCTCTTGGGGAAGAAGGAGAGAGAGAGACATGGCATGACCTATAAAAAAAAAATTAGCTGTATACCCTTGCGCTGCCTCCCCCCCAATCCTCCTCCCCCTTCCCGCAAGACATTTATAGGTTTGAAGTGGCAGTTTTTTTCAAAAGAGCTACTTTGCCCCTCCGACTTCCGAGAAAAGAAATCAGATCTGCAGAAAAAGGCAACTGGAGATGTTTTCTGGAGGATCTATATATAAGGATCCACGTTCTTCCCTTTGGAGATCTCCTCTCTGCAGAAATGCCACCCGCTCGCTACCTTCCCTCTGCTGCCTACGAGATGATCTCCCCCCCCCCTCCCCAGGCCGTGTCTTCCCTTCCCCTCCCCCATCCCTCTGCTAGAAATCTATCTTCACCCACAGATGCCAAGCAGACTTCTGCTTCTGTTGAACTCCCCTGAGCGTTCATTTCTCCTTCCCCTCACAATAGTGGTACCAAGTGATCCCTTCTCCCCAAAATCCTCAACTCTTAGGGAATGGGAGGATTCCTTTTGGGCATTGGGGGAGGGGATGAGACATCTCTTGGAAGCTGTACTAGCATCCACCCACCCCCATTTCCATCTTGGTACGGGGAGGAGAGGGGGAGAGATAAGAGCCAGAAATTCCACCCCACCCCCACCACTCCGCTCCCACTAGGCATGAGGTAGGGGGGAATAATGGAATTGCATCTTACACTTCTCAACTCCTGAGTGCGGTCCTTCATTGCGATTCCTGTGGGTAGTCAGTGGGCTCTTCTTCCCCCACGGTCCCTGTGGCACGGCAGGCAGACACTGGCGGTGGGGAAGGACCCCTCTTCTTTGAGGTGGAGGGGGAGAAGGGAGAGGGGAGGGTTGCTGGGGCTTGCAGTGATGGATAAACTTGGCTCCCCGGCTCAGCCAAGCTGGGAAAAGAACAGTGCTCTTAAGGATGGAGAAAGGTTGGTGCTGATGCAGCAAGGCAGGGTGGGAGAATGCAGGAAAGAGAGAGAGGGAGAGAGAGAGAGAGAGAGAGAAAAGGCAGGGAGGGGGAGCAGAGCCGAGAGGCTGAGCATGCTCCCTCCCACTCAAGGGGCCATGGGAGTTGTAGTCTTATCACAGAAGTGAGGGGGGAAGGCATGATAAGCTGGGTTTGCTTTGCTTTCTCCCGATTTAAAGAACCACCTCACCCTCCCTGTACTTTGTTTTGGAGAAGATTTCTGAATGGTTTCACCCAAAGTTGACACTGCCCGTTAATTTCCAGGTTGCAGAACCAATTTGGGTGAGAAACCCCTTTGAGTCCCCCATTGGCAATTAACCGATGTCTATAAATATTAATAGGAGGAGGGAAAAAAGAAGACGCAATATTGGTTACTCCCACTTTAACCATTTCCAAAAGGTACAATGACTTGAGGGCAACTAATGCGATCTCAGTCCCCAGAAAGTTGTAATTAAAATACGTTATTTGAGTTCAAGATGTTATGGGAGCTTTGAAAATAGACCTGCAAGCTTCTAGTCCACAAAAAAACCCCACCCCACAGTTGGTAGAAAAGAGCAACATTTTCTCTTGTTCTTCCACAAAGTGGCTGATTCTGATGCATATGATTCCTGACTGCTGTGGACAAAACCTTTGGGGAAAGTACAATTTTACAGAATGGGTCATAACCCATTCAGAATTCTATGGAACCAGGAAAGATGAGGGGAGGAGCTTGCTAACATGTTATAAATCGGCACAGAATAACCAGAAATGGAACCCTACCTCTCTATGATGACTTGATAAGTCCACACTTGGAATACTGCATCCAGTTTTGGTCGCCACAATATAAAAAAGATGTTGAGACTCTAGAAAGAGTGCAGAGAAGAGAAAAAAAAATGATTAGGGAACTAGAGGCTAAAACATATGAAGAACGATTGCAGGAATTGGATACTGTATGTCTAGTATGACGAAAAGAAGAATGACATGATAGTAGTGTTCCAACATCTTAGGGGCTGCCACAAAGAAGAATGAATCAAGCTATTCTCCAAAGTACCTGAGGGCAGGACAAGAAGCAATGGGTGGAAACTAATTGAGGAGAGAACCAACCTAGAACTAAGAAGAAATGTCATGACATTTAGAATAATTAATCAGTGGAACCACTTGCCTCCAGAAGTTGTGAATGCTCCAACAGTGGAAGTTTTAAAGAAGAGATTGGACAACGATTTGTCAGAAATAGTGCCTGAGCAGAGGGTTGGACTAGAAAACATCCAAGGTTACTTCCAACTCTGTTATTCTGTTATACTATGCCTCACACCTCACGCTTATTTGTGCCTCCTTTCAACTACAAGGAAAAAGTAAGCAGCTGCCTAGTGTTCCTAAAGCCAATTTGGATACAAGGAACTAATCGTGAATATTTTCTTACTCTTTTGCTTTGGTAGGCAACCTAGAGCCATTTCTCCATCAAAATAGTTTAGCCACAGGTTAAGTCACAGTAACCTCATTGCTCAACTACACTATATAATTTGCTCGTATGTGCATGCATGCCTATGCACCTTCACAGCCCTATTGGTTTGGCTGTCCATTAACAGTTGCAGTTTCTCACGTGGCCCCTTGGGAAAATGAATTGCCCACCTCTGTTCTATGCTCTTGTTCATCAACTGGAAACTATAACTGTTTTAAAATTCATTGTTGTGTAACAATCTTGCTAAAAGTGTTGCTCTTCCCCTAATTTCTACCAGGTTAAGTTTATGACTGTAGTATATTAATATGGCTTCAACCAGTGGTGGTATTCAGCCAGTTCTATCCAATTCGGGAGAACCGGTAGTGATGGCTGCGGGAAGCTCTGCCCACCCACCCAGACATCATCACATCCCGCTTTTGACGCTCTGTGCAGAGGCGCGCGTGCACTCACATTTGCGAATCGGCAGTGAAGGTAAGTGAATACCACTTCTGGTTTCAACCAATTTGAAGTTGGACACCAGGACAGAACAGATTATCATCGAGAAAATCTACGTGGTCCCTAAGAGCTGCCCCCAACTTGGTAGCATATAACCAACCAATCAACCAACCAACCAACTAACCAACAAACCAACCAACTAATCAACCAGAAAGAAGGATTTTCCTTCAGTTGCAGCCATTAGAATTTTATTGTTCTTCTAAATCTTGTATCAAACTTCATACATTTAAGAGACACCCAGAAAAGAGTTTTATTGATCTTGGCAGTGGATACTTTTATAGCAGACATATACAAGGCCATGGCCTTGTATATTTTAATATAGACAAAGGTCCTTGCTTTATATATTTAATTATAGTTCAAACTATAATTCAAACCCGATAAGCAGTACACAGTAATTAATACGCAATTTGAAAGCAGAGAATGGAAATGCAAATATCTTATCTTATCATAGACATAGTTTAACTATTGTTTCGTGTTCAAGGAAGCTTTCCCCCACCTGGTGCATCTTAAGGGTCTAGGTTATTGCTGGTTGAACAAGATGGTATTCAGATCTCCCCCTCACTAATAAAACTTGCTTATTAATCCATCACTGCAGGTAGTCCTTGACTTACAACAGTTCATTTACTGACTGTTCAAACAGTCAGTTAGAACGGCACTGAAAAAAGTGACTTATGACCGTTTTTCACACTTAAGACCTTTGTAGCATTCTCCACAACTGTGGCCAGAAAGGTTGTAACGTGGGCCAAACTCACTTAACAAACATCTCACTTTAACAACAGAAATTTTGTGTTGTGGTTGTAAGCCGAGGACTACCTGCAGTCCTGCTCATTTTAAGGCACTATATCAGTTTGTGGTGAGAAGGAATCAGAAGAAAGATGGAAGGGGAAATAGAAATGATGAAAGAATCATGCAGAGAGAAAGGGGAGAGGTGGTGAGCTTGCCTCCTTCTTCCATCTCCATCTCAAAATGCAAAAATTAAGTACAGGTAGTCCTCAACTTACAACAGGTGGTTTAGTGACCGTTTGAAGTTGCAATGGCAAGAAAATTAAGAATTTGCTTGGAATTAAGGAGAAACTTCCTAACAGTGAGGACAATCGACCAGTGGAATATCTTGCCTTCAGAAGTTATGGGTGCTTCATCACTGGAGGTTTTTTAAGAAGAGAACTGGACAGTCACCTGTCTAAGATGGTATAGATTCTCCCCCCTCCTGCAGGGGGTTGGACTAGAAGTCCCTTCCAGCTCATTCCATTCTATTCCATTCTATTCCATTCTATTCTATTCCATTCTATTCCATTCCATTCCACTCCACTCCACTCCACTCTATTCTATTTCTACTCTACACTCTACTCTACTCTACTCTACTCTACTCTACTCTACTCTACTCTACTCTACTCCACTCCACTCCACTCCACTCCACTCCACTCCACTCCACTCCACTCCATTCCATCCCATTCCTTAAAAAATGAGTAATAACCATTTTTCACACTTAAAACTGTTTCAGCATCTCTGTGGTCCCATGATCAAAATTCAGTCAACTGGGCAACTGACTCATATTTATGACGGCTGCATCGTGCCAGAACCACAAGATCTCCTATTGTGACCTTCTGCCAAGCAAAGTCAATGGGGGAAGCCACTTAACAACCAGATTACTAATTTAACAACTGCAATGATTCACTTAACAAACATGGCAAGAAAAAGTCGTGAAATGGGACAAAACTCACTTAACAAATGTCTCACTTAGCAACATAAATTTTGGTTTCAATTCTGGTCATAAGTTGAGGACTACATGTACACTTGTTTCACGAAGGACTGATTGCCTTTCTGAAGTTTTTTTTTTTTAAATGATTTTCCTCTCAAAAACATTCATCAAACCAAGCCAAAGGCTTCAGGGTGTAACTATCCTCCAGGTTTTATTAGTTATCTGTCTGCGGGGCAGGGGTGAAATCCAGCCGGTTCTATCTGGCTCCTAGCGGCGGCTGTGGGAGGCTCTGCCCACCCACACGGATGTCATGACATCGCTTTTTGGTGACATTTTAAGCCTCTGTGCATGAACAGAAAGTTTGTGCATACGCAGACGACAGCACGCGTGAGTGGAGCGAGCACGTGTGGCACGCACACACATTGGTGAACCGGTAGGGAAGGTAAGTAAATTTCACCCCTGCTGCAGGGTGTTTTATACCCGGAAGAGCCTTCAGAGACAGAATGGGTATCGCCTTTTATTCAATCCAGGATGTTTCAGATTTCGATTTGTAGGAATCTCAACTTCTCTAGGCATTGTGGGAGTTGAAGACAACTGGCAGATGCCAGGTTTGTGGGGGGGGGGGAGGGGGAGGCAGTGGGAGGAGGGGGAGACAGATTCTGAAGTGCTGCATCCTGGCTCTATCGTATCCAATCCCTACCTCGTTTTCCTGCAGAGCATTTACAATGACAGTTTTGCCTGTCGCTGGGAATGCATCTCGATAGTAACACCGTGTCCTTTCCACTGAGTCATAGGGAACCCGAGGGGTAGTCAAGGCCAAAGGATATTCAGGCCAACCAGAGCAAGTTTCATTGGCACACCAGTAGACTTGTATCCCTGGGTACGTGCGGCTGTGTGCATAGTAGCTCAATTATGTTCTGTTTGAGGAGGTCTATCCTGCTTGTAGACAGATCACCGCCGCATGAAGGAATGCAGCACTGCCCCCTGCTGGATGAAAGAATAATCTCAGCCCACTGGGGCTATTACGCAAGCAACTTTGGAAATTACTTTTGAAGAAAATTCAACGGCTGGAATTACATGGGAGAACGGTGCAAAGGGTTGGGGGGGGGATTGGGGAGGGAAAGGCCAGAAAATTGATGGAGGAAACGTCTTAATCAATCGTATGCCCTGGCCTTTAAAAAAGCAGTTGGTAAGAAAATTGAGAACATTGATAAGTAGAATTCTTTGGCAGGAGAAGCTAACGGGAAGGGAGTCTCAGAGTAGGTGGGAGTTAAAGCTAAGACATTATTTATGACACTTCCGGCGAGAAATGAAAATGAAAACAGAAGCCAGCATTGGCCAGGGTTTCATCTAGAATACTGCACCCAGTTCTGGATACCACACTAAACAATTCAGACAGTGGAACAGATTCAAAGAATAGCATTGGAGTTGATTCAAAGATTAGAAACGTAGGACAGATTGAAGGAAGTGAGTGTTTTTCGTCTTAAGATGAGTAAATTGAGAGTGGATGGCAGCAATCTTCAAAAATATTTCACAACGGAAAAAAACCAACAACATTTATTCTTCATTGTTCCAGAATGCAGGCCATAGAATATTTCTATGTTTAAAGGAAGTATAATCTGACTGAAAGCTAGGAAAAAAGAAAAAAAAATCTTCTTAACAACTAAAAACAATCTGAGAGAAGAAGCAGTTAGGGGAAAAGATGGATCCCTTTGACTTAATATGTTTAAATGAAAAGTGGTACCTCCCACCCAGGGGTGATATCCAGCAGGTTCTGGAGAACTGGTGGTGGAAATTTTGAGTAGTTCGGAGAACTGGCTGGCTCCAGAGTGGGGAGGGAATGGGGATTTTGCATTATCCTTCCCCCAGGAGCGGGGAGGGAATGGGGATTTTGCATTATTCTTCCCACAGGAGTGGGAAGGGAATGGGGATTTTGCAGTATACTTCCCCTGCCACGCCCACCAAGCCACACCCACAGAATTGGTAGTAAAAAAATTTGGATTTCACCACTGCTCCCACTTTATAATATTAAATATGAAACCAAGCCAGAAATACTATTTTTTGAAAAAACACATTGATCAGAAAGAGCAGTACTCCCAAAAAACACATCACCAACAAACAGCCTTCAACAAATTGGAGCCTTCCAGTTGTTTTGGAATTCAGTTCATAGGAACTTCAACTATAGGTAGTCCTCGACTTACAACCACAATTGAGCCTGACATTTCTGTTGCTCAGTGAGATATTTGTTAAGTGAGCTTTGCCTCGTTTTACGGCTTTTCTTGGCACATTCGTTAAGTGAATCATCACAGTTGTTAAATTAATAGTATGGTTTTTAAGAGAATCTGGCTTCCCCATTGACTTTGCTTGCAAAAGGGGATCATATGACCCCAGGACACTGCAACCATCATAAATATGAATCAGTTGCAAAGCGTCTGAATTTTGATCACATGATCATGAATTTGCCACAAAGGTTGTGTCTGAACCTTTATATATATATATATATGAATCTGAATAAACTTAAACTTAAAACTTAAACTGTGAAAAATGGTCCTAAGTCCCTAATTTTTAAAGGGGTGTTGTAACTTGAGACTTTAGTTAGTTAGTTAGTTTAGTTAGTTTATTAGATTTGTATACCGCCCTTCTCCTGACGGACTCAGGGCGGTGAACAGCCAAACATTAACATACAAGCAATATAAAAGTTAAAAATAATCTAAAACATGATTAAATCAAATTTTGGCTTCCCCAAATTTAAAACCCCTCATAAAATTCACCCATTAAAATCTACATTAAGACAGCCCAGCTTGCTGGAATAGAAAAGTCTTTAATGCCTTGCGGAAAGTGCGGAGGTCTGGGATTAATCGAATCCCCGGGGGTAACTTGTTCCAGAGGTCGGGGGCCCCCACAGAAAAGGCTCTCCCCCTGGGGGTCGCCAGTCGACATTGTCTGACCGACGGCACCCTAAGGAGGCCCTCTCTATGAGAGCGTATTGGCCGGTGGGAGGTTATCGGTGGCAGAAGGTGGTCTCGTAAGTACCCGGGCCCTAAGCCATGGAGCGCTTTAAAGATGAGAACCAAGACCTTGAAGCGCACCCGGAAGACCACTGGGAGCCAGTGCACCTCGCGCAGGAGAGGTGTCATGTGGGAGCGCCAAGTCTCCCCCATAATCACCCGCGTGGCCGCATTCTGGACCAGTTGGAGCCTCCGGGTAGTCCTCAAGGGGAGCCCCATGTAGAGAGCATTACAGTAGTCCAGGCGAGAAATGACCAGGGCATGAGTGACAAGCAAACTCAAGGGGAAAGCCAAATGCGCATAGCAGAGGCGCCGAAGGCGCGTGCACGAAGCAAGCATGCATGCGGCAAACTAGCGGTAACAATATGTGAAATCCACCTCTAAGGACCCTCCCCCAGATGTTGCAATCATTGTAAATACATGGCTGGTTGCCAAACATCCACATTTTGATCACATGACATGGTGATGCTGCAATGGTCACAAGTACAAAGAATGGTCATAAGTCACTTTTTTCAGTGACATTTCAACTCTGAACTCTGCACATCACCAAATGAATGGTTGTAATTTGAGGACTACCTGTAGTTAATTCAACCAGATGAAAAGCTTGTTTTAGGACTGAGGATCTTTTTACCAGCTTTAGAAGGACATAAAACTCTTGTATATAAGAGGTCGTTTTCCTTTTGGATAAGAGATTGCGAGGGCATTTTGACCCCATCGTAGCAGTAGTACAAAATAGGAGACAGGATGTAGAACTAAAATAACTGCACAACACAGTGGTAAAAAAAAACAAAAAACATTTGTTAGGTGGGGAAATGTTCAAATGTCTTGGGTGAGAAAAAATGTTGGCATGTTTTCAGACTTCTGGCACAAATTTACTCACTTAGCACAGATCCCATTATGGTGACCTTTTTTTCTTCATATAAGAAAGTGAATTCTTAGCCAAAAAGGATCCAACGCATAAGAGCAAATTTGCATAAAGGAAATGTGCATAAATCAAGGGAAACCTGTATCTGATACTCATTTTCATTCTGCTTTTCAGTTCCTTATAAAATCAGATTGATGTATCATTTAAGGATGCTAACACTGCAGTACATCTGAGGCCCATCCAAGCCATACTGTTTATTTAATACGTGTTTTAGAATCCCGTTTGAGAATCACATCAGAATTATTCTAAAGGTCTGAAATTGTCCTCTCCTGAAACAAACTTATCCCTCCCAAACACAACTGTCCACTCATAAAGACCAAGACCACTGAGCAATCAAGAAACAAACTCTGGGATTCTTACTAAGGTTTCAACATTTGTCTGAAATGCTATCAGGTTTCCTGCCTGAGCAGGGGGTTGGACTAGAAGACCTCCAAGGTCCCTTACAACTCTGTTATTCTATTCTGCTCTGCTCTGCTCTGCTCCGCTCCGCTCCATTCCGCTCTATTCCATTCCATTCCATTCTATTCCATTCCATTCCAACCCACTAATAAAATTGCCCAAAATTTTTTATTACTATTTCACATCATTACTATATACTATTTCACCTACCTTTTCCCAAGTCCTTCCACTGGTCCACGAAGCTTATTCTTCTCAACACTGATTAGAAACAGATCTTCATAATCTGGGACTTAATTCAAAACCATCTGCATGTGTGATGGAAGCAGAAGAGGGTCTCTTTGGATATCTAAAGGTTGAATCATGGCAACTGGACCAAACTTTATTATTCTGAGACTTTTCGTTCCTCATCCAAGCAACTTCATCTAATTAATTAACTAATTTTGCTCTGAGTGATGAAGTTGCTTGGATGAGCAACGTAGGGCATCTCAGAATAGCAAAATTTGGTCTAGATTCAATCTTCATATACCTTTGGCCTGGATGATGGAGTCTTCATTGATATGTCTGTTTGGGTAATATTTTCAGTAACAAGGAGTATATTTGATGAATGTTTCTAGTTTTCTTTGTATAAGCAGCAGATTCTTCATGTGGAACGAGAAATTATGATTTAGGGCAGCTGAAAATGAGAGTTGTACAGAAAGTTGAACTCTAGTAACTCCAAAAGTCATTACAATGTGGGACACACACCTTGGATATTCAGTTAGTCTTTAAAAAATTTTGCTAAGAATATTATGGGATAATATGAACTGTTACATGAAACAGTTATTGGGCCTGCTCACTAGATGCTGGATGAGTTATGATAGCCAATGAAGAACACATTCAAAATTCAATATGTTAGAACTGTATATAAAGTGATTTATCCCTTTTCTATGGGCCTTCCCAACATTTATCTGTGAGAGAACTATCTTTTTACTTATGCATAATTAAAATATATTAATCTGCCTTTCCAGCTCTGATGCTATTTTGGCAAGGGGGACATCAGCCTAAGAACCTTACCATGGTTTATGGCTTACATGTGGTGAAAGGTGGAATGATGGCTCTTTTTCTTCCTTTTACAGGTGAACATCCTTGTTTTTACCTTGCCTTCTTTCTGATCTTGATTGCTTGGATTTCTTCTCCTTTCTGCAGATTTCCAATTCAGGATTCTTTCTAACAAGGGCATGATATTATTCGTTGCATGCAGAGCTGTAATTTAAAAGAAAAAGAATCTATTAAAAAAGTAACATCCACAATGAAAACTAAGTTTTGTATGTCCTCCAAGCTGGGAGAACAAGCAGGTACAACTACCTTGAGACACCTTTGCAAGCAAATGCACAGACGTTCTTAGACCAGGACATTCAAAGGCCAATCATCTATGTGTTTCACTTGGAGAGTTTATGTTTTCTCCTGGAATATTACATTAATTTCCACTTTAACTGGTACATCCCTGGAATTTCTGAGTAGTCCCCTGTCCAGATTTGATACTGCTTAACAAAAGAAAAATTAGTCCAGAATAACAGAATAATAGAGTTGGAAGGGACCTTGGAGGAGGGATGCTATTCAGTAGGTCCTGACAGGTTCTGGAGAACTGATAGTAGAAATTTTGGGTAGTTTGGAGAACTGGCAAATGCCACTTCTGGCTGGCCCCCGAGTGGGTTGGAATGGAGATTTTGCAATATCCTTCCCCCAGGAGTGGAGAGGGAATGGGGATTTTGCAGTATCCTTCCGCTGGAGTAGGATGAGAATGGAGATTTTGCAATATCCTTCCCCTGCCACACCCACCAACTCACACCCACCAAGCCATGCCATGCCATACCACGCCCATGAACAGATAGTAAAAAAATCTGAATTACACCACTGCCTTGGAAGTCTATTAGTCCAGCCCCCTTCTGTGATTTTGAGAGCTATCCAAATTTTCTAGCAAGAGTCTTAGCTTAACCTGTATACAGTATATGAGGGCTATAATGGGGGCCAGGTAGGTAGCCTTCTCCATAGGGATACCAGCTATCCAGTTCAGTTCCAAATTTTCAGAGCTTCCGCTTCTTTTCTGGGGTCTTTGCAGGAATTTTTTTAAAAAAAAAACCAAAGAGACTCAAGATGGGGGAAAAAAATCAGTAGGGCAGGTTGCCTCAAAGGTACTTTTTCAGGAGCCAACTGGACTTCCTTGTTTTTTCTTTTGAAGACATTTCACTTCTCATCCAAGAAGCTTCCTCAGCTCTGACTGGATAGTGGGGAATGGAAGGATTTGTATTCCTTGCAGACAGCTGCATCCTTTTAGGGGGTCGTTGAAGTAGGACAGGTTATTTATGAATAATAAGACTTTGCTGTGATCTGCTCTGCTACGTGTGCTCCACTGACCCAGATAGAAGTGTTGTGAAGATGGTTCTCTAGCAGGCAAATTCCAGATACCCTCTTTGTCTCCATTTCTACTGATCTGTCTGTTAGAATTCACCTTTTAGCTGCCAGGTTCCAGGTGCTAATTCTCAAAATCTGAGTCTCGGGATTGCTGAAAACCTTCCAGCTGAGAGTCAAGTTTTACTGAAGGAGGTCTTAGAACTACATGTGCTTTTTCTTGGGAATGAAGCCCTTCATTCCCAAGAAATAGTAACAACGCAATCCGAATGCCACATCTCTTATTGTTGATTGTCCTCGACTTACAATCTCAATTGAACCCAAAATTTTTGTGCTTAAGAAAGGCAACACTTAAGCGTATTTTGTCCCATTTTATGACATTGTTGCCACAATTGTTGAGTAAATCACTGCAGCCGTTAAGTGACTCATGCTATCTTTAAGAGGACCTAGTTTCCCTATTGAGTTTGCTTGTTGGAAGCCAATTGGGAAAGTCAAAATGGATGGGGGATGGGGGTCACATGACCCCCAGGACACTGCAACCATCATAAATAAATGCCAGTTGCCAAGCATCCAAATCTGGATCAAAAGACCGTGGGATGCTGCAATGAGTATAAAAAAAGGGCACAAACCACTTTTTTCAATGCTGTCGTAACTTCAAGTGGTCACTAAACGAATGGTTGTTGTAAATCAAAGATTACCTGTATATACTGAGAAGTGGAGCTGAATTAGACTTTGCAGGCAGCACGTAGTAGGCATAGTGTCTCTTCAGTGACTTACAAACTCAATTATAAGAAATTCTCACTGTAAAACGTATAGAGCTGAAGAAGCTTCTTGGATTGGAAGCAAAACGTCTTCAAAGAAAAACCAGAAAGTCCAGTTGCCTCTTGAGAAAAGCACCTTTGAGACAACCATGACCTGGATGACTGAGAATCTCCATAAATATCTTTAAAATATAGTTTTCCAATCTGGGCTTTTCTAAGCTAGGGAGGTGGCGGGTTAGAAAATGACTCATGATTTATGCTTGTTCATTTGCCAGGAGTCCACATCTTGAGATTATCTCGGTCACCATGTTTGGCAGGACAGCCACACTGCTGCAAGAATTTTTTTTTTTTGTAACACGTCTGGAATTGCCAGGAATCATTTCCTGAAAATGAAGCAGCAGCAGCTCAGACCAGAAGCCAAAAAATGCCCAGCTCATGCAGAGGGATTGCAGTCAAATATCCAGAAGAGGTTTCCTGGATTTATATAACAGCAATTAGTTTTCAACAGCAGGTTAGAAGATTCGTGGTAGAGTAAAGGTGAAGTGACATGCATATCAATATATCCAAGAGCGAAATTTGGAGGAGGGAATATCAGCAGGATAGGATTGGAGGAAAGGTGTCCCCAGCTGTAAGCTGCAGAATGACGGATCTCCAAATGCAACACCATCTAGCTTACCACCTTTTGAAATAAAGAACATCAAAGTCCATTTGAAGTTCAAGCCTAAAATAATGTAACTACACCATAGAGATGAGGACAAGCTACAATACTCTCTTAAGATCCCTCCGGGCAGCTTGACACTCACTCATACTGATGAATGTGGATGCCAGTCACTTTATTTAGAAACAGAAAAAGGACTGTTTGGGGTTTCTGAATGAAGTGCCATTGAGTTGGCTGGGATCACACGTCAAGCGAAGCAATGATATGGTAAGGTAAAGGTAAAGTGGTACAGGTCAACTGGTACAGAATGCGGCCGCGCGGGGGATTATGGGAGCGACAGGGCGCTCCCATGTGACACCTCTCCTGCGTGAGCTGCATTGGTTGCCGGTTGATTTCCGGGTGCGTTTCAAGGTATTGGTAATCACCTTTAAAGCGCTCCATGGCTTAGGACCAGGGTACTTACGGGACCGCCTTCTGCCACCTATTGCCTCCCACCGGCCGGTTCGCTCCCACAGAGAGTGCCTCCTCAGGGTGCCGTCAGCCAGACAGTGCCGGCTGGCGACCCCCAGGGGGAGAGCATTCTCTGTGGTAGCCCCCACCCTCTGGAACGATCTCCCTCCAGATCTGAGAACTATTACTGACCTCCGGACCTTTCGTCGGGCGTTGAAGACTCATTTCTTCCAACTTGCCGGACTTGCCTGATCCCTCCTATTTTTAAATATTTTAAATTTTAAATTATTTTAAATTATTTAAATTCTTAGAGTTTTAGTGTTTTATTCGATATATTTCAGCCTAAATTTATATGGACTTTTAGTACCTTTTAACTCACTGTATTGTTATTGGTTTTAAATTGGCTGTTCACCGCCCTGAGTCCGGAAGGAGAAGGGCGGTATAGAAATTTGATTAATAAATAAATAAATAAATAAATAAAGATAAAGGTAAAGGTTCCCCTCACACATATGTGCTGGTCATTCCCGACTCTACGGGGCGGTGCTCATCTCTGTTTCAAAACCAAAGAGCCAGCGCTGTCCAAAAACATCTCCGTGGTCATGTAGCCAGTATGACTAATCGCCAAAGGCACACGGAACGCTGCTACCTTCCCATCAAAGGTGGTCCATTTTTCTACTTGCATTTTTTGCATGCTTTCAAACTGCTAGATTGGGACAAGTAACGGCAACTCTCCGTTACGCAGAGCTAGGGATTTGAATTGCTGAACTGCCAACCTTTCGATCAACAAGCTCAGCGTCTTAGCCACTGAACCACTGTGACCCTAATGATACAGTATGTTAGTCTAATGTTTTGCATGAACCCAGAACCCTATGGTTTATAAATCATGGCTTAACAGGCACTTGTGAACTTAACAGGCACTCAAATATATGTAATTTATTTTACAGAACGTGGTTCAACCATTACGGTTTATCCCAGACCTTTGGGATACAACTAGTATATGGGATATAATTAAGATGAGGTTATTGGACTTCTTACAAAATATTGCCCTGACAGGTGTTAAGCAGCCACAAAATGTCCCTTGGCTAGTAGGTAAAATGCTAATGATATTCCTGCCAGTAGCTCAGGATGTTCTCTAGGCTTACCTATTTTCTATGTAAACAGGACCACTTCTAAGCCACTTTCTGATCTTCAGACATCCACTTTTTTCTTCAAAAGCCTCTGGGACCAACATAGGGCCCCAAAGATATTCTGGAAAATAAAAACAAGGAGCATTCCCCCCTCTTTGTAGTTCCTTATTTTTAATCAAAACCCTCTAAACACAGGAAGGGCAGAAAAGGAGGGGTTTGGGTGGCAGAGGAGGTAGAGACCACCTCCTCTGCCACAGTTGATATGATCCAGAGGTGATATTCAGCAAGCTCTGACCAGTTCTGGAGAACCGGTAGCAGAAATTTTGAATAGTTTGGAGAACCGGTAAATACCATCTCTGACTGGCCCCGCGTCCCTGCTAATTGGGAGGAAATGGGGATTTTGCAGTAACCTTCCCCTGGAGTGGGGAGGGAATGGAGATTTTATAGTATCCTTCCCCTGCCATGCCCACCAAGCCACACCCACCAAGCTACGCCTGCAGAACCGGTAGTAAAGAAATTTTGAATCCCACCACTAATATGATCAACCACTAGATTTTCATTTCCCATGAACCACAGGTTGGAATACAGCAGCACGCCATGCTCCACACCGTGGGGAATGGAGAAGTTCAATATTATTCCCATTAAACTAGATCTGTGAAAGAGCCCAGTGTTTCAAACAGACTTGACTTTCCTTCGGGCTGCTGACAATGGAGCAGTTTCGGGATGCTTTTTGAATATTTCAGGCCTAAACATTAAGAGCGTGGAGCGATCCTTATTCTCACACTCAGTGTTGTTGTCAGGCTTCACTAGCATACCTGCAGTTTACTTGGATGCCAGCTTCCTTGTATTATAGGGGTCTGGTTGGTCTAAGACAATAGCCTTAGTGCACCGCCACAAGTAAGTTGTTCCTGCTGTGTCATAATATCCGCTAACTTGCCGGATAAAGCACAGTGTCCTTGCTTCCCTTCTAGCCCCCTCCCTCTCCCACCTTGGCTATAGGGCTCCATTCATCCCTCTCCCACCACGCAGCTTCCCAACCTCCTGAGTCACTGGCTGCGCTATTGACACAGACCGCAGGCAAGCTGCCAGCAAAGGGACTGGCCTGACGCAGCCAAACTTCCTCCAGCCCTCCTAGCAATCAAGCTTGAAAATTTTCACCTGTGAAGCAGCCAAATTAAATACATTAATGACAGAAACTCAAACCTGGATTTTAATTCTTTCTCTCTTATCTCTCCCCCCCTCCCCCAGGCCTTAATATTAATCTAAGGATCTCAGCTCCAATCCTTCAGACTAGAGGTAGTACTTTCCAAATCTCTTCTTCTTTACAGCATCTGTTTTTTAGGGGAGGGAGAGAGAGAGGGAGAGAGAGAGAAAGAGAGAGAGAGAGATGCTGGGAGACAGAGCACCATACACTGGAGAATGATGATGTCTTTGCAAATCTCTATTTATATAAACAGAATATAAAGAGGCAGGATAGCAGCTAAATTGCTTCAGATTTCAGAGAGGAATGCTTATAAACTGACCACACACACACCTAGAGCTTGCCAATCCCACCTGCAGCTCTCAATTGCAGGCAACTATTTTGAGCCTTTGCCTAAAATCAAATTGCTTGGTGTTGGCATGTATCATATACCACCAAGCAAACCTGCCTTTGGATCGTATTCTACAGGCAGATGATTAATTAATGGAATGTTATATTTGGGGGGGCCAGGCTGGTAGAGTTTCTTAGCTGTTAAAAATAGGGCTTTTTTAAAAAAAAAAAAAAGCTTTGAATTATTCATGCGGCTTTCCATGCAGTTCGGTTGCTTTGTAATTTTTAAAAAATTAATAAGACTCCGATCCAAGATTTGGCTAAGCTGCCCAGAGAAGTCTTCATTCGGAGGGGCATGATCAAAATCGACTAATAAAATAAATAAAAATAGTCTTTGTGAGAATGTTAGAAGATACCTGCTGAAATCAAATCTAGTTCTCAACCCTGCTTCCCAAAAGCCTGGATACACATTGTCACTCTCTTCCAGCAAATGGTCATCAATGAATGACGCATCATGACTGAATGTTACAGCAGGTCACCTAACACACTTCTATTTGTTTTTTAAGATCTTAATCCACGTAACTGTTAATCTATGTTAATAACATAGCATTGCTAATGAACCAAGAAATGACACTATAGAGTACCATTATCATCTTGACCAATCAAGGCTAACCCAATTGCAAAACTAGAACAA
Source organism: Coluber constrictor foxii (assembly GCA_038048745.1). Classification (NCBI taxonomy): domain Eukaryota; kingdom Metazoa; phylum Chordata; class Lepidosauria; order Squamata; family Colubridae; genus Coluber; species Coluber constrictor. Next base: position 51,989,787 of record CM075961.1, read on the forward strand.
ATTACTAACACCCTTCAGCTTCTTAGAAGTAAAAAGCATCTCTCAACACAACTTATTGTTTTCTGTTTAATTTTACCAGAGTAGGGCAGTAATGAAATGCAAATTTTATTATAACTGGTTCTGTGGGCGCAGCTCGGTGGGCGTGGTGTGGCTTGGTAGGCGTGGCAAGGGAAAGATACTGCAAAATCTCCATTCCCACCCCACTCCTGGGGGAAGAATACTGCAAAATCTCCATTCCCTCCCCACTCCTTGGGGAAGGATACTGCAAACTCCCCATTCCCTCCCCACTCCGGTGGTATTGGCTGGTTCTCCAAACTACTCAAAATTTCCGCTACCGGTTCTCCAGAATCTGCCAGAACCTGCTGAATTTCACCCCTGAAATAGGTTGTTTTCTGGGCCGGAAGCAGCAACCTAAAATTCTCCTGTCTCCTAAAGCTACCATTAAGCCACTCGACTTCCTTCACCGAACAAGGAAACTACTTTAGTATTTTGAAAGAGAAGGAAGAAATGGTTTCTAACTATTCTCTGTGTTATATATCTTCCATTATCTCCTTCTGTCCTTGCAAAACTACAGGTAGTCCTCAAATTACAACAGTTCATTTAGTGACCGTTAGAAGTTACAACCACACTAGTTATGACTCTTTTTCACATTTATGACCACTACAACATCCACATGGACATAGTGATCAAAATTCAGATGCCCGGCAAATGACTCATATTTATGAGGGCTGCAGTGTCCCAAGGTCACGTGCTCATCTTTTGCAACCTTCTGACAAGAAATTGGGAAGCCAGATTCACTTAACAACTGTGTTACTGACTTAACAGCTGCAGTGGTTCACCTAGCAATTGTAGCACTGTCATAAAATGAGGTAAAATTCACTTCACAATTGCCTCACTTAGCAACGGAAATTTTGAGCTCAATTGTGATCATAAATTGTGGACTACCTGTACTCTAAAAATATATACGAATGGTTTTCAAACAGGCCTACTTCCCATATGTGGTATGTGGAAATGGATTAGGGGTTGATGGAAGAAAATTCAATTCAGAAATGATTTTTTTTAATGCACTCCCTATGAATTCCTTTTAATCATCGATGTGACCTGCCAGCAACCAAAACTGGGATCACTTAACCTTATTTCAGGTGATAATTAACTGCCAAGCTGAAACTGATAAAACTACATATGTTTCAAAAGAATAAACAAACAGGTAAAATCCTTTAAGATACTTATCTAATGTGGCACCCTAAATTATTGAGTCTGTCTTCTGCACCTCTATAACTGTCTGGTTTGGTTCTGCAACCCCATAAGACAGAAACAGACTTCAGGGGATAATTAGAACTGCAGAAAAAATAATTGCTACCAACCAGCCTTCCACTGAGGACCTGTATACTACATGAGTCAAAAAGAGGGCTGTGAAAATATTTACAGACCCCTCGCATTCTGGACATAAACTGTTTCAACTCCTACTCTCAACATGATGCTATAGAGCACTGCGCACCAGAAGAATTAAACAGTTTTTTCCCAAATGCCGTCACTTTGCTAAACAAATAATTCAATAACACTGTCAAACTAGTTACTCAGTCTGCACTACTATTAATCTTCTCATCAGTCTTATCACCCCTCTCCTCCCACTTATGACAGTATGACTGTAACCTTGTTGGTACCCTTAAGATTTATACTGACTGTTTCCCTAGGACTATCATTAAGTGTTGTACTGTATGCTTCTTGACAAATGTATCTTTTCTTTTATGTACACCGAGAGCGTATGCACCAAGACAAATTCCTTGTGTGTCCAATCACACTTGGCCAATAAAGAATTCTATTCTACTCTAAAGTTAGCACACAAAAAAGGGAGGAAGCTTGACACACAGAAAAGTAAGATGAAAACCTTTCAATCAGAGCTGCACATCCACAAGAATAAATATTTCAGAGGACACATTCACACACCTTCCAAAAAACCACTTTTCCTATAACTATTACCTACCTCAGAACCCGTAATGATAGCAATCTCAAGTGTTGTTTTTTTGCTCTCAAATAAACTGCTTCTTTTTCATGTAGCCTGTCCGGTGTTGTTCTTATGGAACCCTGGTTCAGAAACAGACCTCATATGACGCTGGTAGGAAGTTGGCAGACATCTCAACCAAAACCATTAGAAATCCCCTCAGGTTATGGAAATTCTTTATACACATGAAGAGATTAAAACAAGCCAAAGGTTAAAGCTATTGAGGAAATATTCCTTTCAGGATACCAGAGATTACACCTATTAATTAAGAGCCATGGTGGCGCAGTGGTTAGAATGCAGAACTGTAGGATACTGCCAGCAGTTCAATTCTCATAGGCTCAGAGTCAGCCTTCCATCCTTCCAAGGCTTGTTGAAGGATTGTTGAGATTGTTGAGGGCAATATACTGACCCTGTGAACTGCTTAGAGAAGGCTGTAATATACTGTTGAAGCAGTATATTAATCTAAGTGCTGTATCTATTGCTAATTAATGAAAGATCCTTTCCTCTGACTGCCAGTGGTCCTTTTCTGCTGTCAGTTTTTGTTGCACATTTCTACATAATATTTACAGGAAAGGGGATCTTTTGGGAGGTGTGTGAACGCTCCCCTTTGAAATGTTTAATTTGGCAGATGTGCCGCTGATGGGTTGATGTTCTTATCTAACTTTGCTGAGTGTCTTCCTCATTTTCATATGTGCCTATGTGCTGACTTTTGGGTGCCACATTTGTGTATGTTTGTGAAAGCTCTGTATCTTGAATGGATCTTACCTGTTTGCTAATTCTTTGAGACAGAAATGGGGTTAGCAGCTTTCGCCTGGCTGTTAATAATTATCAGCTGAAAGCTGATTAAAGCTTTGCTTTTTCTTGTTCCCTTTTCTTTGCAACATGGCAGCTACTTTCAGCTAATGGCAGGTCATGTCAATGATTTTAAAAAATTCACAGTGCATGAATAAAATTATTTCTGAATAGAATTTTCTTTCCACAGTTGACTCAGTGGACTATAACAATAAAAAAGGATTAGTATTACTATGCAATTATAGGAGGACAATAATAGGAAGAAGCGGATGAGGGTTGCTTGTTTCATTCACAGATGGAAGCAGCTATTTTGTTTTTTCTCTTCAACACCTAACATCGTGAAAAAATTTCAGCCCCTAAATCGTTTTGTCATCATGGTACCTGCAGGCTGAATTTCTGTTCATCTCTAAAACAGTCAAAAGGAAGCAAGGGGCAAAGGCAGCTATTGGTGAGATAAGAGAGCTTAGTTTTGCTTTTTGACTGACCATACTTTTATCTTGAAATTTGTGTAGAGACGGGCAGTGCGGTTATTTAACGACTGTGGGCAAGGAAATATGTTTTGAGTATTTCATCTTTCAGATAAACCGCCGTTATTTGTCATATAAACCTGGAATATTAGGAAAAAGTCTCGATGACAAGAGACACTACAAATTTACGTAGCTCTACGGCGCTTTTTTAGATTGAAGACTTCCGGTTGCGGAAAATGGACTTCCGGCAACGGCCATATTTTATATGTGTGTAGAACGTTTTGGCAGTCTGAAATTACTTCCTGTCTTTTTGAATACTTGAACCAACTTCCGGTCGGGAGAAAAAGGGGCGGCCCTGTCTAGATTGCCATCCTCGCACAGTAACACATTCATTATTGGGTTTTGATATATTTCCGGTTTGGTTGTTTCAGTTTCTCTATTAGCTATTCAGGGTAGAGGGGGAGATTGAGGAAAAACGGACCCTCGAAAGGCGGGAGGACGCAGGTGCGCATGCGCAGAGCGGGACGGCGTGTGCTACTTCAGTCATTCTCCGGCCGACGGGGAATTTCTGCCCTCAAGCTATCGAACTGCCGAGGAAGGAGGAGCCGGCTAAGAGCCCGCGAGCTTTTCGTGCGCCTGCGCTGTGCGGCCCACTCCGTTCACTTCCCCTCCCCCCCCCTCACGCCCTTTCCGCCGGTTCATCTCCGAGGTGCGGGAAAAAAAAAACCAAACAAAGCTATGAGAGACCGAACGCAAGAGCTGAGAGAGGTGAGAACGCTGCCCGCGCGCCCCTTCTCGACGCACGACTTAGTCCCGCCCACAACGGCCGCGCTTGCACCTCCCTTGGCGCCACCGGCCGCTCTGGCTTCACGACGCCGTCCGCCGCTTCCTCCAGAGCTGTTCCCTCTTTCTCCTCCTCCCCCCCCTGTTGCAGATTAGTGGCTTTTCTCACCACCGCCACCCCCTCCTCTAGTGAAACCCACGGCTCATTCCTTTTCCCCTCATGACTCGCAACTTCCTCTCACCGCTGGACCCTATTCACACATCCCCTTTTCACCATCACCATCATCACCACCACCCTTCCTTCGACTCTGGATGGCTCCCTCAGTTGCCCGGGGAGATAGAAGGTCCTCCCAGGCTGGCATGGAGAAAAGCCTCGCTTGGACCTTCTGCCTCTTCTCTCTCAGCATTGGAATGTGAACCATAATCCTATTTAAAATGGCGGCCGCCCCCTTTCGCTTTTTAACAGATTAACAGAGTTGGAAGGGACCTTATAGGTCATCTAGTCCAACCCAGACCTCAAGCAGGAGACCCTACACCAGAGGCCTTCAAACTTGGCAACGTTAAGACTGGTGGACTTCAACTCCCAGAATTCTCCAGCCAGCATAGCTGGCTGGAGAATTCTGGGAGTTGAAGTCCACCAGTCTTAACGTTGCCAAGTTTGAAGACCTCTGCCCTACACCATTTCTGACAAATGGCAGTCCAATCTTTTCTTGAAAGTCTCAAGTTTCCTTCCACCTTGATTGATTGATTGATTGAATTTCTATACCACCCTTCTCCCAAAGGACTCCGGGCAGTGAACAGATTAAGATTTCATATACATATAAATATATTTTATAAACAGTAAAATATTCTTTCCATCTGGCCTCTCTCCCCATCACCTCTGGACCCACTCAGCTGCAATTTTCTCCTACCCTCCCCATCAGTGGGAGGCTGCTTAAGAAAGAAAGTTTATTTGATGAGCAGAACCAACAACAGCAGGCAGTTCTGGGACAGCTTGACCCCCTTGGGTTTAGGCATGGGTGGATTTTTATAGGGATCTTAGAGATGCTCCAGGAGGTTGTTCAATGTAATGAGCCTTTTACTTATTTATTTATTGAATTTCTATACCGCCCTTCTCCCAAAGGACTCAGGGCGGTGAACAGAATATACATATAATAATTTTTTTTAAATAAACAGTAAGTAATAAATTGACTTAATGTATCTGCTAAGACCTTGGCATAGAATTTAGATGTTTATGCTAGCCCTGCTTGTTGAAACAGAAAGATCTTCAGGGCATGTCGGAAAGTGCGAAGATCTGGGATTATTCGTATTCCAGGGGGTATCTTGTTCTAAAGAGTAGGTGCCCCCACAGAGAAGGCTCTCTCCCTTGGAACTACTAGACGACATTGTTTTAATGATGGTACTATGAGTAGGCCTACTCTGTGAGAGCGTATTGGTTGGTGAGAGGTTATCGGTTCCAGCAGGTGGTCTCGTAAGTACTCAGGTCCTAAGCCATGGAGCAATTTAAAGGTAAGAACCAACACCTTGAAGCACACTCGGAAGGCCACCGGAAGCCAGTGCATAGAAGAGGTGTTACATGTGAGCGCCATGTTGCTCCCATAATTACTTGCGTGGCCGCATTCTGGACCAGTTGGAGCTTCCGGGTGCACTTCAAGGGGAGCCCCATGTAGAGAGCATTGCAGTAGTCAAGTCGGGAAATGACTTCTTTTTTGCTATTCTAATGGGAGAGGGGGAGTTAAATCCTATTGTGTCCTAAAGCTCATGTCCTTTTTCTTAGAATTTGGGGTGGGATGGAGTGAACCTTCTTAATCCCATCAGCTGGAGCAGAAGGTGTTTTATATATGGATAGATTGGCCCAGTACTTTTGTACTTTCTTAATAAGTACAAAATATCCATCTCTAAAAGTTTTCAGGCATTTGCTGGAGGCTGTTTTCCTATAGTAGGAAAACGGGATGCTTTTTGCCTTTAACAGCATGTTTCTTCATTTCTCCTTTGGGGAAATATAATATTCTGCCTCCTTTTAATATTCCCCAAAATATTTGGGGAGGGGGGAAACTTCCTACACTGTATTGTACTTCATTTCTTCTCCCCTCTACAGACCTATAGCTTTTATATTCCCCTCCCCTCCCCTGTTCTCCATAGTTACTTTTCTTGGCATGGTTGCTGGCACCCCTGAACTATCAGTGTCATCCCAGAGAAAGTTTAATGCAGGGGAATTCTGATAATTGAAATCCACCCATCTTGAAGGTTGCAAGGTTTGAGAAACTGAAGACAATGGCTGTCAGCCTGAAGTGACAGAAGTTGAAACAGGAAAGATATGGGAGCCACCCTCAACTTGGGACACTACAATTCCCAGTAGCAGATGCTGGCTGGGCTCTGATGGGAATAGTAAAAGCACCAGGTGGGACAGGCACTTCCAGGTGGCCAAGGATCAGTTGCTGCTTCCAAAGTTCAAATCTTTATTGTCAGTACACGACATATGTACAATGAGATTGGTTGAGCTCCCTCAGTACACCCTCCCAAACACAATACAACTTACAGTGAGGACAGAAAATCTCTAACCCAATAAATCATATTAACAAAACACCCAGTTCTATTGCACCAGTGTGAACATGTTACACATTGCGCCAATCCTGCAAATCCATCGTACTATGTAGTTACTATGTTATTTTGCATTTAGAAGTCCATCTGACATGGATAAAAACTGTTCTTCAGCCTTTTTTCTAGAATAATTTTCTAGATTCTAGAATAAGAATGAGCCTGATTGGGTCTTTTGACATGGAATTGCAGTGGAAGGGCAGATTTTAATTTTTTCTTGGAGGAGGTTTGCAAATGTGTTGGTATAAAATTATTTACACATGTATTTATGCATGATTTTTATTGTCTCAGCAGTTGCCACTAAATCTATATTCATTATGCCTGAATTGTGGACTTTCCTTTTGTTTATCCATTTGACTCAGCCTTGTCTCCTGACAACTGTCTGGAGAAGTCATTGCAGTTTTCTTGGCAACACTTTGGAAGTAGTTTGCGAATGCTTCCTTTGTAGATTGAGAAAAAATAACTGGCTCAAAATCATCAAAGTAAATGTGTGCCGAAGATGGAACTGAGTAGCGTAGGGGAGTAATGCCTCCTATAAAGGCAGCATTTAAGATCCAGCTGCTGCAATTACTTGCGAGTTCAATCCCAGGCAGGCTCAAGGTCGACTCAGCCTTCCATCCTTTATAAGGTGGGTAAATTGAGGACCCAGTTTGTTGGGGGCAATAAGCTGACTTTGTATAAATATAAATTTACAATAGTATGAAGGCTATTGCTTAATGCATTGTAAGCCGCCCTGAGTCTCCGGAGAAGGGCGGCATATAAATCAAATTTTAAAAAAAAACAAACCTAGAAATCAGTGTCTCATTTTCTAGGTAATGCCTTAAACACTACCCCAAATTTGGCTCTCTGGACTTTCCTTAGTCTTCCAAAAATCTTCAATCCTTGTGTAGCTGAATAAGTATTTTACTAAATACTGATTCAGCACGGCTGCCCTAGCTACCATTATTTTACAACATCCATTTTTTAAAATATGATTTTTTAGCCCCGAAAAGGACTGATTCCAGTTGCCTGTGGCTTTGGTTAGAAAGGACACCGGTTTCACAGTTCTGTGAAAAATACTTTTAATTCCAATTAAGAGATAGCTTCTAAAAATTTATAAAGCAAGGAAGAGAGTTGGTTCAACTAATCTCAGAACATAATTGTGGTTCTTAGAGCAAAACCCTACTAATTAAGCAGGGCTGGATAATTGTAATACATGGTTAAAGTTTTAATTGGCCAAAGCATTTATCTCTAATTAAATAATAGCAATTGTTTACAACTTTTTCTTATATTTTGTTTGCTTTTGGAAACTCGTTATTCCTGAAAACCTTTGAAAGTGCTGTACCAGTTCTTGGTGTCTTCTGAAAAACATGCTTTTGATGCGACCCAATTTGAGGACCACGAAGTTACAGCAGTGACACACAGAATTTCCAAGGGAGGAAATTCTATTGTCTAGTTAAGGTGTTTCCAAACTTGGCAACTTTAAGACTTGTGGACTTCATTTCCCGGAATTCCTGAGCCAGCCATGCCAACTTGCCAAGCTCAGTTTTTTTCTCTCCAAATTCTATAAAATGATATACATTAAATGCACTGGTTAGCAAGATGAACTTTTGTAATTAAGCAGTAGCATTACACTCTGAATCCACACACAAAAGCTTGCACAAACCTTGCAAATTATAGCCATGTCTTATACAACCAGGAAGAGATAAACCCAGTTTCATTTCAGTCATCACAAGTGAATTCTAAATTAAAGATTAAGCAAATAGTACCTGGGGCTAGGCTACACTATTTGGACTGCAGAAATTGGAGGGGCACTACATGATTGGAAAGACTACATTTTCTGCATCCATTGACAATCCAGATAATGTAGCATTTAATTAGAGGTAATCCTCAATTTACAACCATTTGTTTTGTGGCCAGTCAATATTTCAACAGCACTGAAAAAGGTGACTTGCACTTGTGTTGCAGTGTCCCTGTGATCACATGTATCTGCCACGCATGAGGTGTATGCGCTTTCTGAGACATACTATACCTGATTTTCTTTTCTTTTTTTCCACAGAAAGATGATGAGTCAGACAATGAAGATGTTGAACGTGTGGCTCTTGTCACACAGCACGGAATAGCAAAACACAGTAACTACCCTGACCCTACCGATGGATTCTTCCAAATGGTATCATGATCTTCTCTACCAGCAATTGGGGGTTGATAATCCACTTTCTTTTTTGTTCTCTCTCTCTCTCTGAAAAATCTGAAGGATTTTTTTCTGTCTTCTGTAAAAACTCTTCATATCTGATTTTTCTTCCTGTAGTGATTAAAAGTACCCACTTAAATATGTCAACTGCATTCCCTACTAAGGGTATAAAAAATTCCCCAACTCCTACATGAGAACTGCTTAAAGTCCCCTGGCAATGAAACATTCACAGCAAACTGAATTGATCCTAAATGGCAACAGAGAGAATCAGACAGGAACCAGTAGCACAAATAACTCAGATTATTTATATTCACTTGGTGTATCTCAAAGATACCCCAGTTTCTCCAAAAATAAGGCATCCCCTTATAATAAGCCCAATCGGGCTTTTGAGCGCATGCACTAAAATAAGCCTCTCCCCACTCCCCAAAAAATAAGCCCTCCCCGAAAATATTTAAACACAGAGCTGGAAAGCAGGTAAAATAGCAAAGGAGCCCCATTTTGCTCCACGTGCCCCAAAGTAATAAGACCTCCCCGAAAATAAGGCCAAGCGTTTTATTTCGGGTTCAAAAAAATATAAAACAGGGTCTTATTTTCGGGGAAACGTGGTAGTACAGCTAGCATACTGATCTGTTAGGAAAGGATCAGTAATGAGAAGAGCATCAAGATGTGTTTATCTAAAAACATTCCAATCCCATGTTGTAATTAACACTATGTCTTCCTCTTTCTTTATCTGGTCTTTGAAATGTAAAAAACCAAAGGTGTATCAGCTCCAGTTTTGTTTTTGCTCAGGGCTACTCAGCAAGCAACAAGTGCTTTGCTGGAAGCCTGATGTACACTGTTTATTTGTATGCTTAATCTTTTTATGTTATACCTTCAAAGCAGTTTGGTTGCTTTGGTGAGCCAGGTTTTGACCACAACACCATATTGTTTGATTGCTTGATATCTTCAGGGTTGCAAAAAATAACTGTTTTGCTGCTCTAATACATTGGGAGGATAGGAAAGAAAATGATACTTTCAAAGCCATACCTGCTGTAGGTCTCATAACTATTGATGATTAGATAATTTTTATGGGTTCATAAAGGTATAGATTATAGTAATAGCCGCATTTTCTTTTTATAATTCATTTTGAAGACCAGTTACTTGGAAAATTTCTAAAACTCTTTTGAACAGTGTCAACTAGTATCTTGAATGTATTGGTACACTGCATCACTCTCCTAACTGGTAGGGTGAAGGCAATACTTTGTTTTTGTTTTTGTTTTTTTAATTTGATTTATATGCCGCCCTTCTCCGGAGACTCAGGGCGGCTTACAATGTGTTAAGCAATAGCCTTCATACTTTTGTATATTTATACATAGTCAGCTTATTGCCCCCAACAAACTGGGTCCTCAATTGACCTACCTTAGAAAGGATGGAAGGCTGAGTCGACCTTGAGCCTGGCGAGGATTGAACTCACAGAAATTATAGGCAGCTGGTGTTAATTGCTGCCTTTAGTAGGAGGCATTAGCCCCCTACGCTACACAAGCTCTTTCTTGCATGTTAGTCTAGGATAGATAAATCTTATATTGAATAGTGACTTTAGTTGCCACTGATAGCATAACTGTCCAGATGTTCCAAAACTAAAGTAGTTATGCTGTTCATGAAATCAAGAGAAGAGGAAAGAATTCATAGAGCTGAATGAATCTTGGGTGTGATCTTAAAGAGCCACAGTGATAAATATATGCATGAAAGTGAAGGGGTGGGTTTAATTATGAATGATGGAGTTAAAATGTATGTTAGCAATTATGTATTGGTATCACTGGATTGCCATGAGTAGATATGAAAATAGCTTGCATGCTACAGTCCATAGAATGGTGATAACAAAAAGAATCCGGAATGAATTTGGAGGAATAATGGACAACATTTGAACAAGGTACAATGGTACCTTCACCCCACCCCCACCCCCCCCAAAAATGACTGGACCATACAGAGACCCAAGTATATCTTGGGGAATATCTGCTTAGGAAAAGATCTGTATTTTGATTATGTTATTTAAGAGTAGATCTATTTTTGCATATGCATGAACAAGAATAAAATCATGGGAAATGCAGGTAAAATAAGAAAATGCTTGAAGGAGCATTTTATAGATTGTATGGAAATGATACATTGAAGAGTGGAGTTAAATGCTTTTAAAGTTAGTGCCCCAAAAAAAAGGTGAGAAGAAAGCTGTAAATCCATTGAGAATGTAGAAAAGTAGTGAAGCTGCCAGTTAAGATGGTGTTCCTGGGAAAAATTAAAATATGATCATTCAAAATACTTAATATTTTGTATTCAAATCTGGCTGTTAAGAAAATGCTGTTATTGTTCTATACCTAGAAAAAAACTAAACTGCGTAAATGCAATGCCCCTCCCTGCAGCAGACTTAGTTTAAGTGCTTGGGAAGATGTTTAGCAGAATTTTGATAGAAAAGATATGTGAGCAAAGTGCTTTGATTGCTGGGGGTATGTAGATCAGTTTTATGATTTTCAGCAAGGCATTGAAGAGTATGTGAATAGGAAAAAATTATGTAGGTTTAGAGAAAAATCTTATCATAAAGTAAATAACTTGCATAATGGAATATTTTGCTTGAATGAACCTAGCACAATCACCGCAGTCTACTCATGGCAAGTAGGGCATATCAAATTTTTCAGCTTTCAGTTTCCAAACATTAGGGGTGCTCCAAAGTTGTGACATGCCTTGTGGATTGTAAAAACATTTTGGTTACTTTAATATAATTTAGATTTGCTTGGTAAGTAACTACATAAATGTCAAAACTTTTAAACATTTTGTTTGTTTCAGGAAATTCAACACAGGATAATTCAAGAGAGGGACAGTAGGACCTGGTCTTGCTTTAGATTTGAACCTTTTCAAGTCAGACATCCTCAAGACTGGGATGAACCAGAATGTGGAGTCACTTCAGTGGTGGGTTCCTCCCGGTTTGGCCCAGTTCGGCAGAGCTGGTAGCGGTGACGATATGACATCACCGAACCGGTTCTCTTTGTTTGAGAGCTGGGCCCTCCTGCATCCCCCCCCCCTTTATTCTTACCTTTTATTTGGCCCTGCTCCCAATCTATTTACTGCCTCCCAAATCCCAGCTGATTAGCTAGAAGGAAAAAAACTGTTTAAACTATTGCCCTGGGGCTTCAAAGGGCCACCCTACAGCTGATGAGTGTTAAAAGGCACTGTGGTGATAGACCAGTGCGCTCAAAAAACAAATGGGTAGACCAGTGTCTCCAAAAACAAATGAGTAGACCAGTGCCTCAGAAAACAAATGAGTAGACCTGTACAGCTCTGCAAGCAGCTAAAAGCCTGGTAGACCAGTACCTCTGCTAAATCATGTGACAAGAATTGTCACATGACTATCAAGCCACGCCCATAAAATAACCCAGAGAACCAGTAGTAAAAAAATTTTAGAACCCACCTCTGAGTCACTTGTTCCTCTTATCTCTCTCTTGTGTTATCCCGTGTTGAGTTGTCTTACAACAAATTTTCCCACGGTGAGTTGTCCCACAGCTAGTCAGTTGGGGCCGAGTTATCCTGTTCTTGAATATGGAGTTGCAATCTGCATATGTATTTTCCAAATACAGTTAGAGTGATATACAACAGAAGCATGTGTGAGAAAAACTGAATACTTAATATTAAGCATTTTGATTTTTGGGGGGGGGGCTTTAAGAGATCCCTCTGGTTATTTAATCTGTTTATGAGTAATTGTATAAGGAGTGTAGTGCCTGTACTTGCAATCTCCCTTCACTTTCTCCATTGACTCTGCTTGGCTATGAAGTGGGCAAATGACTGCAGGGATGCTGCAGCGGCTATAAGGGACAAGAGGTTGTAAAGCTAATTTTTCAGTGGTACAGTAACTTTGAATTAAAAAGGGCAGTTATTAAGTGAGGACTACTTATAATTATTCTGAAATGATTTTTAGAAACAACCTATAGAACCTAGAACATTGGTTCTCAACCTTTATTTCACCATGGGCTTCTTTTAAATACCTTTTGTGGCCACAGACCCCTAAGACTTAAGATTTAAATCATATAATTTCTTCAGGCCTTCACGGACCCCCCTCTGATCACATCACAGCTCCCCCATGTGTCCACAGACCACAGGTTGAGAACCACTGACCTAGAACAATTATCAGTGTTTCTGAACTTCCTGAGAAAAGATCAGGATTCAATAATTGCTACTGACCTTCTCATTATATCATTTATCCCTTTTATAGACACGTGACATCCGTGAATCCTTGAAGATATTGGAAAGCAAAGTGAAGGACCTAGAGAAAAACCAGACTACAGTCCTGGCTTCACCAATCCCTGATGACAGTAGGTTTCCAACGATCAAGCTTCAATCTATGAATATATATCTAGTGGCTTAAATCTTTATGGCATCTTGCAGGCTGTTGCTTACAAAGTTGTGTGTTCCAAAATTACAAACAGAAAACTAATGGCAAATGTACAGTCCCTCTTTAAAGCTTAGTTAAATTAGAACTGAGGCTTAATTAAGATAACATGGTGAAGATGACAGAAAATACCATCCTTGAGAAGTTTAGTTTAGTTTAGTTTATTTCAGATTTATATACTGCCCTATCTCCCAAGAGGGACTCAGGGCGGTGAACAGTCAAAAAATTCAAATACATAGAGTACAAAAGTTATAAGGAACTAAAATAAATAAATTAAATCCTTGGCTTCTCAATTTAAAAAAATTTAAAATTTAAAATTTCGAACCCCCAAAATCCATAAAATTCCAATTTAAAAACCCGAATCCATATAATTTAAAAACCCTGTTAAAAACCCTTTGGGCTAGGCCAGCTTGTTGGAATAGGTAGGTCTTTAGGGCCTTACGGAAGGTGCGAAGGTCCGGGATCAAACGTATACTAGGAGGCAGCTCATTCCATACGGTGGGTGCCCCCACAGAGAAGGCTCTCCCCCAGGGGGCCATCATCCGACACTGTTTGGCTGAAGGCACCCTGAGGAGGCCCTCTCTGTGTGAGCGTATTGGCCGGTGGGAGGTTATCGGTAGCAGCAGGCGGTCTCGCAAATACCCTGGGCCCTATGCCATGGAGCGCTTTAAAGGTGAGAACCAACACCTTGAAGCGCACCCGGAAGACCACCGGAAGCCAGTGCAACTCGCTCAGGAGAGGTGTTACATGGGAGCGCCAGGTTGCTCCCATAATCACCCGTGCAGCCGCATTCTGGACCAGCTGAAGTCTCCGAGTGCACCCCAAGGGGACCCCCATGTAGAGAGCATTACAGTAGTCCAGGCGGGAGAAGAAATTAGTGGAAAAAGGAAACATGCTTCAAGCAGGAGACTTACACAAATGAGGCAGCAAGGAAGATTGATTGATTGGTTGGTTGGTTGATTGATTGGTTGGTTCGATTTATATGCCGCCCTTCTCTGGAGACTCAGGGTGGCTTACAATGCATTAAGTAATAGCCTTCATACTTTTGTATATACCTGCTTAGTAGGGCTTTTGGTCCCCACTAAACGGTGTTCCTTTTTTATACAAAGTCAGTTTATTGCCCCCACAATCCGGGTCCTCATTTTATCTACCTCGGAAAGATGGAAGGCTGAGTCAGCCTTGAGCCTGGTGAGAGTTGAACTTGCAGTAATTTCAGGCAGCTGCTTCCTAACAGCACTTTAGTCCGCTGCACCACCAAGACCTCTCTAAGATTAGTCAATATTGATCAAGAAAGCAAGAGACCATTGATCAGTTGAGAGTAGGAGTCAGGAATAGAAACCAGCCTATTTTAAACGTAACAAGAACTGAAAGAAAATGACTTGCACCTATTAAAAATAAGGGCAAGGAATCTGTGCTGTGAGTAAAGTCAGGCGAATTATTTTGGCAGTAGAATTCGTAGTAGAGATATAAGAACTAAGGTTTGGAGAGAGAGAGAGACTACTGAAGAAAAATAACTAAAGTACAAGTAGTCCTCACTTTCTGACTGCCTTGCCTTATGACCATTTAAAGTTATGACAGCTTAAAAATGTTTTGTAATCAATTGAGGCATTTATGGCCATCACAATCAGGTGATCACCATTTGGGCATTTCAGAACTGGTTTCCAACAAGCTGCGCTAATAGAGAAGGCAGAAATAAAATTGTAAACTGATCGTGTGATATTTTGCTTAGGCAATTGTGGCACTTAGCAACAGAGATGCCAGTACCGATTATGGTTACTAAGCAAGGGCTACCTGTACAGAAGAAAATGAGCAGTTACAAATCAGACTTTCAGCATAAAGAGGTAGTTTTGCAGAATTGTTCAGGAAGAAGTGGTGTGATTTACAATAGATTGCAGGTAGCAGTAGCAGTAATATACTGCTTTATAGCCCTCTCTCAGCAGTTTAAAGAGACAGCCTATCACCCCCAACAGTCTGGCTCCTCATTTTACCGACCTTGGAAAGATGGGAGGCCAAGTCAGCCTTGAGTCAGTAAGGATTGAACTGCTGGCAGTTGGCAGAATTAGCCTGCAATACTGCATTTTAACAACTGCGCCACTGGCAGTCCTTGCTTAATAATGGCCTCATTCCTAGCTACAGTAAAAAGTAACTGTGACTAATGCCCACATTTGCAGCCTTTACACCTCATTAAGGGTGTCCTTATGTAAAATCATAAATTATAAACAGTCACGATCACATGTTCTTTCATTTCATGACTGCTTTGCTTAACTAGGTTGATAGTCCCTAATGCTGTTACTAAATGAGGACTAAATTTGTTCCCATCATTTACAGGTGGTTTCCCAGAGGAAAGGTGGGAGTTGGGGCAATGTAGCTCAGTCACAATGCTTGCAAGAATCGGATATGATGAAAATTAATACCGTTTTTGCATTTTCAATGTGTTTTCTAGATACAAAGCAAGGCCTACAAAAACTGCGTGACGAGATCAAGGAGTTGGCAAAAGATACCAGAGCCCAGCTGAAGAGTGAGTGTGTGCACAACTTATGAGGAAAACAAAGAGGATTGTATCTTGACTCTTCAGCTTAGGAATTAATATCTAGTGCTCTGAAAATATATCATATTTTAGTTCCCGGAGCTCTCTTTCTTGAAATAAGCATTACAATCTCACAATAGCTACTTTTTAATTATGTAGGAATTGAGCCCACGAAGGAGGAACAAGATGAGAACAGAAATTCGTTCAACAACCGAATGAAGAGAAATCAGGTGAGAAACAAAGCAGTTGGTTGATGCGCCTTCTAACTGCATAACTCCCAGCAACCGGTAAGATCCCACAGAGTTGGTCTCCTCAGCGTCCCGTCAGCTAAACAATGCTGGCTGGCGGGCCCGCGTGGGAGGACCTTCTCTGTGGCTGCCCCAACTCTCTGGAACCAGTTATCTCCTGAGATCCGGACCATCCCCACCCTATTGGCCTTCCGAAAAACAGTGAAGACCTGGCTCTTCCGGCAGGCCTGGGGCCATTGATCTCGTTGTTGCGATTTGCAAGATCCGGCCATGAATGGTGTGAACGGATTTTAATTGTTTTTAATGGTTTAATTTTTAATGTTTTATATATGGTTTTTAAATGCATTGTAAGCCGCCTTGAGTCTTCGGAGAAAGGTGGCATACAAGTTGAACAAATAAATAAATTAAATAAATAAGCAAGGTAAGGGGGCAAAAAGGGTCTGCATAACTCATTATATATATTTCTGCTTCAGCATGGAATCCTTTCCCAACAATTCATGGATCTCATCAATAAATGCAACTCTATACAGTCTGACTACCGAGACCGAAATCTGGAGCGCATCAAACGACACCTACAGATTAGTGAGTATTTGTGGTTGCCTTTGTTAGGCACAGAAAATGCTGCATTTTAATGTCAAATCATCTTGTAGAATTGCCCCAAACCATGTGCCTGCTGTAGAAATATTGAGTAACAGCCAAGGTTATTTGGATATTTTATGGCTAAGGAAAGTCCTAGGTGATGGCCAATTAGTTACTGGGCCAAATTCAAAATTTTAGTTATTTGGGACAAAGATACCTGTTAGAGAATCTCAGTTATAGATCTGTTCAGTCACTGAGATTATCATGCATTAATTGAGAAGTCCTGTAAGTTGCCAGAAATAACACATATGTTTTACTTTGATCAAATAAACAAATTTCATGTTCCTTTCTTTTACTTCTAGCAGTCTTAATTTTAATCCACTCAAGTACTCTTGTAGAACTACTTATTTCTTTTTTATCCCTTCCCACAAGATTTATCCAAGCTTTAACTAACCTTTTTTGTAGGTTTAGGTTTAGGTTTACGTTTTATTGCATTTATATACCGCCCTTCTCCCGAATGGGACTCAGGGCGGTTTACTGCCATATTAAAACAATCACGTATAAAAATTAAAACTAATAAAATAATTAAACTATTTGGCCATAAAATTTAAAACCCCTGCTAAAAACCTTTTAAAAATTTAACACAGATTTAAGTCAGACCAGCTTGATGAAACAGTAGAGTCTTCAGGGCTCGTCGGAAGGCATGAAGGTCAGGAATCTTTCTTATATCCAGGGGTAGTTCATTCCATAGGGCTGGAGCTTCCACAGAGAATGTTCTCCCTCTGGGGGCCACTCGCAGGCATTGTCTGGCCAATGGCACCCTGAGGAGGCCCTCTCTGTGAGAGCATATCAGGTGGTGGGAGATATTCATTGGCAGAAGGTGGTCCTGTAACTATCCTGGTCCTAAGCCATGGAGCGCTTTGAAGATGGTGACTAGCACCTTGAAACGCACCCGGAAGACCACCGGGAGCCAGTGCAGCTCATGCAAGAGGGGAGTCACCCGGGAGCAATGAGTCACTTCCATAACCACTCGCGTGGCCACATTCTGGACCAGCTGGAGCCTCCAGGTGCTTCTCAAGGGGAGCCCCATGTAGAGAGCATTACAGTAGTCCAAACGGGAAGTGACGAGAGCATGAGTGACTGTGCGTAGGGCGTCCCGATCCAGAAAGGGACGCAACTGGGCGATCAGGCGAACCTGATAAAAAGCCCCCCTGGCCACAGCTGTCATATGATCGTCTAAAGACAGCCATGCATCCAGGAGGACGCCCAAGTTGCGAGCCCTCTCTGAGGGGGGCAAGATCTCTTCCCCAATAGCCAGTGATGGCACCAACTGGCTATATTGGAGCGCCGGAAGCCACAGCCACTCTGTCTTGGAGGGGTTGAGTCTGAGCCTGTTCCTCCCCATCCAGATCCCCATCCAGGCAGCAGGACATCACGGCAAGGGCATCGTTGGGGTGATCCGGGGTAGAAATGTACAACTGCGTGTCATCAGCATACAGTTGACACTTCACCCCGAAACCACAGATGATCTCACCCAGCGGCTTCACATAAATGTTGAACAGGAGGGGCGAGAGGATAGACCCCTGTGGCACCCAATGGTGAGGTGTCTCGAGGTCGACCTCTGCCCCCCCGCCAACACTGGTCAGCGAGAAAGGAGGAGAACCACCGCAGAACGGTGCCTCCCACTCCCAAACTCCCCAACCGACGCAGCATGATACCATGATCGATGGTATCAAAAGCCGCTGAGAGATCAAGAAGGACCAGGACCGAGGAATATCCTCTGTCCCGAGCCCTCCAGAGATTATCAACCAACGCGATCAATGCCGTTTCTGTGCTGTAACCCGCCCTGAAACCCGACTGGCACGGATCCAGATAGACAGCTTCATCCAGGTAACGAGGGAGCTGTCACGCCACCACACTCTCAACAACCTTCGCCGTGAAGCGAAGGTTGGAGACCGGACGATAATTACCTAATATAGCCGGGTCCAGGGAAGGCTTCTTGAGGAGGAGCCTCACCACCACCTCTTTCAAGGCGGCCGGGAAGACACCCTCACTCAAAGAAGCATTAATAATACCCTGGAGCCATATTAGATTTTGTAAATCTAATATGACACAATTATCCAGATCATTTCATTTATTAATTATAATTCTCTTTTGACTTTTAAAACATCAATGTATTACATTTTTATATTCAATGAAACATCTTTTTCCATATCATTTTTGTAGCCTGTCATTTGTAGATCCACTTTCAGTGTCTCTGTCTTGTCAGATAGAACTTGTTTCTCTTCTGTCATTTCTTCCGAAACATTTTTTAGGACATAGCCTATCTATAGAAGCAAACATCGCTATCAAAATTGTTGATAATTAATTTCTGATTTCATTTTTCAAAAGCATCCACAGTGTTTCCAGTGTTAAAATGTTTTGCATCATTGTGTAGTTAAATCAGGTTTATGTATTTTCTCCTTTAATTAAACCTTTATAGTCCAATTTTTAAAATCTTTTTTATCTCTTTATGTTCAAAACAAGTTGATTTTTCTTACGGGATAATTTTTATTAATTGCAAAATATTTCCAATTTATCTGGATCCTTTCTAAAATCAGATTTTTGCTATTTATTTCAAATTCCTTAAGCTTGTAGTTAAATTTTTATTTCATTAACAATTGAAGGCAAACACCCACTATTTTTAGATGTGTCAATCCAAAGATTCTAATAGTAGTTAATACACAAGTTTCCAATTAGAAAAAGAAGTATGTGAATTTAGTATCTTTTTAAAACATACAGTTTGAGCAAAACATCAACGTCATCTCCCAGTACTCAAAACCCACCCAAGACACTTATTTTGAGGTGTCCTCACAAGGAGCAACTGTCTGGAGCACTTGTGGGAATCACCTGTCCTTTCTGTGTCTGGAGAGATTAAAAAAAGCAAATGCTTCATTGTTTGTCACAATTGTCAGTTCTATTTTTCACAGAGCCATCTTCAGTCCATCATTTTGTCTTCCAGAAGTCACTACTTTAATTGTAAACTGCTTCCAGATGCTTCAGCGTAGGAAGCAGTGTAAAAAAATACATTAAATAAATAAGGGAGAATGTCCAAACGTGATATCTTATTTTCTATACTGTTTCTCTTTAAAGAGATAGCAGAAAAAAGCATGAATCTTTTGTTCTATTCCATGAATAGAATGTCCATTAATTAACTGAAAAAAAGTTTTTTTTTAACTCTTATTCTGTCAGTGAATGTAGAAATAGAAAAATAATGCAGAACAAACTAGTATGCAAATGTAATGTGCATAATGCCTTTTAAATGCAGATTTTTCTTCTTCCAAAAGAGGGTTACAGTGGCTTTTTAGACATGCATGGCCTTGTAGCCCAAGATGCAGGAACATACTATAATGTAACTCTGAGACTTATCCCGTTACATCTTCTGAATATGTAAAATGGGATGGCCAGAGATTATTTAATCCCCCCCCCCCAAAAAAATACTAGATTTATCTACCAGGCAAGCTAATCAGGCATTTTATGAGCAATTCTTCTTCAAAGTACACTTGCCAAAACAATTTGAGTCATACTTTTGAAACAGCGCAAAGACTTCCCAGAACGCCTGATTGATAGATTCTGAGAAATTAAGGGAACTTTCTGGAAGGAAAATGAAGCGTTCCACTGCCAGCCTGTTCCATTTTGTGATTTGCTTGAAATCCCCACCAATACAATTGTTTGGATGTACATGTGTAAAAAGAAATGTGAACTCCACAGTTGAATATCACATAATTTCCCACCTCCTAAAGCTGGCCTAAGTAGTCGGTTTAAATCCAGGGTATACCTCTGATGTGTTCTTCGTAGGCCTGGTTTTGGTAAAAGACAAGATAGGCCAGAGCATGAACAGAACAGCAACAACCACCTTGCTCCTGGGAAACTCAGACCTAGCATTGGCAGGTTTCCATTTGCAAAAATGTCACATTCATCAGTAACCTTTAAGGGGAAGAAGATGGGTACACTGTTACTTCTTTGTGGCTGATTTCAGGCATCGGCCTAACAAAAATGGGAAAGCGTACCTCCTAGTTTTTTCTCCAGCAAGGTGGAAGGCATCAGACCTACAAGAAAAGGGTAAATGCCTGTTTTATAGTTCAGTACCTGGGACCCTCATTCCCTGTTTTTTAAAAAACTAACAAACAGGGAAGACAACCAAGATCATAAAACTAGAAGAGACCTTGGAGGTCTTCTAATCCAGTGGTGGGTTGCTCCCGGTTCGCACCAGTTCACAAGAACCGGTAGTAAAAATTTGTAGTAGTTCAGAGAACTGGTAATAACATTGGCTGGCCACACCCCAGAACCAGTCTCCGGCGGATCACCACTCACTTACCCCGCCCACCCCATCAGAGGCTTTTTTTTTTTTAACTTTTAAAAGCATTTTTTTCTACAACCTCTTTAGCCGAAAAAATGCTTTTAAAAGTAAAAAGAAAAAGCCTCTAATGATCACACGGCTCAGCTGGGATAGTCAGAGATAGTCAGTCGAAGAGGTTGTAAGGGGAAAAAATGCCTTTAAAAGCCTCTGACGATCCCAGCTGAGTTGCCTGATCTGCAGAGGCTTTTAAAAGCATTTTTTTTCTGCAACCTCTTTAGGTTGTAGAAAAAATGCTTTTAAAAGTTAAAAAAAAAAGTTGGCCACGCCTACCCAGTCACATTAACCCCCAACAAGCCACGCCCACAAAATAAGCCACGCCCACAGAACTGGTAGTAAAAAAAATTAGAACCCACCCCGTTCTAATCCAACCCCCTGCCCAAGGCAAAAATCCTTAAAGCATCCCAGACAAAATCTTTTCTAGAAAACTTGCAGCCCCAAAGTTGCATGTGCCATTAATCTCTTATTTGTAGCCCTTGGAAGCCCATGATTTCTTGAAAACCAAAAACACTGTTTCTCTTTTGAGGAGAAAAGTAGATAATGCCATCCTTTAAAGCACTGTTTCTTAACTGTGGCAACTTCAAGATGTGTTGACCAACTCTAGCATCAAAAGTTGAAACAACTACTATTACAATCACAACCACAATCACAGTCATTTCAGCATCTCTGTAGCAAATGGAAAGAAAGCAAACAAGCAAAAAGCTGTCTGATGATATCACCCAATTGTGAAATATAGAGGGTTTTTAAATCTAACTTTATCCAGTTTTCTGCCTTTCAACTATGTAGTTTGCCATGAGAGGGCATTATGGTGCCAGCACAGAGCAGTTAATTTCAGAATTCTAGTGCACCCCTTGATTTTCAGGACTTATGCTTCAGATAGAGCCCCTAAATTTTTGGATTCTGTTTACAGGGCAAAACATAAAAAGATACTGGGAAAAAGATGCTTTGAACTTCATTTCCCTTTTCTAATGGAAGAGTGAAAGAAAACCTCTTGCTTATTGATATTGACACTGTATTTTTATTCCTTCCAGCTGGTAGCACTGTGGTATCTGATGACGAGCTGGATGAGATGCTGGAGAGTGGTCAGACAGAAGTATTTATTTCAAATGTAAGTATTGGAATATTGGGGCCTTTGAAAGGAGGAAAAGGCTCTAAAGAAGGAGATTTATCTACTTCTCCTTTTTCGTGCAGCTCATGAAGGACACACAAGTGACAAAGCAGGCTCTCAATGAGATCGAAACCAGGCACAGTGAAATCCTGAAATTGGAGCGCAGTATCAAGGAGCTACATGACCTGTTTATGTTCTTGGCTACAGAAGTGGAGCTGCAAGTATGAAGTGGAAAGAGAGAAAAGCAAGGGGGATTGTGCTTTGGTCAAATTTTGTTGAATCAGACCATCAGTCTGACTACCTTAGTAGGGTTTACCCTGACCAGCTGTAGTTTTTTATGATGTCAAAGATTTTCCCCAGCTTCTTTGGAGATGTTAACCACTGACCTTCAGATTTCTTGCATGAAAAAGATAGGCAATACTTTCCCAAAGAGAGAAAAGAATCTTTTCTCTAATTCCTCTAATTCCCTCTTTTTACCTGTTCTAACTCTACAAGCATCCAGTCTCCTTCCTATCAGTACTATTGTCAAGTAGATTTCCTGTACGGCCTTTACTCACCAAGAGTTGTGGTGGCGGAGTGGTCAGAATGCAGTACTGCAGGCTACTTCTGCTGATTGCCGGCTGCCTGCAGTTCGACAGTTTGATCCTCACCAGGCTCAAGGTTGACTTAGCATTTCATCCTTCTGAGGTCAGAAGATTGTTGGAGGACCCAGATTGTTGGAGGCAATATGCTGACTCTGTAAACTGCTTAGAGTGGGCTGTGAAGCACTGTGAAGCGGTATATGAGTCTAAATGCTATTGTTATAGCTAACTCTGCCCACTGCAAGGAGTTCGATCTTCACCAGGCTCAAGGTTGACTCAACCTTCCATCCTTCTGAGATGGGTAAAATGAGGACCCAGATTGCTGGGGACAATAGGCTGACTCTGTAAACCACTTAGAGAGGGCGGTAAAGCTCTGTGAAGCAGTATGTAAGTCTAATCGCTACCACTATTAATGATGCAAAAGTTGAGCCGCTACATTTGAACAGTTTTGAACTGCCATTTATTTGCTTCGTTTTCACTTTGCTACTAGTTGTCCCATAATCCTGCAGTGGAACCTCTTAGTCTCACTGCTTTTTCTGTTCTGCCCTCCCAAGAACTGGTTATCTTCACCCGAAAGCTCCTTATCTAAACGTCCCCTTTTGATTCCATTCAGGGAGACATGATTGACCGGATAGAGAAGAACATTCTAGACTCGGGGGACTACGTCAAGAAAGGGCAACTGCACCTTCATCAAGCCCAGGAGAATCAAAAGAAAGCTCTTAAGGTAAACCGCCCCCATCTGCAGCCCTCAACTTACCACCACAATGGAGCCCAAAACCTTAGTTGCTAAGTGAGACAGTTGTTAAATGAACCACTGCAGTTGGTTAAATTAATAACATGATTTTAAGTGAATCTGGTTTTCCCCGTCAATTATCCTTGTCAGAAGCTGGCAAAAGGGGATCATGTGACACCCTGTGACATGATGACTGTCATAAATAGGCGTCATTTGCTAAGCATTTGAATTTTGATCACATGACCTTGGGGATGTTGCAGCGGTCGTAAGTGTGAAAAGGGATTGCAAGTCACTTTTCTCTGGAGTTGTAACTTTGAATGGTCACTAAAAGAACTGTTGTAAATCGAGGATTACCTGGATTCAGTACGCACATTCTACCATGTTTCCCCAAAAATAAGACCTACACCAAAAATAAGACCTAGCCTGATTATTATGTGTGCACCTAATATTGGCCCTACCCCAAAAATAAGCCCTAGTGAAGAGATGTGGGCGTTGCCAGCATAGGCAGCGAGCACATGCGGGCCAACAGTGTCCAGCAGCAGCCCACCCAGTGCAGGTAAGTTGATTATCAGTCCAAGCAGTAGGGGCACACGATCTGAACTCACCGCACAGATCTCAGGAAAGCTGAGAGGCTGGAGTGGGGGCTGGCTGCAGGAGACTTGTCTTTGTGTGGCGGCACTGGCAGCGGGCACAGGAGGAAGGCAGGCGATCCACATACGCCGCGGGAAAGCTAAGAGTCAGTGGGTGGAGTGGGCAGCCGGCCATGGGAGTCTTGTCTTCACATCTCTCGGCATGTCTGTGCCCATCCAGATTGCCACCCCCCACCCCAGACATCTGCCTCCATCTACTTCTTGGACAGGATATCAACTCACCTGTGCCGCATGGGCTACGCAGCCCCAGAGTGCACCAACTATGGGACCTGTGGTCTGTAGCTGCTGCTGGATACCATCAGTCCCCACATGCTTGCCACTTCTAGGGCATACGCCAGGAGTGGGGCTTTCAACCAGGCTGATCACCCTGAAATCGTGTTTCCCCAAAAATAAGCCCTAGTGCTTATTTTGGAGTCCAAAAAAACATAAGACTGGTTCTTATTTTCAAGGAACACAGTATAAAATGAAATGCCCTTCTGCTGTATAATAAGGGTTAACTCTCCTGGGAGTTTCTGCTTTGAATTCAGGGGGAAGGGGGGGTGGGGTGGCAGGGCGGGACAATATTTTGAGTCCTTGCAATCCAAAATAGCTAGTAGCACATGATGAAGTCTCAGGGAGATTAAAAGTGTGTTGAACAAATAGGCTGTGTGTGAGGAAGTTCTTTTTTTATTCCCTGAAGCTAACGGAGAAAGAATCAGTATAACAGGAATGGAGATGTTTCCTCATCTATGTTTCTTCACATCTTTTTGCCTTCTCTCTTTTGCCTTTGGGGCTCTGCAGAAGAAGTTCATGATTGGCATCTGCTTGACCATCACAGTATTCATCATTATTATCATCATCATCCTGTCCATTACACTTTAGAAGGACTTCCCCACCCCCTTGGGTGTCCCTTCATGCTGCATGATCAAAGCCTGATGGTATGTACAAGGAAATGAAAACCCAAGATTAAACTTGGGCTGGGTTAAACTTGGTTGGCTCACTAGGCAGGCTTGAACAGAGATCTGGTGACGAGATACATCCCTAAAAGTGCTTTATATTATAATGTATTAAATTTGTATTTAAATTATAAAGTATATGAATATATGAGCAAAAGAAAATGGCCATAGTCATTTAACTAGACACATTGCTCCCATGTGCTCTTTCTCTGACGATTTAAGGATGCAGATCTTTTCAGCATTTCACAGAGATAGAGATGCTTCCATAGTGTCTCATGTCTCTTGGAAGGACGTGAAACCCTTGGAAAGGCTTATTGTACACGTTAGGCAACTGGGAAGGCTATGGGATGGCTAGTATATTAGATCAGGGTGGGCAACTATGGCTCCTTTACGACCTGTCCCAGAATTCCATACTAGCTCAGGAATTCTGAAAGTTGAAGTCCACAAATCATATATTAGAGCTTTTCAGTTGGGGTCAGAACGGAAATAGTGACATTCTGGAATTGTTTTTCTTCTCTTTTGAGTAGTTCACTTGGGCTGCATCTCTATCCTGGAACTGTTCTCCTTTCACTGGGGAGACCTTTGCACTGCAGATGACTGGCGGGGCTCCTCCAGCCCTTCCATTCCTGGAAGCACATGCTGCCTATGCCTAGAAACCTTCCCTACGTTCAAAACCACGTCCCAGGTGCCTATAACGGTCATAATCTAGAAGACTGTCTCTGCTGCTTTGATTTTGACCTTTGTGGATTATTTTTGTAAGGTTTTCCTCAATGGATACTGCAGTCCTGACTCAGAAACGGTGATCAGTCACTTCCACAAAAGAATCCTCAAAGAAAGAACCCTTTGTTTTTTATTGTTGTTGTTTATTCTTATAAAGGCACAACAAAGCAACAGCACGAGCAACCCTAGATTTCCTTTACTGATCATGGCACTTTCCCCCCCCTCCAGTCCTCTCCCAAATCCTGCTTCAGCACCTTCCTCAACCTATCATAGCTCGTGCCATGTCACTTTAAAAAAATAGGCTCCAACCCACCCAAACTATTCTGTGTTCACCAGAGAGCAAAGGAAGATAAGAATATTCTGCAGAGGTTGGGCAGATCTTGATCCTTCCCATCCTGTGCTCAGCCTTGGGGGAAGTTTACTCTTCATCCTGAACTGATCTGTTGGATTTTTCTCCTTGTCTTAAGAGACACAACCTAGTTTGATAAAGGTTGGACACATCCTAGGTCCATTCTTGGCTGAAATATTGGGGTTGCCAAGCTATTTTCCAATTGTCTTTAAAACTAGTTGTGTCTTTTCTCCACCTATGTGCCTTAGGAATTGTGTGCCCAACTTTTGGTTGTGACTACAGATTACTTCATTCTCTCACTTGCATCTTTTGATCCTGATTAATATCCCAGTGCCAACTTTAAAAGGATTGAGAGTGAACTATACAAACTTTGTCCCTTGTGGGATTTGCACAGAGACCAAAATACGGCCTAAATATCATGTTCAGAGGACCAGGTTAAATCAAGGTCCAAAACTCTAGTAAGTTAAGTCATCTGGTGTGTTTTTCCGCACACCAGCTTCCAAAATCAGCTAAATTAGTTTGGGAAATCATGATGCAAGAGGAAATTAAGATCTCCTGCTCCTGTTTTTAAAAATCCAATACTTTTATATTTTGAAGAAAAATTAACAGAGAATTAAGCTTTTCCCCTCCCCCTCAATTGCTTTGAAGTCTCAATGTACTCAAAAGCAGGCTGACTATATTTTGTAATATAAAATAAAAGCACTTTTAAAAACAGTTACAAATTAGTTTGTCTCTTTTCTAAAGAAATGTGGTTCTTCTCAATCATAGATCTTCAGAGGCCTTGGCTTTCGGCTACTGCTACTAAATGCTAGGTTGGTCTGTAATAAAGTCTGTGATCTCCCTCATCTATAATTTAGAAATGAGATGATTTAATCATAGATGAGACAACCAACCTGGCATTACCAAGAACTATTACCAAGGCCTGTCTGGGTCCAGAAGTGGGAATGGACATTTCAGAAATGTGTCCAGTGGAGCATCAAGTGCGGTATCAGCCAAGACAGCATGAGTAGCAATGTGATGGTCATCTGGAAGTTTCTTAAGGCTCTCTGAAGTCTTATTCAACAGATTGTTGGGTATGAGATTCTGTTCATTTAAGTCAGGTTTTATGGATCATTTGGGATTTGTTTCTGTACCAGCCTTCCTCTTACATAGCAATCCCCATACCTGAGCTGCTGGACTCCATTGCTAGATGAAGCTTGCAAGAAGATGGACATCTCCTTGTCTTCTTTTTACAATTTGAGCAAGATAAACTAGAAAGTATGATACAATTGCTGCATAAAAAGGCCCTCAAATTTAACAAACATTATAACCTGAACTAGATGTCGACAAATTGGTTTCAAGGATAAGTCCTGGGATTTGAAAGTTACCAGATGTTCAGCATCAGTCAGAGATCAAAAGATACTTAACTGAAAATGAATGATTATTTGAATTTAGTGGCTGGGAAGGCAAGACTTACTGCCTTCAACCAGCTCCAAGTTTTAAGATTTGGCTACTTTAGAGAAAGGTTGAGTAGCTCATTATAGAACAGGCTCTGCAAACTTGGCAACTTTTAAGACTTGTGGATTTCAACTTGCATGCTGGCTGAGGAATTCTGGAAGTTGAAGTCCTCAAGTCTTAAAAGTTGCCAAGTTTGCAGAGCCCCTGTTCTAGAACAAAATATTTTGTTTCTATAGGCCAGAAGGTGAGTGAAAGGCTGCTGCTTACATTTTTCATCTGAATGCAATGTTTTACATTGGATGAGCAATCTTGAGGGCTGGGGCCTAAATTTATGTCGACACACCACGACCATGATACAAATGTGGGTGAGATCAGAAATTGTTATGTTGAGTAGGTTATGGATTTTTTTTTAATAGATTATGTTAAATCTATTATAGGATGTTTACAGATCTCAAAATGCATGGATGCCAAAGATGTAAAAGTAGTTTTGGAATTGTGCTGCACCGCACCCATAAATTATCTCCTTATTCTTTTATTCCTTCTTTTGTGGAATTCAAGTTATGAGAATCAGTGTGCATACTTTTTTTTTTTAATGCGAACTTTCCCCTGCTGGTTAGTGATGAATAGAGTTACATTCTTAAATATCTCCCAACCTGTAAAATGGCATTTTGGTGTAATCCTGTGGGGGAAAAACAAGTGCCTCTTAGAATTAATATCTAGCTTTTTCCTGTGCAGAAGAGTAGCAACTGGGGAGGGACTTCCGGTTGACATCAGAGCGAGAACAGCTAGAAAATAGCGGGCTCCATCGAGCCTTGCAAAATCCAGCTGGCAACTGCTGTCGGGAGACCCTATGGGTCCAAACCACTTTGTAGGAGCATCAAAGAAAGGAGAGGCGCTTCGTGGATCATGAGGAATTTGCAATTTCTTCATTAGGTCTGAAGCAAACTCTCCTGCGGCAGCAGGGACAATGACCTCTTTGGCTAGTCACAAGCTTTGACAACTGGGACCATAAGATTTGTGCTGGAGTAGTCAGTGGACAGAGCATTGAAGCTAGGTGAGATAACATCCAACTCTTACCTTAAAAACTTAACTTAAATACAAGAATTTCAAAAACTACTCCAAGCATTAAGGAAGTGGTGATTAGACATACGGAGAAGATTAAAGACTGAAAATTAAGAGGTGAAAGAAATGCCCAAAGGAAGCTTTAAACTATAGAAAGCTGGGGGGAAAGTTTAAAACAATTTGAAAAGTGATTTTTAGGAGAAACTGTCTTTCTTATTTGTATTTTTAAACTCCCTGGATTTATTAGAGAATCAGCTGTTTTTGACATACTGTTTAATGTTGGAATTGGGAATAGGAGAGCCATCTACTGGAAGAAGAGGAGTATTACAGTGGGAGAACTTTCAATGAAAGTGTATTATATCTAATACACATAACAGAAGAAAATAATCAGCACTTAGAAGGCAACTTGACCTTGATTCTATTTTAAAAGACGATTTGGATATTTTGAAATTCTCCGCTTCTTTTCTTTTTTGAAGATTTTTAAGATGAACTAAATTTCAAATTTAAATTGCAAATAATTAAACTCTATTGAAACTGGTTATTGGATTGTGGATTTGAAAGATTGGAGGAAACCTAGTGGATTAACCTGGATTTGGATTATTAATGCTATTCGATAGAACATTCTACAAGGCAAAAGAAAAAGGTGATAGAAGAAAAAATAGAAAAGTTAAATAAGACTTTAAAATCTGGACAATTGGGAAGATAAACGGAAAATCAAAAAGCTGTAATTTTTTTTTATTGGAAAAGTTTTACAAATACAAATTTTTCCCCCGCATTTCCCCACCCTCCCAGAACCCCCACCTGCACCACCCCCCCTCCCCCAACCCCCCCCCCCACTTCATCCCCCCCCCCCCCCGATTTCCCTAGGTGAAATCCAAATCATACCTTATATATTCCCCTCCTACAACTCTAACCCCTAACTACACTATAAATTTCTACATCTTAACATTCAGCTAAAAGCTATCTGGTACTTCCTTGTTTGGTGTTTATTCTGCACATAATCTATCCATTTCTTCCATTCCAACATGTAAGTTTCTTGGGTCTGGTCTTTTAGGTATGCTGATATCGTTGCCATTTCTGCAAAACTGGCCACTTTCAAAGTCCATTCTTCTATGGTAGGCATAGAGTCTTTTTTCCAATACTGGCCAATCAATAATCTGGCTGCCGTAATCATATATAATATCATTTTTGTCTCAGTCACTGAAGAGTCCTTAACTATGCCCAGTAGGAACAATTGAGGAGAAAATTTCAATTTTTTCTTCAAAACATTTTGCACAACCCACCATATTTTAATCCAAAAAGCCTTCACTTTCTTGCAGGTCCACCATATATGATAATATGTAGCATCTAAGCATTCACTTCTCCAACATTTTGCCTGAACATTAGGATACATACACAATAATTTCTTGGGATCTAAATGCCACCTATAAAACATTTTATAAAAATTTTCCCTCAAATTCTGTGACTGTGTAAATTTAACATTCTGAACCCATATTTTTTCCCATGTTTCATCATGACTAGTTCTGCAAAGTTCTGCGCCCACTTTATCATGCAGTCTTTAACCAACTCATTGTCAGAATCTCTTTCTAACAAAACTCTTAATATGCATTTGGCCTTTATCTTTTATCTGTCTTACCAAATCTTCATGCAACATTAAACCAGTTTTTTGATCTTCCCTCCATCTCAATTGAAGTTGATTATACTGTAACTAAGTTAGAATTATCTCTTCTTCCAACAGTATATTTAATGTCTTTAATTGTAATCTACTCCCATCATTAAAAAGGACCTCTTTG
The DNA here is from genome assembly GCA_038048745.1 of Coluber constrictor foxii. Taxonomy (NCBI): domain Eukaryota; kingdom Metazoa; phylum Chordata; class Lepidosauria; order Squamata; family Colubridae; genus Coluber; species Coluber constrictor. The sequence goes on from CM075961.1 coordinate 52,020,128, forward strand.
TATAAAATCCCCCTGAGTGACTTTATATTTATATATGTGACCAAGATCCAACCACAACGGTAATTTGTAATCCAATTTAAGCTGGTGCTTCTTCCATACTCTCATCAAAGAGTTTCTGAGTATATGGCTCTTGAATACTTTATCAACTTTACTTTCATAAAATAGATATGCATGCCAGCCATATTCTAAGTCATGGCTTTCTATATTCAATATTCCACTCTTTATCATTCCAAACCAGTCACTCGCTTGCGTCAACGCGGCTGCTTCATAATACAGTCGTAGGTTTGGAACTTTAAGGCCACCCGTTTCACGAACATCTTGCATAATTTTCAGGTTAACTCTTGGCTTTTTCTCATTCCAAACAAACTTGTTCACTCCTCTTTGCCATTCAATCAGATGTTTATCATTTTTAAGCACCGGAATCATTTGAAACAAAAATAGAAATCTAGGTAGAACGTTCATCTTAACTGTTGCTATTCTTCCAAGTAAAGATAGTTGCAGTTTTTTCCAAGTCTCCATATCTCTTTGTACCTTTTGCCACAACACCTCATAATTATTTTTGAAAAGTTTTGTATTTGAAACTGCAACTTGAACTCCTAGATATTTCATCTTTGCTACTATTTCAAAACCTGCCTTCCTTTCAAGTTTCTTCTTTTGAACTTCTGGCACATTTTTAACTATCATCTTGGTTTTTTTCTGGTTCAATCTAAATCCTGATACCTTACCATATTCTTCTATAATGTCTTTCATCTGAATTACTGATTCCATAGGCCGTGTTAGGGTAACAATCAGATCATCTGCAAATGCCCTTGTTCTACAATCCTCTTGCCTTATAATTATTCCATTCAAGATACTTGAGTCCCATATTTTGTTCAACAAGACTTCTAAAGTTAAAATAAACAGCAATGGAGATAGTGGGCAACCTTGTCTTGTCCCTTTTTCTATACTAAAGTTTGTAGTTAGACTTCCACTAATGATAATCTGTGCTGTTTGATCTTGATAAATTGCTGTAACCGCTTGCACAAACTGATCCCCAAAGCCTATCTTTGTTAAAATTTTTAGTAGAAAGTTCCAATTAACTTGATCAAAGGCCTTCTCCACATCCAAAAACACCAGCACTGCAGGGATCTGTTTACTCTTCTCAAGATATTCTAATAAATCTATAATTTGCCTCACATTATCCTTCATATATCTGCCTTCTATGAATCCTGCTTGATCATGATGAATCACCTCTTGCATAACTGGCATTAACCTGTTGGCTAATACTTTTGCAAAAATGTTATAATCCGTATTCAGGAGAGATATTGATCTAAAATTTTCTGGTTTTGTACAACCTGTTTCTTCTTTTGGTATCAATGATACAAAAGCTGCTTTCCATGAAGGGGGTATTTTACCCCCATTTTGTATACTACAAAATAAGTCTCTAAGGTGTTCATTTCTGCTTGTAAGGTTTTCTAATACACTGCTGTTAGGCCATCCATCCCTGGAGCTTTAGCTGTTTTCAGTTGTTTAATTGCAATAATAATCTCCTCGGCTGTTATTAACTGATTCATTCTTTCTTTTGCTCCTTATCAATTTTCGTAACTCTCCCTTCTTCTAGGTATTTATCTACAAGTTCATTTTGTATATCATCTTCGGCATATAATTTTGTATAATAATCTAAAAAGGCTTCTTTGATTAGATTTTGTTGAAAAACTTCCTTCCCTCCATACTCAATTCCACCAATGACTCGAGAACTCCGCTGTTTCCTCAATGCATAAACCAACCACCTACCCGGTTTATTAGCATTACAAAATGTATTATGTTTTGCAAATTGTAGGTTAGTTGCTGTCTGTTCCGCTATAAGCATTTGAAATTGGTCTTTCAAAAGTTTTATAATTTCTTGTAATTTTTTGTCTGTCGAATTATTTATTAGTTGTTCCTTTTTCTTTATCTCTCCTTCCATTTCTAATCTTTTCCTTTGCTGATTCAGTTTGTGTTTAAAGTTCATATGAATTAGTACCCCCTGCATATAGGCCTTACTCGCATCCCAAACAATTTCAATAAGGGTACCCTTATTCAGATTCATTTCAAAAAATTCTTTCATTTGTTTTTTAAGTTCATTTACATTCTTTTCATATCTAAACAGATTTTCATTTACTCTCCATGATCTTCTCTCATTCTTTCCCATTTCTATTTCTATCCATACTGGACTATGATCAGTTATAGTCCTCGGGAATATCTTTGTTTTCTTTGTTTTAGAAAGTAGATCAACTGTAACTAAAATGAAATCAATCCTAGAGAAGGATCGGTGTCTATCTGAAAAGAAAGTAAAGTCCAGTTCTTTTGGGTTTTGCTCTCTCCATATATCTTTCAGCTCCAAATCTTCTTTCATATCAAAAAACATCTGTGGTAATTTGGCACGTATTGATGACTTTGCCAGACTCTTCTTATCTTTTTTAATGTCTATTACTCCATTCCAATCTCCCATAAGAAAAATAGATGTATAATCCCATTGCAATATTTTGGAATATAATAATTTATAAAAGTTTTCTTGTTGTTGGTTAGGAGCATAAATTCCAATCACCAAAATTGGACCATTTTGTGTATTTAGTTCGATTGCCAAATATCTTCCACAATCATCTGCCTCTATAATTTTGGCTGACAGTCTTTTATTCACATAAATCATAACACCATTCTTTTTCTCTGAGTCTGATGCTATAAATTGTACACCTAATTTAGAATTTATCAAATATTTTTGGTCTTGTAGTCTAATAAATTTCTTGCAAGCAAATAACATCATTATTAAATTGTTTCAAATAGTAAAATATTTTTCTTTTTTTCTGTGGTGAATTTAGTCCGTTCACGTTCCAAGATAAAAGTTTAATTGTCATTTGTGGTCTCTTGAAACATTAAGAGCATTTGCTGAAGTTGCTGTTCCAAAGTGGTAGTCTTCGGCCTGGCTCCTCCCATAGCTTCAGATTTCTATGATTTACCATTGACTCCATTCTTATCTTGTAGTGGCAAAGACCTCTGCTGCTGTTGTTTCTCTTGAAGTTGCTTAAAAGCTGCTCTGGTTATACGTTGATCTTTCGGTTCATGCAATTTCAGCTCGAGATCCAATGCTACCTGCCTTGTATTCTTAGGTGATCCACTTATAGCTTCCAGAGGGAAATCTATCAATGGTTCATCCAGAAACCCTCCTCCTGTTGCTCCTTGAATTCCTGCCACCTCTGCAACTGTTTGCTTCCGTTGTTGTTCAGACTCTTGTTCAAATTCCTTCTCTTTATCACCCTCCTCTAAACATAATACTGAGGATGTGCATAGAGATGCTGTATCAGTTTTTAGAACATTGAAATAAAATTCTTCAGCTTTTAAAACAGTGTTTAATCAATATCTCTCTCTTTGATACCTCAATATTATGCCAACTGGAGCATCCCATCTAAATGGAATTTGCTGTTTCTTCAACTCATTCACCAGAAATCCAAAATCCTTTTTGTCTCTTAACATCTTTGGTGGCAGCTCTTTGTAGATCCCAATCTCCTTTCCATCCACTTGGACAGTAGAAACAAAAGACTTTTGCAAGATATCATTTCTTATTCTTCTATCTGTAAAATAGATCACCACATCTCTAGGCAATTGTCTTTGCTTTCCACCCGAGAATTCGCTCTGTAAGCCTAATCAATCTTACTTAAAACATCTTCAGGATTAATCTTTAACATCACAGCCAAAGCCTCAGCACAAACTGTTCTCAGATCCTCTCTGTTATTTTCTTTTATTCCTCTCAGTCTTACAGCAAACTCCATAAATCTATATTGCATCATGGTCAGTTCGTTTTCAATTCTTTGAGTTTTATTGTCCACATTAGTAATTTTATTATCAGCTTCCCTCATTTTAGATTCAAGTTCTGAGCTGAGTTCTCCCACTTTCTTGTCAATCTGAACAACCACTTTTGACAAGCCAGTCACTACTGTCAGTATGTCATGTTTCATTTTGTCATACTTTTCTTGAACCATCTCTTTAATCTCCTGTTGAGACTTCTCAAATTTTTGATCCATAGTTTCAGTTTGATTCTTCAGAGCCTCAGCAATAAATTCCTTCAAATCTTTAAATACAGTCTCCTGTTCTTGGCTCTGAATCTGCAAGCTTAATGACTGCTCTTTTTGTTGGTGAGTAGGAGAGCCCCCACCTGCTCCTTTAGGAGCTGACTTTGTCTGTTTTGAAGCCATACTACTATGCAGTCTTATTCTTTCTAGAAAGGAAGTCTTCCCCCCCCTTTCCACCACCACAAAATCTTTTCCCAGCTTTAATCAAGTCTCTAAGGGAAAAGGAACAGATAAAAGTCTCTTTAAAAAGCTTTTTCCTTTTCTTCTGACAGATACAATTACTTTAATTGCTTTGTAACACGTTAGAATGCACAGGCATAATCACTTTCGTTTTCAGTTTTCTTCTCTCCGCTGAAGCCAGTTTAAACTCACTTTCACTTTTTCTTCATTCTTAAATATAATAACAGGGCTAGCACAAATACTTGCAGTTTTTAGTTTGCAGTCCAGATTTCACCCTGCTTATTTTTAAAAACTTGCTTGAACTTTGCTGCTTGAGTTGGTCGCGTCGTCTAACTCTGCAAAAATGCAGAGTTGTCCCAGAGTCCGGAGCCTCGGCAAGCTGTTTAGGGAGCCTCTCCTGCTTCCTCCCCAGAACTAGTCCAGGGGTTTTGCATGGGCTCTACCTGCACTCACCGGCTCTGCTCTCGTTTATTTCCTAAACGAGAATTTTTCAAGCCGCCTCTCAGCTGCAGGGGCGGCTTTTTTACGGGCAGCAGGGCTGGCGGTCATAAAAGACCATCTGCCACCACGGCGCCAACCGGAAGTGCAAAAAGGTGTAAAATATTAAAGAACTTTAAAGATTATAAATTTAGGAGATTGGAGCAGTGGTGGGTTCCTACAGGTTCGCCCCAGATTGGGCGAACTGGTAGTGGTGGCAGCGGAAGGCTCAGCCCACCCGTCCGGACATCTCAGCGCATGAATAGAAGTTTCTGAGCATGCACAGAAGCAGCACACGCGTGCGTGAGCGTGCACATGCCCACAAGCAAACCGGTAGCAGAGGAAATAGAAACCCACTGGATTTCTACTATCCAGTTCTACTGGATTGGGGGTATAACTATGGGATTGACTAAATCTTACTAATAATTGGCTAGTTGGAGTTTTTAAACACTAAGACGTTGGAACTATAGAGGAATATTGAGTAATTTTTATCAAATTGTTACAAAATGGACTATCAGGAGATAATAGAGGGATATGAAATAATTTTGATGCTCAAAAGCATGCATGAAACTATAAAAAACAATAAGGAGACAGGGATTGTCTATAAACATAAAGAAATGAGTATAGAAGCTTCTCAACAATGGGGGGGGGAAGATGAATATGATATTCAGAAAATAGATGAGAAATTAGAAGCAGTGGAAGAGAAAAATCAAAATGAGATGAAGAAAGACAAAGATAATGAAGAGAAAGGATTGAAAAGTAGGAATCAAATAGGTAATTCTTTAGAAGTTTATAATAGAATAGAGAAAAAAGGGAAATTCTTTTAAAAAGAACGGTTTAGAGTAAAAAAAAGAAAAATCTCTTCAAAAAAAAGATTAATGTATGGGTGCTGAAATGATACATCAGAAAGAGAAAAAGGGCAATCAGAAGGGAACACTCGGTATAAAAATATCAAAAAAAGTTATAAGATTCCAAGAGAGAGGAATAAAAAGGTAACTAAAAAGTCAATAAATGACAGAACTCCAAAAAGGTTAAGAGATTAGGGATAGTGAGAAAATATATTAATAAAATGGAAAAGTAGAAAATACAAATAGGGAAAATAGTAGTATATATACTAATAGACAATAGAATGTATTATAAATAAAAATAAGCTAAGGTTAAAAGATGGAAGTTTATATGATTAACAGTGTGTTAAAATATATCCAGATTTAAGGATTAGAAATTGTGGGGATTTTAAAATATAATCCCAGGATTGATTAAATTTTGTTAATATTGGCTTTATTATTAGTAGTCCTAGACATTTGGGATATCGAAATTATGGTGGAATAATGAGTAATTTTTAAATATTAAATATTAGTAACTTAGTAGGGGATAACAAATAAATGGTGCAAATAAATGTTATTTAGGTTTAAATGTATTAATGGGAAACAATAAAGAATTATAAAGAGAGAATGGTATTGATGAAGGTGGAAGATTAGGACTATGTATACTTATTTGTTTTATTATTGTTAACATTGTTTAAAAAGGACATTGACCCAGTCAATACACTGTCCACAAAATATGCACGGTGTGGACAAAATAAAATTAAAAAGTTGGGGAGAAAAAGAGTAGCCACTGGGTTATGTTGGAGAAGAGAAACAAGCTTTATGTTTTAATGACCTGTTTTCTTCAACACTTAGGTGAAAAAACAATTTTTCCATAGTAGGTCTCTTGTGTCTTTTTTATATTTCTTTCCACTTCCTGAGTTGGTCTCATGCAGGATACATAAGGTGTGAAATAAACTGTGATGTGGGCTTTTTGGTTTCCATTTGATGCTTGTAAAAAAAGCTCTGATAACTGTAATTTCAAATAAATTGTACTTTCCCTCGCTCTTCATTTAATGGCCCCCTGTGCTTAGTGTTCAGAAAAGCCTGGATATGTGTAATCATCCTGCATCTGCGAGGTGATTCTGATTGTTGTCCTTCAAGCAGTCGTGTGACCTGGTTAGTATGATTTATTAATGGAAGCCGACATCAAAGAAAGACAGCAATCTCTGGGAAGTCACTGCCTTGTCACTTGACTCCCACTACCCAGTCCAATTTTGCAGGAAACTTTGAGTAAGCAGTGCTAAATGTTAAAAGGTTTCATTTTTTCTCAGTCTGGCTGAATTAATTTTAAATTATCACACATGAAATGCAGGCTTCTGCCATTTTTCCTTCCCCATTTGCAAAACTGAATGATTTGATACCCATCTTTTCATGTTCTTATTTTGCATAATCAATTCCATCCTCCCTCCCTCCCTCCCTCCCTCCCTCCCTCTCTCTCTCTCTCTCTCTCTCTCTCTCTCTCTCTCTCTCTCTAAGTTACATGACAAAAAAGATGCTGAGAGTTTGGGGATAGTACAGAGAAGAGCAACTAAGGTGATTAAAGGCCTGGAGACTAAAACATATGAAGAACAGTTGCAGGATTTGGGTATCGCCAGACTAGAGGAAAGAAGGACTAGGGGTGACATGATAGCAGTATTCTAGTATTTTGAGGGGCTGCCACAAAAAAGGAGGTCAACTTATTTTCCAAAGTACCAGAAGGCAGGACAAGGAATTAAGCAGAAACTTCCTCACAGTGAGGACAATTAGCCAATGGGACTGCTTGCCTTCAGAAGTTGTAGGTGCCCTATCACTGGAGGCTTTTAAGAAGAGACTGGACAACCACCTATCTGAATAGGATTGTGCAGTGGTGAGATTCGATTTTTTTAACAACTGGTTATGTGGGCGTGGCTTACTTGGGGGTGAGGCTTGGTGGGCATGTGACTGGGTGGTCATGGCTAGCTGGTCATGTGACCGGGTGGCCATGGTTATGTGCATAGGGATTACTCAAGAGTGCTGAAAAAAGTCATTTCTGACTGGTCCTCACACTTTTGACGGGTCCTCACACTTATGACCATCCTCACATTTATGCCCATTGCAGCATTCTGAACAACCATGTCACTCATTTCACAACTAATTCTCTTCACCACGGTGACAAGATAGGTCGCAAAACGTAAAATGTGAGGGCAGTCGTAAGTCTGAGGACTGGTCAGAAATAACTTTTCAAGCCCTCTGAATAGTTCATATGCACATAGGGACTATCCAGAGGGCTGAAAAAAGTGATTTCTGACAGGTTCTCGCACTTTTGACCTGTCATCATTTATGCCCATTGCAGCATTCTTAATTAAATTAATTAAAATTAAAATTAAATAAAAATAACCTGCTGCAGCCATTGGAAGCAATCCAAGGTGGGCGTTCGGGCTGGCTGTAGGTCAAGGTGATACAACTGGGGTAGGTAGGCCATTGCTGCCCAGGTGGGAGGCGGCCGCAGGCCTAGAGGGCTGGCTGCAGGGTGAAGGAATCGGATGGGGTAGGTCAGGGCTCTGCAACCTTAAATACACAACCGTAAACACATGTAAACATTTAAACACAACCTTAAACCTGTGTGGGCATTGCCAACTCCATATCATTTACTCCCACCCAGTCACATGACCACCCCCAGCCAGGTTTTGTGGCTCCCAGTACTTTCTTTTAAACAGGTAGCTCTGTGTGTCTCTTTCATCTCTTTCTCTCCCCCTCCTCTTTCTGTCCTTCATGTTCGCTCTGTCTTTCTTCCTCTCCTGCCCGGGTGGCGGTGGTGGCAGCAGGGTACCTACCACACCATCAGGTCACCCCTCGGCCTGAAGGCAGCATCTCAGATCCTAATCCAATTGCATTTTCCTGGAAAAAAGAGTACACTAAGCATCCAGTCATTTCCTAATTACCTGGGAGTAAGCACCTTCCCATATAGTCAATGGGACTTCCTTCAAATAAATATCTGTTGTGAATAGTTCTGTTGTTGTAGAACGGACACATGTGAGATTGCAATATCACACTGGACTGATAGTGGAATTTTCCTTTAGTGCCAATATAACATTTTAAATTCAGGAGATTGACTTAAGAGCTACAGAGTCAGCTGTGCTTTGTCCATGTAGCCTGTTGGGTACTTCCCTAATACCCAACATAAATAATCTAAAATGGCTACTCAACCTAATGATTGTTAGTACTGTTACTATATACGTTTACTTGGTTGTGGTCCTGTGCTCATTTTAAGCCCACATTGAGCCCAGAAGGAGAAAAAACTGGAATATACATGAGTTCAGAAAATAAGCATTCCTTGTTTGTTGTATAATTAGTGTAAAGGAAATAAAAGTTTTTACCATAGCTCACAATATGTACTTTTCATTCGATTCAGAGGTACAAATGCATTGTGAAAGTACAAGACATTCTTTTGTACAGTATTGTGACTAGTTTTAGTCCAGGCAGTGGGGGATCATTGGCTTTAAAAATGGTTGCTAGAAGACCATTTCAAGTATTTCAACCAGGATAGTCAGTGGTGAAAATGCTGGATACTGCAGTTTATCAAGATCCGGAGCAGAGGACCCCAAACTTTTGAGAGCTGGTCGAGACAGACAGGAATATCTTCAAAATGCAGGTGAAAGTTCTTGGCAAGTGTCATTGGGCTCAAGGCTTAAAACAAGCCACTCTTAGAATGCTATTCCCACAGCTTTCCCACAAGCAAAGCCGCACCGTCCCATTCATTGCAACTTCTCTCTTCCCTCACAGAAGAGCGTGCACGTCTTAAGAGTGCACAACAAGTTGCAACAGCATTGCCACCACCCGTTCCGCCTTGCCATGTCTCTGCTTCTGTCGACGACCCTTCCTTTCCCGAGGGTGCCCAGGAGTTTGGTGCATAGCATTGGTGCCACCAATGACAGGGGGAAATCTCCCACGAGCACAGTCAGACACGCACCTGCACGGCTTCACTCTTTGACCCGGACCCGGAGCTTGGCCTCGATGTCACATGTTCCCGGCCGTCCAATCTGGACTGGCCTGTAAGTTTGTTTGGGAGTTGCTCTTAGTGGCAGAAGAATTTGCTGAGAAGACCCGGGAAAAGCGCTCGATTGGTCATAGCGGTAGTGGCAGCGTACCTACCGCAAGGCGCTTGGATGGTGCAGCCAGTGGCTCATGGCTGCTGGCCACCCCATCCAAGCACCTCACTAGCCATGTGGCCAGCAGCCACTAGCGAGTTGCTCAGATGGGGGTAGGCCACGGCTGGCAGCCAGGCAGGTGCAGATCAACCACCTTTTCCAGCCCCACTTCCCCGAGGGCAGCACTTGGCTGTACTTGTCTGTTCTGCTGCTGGAGCGGTCAGGGGCAGTCTGAGGTGGGTGTTTGGGAACAGAGTGGGAGGCCGCTGTGGGCAAAGTTAGGAAAGCAGTCTGGGCCACGTGGTTGAGGAGCCAAAGAATAACTGCAGCTATGCCTAGGTGTATCACTAAGGCAAGCTTTGCAACACAGCAAGCAAGGCCAATAAATAGTGGTGGGGCAAGGCGAAGGGCGGGCAAGCCAGCAATTTAACAAACAGTTTGTGTGCTGTGAGGTCCAAGGCCAATAAATAGTGGTGCGGAGAGGCGGGGCAAGCCAGTAATTTAACAAACGGTTCAGCCAAACTGCCTAGAACCGGCAGGATCCCACCTCTGGGACCGTAATGGCAAACCTATGGCATGCATGCCAGAGGTGGCACATAGTGCCCTCTGATGGCACATGAGCCGTCACCCCAGTTCAACTGCACTGTTCATGTGTGCATGCCTTCCACCAGCCAGCTGGTATTCGGGTCTCTGCTGTGCATGAGTGGGGGAGGGGGGCATTCAGGGGGGCACACACATGTGTGGGGATGGGGTGTGTGCGGGGGTGCACACACATGTGCAGCGGGGATGGGGTGCATCCACAGGGGCTGTGCACCCATTGCATTTTGAGGGGTTTGGGTACATGCGTGTGCACACTTTGGGCACTCGGTCCTGAAAAGGTTAGCCATCACTAGTATAGGATCTTCCGCTTGAGCAGGAGAAAGGAAGGCCTCCAAGATCCCTTCCACCTCTATTCTGATTGATGGGTGTGTAGCCACGATTTTAAAAATAATGGGTGAAGCTGGAAAAATAAATATGATTGTAATTAACTTGCATTAAAATTAAATCAATACAATACAAAATTAAAGAAAGTTAAACACTCTGAGGATTTAGTAATTTTCGTATTTCTATCACATTAAAAATAAAAACACGGTAACAGCTTTTACAGGTGTCTTGAGACCACACCTAAATATAAAAAGACAAGAAATGGATTTTAAGACCACCAGTGACCTAGATTAAACCTAGCCTATACTGCAGTTTTTGAGTGCACTGCATAAGCACGCTGCTGAAGTGGAACTGAGGAATCCAAAAAGGCTTTTAAAAAAAGCTTTATTAAAATTCTACACATAAAATAAACATTAAAAGCAATATAGAACATAGTACAGAAAATTAAACCTGCAAATATAAAACTAAATATGTAACTTAAATGGACAGTTTAACTCACAGATCCATTAACTCTTTCTTATTGTTTTAATCACCATTTTACATTTTCAGTATTCTCCCCTTATTTATCTATAAACCCATGATCATCAAGCTATTTCTCCAATTTTGTAGTACAATCCATAAATGGTCTCCAGTCTTTAACAAAATCTTCTGTAAATTTCTCTCTTATTGGACACACCAGTTCTGCCATCTCTGCCATGACCATAACTTTAAATATCCAATATTCAATATTTGGGACTTCTTTATTTTTTTTACATTTCTATACAAATAATAATCATGGTGATCTTCCACAATAATAAGGCACTGTTCTTTCTACTCAGTTCTTGCATAGACTAATAAGAATGATTCTGGTTTTATCTTAAAAGGGATTCCTATAATTTTCACCCATGTTCTATGGATCACCAACCAAAATCTTTTGGTGTCTTCATAAGTCCACTGTTATGGGAACAACCTGATGCTCCCACGTAACACCTCTCCTGCGTGAGCTGCACTGGCTTCTGGTGGTCTTCTGGGTGCGCTTCAAGGTGTTGGTTCTCACCTTTAAAGCGCTCCATGGCATAGGGCCAGGGTATTTGTGAGACCGCCTGCTGCTACCGATAACCTCCCACCGGCCAATACGCTCACACAGAGAGGGCCTCCTCAGGGTGCCTTCGGCCAAACAATGTCAGCTGACGGCCCCCAGGAGGAGAGCCTTCTCTGTGGGGGCACCCACCCTGTGGAATGAGCTGCCTCCTAGTATATGTTTGATCCCGGACCTTCGCACCTTCCATAAGGCCCTAAAGACCTACCTATTTCAACAAGCCGGCCTAGCCCAAAGGGTTTTTTAATAGGGTTTTTTAAATTATATGGATTCGGGTTTTTAAATTGGAATTTTATGGATTTGGGGGTTTTAAATTGAGAAGCCAAGGATTTAATTTATTTATTTTAGTTCCTTATAACTTTTGTATTTTATGTATTTTATTGTTCACCACCCTGAGTCCTTTTTGGGAGAAAGGGCGGTATATAAATCCGAAATAAACTAATAAATTAAACTTTATATGATCATAGGTTCCATCCTCTTCTGTGTTTCCAACATTTACTTAAAATGTTCTTATACATTTTGGTAGTTACTTTCAGGGGTGTCAAATGCCATCATTTTGCAACATTTTCCTCTTCAATTATTGCAAAGTAGAAATATTTTACCCACGTTTCCCACCCAAATTCTATACCACTACCATGCCAAGAATTTAGCATCTATGTAGCATTGCATTCTTTAACTTGTTCAGCTTCTGTGTCATAATTTAACAGCAATTTATATAAATTCTCGCAATTACATGTTTCTTCATCTCTGCATGATTCTATTTCAAATTCATTCTTACTGCCAATCTATACCTCCTTGTTTCCCATCTTTTTCAAATTGTGCCAAAAAGGGGTCAAAGATTTGAGGCAAGATATACATATAATACAAACAAGATATGAAAAAGATGCTAAATTACATCAGTGGTGGGATTCAGCCAGTTCGCACCACTTTGGGAGAACCGGTTGTTAACTTTCTGAACAATTTGGCAAATTGGTTGTTGGAAGAAATCATTAGGGTAGAGAACCGGTCATTGAATTACTTGAATCCCACCACTGAATTACATCGTTTTCACTTAGAAAAGACAGAGTTGGATAGGATACTCACAGGAACAGAGGACAAATTAATTTTAAATTAATTTTATAAATTTTAAAAATTTATAACTTTTTACTTGGTATTGAGTTAGAGGAAGAACAAGTAGAGGAAGCAATGATAGGCAAAGAATTTTGGATACTGTTGATTTAGACAAATAGCAACAGTTATGGGAAAGGAATTACAAACTAACAATGTCCACTGCATATAAAGAAAATCAATATGAAATGTTTTTCAGATGGCATATGCCCCCTGAGAAACTGGCAAAAATGTTTAAAGATAAATCAGCTAAATGTTGGAAATGTCACCAATTACCAGGATCTTATTATCATATGTGATAGACATATTCAGAAACTAAAAACTATTGGAATAAAATTAAGACATGATTGGAAGAAATGACACAACAACATATTGATTTAAAACCAGAAATGTTCCTACTGGGTATCTTCCCAGAGAAAATTAGCAAAGAAAATACATATTTGATTATATATGTAATAAAAGCTGCAAGGATTGTTTTTGCACAAAATTGGAAAGCAGAGAAAATACCTTTGGAAGGAGAAGTAATTAAAAAAATATTAAACTGTGCAGAAATGAATAGATTAACTTTGATGATTAAAGAAAGAGAGGATTCAGAATACTTTAAGATATGGGATCAATTTTACCATTGGTTAAAAAAGAGATACAAATAAGTAAATGTATAAATAGCTATGCGAAAATGGTATAATTAGAATATTGTACTTCTGGAGAAATGTTGTAATAGATTTGGTGAAAACAAAGACAGAAGAAATAATAAAAAAAGATGAAGTCACGGAGAAAATGCCGAGAAGTCACACAGAAAGGATGATTGATGTACTACTAAATGTTTGTTTGTGTATAAAATAAAAAAAAATAAAAATAAAAAGATTTGAGGCAAGATAAGATAAACTTAAAAAAAATACCTCTTAGCTGCATTTAAAGTTTTAAAAATACATGTTGTACAATTTATTCTTGATACAATATATTTGAAGATTCTTAAAAATTTATTTGCAGGGATTTAATACATTTGTTTTTTGGGGTTATTTTAATTTTCCACGTTTAAGTTTCTGACTTAAAGTACGCTTTTCAAATCAATCCAGGATAAGATTTGCCTGTTAAAATTTAGTTTTCATGGGTTATCTTGCATTTTCCATTCTTTATAAATTGTAGAATATAAACCACCTTGAAAAGTTTGAATAATCCCTTCCTGCGATGTGAGCTTTAGAATACAACTACAAACTCATTATAAAGATGTGTTTATAAACTTGCTAAATTAACATGGGGGGGACGGAATCTAAGCATGAAATGAGCAAAGCAACAATTTGGTTGCAAACCTGGAGAGACTATATTTTCTAGATCAGTTAACTGGATCAAGCTAAAAATTATTGTTGTTTGAGAACTCGCAATTCCAAGCAGTATTTCATTTTGGCCAAAGCACAAGAAAGCAGTAAAAATACCTCTTAACGTTAAGTGAAGCCGATGTATATTCTCCTATCAATAAGATATCAAATATGCCTCTAACAGCTAGTTACAAAATTGGATGTCTCAGATTATAGGGAGACAACAGGTGTGAAATTTGACAACAGGTGTCCGAAGATGAGTGGAAAGCCATTGGTAAAAAGTTAATTAGTAGGTTCATCTAGAATAGAGCAGAGCAGAGCAGAGCAGAGCAGAACAGAACAGAACAGAACAGAACAGAACAGAACAGAACAGAATAGAATAGAATAGAATAGAATTCTTTATTGGCCAAGTGTGATTGATCACACAAGGAATTTGTCTTGGTGCATACGCTTTTGGTGTACATAAAAGATACATTCATCAAGAATCATAAGGTACAACACTCATAGGGAAATAGTATAAATCTTAAGGATACTAGCAACAAAGTTACAGTCCTATTGTCATAGCTCAAAATACAACATTAGCCTGTATGATGCATTTGTGTGCTACATGGCTTATTTATGGAGTGATAAGTTATTTCACACTGAGCTTTTTCCAGAAGACTTGGTTTTTCCAAATGTGGGTTTTTTTAATTACATAGGACAGATAGGAAAACAAACAGGAGGACAATGAAAAGGAATATTGTGAATGATCAAGATGAAATTTGAAAAGCATTCCTAGCAATTATGTATGTCTTGTGCTCCATTGGAAGCACCTTTTCCAAGCATTGCATAATTCTAATATTGCAGGCTGATTTGATTGAGGCCACAACAAAAATTATTTCCATTCTCCATCAATTATACAGGACAATCTGGAAGATCTCTTTTTCTGCAGATCGGGCGATTTGGTAGCGGCAGCCGTGGGAGGCTACGCCAACCCGCCCGGACACTTCTACCCATGGAGAAACCCATCCCTGACATAAGCAATGTGTTCTCTTTTGTGTTTATTTATTTATTATTTATTTATTAGTCTCATTTCTATGCCGCCCAACTCCCTAGGGACTCTGGGCGGCTTACAGCAAAAAAACAATGCGAACAATATCCCATACAAATTTTTTAAAAGAAAACATTAAAAACCCATGTTCCCTGTTTTAGCTTTTGTAGATAGATTTACAGTAGTGTAGCTCAACCTTGGCGACTTCAAAACGTGTGGACTTCAATTCCCAGAATTCTCCAGCGAGCTAGGGGGAATTCTAGGAGTTGAAGTCCACATGTCTTAAAGTTGCTAAGGTTGAGAAACACTGATCTTGACTAATTAAACAGTAATTTATATAAAGAAACCCAGGGCAGACATTAAAAATGAGCAGTATCACGAATACAGGTAGTCCTCGACTTACAGCCTTTCATTTAATGACCGTTCAAAATTACAATGGCAGTGAAAAAAGGAATTTATGGCCATTGCAGCATTGCATTGCATCCCACAGTTAGAGGATCAAAATTTGGGCACCTGACAAATGGCATAATTTTATGACCATTGCAGTGTCCTGGGGTCATTTGTGTCTTTCCCAGTGGGCTTCTGACAAGCAAAGTCCAATGGGAGGCAGGGGGAGCCGGGTGGGGGGAGCCAGATTCACTTAATGACCCCATGATTCACTTAACAACTGCAGTGATTTGCTTAACAATTACGACAAGAAAGGCCATCTATGGATCAAAACTCACTTAACCACTCAGCGATGGGAATTTTTGGGTTCAGTTGTGGTCATAAGTTGAGGACTACGTGTAGCTTTTTAACCCCCTTGAGCAGCCTCTTTCGGTCACTGGTTCAGTTTGCTCCACGTTGTAACAAAGCAACCTTGTGTGGCTGCTGAGGGACATAATCCAAGCAGTAGGGCCCTCCTAAGAAGGGGCCACATTTCAAATTATAATCAAATTCAAGGCGTCCATGATTTAAGTAACACACCTCGACATGAGGTTTCCCAGATGTGGGAGTTCGGTCACATGTCCCCAGCAGATCATCATCGTAACGGTTGTCTTCATCCCAGACTTGTATTCGGAGCTTGCTGGCTTGTCCCAAGCCCTGAACCTTCCCTAGATCCAAGTGGGCCATCCATACCGGATTATTATTATTCCATATAGTGGATGTCCGACTCTCAACCCCATGGAAAAATACCTTGACGTAAGCATCTGTTCTTGTGATGTAGTCTCCCCAGAGACCATAGGCACGTCGAATTGTCACCGTTAACTTGCTTTGGCCTCGCTCCCGGGAGCAGCACATGCTGTTAGTGGTGCCGTCATTGGGACATACACAGGAGCAGGGATCTCGGGGGCTGCGTTGGGAGCCGGGAGGACAAGGCTGGCTGCAGTTCCTCCAAAGGGCCCTTCCTCTGATGTACTCACTCACCGCCTGCTGCACACTGCCCCGCTTTGGGTGACCCTTAGGCAGCAAAGTATGAATGGGCTTCAGGGAGTAAGAAAGGATTGCAGGGATATGTTTAAGGCTTTCCAGCCACACCTTATAACCTTCAGAGTTCTGTTCGTTTGAAAAGAGCAAGTCAGTGTGTTGGTCCCCTCCAACCACCTCAGTGTGTCTCTCGTTGTAGGTCTGGTGGAAGCTTCCTTTGAAACTCTTCTTCTTCTTCAGCTCTTCACATGCGTTGTAGGCTGCACTGAGGCTCCCTTTGCCACCCCCAATGTTGGCCGAGGCCTCAAGGGTTAGGCAGTCTTTCACTTCATCAGCAGATGCGCCCTCCAAAACTGTCTCACAGACCCGCAATGCTGTCACATCCCTCACGCGGCCCCCCATCTCCAGATGATCAATGAAGTGGGTCCCGTAGGTGCTGATGAGCTGCCGATATTCTGGTAGGGAGTTGGATCGGTACTTGGCAGGGAGACTGCGAAGGGAGCGCTTGAAATGGCTGGAGAGAATGTATCGGTCGATACGGAAGCTGAAAAGAAAAGACCATACAGGTAGGGTGACAGAAATGGCGGGCCTTCCGGTCAAATCATAAAGGATCAAAGGGTAGCAATCTTGCAGAATTGGTGAGTAACTAGATCAGGGTTTCTCAACTAGGCAAATTTTAAGATGTCTGGACTTCAACTCTCAGAATTCCCCAGCCAGCACTCTGCCTGGGAAATTCTGGGAGATGTAGTCCAGAGATCTTAAAGTTGCTTAGATTGACTATTGAGGTAGATACTGGAATGTTCCCCATAGCTGTTATCAAGAGCTGAATTGAATCAAGAAAGATGATTCAATTCCTAGAGGATTTTTCTAACAACCAGAGAAGGATATGTCCTCCATGAATTTGTCAACTCCTTAAAATGGGGGAACTCTCAAATCTTGTCCTTTTCAACTCCATATATTGGGTTTGTTCAATTTGTATAGATAAATATCTTCTATCTGTGCATCATCATATATTATTCAGCTATTGATCACTTAGATGATGTCTGCTATATTATCAGGAGGTGGATACCTTCACATGATAAATCCCTTTTGGGGTTTTATTCCAGCTTGTCAGAATTAGAACTGGATGGCAACTTGGCCCAGGATGTATAGTAAGGGGGTGAAGGTGTTAAACAAGGAGCAGGAAGACCCATATTCTGATCCATCTTCAACAATGGAAATTCAGTGAGTGACTTCGAGCCAGTCCCTTTCTCTCAGCCCTCCCAACCTCACAAAAATGGGTCTTGTACCACCTTAAATATAAGCATGTATCAAATAAAAAATACCACATGCTACCAGGAGATACTGAAGGATCTGAATTCCAATGAATCTCAGGCAAGATCCATCAAGAAACCTAATTTGAACCAAGTTCGATGGTCATCCAGGTAAAGTTGTCGGAAGGTTGAGTCAGGGCAGCTGGATTTATTTTCTTTTTAGTTTGAGACCTTTTGCTGCTCATCTAAGCAGCTTTATCACTTAGAGCGAGCTAGTTAGGCAGATTGACAAGAGAATAAGCCCCATTTGCCATGACTTCAGACAATTTAATCTGGATGATTGAGAATCTTTATTGATATATTGCAATTGTCATGACTCAACCTTCAGATATATTTGAACCAATTCATACTTTTCCCTTTTCCCTGCTTTCCCTTTTAGTCTTTTTTACCTTTTGAACTGAAAGTGTACAGGTAATCCTCGACTTACAACAGTTCATTTAGTTCAAAATGTAGTTCAAATAAATCACTGAAAAGAGTGATTTATGGCCATTTTTCACACTTATGATCATTGCCGCATCCCCATGGCAATGTGATTTACATCCAGATGCTTGAAAACTGACTCACATTTATGACAGTTGTAATGCCCGGGATCATGTGGTCCCCTTTTGCGGCCTTCTGGCAAGCAAAGTCAATGGGGAAACTAGATTCACTTAACAACCGTATTACTAATTTAACAACTGCAGTGAATCCCTTAACAAATGTGGTAAGAAAAGTTGTAAAATGGGGCAAAATTCACTTAACAAATTTCTCATTGTGCAACATAAATTTTGGTCTCAATTGTGGTCATAAGTTGAGGATCACCTGTATCACTTTTTAAACTTACCCTGGAAATCGGTAGGAAAAGCAGCATAATTATTTTTTCAAAAAAAAAAAAAAAAAGAAGCCAGCACTACAATGGGACACTGTTGGGAGAGAGAACAATACCGTTAACTCAGTTTTCCACTTCTGATGGAAAGCATGACTCATTTCCATCTGGTGGCAGGACTACAGGTAAGACAAATTATGTTATTAATTAATGCTAATTACGATCCAGGCATTAGCAGGTGGAAACATCTAGCTGACTCAAGCCTGGTTAATACAGTTAGTCCTCGACGTATGACTACAGTTGAGCCCAAAATTTCTCTTGTTAAATGAGACATTTGTAAAGTGAATTTTGCCCCATTTTGCCACAGTTGTTAAGTGAATCACTGCAGTTGATAAGTTAGTAACCCAGTTGTTAAGTGAATCGAGCTTCCCCATTGATTTTGCTTGTCAAAGGTCACAAAAGGTGATCATATGAGCCTACGACACAGAAACAGTCATAAATATAAAACAGTTGCCAAGCATCTGAATTTTGATCACATAATCTTGGAGAGGCTACAAAAGTTGTAACTGTGAAAATCGGTTATAATTCATATCTTTCAGTGCCGTTGTAACTTTGAACAGTCACTATGAACTCTTATAAGTCGAGAACTTATAACAATTGGATAGGAATTTAAGTGCTGCTGGGTGGATTAAGGCAATGTTTTTCAAACTTGGCAACTTTAAGATGTGCGGACTTCAACTCCCAGAATTCCTCAACCAACATGGCCTGCTGGGAATTCTGAAAGTTGAAGTCCACATTAGTGACTTAGGATCACTTTTCATACTTACAACTGCAGCATTCCCATGGTCACATGATCAAAACTCGGACACTCGGCAACTGGTTCATATTTCTGATGGTTGCCGTGTTCCAGGGATCATGCGATCCCCTCTTGCAACCATACAAAAAGCCAAGTCAATGGGAAAATCAGATTCACTTAACAACCGTGATACTAATTTAACAACCAAAGGGATTCACTTACCGGCTGTGGAAGGAAAGGTCATAAAATGGGGCAAAACTCATTTAACAATGGTCTTGCTTAGCAACAGAAATTTTGGGCTCAGTTGTGTCATAAATAGATTACCTGTTACCTGGGAGGCAAGAAATCTAGACTTGCACATTTCCTCGTAAGATGCCCTCAAAACATCTGCCATACAAATGGATGATTGTAGTAAAGCCCCAGAGGACTTTCTAGCCATTATCCCTCACCCAGGCCTTTTTCACCTGTAATAAGAGCAGGAGACCTCGTGACGTGCAAAAGTGTACTTGTCTTGGTTATTCTTCTGCATGGTGAAGTCTGCCACTGTGGAGTGAGATCCAGACAATGTCGCCTGGACCTGTTGTTCGGGTTTCACCTGTACATCAAGTCCAACTTTCCAGTCATTCTTCACGTCAGATGCTGCGGCATGAACCACATCGATGCCCGAGCTTTCTATGGAAGTATGAACCTTCTTCTGACAACTTCCTTTGGCTGCCCAGTCAACAGCCACCAAGGGAAGTCTCTGAAGAGGTCTATCCTGCAGGAAAGGGTTACGGCACAGGGTGCAAGTGCCATCAGCCCTCTGCCACTGACTCAGATCCAACACCTTGGCCTTCTTCTCCAGCGTGGTGATATCAAAGCCTTCTTCAGCCATGCTGTAGCCGGGCACAAACTCCTTTTCCTCATTGCATTCATCAGCTGTACCTACGTAGCAATTGGGAGAGACTCCTGTTAAGAAAAGGAGGAGGAAGAGAAGTTGTAGGGTGAAGGCAGCCAAGATGGGCTTGGTGCTCAGCATGGTTGATCCTACATGGGGAAAGAAGAACAGACTGTGAATTCCAGAAGATGCATTAAAAATGAGATTTCAAAGTGAAGCAACATTCATCAACTATAACACTGGGTGAAAAAGACATTTATGTAATTAGTTTATGTAATTAGTTTAAATTCCCCCTCCACGTGCATGATGTGGAAATGCCCACTGTTTTCAAAAGGGTCATAGGAATTCTTAATGCCTTAATTAGGCATTTAAAGTAGGGGTTTCCAATCTTAGCCACTTTAACATCTGTGGAGTTCAACTCCCAGAATTCCCCAGCCAGGAATTGAAGTCCTTACATTTTAAAGTGGCCAAGATTGGGATTGAACATCTAAGTTCAATTAAATGCAACCAGAATAAAATATCTAAATTCTGTCTAGGTCACTGAACTTCTCAATTTTGTCAGCTTTAAGAGATGTGGACTTCAACTCCCAGAATTCCCCAGCCAGCATGCAGTTGCTTCCTCATTACCACCAGCCATATCAAGTAGTTTTAAATCTGAATTTTGCACATTTGGAAGCAGAAGCTTCCGTATGGAGCTCAAGAACTATCTGTAAACTCTTCCAGATCTCCCTCCTCCTTGACTTTTTTAAAAATCAAACATATTTCTTAAGAATGTTCCTTGTGGGAGAAAAAATGCATTTAAACCTATAAGAGAGAGAATCCAGAGAATTCAAAACCTCTGGAAATGACATCTCTAAACTAAGGATAAGTCCAACTCTCATACAAAGGATAGCATCAGGGAATGTAAGGATTTGAGTGGATCTTGGAGATCAATTTTCTCAATCTCAGCTACTTTAAACTGCCTGGACTTCAACTCCCCAGAATTCCTTAGACAGCATGTAGGAAGAAAAATCTGGTCTGGTTCCAATCTGGGAGAAAGACACTGGAAATAAAATGGAGGCTGACTAATTAGAAATAAGGTCTCTGTGTATTTGGATGCCAGAAACTTCAGTGACAGCAGCATGTTTCTGGAGTGGCTGACAAAATGGCTGGATGGATCTTTATAGGATTCTGGGATTTGGTGATCAAGATGCTCCAGGGAGTTGTGCAATATAGTGAGCCTTGTGTCTTTTACTGTTCTAATAGTGGTTAATCCTATTATGTCCTAAAGGTCCTGTCCTGTCTTTAGAATTTGGATGGGCGAATGTAAATTCTTAATCCCATCAGCTCCAGCCTTCTGTGGGAGCTGTGGCTGAAGGCATTTTGTTTATGAATAGGCTGGCCTGGATTTCTTAATGGGCACAAAATGTCTCTCTCTAATCACTTCAGGAGGGTCTGCTAACCTCCTGCTCGGTGTAGGAATTTTATATTACAATAATGCTAACAGATCCAATCTCCATTTAAACATGTTAAAAAAAGGTAGAGCTTCAAATTGCGGTTAGCAGACTTTCTGCTACTAAAATATGCAACTTTTCTCCTCCACATTCAGAGTGGCAGCCAAAGGGCAGCCTAGACCCATATTTTTATTCTCCTTCATTTTTTTTCAAGGATTTTTTCTTAAAAGTATTCTTAATATCCAAGATCATCAGAGGTTTTATATACTAATTTTATTTGCACATTCTTTGCCTGCAGAATTTTTGTCCATAAAACCTGCAGGACACCCCATCATACCCACACTAGGGTCACCTTTCACCCTTAAAATTATTTTTAAAAGAAACATAAAGGAAGACATGTACATTGTCTGGGTAAACTAAACAACCAGACATGCTCAGAAGCACAATTAAGGGGAAGAATAAGTATTGGGTGTAAAACTCTGGCATTAAACTTCTCCTCATTAAAGGTGAAGTGATCCATAAAATATTCTAATGCTCATAAGCACATTGGAAAAATCTTGCTAATGTAAATTCATTTGTTTTGTTTTCCATTCATTTGTTTTCCATTCCTAGGTGCAATTTTTTTAAAACTTTTGCCCTCAAAATAATACTTGAGAAAAATTAGTGGTAGTGGCTTTGGGGTATTAATCAATGTTGACATACTTATTATTTTAAGATAAACACTGCCTTTTATTCAGGACCTCATTGTGGCATGTCTAGGATTTCCTCCTCCTGTTTTTCTCTGCAACAGCCCTGTGAGATAAGCTGGGCAAAAAAAATATAATTGGCCCCCTATTATGCAGGTTAAGGATCCATGGTTGAAGTTGGACTAGAACTCACTTCCTAATCCAGCTTCTTAACCAGTGTGGCAGGTCTCAATCTGGCCAGAAAAGAAGACCTGTTTTACATGCAGAGAATGGCAGATAGAAAGCGGATTTTTTTGCATCAGGAGTGCCAAGAAATCACTGCAAAATTGCCCCAGATCAACCTGTTGCTCAAGGCACATCTTCAAAAAGCCAGCAAAAGAATTTAGCCCCACAGCCAAGAGTGGATGCTTGCTAAAAACTGATCAGGATTCTCAAATTGGTTTCTGCTCATCTCAATTAGAGCAAAATATTAGAATAATTGAACCGTTCTGCTGATTGCAATGTTACTTCCAAACTTCTCCCCCGCCCCTTCTAAACATGGATCTAAGTATGGACCCATAAATATCTCTCCATAAATACATACCTTAGCAGGAGAAGGAGGAATACATGTACACGCAGACCTTCTGAAGTCTATCTGGTAGTGACAGGATGTCACAGTCAAGAAAGTTGAAAAAGAAACTCAGGTTTTCTATGACACATAGTAGAAAGGCGAAAAGCAGAGGGGGGATATGACTCTGAGGTTTGCACACAACCTCCCATGGGCGACAACAGAATTCACACCTCAGTTTGCTTTTTGCCCACCGATTAACTTGTTTATTCATTTTTTTTTTTACTCCAAACAAATAAGTTTACACATTGTTCCCTCACATGTTTGTATCTTCACCACAGGAAAGACTGAAAAAAGAGGTTTTGGTGGGGCAAAGGGTAGGGCGGCGTTGAAAACTGGTGTGAGAACACTTTAATTTTTGTTTCTTGTTTGGCCTGAGTCACCTTGTACAAACCTTTTTCGAAAAGATAACCTAAACCAAATGCCAAAAGCAGAGATGTTTGCAGGATAACCTGGAAGAAATGCTTCAATGTAAATTTTGAAATAATGTTGAGACTACATTAATATGTATTCAAAATGCTGACAAAATAAATAATCGGGATCACTTTTATTACTTTATTTATTACTATAAGTAATAAACTCATTTGTAATATCAAAAAAGTGTAATTTTGTCCTGCAGATTGCAAGGTCTTAAACTGTAGCTTATTTAATGTATGGCTAAATCTAGCAACTGGTCACAGCATCTGGAAGGAATGATACCTATTAATCCTTTTAATGGGAATTTGCCCAGGGTTAAGCTTTGCTAATCATTCAACAGTGAAAAAAGTAAGGTTCTATATTTAGGGAAGCAAAACAAAATGCATAGGTACCGTATATGTGGTACCTTGCTCAATAGTAGTAACTGTGAGAGGGATCTTGGAATCCTAGTGGACAACCATTTAGATATGAGCCAGTAGCGTACAGCAGCTGCCAAAAAAGCCAATACAATTCTGGGCTGCATAAACAGAGGGATAGAATCAAGATCACATAAAGTGTTAATACTACTTTATAATGCCTTGGTAAGCCCACCCTTGGAATATTGCATTCAGTTTTGGTCGCCATGATGTAAAAAAGATGTTGAGACTCTAGAAAGAGTGCAGAGAAGAGCAACAAAATGATTAGGGGACTGGAGGCTAAAACATATTGCAGGAACTGTGTATGTCTAGTTTAATGAAAAGAAGGACTAGAGTAGACATGATAGTAGTGTTCCAATATCTCAGAGGTTGCCACAAGGAAGATGGAGCCAAGCTATTCTCCAAAGCATCTGAGAGTAGAACGAAGTAATGGGTGGAAACTAAGGAGAAATTTCCTGACAGTTAGAATAATTAATAAGTGGAACAACTTGCCTGCAGAAGTTGTGAATGCTCCAACACTAGACATTTTTAAGAAGATGTTAGATAACCATTTGTCTGAAGTGGTGTAAGGTTTCCTGCCTAAGCAGGGGGTTGGACTAGAAGACCTCCAAGGACCCTTCCAACTTTATTATTCTATTTCTGGGATGCAAAACTTATAATGACCACAGATGGCAATAGAGAGATAGAGAAAGTCTCTCAGGCTCATCAGGAATATAACAGCCCAATACAGAAGCTTTACATTTGGGTAACTCTAAAGTCTTTTTGCTCCACTCTGCTGATCCGGCATTTGGGAGAGAACCCCGTGAGGAAAAGGAGAAGGAAGAGAAGCTGTAGGAAAGAGTAGCAAAGATGGAAAGAAAAAGGGACTGTGAACTTCAGTGAAGACATCCCAAAGGTGCTTTTTCAGGAGGCAACTGGACTTTCTTGTTTTTTCCTTTTGAAGATGTTTCGTTTCTTATCCAAGAAGCTTCTCAGCTGTGATAGGATACTGGAGAATGGAAGGATTTATATTCCTTGCAGACAGCTAGTCATTTGTATTCTTTTAGGGTGGTTGAGGCCACCTGGAGGTTTATCTTCATCCTCAGGGTCACCTGAGTGGTGCTCCTGGTTCCTGTAGTTTGCAATTTTCCCTTTCCCATTTTTGTGGGAGTAGGAATGGATTTCCAGAGGAAAAATTGCAGACTAAAGGAATGAGGAGCATACTCAGGTCATCTGTAGAGAGGGTTGTAAAGCACCATGAAGCAGTGTATATAAGTCTAAGTGCGATTGCTATTTTTAGTGATGGTGCAGAAAAAAACGACTCAATAACCGGTCTTTGCACTTACCCAACTGTTGTAGCATCCCCATGGCCACTTGAGCAAAATTTGTGCCCCTAGCAACAGGCATATATCTACTTTGGTTGCAGCATCCCAGGGCCACCTGACCACCATTTGCAACCTTCCCAACTTGCTTCTAACGAGCAAAGTCAGTGGGGGACAATGAATTCACTTAACAACCATGGCGACTCATTTCATGATGGCAGTAAAAAAATGTTGTAAAATTGGGCGTGTCTCACTTAAATGACCAAATCACTGATCAATACATGTTCCAATTATGGCCATAAGTCAAGGAGTGGCTACAGTGATTCTTGTTAAATAAAAGCAGGAATAATTTTCACGATGGTAGTTTTTCTGGGCTTCACAGAAGCACCTTGTGCTCCATCTTGTGTGGGGTTGTCAGTCTGTCTGCCTGCCTGCCTGCCTGCCTGCCTGCCTGCCTGCCTGCCTGCCTGCCTGCCTGCCTGCCTGCCTGCCTATCTATCTATCTATCTATCTATCTATCTATCTATCTATCTATCTATCTATCTATCTATCTATCTATCTGATCCAATTCCCCAATTTTTCTTACAGACCAGTCTGATCACAGAAACATTAGAGAGATAGCTGGTTAGTTAGACTGAGATTGATTAGATGATAGATAGATAATAGATGGATGATAATCATAGAGTGATAGAAAGACAGATAGATGATAGATAGATCACATAGATAGATAAATAGATCATGTAGATAGATGATAGATAGATGATAGATAGGTAGGTAGGTAGGTAGGTAAATAGATAGATAGATAGATAGATAGATAGATAGATAGATAGATAGATAGATAGATAGATAGATAGATAGATAGATAGATAGATAGATAGATAGATAGATAGATATGGGTGGATGGATGGATTGATTGATAGACTTTCAGTTGTACCTGGAGTAAGATGTGATCTTTTTTACCCCTTTAATTGTGTAAATAAGTTTGCATACATGAACATATCCTACCATGATATTAAGATCGATTTCCCAGTGAAGTGATGACTCAGTTATTGAAGAACAAAATATGAACAATAGGTGTAATTCTGAGATGTAAACACCTTCACACAATATGGAAGCTTTTATTACTTTAAATACTTGTAGGAAGAGCAACAGAATTCACACTTCCAGCCTCAATAAAATGGCTTTCTTGGGTTATCTTTTCTTTCTTCAAAGCACATCCTTCTGGTTCCCTGTTCTATATCTTCACAGAAACCTTGTAAGCAGATGGAAGGGATGGAGACTATCCTATGATTATGGTCGTGGCTATTTGGCTAAATGGACTTTGGTTTCTGGAGTTCAGATACTTTAATATCTGTTCTCCTCCTGATGCAATCAAAATTTTATCCAAGCTATTTTAATCAAAGCTGGCTTGTGACAAGGCAGAGAATTCATTTTCCCCATTTTTGTCCACTGGAGTACTCCATGGTCAGGAAAGGTTTAAAGATGCAATAGGAGAAAACAGCCTCCCCAGGCTCCGTAGGCCCTCTGGAGGCCACAAACGGGCTTGTTTCTGGCTTTCCCAAACTTCCGGTAGGCCTGTTTTTCACCCTCCCTGAACCTCCAGACGCGCCCTGCACTTATCTGCATCCAAAACCACGGACCACATGGGGACTCCTAGGAGGAATGGGGCAGGGTGTGTGGGACCATCCAGGAGGATTTGGAGGTTCTCAGAACTGCACAGAATCTTAGCTAGAGGTTCTCCTGAATCCCTGCGAACCTCCAGCAGCCCACCCTTTTTTTATTATTATTATTTGATTTATATGCCGCCCTTCTCCGGAGACTCAGGGCGGCTTACAATGCGTTAAGCAATAGCCTTCATACTTTTGTATATTTTATACAAAGTCAGCTTATTGCCCCCACAAACTGGGTCCTCAATTTACCTATCTTAGAAAGGATGGAAGGCTGAGTCAACCTTGAGCCTGGTAAGATTCAAACTTACAGTAATTGCAGACAGTTGGAGTTAATCACAATGCACAATGCATTAGTCTGCTGAGCTATCCAGTACCTGTAACTAACTGAACAACTGCAGTGACTCTCTTAACAAGAAATATTGTAAAATGGGACAAAACAACCGGGTGGCTCCTGACCTTTGCTTGTTCCGCTGCGATTTGAAGACCTGGTTGTTCCGTAACTTGGACTGATGGGGATTTCTTAATCAATTTTAACTGTTTTAAATCTGAATTTTAATTCTCACTGTTTTAATGAGGGATTATGCATTTTTATCATTGTGAGCCGCCCTGAGTCCTTGGAGAAAGGGCGGCATATAAATTGCATAAATTGCATAAATTGCATAAATTGTATAAATTGCATAAATAAATAAATAAATAAATAAATAAATAAATAAATAAATAAATAAATAAAAACTCACTTAACTACTGTCTCATTTAGCAACGGAAAGTTTGGACTCAATTGTGGCTGTAAAACAAGTACTACCTAATACACCACACAGTCTCTCATAAGTGTTCTCTAGAGTCACTCATGATATTTTGGTTGTTTGCACATCTTAGGATAAAACTTCATTAAGGGCCATTCCCCTGCCTTCCTTTTGCCTAACCTGCCCTGGTACATTTACACATGGCTTCCTTAATCCACTTTAAATGCTTTCTAGGTTAACCAATCCTGGAATAGCCACCATTTTGTGTTTTCAGAAGCAGACTTTGGATCCAAGGCTTGTGCCGGTGACATCTGGATAGTGGCCAATTTAAATGTGGGCTGTGGTCACAGTTAGAGGGGGCTGTGTGTTCATGGAATCAAATTGTGATCTGCAGGTTATTGACCAAGCTTTTCTGCAAAGTCATGTGTGCAGCCTTTCAGTGGTTTATTCTTTTGACATCAGTGGCCACCAAGTTTCAGGAAGGATAACTGTGAGATTGATTCTCACATTCTTATTTCAATTACCCTAGAGACAGAGGTGACTAATGAAAACCATTGAGGAAGAAGCTGTCATAGTTTGTATCAGGGATGTCCAACCTTGGTGACCTTAAAAACTTAATAGAATAACAAGAGTTGAAAGGGACCTTTGAGGTCCTCTAGTCCAGTCCCCTACACTATTCCAGACAAATGACTGTCCGGCCTTAAAAGTCTCCAGTGATGGAGCACCCACAACTTTTGAAGGCAAGCTGTTCCACTGGTTAATTGCTCTCCCTGTAAGGAAGTTTCTTCTTAATTTTAGATGTCTATGGAGATTCTCAGTCATCCAGGTCATGATGATCCCAAAGGTGCTTTTTCAAGAGGCAACTGGACTTTCTGGTTTTTCTTTGAAGACGTTTCACTTCTCACAGCTTCTCATCTTCAAAGAAAAACCAGAAAGTCCAGTTGCCTCTTGAAAAAGCACTTTTGGGATCCTTAGTTCTAGGTTGCTTCTCTCCTTGATTAGTTTCCATCTGTTGTTTCTTGCTTTGCCTTCTGGTGCTTTGAAAAATAGTTTGACCCCTTCTTCTTTGTGGCAGCCCCCCAAATATTGGAACACTGCTATCATATCACCATAGTCCTTCTTTTCACTAGACTAGATACACCCAATTCCTGCAACCATTCTTCATGCTTTAGCCTCTAGGTCCCTAAAGATGCTGGCTAGGGAATTCTGAAAGTTGAAGTCCACAAATCTTAAAAGTTGCCAAAGTTGGACACTCCTGGTTAATATAGTCTGAACATAAGAGGAATAAAAACCTAATAAGCTGGAACAACTCTTAATGCCACAAAAAAACAGCTTCCCTCTTGATTAGTTTTCCTAACATTCCTTATGTGGCAATTACAAGCTTTATATCTGGCCTCTGGGGCTTTTAAGAAAAAAATGGAAGGAGATAAAGTAGCCTTCCCCATTAGGGTGCCCCGCCCTCTGGATTTGTGAACTTAAAACACCCAGAAACCTCCAGCACAGAAAGACCATTGCTGAGAATTCTGGGAGTTGAAGTTCCATCCAACTGGAAACCACCCCTTTGAAGATGCCAATTCAACCAGGTGCCCTTTAAATGACAAGTCTGTAAGCTGCTGAAGACTGTGCCAGGAGTAAGGGATCTCCCCACCTCTTGCTACAGATATGTCTGAGAGTGTACCCCGTCTTCCTTCAGCCATTTCCTGGAGGACTGTCAGGTTGTGAAGTTGCCATGACAAGATGACACTAAAACAGGATGTCCCAGTCAGAGTTACTGGAACTCCATCTAAGATACCCACCCATTCCTTCCTGCCTGTCTGTCAATAAGATAAATATCTGTAGCTCAAGGCTGAACTGTGGACACCTCAGTGGTGAGCTTGGTTATTTCCTTGCAGAAACTTCCTTACTTGCCTAGATACCCCCATGAGTGTTCATCCATTCTGGTTTTGTTTCCTTACCTTTTGCCCATCTAACTTTTCTCCTTGGTTCCTCCTTTGGTCAATCAACTGCTGATTCTCACATTTTATACTGGACTACCTAGCCCAGGGGTCTGCAATCTTAAACACTCAAAGGGCCATTTGGATCTGTTCCCCACAGAAAAGAAAACACCGGGAGTCACAAAACCCGGCCACAGAAGTAGCATATGTAGATGAATTAAACATTCTGTTTTATTTCTTGATTTCATTTTTCCCTTTTTTTCCTTCTCTTTCTGGCTTTTGTTAGCCACAATTAGCACAGCTGCTAGTGATGGAAACTATGATTCAACCACATCTGGAAAGTCCCCAATTCAGGGGTGCTATTCAGCAGGTTCTGCAGAACCTGTAGTGGAAATTTTGAGTAATTCA
Source organism: Coluber constrictor foxii (assembly GCA_038048745.1). NCBI lineage: Eukaryota > Metazoa > Chordata > Lepidosauria > Squamata > Colubridae > Coluber > Coluber constrictor. The sequence goes on from CM075961.1 coordinate 52,050,110, forward strand.
GAGAACCAGCAAATACCACCTCTGGTTGGCCCCCGAGTGGGGTGGGAATGGAGATTTTGCAATATCCTTCTCCCAGGAGTGGGGATTTTGCAGTATCCTTCCCCTGCCACGCCCACCAAGCCATACCACACCCATCAAGCCATGCCCACAGAACCAGCAGTAAAAAAATTTGAATTCCACCACTGCCCCAATTCCTAACATCTGGCCCAGTAGTGGGTTTCAATTTTATTCACAACTGGTTCGCTTGTTAGCGCGCACATGTAACACTTCTGCACATGTGCAGACATGTCCAGGGTAAGTGGATGGAGCCACTGCCACCGCTACCAGTTTGCCAGAGCAAACCGGTAGCAACCCACCACTGATCTGGCCTACACATTGCCCACTTCTCCCAGTCCTCTTCATTCCACCATTCTGTTTTTTAATTTCTCTGTTTCTCAGAATCTCTTCCTGAGAATCCTACGGGTGGTTTGAACCCTATTCCCACTAATAAATATACTCAGAAAAGATGTGAATGGGCTGCTTTGCTCCCTAAGCAAGTGAACCTTCAGTGATATCACAGCAGGCCAACCAATCAGAGTTCAGAGGCTTCATGGACATAAATAGTTGGTAGAAGGACCAAGACTGTGAGGTGTTTGTTTTTTCTTGGAAGTGTGGTGGGAGAGGAAAGGAAAACAGGAAGATTTTCAAACCTTCTCCTCAGCAGTTAAAAACCCTTTATTGCTGAGAGGCTTTTGATAGCAATGGTAAATCGATATAATAAATACAGGAATAAAATAAAACTTGAAATAAAATTCAATAGGCAACATAAACTTCTATAGGTGAGATAAGGATAATATAAGAATTGTGTCCCCCGCGCTAACAACTTTGCACCTCCCACATGCAATCCAACTCAATTTTCCCCTTTAAAAAAAAAAGCAAGCCATTTATTTTAATCTTTTCTTACAAGCAAGGTAACCCTCGGATAATTTAAAAAACTCTCCAGGAAGAAAAGAGCATTGTTCTTTGCTTCCTCCCTTAAATTTTCTTAATTTAATTCTTCTTGTTCTTAAAAAAGTCCTGGAGGTTATTTTCGTTTTCTTTTCTTTTCTTTTTTTTTAAAAACACAACAGCAGTTCACAATGGTTGCAGAAACACCTCATAAGATGAATGTGCATCACCCTGCAAATAATAAAAACACAACTCCTCGCGTGCAGACATGTGCAATCTCACAAAATGTCAGGCTCCTTTTGCTGACCAAAGTTTCAAAAGCATTGAGTCTGGTCTCTCTCTCTCTCTCTCTCACACACACACACGCACACACACACACACACACACACACACACACACACCAGGCACATTTAATTCCCCACCAGGCAGGCAAGTGAACAACTGGTGTGGGCAACAATGGAGAGTGGGAGGAAAGGCAGCCACACACAGCCAGTGATGAAGCACAGCAAGCCCTATTTGGAAAGAAATACTGGAGAGCCATGCTGGACAGGAGGGCCCTGAAAGAGTGCGGTCCACATATCACATCCACATGGCAAGACTGGGCAATCATCAAAGTACGCAAAGAGTTTTTAGGCAGCTGAGCTGGCTTCTTTTCACCCAATCGCAGCAGGGCAAAGGCGGGAGGGAGGCAGAGCTTACGAGTGTTCCGTGAGGGGGTCAGGCAGGCAGTCCGAGGGAGAGTCCTTGTCAGTTTCTGTCCCGTCGTCATGGGGATGGAGATGAGCAGGGAGAAGGGATTCATAGGTCATGATGGTGGCAGTCACCATGGTGTCCTCGGTGCTCCTATTCTCTATGGCCACATGGGTCTTGAGGTGCTTGCGTAGGTCTGAGGCACCCAGGAAGGCTTTAGAGCAGTGGGGACAGGCATGGGGACGGACTCCCGAGTGGATCCGCTCGTGTTTACGCAGGCCGGCCCGGTCTGAGAAGCCTTTGCCGCATTCTTGACACGGAAATGGGCGCAGGCCAGGATGAAGCAGGCGTTCGTGGCGCCGTAGTTCCTGAGTGGAAGCAAAGACCTCCCCACACTCCCCACAGGCGGGCACCACGGTGGCGACCACAATGGCTGATGGATCACTGAGGATCGGGTCCTGGTTTCCTGTGGGGGCAGCCTTGTCCTCGCTGTTCTCGTTGCCGTGGGTGCGTTCGTGCTTCCGGAGGCTGGACGACACCACAAAGGCTTTGCCGCAGCGGCCGCAGTTGAATGGCCGCTCACCTGAGTGAACACGGTAGTGTTTGGTCAGGCTGGCCCGCTCAGCAAAGCTCTTACCACACTCCCCACACTGGTGAGGGCGCTGGCCGGAGTGCACCAGCAGGTGGCGCTTGAGGTCCCACGAAGCCACGAAGCTCTTGTCGCACTGTGAGCATTTGTGGGGCCTCTCGCCGGTGTGGATGCGCTGGTGCATGGCCAGGTCGGCTGGTTGGCGGAAAGCCTTCCCACACTTGTCGCAGGCGTAGGGCTTGAGGCCCTGGTGGGCTCTCTGATGTCTGCGGAAGCTGGAGGGGTCACTGAACATGCGTCCGCACTGCGGGCAGAGAAAAGGCTTCTCACCAGAGTGGGTCCTCTGGTGGCTCTGGAAGGAGGATAGCTGGGTGAAGCCTTTCCCACAGAGGTTGCAACGGTAGGGCTTGTGGGCCGCATGGATGCGCTGGTGGCAGGCCAGCGATGAGGATCGAGAAAAGGCCTTTCCACAATCCTGGCACAAGAACGGGCGTTCGCCTGTGTGGGAGCGCTCGTGATTCTTGAGATCCTTCAACTCAGCGTATGTCTTGCGGCACACCTCACATTGGTAGGGGCGGAGACCAGCATGGGTCCGGCGGTGCTTCCGGAACACCGAGGGGTCAGCGAAGCACTTGCTGCATTCATCACAGGAGTACGGCTTCTCACCCGTATGAGAACGCTGGTGGATCTTCAGCTTGGAAAGAGTGCCGTAGCCCTTGTGACACTGCTGGCAGCGGAAGGGCAGGTCTCCGGTGTGCCGGGCCATGTGGACTCGCAGGCAAACAGGCTGCATGAACGCTTTGCCGCACTCGTGGCAAACAAAGGGCTTCTCACCACTGTGGCTACGTCCGTGGTTCCGCAGCTCGGGGGCGGTTTTGTAAGCCTTGGCACAAAGCTGGCATTGGTACGGGCGCTCTGTTTGGTGGCTGAGTTGGTGCTTGCGAAGTTGAGCCCGGTCAGGAAACTCTTTCCTGCAATTAGGACAAGCGAGTTTGGCAGCTATGCCATCTACAGTACCAGCCACGTGGGACTTTAAATGACGCAACACCCGTGGCACGCTAGGGAAAGTCTTGCTACAGGTCAGGCACCTATACCGCCGCCCAGATTGGATGTAGCCGGGCTCTTCATCTTCATCATCCTCCTCTAGCTTCACTTCCACGCCAGCCTCTCCTTCTTCTGCTTCAGCCATCTTTCCAGAGGATGCTGCCTGAAATACACAACAATGGTCCATCACCTTTACAAATTGTCTCTTTTCGTGGTTTACAGATAAAGGTGAGAGAGGGACAGGTGGGGGTGGCATGTAGCCTCCCCAATTAATTTGTGTGGTCTTTCCAGAGTCCTTGAATGTTTGTCACTGAACTCAGTTGCTTTCCTTCAGTGACAAAATAACCAGATAAGAGAGAGAAATTATATAGTCCTCATCTTACAATCACCGCCGAGTCCAAAATTTCTCTTACTGAGACATGTTACGTGAATTTTGCCCCATCTTACAGCTTTTCTTGTCACTGTTGTTAAGTGAATCATTGCAGTTGTTAAGTTAGTAACGCAGCTGTTAAGTGAATCTGGCTTCCCCATTGATTTTGCTTGTCAGAAGGTCGCAAAAGGGGATCACATAACCCTGGGACAGTGTGACCGTCATAAATCTGAGTCAGTTGACAAGGCTCTGAATTTTGATCAAGCGACTCTGGGGATGATGCAATGCTTGTAAATATGAAAAACGGCCATATGTCTCCTTTTCCGGTAACATTGTCACTTCAATTGGTCACTAAACTGTTGTACTGTGAGGTAGTCCTCAACTTATGACCGTTTGCTTAGCAATCAGTTACCACAAATCTCAAAAAAGGAACTTATGACTGAGATTTGAAGTTTCAACAGCTGCACCAGCTGTCACATGACTGTGTTTTATGTTTTTGTCAGAAACCAATATTTATTTTTGGTTTCTGGAAAAAAAATGCCCATCGCGAACAATAGGTTTATTTTATGACCACCTCGTTCATTTAACAACAGCTGCGTTCATTTCATAGTCCCTGCAAAAAAGGTTGCAAAATGGATTGTGGTCACTTGATGTGCTGCTTAACAACCAGCAGGCCTTACCACCATAACTGCAGGTTTAACAATGCTTTAAGTCAAGGACTACCTGTAGTGCAGAAACAACAACTACATTAGCCTGTGTCCATGGTTTTTTTTTATTTTCGTCTAATTACGCCTACCACTATTGCCTTTTTTTTAAAAAATTAGATTTATATGCCGCCCTTCTCCGGAGACTCAGGGCGGCTTACAATGCGTTAAGCAATAGCCTTCATACTTTTGTATATTTATACAAAGTCAGCTTATTGCCCCCACAAACTGGGTCCTCAATTTATCTACCTTAGAAAGGATGGAAGGCTGAGTCAACCTTGAGCCTCGAACTCGCATAATGGTAGACAGCTGAGTGTTAATAACAGGCTATCTAGCCTGTCGAGCTAATCTGAGGTTTATGGACCTCAACTAGAAAAATATGGCCAAAGCTTGCTCACCTTCTGGACCACGCCCTGGCCTCAGTTCAAATCCTCCTGAACTGCAAATTTTACCTCAGACTACCAGTCCCCAACTTTTTGGGTAACAGAGATCGGTTCCGTGGAGAGGTTTTTCCGTGGACCGGAGGGAATGTGGCTTTGCATATTGCCTGCATCCCGCAGACAGGGCTTCACTTATTTGCATGGCTCAGTTTCTGGTTGGGGACCCCTGCTTTAGATTGTTCATGAGCTCTTCATGCAAGCTTTTCTTAGATTTCAAGAAGGAAAAAAGATGGGAAAACCTTTCCTGGAGGACAGACAGCATCAGAACAAGCAAGATCTATTTAATAAAAAAATAAAAAATAAAGGACCTTCTAAAATTTGCAACCAATTACACACGACGGTGAGATTTTGAGCAAGTGGCACAGTGATCCAGTGAGAATAAGAAATAAAACTCCCTTACACCTGCAAGCCCAAAGAGAAGAGCAGCACCAAACATCTAAAGTTGTGAATATTTGCAACTGATATAACCTTTAGAAAGTCAGTCTTGTTTTAAAAAACTGAGGTTTCTCTCAGCTTCCTGCTTCAGAGTCAGAGTATGCAAGACAAAAAGTGGATGTAAAACCAACTGTTCACAACTTAGAAATCTGTCAGCAGATACTGGCACTTCAGGCACTAGCTGAGTGACATGCTAGTCCTGAAACATTTAGGTGTTTCATTTTATTCCAATTTGAAAAGTCCTCTCCATTTATTGGAGCTGGCTTCTGTCTCTACAGACCTCCAAGTACGTTCAGTTGAAGCTCAGCCAGCCAGATGGGCTGAGGTAAAAAAATTCTAGATCCAGCCCCAAAGACATCCTGTAAAGCTGCAGAGAGATTTCCTCCTCTTTCAATCTCACAGAGACAGCATTTTTGTAGGAGTCTTTGAGTGGGAACAGAGAAAAGCAGACAAGCAAGAGAGCTTCATTAAACGATTATTGGAAGAGCTAAGATAGTCCTGACCAGTCTTAGGTGGGATGGGATGTGGAAATCTATAGTTCTACTGGGGTTAGCAACTTCCCCAAAATTGGGGAGCATAACTCCCACCCTGAACATCCTGGAGGATGAACAGGAAGAAAGATAGTGATGTCTCTGTAAGGTTACAACAATGTGTTTGTTTTGTACCCCACTTTTATTATTTTTACAAACAACTTCAAAGTGGCAAACACACACGATACTCTTTCCTCCTCCTATTCCCCCACCCACACACAACAGTCCTGTGAGGTGGATTGGGATGAGAGAGACTGACTACTCCAAAGTTACCCAGCTGACTTTCATGGCTAAGGCAGGACTAGAACTTGGGATCTCTTGTTTTGTAGGCGGGTGTTTTAACCATTAGAGTAAATTAGCTCTCTCTCTCTCTCTCTCTCTCTCTCTTGGCCTTGTTTTGCTTAATTCTGGCCTATTTGGGGTGCTGGAGGTTGTATGAGTAAGAATGAGCTGGTAATCTTCTAGGAAGTTTACTGTTCCAATTTCCAATCTTTAAAATCCCTGGAATTTAAAGTGACTGTATTTTGTCAGTAGAATATTGGGAGATTGTGGGGCAGGGAAAGTATTTAGGATTGGAATTTGGGACAATCCCAAGTTTCTGTCTATGGAGATTCTCAGTCATCCAAGTCATGAGTGCACCAAAGGTACTTTTTTCAAGAGGCAACTGGACTTTCTGGTATATCTTTGAAGACATTTCGCTTCTCATTCAAGAAGCATTTTCAGCTGAAGAAACTTCCCCGATGAGAAGCAAAACATCTTCAAAGAAAAACCAGAAAGTCCAGTTGCCCCTTGAAAAAAAGTATCTTTGGGATCCCATGTTTCTATTTTCAACTCTGCTTTTCAGCCACCAAAACTGTGGATGTCACAACTGCCCCCCACCCCACCCTCCACAAGATTAGGCACTTTAGCCTACATCTTTTGAAGGGAAACAGCTTTTTTTTTTAAAATTTGATTTATATGCCGCCCTTCTCCGGAGACTCAGGGCAGCTTACAGTGCGTTAAGCTTTGAAAGAGAAACAAAATTAAGGCACATGAACAGATAAAACCAAGAAGGGGTTGGTGTTTTTATATAACCCAACATATCTGGCAATATATAGCTTTTTTTTTTCTTTTTCTTTTCCCTCCCTCCCATGTTTTACAGGCTGTGTTAAGTGAGCACGATGGGGGTTGTAATCCAACAGAGCTGCCAGGTGCAAGATTGGGAAAGTTGGTATCTCTTCTTCAGGGCGACATCTATCCGGTTGTTTATATGCAAATTTCCTAAGGAGTGCATATGGCATCCTAATGTTTACGGGATGCAAGACGTGGTATGAAATTTTGTTTTTAAGGAGTGTGTAACTGACTGAAAAAATAAAGCAGAAGGAAAAGGAACATGTCTATTTTGCATTCCAGAATCAGATTTTGTTTTTTTGTTTTGAAAGAGTCTGTAATATAAGAAGTCAGCATCTGTAACTCAGAGGTGAGGGGAATAGACAGAAAAAGCTGCTTTTTCCTCCACTCTGCCAGAACAGATGGTGGAGAAATTGCCTTTCAGGATCTGGAGGGAGAAGGGGAGGCAGAGGATAAGGAAGGCCATCAAAAGCAGACAGAGCTAGAATTACAGGAGACAGAAGGTTTTGGAAGAAGGTAAAATAAAATTACAAGCCTCTTGCAAGTGGAGTGCCGGGAATTTTCCATTTCCTACGTAGCCAAGATTTTTCTGGAACCACAATTGAGCGAAATCACATTTACTACTTTCTGGATTCTTTCTCCATCTTTTCATTCTGGCAGCAAGCAAAATTTTGTGCTGCATTCTGGGAGACCTATATAGCTATTTCTGGCTCGTTAGCCATCCTCAGTAGGCCAAACCCACATCTCATGTCCCTCCCTGTAAAGGCCCAATGTCTATTTTCTTATTGTGGTTCCAGAAAAATCTTGGCTACGTAGGAAAAACCTGGCTTAAAGGAAAAACACATATTAAACCTACGAAAAGTAAGAAAATAGACATTGGGCCTTTACAGGGAGGAACATGAGATGTGGGTGTGGCCTACTGAGGATGGCTAACGAGCCAGAAATAGCTATATAGGTCTCCCAAAATGCAGCACAAAATTTTGCTTGCTGCCAGAATGAAAAGATGGAGAAAGAACCCAGAAAGTAGTGAATGTGATTTCGCTCAATTGTGGTTCCAGAAAAATCTTGGCTACATAGGAAAAACCTGGCTGAAAGGAAAAACATATGTGTGTGTGCGTGCGTGTGTGCGTGTGTGTATAAAGTGTTTTTCTATCGAAGCACCTGGTCTACCCCAATATGTGAGAGGGAGCAACTGTATCCCTTTCGCCTTTCAGCTCCAATCCAGGAGCCCTCAAGCAGTCGCATTCACGACGAACCATTTTATACCAAATTTACATTTCGCTGATAAAGAAATAAAGGGAGACTAGTATAGATCTATTTCAAGCTATTTAGCTCTCATCAGCTAGCCATACCCTTACATGGATTTGAACTTGGGCTGCCTGCAAATTAGGCAGTTCGAATCCACGTAAGGGTATGGCTAGCTAATGAGAGCGAAATAGCTTGAAATAGATCTATACTAGTCTCCCTTTATTTCTTTATCAGCAAAATATAAGAGGGGGGGGAGGGAGGGAGAGAGAGAGAGAGAGAGAGAACCTCTGCTCTAGCAGGGAACTTGACAGTCATGACATTAGAAGGATAGGTAGGTCTTCCTTGTTTCTTTTAGAAAGGTAAAAGAAGAGACTAACCTACAGAAGGTTTAGCAGTTATTTCTGTTTTTTTTAAAAAAAATTCTGAAAAAATGACCAGCTCAGTACTTATTCCAGTCTCCTGCTGCCAAGTATAATCTTCATGGTCGATGAGGGAGTGCTCTGGGGGCTGGAAAAACAAGGCTGGGCAGGAGAAGTCTAGGGCTAAGGTCTCTCCCTCTCTACCCCCCACCCCACCCCGCTGTGGAGTGCCTGGCCAATGAGCACACACCAGCACAATTTGGGCAGCAAAATTTGCAGAGATTCTTTCAGGGCAGTTCAGGCCTTTCCCCTCTCAGAAAAATCCATCTGAGCTCGCCTTGAAATCATGGTCCAACCTCAGAGGAAGAAAGGGAGAGAGGGAGGGAGGAAGGAAGGAAGGAAAAACATAGGTAAGAAATAGCAGTGTAAAATGGAATATATAAAGCTTCATAATCAGATCTAGATATCTATGGAGATTCTCAGTCATCCAGGTCAGGGTTGTCACAAAGATGCTGTTTGAAGAGGCAGATGGACTTCCTGGTTTTTCTTTGAAGACATTTAGTTTCTCATCCAAGAAGTTTGTCTGTGTTGTCAGTTACCTGAGTGGCGCAAACCTTTTCCCTTTATCAGCAAAGAAGTCTGAAATGCTGTTATTTTATTTTTTTATTTTTTATTTTAATTTGATTTATATGCCGCCCTTCTCCAGAGACTCAGGGCAGCTTACAATGCGTTAAGCAATAGTCTTCATACTTTTGTATATTTTTTATACAAAGTCAGCTTATTGCCCCCACAAACTGGGTCCTCAATTTACCTACTTTAGAAAGGATGGAAGGCTAAATCGACCTTGAGCCTGGTGAGATTCGAACTTACTAATTGCAGATAGCTGGAGTTAAATTAAAGTGCATTAGTCTGCTGAGCTATATTTATTTATTTGTTTGTTTGTTTGTTTGTTTGTTTATTTTTATTTATTTATTATTTATTATTTATTTATTTTTTATATTTATTTATTTATTTATTATTTGTGTCTGTCGTTTGCCTGCCTGCCTGCCTGCCTGCCTGCCTGCCTGCCTGCCTGCCTATCTATCTATCTATCTATCTATCTATCTATCTATCTATCTATCTATCTATCTATCTATCTATCTATCTATCTATCTATCTATCTATCATCTATCTGTCTGTCTGTCTTTTTCTATACCTTCTTTTCCATCAGAGAAGCCCAGAGCACTTTGTGTAGGAGTTGTAAAAGCACAATTAAATAAAAATACTCCATGTACACCAACAGTTCTTAAAACAATTTTTAAAAGAGCCCATTAGAAAGACAATTCGGTCCCGGGGCAGCCTTTTTCGATTGTCTCTAAGGTTTCTCAATCTTGGGAACTTTTTAAGATATGTGAAGTTCAACTCCCAGAATTCCCCTATCAGCATAGCTGGCTAGAGGTCTGTGGAAATTCTCAGTCATCCAGATCATGGTTGTCCCAAAAGTGCTTTTTTCCCACCCTCCAAAAGGGAACTGGATTTTGGTTTTTCCTTGAAGCTGTTTCGCTTTTCATCCAAGAAGCTTCTTCCACTCTAACGAAATGGTGGAGGATGGAAGGATTTATATTCTTCCACTATTTGGTCAGAGCCGAAGAAGCTTCTTGGATGAGAAGCCAAACATCTTCAAGGAAAAAAACAAAAGCCCAGTTCCCTTTTGGGATGGGTGGTGGGAAACCAGTTTTGGGACACAGGTGGCTGGAATATTCTGGGAGTTATCTTAAAATGTTCAAGGCTGAGAAATACTGATTTAAGGGCAGAGCAGGGTGCTCAGCCATGCTTCCCTTGGGAGACTGTTCCATGCCAGGAGTGCCACTACCAAGAAGGTCCTCTTCCCAGCCAAGAGCTGTGGTGGCGCAGTGATTAGGGTGCAGTACTGCAAGCTATTTCTGCTGATCACTGGCTGCCAGCAGTTTGGCAGATTGAATCTCACCAGGCTCAAGGTTGACTCAGCCTTCCATCCTTCCGAGGTGGGTAAAATGAGGACTCAGATTGTTGGGGGCAATAGGCTGACTCTGTAAACCGCTGAGAGGGAGCTGCAGAAGCACTGTGAAACGGTATATAAGTCTTTAAGTGCTATTGCTTTTCATGGCAAAGGGGATAGGATGGGCTGGGCATCTCCAGAGGCCCTTGCTCCAGCGATTGGACGGCAGGGGTCACAATTGCGCTTCCCCAGGAGAAGACTCCGTGCGCTGTCTTCTACCCAGGGCTAGGAGAAAAACATTTTCTCCTAAAAAAAAAAAATATTAAAAAAAAATCCCCTTTTCCTTTGAACCGAAGGGACAAAGGAAAGGCGCGGGTGGATCGCTTCGCAGGGCGTTTGCGTGTCTGCCTCTTTAGAACCGCCTCACCATCCGTTCAAATCGCTCTCATTGATTCCCATCCCGCAGGGACTACCTCCGGCCACTCGCCACCCACCCTGCAAACCCAACCGGGAGAGCGAGGCTGTTTGCAACACGCTTTTTACCCAAGGGGTAACTAACGAATTAACTAGTTCGGTCCCAGCAGCGGCAGCAAAAGCAACCAAGCGCTCGATGGCCGACTGCGGGTGCAAATCCGGGCGGCTTTTGCGCGGCCAGGAGGATCCAGCAGCGACCCCCTCCGGAGCCGATGCCTGCCAACCGCGCCCGCAACTGCGGCATGGCAAGGAAAAAGAGAGATACTCGATCGGCCCGGCAAAGGGGCAAAGCTTTCCTGCCCCCTTCTGCAAAATGGCTGTCTCTAGGACCGAGGGACCCCCGACGGGAGAGACGGGGAAGGCAAGCCGCCCGCAACCCGCTGGGCCCTCCGCCGCCGCCGCCGCCTCCTCCCAGCCAAGGCGGAGATGCCAGCAGCAGCATCGGCCGCTCTTTGCATCCAAAGCAAAGCAGATCTTTGCCCCCCCACCCTCACCCAGGAGGCAAAATGGCTGGCTTTAGGACCGGGGGACCGCGACCTGCTGCCAGGCGGTGGGGTGGGGTGGTGGAAGGGTGCATCGGGGATCGGCATCGGGAGCAGCCTCAGGGCGCTCGTCCTTCCAGCGGGAGGGAGGAGAAAGGAGAGGGAAGGAGAAGCAAGAAGCAGCAGAGCCGGGTCTTCCCGCCGGAGGAAAGCCTAGCCACAGCGGCGGCGGCGGCGGGGGGTCCCCCTTTCGCCCCGTCCGTCTCCCCACCCCCCCCAACCAGCCTTACCTGCTGGTTCCTTTGTCTAGGGGCTCTCCCCTTTCTCTGCGGCTCCATGTGACCGAGCGCTAGGACCGCGGAGGAAGAAGAAGGAAATGGAGGCGCGGGGCGGGGCGGCCGGAGTGAGTGGGTAGGTGGCTGGAGGGAGTCCAGCAGGAATGAGCTGGAACTGCAGGGATCTCTCCCCCTCCCCCGCTTCTTCCTCCTCCTCCTCCTCCTCCTCCTCTTCCCGCCCCGGCTGCAAAGGCAGCGGCTGCCTTTGAGACGAAGGGAGGCGGTCTGGAGGCTCGTCTCGTTGGATTAGAAAAGGGATTGGGGGCGGGGGGGGGGGAGAGAATACGAAAGGGGGTGAGGAGAGGCGGGGGGTCAGGCAAGAAGGAAGTGCGGCGTGTCCCCCCGGAGGGAAGCGGGCAGGCGTTGCACCAAGCGGAAGTGTGGCGAAGCCGCTCCGGGGAACCTTTTGCAGGGTGCACCAGACGGGGGATATGGTAATTCCAAGAGGGAGGGAGGAAAGAAGGAAGGAAGGATGGATGGATGGGAGAGGAGAGAAAGATTTTTTTAAAAATTTGATTTATATGCCGCCCTTCTCCAGAGACTCAGGGCTGCTTACAATGTGTTAAGCAATAGCCTTCATACTTTTGTATATTTTATACAAAGTCAGCTTATCGCACCCACAAACTGGGTCCTCAATTTACCTACCTTAGAAAGGATGGAAGGCTGAGTCAACCTTGAGCCTGGTGAGATTCGAACTTACAGTAATTGCAGGCAGCTGGATGTTAATTACGGTGCTTTAGTCTGCAGAGCTAAACCAGGCTCCTGATTAGAGATGATAGATACTGGTAGATAGAGATTAATGATAGATGATAGAGATATAGATAAATGATAGATGATAGATAGAGATATAGATAAATGATAGTTGATAGTTAATAGATGAAAGATGAATGATTAGATGAAAGATAACGTAGATAGATAGATGAAAGATGAATATTAGATGATAGATAGATGATAGATAGATAGATAGATAAATAGATAGATAGATAGATAGATAGATAGATAGATAGATAGATAGATAGATAGATAGATAGATAGATAGATAGGGATGAATTAGATAGAGGAGGCTGGTGGAGCAATGGACTAAAGCGTTAATTATCATTTGGCTGCCAGCTGCCTGCAATTACTGCAAGTTCAAATCTCACCAGGCTCAAGGCTGACTCAGCCTTCCATCCTTCCGAAGTAGGTAAATTGAGGACCTGGATTGTGGGGGCAATTAGCTGACTTTGTATAAAAAAAAGAACACTGCTTAGGAGGGGCCAAAAGCCCTACTAAGCAGGTATATACAAAAGTATGAAGGCTATTGCTTAACACATTGTAAGCCGCCCTGAGTCTCCGGAGAAGGGCAGCATACAAATCTAAATAAATAAATAAATTGATAAATAGATAGATAGATAGATAGATAGATAGATAGATAGATAGATAGATAGATAGATAGGTATAATTAGATGAAAGATGAATGATTAGATAGATAGATAGATAGATAGATAGATAGATAGATAGATAGATAGATAGATAGATAGATAGATAGAATTGTTTCTTGGCCAAGTGTGATTGGACACACAAGGAATTTGTCTTCGGTGCATATGCTCTCAGTGTACATGAGAAGAAATACATCCATCAAGAATCATAAGGTACAACACTTAATGATAGTCATAGGGTACAAATAAGCAATCGGATCATACTAGGAAACAATCAGTATAAATCGTAAGGATTCAGCAACAAGTTACAGTCATACATCGGCTAGCGCTGATTGTATTACCTTGTTTGCATAATGAAAGGTAATGCAAGGAAATAAGCAAGCTCAGGGAGCACCAAGGAGCCCTCTGTTTCCAAAGTGGGTTTGCCTTGTGCTTCTTGGAACCCCAAAGTGCTTCTCTCTTCTTGGCTTGATGGAAGAGAACCGGGCACTTCCGGCAATAGGAAGGCAGCTGGATGCTGTCATCTTCCTAGGGTGTCTCAAAGGTGCTTTTTTCAAAAGGCGACTGGACTGTTTTTTCCTTTAAGGAGGAGGAGGAAGAAGAAAACATTTCATTTCTCATCCAAGAAACTCTATCCGTTGATGAATCGGTTGATCAACCGATGAAGTTTCTTGGATGAGAAATGAAACATTTTCTTCTTCCTCAAAAGGGAAAAAAAAACCCAGTCCAGTTGCCTTTTGGAAAAAAAAAAAGCACCTTTGAGACAACTACGACTAGCGTGACTGAGAATTTCCACTGACATCTTCCCAGGGTGATTTTTTCTCTTTTCCCTACTTCCCTGTTCTGAGATTTCCGTGTGGTCTCCCATCCCAAATGCTAACATGCCAACTTATCTGCGGTGATCAAAATGTACGACACTGGAAGAAATCCCAGAAGTGAGGATCGGATCCAATTCTGACAGGCTAGAGAAGAAAGTGACACTAGATTTTTTCACCTGCAGTAGAACCAGCTGCTATCACAAGCTTTGCTTTGCTTTTGTTGCTACTGTTCCTTTTCACAGCAACAAGAAATGAGGGGTGCCCAGTGGGGTGGGGATGGGGGATAATGGTTCCTGGGATACATTTCTGCTTGGGAGCCACTGAGTAGCAAGCAGTTCTGAGATCAAGGCTCTCCTTTCACTAAGGAGAGAGAGAAAATGAGATTAAAGCACTATAGACATGCTTTACAGTCCAGTCCACATCCCAAAGGTGCTTTTTTCAAGAGGCAACTGGACTTTCTGATTTTTCTTTGAAGACGTTTTGCTTCTCGTCCAAGAAGTTTCTTCAGCTCTGATTGGAATGGGGAATGATGAGAAGCGAAATGTCTTCAAAGAAAAAACAAAAGTCCAGTTGCTTCTTGAAAAAGCACCTTTGGAACAACCATGACATGGATTAATGAGAATCTCCATAGATCAGGAATCTCCAGCCTTGACAACTTGAAGCCTGGTGGACTTCAACTCCCAGAATTCCTCAGCCACCAAAGCTGGCTGGGGAATTCTGAGAGTTGAAGTCCGTTAGGCTTCAAAGAGCCAAGTTTGGAGACCCCCGCCATAGACAGTCCAGACCACAGTTTCTATCGCACGGCCTTATATATTTGTGACACTTCAGAGGGGGCGATCCTTTTAAAAAAATAAAAAGCAAATATGCACACAGGACTTCTGAGAACGTTGACGCGCTTCCATTGTTCAATATTCTCTTACGTGAAAATTTTCAGCGCCGCTCTACCCTTTGGAATCTCTATGGCGAAATCGCTGACACGCCGTTGGGAGATCGGACAACTCGCTCCATCCCAGACCGGAAACAGGACAATAGAGCGGAACAGGACAATAGAGATAGAAAACTCTAAGAACGTTCCATGTACGTTTCGGCACTTCCGTTCTAGAGAAACGGCTCTTCCCCGCCCCTCCCCAAGACCCCCACTAGCCCACCCTCAAAGATTTTCCTCATGAAGCCTCCCGAGAGAATAACGGGAGATTTGTAGATGCTCACCCGAAATACACGTTAACATTTTTAATATATATCAATATATTAATATATTTAATATATATACATATATACACACACACATATATATATATTATATATATATGATGGGTGGTGATGAGGAGGCATTGTTTTGCAAATAACGCTTTGGCTACCATAGAGAAAAAGCGGCACCGGAAGTCTATTCCCGTCTAACGAGGCCGGGGGAACGCTTTGAGGGGGTGCACATTTCCTGTTTCCTAGCAACAAAAGGAAGTATTTGTTGTTGCCCTCTCCTGCGGGACTCCTACCAGTAAATCCCGGGGTGTCGAGGCCGGGAGGCGTTGCGGGGCCGCCCAGCCCGGCGTGCGGGACCCCGTCACAGGGCTTCCAGGGGGGCCCGGAGGATTTGGCCTTGCCTTCCCCTCGTCCGTTTGGTTCTCCTCGTCCCGATCTGTCCGTTGCTCGCCGAACGGGAGGCGAAGAGGTCGGCGGGGTTTCCTCTTCCCGGGAAATGGTCGGTCGCCGTGGGGCCTCTCTTCTACCTCAGGGCGGGACACGTCGCGGATTGTGAGCCCCGCCCGTCCGCCTGGAGCCTCCCGGGGAAACGAGGGCCTGGGACCCTCGCGACTCCTGAATCCGAATCTCAGGGTTTTCGGCCCCGCTCGTAGCTGCTCATCGCGGCCTCCTCCGATGCCGGATGCCTTAGGAAGCCTGGAATTACCTGCGGCGGCTGCTGCTGTTGCTGCCCTACTTGAACGGGATGCTTCCCTTTGGGATGTCCTGAAATGCACTGGAGCCTATGGTGGAGGTCCAGTTCCTCTCACTCTCTTCTCTCTCTCAGCACTCAGGGTCTCCTCCACGTGTCGTCCTCTTCTTCTTCTTTAGCCTCTGGGACGAGGCTTCTTCCTGGATAACCTCCTGCTCTGAAGATGGGGCTTTGAAAGCCTGCCTGGGACCTGAAGGATGTCGCCTTGAAGGCCTTCGGTTCATGGGAAAGGCAGCACCGCTTAAAACTCGGCCCCACATCGCCCGAGGTGTTTCGTGCAGTGTTTTAATGTACATTAATATGTCCGGCTCTGGGCCGTATTCCCTGTTTTGGGAGGAAAGACGTTTGTGTCGGTGGCTCCTGATAAATGAATGTTGTGCTGATCTGGGAAATTCAGAATGATCTGACAGGTGAGGAAACAACAAAACAGGTGAAAACAAAGTGTTTGTGTCCATGCGTGCATGCATTCGTTCACTTGTATTCAGTGCGTAATTCTTCCGGACTGGTTGCCATCCAAATGTTTTAAACTGCAATGAACTCCCACTAACTGCAATTTTGCGTGGTGAGGTTCACGGCTGATGGGCATTACAGGCCCAACCAACCATCTGGAGCGGGATCCAGAGTAATCTTAATAAAACCTTCGTGCACTATAACTCTGATTATTATAAAACCCATGCTTTTTGTTGTTGTTATTGAGTGAAAAAAAAACATCAGTTTAAAGTACTTTTGTACTTCCTGGATCTCTCCTTGTGCCTTGTGCCTAGAATAAAATAATTGGGCAGGAGAGAAAACGGACACACAAGAAATTTTCTGTTACTGAGTAGAACAAAAATAAAAGAATGACATCTGGTGAAATCTTATCCTGGGAACTGAGATGCTTAGTTTATTAGACCTACCTAAGGACTTTGTTCCTTAGAAGGAGGTATAAAACTAGCGTTTTGTTCTGCATCAGAAAATCCTAGATTTCTGACCTATAGTCTCAGACCTAAATCTGTCCCTTTCAAACACAATTCTCAGTCTTTCTGTTCTTAGAGAACAGAGAAATTAGTCCAATGTGCCGTGTAAGGCATCCAATTGGAGAAGGGTACTCTATGTCAATGCAATAAAAAAACAGTTCTAACACACCCCACCCACAAGTTGTGGATTTCATAATTTGAGGCCACTTGATTTACTCTTTCTCAATTGTGTCCCCTCTTCTTACCTGGTTTTTAGGGCCCAAAAGCTGAAACTTGCTGATTTAGGTTTTAAAAAGCCCGTGTGGTTCACTTAGTACATTTGTTCTCAGAGCAGTTTTTATTTTAGACACTAGCTAACACCTATGTGTGTTTGTTATAAAACCATTCCCATCTTATCAAATTAATGCCTAAAGGAAGTGAACAACACTCAGGTTTTAAGAACTCCCCCCTCCCCCACAAAATAACCTGAGCCATAAACATGGCTATATTTTTGGTCACTGCTTTCATCATATGACTGTGTGGTAAGAACCAAAGAGTGATTAATCAATATTCTAATACCTGTCACAACCGGTCAGATATTTCCAGGAAGTCTACAACCAGGACATAACAACATTTCCTCTCGTGTCCTGATGTGACCCTTTTCTAAGAAGCCGGCATTCAGACATCATTCTGTTTTTCCTGACTGGTAATGTTTGTGATGGCTCCTTTTCTGATTTGATAATGGCTGGTTCCTGCGGGAAGATATTGCAAAAAAGGGAGGTGGGAAAATTAGGGCACATACATGTATACATACGTACATGTAACAGTCTTCTTCACAGAGGTGCCTTTCTGAGGGAGGAAATACAACAGGTTCTTGATTTACAGTAGTTTATTTAATGACCAAAGTTAACCAGGGCACTGAAAAAAGTGACTTAGGGCCATTTTTCACATGACTGTTGCAACATTTCCTGGTCATGTGATCAAAATTTGGTTGCTTGTCAACTGGCTCATATTTATGACGATTACAATGTCCCGGAGTCATGTGATCACTCTTTGTGACCTTCTGACAAGCAAAGTCAATAGGGAAGCCAGTTTCACTTAACAACTGGGTTACTAACTTAACAAGTGCAGCGATTCACTTAGCAACTGCGGCAAGAAAGGTAGTAAAACGGGGCAAAATTCGCTTAACAACTGTCTCACCTAGCAACAGAAATTTTGTGGTCTGTTGTGGTTGTAAGTCGAGGACTACCTGTAGTAGTAAATTCGTGACGAAGTGTCAAACAGTCCCAATATATTGTGTAAACTGAACTACTATGGACTTGAAAACTGTGGATTGTGGTTTATTGTGGTGAGTGACACTGAAGTTGATAGAAGAAATCTGAAAATACTTTGGACAAGCCAACCTTTATTAAAAAGCATGGGCTTTCATGAGCTCCACTTGGAATAACGTATTAACAGAGTTGGAAGGGACCTTGTAGGTCATCTAGTCCAAGCAGGTAGGGTAGAGTAGGATACGATAGGGATGGATAGGGGTAGGGTAAGGATAGGATAGGGTAGGATATCCAAATTCCCTGAAGGTATCTTCTCCAAGTTCTACAAGGGGATGTCTTTCTGCATGATTCTCCACTTGAAATGATTCTTTAATGATGGTGTCCAAGAAGAAGTCAAACACTTACAAAGTAATAACCTTCAACAAAAGTCTGGCAGAATGAGTAAAATAGTTTACAGAAAAACGGAGTTGGGAGGGACCTTGTAGGGCATCTAATCCAACCCCCTGCCCAAGCAGGAGACCCTACACCATTTCTGACAAATGGCAATCCAATCTCTTCTTGAAAGCCTCCAGTGATGAAACTCCCACAACTTCTGAAGGCAACTTCTGTTCCATTGGTTGATTGTTCTCACTGTCAGAAAATTTCTCCTTATTTCCAGGTTGAATCTCTCCTTGATCAATTTCCATCCATTATTATTTGTCCGGCCTTCAAGTGTTTCGGAAAACAGGTTGACCCTCTCCTTTCTGTGACAATTACTGAGATATTGGAACACTGCTATCATGTCTATCATATGTTTTAGGCTCCAGTCCCCCAATCATCCTGGTTGTTCTTCTCTGAACTCTTTCTAGAGTCTCAACATCTTTTTTTATAGTGTGGTGACCAAAACTTGATGCGGTACTCTAGATGTGGTCTTATTAAGACTTTATAGATTGGTATTAGGACTTCACTTGCTTTAGCTTCACTTGGAATAGCTACACTTAGTTTTAAACTGGGATGAGGAAGAGAGAGGAAAGCTGGTTGATTATGTAAATGCAATTTAGTGAGGATGGATTTCAAGTACCTTATCACTTAATGATTGTCATGGCATAAAAAACCCATTTTGTGTGTGTAGAGATGGACTGAAACCATTTGCTTTACGCAAGTTCAGCAATTCCCTCAATTTCCAAAACAATCATTGCTGTACGGCAGCGGCCCTCAATATTTCTGGCTTAGTGGCCCGCGGGATGGGGGGGTGGAGGATGTTTCTGTGCAAGTAGTAGGCATGTACATATGACCCCAGTGCGTCCCTCGTTCCCCGGGTTGCACAGATCCTCATGGCCTGGGCCTTCGGCTGATGTTATACAACACCAGGTCTGTGATAAATAAAGCCCCCCTCATTTTCAACCTTACTCAGGAGGGGGGAGTGGACCTGGCAGGTATCATGGAGACCAGATTGGGCTGCGAGGGGGAGGTGTTCCCCTTGTTGAAATGTGCCCACCAGGCTGCTGTGCATTTCATCAGCCAAGGGCACAGGGTAGGGGCGGGGGGGGGGAGGGTGTTGCCGCTGTTATAAAGGAAGATCTTTGTCCAAGGGAGGCCAGTCTACCTCAGATAGCCAGATGTGAGTCCCTCCTTGTGAAGTGGGGTGCAGATGGGCTTGCTGATTACGTACCTGGTTCCCTGCTACGTGGTGGCGGCCCTGCCTGAGTTGCAATGTAATAGCCAGGGTGATGGTTGAGACCCCTAGACTTATAGTCATGGGGGATTTCAACCTGCCATCTGTCGGTGAAACGTCAGAGGCAGCTCGGGAGTTCATGGCTTCGATGACGGCCATGGACCTGACCCAGTTAGTTCAAGGCCCTACTCACAAGGGGGAACACACTCTGGACTTCATTTATGTCTCTGGTCAGTGGTTGAATGATCTAGAAATAGGGGATATAGTCATCAAGCCCTTGTCATGGTCAGATCACTCACTCCTTCGACTAGACTTTCGAGCTGCTACCCTCCGCCGCAGGGAGACGGAACTGATTAGGTGGTTCCGTTCCAGGTGCTTGATGGATCCGGATAGGTTCCTGATGGAGCTTAGGCCATTTCCTGAGGCTCTGGCTCACAACTTAACTGAAGAACTAGTGGCTGCCTGGGATAGGGCGGCCGCTAGAGCTTTAGATCGCGTTGTGCCTTTGCAGCCTCTGACACGGTGCCGAACCCTATTGGCACCTTGGTTCTCTGAGGAGCTGAGGGAGATGAAGCGCCAGAAAAGATGCCTGGAAAGTGATTGGAGGGCCAGCCGTTCCGAATCTGACCAGACACTGGTGAGGTCTCATATTAAGATCTACCTAGTGGCAATAAGAGTGGCAAAATCTAATTATTTTTCCACTCTTGTTGCGTCTGCAGATAGCCGCCCAGCCGCCCTGTTTAGGTTGACCTGCTCCCTACTTCATTTGGGAGCGCGGGATGACCCCTTGCAGGGTAGGGCTGAGGATTTTGTGCAATACCTGCGTGACAGAATCACTCAGATTAGGGAAGGCTTGGACTCCAATTGGGTAGGTTCAGATGGAGTGATAGAGGTGGGTCTTGAGAGTGTTATCTAGGAGGAGTTTGATTCTGTGGCTCCCAAGGACGTAGACAGGATTCTGGGTAGACGTAGCGCTGCCATATATTTATTGGACCTTTGTTCCTCCTGATTGGTGCTGGCCTCCTGGGTGGTTACACGAGGCTGGCTCACGGGGATTATTAATGCTTCTTTGAGTGAGGGTTACTTCCCCTTCACCTTGAAAGAAGCGGTGGTGAGACCTCTCCTCAAGAAGCCTTCCTTGGACCAGGCTGTATTAGCGAATTATAGCCTTGTGGCGAAGGTTGTTGAGAGTGTGGTGGCGCAACAACTTCCACAGTACCTTGATGACGCTGTCTATCTGGATCTGTTCCAGTCGGGCTTCAGATTGTGGTACAGCACAGAAACAGCATTGGTCGCATTGGTTGATGATCTGTGGAGGGCTCGGGATGATCTGTGGAGCGCTCGGGCTCAGCGGCTTTTGATATCATCAACCATGGTATGCTGCGCCAGTTGGAAGGGCTAGGAGTGGGGGGCACTGTGTTGCGGTGGTCCTCCTCCTTCCTCTCTGACCGTACACAGTCTATGTTGGCAAGGGGTCAGAGGTCGACCTTGAGAAGCCTTGTTTGTAGAGTGCCGCAAGGGTCGGTCCTCTCACCCCTTCTGTTCAACATTTATGTGAAGCGCTGGGTGAGATCATCCGTGGTTTTGGGGTGAAGTGCCATCAGTACGCTGATGACACTCAGCTGTACATTTCCATCCCAATGATGCACTTGACGTGATGTCCTGGTGTCTGGAGGCCATGTGGATCTGGATGGGGAGAAACAGGCTCAGACTCAAACCCTCCAAGACCGAGTGGCTATGGTTTCCGCATCCCAGTATAACCAGCTGGTACCACTGCTGACTATCGGGCGTGAGATTTTGGCCCCCACAGAGAGGGCTCACAACTTGGGTGTCCTCCTGGATGCGCGGCTGCCTCTATGTGATGTGATGGCTGTGGCCAGAGGGGCTTTCTATCTGGTTCACTTGATTCACCACTTGCACTCCTTTCTGGACTGGGACTCCTTGCGCATGGTCACTCATGCCCTTGTCACTGCCCGTCTGGACTACTGTAATGCTCTCTACATGGAGCTCCCCCTGAAGAGCACTTGGGGGCTCCACCTGGTCCAGAATGCGGCCGCGTGGGTGATTATGGGAGCGACACGACACACCCATGTAACACCTCTCCTGTGCGAGTTGCATTGGTTCCCGGTGATCTTCCGGGTGCGATTCAAGGTGTTGGTGACCACCTTTAAAGCGCTCCATGGCTTAGGACTGGGTACTTACGAGATCGCCTTCTGCCACCGATAGCCTCTCACCAGCCAATATGCTCCCACAGAGAGGGACTCCTCAGGGTGCCGTCGGTCAAAAAATGTCGACTGGTGACCCATAGGGGGAGAGCCTTCTCTGGGGGCACCTGCCCTCTGGAATGATTTGCCCCTGGAGATAAGGATGATCCCTGACTTACGCACCTTTCGCCATACCCTCAAGACGTTTTTATTCCAACAACCTGGGATGGCCTAAACATGAATTTTAACTGTTGGTTTATTTTTAATATATTGGGGCCAAATTATTTAATATGTTTTTAAACTGTTTTTAAATTTTGTATATGGATGTGTTTTATTGTTGCTTGTACACTGCCCTGAGTCCTCTGGGAGAAGGGTGGTATAAAAATTAAAATAAATAATAATAAAAATAATGAGTGCGCACTCTATTTTTGTGAGTGAGGTGTGTGTGCAAATGGAGCTTTGCGCTCGAGCACCTGCCAATCACACGAATGGCGCTTCAGATGCGCATGTGTGCTTGCTGCTCACAAAACCGGAGCTGCATGCGCTTGTGTGCTCGCCTACCATTTGTTTGGATCGGTTTTGAATGAGCCACGGCCCAGTAGTGGGTCACGGCTCAGAGATTGGGGACCCCTGCTGTAAGGTATGCAGGGTGATTGTGATGTGGTTCACAAAATCTTATGCATTTTAGTATTGTCCCATCAGGGACTAGTCCTCTAGACCAGAGATGTCAAACTTGATCATTTGACATCTCTGACATCTGGGAGGGGGGGAAATGGCCAGGGGGGCATGGCCGGTTCTATATCCATTTTCGGCCACGACAACCTCCTGCAGCCCTCCGCCACTGAAAATAGAGCTTGGCTAGCCCATGTGCAGCCCCCCAACCTATGTTTTCACTGGCAGCGGCACCGTGTGCCAGTTCTTCACTGCTTCCAGAGTGCAGCCATGTGAGCCAGATCTAAGCATCCGTGGGCTGGATCTGGCTCGCGGATCTTGAGTTAGATACCCTTGCTCTAGACTAAGTGATCACTGTGTTTTTCCTGCTGTTTTCCTTTTCCCCCTTTGAGGGTGGGAGCATTTTGGTGCATATCCTCATAAAAGCTTCGTCCCTTTAAAAAAACACACCATGTAATCCTCTTCTTACAACCACAATTGAGCCCAAAATTTCTGTTGCTAAGTTAAGTGAGTTCTGCCCCATTTTATGACCTTTCTTGCCACAGTTGTTAAGCAAATCACTGCGGTTGTTAAGTTAGTAAGTGAATCTGGCTTCCCCATTGACTCTGCTTATCAGAAGGTCGCAAAAGATGATCTCATGGACCTCGGGACACTGCAACCGTCATAAATCTGAGTGTGGATTTTGATTATACGATCATGGGGATGCTAGCAGCGGTCATAAGTGTGAAAAATGGTCCTAAGTCCGTTTTTTTCAGCACCATTGTAACTTAGAACAGTCCCTAACCAAACTTGTGTTGTAAGTCGAGGACTGCCTGTATAGATCTTGAGGTCAGCTGATGTAATGTTTTTAGGCATGAAGGTGGGAATCTATGAGTTGAATATGAAGCCAATGCACTGACTTCCTCTCAGACCTAGGAAGAAAGCATCAAGAAAATTCTCCAGAAAACCAATTGTCAAGAAAACTTCAGGGACGGGTCCAAGCGCTCACCAGAAGCCAAGACTGACTTGAAGGCACGACTTCCGATTAATGAAGCAGGGGAAAAAAAGAAACAGCTCTCTTACTTTTAATGGTTCCTTTTGGTGAAGCTGCATCCTTGTTTCTAAAAGTATCTCTGAAACTGCAGGAAGAAGCACCGTGGTTGCATATTTGCTTACACACAAGCTTGCAGGTGATACTAATGTCGTTTAGACCTTTCAGATCATGCAAAAGAGAAGACCAAAGGGATTTTTAAACAGTAGGGAAGTGGCAAAAGTATATAAATAGAGGAAGAAATCAGGAAAAAAAAGAAATCCAATTAAGAAACTGCCTCTGAAGGAGTCCTGAATTACCGTATTTTCCGGCGTATAAGACGACTGGGCATATAAGACGACCCTCCTCAGAGCCATTTAAGCTCGTCAGAGCCTTATGGGCTGGTCTGCCTGGTTACAGGAGAATGAGACCCGGCGTATAAGACGACCCCCGACTTTTGAGAAGATTTTTGTGTGTTAGAAAGTAGTCTTATACGCAGGAAAATACAGTAAATAAAAAGCTATCCATAATTAACATATACTGCATTTTGGCAGAGCTTTTCTTAATTAGAGGGATGTAACAGATGGGCACTATGCTGGCTGGCTCTGAATATAGGGGGCAGGTGGGGGGTGGTCAGGAAATAACCCAGTGTAAGAAAGACAGTAGAATTAAAAATATGAAATAAGTGGAACAACAAAACGAGGGTGGGGGGCGAAATTCCACAATTACATCATCAAGCTCTAAAGCAGTGTTTCTCAACCATGTGGACTTCAACTCCCAGAATTCCCCAGCCAGCATGCTCACTCGGAATTGAAGTCCACACATCTTAAAGCGGCCCAGGTTGAGAAACGCCGCTCTGGAAAGCCTTAATTTCCCTCTATCAACTGATAGAATTCAGAGTGACAGAATGGTCACTAAATGAACTCTGGCATATAGTGATGGCCTGTAGTGACAGCAGTTTGATGCTTACCCAGCCAGGGGTAGGTTTTACATACCTTTACTAGCTTCCTGATGACATCCGGGTCAGTGGACGGAGCCTCCCGCTGGTTTTACTATCAGTTCTCACGAACCAGTCCGACCGGGGGCAACCTCCACTGTACCCAGCCCACCTGCTGCCAATTCCCCTCAGAAAATTAGGCATCCTTTACAAAAAAAGGACTCCCATCTCTGTTAAATACCGTAAGATACTGATAAGATACCCAGGTTTTTTCACTTTCTCTCTGATTTCCAGTTGTATGATTTCCTATTACAGGTAGTCCTTGACTTATAACAGTTCATTCAGTGACCATTAGAAGTTACAACACTACTGAAAAAAAGTGATTTATGAACATTTTTTCACAGTTATGACTGTTGCACATGATTTACATTTGAATGCTTGACAACTGGTTCATATTTATGTTGGTTGCAGTGTCCCGGGGTCATGTGATTCTCTTTTGTGACCTTCTGACATGCAAAGTCAGTGCAGAAGCCAGATTTACTTAGCAACATGTTACTGGCTTTAGAACTGCAGTGATTCACTTAACAAATGTGGCAAGAAAAGTGGTAAAATGGGGCGAAACTCACTTAACAAATTTTTCATTTAGTATCATAAATTATGGGCTCAATTATGATCATAAGTCGAGGACTACCTGTGTACCATAGCATTTCCCTCCCCCCGCCCCTTTTTAAAGGCAAAAGTTTGACATAAAACTTGAACTGAAATTCTATACAAAAAATCAAAAAACCCACCTGATCTCAACTCTGCACCAGTATTTCTCAACCTTAGCAACTTTTGAGTTTTGTGGATTTCAATTCCCAGCATTTCCTAGCCAGTGTGTTGACTGGGGAATTCTGGGAGTTGAAGTCCACGTGCCTTAAATCTACCAAAGCTGAGTAACACTGCTGTAGGCACAGATATGATTTGTGGCATTTGATTTATTTCTTGGTTCCAGCGATGCTCACTCTGATCATGGTCATTCCTCCTCATTACTGCCCCTCTTTCTCTCTGCAGGTCTTGGAATGGTTGGGCGAGAAGAGGGGACCCGAAGCTCTGCAATGAGAGAGCCAAAGGCCCGTGGCTCCCTCTTTAAAGAGAGCCAGGATTAAGAAGGACATTGGACGTGAGCAATGGCTGAGGGCAATGCTGCTCTGAGCAGTGAGCCACCTGTGAGTCAAGAGGAGCGGCCATACAAATGCAAGCAGTGCCCACGGAGCTACCGCCATGCTGGGAGTCTGGTGAATCACCGCCGTACCCATGAGGTAGGCCTTTTCCGCTGCCTACTGTGCCACAAAGACTTCTCCAACCCCATGTCCCTCAAGAGTCACCTGCGCACTCATACGGAAGAGAAGCGTCACAAATGCCCAGACTGCGGCAGAAGTTTCCGCGTTTCATCCCAGCTTCCAAGCCACCACTGCCCAGCTCAGGCCATCCAGGAGCAGGAGGAAGAAGGCCAAAGGGATGGGAGTTACAGCTTCCAAAGGGGCCAGGGCACGTCTTCTCCGGATGTTGACTCCCATTCTGGGATGGAAGGCAGCAGCGGGAGTCTGTTGTCCAATCTGGAGAAGTACATTGCTGAGTCGGTGGTGCCAGCTGACTTTTCTCAGCAGGAGTTTCCAATCAAGGAAGAACGGGAGAATCAGGATCCACTCCCGGGGCACAGGAAGGACGGGGAGGAGCCTGGGCTGCTGGCTGCCCTGGAGGACGAGCGCCGCTACAAATGCAATCAGTGTGACAAGGCTTACAAACACGCAGGCAGCTTGACCAATCACAAGCAGAGCCACACGCTGGGGTTCTATCAGTGTGCCATGTGCTACAAGGAGTATTCCAACCTCATGGCCCTCAGAAGCCACACCCGTCTCCACTCGGAGTATCGGCCCTACAAGTGCCGCTTTTGCCACAAAGCCTTCCGGTTGCCCTCGGAACTGCTGAGCCATCAGAAAGCCCACAGCCAGGAAGAGAGCAAGTCCACAGACCCGTCAGCCTGGGAGGATTCAGAACATGATGTTTGGGAGGAGGACTCCATAGAAACATCAGCAAAGTTGGACATCTATCAGCCACCTCTCATGGGCACAGGCTTCGGGGACAGGGTGCCCTGCAGCCTCAAAGATACTTCCAAGGCCGGTGGTGGAGAACGCTGTAATCCGGATGGAGAGCTGTGTGTCCGCTGTGGTGGGACCTTCGCCAGTGAGGAGGAGTTGAAGGAACACAGTTGCCTTTACCCAAAGGAGGCAGATGAAGAAGAAGAGGCTGAGGGCAGCAGCCCTTCCCAAGCAGCCCCCAGCTCCAGCGAAGCTTGGGAAGCCCATCTGAAGAGCGAGGAAGTCTTTCCCATGTCTGAAGAGCGTCCTTTCCGCTGCGGGGACTGTGGGAGGACATACCGCCATGCAGGGAGCCTCATTAACCACCGGAAGAGCCACCAGATTGGGGTGTACAGTTGTACTGTCTGTTCAAAACAGTTGTACAATTTGGCTGCCTTGAAGAACCACTTGCGGGTACACCTCAGGTCCAAACTCAACTCCTCGGTCCCAGAAGAGGCCTCCCAGCACCCAACTGGGATCCTGGACCCACCAAAAGCGCAGGACTGCCCTGACGACTGCCCAACCCAGCCCTCGGATGCCTGGAAAGCGGCAGCTGTCTGTCCTAAGGAAGAGGAAGAAAGGACTCTTGGGGAGGAAGAGCGACCCTACCGGTGCGAAGACTGCGGTCGGAGTTATCGCCACCGCGGCAGTCTAGTGAACCATCGCCACACTCATCAGACAGGAATCTTCCAGTGTTCCATCTGCCCCAAGCAATACTCCAACCTCATGGCACTCCGGAACCACGTCCGTGTGCATTTGCGGGCCGCACGCATGCGGGGCAAAGAATTAGGGGACAGCTTGACTTGCACTAATTGTGGAGAGAGTTTTGAGGAGGCTGAATTCCAGCTTCATCAGCTGCGCCATCTGCCCTGCACAGAGGACATTGAGGCGGCCGAGGTGCCTAGGCTTGGCGTCCTTCACTGTCAGGAAGCAGATCTTCTTCAGACTATTAAACAGGATGTAGAAGCCCTGGAGAATGGGGCAACGGTGGCTGAGGACATCCTCCCAGCCTCGGAGATGTCTCATGTTTGTCATCAGTGTGGGTTGGCCTTTCCTACCGTGACTGGCCTGCAGGCTCACGCTGTGCAACACATCAGTGGAGGGGAGCATTTGGAAGGCGTGGCGGAAGGAACCGACCCACCTGTCCCCATCCAGCGTCTCTATGAGTGCGAGCTATGTGGCAAGTCGTACCGGCATTCGGGAAGCCTCATCAATCATAAGCAGACGCACCAGACAGGCGACTTCAGCTGTTCGCTTTGCAGCAAACACTTCCAAAACATGGCTTCCCTTAAAAGCCACTTGCGTGGCCATCAGAGGCCCAGGAGAGGACTGTCTGAGCCACTGGTGACCACAAATGAAGAAACTGACACTGATGCTGTCATGCCTATGATTTTATCTTCAGCAGAAGAGCTGAGAGATAGTTGCAGTATTCGGGAAAAAGATGCCACAGCCAATGGCTGGCAGTCGGAGTCACAAGCGTCTTCCCCATTGCCTGATGATCCTGAAGATCTTCCTTATCTCTGTGAGCAATGTGGGCTGGGCTTTGACCAGGCCAAGAACTTGATTGACCATCGACAGACCCATCAAGCTGGCATCTTCCAATGTTCTCTCTGCCCTAAAGAGTATCCCACCCTCCTCGCTCTAAAACACCATTTCCATGGGCATGCCAACGCCACAACATCCAGCCAGGACAACCCCAAAGACCACGCTGAGGAGCAGCCGTTCCTCTGCAGCCTCTGCGGCATGATCTTCCCCAGCGAAGAGAGCCTTCAGCATCACCACAGGCTCTTGCACGAGGAGGCCGAAGGCCGGAGTGACAGTCCGGATGTGCTGAAAAGGGAAACGGAAGAACAGTTGGATGATGGAGGGGATCCAGAGGAGGACCAGCTCCTCTCCCACATTTGTGGTTATTGTGGACAGACATTTGATGATATGGCTAGCTTGGAAGAGCACAGCAATGGGCATCTGGAAGAGAAAGCAGCGGCCTTGGCCGATACTTCTATCCAGCTCTGGCGAGCTCCGCGCATGGAGGATGACCTGCCCCCTGTACCTCCACCTTTGGTGGAAACACTTCCTCTTGCTGATGACCTGATGGACAACCGGCCTTACGCCTGTGGTCAGTGTGGCAAGACCTACCGTCATGGTGGAAGCTTAGTCAATCACAAAAAGATCCACCTGATTGGTGATTACCAGTGCAGCATCTGTTGCCGGCAGTACTGTAACTTGTCTGCCTATAGAAATCACCTTCGAAACCACCCAAGATGCAAGTTGAACGGCAGCACCCCCCAACTGCAACAACCAGTCCTTGCTGCAGAAAGGGAACTGCCTTGCACTTACAAGAAGCTAAAGGATGAGCCATGTGGGGCTTCCCAAAATGAAGAAGCTCCTCTGAGCAATTCTTTCCTTGCCTCTCCTATAGGAAAAGTAAAAGTGGAACAAGGAGAAGAGTTTAGCTTAGGCCTGTCAGAGAGCAGAGAAGCTCAGGAATGTGATGTTCCTGGAGAGGGGAATGAGAAGGAGGAGGCCCACCAAACAATACAGGAAAAGGAGACAATAAAGAAAGAGGAAGAAGGAGCAGGAGAGGAGAATGGCCCTCAGACAGAAGAAGAAGACTCTCTCTTGGAACGCCCCTTCCAGTGTGATGTTTGTGGACGCAGCTACAAGCACGCCGGCAGCCTCATCAACCACAAACAGACCCATAAGACAGGCCTTTTTCACTGCAGCATTTGCCAGAAGCAGTTCTACAACCTAATGGCCCTCAAAAACCACAACCGCACCCACTTTGAAACCAAACGCTACCGATGTGCCGAGTGCCCCAAGGCGTTCCGGCTCCAGAAGCAACTGGCCAGCCACCAGCGCGTGCATCGGGACAGGAGGCCGGAGCCTGCTTTCCACTCGATCCAGAGGCCCCTTCGGGCCAAGCGAGCTGGCAAGGCAGAGACGTTCCCGCTCCTTCCAGTCCCCGCTAAGCAGCTTCCAGATCCTGAAGAGCGTCCGTACAGATGCGGGCAGTGCGGGCGCTCGTACCGCCACGCAGGCAGCTTGCTCAACCACCAGAAGAGCCACAAGGTCGGGCACTTCACCTGTGTCTTGTGCAGCAAGGCTTACCCCAACCTCATGTCCCTGAAGAACCACCAGCGCATCCATTATGAAGTGAAACGCCACCAGTGTCCCGACTGCGGCAAAGCCTTCAAGTGGCAACGGCAGCTGCAGAGGCACCAGCGCCGACCCCATCCTTGCAGCAAGGTCATGCCAGGCCAAGAGCCCGAAAGAACTAAAGCAGATTGCGAGAGGGCTGAGGGGAACAACCCTGGAGAGGCACCTGTCGGGACTTTGCAGAGCCAACCACGCCCCAAACGCTTTCGCAACCACACCTCCCAAAAGAAACACAATCGTGTGCGTGCAAAGAAACGTTTGGAGTGCTCGGATTGCGGCAAAGCTTACCGGGCCTCCAGGGATCTGGTGCAGCATGTGAGAAGGCATCAAGCTGAGGAAAGAGGGGACAGTCCTAAAGGCAAGCTGCTGGAGGACCAGCCTTACAAGTGTCATAGCTGTGAGCGGACATACCGCCATCCTGGTAGTCTGCTAAATCACAAGAAGGCCCATGCGACCGGCCTCTACCACTGCCCCACTTGCCAGAGGGATTTCTACAACCTTCTGGCTCTCAAGAACCACCTTCACATCCACACGGACAAGAGACTCCACCGATGCTCCCATTGTGGCAAGGCCTTCCGGACGGCCAAGCGGTTGGCCGCCCACACCAAGGTCCACGGCAGGTCAAAGGAAGAAGAGACCTTCTCCTGCCCCGTCTGCTCAAAGAGGTTCTTCCACCAACTTACCTTCCAGCAGCATCAGTTGTTGCACACCAAGGTTGATGGGCACCATGCCCTTGAGGGCAGTATCATAGGGGAGGGGAACTGAGGGCTTGTTAGTACACGTGGGGAGATGTACCCAGGATTGTATGGCAGGGAGATCCAATTACAGGGAAATGGTCGAGGTTTGGGTGGGAAGCTGGCTTCATAGGAACTATGGTCCATGCATCAGGGGGAAAAAGAAAAGGTTAAACCTGGTTGTCGATGGGAGATAAGACGAGGAAAATTGGGTCCATGATTCCCCAGCTTTTCTTTTTTTTTTAGAATATAGATCCGAAAAACCGAGCTGGGATAGCAGGGAAGAGAGCAGGCGATCTGGGGCGGTGGTGAGTTTTCTCCTCTTAATGGAATGTTACGTTGAGCACATAACAGAATGCATCTCTGTGGCGTCTCTTAGAAACATGTCTCCTCTTTTCTGTCTTGGATCCTCTTTGGGGAACTGATTTTGAACACCTTTGGGACCTTCAGAGAATTGTGCATTGACATTCTCCTATTTGTATTCTTGAACTGTTTTCTATCCTTTTGGGATGTCAGATGAGTAGCTAACTCCATGTTTAAGCTGCATATAAGTATTTAAATTGCTGGGTGTTTTTTTATTAATGGCAAAAGTACTGTCATAGGAAAAAACAAGAATACTGGGGGTGGGTCTCAGTGTCGTTCCTGAACAAAGACTTAAAGAAGAAGACAATAATCCTCGGTGTGGAGTAATCTTTCCTTTAAAAAAAAATTCTACCTCCTTCACTAAAATAAGTACACGTTTCCTTGGTATGCAAGGAAACATAAAAAGCAGTTCAAAAGGCGTAGGTTTTGATCGCTTTCAAAACGGATTCTGAAATGCTCACTAAAAGGTACTAGGGTTTATGTGGAAGGCTTTCTAAATAAACTTTGACTGAAAGTTTTAGGTTTATGTGGGTAAGCAAGCTCTCCTTGGCAGAACCTCTGCTGGCTGTGTTTTATCAGAATAGGTCTTGAGCAAAAAAACCCCAAAAAACAATAATTGGGGAGTCATCAAGAAAAACCATTTACCTCCTGAAATTAATGGGGCTTCTTATAGGTGTATCTCTTGGGAGGAAGATTCCATTTTCCTAGCCCCCCTCCCTTGATCTTCCCCTTGCATCCCGCAGATAGGTTGGCCCACCACCCCTACCACCATATTGACTGAGAATGATGGGTGCTGCCATCAAGTGCATCTTGGAAGAAGACAGCTCTGAGAATGCTTCTTGGTTCTAGCTACCCTCACCATCTTTTGGACCACAGAAACTAGATCTCTCTGGCTGTCCATCTTTTTAGAAGAAGACATGGGGTGCCCAGCCAAAGGGGAAGGGACAGTGATGCACACAGATCACTTTATGATCCAGGCTCTCTCTTAGGGGGATTCTCATGGCCAGACTCCAATCTCACGTTCTTCATTTCTCTTTATGCCCCAGAGAAGCATCTGGGGCACTTTTTAATTTGAAAAAAAAACTTTCAAGGCACTCAACTTTCTGAGTTCTTCCGCATCCAGATGGGGTTTGGTTCTGCTAGTATTTTGAGACGCTTAATTTATCTTTGATTTCTCTTCAGGTGCCACTTTGCCTTTAAGATGCAGGGGTGGAGAGTGTTTCCCAACATAAATAATATTATTAGCATAAGCCTAATAATTGGGATCCTAGCTGGTGTAGAAAGCTAATTAATCTTGCTCTTCATGAGATTTGCACAGGGTTTGGCACAGATGGTATCAGGCTTCCTTTCTTCCCCTGCTGTTTGTTTTTATTTCTTTTTAGAAGAAAACCCTTCTGTTAATGGCAGTATTTACACTCCCATCCAGTCTGGACCTGAATTCCCCTGAGGAAGATCCACCGAGTTTAATCCTGCACATTGTGAAACAGTGCCCCTTATTTCTCCCATGTCAGTTCTCAACAGGCAAGACTAACAATGCTAAGCAGCGGCGAAGGGGCTCAGGATAGTAGGCCTGGCAGTCCAACCCTGGAAAGACGACAGAGCAGGAAGTCCAAGATGCACTTGATTTCCTTATTTCAGATCTCATGAGAGAAATCTCAGTTTGAGAGAACTGTTGGAGGTTTTTTTTGATCCTTCATTCTGTTTGCCCAGAGTTCTTGGATCCCTTTAGGATTTAGGGCTGATCTGGATGCAGATCAGATTACAGAGAAGGGATTCTAACCCCTGGAGGACTTTTCTCTACGGCTTGGAAAAACAGAGAAGGGAACCAGGTTAGATGGGCTTGTTTTTCAAACACAGTGAGATTTTTATTTTTAAAAGACCAGCCAGAATGGAGATGCCTTGAAATGAAGCATCCCCATGTGCTTTCCCTGTTCTGCAAGGCACAGCCAGAGATTACTGGAGATGAATCAAAGAGCTGTCGCCCTCATAA
This sequence comes from Coluber constrictor foxii, assembly GCA_038048745.1. Taxonomy (NCBI): domain Eukaryota; kingdom Metazoa; phylum Chordata; class Lepidosauria; order Squamata; family Colubridae; genus Coluber; species Coluber constrictor. Next base: position 52,083,036 of record CM075961.1, read on the forward strand.
TCCCTAGAATTTGTAAATGGTTTATAGTGATCAGCTTTTAGACTACAGGGAATGCGGTGGGTGGGATTATGAAAACATAAAAAAAAAAAATTAAACGAGGACTAGAAACTTGACCATCACCAGGCTATCTTCTGTTTTGGGGTTGGTACGGGTACCTGTTTCACTACTGCTCTGAGGCCAGCCCCCAGTTTTGTTCTCATTCAGGTAGAATTTGGTTCAGTGAAAGAATAAATGTTTTTAAGTAGGTAAGAGCTCTTCATTTGTGATTAAATTTTATAGAATTTCTAACATAGGTGGGTAATATTTTTCATAGGGCGCGGGTGGGACACGTGTTGGTTTATTTCACCAGCTGAAATCTGGTTTTTTTTTTTTCTTCTGCCTTCAATGTTTATCCTTAACAATGCCCAATAACTCCAGAATGTTGACGATCAAGTCCTGTATATGCTGCTGTTTTGGATAACTGACATTTTAGCTCTGGTTCAGCAAAAAGAAAAAAGAAAGAAAAACCTCACAAAAGGAAAATAAATTTTGAGTTTCATACGTTTTCAAATGCTTCCCCTCCTCCTTAAACGCAGGGACGGAATACGATTCAAGATGTTATTTGATGTCATTAGATTTGAAAGCTCCTGGTCGGGTGGTGTGTGTGTGTGTGTGTGTGTGTGTGTGTGTGTATTGGTGAAGAAAGGCAGAATTAAGAAGACATTTTCAAACATGCATATTTTACTGTTCTGACATGTTCTCAAACCAATAGCTGCCACTGCCCTCATAGAGGACGGGAGACAACTGATACTCTGCTCCCCAGCCTTTCCAAATCGAGACCTTCTCGATGGGCTAGACTACAGTCCCTATCATCCCCAGCCAGCAGACTGTCTGGCAGGAACTGGTGCTCTAGTTCAGGTTACCAAGAAAAGGCTATTTTTCCCTGATTAGAGGAAGACTTCTCCTAACTATGTTTAGTGGCCTGGGAATTTCTTTTGAAAGCTATCTGGTGCCCCCTGATGCCCAGACCTGAACTGTGAAGCACCTCAATGACAAATTGTTTTTAATTTTTAAAAATAAAATGCTTTTTCTGCTGTTACGAATATGGGGAGGGGGCGGTCAGGAGCCTGAGTTACGTAGGAGGCTAATGCCTCCTACTAAGGCAGTAGTTAACATCCAGCTGCCTGCAATTATTGCGAGTTCAATCCTAGCCAGGCTCAAGGTCGACTCAGCCTTCCATCCTTTCTAAGGTGGGTAAATTGAGGACCCAGTTTGTGGGGCCAATAAGCTGACTTTGTATAAATATACAAAAGTATGAAGGCTATTGCTTAACGCATTGTAAGCCACCCTGAGTCTCTGGAGAAGGGCGGCATATAAATCAAAATTATATAATATATATATGTAGGTCTTTGGTTATTCGGATCTTCTCCCTCATAGAATTGGAAGTATCTTGGCGATGTTTCGACAAAGTCTCATTCGTCATCTTCAGGCTGGTGTTCTCAGCTTCGTGCTTCCAGGAGCAATGTGAGATTGTAGTTGTCTCTTCCTTTTAACTGCTAGTGGGGATGTGAGCTGATTGGGTGGGAGCTTGGCTGTGCTCTGATTGAATGGGAGGTTGGTTGTGCTCTGATTGGATGGGGATGGGGGCTGGTTGTGCTCGGCTTAGTCTGAGTTGCAGGGGGATTTGAGCTGGTGAGCTGCGCTGCTGCTGTTTGGCTTCGCGTTTGTGGTCGTGAGAGCTCTTCATGATGGGTGTCGGTCTGATTCATGTATGGATTGGAGGGGTTAAAAGTGGCTAATGATGCAGCTGCGGTCTGGCTTCTGGTTCTTGGTCGTGCCTCATTATCAGTGTGGGTTTGAGTCTGCTTTCTGCGTGGATGTATGGTGGTGACATTCTGTGTGGCTCTTGTGAGTGTGGGTCTGGTGTCATTCATCGTGTTAGGGACTCATTTGTCAATAAGGGTGGGTTTCCAAATGGCTGGTAGGCAGGAGGTATTGTCTCGTTTGTTCATGCTGTGTGGGCGTTTTTCTATCTCGATGGCTTCTCTGATTATTCTGTTATTAAAGTGTTCAAAACGTCTCCAAGATACTTCCAATTCTACGCGGGAGAAGACCCGAATAACCAAAGTCCTACATACAAACACTCGCAAAAACCTTTGATCTCACAAAGCAGTAAAGTCTAACCTTGGGTGAATCCAAGGCCTACCCAAGCTGCTCATGGCTGCTAATGCTCATGGCATTAGACTTCCTTTTTGTTGTTTGTGCTGACTCGAGTCCACAGAAAGTCACTTTCTGGTGGGACTTCCTGTTTTGGGGTGTTTCCTTTCCAACACTTGGACCCCCCATCTGATTGGTGGTGTTTGTGAAGCCTTGTGAAATCAATGTAATCCATTTCTAAGAGCTTCCTTGCAGCCTATAGCATTCTGTGACCAGAGCAACCATTTTCTAACATCTTGAATATCAATTGTTTTGCAATTGTTTAAAGGTTTTTTTAACAGATTAGATTGATGATAGATAGATAGATAGATAGATAGATAGATAGATAGATAGATAGATAGATAGATAGATAGATGATTTAAGAGATGAAAGATGAATAGAGAGGTGATAGATGAAAGATGAATGATTACATGAAAGGAGATAGAGAGAGATGAAAGATGATTAAATGAAAGGTGATAAATGAATGATTAAGAGAGATGAAAGATGAATAGATAGATGATAGATGGATGAGAGAGAGAGAGATCTGTCTCTCATCAATGCAGGGGTCCCCAATGCCTGGCCTGTTGTCTGCTACCAATCTGCAATCCATTGAGAAATGAGCCACCAAAGTGGCGGGCGAGCACCTGAAGCTTGCACATGCACAGGATTCAGGTTGTGCAGATGAAACTATTCCCCAAAGCTGTCACCACCAGTCCTCAAAACAAAACAAAACAAAAGAAGGTTGGGGATCCCTGCATTAATGGACCCAGATGGCAGATACGTTTTCTGATGGAATACATAAAATGATTACAACCCAGGCTAAGAAATGCTCTAGTAAAAAAATAAATGTTTTAAGCCCTGGCCTAATTTGCAATGAGGGAGGGAGGGAGGATCAATTCTAGCCTCAGGCGGTTTCATAATTAAAAGCCTCTCTGTGGAATAAGTTGCAAATAGGCACCTCACTGAGTACCCAAGAACCTGTGGTGGATTCTGTGAATAGTCAATCTGTATCCAAGCTAGGATGGCCTTTTCTTCCCAGGAAAAGCAGCAGGAGGGATGTCCCCAGACAGGGATTCAAGAAGACTTAAGATGGTATCACAACTGTGCAATTACTCCCCCCCCCCCCCAACATTTACTATGCAAGCAAAAAGGACCAGGCTTTGATCTCATGGTTGTGACCGCCATCTTAACACTTCTTACACAAATACATATCCTAGATACACACACATACCGAAGAGGATGGTGGTTCAGATGGGATTCCAAAGCTTTGCAGTGACAACAACATGGTAATGATTTCCAGAATTCCTCAAAAGTGCTTCTTTAGCAGCGACTTTTAAGGAGTGCTTTGATCCAAGCGATGGCTTTTCAGTGCTTGTTTTTTAAGGCGTTTTAAGATTAGATTTCCTGAAGAAAAGCAAAAAGCTCAAATCTGTTCAGATTTTGGCAAGTTTGAACTTTGCGCCAAATGGTCACTGGCTAGATAGATGTGCAAAACTGCCCTTCTGTAATTTTAAGCTTATTTTGAAGGGGCCATAAATAGGGAAATTGCCTTTTTAAATTTTTTAAAAAGTTTTTTATTTTTTTTTAGTTACAAAGATAAATATTCCATCTTTCCTTATGCAGTGTATCATCTGGGTACAAACATCTCTGTGCTACATCATTTCTTATTTGTCACATCTTTCACATTCACATTATTTCTCTAAGCTTAATATTATACATTATTAAACATTTAAACATTGTAAAACTGTCCATTTTGTTCAGTATTTTCTAGTAATAATACCATATTAACATTAAATATTATTCTCTTCATACACATACTAACAATTTTCATCTTATTTATATATCTCTCTTAATATATTTTCTATTTATTCTTTAGTCTTCGTCATTTCCAAACTCCATTTTTATTCTCCAACAATTGATAAAATACTTCCCATATCATATAATAATTCAGTTTGCTTTTTCTCCTTAATTGCTAATGTTAATTGTTCATTTCTGCACATTCTAATAGTTTTCTTATCACCTTCTCTTTGATGGGAATCTCTCCACTTTTCCAATGTTTTGCAAATACAGTTCTAGCTGTGGTTTATATATGAATAATTAAATATACATTTTATTATAAATTTCAGGTAATATTCTTAGCAGAAATATTTCTGGTTTCAACACAATACGTTGTTTTATCATCTCTTCCAACCATATCTTAATTTTTGTCCAATACTTCTTTGCTTCTCCACATGTCCACCATATATGATAATAAGATCCAGATATTTGGTGATCCTTCCAACATTTAGCTGATTTATCTTTAAACATCTTTGCCAATCTCGCCGGTGGTAAATGCCATCTGTAAAACATCTTATACAAATTCTTTTTATATGTAGTTAATTTTATAATTAACTACATTGTTAATTTATAATTCCTATCCCACAATTTCTGCCATTTATCTAATTCTTTTGTATAACCGAAGTTTTTCGCCCATACTATCATTGTCTCTTTTATTTGTTCCTCTTCCAATTTTATACCCAATAAGTAATTATACAGCTTCTTTATTAACCTTTCTTCTGTTCCTGTTAAGATTTTATCTAACTCTCTTAATTCTTTGTAAAAACCCTGTAATTTAACATCTTTCTTGTATCTAGACTGTATTTGCACATGTGAACACCACATTATATTGATCCCTTGCTCACACATTTCTTTTTTCATGTTAAGTCCCCCTTCTTCATTTAAAATATCTTTATATCTGACAATATTTCCCATATTAATAATATTTGGGTGAATTAATGATTCCATTGTTGAAAGCCAAGCAGATATCCTCAAATGATGTTCTTTAATTTTCTGCCACGCCAATAATAATGCATTCCTTATATAGTGCCTCTGAAAATATCCATGTATCTTATTTTTCCCATATCATAAAAATGCATGCCATCCCAGTTGTAAATTGTGTCCTTCCAAGGTCAATAATCTTACATTCCTCAATACAATCCATTCTTTCATCCATGCTAGTACTGCAGCCTGATAGTACAATCCCCAGTTTGGTAGTCCAAAGTACCAAACTGAAATCATCTTAATAAACATCTTGCTGAAGTGTATTGAGCGGGACACATGTTAAGGATGATAGGTAGTCTAACGGCCATTCAAAGTTGCAATGGACCCCCCCAAAAGTTACAACTTGATTTTGAAGTTACGATGGCTGCACACTTACATGCACACCCCTTGTAGTCACGTGATCATATTTTGGTTGCTTGGCAACTAACTCACCTTTATGGCTATTTGCAGCATCCTATGATCATGTGACCATGATTTTCAACAGTTCTTGCTGGTTTCCGGCAAAAAAAAAAATGCACATTGGCTAAAATGTATTTACTTGGCAATCAGGGCATTCACTTAATGGCTGCCTCAAAACGTGACACAAAATCAGATCCAGTCCCGTGGTGACCTGCTTAATGACCATGAGGCTCAATTATGATCATTAATTTGAGGACTATCTGTGATATCATTGTGGCAATATTAAATTACAAACAATGGTAATTCTTGCCTTTCTTTTATTGTTGTTTATATCCCATTTTTCCAAACAAATTTTCACAGTAACATAATAGAAAAACAAAATGTAATAAATACATATTATCAAATATAAATAGATCTATCTATCTACACAGAGATAGAAAAGTACAGCATATTATAAATCAGCCTGGGGGAGAAGATGTTTTAAAAAGACAAAGATCAACAACCAAATGATTTCTAGAGTACAAGATGTTGGTTTCCAACAATTAAAGCCTATACAATCAGCAAACGTTATCATGTACAAATAATCAGATGTTGGCCAACCAGAGTTTAGAAATGTTTAAATAACTTACTTCATGAAATGGAACATTGAAAATAAATACACCAAAAATCCATGTCAATTTTATCAACTTGGGGGAAAAAAATAACTCAAGATTAGCTTGGATGCATTTTTAATTCACAAGAGAAATCCAAGATTCTACCCACATCTTGCTTTCAAAATAAAGATGATTCGTAGTGAAATGCTGAGGCTCAAAGAAAGCAAAAGTGGGGCAAGAAACTTGGATTCTTGGCTTGGCTACAAAACCCAAGGAAGCTGTAGTCTGTGCTCACATGGTACAAAGGTTTATATATAACCATGGCGTACACAGTATAACAAACCACCCTTAGGGTTTGTTCAAAAGGCTAAGCCATAAACCACAGCAGTTAAGTTTGTAGAATACTTAAAGCTGAAGCAAACAAGCCATATCATGGTTTAATGCATTGGGAGAAGTATGTCAGTCTCAATCGTCTTGTCTAATAATTCTATTGAGATACTAGAGAATTATAGTGACTGAAACAAAATGTAAATTGTATGGGGCTGTCTGTAACTAATTGGCAAGACTCTACATACACTAGAAAGCTCAGATTTAGTATACAGGTTACTTAGTATGTGTGGTCTGTTTTTTAGAAAATAAGAAAATTCCAAAGCATTAAAGAGCAGGGCATATTGACTATACAAGTTTCACAGCTTTTGAAAATGGATTTTTAGGAGTGTAAAAACTGAGCAAGTCAGTTTTGATCAGTTTAGTCCCAGGCTTATTTACAGGTGGAAAAAAGGAAATAAATATTTGCCATCCTGATATTTCAGGATCAGGAATGGACCACCACAGACTAAAAAAATAAATAAAAAATGAAATGAGAAATGAGAAATGTAACTGTATGAACAGAGTGCCTAAGGCAGTGTTTCTCTATTTTGGCAGCTTTAAGTTATGTGGCAGGTAATTCTGAGAGTTGAAGTCCACATATCTTAAAAGTTGCCACAGTTGAGAAACTTGAGTAAGTGAATTCAATGCTGATTAGATAATTTCCTAGGGTGTGATCGCTCTTGTAGACATTTCTTTGTTACGCCAAGATTCAAGAAAGAGGTATACACAGATCATAAGATGAAACAAAGGTTTCCCTTTCAATCTCTCACTGTAAGAGAAATCCTGATTTATGAGCTTGCTAGATGTTAACAGGAAGGCTACACAATCAGGCAAGTCTCTTCATCTGTGGCCTTTGGTACAGGGGGTTTTTGCACATCATAGTATGCGGACCAGGCAGCCTTCATGATCCACTCTTCATGGTTCTTGACGGACGTGAAAACCCCTGGACGAATTGTAGTTCCACATCCATTCCCAAAGCTGGAAATGCCAGCCAAGAACCACACACCCTTGTGGCTGCAAACCAAAGGGTCTCCGGTGCTTACCTAGAGATTCAAGAATAGAAAGATTACTATCTCAAGCCAACAAGAACCAAAATGGGAAGCTATGGGGCAACATTTCCAAATCATGAGGAAGCAAAAATAATGCAGGCAGAAATAAGCAATGCTATTTGGGTTATCTGGATATTGATTCTAGAAAAAAACTTAATATCAGCAGTTGTGAATCATAATTCAATTGTCCTTGATTATTAGTCTTAAATATAGCTTCTGCTTATAATGTTCAAAAATTCTAAGTATGTGTAAAGTAAGAATTGGGGAATCATTTACTTATTCTGTGGTATTTTTTCAATTTTCCATAAGAGCTTACTGGTATTCCCTGGTGGTCTCCCACCAGTCACCTAACTAGGTCCAATCCTGTTTACCTTACATGCCTAGATAAGGCCAGCTGGTAAGGCCAGAGATAAGGCCTCTTAAGCTCTTGCTTAAGAGCTCCATTTTTTAAAAAATTAGATTTATATGCCGCCCTTCTCCGGAGACTCAGGGCGGCTTACAATGCGTTAAGCAATAGCCTTCATACTTTTGTATATTTTTTTTTATACAAAGTCAGCTTATTGCCCCCACAAACTGGGTCCTCAATTTACCTACCTTAGAAAGGATGGAAGGCTGAGTCAACCTTGAGCCTCAAACTTGCAATAATTGCAGACAGCTGAATGTTAATAACAGGCTATTAGCCTGTTGAGCTATCTGAGGCTAATGGTACTATCAACAAAAATACTTCTGCAGTGTTTGTTATGTGACAAAATGGCTGAAAATTCCTAGGTTACCTTTTGAGTTTCATTGGCTTAAAAGAAGAAAAGATCTGAGACAGACCTTCTGGGTTTCATCTCCAATCAACATAAAGAATTGTATATTGGATCAAAGTTAGGAAACAGCCAAAGAAACAACTTGTGAGAGTTTATGGCACTTTGGATTGCAGGGTGTTGTTTCTGATCATCAAAGGGATGTGCATGAACAGACAACAATTGAAATTGTGAGTAGGGGAATGAGATAAATTTTAGGAGGGGTGCTTCACAAAAAGCACTTTGAAATGTGAAGCTGGTCAGTCTTAGAATGACCCTGTAGTGAATGTTTCAGCACCACAGATGCTGGACAGCTCCATTGCTTGAAAAGTGATTGTTTTTGCCCTGATTTTTGCTTTATCTCTGCTTAGGGAATATCAGTGCTTCAGTTAATAATGTGTAAATAATAGTTATTTAACTATTCAATATTTAGGGTGTTTTCTGTCCATTTAGCTTTTTACTGCGGCAAGGAATTACAGTTTCCCTGAAGTTAGGAAACAGTCTACACCAAGCAGACTGCATTAAATTTGCATTAAAAAACAGTTCTCTAAATGTTTAAGTGCACCATTTTCAACATAATTTGTCTCTGAAATATGTAACAAAACAGGCCATATTTAAATCAAATATTAAATTTTAAAACATAGGAGACATTCAAATCAAATATATTTGCTCCTTTCATTTTTTTTTAGAAAAAATCCAATTGTTTGTGGGAATGGTCAGGGTGAAGGTCTCCACTCTCATTCCATTGGTTCTAAGTCACAGCATATGATGAAAACTTTATTTTGGAGGTGGTGTCTTTTCATAGTACACCCAACAGCTGCTGTATCACTGGTTAAACTCAATTCCTTACCTCACAACGCATGGATCTGTTATGTGGTGTTGCACAGATCATCTCAGGGATGATGGGGATTTCTCTCCCAGGGTCACTTGTCGCTTTGTAGAGGCAATTGCAATTCTTTGGACCAAGGATTTTCACCTTCACACTTTGCAGGGGGCCTGGCATCCCATGGTCATCTGGATAAAGAAGGAACGATATTGTTAATAGGGGGAGTAATTCTAAATGAGCAGCATGGTGGCCTAGAGGTGGAGCTCTTGCCTCACAATCAGGAGGCTGTGAGTTCAATGCTAAGTAGCGGCAGATATTTCTTTCTCTCTGCATGCAAAGAGAAAATATCTGCTGTGAACCCCATATAGGCATCAGGAAGAGCATCCAGCCAGTAAACGCTCGGCTCCATTCAATCACCCTGACTCCACCCCTATGCAAGGGATTACAGATTTGTTAAAAGAAAAAAAAAACAAGGCGGTGGGGGAAGAGTAATTCTAAATCTCTCATCTCCTTTCCTCTTTCCCCTGGAAAGCACCATAGATTTCTTCAACATTAGGCAGCATCCTGAGTTGTGACAACCTCTCTTTTCTCCATATCTTGTATCAAATTACAAGTTCTAGTAAAAGCCTATCCTGGAGGAAAAATCCATCACTCTCTCCCATCCTGCTGATCCACAACGTACCAATTTTTCGCCCGCGGGTCCAGCAAGTAGAGCCAAAGGGGAACTGGTGGGCAGCATATGGGTCACAAATGGCTGAGATGCTATCATTGAACACCACAGGTTGTGCCAGTGTGACTACTGCAATGTCGTAACCTTCCATCATGTCAACGTAGAGACCGTGAAGCTCAATGTTTTTGAGAGTTCTCTTCTCTTGCCATTTTTGTTGCCTTCCTTCCAGCCGCTCTCCCAGAAGTACCTCCCAGCCTTCCGTTTCCTGGCGCCTGGAAAACATCACGCAGAAGGGAAAAGAATGAGGCCCAAGTAAAACAAAAAAAATAGGAAGTCTGTGCAATCAGATTGGATTGAATACAGATAGTCCTCCATTTATGGCACTTGAGACTGGAGCTTCTAACACTAAGCAATGCGGACATTGAGTCACATCCAACTTTAGAACCTCTTTTGCCCCCGTCCTTAAGCAAATGTATGTGGTTGTTAAGCGAATCTGGCAGGTGTTGACAAATCCCCTGTTGAGTTTGTTTGCTGGAAGCCCACGGGAAGGTCATGAAAAGTGATCACATGATCCTAGGATCTTGCAATTGTAACTAGGTGATGGTTGCCAAGTGCCCAAATTTTGATCATGTGATCACGGGGACACTGCAATGCTCATAAGTAAGAGGCCTGTCATGTCACATTTTTTCAGCACCCTTGTAACTTTCAACAGTCATTAAACAAATGGTCGCAAGTCAAGGATTGTCTGTAATTACTTTGGACCGCAGTTTGGGGGGTTGACTTAATATAAAGAGGGAGGACATTTCCAGATGTCCTAATTTTTGTAAAGTCAGGCTAAAATTTCTGGGAATTGGGATTCTACCGTAGTCAGTTTGGTTTGACGGTTAAGGCACAGGCTAGAAGTCGGGAAATGGGGAATTCTAGTCCTGTCTTAGCCATGAAAGCCAGCTGAGTGACTTAGAGCCAGTCATTCTTTCTTAGCCCAACCAACCTCAAAGGGTTGCTGTTGGGGGGAAAATAGAAGAGTGAAGTCACGTTGGATATATTTGCCACCTTGAGTTACTTGTAAAAATAATAAAGACAGGATACAAATAAATAAATAGTCACCATCAGAACCATGGCTGAGGCTTGGTGCCAGGTTCATTCATGTTTACAATACAGAGAAATGAATGGGTCAGGTTAGCTAACCTTGGGAACATTCAAAGGACAGCATTAGTTGAAAAGAGGTTCTCAGATCTAATCCAGAATCAGTGCGATGAATGTGGATATTGACCAACATGGGCTGTTCCCTCCTCAGAGGCTGCCTTTCCCCCATCTTCCACTCACCCAATGAAGCACTGAGCAGCAGTCAGGATGTGGTGTTCCCCAATTAAAGTGCCTCCACAGGCGTGCTCCCCTTGATACTGTAGACTTGTATACCAAGGCCATTGTTTGTTCTCCTGTTTCAGGACCCCGCAGCCTGGAGATCAATAAAGGACACAGGTAGTCCTCAATTTATGACCACAATTCAGCCCAAAGTTTCCATTGCTAAGCAAGACAGTTATTTTTCCTCGTTTTACCACCTTTCTTGCCACAGTTGTTAAGGGAATGACTACAGTTCTTAAATTAGTAACCTGGTTGTTAAGTGAATCTAGTTTCCTCATCTACTTTGCTTGTCAACTGTCACAAGTACTTGCCAGTTGCCAAGTGTCCAAAATTTGATCTTGTGACCATGGGGATGCTGCAATGGTCGTAAGAGTGAAAAATGGTCATAAGTCACTTTTTCAATGCCGTCGTAACTTCGAACAGTCACTAAACAAATGGGTGTAACATGAGGTGTCACTTCATCTTATGTTCCCAAAGACAAGAAGTACAGTACATATATATGGCTACATCCATCATCACATCTTCCACATTGGCAGGGGTGTGCCAGTCATGAACCCCAAACACCTCCAAGCAATGTACACATGGTAACTAACTAAAGATTTTCACAGTGTATTGACGGGGACAAAAAAATAAGAAGCAAAAGTGGCCCGGTGAAAGGGAAAACATTTTTCTGTTTTTCAATCCACACGTAGCTAAAATGTTACTATTCCTCACCAAAGGAATTATTACACATCCTCCTGGATGAGACCTTTGGATGCCTAGATGAACCAATAAGCCATATAATTCCCGTCACAAAAAAGGCGCTGATGAGAGCATCCAGCTTTAAACCATGGTATGCCCAGATAGGAAGCAAGGTTCAGATGGGAATCATGCGATCTTCCAAACGTGATTGTGTTCCAGTTCCCATCATCCCCGGCAACATCATCAATAGGGGTGGAGATTGTAGTTCAGTGTAGGAAGGGCTATCGATCCCTCTTACCTCTGATGCACTAAATGGGTCTTAAATTAAGATTAGATCGTAGACTAGTGTTACTCAACCTTGGCAACTTGAAGATGGGTGGACTTCAATTCCCTGAATTCTACGCTTGAGAAATGCTGCTTTATAAGATGAGGACCAGTTTGGCATGGTGACTAAGACAGAATTTATACAGAATTGGTGACTAGTTAGAGCAGTGTTTCTCAATCTTAGGAATTTTAAGATGTTTGGCCTTCAACATGGCTGGCTGGAGAATTCTGGGAGTCAGAGTCCACACATCTCCAGGTTGTCAAGGTAAGCGGCATTGATTCTGATTTTGGCTGATAGCTGGTATTTATTGCGAAAGACACCTCATGCAAGTCTTTGGTTTAAACATTGGCAATGCAAACAGACTTAGAAGCTAATTTGGCCGTGATGGCTGGCTTAAACCTTTCCTTCTCTGAAAAAAGAAGAGGCAGAACTTAAAGCTAGATTGAAAAAGCTAGATTGAGAACGTACAGAATGTCAGCAAAATCCTGCAGTGAGGCTTTGGACAGGTGGGTTATCAATGAAGGTATTCACAGTAGCGAGATGTGAAGATGCCTACCTGTGCACATGTAACTGTCAGTGGTGTTGGGTATGGGCTCAATCTGATTGGCAAAGGAGGCTCCTTCAACATGATGCTGGATCCAGTTGGCGTAGGCCCTCACGTCCGTCAAGAGGGTGGGTCCATAGAATTGGGTACAACTCAAGGAGGAACTCATGATCCCTGCCTGGAACCATCGGCCGTTCTCCAGGCAAACCAGTGGGCCACCCGAGTCGCCCTAGGGTGGAAAGAGATTTTTTTTTTTGCATTTTCTCTGCATGCACGGTGATGTCTATCTCCATCTCCTCCTTTGCTTTTCTTACTGCATGATCCACCAGTGGGAGCCAATGGCAAGGAGATGCCTCAGGCTGGACCTCCCTAGCCTTTGATGGGGAACAACATTAAGGTAAGGAGTAGATGAAGGGTGGGGGGGAACTAGAGATAGGAGCCAAGGAAAACAATTATGAATTCATTGATTATAGAACATCCAGTAGGACTGGGAAATTTTTGGTCTTAATTACAGAAATAGAGGGCTGAAAGGGATCTTGGAGGTCTTCTAATCCAAACTTTTCTTGAAAACCTCCAGCAATGGGGCATCCACAACTCCAGAAGGCAAGCTGTTCTATTGATTAATTATTCTCACTGTTAGAAAATTCCTCCTTAATTTAAGGTTTGATCTCCTCTGATGAGCTTCCAACCCATTGCTTCCTGTCCTGCCCTCAGGTGCTTTGGAGAATAAATCGAATTGGGTATGTCTAGCCTAGTGAAAAGAAAGACTATGATGATATGACAGGAATGTTCCAATATTTGAGGGGCTGCCACAGAGAAGAAGGGGTCAAGATATTTTGCACAGCACCAGGGGGCAAGACAAGAAACAATGGATGGAAACTAATCGAGGAGAGAAGTAACCTAGATCTAAGGAGAAATTTCCTGACAGTTAGAACAAGCAGGCTTACAATGCGTTAAGCAATAGCCTTCATACTTTTTGTATATTTTATACAAAGTCAGGTTATTGCCTCCACAAACTGGATCCTCATTTTATCTACCTTAGAAAGAATGGAAGACTGAGTCAACTTTGAGCCTGGTGAGATTTGAACTTACAGTAATTGCAAACAACTGATGTTAATCACAATGCTTTAGTCTGCTGAGCCACCAGGCCCATGATTGGTAGCTGTGGGTGTGTAGGGGCAGTTTCCCTTTTTTCCCTGCCTTTTTCCCCCCTATATGCTCTGTGATTTGGGTGTGCCCTATATGCTTCTGTTTGCCAACTGTCTTGTTTCCTGTAAATACAGATATAAAATGTATTTATTTATATAAAACTACAAGTTCATGTCAGTGTCTCTGACTTCATTTTGACAGTCATCATTCCCTGACAAATCAGCAGTGTTAGTGTTAGAAATTCTGTTTATATAAAACACCACCATGTGCTTTACTGCTCAACTATATTACTGTATCAGGAAACTCTACTTAGAACAAAAGAGCATAGAGTATATATAGATCCAGATTTGTAAATACTGCCATCTACTGGCTGAATACGGCTGTAGTTGCTGCAATATAAATTACATCCCAACGTGCATTCCAACAGTTAGGAAGAGGCAGACAACCACACGCTTCTTTGGAGGTTGGGAGTGTGTTGTTTGACTAACCTTACAAGGTCCTCTCTTGCGGTCAGGAGTCATGGCGCAGACCATGCCAGGCAAGGCAGGGTTGACAATCCGCCGGTTGCGCAGATTGCTGTAAATGCAGTTGCAGGTGTCGACAGTCAAGAGGTCCATGGTTATCTCTTGGAGGATCATGGGTTCTGGCAGGTGGACTGGAAGACAAGAAGGAATGAGGTGAAACCTGCAGAAACGAGCGCTTGCACGGGTAGTCCGTTTGCACGACTGGGGTGTGTGCATGACTGCCGTTTGTGCAAATGGGGCTGCATGGGCGTACACTTGTCTGCCACTCATACAAAACCGTCCCCTTACGCCCCACCCCAGAAAGGCTGGGGAACTCTATTTTTTAAAAAATACCGTATTTTCCGGCGTATAAGACGACTGGGCGTATAAGACGACCCTCCTCAGAGCCATTTAAGGCTCGTCAGAGCCTTATGGGCTGGTCTGCCTGGTTACAGGAGAATGAGACCCGGCGTATAAGACGACCCCCGACTTTTGAGAAGAATTTTGTGTGTTAGAAAGTAGTCTTATACGCAGGAAAATACAGTATGTCTTTTACAGATTCTTGAAGCTAGGTCTGAAGACCCTCCAGGCCTCTCCATTCTAACCCCTTCTATTCACCGTTGGCTGCGACGTCTCCCCAGCCAGTCAGCCAGCACTGAGTTCCAAAGGCAAAGCGGTGCTCAGCAAAGGGCAGGCAGATGGGCGCGATATCTTTGGTGTAGCGGACAGGCTTGGCCAGGCGCACCAGAGCGATGTCATGTCCTTTCTCGTAGCTGGTGTAGTTTTCGTAAGGGATGACCATGGAGACGTTGCGTTTTGACCCTCTGGCCCGCCTGCCAATCAGCCTCACACTTCCCAAGATCACACTCCAGTGCTCCAGGTGGATGTGTTTTCCAATCCTAGAATAAAACAACATCCGTATATGAGAACTGTAATCCCATCCAACCTTCCGCCATCTATGCCTAGAATACTACTACATGCAGTTTTGGTCACCACACTACAAAAAAAGATGTTGGAAAAAGTGCAGAGAAAAGCAAGTAAGATGAATAAAGGCCTGGAGACTAAAACACAGGAAGAACAACTGCAGGATTTGGGTTTGGCTAGTCCAGAGAAAAGAAGGATTAGGGATGACACGATAGCAGTATTCCAGTGTTTGAGGGGCTACAACAAAGAAGAGGGGGTCAATTCATTTTCCAAAACACTGGAAGGCAGGGCAAGAAACAATGGATGGAAGCTAATCGAGAAATTAGCAGAGAATTGGAATTGCAGAGAAACTTCCTAACAGTGTAAACAATTAACCAGGGGAACGGCTTGACTTCAAAAGTTGTGGGTGCTTCATCACTGGAGGTTTTTAAGAAGAGACTGGACAGTCACTTGTCTGAAATGGTATAGGATCTCCTCCTTGAGCATGGGGCTGGACTAGAAAACCTCCAAGGCCCCTTCCAGCTCTATTCTGATTCTTATTCTTATTCTCCCCCCCACCCCAAAAAATTATTGATTTTTTATTAGTTACGTTTCTTAGTGCATAATAAACATTGTGTTGCCTGGGTATTTAATTTGCTTAATAATTCTGTTTATATTCTTAATCTCCACCCCTTTTTTCCAACCACTGGTAAAATAGATTCCATGTTTGATAGTATTCTGTGTCTGCTTAATTTTCAATGTCAATCTATCCATTTCTGCACAGTCTAATATCTTCTTAATTATCTCTTCATTTTGCGGTGTTTCTTCATTTTTCCAATATTGTGCAAATATAATCCTCACCGCTGTTACAACATGTAATATTAAATACATACTTATCTAATTTGTCTGATATTATACCTAATAAAAACCGTTCAGGTTTAAACGGAAGGTACCATGTTCAAGAAAGATTACCTTGGGGTAAATATCTTGGGTTTGTAATTAATTGATTGAAAAAAGTTGATCATTTTGGTAAAGACAAATGGAACTGTCGTAAAATTAATCTGTTAATTGTAGCTAGTCCTCAACTTACAACCATTCGTTTAGTGACTGAAGTTACAATGTCACTGAAAAAAGTAACTTTTGACCATTTTTCACATTTAACCACCATTGCAGCATTCCCCCATTGTCATATGGGTGCTTGACGACTGGTTCATATTTATGACGGTTGCAATGTCTCAGAGTTACGTGATCAATTTTTGTGGTCTTCTGACAAGCAAAGTCAATGGGGAAGCCAGATTTCACTCAGCAACTAACTTACTAACTTAACTGCAGTTTCGTTTAACAATTGTGGCAAGAAAGGTCATAAAATGGCAAAACTCACTTAACAACTGTCTTGCTTAGCAACAGAAATTTTGGGCTCAACTGTGGTTGTAAGTCGAGGACTACCTGTAATATTTTCATCCAGTGACACCTAAACTACCAGTCCTAGGCATCCCCAGGTAAAATTGTGCATCTGTCTTCTATCTTTCTGGAGAATTAGTTCCAGGGTAGCCAACCCAATGATCTGTTTTGGTGTTCGGCAGCTACTGGTTCAATTTAATTCAATTCCATTTGATTCTATTCAATTGAATTGTAGACTAGTACAAGAGGAATACTTTGTGAATAGCTAGCTGGATAGCTAGAGAGCTAGAGAGCTAGACAGACAGGGATATGGGTGAATATTAGTGTGTCTGTGTGTGAACAACATCAATTCTAAGACAAAGTTAAAACACATTTATAAAATAATCTAACTAGGTGAGGTCCAAGATGCAGCCTGTATTAAATTATAATGTAGAGTCTAAAATTACATTAAATATGATAACATCTAAAATTACAACACGCTGATACTATCTAACATTTAAATGAATTATAGCTACAGAGAATGCATTGCAGAAAATTGGCCTTTTGGGGTGATGGGATTAAAAAGTTTTTACTACGGGTTCCATGGATGTGACTTGGTGGGTGTGGCAGGGTAAGAGTACTGTAAAATCATCATTTTCTCCCCACTCCAGGTGAAGGTTATTGCAAAATCCCAATTTCCTGCCAATCAGCTGGGACTCGGGAGGCAGCAAATAGATTAGGGGTGGAGCCAATCGGAGGTCATATTTGCCAGTTCTCCGAATTACTCAAAATTTCAGCTACCAGTTCTTCAGAACCTGCTGAAACCTACCTCTGGTCCAAAGCATTTTTCATGCTGCTGCACCAAAGTTAACTACATATGTTGTAACAAAATCAGCTTTCTACTGCCAATTTAAATCAAAACAGCCTTCAATGGGGAAACGTGTCAGAAATAGGTTGAGCCACCAATGAGCTACCAGGAGGTATAAGGAATCTTGTCAGGCTAAAAGGAATATTAGGGGCATGAAGAAAAGGGGTACCCATCTTCACTTACTCGAAAAAGCAGTGGGCAGCAGTGAGAACCCATTGATTATTAATGAGGCTTCCTCCGCAGATATGCTGGTTACGAAATTGGACACTGACTTGCCACCGCCACTCGCCAGCCTGGGCATTCACACCACCCGCTATCCGTAGAACAGGCTGTTGACGTCCACATGTTAATGCTGGATGGGGAACAGAAATATTGAAGGCATCTTATAGAGAGGTTATCCAATTTTGTTTTGGTGTCTTGGAGCTAGTGTTGAGTCCTGGCAATGTCCTAAATAAGTCCCTGTAGTTTTCTTGGTAAGGTTTATGGAAGTGGTTTGCCCTTGCCTGTTTCCTAGGGCTGAGAGAGAGTGGCTGGCCTGAGTCATCTAGCTGTCTTCATGCCTAAGGTGAGATCTAAGGTGGGATCTGAACTCAGTCTCCTAGTTTCTAGATAGTTGACTATCATTAAGTGTTGTACCTTATGATTCTTGATGAACTTATCTTTTATTTTATGTACATCGAGAGTGTATGCACCAAGACAAATTCCTTGTGTGTCCAATCACTCTTGGCCAATAAAAATTCTATTCTATTCTATTCTAGCCTGGTGTCTTAAATACCAAACTAGCCCTCACCTGATAGAGCAGCTTTTCTCAAACTTGGCAACTTTAATTCCCAGAATTCTCTTTAAAATTATTGAAACAATAATCAGTTAGCCATATGGGATTAATGTCATTAAAGACATGCTCTTCTCTTACTGACTGGTGAAATATACAGCTTCAGAACAAGTAACTGGTTTCTTTGGGGGGGGGCATGTTTTGTTTCTGAAATAGCCCTGATCACATCAATATGATACAAGACCAATTTTTCCAATTTAAACCCAGAAGCCAACATTTTAAGCCCACCCAAATATTGTTTGCAGCTACCTTTCAAACCTAGGGTTGCATACTAATTCATTTTCAGCCCATCCTTAAAGTGGTTTTATCCACTCTTTCTCGTTAAAGAGTTGCAAAATAAAAGAGAAATATGGCCCATTTATGATCATACCTGGAACTGATGATCCTCTGTGAAGAGCTGGTAAAAACAAAAAACACGGTTGTGTTAAAATCCCCTTCAAAAAAATCGAGTGTCTGGTTAAATGCACATACTGTATAAATCCCCTTTGCTACCAAATAGACATTTAAAGTTACACATTCCACAAACACTCTCAGCTTTCTGCAGAATTTCTAACTGGCTATAAGTCAACTTATTTAATAGAGAAGAATTGCCTTTGAGATAAATGGACATGTTTGTCCTGGGTTATCGCTGCATTTGAGTGTCTTTAGACACATTAGTCATGCCTGATTCATTTCAAAGGGGCTACTACATGGAGAGGCAATATCCAGCTGCTTTTGACAGTTAACAAATAGAAGCAGCTTCCTCAGTTGCTCCTTTGCGGATTTTTCCCTCATTTCCTAACAGTGAGCAATTTTGGAGACAAATATTTGAATTGGCTTCTTTTTATCATTGGTTGTCACAAACATTGCCATTTGATCAGCAGCAGTTGGTTAAGTACAGGAAATCCTTGACTTACAACCATAACTGAGCCCAAAATTTCTGTGGCTAAGCAAGACAGTTGTTAAGGGAGTTTTGCGCCATTTTACGAGCATTCTTGCCACAGCTGCTAAGTGAATCATTTCAGTCGTTAAATTAGTAACACGGTTGTTAAGTGAATCTGGCTTCCCCACATTGACTTTGCTTGCCGGAAGGTTGCAAAAGGGGATTGTGTGACCCCAGGACACTGCAACCGTCACTTAGACATGCCAGTTGCCAAGTGTCTGCATTTTGATCATGTGACCAAGAGGAGGCTGCAATGGTCATAAGTGTGAGGAAACAGTCATAAGTCAGTGCTTTTTTCAGTGCTGTTGTAACTTGGAATGACCACTAAATGAATGGTTCTTGAGGGCTATCTGTATTAAAACTGATCGTTCCTGTATGGAAAATGTAAATTGCTAATTCCTGCAAATTGCCATTAAGAGCCTCAGTAAATGTTGAAAGTTAAGTAGGATGAACTCCAGTTAGCATGTCGAATAGAATCCAGATCAGATACCAATACCAATCTGCTCCATCGTTTTATGCATCCTAGAGAGTCCAACCAGATGTTTTCTAAAGCAGTGTTTCTGAATCTTGGCAGCTTGAAGATGTGTGGACTTCAATTCCCAGCTGTGCTGGCTGGGGAATTCTGGGAGTTGAAGTCCAGACATCTTCAAGCTGCCAAGGTTCAGAAACACTGCTCTAAAACACAACATCAGAGAAACGCTTTGCTCTCCAGATTGGCAAATTTAGATTCAACCCTTCTCTACTGCTCACTTAGGCTCAATTTAGCTTCAAAAAAAAATAAATCTATTTGCTTTGCAACCTTCTAATATAATGACACCACGTCTATTTAGCTGAAGTTGGATGTGTGTTTTGTTTGATGACCAGGAGCCATCAAGGCAGGCTGAAATGCAGATGAAACACTAAAAACGCAGGCTGGTGTGGCTTTGTTTGTCAAAGGAGAACTCTTCCCCCTCTCTCAACATGGGACACGCCAACCACCTTGACTAAGAGTTTTAGCATGAGCTAAGATAAACTCCTGGTGGGCGTAACGCTTGCAAACCGTGACTTAATGCCTTTTATTCAGAGGCCTGCTGCCTGAAGCAAGATTTTACGGAGGCAAGATTATCCCCGAAAGAAGAAATGAGGATTGCTCCCTCAGGGCCCACATCCGTCTTCCCGTTCGTCATTCATGACCTCATTCTTTGAATCTAGTTCAATTTATAACCGAGAACAAATCAGCAGCTGCTAGGAGTCCTCGATGTACAACCACTTGTTCAGTGACAGTTTGAAGTTACAATTGCACTGAAGAAAGGGACTGGCAGCCATTTTTCACTCTTTCAATCATCGTAGCATCCCTGTGGTGGTGTGATCAAAATATAGCTCCTTTGTGCACTGTCCCAGGATCATGCGATGATCACCTTCCGCGACTTTTAAAGTCAATTGGGAGAAGCCACGTTTGTTTAAACAACCATATGGTTCGCTTAACAGCTGCAGTGATTTGCTTAAGAACCGTGGCAATAAAGGTCATCAAATGGAGCACAATGCATGTAACAGCTGCCTCTCTCAGCAATGGAAATTCCAGCCTCAATTGTGGTCGTAAATCGAGGACTACCGGCATGCAATTCTGAGCTACTTATATATATTACAGTTGTTATAGAGGGGTGTGTGTGTGTGTGTGTGTGTGTGTAATCCTTTTGAATATTGTCCGTAAAAAGAAAAAACACCTTGAGGGAAATAACTTTCCATTAAAACTAGCCTTCATTTGGCGAAATTCCTTATTTTCTAGGTGTTTGAAAAAGAATTTTAAAAATTTCCCACTACTAAAAAAAAAAAAAACCTGAAGTGGTGCGTATGTTTCTCAGGATTTTTCTCTTTCCCCCACTTGTCTCATCGGCCAGATCCTCCTTAGAATGAAATTGCGGTTCAAAATTGAGAGGAATGCCGGCCAAACCGTAGCAAAAATCAAAATGTCCAAAACAAAAACAAGATGGTGGCTGCAAACCATGGCTGCAAAAAAGCAAAATGGCGGCTGCAGCAAAAATTAACATGGCTGAAACAAAAGTCAAGATGGACACGCCATTCTTGTTATGTCCAGATAGTTATGGCTGCCATCTTGGCTTTTGAACCCAGCTGCGTACACCCAGGATCTCTTTATCATCTCTCTTAGGTTCAGCTGGCAGTAGCAGGGAAGAAAGAACCAAGAATTGCCACTTTCATTTCCCACAATTCTTCAGCCGCCCCTTCAATGGCCACATTTACTCATTGTTGGTGGATTTGAATAACAAACCAGATTAGGAAACCAGGTTTAAGCAATAGCAGTAAGTGGATATACAACAAGCACTAACACAGAACATAGGAGAACAAAAGAGCCAGAAAATGTGGGAAAGTCACAAAAGGTGGGAAATAAGAATTTCAATATTTTGTCTGCCCAATGTTTGTGACAGAAGATTATGAGGGTTGAGAAAGAAAGGAAAACCTAGAAAAAAAAGGTTATCCTGTTTCTCAGCAATCGAGTTAACACAATCATAATGTGCTAGAACATCAAACTTGGCCTTGATACGGGAATGCCTACAATTGGTGCCTTTCTCTCAGCCACTCTCCCAGGCCAGGTCAAAAAAGTCAAATTGACCAATTTGGCACCGGAGAGCAAATATGTACTCCAAGTATAAAACTGCCTTGTTTTGTGACCAGGACCTACAGTTGCCATCTTGTTGTTTTGGTCCCTTTCCAACTCCCCAATGGATGTTGTGGCTTTCTGCGCAGTCATTGCTAGTGGCCAGCCCCTTCCTTGTAAAACTGCTTTGCAATCTTGAGAAAAATCAAATAAAATGTTCAACATTGAGATCTGGAATCTCAAATAAATTCCCGCTTGTGTCTGGCGGAATAAGGAATGGTGGTGGCGAACAAAACTGGTATTTTTAAACTAGCATTTCACAGGTTAAGG
Organism: Coluber constrictor foxii; assembly: GCA_038048745.1. Classification (NCBI taxonomy): domain Eukaryota; kingdom Metazoa; phylum Chordata; class Lepidosauria; order Squamata; family Colubridae; genus Coluber; species Coluber constrictor. Next base: position 52,105,120 of record CM075961.1, read on the forward strand.
GGTTGGAGTTCTGACATTTAAAACAGGTTGTGCTGCTCAGCTGGATAAGTTTATAACTCCACCTTTCCCAACATTGACATTCTTAGCAAATAAAACTACAACTCTTTGGCTTTCCCACTTCTTCAGATGCCTTCCATGAAAGAGCTTCAGGGAAAAAGCAAAGAACCGTAGCCCCAGGAAACAAGAGGGGTCAAGATGAAGGGTGAAGACACAACAGCTTTTTAATGTGACTTTTGGGGAACCACTTTACATTAGCTAAGAAGTCCCTTGGAGGGTGGTAGCTTGTTCTTCGGATTGCTTGGTGTCTTCAAGACATGGAATGGCAGCAATTATAACTGGCAAAAATTCAACAGGGGGAGTATAATTTAATTTAATTTAATTTAATTAATCATATTTCTATGCCGCCCAACTCCCAAGGGACTCTGGGCGACTTACAACAGAAATAATACAAACAGTGACATAATTTAAAAAAAAACATTATAAAAGCATTTTAAAAACATTAAAAACCCATGCACACCATCCATAGCTGGATCTCACAAGACTGAACAGCAAGATCAACGGCCCCAGGCTTGCCGGGAAAGCCAGGTCTTCACTGCTTTCCAGAAGGCCAATAGGGTGGGGGTAGTCCGGACCTCAGGAGGTAACTGGTTCTAGAGAACTGAGGCAGCCACAGAGAAGGCCCTTCCCCGCAGGCCCACCAGCCGGCATTGTTTAGCTGACGGGACCTGGAGGAGACCAACTCTGTGGGATCTTACCGGTCTCTGGGAGCTATGTGGTAGAAGACGGTCTCAAAGATAGCCTGGTCCTAAGCTATGTAGGGCTTTAAAGGTAATATATATAATATTACTATAATATAACATCTTTGCACAAAGACATTGGGCTGGCAGAGTGGCTAGCTGGTTAGACAGACAGTCAGTCAGTCAGTAGGTCAGTCAGTCGGAGGGAAGGAAGGGGGGAGGGAGAGAGAGAGAGAGAGATCACAAAGTAGCCTCTGCAAATTTATCAAGAACTATACAAAGAGATAGAAGAATAATGTACGGTATCTTCTCCCATTTGCAATATCCCCAGTGGAAGAAACATTATCCCTGGGAAGTTCTACAGTGGGAGTACATGTGTACTCTCCAGTGCCAAATTGGGTTCATCTTTAGCCATGTTTTAAGACTCATGGAAACGCATATGAAAAGTTAGCCTAAGCTTGGCTGCTCACAGTGAGAAACTGAGATTAGACAAATCTAAATCAATGCTTCTCAACTTTAGAAACTTTAAGATGGGTGCTGGGGGGTTCTGGGAGTTGGAATCCACCCATCTTAAAGTGCTGCTGTGGTTGAGAAACATGGGTCTAGATCCAATACACACACTGTACTTTCTTAAAGGCGGCAGCCAAATGTTACATAAGCATCACCAGTGATGATCCTCCTGTTTGAAACTTTATCTCAGGGTCATACGTGAATCAGCTCCCTCCATCACTACCCCTGGTCTCTTGTGAAACTCTTTTCGTTTCCTGTAAAAATTTGAAAATACTGTATATATTGAAATCTCCTGCTTCCAGGACTAATAGGAGTTCCTGGTTTGCAGAGAGGAAGGGATGCTCATCCTCATTGCCACATTGGGGAAACACTTACTGATTTCTACAGATCAGCCTGGAACAGCCAGGATAGTAAAAGCACTTGGCTTTGCTTAGACACCCTTTTCCCTCTCAAAATGAGAGATGGGGAGGTTTTGAACTGAATGCCTCCATGAGCACCACTTCCAGACATTATTAAACTTATTCTAAACAGAGGTACCAGATTGCAGAATCAGATTGCTGTTAAAATTGTGTTATTGATTATTCCAGTTTGTCCCAAAAAGGATATGGCATCTCCGGCTGATCTTTTCTAATATTGAGTACACCCCGTTTTTTCAGAATTAGCCAGAATCAAATGAGATTAAACTGTGCAACTTTCAAGAGTTAAGTTCTAGTCACTTATATTTTTTTGATAAAGTACAGATCGCTTACATATCCCCCCCTGCCTTTTGCTAATCTATGTTCATTAGTTATATCTCCTCCATCCCACTTCTGCCATCTCTTACATAAATACTATAAAGATTTTTTATTGGCAGGGTAATGGCTCTTAATGGCCCTTATCCATTATCCAGCCATGGCTACCGTATGGCACATGGTAGAACCTATTAACTAGTTTATCACAGATAACATTTGTTTTAGCCAAAGCTGTTGGGTTTGGCTTGGGAATTTGGCTTTGTTTTCTGCCGCCACAGAGCAATGTCAGTTGAGAAGATAGATGCTCCATTTAACCATCAAATCACCTTTTTAATAAACAAACTGTCGATTATCCAACCACCAAACTGAATCAACTTGTAATAAATTATAAATCAAAGTAGCCCTCCTGGTCCCACTAATCCTTTATCGAAGCTTTGTGACTCACCCAAAAGGACCAAGGCCAAAATCAGCCCAATGTTGGCAGATCTTATCTGTCTGTTCATCTTTGCCAAGTTATTTCTTTGCATCTGCTTGTTCTCTGCAGGACTCAAGGTTTATATATATTCCAAGCATGTTGCAGGAGGAGGATCCCTGGGTCGCTCCACCCCCAACCACACCTCTTCTGCCTTGCACAATCTGGCATTTTTCAGCATGTGTAAAGCTGAAGCCAAATTAGTCATCTTCCTCTCCCCCCCCCCCCAAGGATTTAATATACGTTTCCAGAATATTGACAATAGTGGTCCTGCTGATTTAGGAGTGGGGGGGGGAATGAATTTTTGATCATTCTGTGGCTTCCCTCTTGCCCCTTGAAAAGTGGATTCAGACAATCTTTTCTGCCAGCTTTTGCTGCTTGCAATTCTTTGAGTTTTACATATGCAGGAATTCCTTTTCAAGGATACAGATAGAAACAAGCCTTGCCTTGGTGGCCTAGAGCTCTTGCCTCACAATCAGGAGGTTGTGAGTTCGATCCTAGATAGAGGCAGATGTAGGGTCTCCCGCTTGGGCAAGGGGTTGGATCCGACGTCCTGCAAGGTCCCTTCCAACTCTGTTAATCTCTTTCTTTCTTTCTTTCTTTCTTTCTTTCTTTCTTTCTTTCTTTCTTTCTTTCTTTCTTTCTTTCTTTCTTTCTTTCTTTCTTTCTTTCTTTCTTTCATAAATTTTTATACTGCCCTTCTCCCAAGGGACTCAGGGCGGTTCACAGCCACAATAAAACAAAATTAAAAAACAGTTTAAAACCTGTTAAATAATTTGGTCCTATATTAAAACTCACAAACTAAACACCCCTTAAAATTCATTTAATTAGCCAGCCCAGGCAGTTGGAACAGTAAGGTCTTGAGGGCATGGCGAAAGGTACGTAGGTCGGGGATCATACGTATCTCCGGGGGCAATTCATTCCAGAATGAATTCTGCGCAGGAGCCCCCACAGAGAAGGCTCTCCCCCTGGGGGCCACCAGTCAATATTATTTGACCGACAACACCTTGAGGAGTCCCTCTCTGTGGGAGCGTATTGGCCGGTGGGACGCCAACTGTGGCAGAAGGCGATCTCGTAAGTATCCGGGTCCTAAGCCATGGAGCGCTTTAAAGATGATGACCAACACCTTGAATCGCACCCAGAAGACCACCAGGAGCCAGTGCAGCTAACGCAGGAGAGGTGTTACATGGGTGCGACGTGTCGCTCCCATAATCGCCTGCGCGGCTGCATTCTGGACCAGTTGGAGCCTCTGACTGCTCTTCAAGGGGAGCCCCATGTAGAGAGCATTACAATAGTCCAGATAGGAAGTGACGAGGGCGTGGGTGACCATGCGCAAGGTCGCACGGTCCTTATGAGCCCTCAGTGCCCATAATTCCTGCCCACACAGCAGTTGACTCCAGCTCTCCTGGAAATCAAATTGGTTGTACTCCAGGCTTCCCATTTTCCCCGAGTGGGGAGGAGTTCCAGATCTATAGCTGTTTCTGCAGTATTTGCTCAGTGGCGTCCATGAGAAAACCAATAAGATGGTGGACAAGGACATCACAATGCCTCTTTGCTACTGCATCACAATGCTACAATTGATATCTTCCTCATGTTGATCCCCTGTGGAAGCTATTTTATTTATTTATTTTGAAAAATTTATATAGATACCTACTCACTCAAGGCGTTTTAGAAAATAAAAACACAATGTAGAAGAAACAAAATAATAATAAATAATAATAAAATAATAATAATAAAATAACCCTCCCCCCCCACACACACACACCCTCGGCGACAACACACATTCATATCAGCCATTTAATGAAAACTACAATTGCTATAAATATAAAAAAAAACAGCAAAACTCAAATATCCACGTAGGCAACTTGCTATGGTAATTCCACAGTTACATTCTGTTCCTCAAATGGCCTCAGCTTTCAGCTAATTTCCCTTCTTTGTTTTGTGTTTTCCTGCTCAAATTCTTTCATGTGGCCCTAGAAAAATAGTGATTCTGCCCTCCTGGACACTCTGGAAGTGTTGTCTTGCTGGGGGTCCTGTCAATCAATCAGTCATCTGATTCTTTTTCCAGGATTTGGGTTAAGGTATTTGGTGGGTCTTGTTAAATTGGGAGTGACGTAGGAAAGATTTTTTTCTTAATCTACTCCGTCTGGATGGATGACTATATTCTTGTTTCATGTGGTCTATTTACTTTTTTTTTTCTTGTGAAATTGAGTAATTTTGGAGATGGGTGTCTAAGACACTTGATAAATGAATCAGTAAGGAAGACAGGACCCACTGCGGTCAGCTCCAGTCATCTCACTGCAATTCTATAGATACCTTTTCCATTAAATCGTGAGGCCCCATGTGTCCATTTTTACAGCGGCTGCCAGAGAGCCTGGAGGCCCCTTTTCTGAGTAATCTCCTTTTGGTGATTCTTTTTCTGATAGTTTGGTGAAGGATACCTTTTGCCACATGGAAAAGTCTATCAATGCTCCAAATACCAGCCAGCCAGAGCTGAAGAAGCTTCTTGGGTGAGAAGCGATATGTTGCCTCTTAGACCAGAACTTCTGGACCAGTCGCCTCTTGAAAAAGCACATTTGAGACAATTAACAACTGATTTTAGCTTTGAGTTGAGTCTCTAGATCAGTGGGGTTTTTTTCTCAACCTTGGCAACTTTAAGATGTGTGGACTTCAACTCCCAGAATTCCCCAGCCAGCCATGTTCACACATCTTAAAGTTGCTAAGGTTGAACAACAGTATTCTACATGGCCAGAGGATGATCCCCCCAGCAAATTCCAGCATTTTGCTGCCCTTCTCTTCCCTACAAGGTGCTAGGCAAGTTTAGACATCAAGTAGGAGCTGAAAACTCTGAGGGGCTGGTGAAAAAGCAGAATCATAAGTTGGCTGGCTATTCTTTGGTCTCTTACTTTCTTCTTCTTGTGACAATGACAATGAGTCTTTATTGATTATCCTTCGGGCCATATAAAATCTTCTTCTTCTTGTTGACTGAGAGCAAAGGAGCTGATGTTCTGTAACTGTGCATGTCTTGTTTAGAGATTTATACAATTAAATCTGGAATTATAATGCCACATTCCCAATTTGGTGTGTGTTCTTCTTTCAGCTACTTAAATCTTTTTGATCCTTGCATTCTTCTCTTTTTGAGCTGAATTGTGATATCTATCTCATCCAGTTCTAATGGAAGAGAATACTGGTAGCCAGTGGTAGGTTTCTACTGGTTCACCCCAGTTTGGGTGAACCGGTAGCGGCGGTAGCAGCAGAAGGCTCCACCCACCCCCTGGACTTCATCACGGATGCTCTGTGCATGCGCAGAAGCGCTGTGCACGAGTGAAGCGAGCGAGTGAGCACATGCGCACACTCACAGTTCCGAACCAGTAGCAAAAGTAAGTGAAACCCACTACTCCTTGTAGCTCAGGGTTAGATTGTATGATCCTCAGTGCTCTCTGAGCTTAATTGTTTTCTTGCAGATGTTTCATTTATCAAAAGAGGTAACATCATCAGAGTTAAAGACTACACATCTTAAACTTGATGATGTTACTTACTTTGGTAATAAAACGTCTGTGAGAAAACCAATAAGCTCAGAGTGCACCAGCAATCCCATCCAATCCTCTTTGGTTAGAGATTCATAAGCGAAATGAAGCTGCTTCTTCCCAGCATTGGAGAACCAACTACGCCCTTGAAGGCAACCTGAGTTATTTTCTCACCTCACCTCACCTCATCTCATAAAAAGTAAGTGTGGGTTCTTCACTCTCTAAAGTAATACCTTCCCTTCTGTTTCAAGGTCAGGAAGAAACAGCTCATCATGGATATGTGGATGGACCTGCAGCCAAGCACATGAGCTCAGTCTTCCTTTAGCTGGAACGACATGTATCTTCCTGTTCTTCAAAGTTCTCCCAAGTGTAAGATAAGACACTGTGTTTTAATGACTACTTTCATAAAGCAGCATCCATGAGTCATTCTGCGTCCCTTAGCCAGAAATGATAAGGTTAGGCTGGCATTTAGTACAAGATATTCGACAACTAATAGACCGTTTTCCTTAGCAATAAAAACAACAGCAACAGCAATTGAGGTTCATTAAATAAATGTCAATTTGCTATCTTTTCACAAGAACCATATTCTGCTTTCTAGGTCTCTTCTTGTGGCAACCCTCGTCTAGATTGGATCACCGATGTTCAGATCAATACATATATTTTTTCTTTTGGAAAAACTGTGCAGGGCACACCTCCAAAGAAAAATAAACTTCTAACCCATCATCTGATCACTGCCTTATTTCAAGAGCCTCATTCTTGGAGGCTCTTACTTCCTCCTCCTCTACTCCTGCACCCTCACCATCTCCACAACCTCTTCCTCCTCCTCCTCTCTGACCAAGGTTGATAGAAAACGTAGAGATGGACAGGTTAAGCAATAAGTGTTCAGATGTTATGTGAATTGCTATCTTGGATGCTCAGACCTTTGGCAAGGAGAACAAGAAGTAGGGAGAATCAAAGAGATTAGCTCTCCAAGATGGAACTGCCCTCCAGAATTAGGAGAGGAAAAGAAGATTAGATAGAAGTGTTAAAGAATTGATCTAAAGCAAGTGTTTCTCAAACTTGACAGTTTGAAGATGTGTGGGCTTCAACTCCCAGAATTTCCTAGCCAGCTATGCTATAGAATAGAACAGAATTCTTCATTGGCCAAGTGTGATTGGACACACAAGGAATTTGTCTTGGTGCATATGCTCTCGGAGTTCATGCTATGCATAGCTGGGGAATTCTTGGAGTAGAAGCCCATACATCTTCAAACTCCCAAGTTTGAGAAACACTGGTCTAAAATGAATAAAAAGAAAGAATGGCCAGGAGAACATCATTTAAGTGATGACAAGGAAGGACAACGATGTGACTTCAAAAAAATTACCCATTTTTTGGCAATACCTGATCTTGAATGGTCTCAAATGGCAAGGTAGAACAATGAAGCAAGGACATAGATGGGGAACCATTAGAAATAGCAGAGCTGTAGTAAGACAAAAGGGTCACAACAGGTCAATTCCACAACATATCATGAAACTACCAAGGCATGTTCAAGAAGTCACTAAGTGTTGGGTTCACCAGAAGGAGACCTACTCTGCTTCTTTCACATTTAATTCTACGAATTTGTGTAATCCTGTTTCCTTTTTACTGAGAAAACCACAGTGGCAATATTTATAACATACAAGCCAGGGTATAAGGTTAAGGTTCATCCTGCAGGCTAAGTCAAAAATGAACAAAAGCCACAACATCTTTGGAAGGTCATAAAAGTCTGAAATATTCTCATGGAGTTTTTGATAATTTAAGGCCAATCAGATGAGCTGACTGCAGCTATTATTGTGTCCTGCAGCATGTCTGGCAGGGTATGATGGAACTATACTCCAAGGTGTCAAGGGATGGGGGGGGAAATACCTTACCAGGACTTGGCAATACGGCATTCCAGCACCTAGGAAGGGCACCCCAAAAGATGGTTCTTGATGGACATCTGTTTTCATCAACCACACCAAGGTTCAGGTCAGGCCTTGGGTGATATTCGTCAGCACTGAACATGCAAGTCATGTAGTCACCGATGCCAAGAGCGCAACCCTAACATCAAGGCTCACTCCCTTGTGAGAGGTCTTGGCTCTCTCTCTCTCTCTCTTGCTTTCTTTGTCATACATGCCAATTACATGCCCGTTCAGACTCCCCCTTCCCCTCAGGGTTCATAGGGAGGCTTGGCTTTTGCTAAATGGGTTTCTCCTTTGCCAGCTCAGATAGCGTTGCCTGAGATGGTTGTTTGCCAAGTTTGCGAGGATGACTGAGCTGTGGAAAGGAGAGGAGAGGCCACGTGTCAGGTGGGAAAAGAGGGGAGGAGTTGTGTGAATCTTTCCTTAGGCACAGGTGATCCAGAAACAGGCCTGCCTTGTCTTGCTGAATGGCTGGGAATTCCTCAGCCCTTGATAGGGCCTTGGAAAGGGTGCGTAGTCAAATTCCTAACACCAAAATCAGAGCTAGAAATGCTGGATCGAGCATTTAGCACCTATGGAGTCACTCCGGATGGTTACAAATCTCGTCTATTGCTAATAATGCTAATGGAGAAATTCTGGCATCAAGAATATCATAGCCTGGGGTTCACATCTGATGCACAGCAAGGGCTGGTTTAACATGAAACCAGAAATCATGATCCATAAACCCACAGCTGGCTTCAATGTGGGTTGCCATGTATCATAAGTGCCTCATGAGGACTAGTTCATTACCGGAGCGTCGCAACACTGAAGCTTGTTCACACATTGACACAAAAGAAGTTTCACTGTATAATCTTTTAAACAGGGGCATCCCAAAAGTGCAGGGAGGGGACTGTGACTCAGCCTCTTTTTAATGTGCATTGCATGTGCAAATACCTAACATGGGGGGAAACTTCCATCACAAGGCTGTAGCCACCATTTTGACTTTTTTTGATACCCCTTCCATCCCTGCACAAATGCTCTCAATTAATTAAATGCTACAATGGTCGATTCCTGGAGTGGGCAGAGGATTGGAATTTATGAGCTCCAGTGTCTCTTTCCATTCTGTCATTTTATGCTTCCATGATTTTATTAATGCCTAGATCGGGGGGTCCAACTGTGGTGGTTTTAAGATTTGTGGACTTCAACTCCCGGAATCTTAAAACTGAGAAAGCTGGACACCACTAGTCTTGATGCTCTGGGTTGCTAAGACTGAAGATCTCTCCTGCTTTTTAAAAGAAGTTTAAATATACTGTCAACGGGAACTATAATATGCAAATATCATGACTGCCCTGCATTAAGTGCATTGTAATACTTGGCTGACTAGGTGGCTCAGTAGCTAAGACACCGAGTTTGTCGATCAGAAAGATCAGTAGTTTGGTGGTTCAAATCCCTAGTACAGGTCTCCTGCGTGAAAGGGGGTTGGACTAGATGACCTCCAAGGTCCTTTCCAACTCTTACTGTTTCCTTCCTAACTTTAGTGTTTTATGGCCTAATAAAAGCTAACCAGAAGTACACTATAAGCTGCTCTTAGATCCATGTCACCAACAAGATACTAGATGCTGAAAAATGATTGTTTAAACATATCAAAATTCAATGGCTTCATATTAACTGGGTCTCGGTCCTCAAATTTCTCCAGGGGAAAAAAACAACTTTAAATCAGCAGTTCGGAAGAAAAAGGAAGTATAGACCAGACTGGAAACACGATCAGATGTGTTAATACTATTTTTTTGTAAGCCTATATTAACAGGGTATTGCAAGTCTGAAAGTACAAATCTTCTATTGTCTCCTTTACAGCCTGAGCAATTATGAAGGGTTCCTGCCCTTTTCAGTCTCTTTTTCCACCCATTATGCAGTTGCAGGCTACGCCTTCTCTTATCTGAGCATTCCTAAGAAGCATCTTTTTATCCGTTTCTCAGAGTGTTTCTCAGGAAGAAAATGAGCAAATATTGCTAAATGCCAACGAGGAACCGTCAAGAGGATTCATAGGGAGGAACCTTGGATCAGGGTGTGAGCCGAAGGGTGTGGCATCATTATGCCAAATTTTTGGCTAGGAACAAATTATAATTGGTTAGACCAGTGGTCAGTCTATTTGTAAAATGGGAATAAGAATAGAAAGAGCACTGATGGGAGACTAAAATATATACAGAGATCCTTCCACAGATCCTCTGAATGGTGGAGAGAGGGAGGGGGAGAGGAGAAAATAGATAGAAGAAAGGTAAATAGATAGAAGGACAAACAGGCAGTATGGCAGGCAGGTAGGCAGGCAGCAGACATGATGGTATTATCCATTCAGTCATGTCTGATTCTTGGCAATTCTATGGATCAGGTCTCTCCACATCTTCCAATCTTACACTACATAGATAGATGGATGGATGGATGGATGGATGGATGGATGGATAGATAGATAGATAGATAGATAGATAGATAGATAGATAGATAGATAGATAGATAGATAGAGGGATGGATGGATGGATGGATGGATGGATGGATGGATGGATAGATAGATAGATAGATAGATAGATAGATAGATAGATAGATAGATAGATAGATAGATAGATAGATAGATAGATAGATAGATAGATAGATAGATGGATAGATGGATAGATGGATAGATGGATAGATAGATGGATGAGAGAGAAGAGGGAAGAAAAATGATTAGAGATGATAAATACTGGTAGGTAGATAATCTGTTTCCCCCAAAATAAGGCATCCCCTTATAATAAGCCCAATTGGGCTTTTGAGGGCATGCACTAAAATAAGCCTCTCCCCAAAAATAAGCCCACCCCTGTTATGGAATGAAGTGACCAAGCAACACTCCTGGGTCAATCAGAGAGAGAGTTTATTTGCGCAAAGACTCGTAAGCCAGGTTCCAATCTTGGCTTAGAGTAAAATCTCCATGCTTGTATGACACATTATATACTTTTCTAAACAAAGGATTCTGCTAACACAGCAACTTTTCCATATATGGTTAACATACATTTGTCATTTTTAATTGTCATTTTCCTAATTATTAAAGTTTTACATTATCTCATAATTCTTCTTGTAATTTTGGCTGAAGTACAAATTTCTTCTTTGATATCTGCTTCCCGTCCAGGTGCTATTCTCTGGCCTAATCACCCTTGACTATATTTCATTAGATCTCCCTTTTCTTCTGACAAGTTATGGGAGTTGCTTAGAGTGTCAAGGATACAGTTCATGCTGACATTGTATTTTCTCTAGCTGGCAGTATTTCCTGTCTTCAGAATATAGTTGCTTTTAGAATGTCTTTTTATAATGAATATATAAAGTTATTCAAAGATCATCCAAACGGTCCCCAATCTACATTATCCCCCCCTGTGGAAGTTTGTTTATTAATATTTTTAATACATAAACTTCCATTATTTGTATACTAAGTTCCAATAAACAAATCTACCTTATATAGAATCTAACAAAATATAATAATAAAAGTAAAGGATAAGTAGTACTTGATTGTTATTACTCTCTTGATTCTTGGGGAGATTCTCTCCACCTTTCTATAGGCCCCATGTTCTCATATGGGTCTGTTTCAGAATCTTTATATTCTTCAAAGGCATTAGAGCTAAACTGATGATTGATGAGAGTTTTCATTAAAACTAACTTATTTTCAGATTGCAGTTCCTTTACTCTCTAAAGGATTTATACAAGAAAATAAAATCTAGACCTGCTTCAGCACATATTAACAAAAATAACATTTGTTTCATCCTGCCGGATCCAGGCAACCAAGAAAACCACATATCTGCTGTCTGTATTCTGTGGCTTATTTTGGAAGCCCTATCCTGCAGTTCATTAGCACCTTCCTTGACCACACCTGATTTCCTTTCTCAGCTGTCAGGAGGTCTAAGGCACATCAGTTTTGTAAAATTACTGTTGCCAAGGAATCTATCTGATCTTGGACTTTGACCAAGGTTCCAGCAATCTGGTTCAAGCTCTCTTGAAGCTCTTCCGACAATTGCTGAAACTGTATTACAGAGTGTGTCAGACCACCTACACCTGTTCCAAGTGTAGTTCCAATTTCCATGATTGCTAATAGTGGGATCAATATTGAGTCCCTCTTCTGAACATGTCCCATAAGGGGAACAGGGATAGTATGTTCTCCACTGACAACACCTATTTTAGGAAAAAGGTGGACTAATGTACATGTTCCTGTCCAGTTTGTTGGCAGACATAAATATGCACTCTTTCCACACAAAAAGAACACTTCTTTTTCTTCTATGCATACTCCTATGTTCATAGAGAAAGCATGACTCTTACGATGGTATTCATTAGTCCAGACCCTTAGAGTCCCTGCCACCTGCCAGTGGTTGCAATGGGATTTCTAATGAAGGGTCCTTTTGTTTATCTCTGAGAATTGGTACTTCAAAAAGGATACATAAACCTGATTTGACCTTAAAGTTTAGCCAAACTGGAAACTGTGGAGGCTGAAATCGTTTTGGACAGCTTTCAAAGGACATATTCCATCCTACCCACTTACTTTTGTTAAAGGTCAGTCCTGGTGGTGCTGAGACAGTGACTTTTTGTCGAAGTAGGTGGTGGGCAGAGGGAAACATATCCTTTGTTAATTTCATATCCATCAAATATATCTTAGGGCCAAAGTATATTTTTGACTGACATTGTTCTTCTGTCATGGATCCTACAGGCCTACCAAGTTTCTGGTTGGCCTTCTCTTTATAGATAGAAAAGGTGTTCCTATGAGGTACCTATTAGGCCTGCAATAGGAAAATGGCTTTTACCTAGTCTTTTGAATGCCTCATAAAAATCTCCTTGTATCGGTGAGACAGGTACTTTATCTCTGCTATCCCCTTCAAGGATAATTGTAGCCTTTGTTCTAACCCAGAGTTGTGATTTAACAGGCATAGCATGATAAGATGCAGGGTCAGCAGATAAACATAACCAACATCTTTGACTTAAGGTAGGGTTATATTGATTAACAAGTTCTTGACTTAATTCCAGGATTCTGGATATATAGTCTGCTTTATGCAATTGTTGTAGAGGCCCATTTTTCTTATCTATCCCCCCCGAGCAGGGTATGTTAATCTCGGAACCTTAGGTTGTGGAGTCGTCTTAGGTCTAAAGTAATGACCCCGTGCATAGACAATGTGTTTTTGACGGGAGCATACTTGACCTAAAGTATCTCTACTAATGTTCATGATATGATCCTGTTATGAACAATGTCTAAAGCCATAAACAAATCCTAATAACCTATGGTGTAAAACTCACTAGTCAGGAATAGAGTCAGTTGTACATGATGATTGAGAAGTAACAGTAGGAAGAAAATCCTAGGTGTACCACAAAACCGATCCTTATACATGTAAAACAAGAGTAAAAGTAGGGCTAGGGGAGCAACTACCCACAGAATCCACACCCACACCCAACCTATTTCTAACATTACTATGTGTAAGAATGCATTACATTACAATGAATAAGATATATCTACAGTGTGAAGGTTGTCTTCATCCTTACTGATCTTCAGCCGTGCGCTGGGAACCAGCTTCCGGAGTGGTTCAGCAAGGCGGACGTTCACCACCGTGCGTAGAGAGTCCATTGCCGGTAGGACTTAGCAAGGTGTATTCTTCTTGAATGTTAGCACCAATGGTTTGTCAGTGTTTGTTACCTGGTATGTGACTGGATCACTCTGGTCTGCAAGTGTCAATCTCGTCCAGTGGATCCAAGATCTTCTTTCTAAAGTCTTAAAAGGCACTACTACAAAATCCAACACATCTGGCAGAATTTGCAATGGAATCTAATCAGTTGCAGTCCTCTGCAGTTGGGAAACAGCATAGGCAACTACGTAGTCCTAAAAAGAAAAATACAAACATAGTCCAGGTGATGAAGAATGCTATTGCCACTGGTTACTGCTCGCCAGTCAGTTGGTTCCTTTGGATCCGCAATGTCAATAGATTTCCTTGGTGATATTCCACCTTCCACTCCTGTGGGGCTGGCACGGGCCCTTTCACTTGGAGTTTAACTTCCTTCCAGCTCTACACCCCGAAAATATTTAAATGCAGAACTGGAAATCAAGTAAGACAGCAAGAGGAGCCCCATCTTGCTCCATGCACCCCAAAATAATAAGACCTCCCCGAAAATAAGGCCAAGCGCTTATTTCGGGGTTCAAAAAATATAAGACAGGGTCTTATTTTCAGGGAAACATGGTATCTATCTCTATCTACCAGTTTCATCTGTAATCATCTCTCTCTCTTATTTAACCATTCACCCATCCACCCACCCATCCACCCACCCATCATATCTATCTATCTATCTATCTATCTATCTATCTATCTATCTATCTATCTATCTATCTATCTATCTATCTATCTATCATCTATCTATCATCTATCTACCATGTTTCCCCAAAAATAAGACACTGTCTTATATTTTTTTGAACCCTGAAATAAGCACTTGGCCTTATAGCCATGTGCTCAAAAGCCCGATGGTACAGGGTAGATAGATAGATAATGAGAGAGAGAGAGAGAGAGAGATAATGGGTGGGTGGGTGGATAGATAAGAGAGGAGAGAGCAATGATTACAGATGATAGATACTGGTAGATAGAGATAGATAGATAGATAGATAGATAGATAGATAGATAGATAGATAGATAGATAGATAGATAGATAGATAGATAGATAGATAGATAGATAGATAGATAGATATGGTGGGTGGGTGGGTGGGTGGTTGGTTGGCTGGCTGGCTGGCTGGCTGGCTGGCTGGCTGGATAGACAGACGGATGGACAGACGGACAGATGGATGGACAGACAGATGGATGAACAGATGGATGGATGAGTGATAGATGTATGTGTGTCTGTGTGTGTGTGTGAGAGAGAGAGAGATGAGATGATTAGAGATGATATTGATAGACAGACAGACAGATGATAGACAATAGACAGATGAATGAATTTCAGTTCTCTTTAACTTACAGTGTGAAAGGGAATCTTACGTTGGATTTTTTGGGATGTTTTAAGGATTCGCAGCACACACACACACACACACACACACACACACCATATTTCACCCACTGTGAGGGGTATTTGAGTTTGTTTTCCTTTCTATTGGGATTCCTTTCTAATTTTTATGATTCAGCTCATCGACCAAACTATGCATGCAGTTTCCTCATTTTCGCCCAGTAAAAAAGGCCCACTTCCTGTCTTCCTCATAAAATGTTTGAGCAATCACTTTTATTTCTAATTGCCATCACTTCCTGAAGACTGGTTATGGAGTTCACAGCGGGCTCATTTTCTTTTCCATGACAGAACAAAGAAGATCTGCAAATGTTGCTGAAATGATTTTGACTATTTGTACATCATAAAGAGAGGGACAGCCCCGTCCGCTTCTCCTAAATAATGCAAATGTGCGGTTGGCCTCTTGTACTCTATTGTTAATTGAACCAGAGTGTGGATTTTCAGAAATCCACACACAGATCTTTGCAGGAGTTTTTTCCAATTACGGGTAGTCCTCAACTTACAACCACAATTGAGCCTAACCTTTCTATTGCTGAGCAAGACAGTTGCTAAGCAATAGAATTGCTGCATTTGCCGCAGTTGTTAAGTGAATCCCTACAGTTGTTAAGTTTGTAATAGAGTTGTTAAGTGAATCTGGCTTCCTCATTGACTCTGCTTGTTCAAAAGTTGCAAAAGTTGATCACATGACCCCGGGACATTGCCGCCATCATAAATACATGCCAATTGCCCAGAGCCCCAATCTTGATCATGTGACCGTGGGGATGCTGCAACAGTCATAAGTGTGAAAAATAGACATGTCACTTTTTTGCGTGTTGTTGTAATTCAAATGGTCACTAAATGAATGTTTGTAAGTTGATTACCTGTAACAAGTTTTATTAAAAGCTATTATGAATTGGTGAGTTGGAAAATGGGCACCAGGGTTCTGATGCTTTGGCACCGAAGTCTAATACAGTTTTCCTATGATGTCAAGATAAGATCCTTGGTCTCTTTTTTAGATGATCTTCCAAACTTTCTCAATTAGAAAACTATCCATCTACTCCCAATTATCTTCTCTACTACCTACCAACTTCTCCATTCTACCCTTTTGAAGCGTTTTTTTTTTTTGACCTAAATAAAATTAAAGAAACAAAGTGAAGTGCAAAGCAAAACACAGCTTTTAATGTCAGCTTTATTTACAGCAAATAAACTCTTAGAAGTTTTAAATCATGGTTACGTGCAAGATTGGAGCAGAGGGCTGATGGGTGTGTGAGGGAGCATTCTATCCATTTGCCTTTTTGGGACTTGGGACTTATGTAAAGTGGCTTCATCTCTACTGCCGACTATTTTGCAAATGCATAGATCACGTCCACGGCCGCTATAAAAAAAATGAGTCATCAATGCCGAATGGTTACTTGACCTCTGACCCTGACTAAGAGACGGAACTTAGCTTAGGAAAACATAATCAAATGCGTTGTTTGTACAGTACACTTCATTATGGTGTTAGTCCCAGGAACTTGGATTTGGTTTCGGAGTGGTGAAATATTTAGACAGCTTGACAAATAGAAGGAATGTTAATCAGAACAGATTACGGTCAGGGTAAACGGTGGGCGGCAGCCATTTCTGTTTCGTTTGGGGTAACCAATTTTGCATTCTCTTTCTTTTCTTATAATATTGCAGAGTCCTGATTTCCTGAACGTGGTGCAAACAGTTTTAGGAACTACTTCTGTATCAATTAATTCCTGTCTTCTGGTCAGTGATTATTAGATTATTAGGTAGTCCTTGACTTACAACAGTTCATTTAGTAACTGTTCAAAGTTACAACATCACTGAAAAAAAATTTAAGTTATGACCATTTTTCACACTTACAACCATTGCATCATCATGATTAAAATTCAGATGCTTGGCAACTGATTCATATTTATGATGGTTGCAGTGTCTTGAGATCATGTGATCCCCTTTTGCGACTTTCGGACAAGCAAAGTCAATGGGGCAGCTAGATTCACTTAACAACCGTGTTACTAACTTAACAACTGCAGTGATTCACTTAACAACCGTGGAAAGAAAGGTCATAAAATGGGGAAAAACTCACTTAAGAAATGTCTCATTTAGCAACGTAAACTTTGGGCTGTGTTGTGGCCAGTAAATCTAGGATTGTAGGTATTTGGAGATCCAATTATATTGCGGGATGCAGAAGAACAGGAAGGGTGGCTGTTCTGTCAGATCTGATCTTGAGCTTTTCTTTCTAAAAAGGAGTCCAAAATGAAATGAAATAACTATACTATAGGTAGTCCTTTACTTATGACCACAATCAGGACCAGAATTACCACTGCTAAGCAAGACAGGCGTTAAGCCTTTCTTTTTTTTGCCACAGCTGCTAAGTAGATCTAGCTCCCCCACTGAATTTGCTTGGCGCAGGTTACCATAGCAACCATGCCAAGCACGTAAATTCTGATCATGTGACTGTGGGGCAATGGTTGCTAAGTGCCCTGGTATGTTCAAATGGTCACTGAACAATTGGCTGTAAGTCGAATCCTACCTCTACCTCTGTTCAGAAAGAATTAGATATTACCTAAGCCAGGGATGGCGAACCTATGGCACACGTGACACAGGTGGCACACGAAGCCATATCGGTGGGCGCACGAGCTCAGCCCCAGTGTGCATGTGTGTGCTGGCCAGCTGATTTCCGGGCCTTCTGGGACTGCTGGAAGTCAGCAAATGGGATATTTCTGGCCTCCGGAGGACCTCTGGGAGGTGGGAAAGGCCATTTTCACCTTCCCCAAACTCCTAGAATGGCTCTGGAACCTGGGGAGAGCAAAAAACGGGCCTACCAGGTCCACCGGGCCATTGCGTGCCAAAAGCGGGGGGAGTGCGGGGGGTTGTGCGCACATGCGCGAAGGAGCGGGGTTCACAGAATTATGGGTGGGCACATGCACATACAACTCCCCCCCCCCGCGCTCCACCCGCTTTTGGCACGCAATGGCAAAAAGGTTAGCCATCACTTACCTAAGTAAATGCATAGTGCATAAGTATATGCATAGTGAATTCCACATCAAATATCAAGACCGCAAGGAGAAGGGCGGTTTATAAATTGAAACAAATAAAATAAAATAAATAAATAAATAAATAAATAAATAAATAAATATTATTTTGCAGAAGAATAAACTTTGAATCCCACTCTATAGGCAACCAGCTAGAGCAGGGGTATCAAACTCAAGGCTTGGGGCTGGATCCAGCCTGCAGGGTGATTAGATCCGGCCCGCGGGACTGCCCTGGAAACAGCAAAAGGACCAGCCCGCAGTGCCTTTGCCAGCAAAATGCCTATTTCTGGCCCGTGGGCAGCCCTCATGAGCTGTTTTCACTGGCAGAGGGTTGCAGCAAGCCGCAGCAGCCAGAAATGGAGCTTGGGAGCCTGTTTTCACTGGCAGAGTGCTCAGGCCACCACAGGTGCCCCAGATATGAGTGACATCAAGCTGGGCACACCTACCCTGCCCACGCCCACCCCAGCCTCCAATCATGGTGCAGCCCTCAGTGAAATCGAATTTGACACTGCTGAGCTAGAGTGATGAAGGAGTGTAAAGAATAAATGAATCATAAGATCTACCAGATCTGCAAATATATATACATATATACATATATACATACATATATATTCTCAGGTTTTCACGGGTATTTGTATGTAGATTTTTGGTTATTCGGGTTTTCTCCCACGTAAAATTGGAAGTGTCTTGGCGACGTTTCTATGAAGTCTCATTCGTCATCTTCAGGCTGAAGTTTTTGGCTTCATGCTTTTAGGAGCAATGTGTGATCGCAGCTGTTTCTTCCTTTTAACTGCCAGTGGGGGTGTGAACTGATTGGATGGGAGCTTGACTGTGCTCTGATTGTTTGGGGGGGTGTTCTGTTTGGGTGAGGGCTTGGTTGTGCTTGGGTTAGTCTGAGTTGCAGGGGGATTTGAGCTGGTGAGCTGCATTGCTCCTGTCTGGCTTCACATTCGTGGTCGTGCCGCATCATCATGGTGGGTGCCAGTCTGCTTCATGACTGGATTGGAGGGGTTCAAAGTGGCCAATGATGCAGCTGGCTTCTAGTCTGTGGTCATGCTTCATCATCGGAGTGGGTTTGGGTTTGCTTTTTGCGTGGATGTATGGTGGTGACATCCTGTGTAATTTTCGTGAGTATGGGTCTGGTGTGATTCTTTGTGTTAGGGATTCATTTGTCAATAAGGGCAGGTTTCCAAATGGCTGGTGAGTGGGAAGTATCATCTTATTTATTCATGCTGTGTGGGCGTTTTTCTATGTTGTTAAAGTGTTCAGTTTTGGCGATAGTTCTGGTCTTTTTAAAGTCTTTATCTTTATCTTTATTTAGATTTATATACCGCCCTTCTCCTTACGGACTCAGGGCGGTGTCAATTTTATATCCTGTGGCTTTAAGGTGTTGGACCAGGGAAGAAGTTGGTTCCTCTTTTCTGACTGAGTTCTTGTGTTCTTCAATGCGTGCACTTATTCTTCTGTTGGTTTGTCCGATGTATGTGGTGGGACAGGTGGTGCATGGGATTTCATATACTCCTTGATTTTCTAACTCAATTTTGTCTTTGAGGTTTCTTAGAATGGTGGATATTTTTCAGTTTGGGCAGAATGCTGTCTTAATGTTGTGTTTGTGGAGGATCTTGCTGATTCTGTCTGTGGTACCTTTTATGTATGGGAGGAGGGCTTTGCCGTTTTCTTGTTCTCTGTCTTGGATTTTAGTGGGGGTTTCTTTTTGGATTAGGTTGGTAATCTTATTTCTTTGGAATCCGTTGGATGTTAGTACGTTCCAATTTTCTCTAAGACCTACGTACAAACACCTGCGAAAACCTCAGAAAACATATATATATTTTTCTGGAATTTTGCAGATCTGCTGCCCTTAAAAAAGATTGGTTGTCTAGGTTGCTTTTTAAAATGTGTTTATATTGTAGAAATTAGAAGATGGAACAGTACATTGTGCTATATGATTCAAATCAGGGTTTTTCACTGGGATCTAGGGGTGGGATTTAGCCGTTTCAAGCAAACCGGTAGATACAGCCAGCTGCTAGGCCCACCCACCCGCCCCATCTTATACAATCACTGTGTTTTTGAGCAAAGCTATCTCCTCCTATACGATCACTGTGTTTTTGACACTGTGTATATGTGCGCAAGGCACACATGGGCACATTTTCGGTTCTGGGTGAACCAGTTGTTAAATTATGTGAAACCCACCTCTGCTGGGATCTGAAATCCACAAATCAAGTTGCCAAGTTTGAAAAACACTGGTTTCCTGAAGAATTTGATTTAACTTACATATAATCTAGATTTCATAACATCTTAAAGGCCTGCGCTAGTTAATGTTATTTTTAAGTTTCTTGTCTTCCTTTTTAAAAAAAGTTTCAGTTCAGTTTTTCAAGTGGTCCTCAGCTTATGACTGTAATTGAGTCCAGAATTACAATGTTGGGTCATTAAACAGGTCACCATATGACCATACATAATTATGAACTTTTTTTTTGCCACAATTGTTAACTGAACGCCAAAATTGTTAAGAGAATGCAGTGATCGGTAAGGAAACATATGGTTGTTAAGCGAATCCATTGTCCACAATGGGTGTCTTTTATCAGAAACAGGAAGTAAACACGTGGAAATCCTGGTCATGTGACTGGGATTTTGCAAATGGATGTAAATGCAAACTGGTTGCTGAGCCACCCAAAATGCAGTCATGTGACCGGGGCAGGGGGAGGGGGCAGGCATCGAAACAGTCCTGGGGAGATCCATCATAACTTTATATAATCACTTAGAAACTGGACGTAAATCAAGGACTACCTGTATAGGATTATTCTTTCTATTGCATAATTACTATTGTGTTGTTTTACATGCTATAGTGATGACACAATAAGATCATTTTATAATCAACACTCATAAAATCAATTCTGTTAAACGTGATGCTGCAATCTTTCTTTTTCCCAACATGTCTGCAATTGTAAAAAAAAATAAATAAAAAGACTGAAATGCTGACATAAAGAAAACAAGAAGCGGAGAGAAATAAATGCAGGGAAGTAAATATTAGCCAATTCAATTTCATAGTTAACCCCTAATCGTATTTTTGGACAGAGGAACTGACTTTTTCCAAGTATATTGAAGACGTGACTCTCCCTTATAAATTTGAGAAGTACTTCTATTTCTGGTTTCCACTGTTGAAATTTCAGAAAGAAAAAGATCACTAACATTTCATCACGCTTCATTATGAACCATGGCCCCGTTTTGTCACTCCTTTGCGTAATATTTGGTTGCTATCTAACATTTTTTTCACCCTTTCCTTTCTGTCTTTTGCTTTCTCATTCTTTGAACTTGGCCTGAAGTCAAAGAACAAGATCTGGAGCTTCCTTTATTGCAGCTTCTTTGCTAGTATTCAGCTCCATGATGGGATAGCATGCCTGCCTGACTAAACCGTACAATTAAGAGCCTCCTTGACCAATTTCCTTTTAGGACAATTTCATTGACATTTCCTTGCCACTCACTCTCACAAGCTCATCATTTCACTGAAAACATCCGGGAACTTCTAGACTTCTTCAGAAACATGGGTTTCTGAAGGACCCATAGATCCAGAAATGAACGTAATGTGGATGCCCAGAAAGAATCATGTTCTGCTTGATTTGGAAGAGTGCTCAAATGTTTTACTGGTGAAAATTGCAGCCTGATTTCTATAAGGAATCCAGTTGGTGGAATCTGTATCACAAAACCCATAATGGTTGAATCATTAAATGCTGAGTGTAAATTGAAACCTTCTGTCTTCTCCGTACTGAACTTGTATCCATTGGTATTGGAATGTGCTGGTACCTCATGACACCTTGGGGTGCAATCTCCCAATACTTTTT
Organism: Coluber constrictor foxii; assembly: GCA_038048745.1. Lineage (NCBI taxonomy): Eukaryota > Metazoa > Chordata > Lepidosauria > Squamata > Colubridae > Coluber > Coluber constrictor. The sequence continues at coordinate 52,126,880 of CM075961.1, forward strand.
TTTTTAAATTTGTTTTATATGCTGCCCTCCTCCGGAGACTCAGTGCGGATTACAATGCGTTAAGCAATAGCCTTCATACTTTTGTATATTTATACAAAGTCAGCTTATTGCCCCTACAAACTGGGTCCTCAATTTACCCACCTTAGAAAGGATGGAAGGCTGAGTCGACCTTGAGCCTGGCTAGGATTGAACTCACAGAATTACAGGCAACTGGATGTTAATTGCTGCCTTTAGTAGGAGGCATTAGCCCCCCCCCCCGCTACTCAGGCTCTTTTAAAGGTATGCAAATGTAATGTTTAATATGGCAAAACATACACATGGAAAATAATCGTATCTCATTTAACACAGTGTTTTCCAACCTTGGCAACTTAAGAGATGTGGACTTCAACTCCCAGAATTCCCCAGCCTGCATATTGATTGAGGAATTCTGGGCCCACTTAAAGTCGCTGAGGGATGAGAAACACCGATTTAGAGTATTGCTTTTTAAGCATATACATGACTAATTATTTTGAGCCTTTGGGTAATAAAAGATGTTTTTCCAGACTAATTACACTCCCCATCATATATTTCAGTGATGAAATCCTCCGCTGGTCGTCACTGGTTTGCTGCCCGCACATCAGTGATGGGCTACCCCTGGTTCGCACCAGTTCTATAGAACCGGTAGAAAAACCGGTGGGGGGCTCCGCCCTCCAACCCTGACGTCATCAAAACATTTCTATGCATGTGCGGCCCCACTGCGAACCGGTAGTAAAGGTAAATAGAACCCATCTGTGCCACACATGTGTGGTGTGTGCCAGATGTGCACTGCACATGTGCATGCACAGTGCACACCAAATGCACACTGTGTGCATGTGCACCAAATGCATGCTTTGCACAAGAAAAGGAACCGTTTGAAGATAAGTAGAACAGCGAGGGGGTGAACAGCTGTGCCATGCAATTTAGATTCACTAGAAAGCAGGATAAATTGCATGGCACACCTGATCATCGGCTTTTTTTTTACTACCGGTTCACCAAACAGGTAGATTTTATCACTACTGGTTCACCCGAACCGCTGCGAACCGGTAGGATTTCACCACTGATATATTTGATAAGACTTCCAGCTCTGCCAAATTTTAAGCTTGTCTCCTCTTTCCATCACATCAGTTTCATCTCATTAAGGATAAAATAAAAGTTTCTTCCATGCAAGCTCTTTATAGTACTTTACTCTGAACAGGGACAAAACTAAGTTATTTTTAAAAGAATTCTAAGGGTCATTCCCATAACCTCATTCCTGAGGTTTCCATGGGGTCTTCCTGCCTTATTTTTATACGAGATTGTTGATGGTGGAAACAATCCAATTGCATGCTGTTTTTTTTTTCAAATATGGGCTGACACAGCACAATGGAGGTTTTGGCAAGTTCTCCGTTACTCATCAAGGGGATGTTATTCATGATTCATTATGTTTGTTCGTGACAAGAAAAATCACCATATCAGGCCGGTAGAACATTTTCTCCTAAGTGAAACCCAACCTCATGCAGAGAAATTTTGATTCAGAAAATCAGGCAAGGAGAAATGAGTACACATCCATCCACCTACCCACCCATCCATCCATTCATCCATTCAAACATCCTGTTTTAACTCAGACATTCCTATTAAAGCAAATGACTTACAGGTAATCCTCAACCAAAAAGCATTTGTTTAGCGACCTTTCAAAGTTACGAAGGCACTGAAAAAGGTTATTTAGGACCATCCTCGCACTTACAACCGTCACAGGGTCCCCACGGTCATGTGATTGCAATCTGGGTGTTTGGCAACCAGCTTGCACTTATAACAGTTGCAATGTCCTGTAGTCACATAATCACCATTTGTGACCTTCATGGTGGACTTCCAAAAAGTAGACTCAGTGAGGAACCTTGCAGGAACTCACAAGCCTCAGACCTGTGATGTCTCCCTTAATGATCATAGCAAAATACCCATAAAATAGGTCAAGATGTCTCACTTAACAACCATACCGGTTAATGACAAATTTTACAGCCCCTGTTGAGGTCATCATTTGAGGACTACCTGTATTGGCGATATTGCTTTGCTCTTGAAATTGAATGGAGAGAGAGAGAGCACAGTCTCAATTCCACATGGTTGGTGAGAGATTATTAAAAGGATGATTTCCAGCATTTTTTAACTAGTGTAAATAGCTTATTCTATGGCAAAAAGTCCAGATATATAGATATCCCTCAACATACAACCATTCATTTAGTGATTGTTACAATGGCACTGAAAAAAGTGACTTATGATTATTTTTCAGACTTATGACCAGTGGTAGACTCCAAATTTTTTAACAATCGGTTCTCTGCCCCAATGACTGGCTGGGTGGCATGGCTGAGTGGATCATGTGACTGAGTGGGCATTGGCAACTCTACATCACTTGTGTGGGTGGTACCTGTATGGGACAGGCAAGGTTGGGGAGGGAATCCAGGGGTCTCTGGTGGGGGGGATGGGAGGAAAGAAAGATCCAACCTGTTTGTGTGAGTGTGCGTGTATGTATGAGTGAGAGAGACTGTGTCAATCTAAACTGGGAAAGCTGGCTGCAAGAGGAAGAGAAGCTGGATCAGCTGGACCCAGACGCTTCCTGGGTCCTCTCATCCCAGAAGCAGCAACCTCACACTCTCCCCTCTCTGCTAGCTCCCTTCTTCGCATGGGATCACCCAGCAGTGGAGATGAAGATGGAGAAAGGGGCTCAAGTGGCCGCTAGCATTGAGGGGAGAGTGCCTCACAGAAACGGGAGCACACAGAAATCCCGTGTGAAGAATGGGGCTAGCAGAGAGGGGAAGAGTGCGAGGTTGCTGCTTCTGGGATGAGGGGACCCAGGACACATCTGGGTTTGGCTTTCTTCAGCCAGCTTCTCTTCCTCTTGAAGCCAGCTTTTTGGGCCATTTCCAGGCTGTTTTCCAGGCTGTTTCCAGGCCACTTTTGACTGGAAAAACAGTCTGAAAACAGCCCCCAAAAATGGCCTGAAAACAGCCTGTTTTGGGGTGGGGGCATTTTTCTAGCCATTTTCAGGCTGATTTAGGCCAGAAAAATGGTCTGAAAGCGGCCTGAAAGCAGCCCCAAAAACAGTAAAAATGGCCCAAAAAAGGTGCAGAGCTGGGCCAGCTGGTGGTCCGATTTGCCAATTCTCCGAATCGCACAGAATTGGAACAACCGTTTCAGGAGAACTGGTGTGAACCACCAGCAGCCTGCTTATGATCACTGCAGCATCACCGTGATCACATGATCAAAATTCAGTCTCTTGGCAATTAATTCATATTTATGATGGTTGCGGGGTCGTGTGATCATCTTTTGCAAACTTCTGACTAGCAAAATCAAGGGGGAGGCCAGATTGACTTAACAACTGGGTTACTAACTTAAAAACTGCAGTGAATCACTTAACAACTGTGGCACGAAAAGTCATAGAATAAAGGAAAACTGACTGTCTTGCTTAATTTTTTGGTATCTTAGCTTTGTAGGAAGGCCCTCTCTTCCCTAAATTAAAATATTCTTTATTCTTATATTAAAAAGAGGCCAGAGAATATTTCCCATAAAGGAGAAATAGAGAAGAATCTTAACAAAGATAGAATGCAGGCCCAATCTTCCTGCTATAGGAAAACAACCTCAAGCAGAAGTATGAAGAAACCAATCTTTAGATTTTGTATCTATTCAGAAAAATTGGGCCACTCTATCCATAAACAAAGAACAGAAACTCCAGATAAGCAACACAATTAGGCAAGCCAAAGCTAACAAGATTTGCTCAGATAAACACCTAGGATTTGCATTTTCCCTTTTGCCTATAGAGTCAGCCATGACCCCTATGACCCCATAGGAACATGGCAACAGCCATTAAAATATTAAAGGACATATTCTTACACAGGAACAGACATCTCAATCACAAGGCCCCAAATAATGTATAAAAGCCCACCTATCTCAAACCCATTTTGTAGCTACTCCAGAAACTAAAGTTTCTGGCACCCAAATAAACAGACGACTTCTTTCCTGCAGCCAGCCTCCATTTTATTTCCAACATCTTTCTCCCAACTTGGAACCGGATCGGATTTTTCTTCCAACCACTTCAATTTGGGAAAAGTTACTTTTTTTGCAAACAATAATAGGCCAAGTTGTCTTTCCTGTTTACCTCAGCATTTTTTGGAATTCCAAAATTGTTGGAATTTTTATTTGTTCTTAGATCTTGTCTGCATGTCTGCTTTTAAAATAAATACATTAAAAAAATTACACAGTAAAGATAAAGTAAAGCAGAACTGGTAGTGCGGACAGCGTATCTCATGCCTTCATCTTTTTCTGCCAAATCTAGGATGCAAAAGAGTTTGGGTGAGTTTTACAGCTACCTTAAAAGGAAACAGCCACTTAATTCTTTATTTGCTTTCCAATAGAATAACAAACAGGTGTTTCATCATAGTTTGCTTTCATTTTCAAATCTGCACCTAAGCAGCTTATCAGATCAGGTCGCTGGGTAATAAACATGAGCCTATTGTTAAAGGATTTTGAGAAAAACCTTGATACTTACGCACTTTCTTTTAAAGAATACTTCTTTAGAAAATCAACCATAATGCTTGACCAATAGAATCACATCTATGCAATGAGGAAACAACTGCCTTGTGTTTGTATGTATTCAATAAACTATTTGCTATACAATTAGGAAATAATCTGTTGAATACTTACAAACAGAAGGAAAGGATGATTGAAATGTAATAATGTTTTTGCCGTGCCTTCACAGTGTAGTGAATAGATAATATTGTAATAATGGAAAAGTGGAGAATGGATTTCCTGCAAAGAAAATAGCATCAAATTAATATGAGCTATCCTTCACTGAAAAGAAATATGGGTTCTGTTCAGTGGTGGGTTTGTAGTAGTGGCGCCAGTGGAAGGCTCCACCTACCCGCCCGGACATCATCATGACGTCAGCGCTTTTGCAGGTTCTGAGCACATGTAGAAGTGCTGCACGCAAGCGAAGCGAGTACACGCATGTGCACACTCCCATTACTGGTTCTGTTGATTTCCTGTCCTGGAAATCCTGATAGCTCTAATGTGCAAAAGCTGGCAAGGAAGTGGATCAAATGATTGTATATGCTCCAAGCCTGACATTTTAACTCTAGCCCATGGATAGAAAGTTATACAAAATTCAATGCAAAGTAATTCCATTAATTCACACAACCTTGTTGTGTTGTTGTTTTTTTTAAACTGCAGTTAAAAATATTGGGTATTTTTCATCTCTCTGGCCACAATGACGAAGGGGGTTGTAAAAATTTTATTTAAAGAATTACATCAGGAGAATACAGCCATGATGGTTTCGTGGTAAAGACTACAGGTTAGAAATCAGGAGAGTATGGGTTCAGATTTAGCCATGAACGCTGGCTGAGTTATTTGAACCAATAATCAAGAGACTCAGTCCTGCTTTAGCCATGAAAGCCAGCTGAGTGACTGGGCCGGTGGTGGGTTTCAACATTTTTACTACTGGTTCTGTGGGCGTGGCTTGGTGGACATGGCACAGGAAGGTTACTGCAAAATCCCCATGTCCTCCTGATCAGCTGGAACTCTGGGACGTAGAGAATAGATGGGGGTGGGGCCAGTCAGAGGTGGTATTTGCTGGTTCTCCTACTACTCGAACTACTCAAAATTTCCACTACTGGTTTTCCAAAACTGGTCAGAACCTGCTGAAACCCACCTCTGCTTTGGGCCAATCATTAGGAGACTGTGGGTTCTAATCCTGCCTTAGCTATGAAAGCTGGCTGAGTGATTTGAACCAATAATGAGGAGACTTTGAGTTCCAGTCCTACTTTAGCCATGAAAGCTAGCTGGGTGACTTTGGACCAATCACCAGGAGACTGTGAGTTCTATTCCTGCCTTGAACGTGAAAATCAGCTGGATGACTTTAAGCCAATCACCGGGAGGCAGTGAATTCTAATTTCACCTTAGACATGAAAGCCAGTTGGGTGATTTGGAGGCCAGTCACTCTCAGACCAGAACCTCAAACTCAGGCGATTAAGCCAGTTAGTCAATTCCTGTTGCAACCAATGGATCATCGCATGCTTGACCTGAAAAAAAAGTACAAATGTGAGAAAGAAAAAACAATCAGGAGAAGAAACTCTGCTCTCTTGTATCAGATAGGAGTCTCTTCAAGTAGTATCAGAATGGTACTACTACATCAAAATGTCAGCTGGGACAGTGCAATTGCCAACCATTTAGTAACTGCATTACAATGGGCCTAAAAAAACCAGTTAGAGTTCCAACTATATTGTGGTGGCCACTATCTTGACTTATTTTTTTACCATATACTGGAGATGTCCCAGTATCTGAGTTCTTCATCTTCATGTGCTGGCTGGCTTCTGATTCCCATCCTCCTCCTCCTCCTTATCTAGTTTACTCTGTGTCTTTTTGGGTTAGGACAGCATATCTGTCCTGTAAACGTTCCAGATGGAAGCTGAATTATGTTCTCAATCGGTTGGCTTTGTCAGAACTGAAATGGTGAAACAAATGTCTACGTTACTTCTAAGTTTCTGACGTTATTTGGGGTGAATGTTTGACTAAGGTGGACACAGGTGAAGAATCTGGGCAAATATTTCAAAATGAAGAAACCAAAAAGAAAAGAAAAATGAAGAACCAAATGCAGTCTAGTACTATCTTAAAGGAACAAATAAACTGTGGCACAATCCATCATTGCCCACAATCCTTCTTTTCCTAGAGTCAGATTATAGATAATCCTTCACTTACAACCATTCTTTTAATGAGCACTGGAAGTTAACAATGGCTCTGAAAAAAGTGACCGACTATTACAGCTTCCCCACAGTCACATGATTACAATCTGAACGCTTGGCAACTCACATGCTGCTTTTCATAATATTATTGACCCATCGAGTGACTGATTTGATTTGTCTCACACAAGCAACTCTGGCTGCAGAGTTACAAATGCCGAAACAATGCAGAAAAAGAGAATGAAGATATACACCCAAAAGGAACAGAACTAACACAATGGCAGCTGGTGATAACCATCAGCAGTTAATCAACAGTATCTCACTGGCTCATCTAACTTCCCAACCACATGCCTGGGAGGACAGCCAAGTCTTAAGGCTCTTCAAACATCAATGAAGGTTAGGGACAACTTAATCATGGATGAAATGGACAGGCAGACTCAGCAATAGAAAAAGCTCACTTCCTTGGTCTTAGTAGATGGCACTCTTTAAGAGATGGAGCATGACTCTCCTGCTGGGCTTCTGGACAATCAACGAAAGGAGACCCTCAAATTTTCTGGCTCCCTATCCTGAAGGTTTTTACAGAGAGCCATCAGGAACTTGTAGGAATTGTACCTATATGATTCTTAATTAGTTCTCCTTTTTACTACCATCTATTATACTTGGGAATATCAGCATAAATTCCCATAAATATTGTAAATTGCAGTGTAGGCATTTGGCGCTGAATGGACACATCCAGCTGTTGAAAAGAACAGTTCTTGGCTTGCATAGCTGCACATTTAATCTACTTATCAGTCCAAGGTCAATGGTTTTCTCCCAGGTATCAGAAGAGTCATATCACAGTTGAGAGTTTTCTTCACTTTCTATCTTTGGAATCGACTCTGTCCAGAATGGCATCTGCAATGGGATTGCTTAAAGGAGGGGTATCAAACTCAAGGTCCGGGGACCGGATGCAGCCAGCGGGGTGCTTAGATCTGGCCTGTGGGGCAACCCTGGAAACAGTGAAGGACCAGCCCATGGTACCTCTGCCAGTGAAAACGGAGCTTGGGAGGGCTGCATACGGTCTTCCTGAGGTCTGTTTTTGCTAGCAGAGTTGGCAGAAGGCTGTCGCAGCTGAAAACGAGCTCAGAAGCCCATTTTCGCTGGCAGAGTGCTTGGGTTGCCACAGGCACCCCCAACATGAGTGACATTGATCTGGCCACATCCCCCCTGCCCCCCCCCCAAGGTCAAACACAACCCTGATGTGAAATCGAGTATGACACCCCTGGGCTAAAGCTTCAAAAACCAATAATATTTTTCTTTCCATAGGCCCTGTGAAATTGCTTTGAAAAAAAAAATCTATTAATTTGAATCAATAGATATTATGGTTGTACAACCTGGGTCTTTTACTTTAGAAGCTTCTTATGTTATAAAGTAGTGCTATAATCTATTGTTAGCATCATGTTAGCATTGTTGTTTACGTTCTGTCTCTATTCTGTATAATTATAAGCGCAAGATAAACAATATTACCATTAGTAGTATATATTTATGCCAGGTTTTGTTCAGGAGCTCAAGATATCATAGTGTTCCTTTCTCCTGTATTTCCCAAATAGTATAATACTGCGAAGTAGGTTGTGGCACAAAGTTGTCCCATTAATTTAAAGAGTGTGGGTTGTTATAAAGAAAACGACTGCTAATTCACTATTGTTGATATTGCACAGGAAGTCCAAGACATACAACTGTAATGGGGCCTGCCCATTATGATTGTATATTTAATGGTCATACAATGCAATTTTTTTGCAGCAGTTGTTAAACGAATGCCACGCTGACAGTTGTTAAGTGAATCAATGGGTGCAGTTTTGCCAAAACCTAGAAGTCTTGGTTTTTAACAAAACTGTTGTAAAATGCAGTCAATGCAACATTCCCATAGTCATGTGATTTATATTCAGATGCTTTAAAACTGACTCACATTTACGACAGTTGCAGTGTCCTGGGCTCATACGATCACTTTTTTCAACCTTCTGACAAGCATAGTCAATGGAGAAATCATATTCACTTAACAACAGTGTTACTAATTTAACAACTACATTGATTCAGTTAATAAATGTGCCAAGGAAAGTTCTCTAAGTGGGAAATTTGTTAAGTGAGTTTTTCTCACTTAAGCAAGATAAAATTTGGGCTCAATTGGGGTCGCAAGTCGAGGACTATCTGTATTAATTTTTGCCTTGGGAAAACACAGACAGTATTTTATTTTTATTTTTTAAATGTATATACATCAGACTTTTAATCAGCCTGTAAATGCCATTTCTCTTTTTACTTTTCCATTCAAGTCATGCTTTCATAGCATGCTTGCTGTGATTAAAAAAGAAGAAGCAGCTGCATATTCTTGGCGCTACTATGGATATATTTAAAGCAAGTTTTTACCAAGAATTGTTGCAAAAGGATTTAAGCAATCAGAAAGAGAGGAGTTGCGCAAAATGCAGGATTTAACATTGTTTTAATCATATTGCCTCTTTTAAATGTTAACATTCATATACTGTTTTTAATCTTTTAAAGCAGTATTTAGTGACTATTCAACTTCAGCAAAGCTGGCTAGGAGTTGAAATCCTCCAGGCCTAAAGTTGCCAAGGTTGGAGACCCCTGCTTTAAAGTATTTTATTGTACACTGTCCAGTATCCCTTTATGAAGGAGATGGCCCCTTCCAAAATGCAATAAATAAAATGAAATGAAAATATATATAAAAAAGAAAACTTAGGCAGTACATTGTTTAAAGTTAAATATTAATCTAAGACAATGTGATTAATAAAAGACAATATAGTCTTCTAACATTTGGCTATAAAAATCAAGTGCTTGTTCTTTTTCTGACAGAGCATTGGAACACCCATTTCAACAAGAGCCTGGTGGCGCAGTGGACTAAGTGCTGTTAAAGTAGCACTTAATTGCCAGCTGCCTGCAATTACTGCGAGTTCAATTCTCACCAGCCTCAAAGTTGACTCAGCCTTCCATCCTTTCAAGGTAGGTAAAATGAAGACCCGGATTGTGGGGGCAATAAACTGACTTTGTATAAAAAAGAATACCCGCTTAGGCGGGACCGAAAGCCCTACTAAGCAGGAATATACAAAAGTATGAAGGCTATTGCTTAATGCATTGTAAACCTCCCTGAGTCTCTGGAAAGGGCGGCATATAAATCAAACTAATAAATAACTGACACCTATAAAATGGGACCTGGGGCCAAAAATTGCAGTATTAAATGCTCCTATTAAATGTGCCAACCAACCAGTTATCCCTGTTCTCTGAAAATGAGATCATACAAGTTCACAGACCATAAGAAAGTTTTTTTCCTGTTTTGATAGCTTTAAGGTGCCTTCTTTCCTACCCCATCTCACACCATTTAAATCAGGGGTATCCAACCATGGCAACTTTAAGACTTGCGGTCTTCATTTGCTGGCTGAGGAATTCGGGAAGTTGAAGTCTACTAGTCTTAAAGTTGCCATGGTTGGACACCCCTGATTTAAAGATTTTTTTCCCCTTCCTGCTTTTAAAATAACGAGTATTTGGCTAGCAGAGAAGCAACTCCTTTGGTCCTATCTTTTTACACCATTATAGAACTAAACATTTTTTTTCCCAATGCTACTTAACCACTTGCTTCTTCCCTGGGTAAATTTAAGTAGGGCAAGTTCTCCCAAGTTTGGATCCTAGTCACATATTGCCCTATTGATATAAAAATAAAAGTCGGCAATACATTAAATGAAATAACTACATATATACAGGTAGTCCTTGTTAGAAAAGTTTTAGGTTTGGGTTGTAGAGGTCAATAAGATCTTGGAATGTCTCAGCAGTTACAAATAAGCCAGATTTCTTTTATCAAGAAAACTTTGTTTATTTAAAATCAATAAACTATTTACATTTTTAAATTACAGAACATTGTCTCTTAGTCCTTATTTACTTCATAGGTAAATGTGCCTAGATCATATTTCCTTTTTATCTAGTCATTTTGACAGAGACAAAATGTCTTTTGTTGAGCAGCTGTAAGTCTGTCAGGTCTGGTCCTCGCAAGTCTTTCTCCAGTGTTACAATGGCATTGAAAAAAAAATGACTATGACTGTTTTTCACACTTACAACCTTTGCAGCATCCCCATGGTCACATGATCAAAACCTGGACATTTGCTTCATATTTGTGACAGGTGCAGTGTCCAAAGGTTATGTGATCAATTTTTGCAACTTTCCGACAAGCAGTTAGTGGGGAAGCCACATTCACTTAACAACTATGTTATCAACTTAACAAGTGCAGTGATTCATTTAATAACTGTGGCAAGGAAGGTCATAAAATGGGGCAAAACTCGTTTAACAATTGTCCTGCTTAGCAACAGAATTTTTGGGCTCAATTGTGGTCGTAAGTCAAGAGCTACCTGTATATTTAAAATTATTGAGGCCATGGCAAATTCCCAGCTGCATTATTTTGGTGCGTGGTCCATAAGATTTATCTCTGTAGATTATTTAGACATTCCTGTTTATTTAAAACAAAGCTTGCATGGTTAATCATTGAGGCTCAGCAAACACCAGTAAGTCATTTTGAAATGGCTGTATAAACTAGTTGGGATCATCTTCTCTTCACAGCTCAATCTGAAGTGCTTTGGAGCCTTAAAACCTTTCACAACTTGCTGCTCAATGCCTTTAAATCAGAGTTTTCCAACCTTAGCAATTTTAAGGCAGGTGGACTTCAACTCCCAGAATTCCCCAGCTAACATATTTTGCCACAGTTGGGAAATTCTGTTCTAAATCATTTGGTCAAGATTTTAAGATTTTCTTTTCCGGGTTCCTCTATTGGGAAAAAACCATGAACCCAAGCAACTGTTTTATCGGAAACCTCCAGCTAAAGAATAGTTTTCCTCAGAACTACACCCAGGATTATTTTCATGCTGCTTTGGCAATGAGGCGGAAATCAGTTTATTTTAATTTGGCCTTAAATTGCCTTATCTAGCTTATTGTTAATGCTATTTTTTCCATTTTGTTTTAGTTCTGACTTGCATTTATCTTTCCTGGCAGTTGTTCTGAGAACAAAAATAAATAAAGTTTTAGATACGTAAACATTTGAATAACATTTGAGGACTCGAGGCAGCCCTTGCCTTTTAAGAGCTCAGGTGGCACATTCTCCTAGACAAGGGGTCTCTAACCGTGGCAACTTTAAGACTTGTGGACTTCAATTCCCAGAGTTCCTCAGCCATCACTGTTTATAACTTTATAACTTTCCCAGCCAGCTTCCAACAAGCAAATCAATGGGGGAAGCCAGATTTGTTTAACGGCTGCATGGTTCACTTAAAAACCGCAACAATTTGCCTAACAACGGTGGCAAAAACAGATGCAAAACTCATGTAACAATTGACTTGGTTGGTATTAAAAATTTTGAGCTCAATTGTGGCCATCAGTGAACAACTACCTGTACAGGAAAAAAAAAGATTCAGAAATACCCAGGGGTGAAATCCAGCAGGTTCTGACAGGTTCTGGAGAACCGGTAGCGGAAATTTTGAGCAGTTCGGAGAACCGGCAAATACCACCTCTGGCTGGCCCCAGAGTGAAGTGGGAATGGAGATTTTGCAATATCCTTCCACCAGGAGTGGAGTGGGAATGGAGATTTTTGCAGTATCCTTTCCTCTGCCATGCCCACCAAGCCACGCCCACAGAGCCAGTAGTAAAAAAAAATTGGATTTCACCACTGGAATTACCCAAAGTTTAGGTTCCATTCACCTAGACCAGGGGTCTCCAACCTCGGCCACTTTATGACTTGTGGACTTCAATTCCCAGAGTTCCTCGGCCAGCTTTGAACTCTGGGAGTTGAAGTCTTAAAGTGGCCAAGGTTGGAGACCCCTATCCTAGACCTAGTCTATCACCATTCCTCAACTTCGGCCAACCTGAGATGCTCAGGAGGAAGGCCCCTATTTAGAGAACGCCAGAAGACTACAACCCCCAGCATGCCTTGCTCCTTTTCCACCTCCGCTCTCTGATTGGCTGGGATGCCTGTTCGAATGCCCGCAGGCCGGCCAATGGGAAACGGCCTAGTGTCCCAGGGCCAGGCTGGGAGAAGCAGCATTGGCTCCAGCGGTCAGTGTCCTCTCCTTCGTGGCCGACGGCAGGATGACGGTGCCCAGGTGGGAGCGCGTAGCCCGGCTGCTGCTCTGCGCGGCGGGGCTGGCGCTCTCTATTTACGCCTGGCACGTGGAGACTTCCAAGGAGCGCGACGCCGCCTACCGGGCTATGTGCGACATCAGCGCCGACATCAGCTGCTCCCGGGTCTTCACCTCCAGGTCGGTGGTGGCCCCCCCGCAGCTCCGATCCAGCGGATCCCAAGCTTCTCCGCCCTCTAAGCTTGCACCCCCTAAGCTCGGGTGTCATTAAATGGGAGGGGTTGGGGGTTTGTCGGGTCTCCGGGGTGGGTTCGTATAGAGGAAGCGCGGAGAAAACCCGAACGACTTTCCCTAGGTTTTTCCATTTCCAGGTTGAGACGTTTATTCCGGAAGGGAGACCACCACGAGATCCAGGGCTGCAGGAATTCAGAGACTGGATGTTGCAATATTCCTAGGCGGAGGTTTAGGGCCAGGACGCTTTCAGAGCCGACCTTGGGTTTTGGATACCCTGTAATTTTCCTAACAAAAATCCGGAAGTTGCTGGTCTTTTGCTTCCTTTAAGGAGTTTTTCTGCCTTCCCAATAGAGCCTGCAGCTCTGGTGGTCTATTGCTCGTGTATACTGCATGAACCTGGCCTGGTCTTAGCTCAGGAAAAGCCAATGGATTTCTGCTGTTGGGGAAACTGGCAAGCGCTTCTTTTCAGATTCCCCATTGTAGGTTTACCAAGAACAGGATCAAAATGCCATCCCAGCACATTTGGTATTATAGAGCTGACTAATGTCTCTTGTGAACTGGGCTTTAGGTCTTCTTTCACTACAGATAGTCTTCGACTTACAACTATTCCTTTAATGACCGTTTAAGGTTACAAAAGCACTGAGAAAAATGTTATTTATGACCAGTTTTCACACTTAACCACCCTTGCAGCATCCCTATGGTCATGTGATCATAATTTGGGTGCATAAATATATTTATTATGACAGTTGCACTGTCCTGAATCATGTGATCAATGTTTATAACTTTTCCAGCCAGCTTCCAACAAGCAAAGTCAGTGGGGGAAGCCATATTTGTTTAATGGCTGGTTCACTTAAGATTTGCCTAACAACTATGGCAAAAAGGGATGTAAAATGGTGCAAAACTCGTGTAGCAACTAACCTGCTTGGTGTCAAAAATTTTGAGCTCAATTGTAGTCATAAGCGAACAACTACCTGTAGAGAAAAAAAGATTCAGAATTATCCAAAGTTTAGGTTTCATTCTTCCTGGAATAATGTTCTGAATCAGCTGCAAGGGGGAATTTGTGTGTTTTAATCATTTGTAAAAATAAAGGCAAGATGCAAATAAATAAAAATTCTCTATGCAAATGAAAAGGACAGCCCTTCTGTTCAGAAAAAGTTAATTATGGAGAAAGCTAGTTTTATCCCAGGCTGGAATAGAACCGAACTATTGGATACTGTGGTTCCCATTTCCCCTGTCCTGTCTCTTCATCCACGTTGTGTTTATAAGTAAATCTGTGGTTCCTGGGTCAGGACTCGCTACTCTACAATTTAACTGAAATGCCCCTTGTCATTTTGGTCTCTGGTTAGACTCCAATATAATTCCCAGAAAATTTGGGGAGCGGGAGGAAGACAGTCTTTCCCATCAGACCCAGCGTTTGAACCGTGATGCAAACTCCTATCTTCCAGCACCACTGAAAAAGACTTGATTAATTTTTGGATGACTTTGCCCTCAACTCCCAGTGAGAGATGAGTGTCTTCTGGAGGCCAAGAGAGAAAAGAGCTGAAAAGGAATTGCCAGAGTTTCTTTGCAAATATTTGCAAATTGCAAATATTGCTTGAACTGCAGTGATTTCCAGTTAACTTCTGGATGCAATGCATAGTGCTGGTTTAAAGCCTTGTATAGCAAAGGGCCTGGTTACGTAAGGCAGAGGGCTCCAACCTTGGCAACTTTAAGCCCTGCAAACTTCAATTCCCAGAATTACCCAGCCAGAGACCCTTGACCTATGGGACTGCTTATCTTTAGTTATCTCTGCTTCTCTGGTTCAGGTCGGATGAGCTTAGGGGCCTGCCAATTAAAGAATGTCATTTTTCTTGACCCAGGAAGCAGGCCTACGCTGTGGGCAGTTCCTGCTCTCTGGACTAATTTCCCACTAGAAGTTTATAGAGCTTCCAGTCTAATGGCATTCTGGAAATTATAGAAGACTCCCAGGCCTTGAGGTCAGAGGGACCGGGAAGCCCCCTTTTTATTTGCACTGTGTTTTCATATTTCGCTCTTCTGGTTCGTTTGTTTAGTTTTTCATTTAATAAATTGGGTTTTGCTTATTTTATTTATTTATTTATTTATTTTATTAAATCTATATACCGCCCTACTCCCGAAGGATTCAGGGTGGTGAGCAGCCAGGATGAAATACATATAGTACGAATGTTAAAAGACATTTAGAATACAATAAATATTTTGGCCCAATAAACAAATTTAAAACACACAATTTAAGACAAATGTAAAAAATAATTTAAAGGGAAAGTTAGGCCAGGCCTGCCTGTTGGAACAAGAATGCTTTGAGAGCACAGCGGAAAGTGCGCTCCGTATCTCCGGTGGGAGCTCATTCCAGATGATAGGTGCCCCCACAGAGAAGGCTCTCCCCCTGGGGCCTGCCAGTCGACATTGTTTGACCGATGGCACCCCGAGAAGCCCCTCTCTATGAGAGCTTACTGGTCAGTGAGAGGCTACTGATGGCAGAAGGCGGTCTTGTAGATATCCCAGTCCTATGCCATGGAGTGCTCTAAAGCGGTAACCAGAATCTTGAAGCGTACCCGGAAGACCACCGGGAGCCAGTGCAGCTCGTGCAGGAGGGAAGCCACATGGGAGCGCCACATCGCTCCCATAACCACCCGCATGGCCGCATTCTGGACCAGCTGGAGCCTCCGGGTGCTCCCCAAGGGAAGCCCCATATAGAGAGCATTGCAGTAGTCCAGGCGGGAAGTGATGAGAGCATGAGTGACTGTACTTAATGAGTCCCAGTCCAGAAAGGGACACAACTGGTGAATCAGGCGGACCTGATAAAAAGTCCTCTCAGCCACAGCTATCAGGTGTTCTTCTAAAGACAGCCGTGAATCTAGGAGGACATCCAAGTTGTGAGCCCTTTCTGTGGGGGCCAGCGGCTCGCCCCAATACTCAGTGATGGCGCCAACTGACTATATCAGGACGTCGGAAACCACAGCCACTCGGTCTTGGATGGG
The DNA here is from genome assembly GCA_038048745.1 of Coluber constrictor foxii. Lineage (NCBI taxonomy): Eukaryota > Metazoa > Chordata > Lepidosauria > Squamata > Colubridae > Coluber > Coluber constrictor. The sequence continues at coordinate 52,142,927 of CM075961.1, forward strand.
TTAAGCCTGAGTCTGTTTCTCCACATCCAGATCTGCACAGCCTCCAGGCACCGGGACATCACTTCAAGGGCCTCATTGGGATGGTCCTTATAAGTTGTCCAGAATCATGTGGGAGTTGAACAACCTGTAACACAAAATAAAATATGAGGCAAAGGTGGGGGCAGAGTGATACCTTCACCCCATTCGAGCATTCACCAAATAACTACATCTTTCTGTAGTATGTCCAAAGTAAGCTTGTTTAAACATGCAGGGCTGTCTTAACAGTATTATGGGTCCCAGGCAAAGCAGTATACTGGAGCCCCTACGACCACAACTCATAGAAATAAAAATGTAAATGGTCAATAAAATTAAATATATATTTATTTTATTGGCACTTCCAACAAAATTGGTGTTGAGGCATTAAAAACATGCTGTGCAGCAACAACTAATCAATGTGATAAACATTTGAAAAATACACGAGGCCTGAAAAACACAATAATACTCAGTAAGCCATACAGTTGCTGTATTTATATGATAGAAGACGCATTGAAGGGTTAATATACACAGATTAGTATGGGGCCCCTGTGCTCGTGGGGCCCATGGGCAAGTGCTTATCAGGCCCATGCATTAAGACAACCCTGGTCATTTGTGCCTTGAGTGAGAATGCTGGACTGGTTTGTTCAATGAGACCATCTGCTTGTTTTCTTGCCTCCATGGTATTCTCAGAAGTCTTGTCCCACGACAAAGTTGAGAAGCATCAATACAGTTCTTGACTGTATTTCTCTAGTGATTGTTCAAAGTTACAACCGCCCTAGAAAAACTGACTTACAACCGGTACTTACTGTAGGAAAAGACAAGGCAGAACTGAGGGTGGAGTCAAGAGAGGAATTAGCGTGGAGCTGTTCCCACAGACGTTCCCATAAACAACCCAAGTCCCACCCTCCTTAAATTCCATTAAGTCTTATCTAGCACCAATTTAGTGCTGACTGTTAGTTGATTAGATTCTTGTGTACAGATATGAGCTATATGTCAGTTTAACAGGAATGTAATGTGTGGTCCTGATGCTTTATGCCGTACATACTTAACAACTGCCTTTAGCATCTCCAAGCTCAACTGATCAAAACCCGGGCGCTTGGTAAGCAGCATGTATTGAGGATGGTGGCAAAGTCCCGGAGTCATGTAATCACCATTTGCAATCTTCTTGCCCAGCTTCCAACATGCAATGTCAATGAGGGAAGCAGATTTGCTTAATGACTGCATGATACTTAACAACTACCCATAGCAAAAACAATCATAAAATCGGGCATGACGCACCTAATAACCACCTTGATTAACAACAGAATTTCTGGTCCCATTCACAATCGTAACTCAAAGACTACTCGTACTCTTTTTCTCCTGTTTCTTCAATTTCCCTTGTGTCAAGTGTTTAACACAAAAATGGTTGCCTGCTTCTCTTTCAGGATAGCGTGTTGTTTTTCAATTTCTCCCTCTAGTTTCAGGCCAAGATTCCCTGGAATTCCTCTGCTTATTGTCACAGTAATCATTACCCAACGTTATTTCTTCCAGGTGGGGTCGTGGTTTTGGCTTGGTGGCAGACCTTCTGGGACCTCACAGCCTCTTCAATCAGCCAAACAGCATTTTTGGGATTATTTTCTACATTCTGCAGATACTTCTGGGTGAGTGAGAGGCACAGAACGTGCAAGAGAAAGCATGATGCAGAGAGGCCCATCCTTTCGTCCTCTTTAGATCCAAATTGCCTCATAATTCTGTTGTTATTGGTTAGATGTATATCTTGTTTTTTCTCTCAGAGCGTAGAATGGCTTACATTGGTGTCAAGGGTTTCTTGTGAGTTAGATTGCCATCAGAAATGGTCATCCAAGCAGGTTTAGCTAGTGCAGTTTCTTCACATAGCTTACTAGCCAGGATTAATTTATTGTCTTTCTTAGCGGAAAAAACTAGTTGGCTGATTTATCTTCAGGCTTGCTCAAATATTCATAATACAGGTAGTCCTCAATTTATGATCATAATTGAACTTAGAGTTACAGTTGTAAATCATGCTAGTCATTAAATAGATCACCATGTGACTGCACTCAATTTTATAACCTCCTTTGTTGGGGTGGTTAAGGGAATCAATTTTAGCTGATAGAGGTTTTTTTTTTGCCGGAAACAGGAATAAATGCCAGTTTTTGGCAAAAACATTGTGGTTGTAAGTTAAGGACTGCCCATATTACTCTTGCTTAAATCATCAACATCAGTAGATGAAATTTTGGAATAGGAAGGGTGGGAAATAAATGAAAGATGATAAATACTGGATAAAGTTCCAAGTCTGCAGAAATGTAAAAAAGGAAACATCTTCAAAAAAAATTTTTTTTTGCAGGACTGAATGTGCTCATTAGGTAAAAGATGTGACACAATGGTTGCACAAGAGTTATACCATGGGGACACCAAAGAAAAAGAAGAGGGAGTAATCTTTAGAGGGAATGATTTATGGGGATAGGTGGGGATTGGCACTCTGTAGTTAATTTAGGAAAAGGAGGTGAAAAACAGATGTAAGCTGGGTTCCCATGTTACGATAAACCATGGCTTGCTTAACCATAATTCGATTAAACGTGAAGTAAGTTCACACAACCATGCTAAGTCCTGAACCATGATTCACACAAACCTCTGAGCCAAGCCACTCTCTAGTGCAATGTTTTTCAATCTGAGCAACTTTAACACTGTTTTTGAACCCTGACAACTTTAAGATGTACAGACTTCAACTCCCAGAATTCCCCAGCCAGTGGGGGGGGGATTCTTCCTGCAGGGAAGAATTGTGGGAGTTGAAGTCCATGCATCTTAAAGTTGCTCAGATTAAAAAACACTTCTCTCTAGTGTGTAAGCTCCTTGATCAATTTACCGTATTTTTCGGCGTATAAGACGACTGGGCGTATAAGACAACCCCCAACTTTTCCTGTAAAAATATAGGGTTTGGGCTATACTTGCTGTATAAGACGACCCCTCTTCCAACGCACACCAAATAAAAATTAAAAAACATCAACTGGCTCACCCACAATGTAAAAGCAGCTGTGCTAGACCCAAAATGACCCCTGCAATAAGCAGGAACCTCACACAGCCACAAAAAGCCCCCCAAAAAACAACTTTTACATTGTGGGCTTACACACACAAAATTCCACATACAGCTTTGTGAGATTTTGTGTGTTTGTGTAGTTAGAGTGAAACACTACAGAAACACATTAAATCTCAGAAAGTTGCACACAGTTTATTTTTATTTTTATTTATTTTTATTTTTATTTTTATATGAAAGCTAAATTTAAAACTTCCTAGCCTAAAACTTAGACCTAGCCTTTAAATGGCTAGGTCTAAAAAAGAACAACTAAAAAACCCCCCAATTAACTATTTTTTTTAAAGCTCCCAAAGGAGGAAAAAAACTTACCCAATAGAACAGGGGTCTCCAACCTTGGCAACTTTAAGACTTGTAGACTTCAACTCCCAGAATTCCTCAGCCAGCTTTGCTTTGCTGGCTGAGTAATTCTGGGAGTTGAAGTCCACAAATTGCTTGCATCAGGAAGCAACTAAATCTCCCTGCCTGCAATCAAGCAGGCAGGGAGATTTAGTTGCTTGCTGATGCAATGGATTGCAGGCAAGGCAAGGCAAGCGTTGCGGCTAGCAGCTAAGGTAAGCAAGCTGGAGGTGGGGGGGGGGGATTTTTGCTACGGAGCAATTAACAGGCAAAAATTAGCAGCTGGGATGGCCAGCCTTGTGTAAAAGGAAAGTTTTTCCCTTTTACACAGCGCTTGGCCATCCAAGCTCTGGCGATCCCAGCTGCACCAGTGTTGTGTAAAAGGGAAGTTTTTCCCTTTTACACAGGGCTTGCGTGTAACTCAGCTGATTAGCGGCAACTCAGCAGGCAATTCAGCTTGGCTCCTTAGAGCCATTTAAGGCTCGTCAAAGCCTTTCGGGCTGGTCTGCCTAGTCACAGGAGACCGACACCCGGCGTATAAGACGACCCCCAACTTTTGAGAAGATTTTTGTGTGTTAGAAAGTCGTCTTATACGCCGGAAAATACGGTATGTATTTATTATTAACTCCTGACTAATAGCATCATTTCTGTCAAATTGCTGAAGAGAAGTTAACCCTGGTTCCTCCTCATAGGTTTCTTTCACCACAACCTGGCGGCCATCTCTCTAGTGGGCTCTTCGTTTGTCTCCATTGCTGGATCTCTCTATTTGGCCTACATCCTTTTTTACGTGCTCCACGACTTCTGTGTGATTTGCATCAGCACCTACATCCTCAACTTTGCCCTCCTGTTTATAAACTACAAGCGCCTAGGCTACCTCAACCGTCCACCCCCACCGAAGACAAAAGCCAAGAGGCACTGAACACCGTGTCCTTTTGGGCCTGGACAATCCCTTGTTTTTGAAGATGACCAAGTAGACAGTTTAGACACCACCTTCATTCTTCTTTGCCTAGGAAATCATGTTCTTCAGCCGTCATCTTTCAGACTCCAAACATCTCAGAAATCATACCTGATTTTTATTACCTGGAACTAAAATGGAAGTGCAACGGTGCAAACCAAAATTAAGCTGTTTTGATTTTAACAACTTTTTAAGTGGCATTTTTCCTTAGCTCTTTTAAATTGTTTTATGTATGCTCATTTTGTACAATTATAGGTTATCCTTGATAACTTTAGACTCTAGAAAGGAGTAAATGGAGGAGTTTTATGAGTGGATTAAGGTGTAGGGGAAGGAATAATACAGGGGGAGATAGCATCAAATATAATATGGGCAACCAGATCATTGATATCTGCCCTTTTTTCATATGCATGGCATATATCACATGCATGTAAAAAGAAGCAGGGTCTTATCATCCAGTTATATCTGTTGTTTTCATGCTATTGACATCCATCTTTCAGAGATGCCCTGCTTAATATCAATTTTTAAAGATTTTGGACTATGATATTAAAAGCAACTCCCCATTGAACAGTGGCTGCTTAAATCAACACCATTTCACGCTGATGATCAGGCCTGGTTTTCTTTTTCCATCATTACTTTCCTTTGCCTGGTGTTACGCCGTATCGTTTGGCAAACCAAGCTTCCCAAATAGCAGATAGTGATGCATTACTATGGAAAAAGAATAGCAAGTTGCAGATAATTATTTTTATTAGAAATAAAACACTACACATTGTAGGTAAATTAAAACTTCAGACTGGTCTAGATCCACAGCCCAAATGATTTCATTAAATGGATTGTGAAATGAAGATTATAAACAGATACAAACCCGTGTGTAAACAGTTACAAGTAGATCTTAACTTATGGTATCAATTGGGACTTGAAATCTGGCTGTAAGTTGTTCCATTCGTAAGCTGAAGTATCCACATCACCACTTTTTCCCCTACATTTTTTACTGTGGTTGTTAAGTAAATCACCCAAGTTGTTAAGCGAATCACATAGTTATTTTAAAAAGCCGATTTTTCTGAATTGCTATTTTTTGCCTGAAACCAGCAAACAAATATTATAAATCATGGTCAGATGACTGGGACATTGTAAATGTAAATACAAGCCAGTTTTTAAGAGATCAGAGTGTGGTCATATGACTTTGAGCATGTGGGCACATTTTACAATACAGTAGCCAGAAGTTGTTCAGGCCATAAAGCACCCAATATAGGCTGTCATGACGACTATTTGTAAAACAACCAGTTGTAAGTTAAGGACTACCTATAATTTCTCCTGGAAAGAAGCAAACTCAAAAATATTTATGTATACAGAGATGTTCTTGCAAAGCAAAAGTCCAGAGTGAACAAAAATAAGGGGTCCTTGGTGCTCTCTGAGCTTGGTTGTTGCAGACATTTCATTACCAAATTAGGTAACTTCATCAGTGCTTTGAATGCTGATGATGTTACCTAGTTAGGGTTAACAAAATGTCTGCAAAAAAACAACCAAGCTCAGAGAGCACCAAGGATCCTTCATTTCAACTCTGAGCTACAAATATTATCCTTTGTTGGTAGCAAAAATAAATCCAACAGCATTGTTCTTCAGTTGTGAATTTACAAAAATTGAATTATGACATATTCAGCGATTTAAAACACAGCTAACATGTTAGACTTAAATTTTACAAAGGTAGTTATTATTTTAAACACTACACTGATTTTGATTTTCTGTATTGGGCACCAAAAGTTCCTGAACCATTTCTATGTATGACAAAATATATTTGCCAGCCACCGAGCTAATATTTCATTTTGTTTTAATGGAATCAGTTTCTAGCTTATCATTCCTGTTGCAGGAAAGTTGGGCAGAAGGGATACACGGGTTCCCTTCTTGTACATTAAAATTTTGTTTATAACAATATTTGTTCCCATTCGTTTTTAGGTGAAATAATGGAAAGATTTGAAACAATGGAGGAATTGTTCTCTCAGCTAGCAGCAGGGGACGCTGTTTTTCTATTAATGCAACCAACTCTGAATTTAACTCTGTAATGTTTTATCCCAAAAATAAAGACAACAAAGACAAAAATCCAGATTGGCTATTTGTCTAATTGAGTCAGTTAAGACTTGTATGATCATGACATATAGGCTTATGTAAAAGTCAACCCTGTTTTCAGGTTACATCAGTATCTTTTGACCATTTCCTATCACATAAAGGAAAAATAATACCTTCTAAAATTCCACTTTTCATTTTTTTAAAAAAAAATAGTTCTACTGATATATTTCTTCAATTTCTCCCAGAGACGTCTTGACTTATAAATAGTACTTTTTTTAAGAGTGAAGAATATTTGCATAAATCGATTATGCTAAAAATAGCTGTTCAAGCCTATCATCTATCTATCTATCTATCTATCTATCTATCTATCTATCTATCTATCTATCTATCTATCTATCTATCTATCTATCTCCATCCATATCTATCTATCTATCTATCTATCTATCTATCTATCTATCTATCTATCTATCTATCTATCTATCTATCTATCTATCTCCATCCATATCTATCTATCTATCTATCTATCTATCTATCTATCTATCTATCTATCTATCTATCTATCTATCTATCTATCTATCTATCTCTTGGAATGATAATAAAAGCAGAGTCAGAAACATGTCAAAGGTGGAAAAAAAAGATTTGGTGATATTTCTATTTTCAATTCGGAGTACATATTCAGAAATCTCAAAGGTTTCTATATGTTAAGTGGTTCTTTGCATCAGCATTGTATTGTAAAGAAAAATGTAGAGATTAATCCTGTGGGTTTTTTTTAAAATCTGCAATACGCTTTTTCTAGGGACTGGGATACCGCTAGATATATATATAGGTATAGATATAGATGTATGTATGCATGTATGTGTGTGTGTGTGTGTGTGTATATATTGTTTCATTATTCACACGACCGTCCTTTGCCCTCGTTACAGTTATCTGATGGGTCTTTAATACCACATTTCCCGTCAGGCTCCTCCCATGTCGCGCGAGGCTTTCTGGGATTCGTATTTCTCGGAGCGCCTGAAAAGCTTCATGGAAGCGCATTAGCTGGACTGCATTTCCCATGCGGCACTGCTGCCTTTATCTCCGTCAAAAAAACCGCCTGCCATCAGTTCCCCCTTTTTCTGCTAAGAAAAAAAGCAGCTGGTTTAGTCCGGTCCCGAAGTGTGGAAACTGCAGCGGCGTTTCGGCTTGGCGGTAGGATGTCATTTAAGGAACATACCATTGTGCTTGCGCAGACGGGGGTGGGGGAGCTTTAGATCCTGCTTTCTTGTTGCCCCGGTACGGAAGGTAGGAGGCAGCTTCCTGGTTTTTATTACGGGGTAGGATGGGGGGGAATGCAGACGCTGGGAAGGAACTGGGGTTCGCCTTTCGGCCCTGGAAGCCTCCTAATGGGTTTGGCAGAGTGGGTGGGAGAGAGGATTCAGGACTCCAGGTGCCACCCTGGAGAATGATCCGAGTGGGCGCGTTGCAGCGTTAAAGAAAAGAGGGTTTAAGAATAACCACGGGTTATGAAAAAGATATGGGGTAGGATGGAAGTTGCAACACAATTTTTGTGTATGTGTGTGCGTCAATGGGTAAAAGCAAAACAAAAACACCCTTGCAAGCAACCACTGCAGGGCCCAAAGTGAAACATCTGGAACAGAGAATGGATGGCGATTCTCCTTTTTAAAAAATTTTATTTCTGCTTCCTGAGTTGCTTCCAATGAATAGCATTCAAACAGTAGGCTCCTTGGGGCAGAGATTGGGGTGTGGGAGAGAGAAGGTCAGGAAATTTTAGTCTCGCCCTCGTTGGTAGCACCGGTTCATTAGTAGTTCTCCAGCGCCTAGGATTACAGAGGTTTATAAGCACAACTCTGGAACTGAAAGTGTTTAAATTGGTTTAACCCAGTAGGTTAAACCAGGACCAGAATGACAAAACTGGTGATTGGCAGAAGTCACCTGGTCCTCTTCGGGTGTTAGATCTCTTTGGGTTGCCCTCTAAGACATCCTACTTGGTTCATTTTCCCTTACTAGAACTTTAACCTGGAAATATAAACAGCTAGACCTGGCAAGAAAGGGGTGATGTCCCCCACTTCTTGGTATGTGGCAGATGTTCCAAAAAAAAAATATATGCAAACATATAATATTAAAGAGTAACGAGTGAAAAAAAAACTCCTCCATTAATTTTCTCCCCCCAAATGCAGTGCTAATAGTTCAGGTAAATTAGATGTGATATAATACACAATGTAATATTGTATATTATATTACCTGATGGACTAAAGACTAAAAAGCAAAAGTACACATGATAATATCAAACCTTGGAAGAGCTAGCATATTTGAGATCTGTGGGCTGATACTGGCAATGTGAAATTGTGTTTTCATAATAAAATATGTTGTTTGCTGCCTTAAATCACTTCTGAAAGTCAAACATTGCAATATATGAGCCACGTTTTCAAGTTAGTTGGCTTGGGATTCGGACTAGCTGAATAAAGAAACTGATGAGATGACATTGCAGTAGATTTCAGACTAAAAACTAGCCCTGAAGCTTGATTAGCAGGTATTCTGGATGATGAATTATGGCAGCTAAATTACTCTGAAAAACATGTTGCCCAGCACTGCCAAATCGTTCAGGTAATGAGCATCAAAGGAGACTTTCAGTTCAAGGAGAAGGCAGGGTTTGTGAAATTTGGGGCTTACATTATATAATGTGTCTGTGGGAACAATCTGTTAATGTTTTATAACAGTGTTTCTCAACCCTGGCAACTTTAAGATGTGTGGACTTCAATTCCCAGAATTCCCTGGCCAGCCTTCCTGCTGGATGCCGGAAGAATTTCCCCCTGCTTGCTGGGGAATTCTGGGAGTTGACGTCTGCACATCTTAAATTTGTTAGGGTTGAAAAAACACAACACAAAGATTCCTTAACAGAATATGCTGAAATCCTATGATTAATTGATGTGAAAATGTGCCTTTGATTGCTGTCAGATTAGCCATGGTTTTGACCATGGGAAGAACAGTGTTGGGTCCTCTAGTCTCTTAATTAGGTCCTTGTGTCTATCAATTGTAAAATGAGAAAAATTAACAAAGGAGATAATAGTTTAATAGGCTAAATTTTTCTGCATGGTTTCAAAGTAATTTCTAGTTGAATATTTACTATCCTAGAAACAGGTGGCTTCTTGAACTATTCTAGAAGCAGTGGCCTATTAACCTTTCTGTTACAACAGTCTTAATTCCTGAATTCTTTGGAATTAGGCACACTTCCTGTTGAGACATTTTCAAGGAAACTAGCCAAGTTCAAGAACTTAGAGAGAGGAGAAAAAGCACTTTCCTTTTTTTGATAATCAGGAACTTCTTGTTGGCCCTTATAGGAACCAGGAACATAAAAATGCTAGAATAGATCATACACAGCAACACTCCTGCCCCAAAATAAATTATAAATGTAAGATAGAAATTTGGGGCAACTGCAAAGAGGAAGAATGACGTGTTATTTAGAAAAGCTAAATAAACTCAGTAAAACAAAGAGTAAATTCATATATCATGCCACATCATGGGTTGTTTTGCCCTGGTTGTTGAAAAAGCTATCATCAGCTGGATTTACACATGCTGCTTAACCCAAACCACATAAATCAACTTTTTGCTTCATCACCCTTGATGTGTGGGTCCAGCCGGTATGAATTGAAAATAACGAGTGAAAAAAAGAGATCCAGAATAGTGAACGACTTACCAGAAACGAGTCCCTGAAATTTATTTGCAAGAAAAAACGCTTAGTGTCATATGTTTCCTGTAAGTGCTGTGCTTAAAAGTCACCACTGAAAATGAGCTGGCAGATTCTTGAGTAATACTTTCTGGTTTTTTTTCTCCCCATGTTGCTGCCTGGTCCACATTTTAATGGCTTCCTGCTGATTGACTGCAGTCACTAACAAGCTTGCAGATTCCCCGGGCATCAGCTGACAAGACAGTTGCCACCATAATCTTTTCCAGATTCCAAAAACTTTACCGGCGCTCCGGGATTTCATAAGCCTGTTCGCCTGGCGCCTTTCTAGTCCTGTAGCCTTACCCCTCCCTGGAGGTTTCAGCTGCTTGGGGTGAAATGAGGCCAAAGACACAGGCAGAGCTCAGCTGTCTTATATGCATAAGCATTGCCCAGAACGTGAAGGTTGTTGAGAGGGGCCAGACAGAGTGGTTGTATGTTGGCTTTTCGGAGTTACCTGGGGGAAGGGGGATGACTTAGTGGATCTGTGGGGAAGGGAGCTCTGCCAGACCTGGAGAAGAGGTAGGTGAATGGATTCTGGGGTTTCTGGAGACTTGTGGGTTCTTTGCCACTCCTGAGAGCTTCTACTTTGAGTTGTGGCTTTTAGGGTCACCAAGATTTCCTTCCACAACTCAAGCCAAGTATCCTGGATTCCTGTTGCTTTAATTTCTCAGCCTTCTGGCCAGATTGAGATAGAGTTGTGGACCACTATTTGACCGCCTAGCATTAACTGTAAGTCAGTGGTGGGTTGCTCCCGGTTCGCACTGGTTTGCAAGAACTGGTAGTAAAAAAACTTAATAGTTCGGAGAACCGGTAATAAGATTGGCTGGCCACGCCCCCGAACCGGTTCCTGGCCCAGTTGCCGTTCACTTACCCTGACTTTTTTCAGCCGTCTAGGTAGTCCTTTTGTGCATATGGACTACTCAGAGGGCTGAAAAAGTTATTTTTGACTGGTCCTCGCACTTTTGACCAGTCCTCAAACTTAGGACTATCCTCACATTTTGTTTTTGCCCTATCTTGGCACTGTGGTGAAGAGAAGCAGTTGTGAAATGAGTGACACAGTTGTTAAGAATACTGCATGGGCATAAATGTGAGAATAATCGTAAGTGTGAGGACCAGTCAAAAGTGCGAGGACCTGTCAGAAATGACTTTTTTCAGCCCTCTGAGTAGTCCCTATACACATAGCCATGGCCACCTGGTCACATAATCAGCTAACCACGCCCACCTAGTCACATGACCAAGCCATGCCCACAAAATAAGCCACGCCCACAGAACCAGTAGTAAAAAAATTTAGAACCCACCCCTGCTGTGAATGTCCTGTTTTTCAAGTCCTTAGGGCGATGTTTGTCAACCTTGGCAGCTGAAGATGTGTAGACTTCAACCCCCAGAATTCCCCAGCCAGCTATGCGGAGTTGAAGTCCACACATCTTCAAAGCTGCCAAGGTTGATAAACACTGCTTTAGGGTTTAGTGTCCTTCCACGTTTGGAAAGAAACTAATAATGCTGGTTCTCTTTCCATCTCTTTGCTTGCCCTTCTCTAAAGCCCAGTTGGGTCCTGTCTGAGGCCTTCCAGTCCTTTCACCACAAAGACTCATGGTGGCTCAGTGGTTAGAATTCAGTACTGTAGTCTACAACTAACAGCTCGATTCTCACTGGCTCAAGGTGGACTCAGCCTTCCATTCTTCCGAGGTTGGTAAAATGAGGACCCAGATTGTTGGGGGAAATATGCTGACTCTGTAGAGAAGGTTGTAAAGCACTGTGAAGTGGTATTATAAGTCTAAATGCTAGTGCTATTAGGCATCAGCTCCCATTCTCTCTGACTGATTACTGTTCATGAGGGGTCACTTCAAGAACATCTAATATGCCATCAGTTTTCCATCATATACCAAACTAAGAAACCAAAGTTATGAATGCTAATACTGTACTATTATTATTATAAGTCTGCAGTAACAGAACCTTGCAAGTCTGAATACGCTTCTCCCATCCCTCCTTTTATCTTGATGAAAACTAGGCAAAGTCTTGCAAAGACGCTTTCTCAGGTTACATTTCTGGCCCAGTCTCAGGTTTCCTTTATCTGACTGTTGTCTTGGTTGTGGCTCTTCCTCCTGTTCCTCAAGGTTATTCTTTCTGCCCTTCGCCCTGCTCCATATTCTCACCAGAGTGTCTCACTGTAGATAAGGGGTGTCAAATTCAATTTCATTGAGACCCACATCAGGGTAGAGTTTGACTTTGGAGGGGGTGGGCATAGCCAGGGAGAATGTGGCCAACTTGGCGTCACTCGTGTTGGCATCTGTGGTGGCCTGAGCACTCTGCCAGTGGAAACAGGTTCCCAAGCTCTGTTTTCAGAGTCCTGCAACTCTCTGCCAGCGAAAACGGAGTGAAGTTACAATGGCCCTGAAAAAAAGTGACTTATGACCGTTTTTCACAGTTGCGGCATCCCTGTGGTCACATGGTCAAAATCCAGGCGCATGGCAATTGGCATGTATTATGACGGTTGCAGTGTCCCGGGATCATATGATCTCATTTTGCGACCTTCTGACAAGCAAAGTCAATGGGGAAGACAAATTCACTTAATAACCATGTTACTAAGTTAACAATTGGGGTGATTCACTTAATGGCTGCGGCAAGTAAGGTCGTAAAATGGGGCAAACCTTACTTAACTACTGTCTTGCTTAGCAATGGAAATTTTGGGCTCAATTGTGGTTATAAGTTGAGGAGTGCCTGTAGTTGAATAATTTATTCTTTGCTGGGTGCAAATAATTGGCACGCAGCAGCCATAACCTTTGCATAGATTTTGAGAAGTAACCACTGAATCTCTAGCGCTGATCAGAACACAAAGATCTGCTTTGGAGGCAGAGAAGGCAAGAAAAGAAAATATATATTTGTTTTTGGTTTTCTGATTAGTGAAAGAACACATAGTTGAAGTACACAAAGTAATCTACTCAATGAAAAAAGAATGTAAATGCTTTTTGTCCGAAGCAGGCATAAATCTTAGAGACCAGGAAACGATTTTTAATATTTGGAATTTCCTATTTTTGATAACAGGTCCAATAGAACAGTATTTTTCAACCTTGAGCGCTTCAAGAAATGTGGACTTCAACTCCCAGAATTCCGTAGCTAGCCATGCTGGCTGGGGAATTCTGGGAGTTGAAGTCCACATATCTTGAAATGGAAAAGATTGCAAAATACTGAAGTAAATGTAGATACTAATGTCCCATAACCAGGGGTGAAATGCTCCCAGTTCAAACCAGATCGCCTGATCTGGTTGCGATGAAGGTAGGTGGTTCAGAGAACCGGTAGCAAAAATCCCTGCCTCCCCGCTCCCACCATTGTCCAACTGAGCTGCGCGATCATCGGAGGCTTTTTTTTATTTTTAAAAGCATTTTTTTTACAACCTCTTTGGCTGAAAAAATGCTTTTAAAAGTAAAAAAAAAAGCCTCTGATGATCATATGGCTCAGCCGGGATCATCAGAGGCTTTTAAAAGCATTTTTTCTACAACCTCTTCAGCCGAAGAGGTTATAGAAAAAATGTTTTTAAAAGGAAAAAAAGCCTTTGATGATCAGGCAACTCAGCTGGGATCGTCAGAGGCTTTTAAAAGCAAATATAGAAAAAAAAAGTGGTGTGTACATTTCTCTAGAAGGGATGTTACAAACAACATGTTTGTAACTGTTGTAATAAGCAGGGGACTTTTCTCCAGTGTAATTATTTCTACAGGCCTCTTAAATATTTCTTGGTTATTACATTTACGAATGCCTTACTGTACAGGTAGTCCTTGACTTACAACAGTTCATTTAGTGACCGTTCAAAGTTATAACGGCACTGGAAAAAGTGACTTAGGACCATTTTTCACACTTAGAGCTGGCCAGGTGATCAAAATTCAGATGCTTGGCAACTGACTCATCTTTAGGGTCATGTGATCCCACTTTTGTGACCTTCTGGCAAGCAAAATCAACGAGGAAGCCAGATTCACTTAATATTATTAATTTAACAGTCATCGTGGATTCAGTTAACAACTGTGGCAAATGAGGCAAAAGCCACAACTGTCTCACTGAGCCCCCAAAATTTGGAACTCAAATGTTGTCGTAAGTCGAGGACTATCCATATAGTAGACATTGTGATTTTATAATTGTGTGACCACAATTTTTGCCATTTCTCAAAATCAATACCATAGCCAAAATTCTTCCCCCATGCTATCATTGATTCTTTAACTTGTTCTTCTTTCAGTTTAACCTCTAGTAAATAATCATATAGCTTTTTTAATTACATGATCATCAGAACCCATCAGAATCTTGTCTTAGATTAGTCAATACATTATAAAAGCTTTCTTGTTTAAGGTCTTCTCGATATCTAGAAAGTATTTGCATATATGAAAACCAATCCATCTTATACCCTTGATCTTCAATATCTTGCTTTAATTTAAGTTCACCCTTTTCATCCAATAATTCCTTATATTTTATAATGTGTTTCCCTTTAAACACCACTGGATACGAAAATGCTTCAATTGTAGATACCCAGACTGGTTATCTTCAAGTAGTGAATTTTTTTTACCTTCTCCCAATTCAACCATAAGGCTTCACCTATTTTATGTCTTCTAAAATACCCCTGTATTTTAGTTCCTTTACATCAGAAAAAAGCATGCCATCTCAACAACAAATCATGTCCCTCCAAATTTAACAATCTAGTATTTTTTAATGATATCCAATTGGTCCACATTAAGCTAGCTGCTTGATAATAAAGTTCAAAATTAGGTAAACCACCCCTCATTTTAGCATCTTGTAACAACTTCATTTTTATTCTTGCCTTTTTCCGCTGCCAAGTATATTTCAATATCATTTTATTCAAATCTGTAAAAAATTCCTTATCCAACTTTATCAGAATCGTTTGGAATAAATATAAAATTCTAGGTAAAATATTCATCTTAATACTTGCAATTCTCCCAATTAAAGATAGTTGCAAATTTACCCATTTTTCCAAATCTTGTCCTATCGCTTAACCTTATTATAATTATTTTCCTTGAGAGAACTACACCTTGCTGTCAGTTGTTTTCCCAGATATTTTACCTTATTCGTAACCTGCATACTTGAAATCTCCATCAATTCTTCTTTTTGCTTTTTCAGCATGTTTTTAGTCATTATCTTTGTCTTTTCTTTATTAATTTTTAAGCCAGCTACTTCTCCAAACTCTCCAATGCTTTCTAACAGTTTATTTATTGATGTTAATGGTTCTTCCGTAATAAAAACCAGATTGTCTGCAAAGGCTTGCAGCTTATATTCTTCTTTTCGAATTTTCATACCTTTTATCTCCTTTTCTTCTCTAATATTTTTATTTAAGACTTCCAATGTCAATATAAACAATAATGGAGACAGTGGACATCCTTGTCTAGTGCCTTTTTCTATTTCAATAAATTCGGACAATTTTCCATTTATCATTATCTTGGCCTTTTGTATATATAGCTTCAATTGCTTGAAGAAATTTTTTCCCAAAGCCCATCTCCTCCATTTGTAACATCATAAACCGCCAATTGACATTATCAAATGCTTTTTGTGCATCTAGAAATATCAAAGCCATCTGCTTTTCAGGATGCGCTTCATAGTATTATAAAGTATCTAAAATTATTCTTATATTATCTCAAATTTTTGGCAGGAATCCATTTTGGTCAGGATGTATAAAGTTATTCAAATATCTCTTAAGTCTTTCTGCCAATATCGTTGCAAAGATTTTATAGTCTGCATTTAACAAGGATATAGGCCTATAGTTTTTGATTTGTTGTGGGTCTGTTTCTTCTTTATGAATCAAAGTGATATATTCCTCAGTCCACGTTTTGGGTATTTCTTTTTTTCCCATTACTTCATTCAAAACCTCCAGCATTGGGTTCGATAACGATTCTTGTAATGTCCTGTAGTATTCAGCTGGCAATCCATCTGGGCCTGGTGCCTTTCTATTCGTCTGTTTCTTAATTGCCTCAGTTAATTCCATCATCGTTATGTTTCCATCCAATAACTCCTCGACCTCTTTGGGGATTTGTAGTTTAGTTTTTTGTAGATACCTCGCCACTTTATCCCCTTCAATCACATCTTTCTTGTACAATTGTGTTTAGTATTCCTGTATTATCTTGTGTTTAGTATTCCTGTATTATTTTCTCCATCTCTTTATTTCCAAATCTACTTTCTCCTTGATGATCAATTAGTTGCGTTATTTTTCTTGATTCTCTTTCTTTTTTCAATTTATATGCTAACCATCTGCCTGGTTTATTTGCATTTTCAAAATAATTCTGTTTAGCAGTTCTTATTTTTTGAGCTAATTCTTCCTTCTCTACTAGATCCATTTTGTGCTTTATAATATCCATTTTAATTTTTACATCTTTCTTATATGGATCTTTCTGGAGTTCTTTTTCAAGTCTTTTATGATCATCTCTCAGTATTTTGAGGGTTTATCTTTTCTTCACATTTCTTTTCCGTGTATAATCAATAATTAATCCTCTGGCAAAGGCTTTCATTGTATCCCAACGATTTTGTGTCAATGTTTCTTTCTTATTCTCCTTAAAAAAAAACCAATTCTCGTTTCATTTTCTGTACAAAGTCTTTCTCTTTTAATATTGTATTGTTCAATGTCCATCTAGATCTGCCTTTTTGACCTTTCCAAATAGCAATCATCGGGTTATGATCCACCCATGTGTTAGTATCACTTGTTCAATATTTAAAACCATATTTTTAATTTAACAACTACTGTGGATTCACTTAACAACTGTGGCAAGAAAGGTTGAAAAATGAGTCAAAAGTCACAACTGTCTCACTGAGCCCCAAAAATTTGGAACTCAAATGTTGTCGTAAGTCGAGGACTATCCATATAAACAAATCCCTTAAAATATATAAAATTTGAATCAGTCAATGGATTTTCCTTTTCTTTCTATCCTTCCCTGATAGAAACGGAAGGCACTAATCATTGTAGAACAAGGAAGTTGGCAGGCAATAATGTAGTCTGTTTGAGGAGCATAATTCTTTTAAATTTCTGTTGGCTTTGGATAGAGAGTTGCTTTCATTTTCCCTCCACTATGTTCTATTAAACAAATTCAGCCTTAAAGTTGGTAAAACTATCCAGTCCGTTGGATTGTTGTATTGCACAGTTTGAAGGGAGGGGAATTGTGCTGTGAAAGCTATTTTAATATCTTTGGGAGGAAATTTGCAACTTTAGCCATCGAATGACAGGCAGGTTTTGACTAATTTAAGAACTATGCCAAGTTGTTACTCAGAAAGTCTTGGAGCTTTTTGCTGCTCTACGTGGCTTTTGCTATGAGACAGTTGGGTAAGATTTAGCTTACTGAGAAGATGCAATCTCTTTTTTTAAAAAAATAGAGGAAGAAAAACAATTCTCTAGGTGCAGGAAGAGGTTTTTGTCTCTTTTTTCTTCCTCTAATTTAAAACGAAAAAGACATTGTGGAGTCAGACATTTCGTTACCAAACTAGGTAACATCATCAGCATGCACTGCAGACATTACACCTTTTTAGTGTGCTGGATCTCCTCTTAGATGCTGATAGTTTGCACGTATACATTGACCGCTTTACAAAGGTACCTCACGTAGAGTGTTTTTCAATAGCATCCATCCATATTTTCAAGATTGCTGGTTCAGCTATCGAGGAATAAAGCAGTCGTGCTTTAGATGAGTGAACTGGATCATCTCTTGTCACATTTAGGGAATGCACAAAGGCCCTGCCAAAGGGGACAGCGACCAGACGTGGGAGAAACGGAAGCATCCACGGAGAGATCCGTGTGACTTGTCATCTTAAGAGTAAGTACCGCTGAAGCCAAGGGAGGCTGGAGTGGGATTTTTGTTACTCTTGAACAGATAATCTGGAGATTAAAGCGAGGTTTCACAGCTGTGGCATTTTCTAGGCATGTGGACTTCAAATTCCAGAATTCCATAGCCAGCATAGCCACTGAGAAGAATTCTGGGAGTTGAAGTCTGCACAGCCAGATGTTGCCAAAGGCGGCAAATTCTGGATTAAGGCATTGGATGAGCATTGCTGAGTCCCAAATTTGAATCCCAATCTTAGATGTTGAAGTTCCCTGGGGGATTTCAGACCAATCCCTGTCTCAGTCCAGGAGCTGGAGCAGTGAAGATGATGGATTGAGAATGGGAAGAAGACCCAAGTTGACCGGATGACTTTGGGCCAGTCCTGTTCTTTTGGTCAACTGACTTCTCAGGGTTGTGTTGTGGGAACGAAATGAAGGTTTCTCCTAGATCAGTGATGGCTAACTTTTTTGCTGTCGCGTGCCAAAAGTGGGGGAAGTATGGAAGGGTCACAGGCGAGTGTGCCCATATCCATAATTCAATGCGCCCCGCCCTCCCAAGCATGTGCATGCGACCTCCCTACACTCCCCCCTGCTTTTGGCACACGATGGCATGGTGGGCCTAGTAGGCCCATTTTTGTCCTCCCAGGCTCCAGAGGCTTTCTTGGAGCCTGGGGACGGCGAAAACGGCCTTCCCCATCGCACCGGAGGCCCTCCAAAGATCGGAATTGGCCCATATCCCGACTTCCGGTGGGACCGGAAGATCCATTTTTCACTCTCCCCAGGCTTCAGAGGCTTTCTAAGAGCCTGGGGAGGGCGAAAACCGCCTTTCCCACTCACCCCCAGAGGCCCTCTGGAGGCCAGAAACAAACCGTTTCCCGACTTCCAGTGGGACCGGAAGGGACCGAAAATCAGCTAGCCAGCTCGCTTGCGCATTGGAGCTGAGCTAGGGCAACACTTGCGTACCCATCGATATGGCTCCATGTGTCACCTGTGGCAGGCATGCCATAGGTTCACCATCATGGTCCTAGATGTAGCCTTCAGTTCAGGGGTGAAATCCAATTTTTTTTACTACCAGTTCTTTGAGTGTGGCTTAGTGGGCGTGGCTTGGTGGGCGTGGCAGGGGAAGGATACTGCAAAATCTCCATTCCCACCTCACTCCAGGGGAAGGATACTGCAAAATCCCCATTCCTTCCCCACTCTGGACCCAGTCAGAGGTGGTATTTGCCAGTTCTCCGAACTACTCAAAATTTCCACTACCGGTTCTCCAGAACCTGTCAGAACCTGATGGATTTCACCCCTGCTTCAGTTCTTGGAGGAAAGATGGAATATTAAACCTAATAAACAGAGGTGTGAATCCAGCCATTGTGGCTGAATCTATCCTCAGACCCAGTTTAGCAACTATCTTAGTTTCCTTCCTTGTTTAAGGAGCCTGTTGAATTTTTACTCATGAAATGTCTACTGTGCAATTATTATTCAGCTGCTCAGAAGCTGTTCCTAACTTAATGCCGTGAACTGGAAATATTAGGCTTACATTTCCAAGGAACTACTTTTTTTTTATGGAAACAAAGTACAGATAGTCCTCGACTTACAACCTTTCATTTAGTGACCTTTCTAAGTTTCAATGACACTGAAAAAAGTGACTTATGAGCATTTTTCACACTTACAATCATTGCAGCATCCCCATGGTCACATGATTAAAATTGGGACTCTTGACCACTGGTTCACATTTATGACGGTTGCAGTGTCCTGGGGAGGGCATGATCTGCTTTTGCGATTTTTCTGACTAGCAAAGTCAGTGAGGAAGCTGGATTCACTTAACAACCATGTTAATAACAGCTGCAGTGATTCACTTAACAACTGTGGCAAGGAAGGTCATAAAATGAGGAAAAACTCAACTGTCTTGCTTAGCAACAGAAATTTTGAGCTCAGCTGGGATCATAACTCAAGGACTATCTGTACTCTAGGTTTTTCGCCTCATGAGTTATCCCCAGAAGAGCTTCCTCAGGGATATATTCTACACATCAGTAAGTCTGATGTTTGTTTATCTAGCTGTGTTTGCTTATGCTGCCCTACATAGATTTTTCTGTTTGTGCTGCACTTAACCACACCTTTAAATTGCCCTCTGGGACACCTTGTGTTCAGATCACAATTTTTTTTTGGTCAGGTTTAAGGTTCAATAAAGGAAAGCAAACGATAGCAACGGCACAGAAATACTCAATTGGCCAGGACTGCTTCTGTTTCTTTCTTATTTGTTATTATGCACCATTCCTCTGCCATCACGGTTAAATAATTCTGGGCAGCTTGTGCATGTAAAACAAACACAGGACCATTAAAATAATAGGCACAATGAAAATAAAATGCAGCCAGTAACGCAACATGGCTTCTTGTTATTCCCAGCAGATGAAGATCTGAAACCCGCGATTGCTGTTTTGCCTGTTTTGATGCCAATATATCACTGCCCGGCCTTATGGAATACGTTGTACGGCCCCTCCTCCTATAAAAATGGCTCCTTTCTCATTAGCATTTAGGAGAAAAATACTAGCAACAATCCAAAGGGACTGTTATCATTTCTCTTCTCAATATCTATGGACATTCGCAGTCATCCAGGTCATGGTTGTCCCAAAGTTACTTTTTCAAGAGGCAGCTGGACTTTCTCTTCTCAAAGCTAACAAGAAGGGAGCCATCTTTGCATGGGGGTGCAACGAATTCCGTAAGGCTGGGCAGTGGCATGTTGGAGGGATAGGGAATCAAAACAGAGTAGATAGCAATCATGGCATTTTTAAATGCATTGTAAGCTGCCTTGAGTCTTCGGAGAAAGGCGACATATAAATTGAAATGATAACAACAACAAAACAACAATAATAATAGCATCATGATACAAGCCTTGTCACTTTTCTATGTGTGCCATCGCTCGTACAATAGGGCAGGGCTTCCATCGCAATGCCATGGCTGCCATGTTGCCTGCTTTGACTTGCCCTGTGGAGGAGGCTGACAAAACTAGAAAGATGGGGAGTTCATGGTCCAACACACACACTCCTTAGATTTGCAGGGGGGGAGTGGTGGTGGGGTTATGCAGCATGCTTCATAGCAGGGGTGAAATGCTCCCGGTTCGGACCGGATCGCCCAACCCGGTAGAGATGGTGGCGGGTGGTTCGGAGAACCGGTAGCAAAAATCCCTGTGCTTCCCAACCACCACCACCACCATGCCGAGCTGAGCCGCACGATCATCAGAGGCTTTTTCTTTTTTAACTTTTAAAAGCATTTTTTCTACAACCTCTTCTGACGAAAAAATGCTTTTAAAAGTAAAAAAAAAGCCTCTGATGATCACGCAGTTCAGCTGGGATCGTCAGAGGCTTTTCAAAGCATTTTTTCTGCAACCTCTTGGCCGTAGAGGTGGTAAAAAAAATGCTTTGAAAAGTCTCCGATGATCCCAGCTGAGTTGCCTGATCAGCAGAGAGGCTTTTCAAAGCATTAGGAAAAATGCTTTGAAAAGTTTAAAAAAAAAAGTTGGCCACACCCACTTAGTCACATTACCCCACCACCACCAAGCCACACCCACAGAACCCGTAGTAACAAATTTTACATTTCACTCCTGCTGCATAGTTGATAGCTTGATAGTCCCCGGAGCAGCTGATCTAGAAGTTAGCCAGGATTCAGGGATCAAATTGATACAAGAAGGACTTCTGAAGTGGGTTAGCACATTTTTTTCTCTTTTCAGGCGTCTATGGTAAAGAGAATTATGTGGAAAACACTGCTGCGAATAGAGCTGGGGCCAGCAGGGAACCAGGCACCTTGTGTGCTCCCCTTCCTTCTCCCCGGACTTCGATACGGTTCATCTTCGGCTATCGATCAGCATCATGAGCTGGCCAGGGAGCGATCCAAGACGGTCACCTCTTTCTACAACCAATCTGCCATTGATGCAGCCGCTGAAAAGGTGAGTGTAAATAAATACTGTATTTTCCTGCGTATAAGACTACTTTCTAACACACAAAAATCTTCTCAAAAGTTGGGGGTCGTCTTATACGCCGGGTCTCATTCTCCTGTAACCAGGCAGACCAGCCCGAAAGGCTCTGACGAGCCTTAAATGGCTCTGAGGAGGGTCGTCTTATATGCCCAGTCGTCTTATACGCCAGAAAATACGGTAGTTACGCTTATTGTTTTGACCCCAGGTCATAACATAGGAATTCCATAACATGCAATCAAATAACAATGAAACAGTGAAATTATAAGATAGAGTAGAATACATAGAGTACAGTAGCTCAATATACAAGTAGTCCTCGATTTGCGACCACAATTGAGCCCCAAATTTATGTTGCAAAGCAAGAAATTTGTTAAGTGAGTTTTGCCCCAATTGATGACTTTTCTGGTCACATTTGTTAAGTGAATCACCGCAGTTGTTAAATTAGTAACACCGTTGTTAAGTGAATCCGGCCTCTCCATTGATTTTGCTGGTCACCAAAGGCAATTGATTACATGACCCCGGGACATTGCAACGGTCATAAATATGAAAAGTTGCCAAGCATCCGAATGTAAACCACGTATCCATGGGGATGCTGCAATGGTCATGTGTGAAAAATGGTCGTAAGTCACTTTTTTCAGGGCTGTTGTAACTTCAAATGGTCACTAAATAAACTGTTGTAAGTCGAGGACGACCTACAATAGACGTTCAGATGCTCCTCGACTTAACGACCATAATGGAGCCTGCCCATTTGGGCCTGTCACTCATAAGCCAGGTCACCACATGAACGGATGCATTTTTATAACCTTTTTTTTTTTTTGTGCAGTGGTTTTTAAGTGAATTCATTGTTTTCTATGGGCTATTTTTGCCAAAACCCCGAAAGTAAATGCTTGTTTTTGGCAAAATCGTGAATCACGGTCATTTGACCACGGGACACCGCAAATACATAAATGTGGGCTGGTTGCCGAGTGCCCTCAGAGGAAGGGGCAGCCATTGGAACTTCAGAACCAGATTATACGGTGGTTTGTCATAAATTCAAATTACCGTATGTCACTAAATTGCTGCTCATAAATTGAGGATCACCTGCATTAGAGGTAAAAAGGTCGCAACCTAATAAAGCCCAAGCTACAACGAAGGACTTAAATATTTCTTTCTAAGATGAAATGACCCTGAGCCAAGGTAGCAACTTGGTTGCTGACACATAGAAACTCATCTGAAGAGATCAAAGACGGGCAACTTTACAACTCGTGGAATTCTGGGAATTGAAGTCCACAGGTGACTCGTGAAGTTGTCATAATTGCCCACCCCTATGCAAGAAGCTAGTTCCATTTTTCAAGGTCGGAGCCCTTGAGTTCATCGGCCATTAATGATTTAGCCCTGATGTCATTGTGAATGGGCAGTGAAGGATGTAACGGAGAACATCCGTCACCTGGCCACCACTGCAAGGACAGAGCCCTTGTTCAACAGGGAGTTTACAAAATCTCCTTTCCAGATACGTGGAGGGTGTGGCCTCCAGGTGAAGGGACATTAAGGCCCTTCAGAAAGGGGCTGAGAATAGATATTGCTGCCGAGTCCCTGTTCATAGCTCAGACATAACCCAACAAAGCATAGGCCAGATGTAACCGGACAGGGCAGCCATTCCTGTTTCTCTACCACCTTCCGATAAAACCTTGTCCTTGAGACAGGACCGGGATTAGGTTGGGCACCCTGGCAGCAGGAGCATATTTACCCTAGGACTGACATAAAAGGACCGGTCTGAGCATGCATGTTACATTCCTGAAGGGTGCCTGACCTAGTTGGCTACAGATTTGTTGGTTTTGGCATAGTTAATGCCCTTTTGGTGTTCATGGCAAGGAGGTTGGGTGGAGTTAGACTTAGCAGAGCTTCTCTGTTATTTCATTTCCTGGGAAGACAGCCAGTGTGCTTTGAATGCCGCAGACACAAAGTCTTTGGATCCTATTTTGCTCAATCCTGGTTGAAATAATTCCCTCAGGACAATATTTCTCAACCTTGGCAGCTTGAAGATGTGAGCACTTCAACTCCCAGAATTCCCTAGCCCATATGCAATCAGCAACCGGCAACAACATCTCGATATTACAAGCTATGTTATTTTATCAGAAATAAAAAATACAAAGAAAAATGAAAATAATGGGACAGTACGGGAGGAAAAAGAAAAGAGGAAAAACATAAGACTACACGGGAAGAGAAAAGAAAAAACATTTTTTGTCTCTCTATAGTGCAGAAGAATAAAGTAACAACATACAGCCTCAGCTTTTTACTTTTACATAGATACTAGCCATTTCTATAAACACAGATCTATCTAACCAACAAAACTCAAAATGAAAGTTTCATATTTTTTCCACCTCAAGAACAAAGTCCAGAAGTGGTTTCCATGTAAAAAATAAAAGTTAGGCTTTAAAGTAGCCAATTTATTTGGCTAACTTAATTAAGGCATCTCTACTAACTCCATCAACTTTTGTAGCCAGTCATCCATTGTGGGACCACACAACTTAAAGTTGCCAAAGTTGAAAATCACTGCTCTAGTGCAGGGGTTCCCAACCCATGGTCTGTGGATAGGCACTGAATTGCTGCATGCCAGAAACTGGGCAGCACAAACAAGGAGTTGTTGGCCATTATAACTAACTCAGGGTTTAGTTTGTGTCTGGAAATTTTATTGTTTATTTATTTAAAACATTTGTATAGCCGCCAATCTTTCAGCCAGCTCTGGGCAGCTCCCAATCAAGATTAAAAACGCATATAAAATAGTTCTAAAAACTATAAAACACAATCATTAAATGTTAAAAAATCACAAAACCTGGCGTCAGTCCATCTTAATGTATCCTCATGGAATGATTTCTAATTCTGCATGTTACGAAGAGGGTCACTGTCAAAGCTTTGGAAGGCATCATGGATTTGGGAAAAGCCTTTGAACTATAGCAGGGGTCTCCAAACCTGGCAACTTTTAAGATTTGTAGACTTTAATACCCAGAATTCCTCAGCCAGCCATGTTGGCTAGGGAATTCTGGGAGTTGAAGTCCATAAGTCTTAAAGAGGCCATCTTTGGAGAACCCTGGGCAAGCTGTAATGAATTTTTGTTGTTGTTGTTATGGGATGCTGGCTCCCTGGGAGCCTCTAAAGGTTTTGTGAACATGTTTTCTGTTCTCTTTACAGCCCTCTGTGAGGTTGACACCTACCACCATGTTGTATTCTGGACGTTCTCAGGATGGCAGTCACCTTTTGGTAGGTGTGAGATTACCTCCATGATGTTACTTCCCAAATATCAAAACCTGCTTTTCATCCTTTCCCTTCCCTGCTAGGAATTATGGGGTTTATTGATGTCTCAGGAGCTGGTCTACACATTGAGAAATCTTGGTTTGTGTGCTAACTCTTTAAGAGCAGGAAGTATTTCTGGAGGCTGGATCCAAGAGTGTATACCTAATAGGTGTGACCTAGAAAAGCTGCATCATATGATTCTGTAATGTGTCTAGAATAGAAACATGCTTTTTTTCAGGTGGCACCAGTGGTGGGCTAAAGCTGATTCGCAACCGTTCAGGCGAACCAGATGTTAAGATTCTGCTTAGTTCAGCAAACTGACAAATCCCACCCCTGGCTGGCCCCTCCCTGCCCCACGCCCCGCCCCACACTCTCTGGGGTTGCCATTCAGAGTGGGGAAGCTGCAGAGGCCTGACTGGGAGCCGGGCTGATCAGCTGGGAAGCTGTGAAAGTGTGAATGAACCTGCAGCACCAATCAGCTAGGAGGCTGCCACCCCCTGCAACCCAAAAGAAGACCATGTGACCACCAGTTTTTTTAAAAATTATTTTTAAACATAACAAAACATAAAACAACCATCATTCATTACAATCACAGAAAGTATCACAGAAGGTTAAAAATCTTTTGTGCTTAATCCCATATCCACAATTTACAAATTATTTAATTTATCTTATTTTATCATTTTATATATTCCTTTATGTTATTAGTCTGGTTTAACAATTGTTTAACAAGGGTTTGACTCCCATGGGGAAAAAAAGAAGAAAACCTTCATATATTTTATCATTACATTAATTTCATATTTCATTCTTCATTTCCATGCCTTATTGTCTAACCATTGATAAAACAAATCCCATATTAAATAATACTGTTTGTCTTCCTGTTCTCTAATTTCAAATGTCATTTTACTCATTTCAGCATATTCCATAATTTTCTTAATAATTCATCTTCAGTAGGTATTTTCTCTTTTTTTCCAATTTTTAGTAAATACAATTCTAACCGCTGTTAAAACATTCACAATTAAATATCTCAGTTCTCTATTATACATCTTTGATAAAATCCCTAATAAAAATTTGAAACTTGAAAAAATCATTTTTTCCAACCATTTTAGTCCAATATCTTTTAGCTTCTGCACATGTCCACCACATATGGTAATATGATCCTGGAGTCTGATGACATTTCCAACATTTCTCCAATTTGTTCTTGAACATTCTGGCTATTTTCATCAGGGGTAGATGCCACCTGTAAAACATCTTATACAAATTCTCCTTATATGCTGTAGACATTGTCATTTTATAGTTTTGCAACCACAATTTTTGCCATTTCTCTAAATCAATCCCATGGCCAAAATTTTTCCCCCATGCTATCATTGTTTCTTTAACTTGTTGTTCTTCCAATTTTACCTCTAATAAATAACCTTACAATTTTTTAATTACATAGTCATCAGAACCCATTAAAATTTTATCTAAATTAGTCAAGACATTATAAAAACCTTCTTGTTTGAAGTCTTCTTCATTTCTAGAACATATTTGCAAATAAGAAAACCAATCCATCTTAAAACCTTGTTCTTCCAATTCTTCCTTCGATTTAAGTTCATCCTTTTCATCCATTAGTTCACTATATCTAACAATTTGTTCCCTTCTAAATGTTGTTAAATGTGAAAATGCTTCAATCGTTGATACCCAGATTGGAATTTTCAAATAGTGTTGTTTTTTAATCTTCTCCCAATTTAATAACAAAGCCTCACGTATATGATGCCTTCTAAAATACTCCTGTAATTTTGTTCCTTTATTTCATAAAAAAGCATGCCACTCCATCAACAAATCATGACCTTCTAAATTCAATAATCTAGTACTATGATGGCGAACCTATGGCACGCGTGCCATAGGTGGCACACAGAACCATATCAGTGGGCACATGAGCCAGCTCCAGCGGGCATGCACGTGCCAGCCAGCTGATTTTCGGGCCTTCTGGGCCCACCAGAAGTAGGGAAACAAACTGTTTCCAGTCTCCGGAGGGCTTCCGGGTGGGTGGGGAAGGCCGTTTTCGCCCTCCCCAGGCTCCTAGAGAGGCTGGAGCCTGGGGAAAGCAAAAAACGGGGCTACCAAGCCCACTGTGACATCATGCGCCAGAAGCAGGGGGAGCAGGGGGGGCCACGTGCACATGCGTGAGGGACAGGGCACTTATAAGTATGGGTGTGTGCATGCGTGCGCGACCCTCCCCCCATGCTCCCCTGCTTTTGGCCCGCGATAGCAAAAAGGTTAGCCATCACTGATCTAGTATTTCTTAACATTATCCATTTTTTAATCCACATCAAACTTGTCGCTTGATAATAAAGTTCCCAATTGGGTAGCCCCAAACCCCCTCTCATTCTAGCATCTTGTAACAACTTTAATTTTATCCTTGCCTTCTTTCCCTGCCAAATGTATTTTAACACTATTTTATTCAATTCTTCAAAAAAGTCTTTCTCCAATCTAATTCAAATTGTCTGGATCAAGTATAAAATTCTAGGCAAAATATTCATCTTAATAATTGATATCCTTCCAATCAAAGAAAGCTGTAAATTTTCCCATTTCGCCAAATCTGTTGTTTAAGTTTATTATAATTATTTTTTTAAGCATGCTACATCTTGTTATCAAATATATCCCCAAATATTTGACTTTATTTGTGACCTGCATCTTGGATATATCTGCCAGTTCTTCTTTTTGCTTTACCAACATATTTTTAGTCAGAATTTTTGTTTATTGATTTTCAAACCAGCTATTTTCCCAAATTCTCCTATTTTATCTATCAGTTTAGTTATTGATGTTACTGGATCTTCAAGAATAAAGACCAGGTCATCTGCGAATGCTTGCAATTTGTATTCTTCTTTTCGAATTTTCATTCCTTTTATATCTTTTTCTTCTCTAATACTTCTATTTAGCACTTCTAATGTTAATATGAACAACAGAGGGGACAGTGGACAGCCTTGTCCGGTACCTTTTTTTATCTCAATAGAATCCGTCAATTCTCCATTTATCATTACTTTTGCCATTTGTTTATTTGAATGAATTTTTTGCCAAAGCCCATCTGTTCCATTTGAAGCAATTTAAATCGCCAATTTACATTGTCAAAAGCTTTCTGTGCGTCTAAAAATATCAAAGCCATTTGCTTTTCAGGATGGGCTTCATAGTATTCCAAAGTGTCCAGAATTATTCTCATATTAGCTCTAATTTGTCTTTTTGGCAGAAACCCATTTTGATCTGAATGTATAAAATTATTTAAGTATCTTTTAAGTCTTTCTGTCAATATTCTAGCAAAGATTTTATAATCAGAATTTAGCAGGGATACAGGTCTATAATTTTTTATTTATTGTGGGTCTGTATCCTCCTTAGGAATCAATGTAATATATGCCTCAGACCATGAGTTGGGTATATCCTTCTTTGTCATCACTTCATTCATAACTTCTAAAAGTGGGAGACTCAAAGATTCCTGCAATGTCCTATAATATTCCGCTGGCAAACCAACTGGCCCTGGTGCCTTCCCATTCTTTTGTTTCTTAATTGCTTCAGTTAATTCCATCATTGTTATATTTCCCTCTAGCATCTCCTCAATATCTCAAAGGTATCTCCTCAATATCTCAAAGGTAAATTTGCATCTTGAAGATATCATATCACATTTTCCTCCTCTATCTTTTCTTTCTCGTACAGTTGTTTATAGTAATTCCGTATAATTTTTTTCTTCTCCTTATTTCCAAATTGTCTTTGTCCTTGATCATCGATTAATTGTATTATTTTTCTTGGTTCTCTCTCTTTTTTCAATTTATATGCTAACCATCTTCCTGGTTTATTAGTATTCTCAAAGTAGTTCTGTTTAGTGCTTCTAATTTTTTGGGCTAATGCTTCTTTCACCAGTAAATCCATTTTATGTTTTATTGTATCCATTTTCACTTTAACATCTTTTTTGTGTGGACATTTCTGGAGCTCTTTTTCAAATCTCTTATAGTCATCTTCCAGTATTTTATACGTTTGTCTTTTCATAACATTTCTCTTCCTTCTATAGTCCATTATCAAGCCTCTGGCATAGGCCTTCATCATGTCCCAAAGATTTTGCATCGATGTATCTTCTTTTCTATTCTCCTTGAAGAAGAAAGCCAATTTTCTCTCCATTTTCTGTACAAAGTCCTTTTCTTTTAGTATAGTATTATTTAAAGTCCATCTAAATCTTCTCCTTTGTCCTTTCCATTTCACTGTCACTGGATTATGATCTGCCCAGGTACTTGTTTCTATCTCAATTTTTTCTATGTTCAAAATCAATTCCATTGTTGTCCATATCATGTCTAATCTAGACCAAAATGAATGTCTATCAGAACAAAAAGTATGTTGTCTATTTTTTCCATTTCTATCTCTCCATGCATCTTTTAAATTTATTTCCTCAGTCATCTAAAAAAAAAATCAGTATTATCTTTCTACTATGTCTTGTTATTTTATGTGTTTTATAGTCCAAGTTTTCATCCACTATTCCAGTGAAATCTCCCATCATACATATATTATCATACATATCCCAATTCAATTATTTTCATGTGCAATTTTCTATAGAAGTCACTTTGATTATTTTTTGGAGCTTGTATTGCTACTAGAAGAACTTTCATATTGTTATCTATTATCTCTACTATCAGGATTCTTCCTTCGTCGTCTGCATATATTTGCTTCACTGGTATTACATTTCTAATATATAAGACAACTCTTTTTTTGCATCATGGCAATGATGTAAAAGTTTTCCCTAATTTTGAATGGAGCAATAGCTGTTTGTGTTGCTTTTTTTTTTTTTTTTATTGAAAAAGTTTTACATTACATTTTATAATATAAAACCCCCCCCTTCCCCCTCCCTATCCCCCCCCCACCCTATCCCTTCTATCCCTCCCCCCTCCCTTGACTTCCGCTATTTGACAAACATTAATCTTAGCATATTCAACATTCTTTGAAGGCGAGATCCCTTTAAATAAGAAGTTCAGCATTAACACTTCACTAACATTACACATATTTAAAAATCTAGAAAATATATACTGACTTTTAGTAACCTACTTAATATCAAAAAGCAAAGATAGACAATTTTTAATACATTCTTAAACATCTTGAATTAAGCTTAATACATTCTCTTTAAAATTTAATCTATACCTCAATTATATACTCTTCATTTTAATAATGATAATTAACCATATGACTAACCTTAAATCTTAAGCTATACATCAATTATAGATTCTTCAGTTTAATAATAATAATAAACCATATAACTATTCATACATTTACTTAAGTACATTCTAATTCTAATTCAACTGAGCACTAATTGAAATTTCTTACTTTGGTATTTCCCTTTCATATAATCAACCCATTTCCTCCATTCCTTAACAAAAACTTCATGGGTCCTTTCTTTTAGGTATGCAGAAATTTTTGCCATCTCTGCCAGATTAGACATCTTCAGTGTCCATTCCTCTATGGTAGGCACTTGGTCTTTCTTCCAGTATTGGCCTATCAGTAATCTAGCTGCAGAAATCATATACAATATTAATCTAGTATCGCTTACTGAAAAACCCTTAATTATTCCCAACAGGAAAAACTGAGGAGAGAAGTCTAACTTCTTTTTCAAAATATTCTGCATCACCCACCAAAGTTTAATCCAAAATGGTTTCAACTTCCTGCATGTCCACCAAATATGAAAATATGTTGCATCCAAACAATCACACCTCCAACATTTAGGCTGAACATTTGGATACATACGTGATAATTTTTTGGGATCTAGATGCCATCTGTAAAACATTTTATAAAAATTTTCCCTTAGGTTCTGTGCTTGCGTAAATTTAACATTCTGGACCCAAATCTTTTCCCATGTTTCTAACATTACTGGTTGATCAAAATTCTGTGCCCATTTAATCATACAGTCCTTAACTAACTCCCCTTCTGAATCTCTCTCCAACAATAAATTGTACAATCGTTTAATATGCATCGGTCCTTTACGTTTTATCTGAGTCACCAAATCCTCTTCATGTAGCATTAGTCCGGTTTTCTGATCTTCTCTCCATCTCGCTTGAAGTTGAAAATACTGCAACCAAGTTAAATTAACTCCATCTTCCAACAGAGTATTCCAAGACTTCAAACTCCAACTGCCCCCATCAATAAAAAGTATCTCTTTATACAACAACCCCCCGAGTGACTTTATTTTTGGCAAAATATGCCCAAGATCCAACCACAAAGGTATTTTGTAATCCAATTGGAGCTGGTGCTTCTTCCAAACTCTCAGCAAAGCATGTCTTAAAATATGCCTGTTAAATACACTGTCTCTCTTATCTTCATAAAGTAAATATGCATGCCATCCAAATTGCAAATCATGGCCTTCTATATTCAAGATCTCTCTTTTGGTTGTTCCGATCCAATCTCCAACTTGTATCAATACTGCTGCTTCATAATATAAACGCAGATTTGGAACTTTAAGGCCGCCACGTTCACGTGCATCTTGCATGATCTTAAATTTAACTCTTGGTTTTTTCCCATTCCAAATAAATTTATTTAAGCCTGCTTGCCAGTCCATCAGATATTTATCATTTTTAAGCACCGGAATCATTTGAAACAGAAACAAAAATCTAGGTAGAACGTTCATCTTGACAGCTGCTATTCTACCAAGCAGAGAAAGTTGCAGTTTTTTCCATGTATCAAGATCTTTTTGAATCTTATACCAAAGTTCTTCATAGTTATTTTGAAAAAGTTTTTTATTGGATGCTGCAACTTGGACCCCTAGATATTTCACCTTTGTAACTATTTCAAAGCCTGCCACCCTTTCAAGCTCTTTCCTTTGTGGTTCCAACATATTTTTGACTATCATCTTAGTCTTTTTCTGGTTCAGGCTGAAACCTGAAACCAGACCGTATTCCTCTATAATGTTTTTCATCTGTATGATAGATTCCAATGGTCGTGTTAGGGTAACAATCAGATCATCTGCAAATGCCTTTGTTCTGTAGTCTATTTGCCTTACAACTATACCACTCATTTTGTCCGAGTCCCGTAGAGCATTTAACAGCACTTCTAGCGTCAAAATAAACAACAGTGGAGATAATGGACAGCCTTGTCTTGTCCCTTTCTGTATATTAAAATTAGTAGTCAAGCTGCCATTAATAATAATCTGTGCTGTCTGTTCTTGATAAATTGCCGAAATTGCTTTTATAAACTGATCTCCAAAATTCATCTTGTGCAAAATCTTTTTTAGAAAGTCCCAGTTGACTCGATCAAAGGCTTTCTCCGCATCCAAAAACACCAGCACCGCAGAGATCTGTTTCTTTTCATCAAGATATTCCAACAAATCTATGAGTTGCCTGACATTGTCCTTCATGTATCTGCCTTCTATAAAACCAGCTTGGTCTTCATGAATCACATCTTGGATAACTGGCATCAATCTGTTGGCTAATACTTTAGCAAAAATTTTATAGTCCGTATTCAGGAGAGATATTGGTCTAAAATTCTCCGGTTTAGCAGAGTCTTCTTCTTTAGGTATCAATGATATGAAAGCCGTCTTCCACGAGGGAGGTATCTTTCCCCCCTGTTGAATATTACAAAACAAGTCTTTAAGAGGCTCTATCAGTTCCTCTTGCAAGGTCTTGTAAAAAACTGCTGTCAAGCCATCAGTCCCAGGAGCTTTAGATAATTTCAATTGTTTTATTGCGTATAAAATCTCTTCCGATGTTATAGGTCGCTCCAGTCTGTCACTTTGTATACTAGAAATTTTTGTAACTCTCGTCTTCTGCAAATATTCATCGATAAGACCTTCTTTAACTTTATCAGCTTGGTACAATTTCGAGTAAAAAGTTAAAAAGGCTTGATGTATTAAGTTTTGCTGATGTATTCGTTTCCCTTTATACTCAATAGCATTTATCATACGAGAATTTTGTTGTTTCCTCAAAGTATAGGCCAGCCATCTGCCAGGTTTATTAGCATTGCAAAAAGTATTATGTTTGGCATACTGCAGATTGGTTGCTGTTTGTTCAGCCATCAGCATCTGGAATTGTTCTTTCAAGAGTTTTATAGTTAACAATACCTTTTCATCAGTCGGGTTCCTAATAAGCAATTGTTCTTTATCCTTTATCTCCGTCTCCAAATCCAATCTCGACTTCTGTCGAATTTTTTTATGTCTAGAGTTCATATGTATCAGTACACCCCTCATATAGGCCTTGCAAGCATCCCAAACTATCTCAATGGGTGTACCTTTATTCAAATTAATATGGAAAAATTCTTTAATTTGTTCCTTAAGCTCCTTAATGTACTTTTCATGTCTGAAGATGTTCTCATTCATGCGCCATGATCTCCTTTCTCTCCTGCCTGGGTTCATCTCAATCCAGACTGGACTGTGATCTGTTAAGGTTCTAGGAAGAATTTTTGTTTTTGTCACTACATTAAGTAGATCAGTAGAAACCAGCATAAAATCAATTCTCGAAAAAGATTTATGTCTATCTGAAAAAAAAGTAAAATCCAACTCCTCTGGATGATGAATTCTCCAAACGTCCAACTCTAATTCTTCTTTCATAGCAAAAAAGGTCTGTGGTAGCTTGTTCCCTTTTTTGGCAGATGTCTTTTTGTCCAATGTTGCATCAATCACCCCGTTCCAGTCTCCCATAATCAAAAAAGATTTGTAATTCCACTGCAAAATTTTCTCATTCAACATTTTATAGAAACTTTCCTGTTGCTGGTTCGGGGCATAAATGCCAATTAGAAGCACTTCAGCATTCTGTACAGTTATAACAACAGCAATAAATCTCCCCTCATCATCCGCTTCTATAAGTTTAGCTGGTATTCTTTTAGCAATATAAAAAACAAGTCCATTTCTTTTAGCCCTACTAGAAGATATAAATTGTAGTCCAATTTTTAAAATTAAAAGCTTCTGGTCCTGGGTTCTTATATGAGTTTCCTGTAAGCAGACAACATCATTGTTATATTGTTTTAAATAATGAAATATCTTTCGTCTTTTCTGCGGTGAGTTCAAGCCATTCACATTCCAAGATAAAATTTTAAGTATCATTTTGACGATGGTTGAAGCTCCTGAAGCAGTTCGCGAAGAGTCCCGGCCACCGCTGACGTCTTCGGTCTTGCTCCTCCCACAGCTTCTGAGTATGACTTTTTCCCATTCGCTACCTTCTCCTCCTGTGGTGTCTTCTCCTGACATGTCTCCAATCGTTGCTTCCCTGCCGCTCTGGTTATACGTTGGTCCTTGGGTTCTTGCATCAGTAAATCCAAATCCGGTTCCACCTCTCTTGTAGCTCTGGTTTGCTTTGGCTTCACCTCAGTAATATCTATTAATGAGTCTTCTGGGACACCTCCTACTGCACCTATAATTTCCTCCCTTGGGGCCTCTTGACCTTCCTTTAGCAGTCCCTGTTGAAAAACCTGCTCGACCGAGATATCTTCAATAGGTATAAGTGTAGAAGAACGTGGTGAAGGAACTTTTTTCAACACATTGTTATAAAACTGTTCCGCTTTCTCCACCGAGTTGATACGATATCTCACATCTTCAAATCTTAAAACAATACCAACAGGGACATCCCACCTAAATGGAATCTGACGCCGTTTCAACTCATTCACAAGGAAGCCAAAGTCTTTCCGGTCTCTTAACATCTTTGGTGGTAATTCTTTGAAGACCCCAATTTGATTGCCACCATATAGAAGCGTGGACTGAAAAGAGTATTGCAAAATGTCATTTCTCAGTTTCCTCTCAGTAAAGTAAATTACAACATCTCTTGGCAAATTTCTCTGTTTTGCGATACGTGAGTTGGCTCTGTACAGCTTATCTATTCTATTATCCACCACCTCTGGTGCAACTTTCAAAAGCTTCGCCAGCACCTCCACACAAGTTGCTCTCAGATTTTCACGATTATTTTCTCTTAGGCCCCTTAGTCTTAAAGCAAATTCCATATTTCGAAATTGTAGCATGGTAATCTCCTCTTCAAACCGCTGACTCTGCACCCCCACCTTAAACAACTGCTCTTTTACTTCCTTTTTGTTTGTTTCAACTTCAAGATTTAAATCCTCCACTTTTTTCTCAATCACCAGTAAAACATCAGTAAGAACCGTGGCTACTTTGGTTACACTCTGCTGTAATTCTTCAGTTTTTTCTTCCACTAGCTCCTTAACTTCCCCCACCACTGTTTTCATTTCTTTTTGATTTTTGGTCAGCCTTTCATCCAATTTATTCATTTGGCCAGCGAGTTCTCCCATATATTTATGTATAAATGCTTTCAAATCTTCTGTCTCACAATCCTGTGTCTGTTTTGACTGCTTTGAAGCTGATACTGGCTTTTCCTTTGTTTGGTGTGTGGGGGAATCCCCCCCTGCTCTCTTTGAAGTCATGCCTGAACAGAGCTTAAATCCAGACAGGAAAGAAAAAAATCTTCCTCTTTTTCTTGATCTCCCCAGGTTTACAAAAGAGGAGCAAGTTCCATTAACTTTTATAAAGTTATAAATTTATAAAGAAAAAGTACTTTAAGAAGTTATTATTGTAAAGAGCTCATAGAATTTGTGAATAAACAAAGTCCAATTACAGCCAGAAGCACTTTCGCTTTTTTGTCACACTTTCTCCTTCCGCTTTCACTGACTCTGCTATTAATCAGCCGCCATTTTCACACACTTTAACTTCAAACAGCTTGCTTTCCAAACTTTAAAGAAAGTTCATCAAAAACTTTATGTTTATCAGAAGATCTCACCAAGTTAGTAGTTTTTCAGTTAAGGAATTGCTTCATTCGTTCCGCTTCCTCTTCAGCTTGTTCTGACAGGCAGAAGTCCCACGCCGCTCGGAGCTTCAGCAGCTTTAGGGAGCCTCAACAGAAGCGCTTTCCAGGGCTTAGAGACCACCCTGGCAGCACTTCTGGGGCTCAACCTCTGCTGCCCACTCTCGCACCCCCTTACTACAAAGGGGGAGCGTTCCAAGCCGCTTTTGACGAAATAAAGCGGCTCTACAGGCGGCGGGGGCGGCGGACGATCAAACGATCCGCCCGGCGCCGAAGAGAGCGAAACCGGAAGTCCGTTTGTGTTGCTTTTTAATATGTACTTCTTAAAGGCAAATTATATCAAATTTTAATTTCTCTAATTTGTGAAATACCTTTCTTCTTTTAACAACTGAATTAAGTCCATTTATGTTTATTGAGATCAATTTTCTCTCTTCCATATTCATTCTTTATATGCAGGCTTTTTTGCTGTAGTTGATCTTAATTCACACTGTTCTTTGTGCTCCACAATCGCCCCTACTGCATCTTCTGCTTTTTCAATATTGCTAGTTCCTCTTCTTGAAATTCTACTGGTACAATTGATGTTTGGAATTCCACTTCCATTCCCTTCTCTTTAAAGAATTCTGCATAAAATGCTTTCACTTTATCTATTGAATCTATTCTGTATCTTTTGAGTTGTCATGTTAACACTAATCCTTCTGCTATCAGCCATCTGTAGTTCACACCTTTTTGAAGTAATATTTTAGTCAAACATTGATATTCTCTCCTCATCTCCCTCACTTTTCTTGGTATTTGCTTCAAAACCACATTTTTTTCTCCTTATACTTCATTGCTTTTTCTCTGGCAATCTGCAATATTTGTACTTTAATTGATTTCTTAGTAAACCTTATATGCACTTCTCGTGGTAGCTTGTTGCACATTGCATACCTAGTTTATACTCGATATATCTCATTCATGCCATCCATCATCTTTTTCTTGGTACTTTCTAGTGCTTCTGCCAGAATTCCTATCATTATTTCTGCCAGATTCTCTCCTTTCTCTTCTTCTACATTTTGAAATCTAAGATAAAATTCTGATCTGTCCATCTCCCATCCAATTAATCCACTCCTGTCACATTCAACTTCTCCCAATCTATTGTCTATATCTTTAATTTTTTCCTCCTTTTGCTCCTCATTTTTCTCAAGTTTTTTCAGTCTCTCTTCATATTTCAACATCATTTATTGAATACTCTCCGCTTTTTCATCTGTCTTTAATTGTTGTTGTTCAATCTTCTGGACTACTTGAAGAATCATCTATAATGTTGTATTTTTTTCTCTTTCTTTTTCTTTCTCCTCCTGCTGAAGCATCATCTGAATAGATTGCTGTCCTCCAGATGGCAACAAGAAGGGGGTAATTGAGGAGGATCCAACGGCCGTTAGCTTTCTACTCATTCTGTCAAGTAGTCACCAATAGCCAAAACAAAAAAAGAAAAAGCCAGGAAATAGGAGAATATAAAAAAAAAGAGGGGAAAGGGAAAGATAAACAGTTCTTCAGGTTCTTCAGTACCCTAATCCACTCCAAAAAAGACTTAAATTAATCCCAATGTCAATAAAGATAAGATAGAGGAAAACCAAACTAGAAAAAAAAAGGAAAAGCCAAATAGCCAACCAAAGGAAAAAAAATAAAAATCAAAAATCAATCTTCAGGCACTTGTACACCTTAATCCAACTCTTTTATATATGAACAAAGAAAAAAAATCCATTAAAATATTTAAGCAGCGGAAGAGTACAGAGAGTTATCACTTAGCAAGAATAAAAAAAAAATAATAGAGAAAATTTTCAATTTATTCTGCAGTACTTCTGCTCAAACATTAACAGGTCTCTCTCATTCTGCTTCAGACTCCTACTTCTGATAGTTCACCGAAGAGCACCTAAGTAAACAATACAGTTAGTTCCAACTTCCTCAGATGTGCTTCTAACTATCTTATCTGCAAGAAAGTTCAGAGTCCTTGAATTGTACTAGAAATATATAATACAATTGAATTGTATTATATACAATTCCTTGTATATAATATGTATTGTCCTCTGTACAATATGT
The DNA here is from genome assembly GCA_038048745.1 of Coluber constrictor foxii. Taxonomy (NCBI): domain Eukaryota; kingdom Metazoa; phylum Chordata; class Lepidosauria; order Squamata; family Colubridae; genus Coluber; species Coluber constrictor. The sequence goes on from CM075961.1 coordinate 52,180,935, forward strand.
ATTGTCCTCTGTACAATACAGAGTCCTTGAATTGTACTAGAAATATATAATACAATGAAAATATAATACAATTGTTTCAACTTGCTACCTAAGTAGAAAAGAATAACAAAGTTTCCAGTCTAGCAGATGGCAGTATTACACACTCTCCTTTCTTGCCCGCTGATATAATCCAAAGGTTCTTTGTCAGCAAAATGAAAAATTAAAACAATCTTCAAAAAGAGAAGGAGAAAAAGAAAAAAAATTAAATCCCCAGAGAAAAATATTTTAAATAAAAAGCACAAAGGCTTAAAGATATAAAACAGCCTCAGTTCTGTCAATCCTTTTCAGTCCAGTATCGGTCAAAAACAAAACAAAGATTTATAGCTCCACCAGTATAAATGGTTTAAAAATAAGAAATAACTCCAGCTTAATTTCACCACTTAATTTCCTTTTATTTCCAATTTAATTTCCATTTCAATCTCAGGGTGTTATTCTCTCTCTGCATTGACTCACTATCCTTCTATTCTTTTGGAGCTGTCCCAATTTCAGCAGTTACAATAGCTGTCACCCGCCGCTAGAAAAAGGGCTTCTCCCAGATCAACCAGAGACTTTGCCATGTCCCTGAGAGCGTCAGGATGTGCCCTCCACTATCACAGTCAAAACAAGACTGTGAGGTCCAAAAAGGACTGTTTGGCAGCAGGATTTTCAGCAGCAATCCTAGAGCTCAAGAATCCTCTGACCATCCCGTCACAACGTCAGCTCCTCCCCGTGACCACCAGTTTTTAAAAAAGTTCAGTCAAACCTTCCAACTTTTTTTTATTGAAAAGTTTTAATAAATTTTACAAATGTTTCCCCTTCCCCCTCCCTCCCCACCCCAACCCTTCCCCCTCCAACACTCCCTCCCCCCAACTAAATTATTTTAAGTTTTATTCTCGGTCTCTTCCCTGCCCAAATAAAGTTATTAATACCTTTCTGCCATTCTTCCAAATTTGCATCTTTTTTAAGTATTGGTATCATTTGAAAAAGAAATAAAAACTTAGGCAAAACATTCATTTTCACTACTGCTATCCTTCCCAACAAAGACAATTGTAATTTTTTCCATTTACTCATCTCTGTCTGTATTTTGTGTCATAGTGGTTCATAATTATACTTATACAATTTCCCATTTGAAGTTGTGATATAAACTCCTAAATATTTAACCTTTTTTACTATCTCACATCCTGTTACTCTTTCTAGTTCTTCTTTTTGATTTGTAGTCATATTTTTAACTATCATCTTTGTTTTTCCTAGATTTATTTTAAATCCAGATACTTGACCATATTGATTAATTATGTCGATTAAACCTATAGCTGATTTCCCCGGTTGGGTTAAAGTTACAACCAAGACATTTGCAAATGCTCGTAATCTATATTCATAATGCCTAATCTTAATTCCCTGTACATTATCTGAATCAAATATTCTGTTCAGCAATAATTTCAAAGTTAAAATAAACAATAATGGAGACAGGGGACACCCCTGTCTTGATCCTTTTTCGATTTTGAAAGATTCTGTTAAGCTACCATTAACAATAATTTGTGCTGTTTTTTTCTGATATATTGCCTTAATAGATTATCTAAAACTGCATCTTTTGTATTATTTTCATTAGAAATTGCCAATTCACTCGATCAAATGCTTTCTCCGCATCCAAGAATATAAGCACTGCAGGTTATTCTTCCCCAAATACTCTAGTATATTAACAGTTTGTCTTACATTACTTTTAATTTGTCTCCCATGTATAAAACCAGATTGATCATTGTGAATCATTTGTTGCATAACTGACATTAACCTATTTGCTAGTATTTTAGCAAAAATCTTATAATCTGTATTAAGTAGTGATATAGTTTTTTGGCTGACTATGATCTTGATCTTCTTTTGGAATCAGGGAACTAAAGGCTGTTTTCCAAGATGGTGGTACCCTTCCTCCCAATTGTATTTTACTAAATAGTTCCTTAAGAAGTTCTACCATTTCTAGTTGTAAATTTTTATAGTAAGCCGCTGTCGATCTATCTGTACCAGGGGCCTTATCAACTTTTAACTGTTTAATTACCAGGAGAATTTCCTCCGTGGTTATCGGTTGATTCAATCTTTCCCCTTGCTCATCTGTAACTATAGGGATATTCTCCTTCTCCAAATATCTATATCTATACCTTGTATTTTATCACCAGCATACAGTCTCGTATAAAATTCTAAAAAGGCCTTTTTAATCATATTCTGTTGATACACTTCTTTACCTTTATACTCTATTTTCTCTATGGTACGAGAGTTTTGTTTTTCCTTAACATATATGCTAACCATCTACCTGGTTTATTTGCATTGCAAAAAGTATTGTGTTCAGCATATAGCAAGTTAGTTGCTACCTGGTCTGACATCAACATGTTAAATTGTCCTCGCAGTAAAGTAATTGCTTCTTTTGTCTTCTTATCATCTGGATTAGATATTAGTGCCTGCTCTTTCTTTTTTATCTCCTCTTCTAGTTCCCTCCATTTTCCCCCCTTTCTATGTTTGTGTAGATTATTCAAATTTATTAGAACACTTCTCATATATGCTTTACTTGCATCCCAAACCATTTCCATGGGTGTTCCCTTATGCATGTTAAAAACAAAATATTATTTCAATAGTTTTTTACATTCTTTCACATTTTCTTCATATCTAAATAAATTTTCATTTAACCTCCAAGACCTCCTAGACCCCTCTCCATATTCCAGTTCCATCCACACTGGATAAATGATCTGTTAGAGTTCTCAGGCATATCTTCATCTTCTTCACCCTGGAAAGAAAGTCATTCGTAATTAATATAAAGTCAATTCTAGAAAAGGATTGATGCCTATCAGAAAAAAATGTAAAGTCTTGTTCTTTAACATTCCGTTCACGCCAAATATCTCTCAGTTCCATATCATCCATCATGTCGAAAAAAGATTTAGGCAGTCTTGCATGTGTTTGAGTATTTTGCAAAAGTCCCTTCTTGTCTTTCCTAGTATCCAATACTCGATTCCAGTCACCCAATAATATATACGATCTATAATCCCATTGTGTTAATTTAGTATGCAGCAACTTGTAGAATTTTTCTTGTTATTGATTGGGAGCATACATTCCTGTTAAAAATATTTTCTTTCCTTCTATTAATAATTCAATTGCAACATATCTTCCTTGAGGATCTGCTTCAATTAATTTAGCCTTTAAGTCTTTCCTTAAATATATAACTATGCCATTTTTCTTCTTTGGAGCAGATGCCACAAAATGTATTCCCAGTCTTGCATTTATCAAATATTTCTGTTCATTTGTTTTAATATGTGTTTCTTGCAAACAAATTACATCATTTTTGAATTGTTTCAAATAGTGAAATTTTTTTTCCTTTTTTGTGGTGAATTTAAGCCATTAACTTTCCAGATTAAAAATTTAATTGTCATCTTTAGCCCCCTGAAGCTTTTTAAGAACTGCCTGGAAATCCTGCTGGAATTTCTTCTTCGGTCTGCCCCCCCCCCCAGGTTCTGTATTTGTATTTATAGTTTCTTGAGTTGTTACCTGAGCTTGTTGCATCTTTAATTCTTGTTCTTTACATTTAGTTGCCGCTCACGTTTGTTCCATAACTCCTTCTGTCTCTTCAAATAATTCCAAGGCTTGAACAGCACCCAAAAGTTCCATTAAATCTTCTTGTGTACTCAAGACACCTCCTTGGGCTTGTACCTACGTAGCTTCCTTTCTAGCCTCCCCTGCTTCTTTCCTTCTTCTGGCTCCTGGAGATGGTGGGTATCCAGCCTTTAGTACATTACTGTAAAAAATCTCTTGCCTTCCAAACTGTGTTAAGACGATATCTTTCTCCTGAATAATTCACCACCAATCTGGCTGGAACCTCCCATCTATACTGTATCTGGCGATTTCTAACTTCATCAACTAGGAATGCATAGTCCTTTCTGGATCTCAACATTTTAGGGGAATTTCCTTCAGTACTGCCACCTCCTGTCCTGCCACCTGTAGCTTGTTTTTATAAGAAACTTGTAATATTCCATTCCTTGTTTTCCTGGTGACAAAATAGATTACAATATTCTTTGGTAGTTGTCTCTGTCTAGCAATCCATGAGTTAACATGGTAAATTTTGTCAATCTGCCAATCATATTCAGCTTTTGGTTCTCCAATTAACTGAGCAAAAGCTTCTGCAAAAATTGCTTTCAATTTTTTTTGATTATTTTCTTTCAGGCCTCTTATTCTCAAAGCAAATTCCATGGCTCTGTATTGTGTCATTATAACTTCTGCATCTGTCTTGTCCATCTCAATTTGAATCTCATCAACTTTGTTTTCCAAATTCACATTAGACTGATTAACTTCCTCCACCCTATCCTCCAGCGATGTTACATAACCAAGCAAGCCCTTAAATGCATCCACAATATTATTTGTTGATTGCAGGTTTGGATTAAATCCTTGAGACACATCTTTAAAAGCAGTTGTAATTTTTTCTTGCAAAACAGAGGCTTGTGCCTTTAAAGCGCCTTGGAGGGCTTCAAGTGTCAGTATTTGTGTATCCACTGTGGGTAAGAAAGACTGCAGTTTGGATGGCTGAGCTGGTGAACTTCCAGTGCTCTTAGGAGCACCTATTTTTGTTTGCTTTGAAGCCATTTCCAAATATTCAAATTACACTTTCCAGCAGCCAAATTAATAAGTCCAGAAAGTCCACTTAATCCCCAAATTTACTAAATCTTATGGTTTGTTAGTAAACCAATGCTGTTTTCTTTAATCTTGAGCTCTTTGTTCTTTTAGAATTAAATCCATTAATTAGAACAGGGTTAACAACGTTAACAAGCACTTAACAAGTACTTTCCTCTTAAGTTTCACTTTCACCACACCCTTTAACTTTCAGGCGCCATCTTCCTTTCTCTTTTGTTCCCCTCAATCTTTACAGAAGGAATACTACACCGGAGTTAAATTTTGTACTTACAATTATAATAACTCCTGTCTTTGCTCTGCCTGCTTCTTATTTGGATGTATATTAAAGCATTGTTTGCAGGAATGGTTGCGGTGTTTTGTTCTGCTGCAGCAGAACCGTCCCGGATGCAGAGCTCTGTCGGGCTACTGGGGAGCTCTTACCCTTCAGGCCCCAGAATTGCTCCTGGGGGTCTAGGGGAGCTCTACCCTTGCCCGGCTGCTCATCTCCCTCTCTTTTCCCAAGGGGAAAGTTTTCAAGTCACTAGACAGCTGATTTGCGCTGTTCTAGCAGATTATACGCGATCGCGGGGCTGGCGCTCCAACGGGAGCGACTTCCAACGCCTACGGTGCCACCGGAAGTCCCCAACTTTGCAAGATCTTTTTTCTCCTGAGAAGTCGGAAAGTCTGACTAAACTTTTTTTAAACAGGATGTCACATGGTCTTCTTTTGTTGCTCCGCACACAGGAGAACAGAGCTCGAAGGCAGGTTAGTCAAGGAATGGGATGGGGTGGAAGTGAGGATTTTGCATTATCATTGGTCTGGGATGAGGTGGAAGTGAAGATTTTGCATTACGATTGCTCATAAGTAAGTAAGAACCAATAAAAGAGGAATGGAAAAATCCCTATGTAGATCAGCATTTTTCAGTCTTGGCAAGTTTAAGATGGGTGAACTTCATGCTACCTTGGGAATTCTGGGAAGTCCATGCACCTTAAAATTGCCAAACTTGAGAAGCATGGGTCTACACTACACTAGTTTAGGATTTTCCATTCCTGATTTATTTAGAGTTTGGTGCAATTAAATAAATCAGTTGTGGTTTCCCTAACAAATAGTGATTAAAGCGATATGAACCATTACTGGACTTTTTGCGAGAAACTGAAATTAAAAGTTGATCTGGGCTTTGATGATTAGATATGGGATTATGGAAATAATGTAAACAAATTTAATCTTAAAGTAAGAGTTTGATATATTTTTACTTATATCTGTACCAAAGAAAGTTGGAAGTCATTCTTCTTTGGTTTTCCTTCTTCTTCTTTTTTTCATTTTTTTTAATTAAATCTTTATTAAATATTTACATTAAGATTAACACAAAATAAACATTGAAAAATAATATAAATGGTGAAATGTAGAAACACATAAACACAAGACTAAAACGAAACGACAAACATAATTAACCGAGAGTTAAGCTCACTCTCCAATTAATAATAACTAGTGTCATCCAAACCAAACATTTCAATAGAGTCAATTTCTACTAACTATCTACAAAAGAGTTAGCCTGATAACTATGAAATTATATGATTACAGGAGGCCCACATAAGGAAAGACTACTCTAAGATTTTAACTTATTCTAAACTGGGGAAGTTGTATGTATCCTTGGCCGACCAGAAGAAGAGGGGAGTTGTTGTTTCCTTCTATTCCTCTTTTTTTCTTACACTTTCACTCTTTTTCTTTCCTGAGCCTTTTCTTTTTTTCAAATCTGTTTTTTATTCATTTATTCCTTAGCTTTGTATTTTTTTTTTTTGATGTATGAAGGATCAAATACTCAGCCATTATAATTCTACATTCCTTATTTATAGAAATCGTATCAAGATTTAGAATGAAATCCACTGGGAGCCATCTCATATAAGGCAGGCTCTGAGTCTCTTTAACCAAAAAGTGTTTATCTATAGAAGAGAATATTTGTAGCTCAGGGTTGGTGCTCTCTGAGCTTGATGGTTTTCTGGCAGATGTTTCATTACCAAGCTAGGTAACATCATCCGTACTAGAAGGGAGTGGAGCTTGCTCTTATTTTCATATACTAGTGCAGTAATGGTGAACCATTTTATATACCGAGTGCCCAAACTGCATGCACGCATGCCCAAACTGAAAGGTGCACGTGCGAACATGAGCATGCACATGCGCGAACATTGGGGATCTGAAGACCAGCTAGCCAGTGGAAGGCGAGGCATCCCAACACCAGCAGCACAGCAAGAGGTAAGATCTTTTTCTTTCGTGAGCTTCTGTTTCGTCATTTGCAGGGAAACAGAAGCTCACGAAAGAAACGCCACGGAGATATGACCTGGGGCCACGGCGCACGTGCCAGCAGAGAGGGCACTACATGCCACCTCTGGCATGCATGCCATAGGTTCTCTATCACGGTACTAGTGGATTACCCTGTCAGAGTTGATCACTTGCTTCACAAATAGTGTTTTGATTGGTGCCAGGTCTCTACAGCTTCAGTCAGAAAGGGCTATTCTGCACCCCTCCCTCAAATGTTCTTTAAAATACAGAATTTTCCAGCATTCCTTTAAGAACCCCCAAAATGCAAACTGTTTTTACTCATCCTAAAGTAAATTCTCTTTACCTGGAGCCTCAAAATTTGCTGTTTGCTGGGAAGATGTGTAGCTAAAAGCCAGTCTACATTTAGTGTACATCTGACTTTGGGGATATTTCTTCATAACCAAACAAAAGTGTATTTTCTGTGCAGTTCACAACCCTTGCTCGCTGAATCTGGATGTCACAAAGCAAAGCCCACATCTTGTAATTAACCCCCGTGCCCCGTTTTGACTGGCAGAGTGCTGCAGGAGACTGAGTGCTGTCACAATCCCTGGACACACCCGCCCGCCCACACCCACCCAGCCAGTCATTAGGGCAGAGAACTGGTTGTTAAAAAATTTGCAGCCAACCACTGGGTAACACAATCTAGCACATGGAAAATATGTTAATAAAGAAGCAGCCCCTGATTCAAAATTCTAATATTTTGAGCCTGTGTAGCGTAGGGAGCTAATGCCTCCTACTAAAGGCAGCAATTAACATCCAGCTGCCTGTAATTTCTGTGAGTTCAATCCTAGCCAGGCTCAAGGTCGACTCAGCCTTCCATCCTTTCTAAGGTGGGTAAATTGAGGACCCAGTTTGTTGGGGGCAATAAGCTGACTTTGTATAAATATACAAAAGGATGAAAGCTATTGCTTAACACATTGTAAGCCGCCCTGAGTCTCCGGAGAAGGGCGGCATATAAATCAATTTTTTTTAAAAAAAAATTGTTTTAAACCAGACAATTGCCAGACCAACAATGGCAATTTTAAAACCTGTGGACCTCAATTCCCAGAATTCTGAAGAATAGCCAACACCCTAGAAGATAGGCTCAAGTTCCAGACAGATCTTGGCAAACTTGAACACTGGGCCCTATCTAACAGAATGAAATTCAATGTACAGACAAGTACAGTCTTAGACTTAGGCAAGAAAAACCAAAAATACACTTATAGACTGGGTGAAACCAGGCTTAATAGTAGTAACTGTGAGAGGGATCTTAGTGGACAACCAATTAAATATGAGCCAACAGTGTGCGGCGGCAGCCAAAAAAGCCAATGCAATCCTAAATTGCATTAACAGAGGGATATAACCAAGATCAAGTGAGGAACTAATATCACTCTAAAAGCTTTAGTAAGACCACACCTAGAGTACTGCATCCAGTTTTGGTCACCATACTATAAAAAAGATGTTGGGACCCTAGAAAAAGTGCAGAGAAGAGCAACCAGGATGTTTAGGGGACCGGAGACTAAAACATACAATGAATGGTTGCAGGAATAGGACATGGCTAGTTTAGTGAAGAGAAGGACCAGGGGAGACACGATAACAGTATTCCAATATTTGAGGGGCTGCCACAGAGAGGAAGGGATCAAGCTATTTTCCAAGGCACCCAAAAGTCAGACAAAGAATAACGGATGGAAACCCATCAAGGAAAGATTCAACCTAGAAATAAGGATAATTTTTTTGACAGTGAGAACAATCAACCAATGGAACAGAAGTTGCCTTCAGAAGTTGTGGGAGCTTCATCACTTGAGACTTTCAAGAAGAAACTGGACTGCCATTTGTCAGAAATGGTGTAGGGTCTCCCGCTTGGGTGGGGGGTTGGACTAGATGACCTACAAGGTCCCTTCCAACTCTGTTAATCTAATCCTAGGAGTTGTAGACCAAAAAGTTGCCAAGGTTAAACACTTCTGGTTTAAACCTATACTGTAAAAGGATAATATTGCAAGTACAACTGGATGTTCCTTCTTTCTTCTTAAATGTGCATGTTACTTTATTAGTTTGAGAACCCCTCTCTTCTCTCCCTTCTATTTTGTGTCTTCTGCAGCATTAAGGCAAAGAAAAGGCCCCCAAAAGTTAATTGCCCCCGCCCTCAAATCTTTAGAATTTAAGGCATATGCAAACCAAACCTTGGTTTAAGGCAGAGGGTGTCTGAAATTAAGACGTGTAGCTACAGTAACCAGTGAGTCAAGAGCTGGGCTTGGCTGAGGGCCCTTAGGGGAAATGTGGAATTAAGTCTGTGCTTGTAAGTTTAGCCTTCCGTTCTCTGAGAGAGCTAAGCTGTTCCTGGACAATGCTGTGGTGTCTCTGGCCTGAACGACAGAAGAGCTGTGAGACTTTCTATTTACGTATTTTATCCTATCTTTATTACATTTATAAATAATAGGCAAAAACACCTAATATAATATTCCTTCCTCCTCTTATTTTCCCCACAACAACAACCCTGTGAGGTGGATTGGGCTGGAGAGAAGGACTGGCTCAAAATCCTCAGTGGGCTTCATGCCTTAAAATGGGACTAGACTTCACTGTCTCCCAGTTTCTAGTCTTAACCACTAAACTTAAACTGCCCAGTTCTGTCTGAACTGAAAATAAAAATAACATACAAATGTTCACATTTTGAGAATCACTCATGGAATCATAAAATCATAGACTCATAGGGCTGGCAAGGGATCTTGGAGGTCTTCTAGTCCAACCCAGGGATGTCTTAACACAAGGTCCTGATGGCCACTTGCCCGTGGGCCCCACGAGCATAGGGGCCCCATATTAATCTGTGTATGTTAACCCTTCAGTGCACCTTGCATCATATAAATACAGCAACATATTTATTACATTTCACTGCATTTTTAAATTAATACTAACATGCAAATATATGTTTAATTTTATTGACCATTTACATTTTTATTCCTGTGAGTAGTTGTTGTAGGGGCCCCAGTACACTGCTTTGCCTGGAGACCCATAATTCTATTAAGACGGTCCTGGTCCAACCCCTGGACCAAGACAGGAGTCGTAATACCTTATACGCTTAAATGTTTCTCTGCACGCATGCCAATGGCTGTCGTTTTTTTAAAAAAATAAAAATCTAAAAATGTTCTTCAAGACGGTTTGGGTGACAGTTGTAGTTCTGTATCCCGCTGAAAGAACTCCTTGTCCGGCTGATAACAAGTCTAGCAGGTACACAAACAATCAACATTGCACACTAACATTGCTGGCATTCCTGAGTTGTAACCCTAACTTTCCTCTAATGAATATTAATCATAGCTTTTAAAAATTTGTTCCTTCAGTTTCTAATCTACATTTCTAATAGGAAATTTTCTTTCTTTCTTTCTTCTTTCCTACTTACTTCACTTTACTTTTTACTTTACTTAATACTTTACTTTTTGCTTTACTTTATACTTTTTTACTTTTTACTTTAGTTTACCTAATTTTATCACTTTATAGGTGGAAAACATACCTAATACTTCTTTCTCCTTCTATTTTCCCCACAACAACAACCCTGTTAGCTGGGTTGGACTGAAAAAGAGGAGCTGGCCCAAAGTTATCCAGCACGCTTTTTTTTAACTTTTTTTTTTATTTTTAAATAAAAAAACCAACAAACATCCTTCATCCATTACAATTTCAAGCAGTGTGTCGATCGGTTACAAAACCCTTGTGCTTCTTCCCCATAATCATATTTTACTAATTATTTAATTTCTCATATTATCAACCTGATATATATCCTTATATCATTATTCTCATTTATCATTTATTCAACAATGTCATTATCATTCCAAAAAAAATATATTTTCACATATTATATTCTAACATTCATTTTATATTTCGTATTTCATTTCCATGTTTTATTATCTAGCCATTGGTAAAATAAATCCCATATCTTATAATATTGTTTATCTTCTTGTTCTCTAATTTCAAATGTCAATTTACTCATTTCAGCATATTCCTTGATTTTCTTAATAACTTCATCTTGCATTGGTATTTTTTCATTTTTCCAGTTTTTAGCAAACACAATTATAGCCACTGTCAATACATTCACAATCAAGTATCTCAATTCTCTATTGTGTGTTTCTGGTATAATTCCTAATAAAAAAATCTCTGGTTTAAAGTCTATGTATTTTTTATCATTTTTTCCAACCACATGTGAATTTTAGTCCAGTATCTTTTAGCTTCTACACATGTCCACCACATGGTAATATCAGCCCTGTGTCTGATGACATTTCCAACACTTTTCAGATTTATTCTTGAACATTTGGCTATTCTCATCAGGGGTAAATGCCACCTGTAAAACATCTTATACAAGTTTTCCTTATATGCTGTTGACATTGTCATTTTATAATTTTGCAACCACAATTTTAGCCATTTCTCTGAATCAATTCTATAACCAAAATTTTTCCCCCATGCAATCATTGTTTCTTTAACTTGTTCTTCTTCTAATTTTACCTCTAATAAATAATGTTACAATTTTTTAATTACATAGTCATCAGAGCCTATTAAGATTTTATCTAAATTAGTCAAAGTGTTGTAAAGACCTTCTTTCTTACAATCTTCCTCATATCTAGAACGTATTTGCAAATAAGAAAACCAATTCATCTTTAAACCTTGTTCTTCCAGTTCTTGCTTCAATTTAAGTTCACCCTTTTCATCCAATAATTCACTATATCTAACAATTTGTTCCCTTCTAAATGTTGTTAAATGTGAAAATGCTTTAATCGTTGATACCCAGACTGGAATTTTTAAATAATGTTGTTTTTTAATCTTCTCCCAATTTAATAACAAAGCCTCTTGTATGTAGTGCCTTCTAAAGTACACCTGTGCTTTTGTTCCCTTACACCATAAAAAAGCATGCCATCTGGTATTCCTTAACATTATCCAAGTCTTTAATCCACATCAAACTTGTTGCTTGATAATAAAGTTCCCAATTAGGTAAACCAAAAACCCCTCTCATTCTAGCATCTTGTAAAAACTTTAATTTTATCCTTGCCTTTTTTCCCTGCCAAATATATTTTAACACTTATTTTGTTCAATTCTTCAAAATAATTTTTTCCCAATCTAATTGAAATTGTCTGGAACAAATATAAAATTCTAGGCAATATATTCATCTTAATAGTTGATATCCTCCCTATCAGTGATAATTGTAAATTTTCCCATTTCGCCAAGTCTGTTCCAATCTGTTGTTTGAGTTTATTATAGTTATTCTCTTTAAGTGTGCTACATCTTGCTGTCAAGTATATCCCCAAGTATTTAACCTTATTTGTGACCTGCATCTTTCCGCCAAGACTTCTTTTTGTTTTATTAACATATTTTGTTAAAATCTCCATTTTGTCTTTATTAATCTTCAAACCTACTACTTTTCCAAATTCTCCTATTTTATCTATCAATGTAGTTATTGATGTTAATGGTTCTTCAAGAATAAAAACCAGATCATCTGCGAATGCTTGCAATTTATATTCTTCCTTTCGAATTTTCATTCCTTTTATATCTTTTTCTTCTCTGATATTTCTATTTAGCACTTCTAATGTTAATACAAACAACAGAAGGGACAGTGGACAACCTTGTCTCATACCTTTTTTTATCTCAATAGAATCTGACAATTCTCCATTTAGAACGCTAAACTTTTGCTGTTTGCTTATGATATATGGCTTCTATTGCTTGAATGAATTTTCTGCCAAAGCCCATCTGTTCCATTTGAAGTAACATAAATCTCCAGTTCACATTATCAAAAGCTTTTTGTGCATCTAAAAATATCAAAGCCATTTGCTTTTCAGGATGGGCCTCATAATATTCCAACGTGTCCAGAATTATTCTCATGTTGTCTTTAATCTGTCTCTGGCATAATCCCATTTTGATCAGAATGTATAAAGTTATTTAAATATCTTTTGAGTCTTTCTGCCAGTATTGAAGCAAAGATTTTATAGTATGAATTTAGCAGGGATATAGGTCTGTAATTTTTAATTTGTTGTGGGTCAGTATCCTCCTTAGGAACAAGTGTAATATATGCTTCTGACCATGACATAGGTATTTCCATCCTTGACATAACTTTATTCATGACTTCTAACAGTGGGAGACACAGGGATTCCTGTAATGTCTTATAGTATTCCGCACGCAGTCCATCTGGACCTGGTGCCTTTCCATTCTTTTGTTTTTTAATTGCTTCAGTTAGTTCCATCATGGTTATATTTCTCTCTAACATCTCTTCAATATCCTTAGGAATCTTTTTTCTAAGGTTCGCTTTTTGGAGATATTGTTTAACATTTTCCTCCTCTGTATTTTCTTGTTCATACAATTCTCTATAGTAATTTTGGATAATTTTTTTCTTCTCTTTATTCCCATATTTACTTTGTCCTTGGTCATCCATTAGGTGTATTATTTTTCTTGCTTCTCTCTCTTTTTTCAATTTTTATGTTAGCCATCTACCTGGTTTGTTGGCATTTTCAAAATTATTCTGTTTAGCACTTCTTATTTTTTGTGCCAAATCTTCTTTCTCCATTAACCCCATTTTATATTTTATTGTATCCATTTTTATTTTAATATCCTTCTTTTGTGGAAATTTCTGGAGTTCCTTTTCAAATCTCTTATAGTCATCTTCTAATATTTTATAGGCTTGTCTTTTCTTAATATTTCTTTTCCTTGTATTGTCCATTATCAGACCTCTAGCATAAGCTTTCATTGTATCCCAAAGATTTTGCATCAATGTGTTCTCTTTTCTATTCTCTTTAAAAAGAAAGCCAATTATTTCTTCATTTTCTGCACAAAATCCTTTTCTTTTAAAACTATTATTTAAAGTCCATCTAGATCTTCTCCTTTGTCCTTTCCATTTAACTGTCACCAGATATTTGCTTCTATTTCAATTTCTTCTAATTCGAGGTCAATTCCATTGTTGTCCATATCATCTAATCTAGACCAAGATGAGTGTCTGTCAGAATAAAAAGTATATTGTCTATTTTTTCCATTTCTTTCTCTCCATGCATCTTTTAAATTTATTTCCTCTATCATCTTAAAAAAGGATTTCTGAAAGATCTTTCTACTGTGCTTTATTACCTTGTGCGTTTTATAATCTAATTTCTCATCCACTATATCATTAAAATCTCCCATCATGCAGATATTATCATAGTCTAATTCAATTATTTTCATTTGTAGTTTTCTATAGAAATCATCTTGATTATTGTTTGGAGCAAATATTGCTATTAAAAGTATTTTCAAATTATCTATTATTTCTACCATCAAAATTCTTCCATCATCATCTGCGTATATTTGCTCCGCTTGAATTGTATTTCTAATATATAAGACAACTCCCCTTTTCTTACATTGTGGCAATGAAGTAAAGATTTTCCCTTGTTTTGGCTGCACCAGTAACTGTTCATGTTGCTTTTTAATGTGTACTTCTTGCACAAGTACTAACTTGTGAAATATCTTTTTTCTTTTGATAGCTAAATTAAGTCCATTTATATTAATTGAGATCAATTTTTTCTCTTCCATATTCATATTTTATAATTGTTCTAGTAGATCTCAGTTCACGTTGTTCTTTGCATTCCACAATACCCCCTATTGCTCCTTCCGCTTTTTCAATCATTGCTAACTCCTCTTGGAGTTCTATTTGTGGTTCCACCTTTTTTGGTTCCATTTCTTTCTCTCTGAGGAATTCTGCATAAAATGCTTTAGCTTTATCCATTGTATCTATTCTATATCTTTGCTATTGCTATGTTAGGACTAATCCTTCTGGTATCAGCAATCTATAATTAACACCTTTTTCAAGTAGTATTTTAGTCAAGAATTGATATTCTCTCCTCATCTCCCTCACTCTTCTCGGTATTTGCTTCAGGACCACAATTTCTTTCCCCTTATACTTGAAATGTTTTTGTCTAGCAATCTGCAGTATTTGTGTCTTAATCGATTTCTTGGTAAACCTTATGTGAACTCGTGGTAATTTATTGTGCATTACATATCTTGTATAAGCTTGAAATATCTCGTCTATGCCATCCATCATCTTTTCTTTAGTGATATCTAATGCTTCTGCTAAAATTCCTATCATTACTTCTGCCAAGTTCTCTCCTTTTTCTTCTTCTGTATTTTGAAATCTGAGATAAAATTCTGATCTATCCATCTCCCATCCAATTAATCCACTCTTATCTCATTCAACTTCTTCCAGTCTAATGTCAATATCTCTGATTTATTTTCTCTCTTTGCTCTTCCTTTTCCTCAATTTTTTGGAGTCTGTCTTCATATTTCAACTTCATTTGCTGTATCTCCACTTTCTCATCTGTCTTCTGTTCAATCTTGTTTAATCTTCTGAACTACTTGTAGAATCATCTGTAATGTCGTCTCCTTTTCTTTCTCCTTTTCTCTCTCTTTGTCCTGTTGTAACATTGTCTGTATAGATCGCTGTCCTCCAGATGGTGATGAAGAAGGCGTAGTTGTGGTAGAGCCAATAGCCATTACTTTTCTACTCATTCTGTAAGATGGTCAAAAATGCTTTAAGCAAATGGAAGAAGAAAAAAAAAGAAAAAACAAACAAAAAACCCCCTTCTGCAGGTTCTTCTGTACCTTAATCCAATTGTGAATGGAGCAAAAAAAAATTACTCCAAGTATCAATAAAGTACAAAAAAAAAATGAAGAAGAAGAAGAAGAAGAAGAAGAAGAAGAAGAAGAAGAAGAAGAAGAAGAAGAAGAAGAAGAAGAAGAAGAAGAAGAAGAAGAAGAAGAAGAAGAAGAAGAAGAAGAAGAAGAAGAAGAAGAAGAAGAAGAAGAAGAAGAAGAAGAAGAATCTTCAGGCACTTGTACACCTTAATCCAAATCAGTTCAATAAAAAATATTAATCCACATGTTAATCTCTATATATTTATATATAAAAAACAATTACTAATTTTTTTTTAAAAGTTGAAAATCCTCCATCCACTCATAGTCCAATTAAAAATACTTACACAGGGGGAGGGTACAGAGAGCTATCATTTAAGAGAAAAAAATAAAAAAGAGGAAAAGATGTCCAACTAAAAATCACTTCTGTATAAGATCCAAGAAATTTCCTTTTTTTTAAGTTCCAAGAATTATTTATAATTCTCTTTCAGAACCACTGAAAATTCCTTCTCATTCAATCTCAGGCTCCTGATAGTTCCCTGAAGAATACCTGAATAAACAATACTGCTGCAAGTTTAAATGTTCTCTGTTGTTCTTCCAACTATCTTATCTATAAAAGGGCACAGAGTCCTTGAGTTGTAACACAATGTAACGCAGTCGTAACTTCTTGAATCAAAAAAAAAGAAAGAAAAAGAAACCAAAAATTCCAATCCGGTAAATGGCAGTATTACATACTCTCTTCCCTTCCCCCTGCTATGTTCAATGGACTTTAAAAAGTAAAAATAGGCAATAAGAAAAAGAAAGAAAAACAATAAAATCTGAAACAATTATAATAAAAAGGCCAAAAAAATTTAAAAATGCAATAACCAAGTCAAAAATCTACAGTCCAAACCAATCCAGTCCAGGTTAAAAAGTAAAAAGTACTTAAATATCCATGAATGCAAGTAGTTTAAAAATAAAAAAACCTACCATAGACACAGATTTAATTTCGCCGCTTACTTTTCTTTTGTCTTCTATTCAATCTTTCTTTCAATCTCAGGTGCTCTCTTACATAGATTATGAATAAAAGTCTCTCACCAAACCAACACACTTTCTTCTGCTCTTCTTCCATTCTGGAGCTGTTCCAACTTCAGCAGCTACAATGGTTGCCACCCCACCACTGGAAAAAGGGCTTCTCTTGGATCAACCAGGGATTTTGCGATGTTCTTGGGATCGACAGGATGTGCCCTCCACTATCACAGTCTCAACAGGACTGTGAGGTCCAAAAAGGACTGTCCAGTGATGGGGATATCGGCGGTGATCCTAGAGCCCCAGGATCTTCCATCTGTGCCGTAGTGACGTCAGCTCCTCGACCCATCCAGCACGCTTTTATGCCAAAGGCGGGATTAGAACTCACAGTCTCTTGTTTTCTGGACCAATAGTTTAACCACTACACCAAACTGCCTCAATAACTGTTCTCCTATTGTTTTCCTTTCCTATCTCCCTCACCTTGTGATGATATGGTTTATTGATTGTTTTACAGTGTTTTATTACAGTGTTTTATTAAGCAATAAGTTTCTCCTATGTAAACTGGGCAATGCGTGGCACAATGGTTAAGATGCCTGGCTTATCAGCTGGAAAGCTGGCAGCTCAAGTTCGAGACCCAAGTGCCACATGACCGGGTGAGCTCCTGTCTTCATCCCAGCTTCTGTCAACCTGGCAATTCGAAAGCATGAAAATGCGAATAGATAAATAGGTACCACTTCATTGGGAAGGGAACAGCAGTCCATAATATCATGCTGGCTACATGACCATGGAAATGTCTTCTAGGTTTAATGGCCTAGAAATGGAAATGAGCTCCACTCTATAGTCAGTAACAACTAGCAGAGTAAATTCCGCAGGGACTCTTTAACCTTTTACCAGGGGTGGGCTTCAAAAATTTTAGCAAGGGGTTCTTTGCCCAGTTACTGGGTTAGCATGGCCATGGTGAGCGTGGCCTAGAAGTCCTCCTGTACCACAGTGGGGGGTGTTTTTGCCCTCCCTGGGCTCCGGAGGCCCTCTGGAGGCTGAAAACGGGCTCATTTCCAGCCTTCCTGAATTTCTGGTAGGCCTGTTTTTTGCCCTCCTGAGCCTCTGCACAGTCCCTGCACTTACCTCATCCAAAACAGGCCATGTGGGGACTCCTGGGAGGGGAGGGGTGGACGGGGCCAGCCAGGAGTGGGATTTGGGAGTTCTGAACAGAATCTAAGCTAGAGGTTCTCCTGAACCCCTGCAAACCCCCAGCAGCCCACCTCTGCCTTTTATCTGGTGTATTGATTGATTTGATTTGATTTGATTTGATTTGATTTGATTTGATTTGATTTGATTTGATTTGATTTGATTTGATTTGATTTGATTTGATTTGATTTGATTTGATTTGATTTGATTTGATTTGATTTGATTTGATTTGTATACCGCCCTTCTCCCAACGGGACTCAGGGCAGTGAACAGCCAAAATTTAAAATACATATAATACAAAAGTTAATAAAGCTAAAAATAAATTAAATCAGCGGCCACCCAATTTAAAACCCCAAATTTATAAAATTTAATAATTCCCATTAAAAAAACCTTCTAGGCTAGGCCGGTTTGGTGGAATAAATAAGTATTTAGGGCCTTACTGAAAGTACGGATGTCTGGAATCAGTCGTATTCCAAGAGGTAGCTCATTCCACACGGCGGGTGCCCCCACAGAGAAGGCTCTCCCCCTGCGGGCCGCCAGCCGACATTGCTTGACCAACGGCACCCTGAGGAGGCCCTCTCTGTGTAAACTGCTTCAGGATGGTAAACTGAAATATTATAAATTGTAAATAAGTTTGGATAGCTACAATGAAGCTACAATGAATTCCCTACTTATAAATGCTGGCAAACTAAAGTTTGATTCTTATGTGGCTAAGAGGCTATCATGTGAATGGTGATATACAACACATACACACAATACTACCTCCATTGTGGCATAGCGGTCACAAAGCATAAATCATGCTTTATACACCTGACCGATTCCATATGTGTTCACTTTAAGCAAGTTCCTGTTATTTGATGTGGTTTGGCAGATTGAATTTCCAGGCAAACTTCCATCCAGGCTATAAATTTGGCCTAGCTCTGTCCAGTTTCAACAAGACTGTTGGACTTTAGATCAGTCTTTATGATACTCTGTGGTGTTCCAGTTGAGTTGCGTTACACCTTTGGCCAGGCTGGCTGGGAATAATAGGAGATGCAGCTTGGCTTGTGTCCTTCCATGAAGAACATTCCTGGCAAGCCCTTTCAGTGGAGGACATAATCCAATGAGTTTTAATACCAAAACTGAGGAGTTAGAGCAGAAAACCTTGAGACGTGGGATGGAAACTTGCCAAGCATCCATTATTAGTAAGTGCATCAAGTCTCTTTGAAGCTTTTGAATCTCACTTGTTTTAGTTATCTGTGTATTTGTTGCTCTCTAATGCAGTGTTTCTCAATTCCCCAAATACGACAAACCCTCTGACGTGAACTCAAAAGTTTCCTTTGTTAGGAGTGCCGGCAGCCCCGGCAAAAAGTTTCTCTCACAGGCTAACAAGTCCATCCACCCGGAAGATGAATAATTGTCTGCCACATCGATTCATCTCCACCCCCTGCCTTTTATCCCCGGAGCAGAGGTGGGTTTCAGCAGGCTCTGACCAGTTCTGGAGAACCGGCAGCGGAAATTTTGAGTAGTTCAGAGAAGCAGTAGTAAAAATTCTGACTGGCCCTGCCTCCCAAGTCCCAGCTGATCAGGAGGAAATGGGGATTTTACAATATCCTTCCCCTGCCACGCCCACCAAGCCACGCCCACCAAGCCATGCCACGCCCACCAAGCCACACCCACAGAACTAGTAGTAAAAAATGTTGAAACCCATCACTGCCCCAAAGCTAGGGCGGGGCTTCCCTAGCGGGCAATGACCTCGAGTGCCAATGACTTTTTTGTTTGCTGGAGGTTTTGCAGGTGTAAACACCTCAAGTTTCTTTAGACTGTCCATGTCAGTCTGCATTGCTTCATACCACTTCTCTTGCTTGGAGTCAGGAAGATGCTTGATTTGTGTGAAGCTATCAGGAGGAAGTGTAACAGTACAAATCAAAGGCAAGGGCGTGACCAATCAGAGCACAGCTTCCTGGTTCTGAGTTTCCCTAGCAGCGGTAGCTCTTCCTTCCCCGAGATCATCCCACAGCTTTCCACTGCTGTCCTCTGTCTTCTGCGCCGTCGTGCATCAGGCACTGGATCCAGCTGTTCCTCCTCCTCTTCATCAGCCACCTCCAGACCTGGGGGATGCTCTCCATCTGAGGGCTGATGGATGGCCCAGGCTCCGCCCCTCCCTCCCTCCTTCCCTCCCTCTCTCTCTCTCTCTCTCTCTCTTTCTCTGCCAGCTCCACTCCCTCTTCCACCTTGCCTCCTTCTCCTCATCTGATTTGGCTGCTAGAGGGGCTGGTGGCTGAGAAGTCACAACACCTTGGCAACTAAGATGTTTTCCTTCTGCCAATGCATACTGGACATAATTAGGCAGCAGAATCAAATGTGTACAATAGGGGTCCCCAACCCCTGGTCTGTGACCCACTGCCGGATTGAGGCCCATTTGGAACCGGACAGTGGAAATCGTGGGCGAATGCACACGAATCTGCATTGGTGAAAGTGGTGCATGTGTGTGAAACCATCCTTTCTCCATCTCCCCCCTCCCCATCCCCTGCCACCTCCAGTCCAACCAGCCAGAAAGGTTGGAGCCTCTTGATTTACGATCTCCCTTTTGTGTTTTGGCTACAGAAAAGCTCCCGTTACCTGCACCACGAGCTGCCGGTCCGTATTGCTCACCGCATCAAAGGGTTTCGAAGCCTTCCCTTCATCATTGGCTGCAACCCCACCATCCTCCATGTGGTAGGCGCACCAAGGTCTGCGGGGAAGCATCGGAAAGAGATGACCCATACCTGGCGTTGGATCTAAAGCAGGGAGACGGACATTAGGCCTATGTGGACATTCTGATCACCCACCTGTAAAGCCGTGTCATAATTGCTTCCTTCACTTTATATAGCAAGGACCTCATTGCCTGCTTTTTTTGAGCAGCTTTTTCCCAAAGCAGCAGTACAGGTAGTCCTCGATTTACGATCAGAAAAATCAGGACCAGAATTTCCTTTGCTAAATAAGGCAGTTGTTAAGTGACTGGTAATGATGGGCTTTATTGCCCTGGTTAAGTGCCACTGTTAAAGTGAAACACATGGTCATTAAACAAATCCAACTTCTCCCCTTGATTTTGCTTGTTGGAAGCTGGCTAGTAAGGTGGCAGATGGCGATCACATGAGCCCAGGATGCTGTAACCATCCTAAATGCATGCTGGTTGCCAAGCACCTAATTTTGGTCATGTGATTGGGGATGCTGCCACAGTGCAAAGTGCAAAGACCGGTCAAATCTCTGAACAGTCACTAAATGAATGGTTGTCTATGGAGATTCTCAGTCATCCAGATCATAAAGGTGCTTTTTCAGGAGGCATCTGGACTTTCTTGTTTTTTTCTTTTGAAGACGTTTTGCTTCTCATCCAAGAAGCTTCTTCATCTCTGACTGGATGGTAGGGAATGGAAGGATTTGTATTCCTTGCAGACTGCTGGTCATTTGCATCCTTTTAAAGGATCGTTGAAGCACTTGGAGATTTATCTGTGTCCTCAGGGTCACCTGAGTAGCTCTCCTGATTCCTGTAGTCTGCAAAGTCCAGTTGCCTCTTGAAAAAGCACCAAATGGTTGTAAATCAAGGATTATCTGTAATACAGACCCAAAGGGAATTTGTCTTTTGTGCATGGCAACTGGACTGGACTGGACTGGAAAAAAACAAGAAAGTCCAGTTTCCTCCTGAAAGAGCACCTTTGGGACAACCATAACCTGGATGACTGAGAATCTCTACAGATGTTTAGCTATACAATTTGGGATGAATGCCCTTTGAATGGTGTGGGAGTAGGAACGGTTTTCTAGAGGAAAAATTGCAGACTACAGGAACCCAGAGCACTACTCTACTGGCAGCCGACAGGCCACAACACTTTGCTAACAAGAAGAATGAATCCTACTCCTTCATCAGGCTAAGGGTGGTCCTCAACTTACAACCATTCTTTCGCTATCCTTTGAAGTTACAACAGCAGTGAAAAAAGTGACTTAGGACCAATCCTCGTACAGCACCATTGCAGCATCCACGTGGTCAAAATTCAGACACATGCATTTACGGGTCTGCATACATTTATGCATGCATTTATGGTTGCAATATCCTAGCGTCATGTGATCACACCTGCAATTTTTCCAGCTAGCTTCCAACAAGCAAAATCAAGAAGCTGGGGAAGCCACATTCGCTTAATGACCACATGATTCACTTAACAACTGCGATGATTTGCTTAACAACCATGGCAAAAAGCTAAAACGGGTGTGACTCACTTAACAACTGCCTTGCTTAGCAATGGAAAATCCGGTTCCAATCGTGGTTGTAAGTCAAGGACATGACTGGGAACTTGAGAAATCAATGGGCTCACAGCAAAACCTATCTTAGAGGATGAGGTTTTGGTGAAATAAAAATACATAATCTAACTGTGGTAATAGTAAAAATGATAGGAATACTGATAAAATATTCTGTTATTTCCCCCAAGGGAATTAGATGACAAAAGTATTGATCTGAGTTCCGTTTTCCTTTAATATACTAGATTCTGCTTCCTTAAACCGTGGCTGAAAAAGTAAACTGTTCACCTGGCCATTGGCAAATTTTTAAGTAGCTTGCTAGTTGTCATGCTGCGGTGGCTCAGTGGCTATGATGCTGAGCTTGTCGATCAAAAGGTTGGCAGTTCAGTGGTTCAAATCCCTAATGCCGCGTAACGGTGAGCTCCGGTTACCTGTGCCAACCTAACAGTTCGAAAGCGCATAAAAATGCAAGTAGAAAAATAGAGACCACCTTTGTGGGAAGGTAACAGCGTTCCATGCATCTTTGGCATTTAGTCATGCCAGCCACATGACCACGGAGATGACGTCGGACAGCACTGGCTCTTTGGCTTTGAAACGAAAATGAGCACTGCCCCCTAGAGTCGGGTACAACTAGCACATACTGTATGTGCGAGGAGAACCTTTACCTTTACTTTTTAGTTGTCATGGCCTCATGACCTCATTTTCCGTCAGAAGCAGTATTATAACAACAGTGGTTACTGTTTTATAGCAGCCCTGCACCATCATTTTGTGAGCTATTCTGAGTTTTCGCGAAAAGCCCCCAATACATCCCACTATGGCTGACTCTCCCCTTGCGTTTAATCCCCTTGAGTTTAATCTATTTCTCAAAATCTAACGGGAGACTGGGAATTTGGTGAGTGCATATTCCCTGGTTTTGTTGATGGTCCTTCCGCTTTACTCATTCCTGCCCTTTTTTCTATTTTCAGCACGAGCTTTACATTCGAGCCTTCCAAAAATTGAGTGAATTTCCCCCAGTAAGTATCGTTGGAAACAAAAATATTTATTTTGGCCATTGTGAGGCTCATATAAATTCTTCAGTTCATCAACCCCTTCAGGAAGTTTCAGATTGTTCATTGATCTCCCCCTCCAATGTTTATTATACGAAATTAATTTAATAATTATTATTTTAATGAACAATCCATGATTCTTCAGTATTGTCGGTTCTACAGAAACATTCACCACAAGTTGATTATACTTCTTTTATTTAAATTTCTGGGGCACTTTTATCTGCACTGCCCGTGAAATATTCAAGAGAAATGTATTTCTCTAAAATTAGCCAAATTTTAATACATGATGTGTAAGTTTTGCCCACAGATGGTTGCTAATAGTTTTTGTTGGTAGGGATTAATTTTGTGTTGTTCATTTTATTGATTGTATTTATACTGGTCCATGACCAAAATAAACTTCTGCCTGCCTACTTTAATTAATAGTACTTAATAATAGTAGTTCATAATGACTATTGATATTAACAATAATAGTAATATTGGATCCTTAGGGTCAATATGGTCCACTTTGGGGAATCCTGCTCTAGAGCCATGAGAAGAAACAATATACCGTATTTTCCGGCGTATAAGACGACTCTTCTCAGAGCCATTTAAGGCTCGTCAGAGCCTTATGGGCTGGTCTGCCTGGTTACAGGAGAATGAGACCCGGCGTATAAGACGACCCCTGACTTTTGAGAAGATTTTTGTGTGTTAGAAAGTAGTCTTATACACAGGAAAATACAGTATATTTCAAAATAGATAGAAAGACAGATGCCCAAAGTTGCTTGATAGAGATACGAGGAGCAAATAAATCTAATAAATAAAATAAATGACTTCGGTTAAAATGAATTGTCATTAAGACTACATCATTCATGAGCCCCAGTTCTCTTATTTAATGCTTTTTCTCCATCTTTTCTTCTGCGTTAAAAGATCAAAGACCAAGAATCGGAGGCCCAGTATTGTAAACTGGTCCGACAGCTCCTGGATGATCACAAGGATGTTGTCACATTGCTGGCTGAAGGCTTGCGGGAATGTCGCAAACACATCCAGGTAACTGGTGAGGCTGTTTGTCCAAGCTGGTGGGGCCGTTGTACAGCAACCAAAGAACTCTGTGGCTGAAGGCCTGTTAACATATTTTGAGGAGGATGGAAATAAGATCATCGTGATCATTGTCAGTGAAGAGACCCTTCTCCTTCTCAGATGATGGGAAGGATGTTTGAAAGAAATTCTAAAAATCTTTGCCCCCTCATGAAAACAGAGATGTAAAGAATGGAATGGAATAACCTAGAACTAAAGCAGAACTAGAACAGAACTTTGGAGATCTTCTACTCCAGCCTCCTGTTCAAGCAGGAGACCCTATGCAATGTGAGACAAGTGACTGTCCAGTCTCTTCTTAAAAACCTCCAGTCATGAAGCTCCCACGATTTCTGAAGGCAAGCTGTTCCACTGATTAATTGTCCTCACTGTTAGGAAATTTCTCCTTAAATTCCAGGTTGCTTCTCTCTTTGATTTATTTACTTCAGGTGGGAAATAGTTGGATTGATGGGATTCTTGGAAGCCTATCCAATAAATTGGATTTTCTTCTCAGTAAAACTTCACAAGAGATTTCCATGAGAATTGGGCTTGAAATCACTTTCAGAGGGAGTTCTGATGAAGCCTGATAGGAGATTAGAAGAATTAGAGCAATGCTTCTCAACCTTGGCACCTTGGCGATGGGTGGACTTCCACCCATCGTCAAGCTGCCAAGAAACACTGAGTTGAAGAGTACGTTTGTGAGGAGAGACTATTTATCCAGGCCTGCTCCATGCTATGAAACCTTCTTAATTTCACTCCTGTCACTATAATCATCCAAAACATGGAGTTAATTTTGGGGAAATGGATAAATATGGTTTATCCAAGGCAGCTCATTCTTGGATCTCACTTGGAGGGAAAATACTTCAATTCCATCTGCGTCCGTTAAAAAGCAAATACTCCTCAAGGCAGTGGTGGGTTGCTCCTGGTTCGCTCCGGTTCTATAGAACCGGTGGTAAAACCAGCAGAAGGCTCCGCCCACTGACCCTGACATCATCAAAATGCTTCTGCGCATGCGCAGAAGAGCGAGCAAAGCGAGCGGGCACACACAGCCCCATTGCGAACTGGTAGTAAAGGTAAGTAGAACCCACCCCTGCCTCAAGAAGAAGGACATTTGAGGAAAGCTGGGTGGGAAGAAAGGTTTTGCAGTTGCTTTGAATCTCAGGAGCTGTTTCTTTCCAGGATGAGAAGATGATCCGTTCCTTTCTGGACAAGACCCTCACTTCCCGCTTGGGCATCCGGATGCTGGCTACTCACCACCTTGCCTTACATGAGGACAAAGTACGGTCTTTCTTGAATTGAACTGAGATTTTATGATCAGGAAAATTAGATTTGACTTGCAGGAGTCAGAACGTGATTTCGATTCACATATTTGGGGGCTCTGAAGCTGTTTCCCCAGTGGTGGGCTTCAAAAATTTTAGCAAGAAGTTATCTGCCCGTTACTGGGTGGGTGGGGCCATAGGGGGCACGGCCTACTCAGCCTCCTGCGCCATGGCGGGCGGGGACGTTTTTGCCCTACCCAGGCTCCAGAGGCTTTTCTCGAGCCTCTGGGAGGACGAACACGGCCTCCCTAGGCTCCGGAGGCCCTCTGGAGGCTGGAAATGGGCCTGTTTCCAGCCTTCCCGAATTCCTGGTAGACTCATTTTTCGCCCTTCCCGAGCTCTGTGTGCACCCTGCACTTATCTGCATTTAAAATGGGTCACATGGGGACTCCTGGGAGGGACAGGTGAGGTGGGAGGGGCCAGCCAGGAGTGGGGTTTGGGGGTTCTCCAAACTGCACAGAATCTTAGTTAGAGATTCTTCTGAACCCTTGCGAACCCCCAGCAGGCCACTTCTGTGTTCCCCCATCCAAGCCAGCATTGTGGCTCAGTTTTTTTTCAAAAGGTTTTTCTCAGCCTTGGATCGGGGGTGGGGGAAACCCTTTAATCTAGGACTGGCTACAAACATGGGGCTTTCTGTGTGTGTGTGTGTGTGTGTGTGTGTGTGGTTTAACTTTATTAGTTTATCAAAGTATAAAATACAAAAAAAGCATGGAAAAGTAAGAAGAGAAGAAGAGAAAAAGAAGGGATATAGTGTAATGAGAGAAAAAAAAGAAAAGAAAAAGGCACCAACTTCTGACTCTCTTTAGCACAGTAGGAGGTAACAACATTACAACCACAGCTTTTTGCTTTTACACAACACTATGTACAAGCCATTTCTATAACAATCAGCTTGTCTTGTTTACAAAAACAGAATCAAAGTTTCATATATTTTTTTCCCATTGCAAACACAAAATCTGGAAACAATTTCAAAAGAGAGACAAAATTAAATATACTCTCTTATTTGGATAAAAGAATCAGTTTAACCATCTATGCTTCTTTTTGCTGGGGCTTCCCTGTTCAACCAGAATCTCTCCAAGGTTTAAAAGAAAAAAGAAATAAAGAAACCAAGCCTTGTGAACTGTCCCAAAGGTACTTTTTTTCAGAAGGCAACTGGACTTTGTTTTTCCTTAAAGACATTTCGCTTCTCATCCAAGAAGCTTCTTCAGTTCTGACAGATCGCAGGAGGTTGGCAGCATCTAATCAATCTTGGTTGATCTTGGAGGCTAAGCCAGGTTGGATGGGAGGCCACTAGGAAATCTTAGGGCTGTAGGCCAAAACAAGAAGGAAAAAACTGCTGGAAAAAGCCTCTCATCTTTGCATCACTGCCAAGAATTCCCAGATCAAGACCGATTGACTCAAAGTTGCTTCCTTTTTTTTTTAAATTCACATCACCATTCAATCTTCACACAGTAAACTTGTCCTCAAAGTTCTACAAAGTTTCCATCTCTGATCATCCCCACTTACCTTCCCCAACTCTGTGCCATCATCCTTCCCATGCTGTGGTGCCCAGACTATCGCAAATTAAATTAGAAATATTATTTTCGGATATTCTATCTCTTTGGACACCTCCAAAAGCATTGCTAGTAGCAATGAAAGGAATTGGCCATTGATAGCAGTTTGCAGACCTTTTCAGCAAGGAAAAATTCAGAATAGTTGTAGATTTTGAGAAGTACAGAAAACAAAGTCAATTCTGAGAGCAGTTTGAGAATAGGAAGGAAAAAAAAGATGAAATTCCAAGTTCATAGAAAAGCATGAAAAAGCAGAGTAGAAAAGAGCAAAATAAATAAGAAAAAAAAATTGATGTATTTCTCCCTAATGTTCCAAGCAGTTCTTACAACTTCTTCAATTATGTCCACTTTCTGTCCTTTCTGTAGGAAAATTAACCTGTCTCATAATATTTTTTCATAAGGACCCATATTTTCTCCTCTTGCAGTTTTGTTTTTATTATTTATTTGTTTTACCTCTTTTCTTTGTTTCCATTTTTCTCCAAGATTCATTCTTGACAGTACATAATGATCTCTTTCATCACTGGCTAAGTCTCTCAGACTTCATGAACAATCAGATCAATTATGCCTTTAGATTTATATTCATTTCTTTGTTTTGCGTACCTGTGAGTAGGACAGTGCTTAAACTGTATTTTTGTATTGTCTATTCACTGTCATTTTGAGCTTCAAATGGCCCAATCACTGTTTTTGTATTTCTTTGCTCTTTTCCTCATCCATTGATTCATATCATCTAAGAAAAATTTTGCCTCAAGTTCTTTACTCATTAAGAATATTACACAATTTCCCTACAATTTAAGTTCAGTTGTTCCATTATCTTCAATCTTTAGGACATAATTTGTTTGCCTCACTAACCTAAATATCTATTTTCATGCCAGCCACAACAACCCAGATAACATCAGTTGTTATGTATTGGTACATACTTTAGCCTTTTTGTTCATAATTACACCTTATATCTTCACGTTCTTTCAGGTATTTCTCAATCTTACAAAATCAGGTCACCTTCATACAGCCCTATTACTTCCTTCCCTTTTTGGTTTCGCAACCCCAAACTATTCTTGCTTGCTCTTTTCTTTTTTTCCTTCCATCCTTCCTCCCTTCCTTCCTTCCTCCCTCCATGTCATTTCCTTTCTTCCTTCCTTTTCCTTCCTTCCTCCCTCCTTCCATGTCATTTCCTTCCTTCCTCTCTCCCTCCATGTTATTTCCTTCCTTTTCCTTAATCCTGTCTCCCTCCATGTCATTTCCTTCCTTCCTTCCTTCCTTCCTTTCTTTTCCTTCCTTCCTCGCTCCCTCCATGTTATTTCTTTCTTTCCTTCCTTCCTTCCTTTTCCTTCCTTCCTCTCTTCCTCCATATCATTTCCTTCCTTCCTCCTTCCCTCCATGTTATTTCCTCCCTCCCTCCCTCCCTCCCTCCCTCCCTCCCTCCCTTCCTTCCTTGCTCCCTCTGTTATTTATTTATTTATTTCCTTCCTTCCTCCGTGTCATTTCCTTCCTTCCTTCCTCTCTCCCTCCATATTATTTCCTTCCTTCCTTCCTTCCTTCCTTCCTTCCTTCCTTCCTTGCTCCCTCTGTTATTTATTTATTTATTTCCTTCCTTCCTCCATGTCATTTTCTTCCTTCCTTCCTCTCTCCCCCCATATTATTTCCTTCCTTCCTTCCTTCCTTCCTTCCTTCCTTCCTTCCTTCCTTCCTTCCTTCCTTCCTTCCTTCCTTCCTTCCTTCCTTCCTTCCCTCTTTCCCTCCCTCCCTCCCTCCCTCCCACATAAGGGGACTGGAAACCTCTTATAAACTTTTTGCATGAAACAGGGGAAAAAATGCACTTATGAATTAGGGTTCTGGTGATTAGAAAAAGAAACCCAGAGAATAGAAAAAAGATGAGGTGGGTTTCCCCCCCCCCCATTCTCTGATTTCCCACAGAGTAAGAGATATTTTTGTAATCATATTTATAGTTGCCACAAAGGAAACTAGAAGCTTCTTCTTTCTATTTATTCTTATTGCAGTTTTGTTGTTCTTTTTTTTCTTTTTAGTTTCTGTTTTATATTGGCTTTTCTGTTCTCTTTAAAACATTATATATATATATATATATATATATATATATATATATATATATATATATATATATATATATATATATATATTATAATAATAATAATAAAAGCACTATGGGAGGCCTACAAGAGAGCATCTAACGATGCCATGTTCCAAGGTGCTCTAAGTCAGGCAGGATTCCTTGCTTAACGTCCCTTCCTCCAGCAATAAAAGAGAGAAAATCTCTCTCCTTTGGCTGGCACAGATTTATATTCCCCAGTAACCGAGAAATTGTCTGCCAGGAAATATTAGTAACTAGTCATCAAGGTTTTGCTGACATTTTTGCTTTTGCCCACAGGCCCAGCCCAAAGTCTTTTAGTATTAGCTTTTAGATTTTGGCCTTGGGGTTGAAGGAAGACGGCTTTTAAGTTAAATATTTCATTGGAATGAATGGCGTTAATCCGACACTGAAGCAGCATTATTATTATTTTGGTATTTTCTTGCAGCCAGACTTCGTTGGAATCATCTGCACCCGCTTGTCGCCAAAGAAAATAATTGAAAAATGGGTGGATTTTGCCAGGTAATTTAATTATTGCTGCTGATCTGGTTTCACACTCCTTACACAGGTAGTCTTCCCACTTACGACCACAGTGGAGCCTAAAATTTCCTCTTGCTAAGTGAGGCATTCGTTAAGTGAGTTTTGCCCCATTTTACGACCTATAGTTGTTAAGTGAATCACTGCAGTTGTTAACTTGGTAACACGGTTGTTAAGTGAATCTCGCTTCTCCATTGACTTTGCTTATGTGAAGGGGGTCACCAAAAGGGATCTTTGATCCCAGGGACACTGCAACCGTCATAAATATTAGTCGGTTCCCACAGTGTCTTAATTCTGATCATGTGACCGTGGGGATGCTACAACGGTCATAAGTGTGAAAAACAGTCGTAAGTCACTTTTTTTAGCACCATTATAACTTTGAACAGTCACTAAATGAATGGTTGTAACCTGAGGGCTACCTGTAGATAGTCCCCGATTTGCAACAGTTCATTTTGTGACCATTCAAATTTACAATGACATTGAAAAAAGTGACTCAGGATCATTTTTCACACTTACGACCATTGCAGAATCCCCCATGGTCACATGATCAAAATTCAGATACTTGGCAACTGGTTCATATTTATGATGGTTGGCGTGTCCCTGGGATCATGTGATCCCCTCTGGTGATCTCCTGAGAAGCAAAGTCAATGGGCAAGCCAGATTCACTTGTGTTATTAACTTAACAGCTGCAGTGATTCACTTAACAACTGTCATAAGAAAGGTCATAAAATGGGGCAAATTTCACTTAACAAATGTGTCATTTAGCACCATAAATTTTGGGCTCCATTGTGGTCATAAGTGGAGGACTACCTGTATGAGGCAGTCAATAGCTCCACCTAGTGTCCATACTAGATAGTTCGTTGTTTTTTTAAACTTTGTAAGGTTACAAGTAGTTCTTGACTTATGACCATTCATTCGTTCTAAGTTACAATGGCACTGAAAAAAGTGACTTACGACCGACCAGTCCTCACACTTATAACCGTTGCAGCATCCTCATGGTCACATAATCAAAATTTGGGAGCTTGGCAAAGGATATGTATTTATGATGGTTGGAGCGTCCCAGATTCAAGAAATCGGCATTTGCCAAAGTCCAGAATGCAGCTGCGCGAGTAATTATGGGAGCAACATGGCGCTCACATGTAACACCTCTTCTACGTGAGTTGCACTGGCTTCCAGTCGTCTTCCGGGTGCGCTTCAAGGTGTTGGTTCTTACCTTTAAAGTGCTCCATGGCTTAGGACCTGAGTACTTACGAGACCACCTGCTGCAACCGATAACCTCTCACCAACCAATACGCTCTCACAGAGTAGGCCTACTCATAGTACCATCATTAAAACAATGTTGTCTAGTAGTTCTAAGAGAGAGAGCCTTCTCTGTGGGGCACCTACTCTTTGGAACAAAATACCACCTGGAATACGAATAATCCCAGATCTTCGCACTTTCCGACGTGCCCTGAAGACCTTTCTGTTTCAAGAAGCAGGGCTAGCATAAACATCAAAGTTCTATGCCAAGGTCTTAGTAGATACACCAAGTTGACTCAATTTATTACTTACTGTTTATAAAAAATAAAATAAAATAAATTATTATATGTATATGAAATCCTATTCTGTTCACCGCCCTGAGTCCTTCGGGAGAAGGGCGGTATAGAAATTCAATAAATAAATAAATAAATCTTAACAACTTCATGACTCACTTAACAATGGCAGTGATTCACTTAACATCCATGTCAAAAAAAATCATCAAAACTCCCTCTGGCAATCATTTTATTAGCCATAGAAATTGTGGTTCAACTGTGGTCATAAGTCAAGGACCGTCTGCAACTGTTGGCTTCCCCTACCCTGAAATTCTTCTGCTAATTGCAGATCGATCGGAATCATGCAGTAGCAGCCTCAAGTGTTAAATTAAAAGGCATTTAAACTAAATAAAAGCACAAAGTAATCCAGAATGCATTGAATTGGATTTAAAAAATAGTTTAAAATCCGAACGTTTGGATGGTGTAACTGGAGACCGATTAAAAGATGGAACTGATCTGCTTACGACTAAATTTCTTCAGTATATGGGTGCAGATTAAATGTGTGTCTGTTTTCTATGGAGATTCTCAATCATCCAGGTGATGGTTTTCCCAAAGGAGCTTTTTCATGAGCAACTGGACTTTGTGCTTTTTCTTTGAAGATGTTTCACTTCTCATCCAAGAAGATTCTTCAGCTCTGACTGGATGATGGGGAATGGAAGAAATGGAAGGATTTATACTCCTTGCAGACAGCAGATCATTTGCATTTTTTTAATCAGTCATTAAGGCCACTTGGAGGTTTATCAATGTCTTCAGGGTCACAAATCAAAACTGAACAGCCCTCTCTCAACAGAGGGGGAGGGATACGACATCATCTATCTCCAGTCTACAACACAGTCCTTTCAGCTGTTCCAAGAAGACTCTGCACCCATTTGCACTATTCAGGAGACACAGATAAATCTCCAAGTGGCCTCAAACACTCTCTAAAAGAATGCAAATGACCAGCTGTCTGGAAGGAGTGTAAATCCTTCAATTCTCCACCATCCAGTCAGAGCTGAAGAAGCCTCTTGGATGAGAAGCAAAATGTCTGCAAAGAAAAACCAGAAAGTCCGGTTGCCTCTTGATAAAAGCACCTTGGAGACATTTGTGCCTGATGATTGAAAGAATGCTGTTACTGTTCCATTAACCTAAGAGAAAAGAATCAAGAGGGAGTGCAAAACATACAGGATTAGTTTAGTCAGCCCGCCTGGAAAGATGGAAACAAGTCAGTATTTTTCTAATGCAGGTTGTCCCCAGAAACATCACTTAATAAGAAATTTGGGTCTCTATTTAACCCCTTCTTGATTTTCCCACAGGCGCCTGTGTGAACACAAATATGGCAATGCACCTCAGGTGCGGATCAATGGGCATGTGGCAGCTCGCTTCCCTTTCATTCCGATGCCTCTGGATTACATCCTTCCAGAGTTGCTGAAGAACGCAATGCGGTGAGTGCCAGAGCTCTGTGAGTGGCTGGGAGTTTTTGTCCTAATTTGGTGGATTTGAATGAGAGGGCAGGAATGTCGAGAATGTAAACATGAGGGAGAGTGAATGGAGGAAATCCAGCCTACAAAGGTGGCATTTAAAGGGAGTGCATAGTAGGTGAAATCAAACCAGGTTTTACATTTAGGCGGGAAAAACCAAAGTATAGATTACGTGAGACCTGACTCAAAAACACTTAGCTGGGAGAGGGACCTTGGAGTGCTAGTGGATGATCACTAGAATATGAGCCAGCAATGTGCAGCAGCAACCAAAAAACGCTAATACAATCCCGGGTTGTATAAACAGAGGCATAGAATCAAGATCACATGAAGTGCTAGTACTACTTTGTAAAACCCTAGTAAGACCACATCTGAACTACTGCAACCAATTTTGGTCACCATACTACAAAAAAGATGTTGAGACCTTGGAAAAAGTTCAGAGAAGAGCAATTAAGATGATCAAAGACCTGGTGACTAATATACCGTATTTTCCGGCGTATAAGACGACTGGGCGTATAAGACGACCCTCCTCAGAGCCATTTAAGGCTCGTCAGAGCCTTTCGGGCTGGTCTGCCTGGTTACAGGAGAATGAGACCCGGCGTATAAGACGACCCCCGACTTTTGAGAAGATTTTTGTGTGTTAGAAAGTAGTCTTATACGCAGGAAAATACAGTATATGAAGAATGGCTGCAGGTTTTGAGTTTGGCTAGGTAATCAAAAGAAAAGAAGAATTAGGAGTGACGTGATAGCAGTATTTATTTGTTTATTTATTTATTTATTAGTTCGATTTATATGCCGCCCTTCTCCGGGGACTCAGGGCAGTTTCCAATGCATTAAGCAATAGCCTTCATACTTTTGTAAATACCTACTTAGTAGGGTTTTCAGGCCCCCCTAAGCGGAGTTCTTCTTTTTTATACAGTTTATTGCCCCCACAATCCAAGTCCTCATTTTACCTACTTCGAAAGGGTGGAAGGCTGAGTCAACCTTGAGCCTGGTGAGAGTCGAACTTGCAGTAATTGCAGGCAGCTGGTGCTACGTAACAGCACTTTAGTCTGCTGTGCCACCAAGGTTGTATTCCAGTACTTGAGGGCAGTGGTGGGAGTCAGCCAGTTCCCACCACTTTGGGAGAACCAGTTGTTAACTTTCTGAGCAGTTTGGCAAACTGGTTGTTGGAAGAAATCACTAGGGCAGAGAACCGGTTGTTAAATTACTTGAATCCCATCACTGCTTGAGGGGCTACCACAAAGAGGAGGGAGTAAAATTATTCTCCGAAGTATCAGAGGGCAGGACAAGAAATAATGTTTGGAAACTAACCAAAAAGAGAAGTGGAATACCAGCTTGCCTTCAGAAATCGTGGGTGTTCCATCACTGGAGGTTTTTAAGAAGAAACTATACAGCTACCTATCTGAAATATTATAGATTCTCCTGCTTGAGCAAGGGGCTGGACTAGAAGACCTCCAAGGTCCCTTCCAGCTCTAGTCTATTCTAACAGGTCTAAATTCTGAACCATCCTGACAGGCAGGAAAGATCAGGACCACCAGTGAAATTCCAATTAAGCGGACTCATGTCTATGGCCAGGAATCTTCTCAACTAATGTTAGCATGATCTTAGTGTTAGATAAGGGCTGGATTCAAGAGAGGTTGGACTGAGTCCTTTTGTGGCTGCATAAGGATTCTAGGCTGATTCCTCTTTTGACTCCACCCCCCAGCTTCTGCCACTCCTTCTACACATGCTTCCTGTTTCCTGGGAAGAACCATTATATGTTGGTTCCAGATCCTGGAATATAATACTACATTCAAGTAGTCCTAGACTTACAACTGGTAAGTTTTTAAGAAGAGGCTGGAATGGTTTAACGACCATTCAAAATTACGACAGTCTCGGAAAGCATGTTTCATGGCTTACAAAGCACTTCTGGACCAGTGGTGAGTTGCTCTCGGTTCGGTTCGGTTCTATAGAACCGGTAGTAAAACCGGCGGGAGGCTCTGTCCACCCTGCCACGATGTCCTCATGGGTGATCTGCACATGTACAGAAGGTTCTGTGTATGTAAGTGCAGTCCCATTGCAAATTGGTAGTAAAGGTAAGTAGAACCCACCCCTATTCTGGACATTGTAAAATCTCACACTGTCCCTCTTCTCATTTCAGGCAACTGGCTTGCATTTACAGCCAGTTGCAGAGTCCCACAGTCACGTGACCACAATTTGCAATTATTATTATTATTTTGCTGGCGTTTGACATTTTTTGTAGATTCAGGGGAATGGGTTCACTTATCAACCGTATTATTCAGATTTACAACCGCATGTTTCACTTAATGAACATCCTAAAAAGAGTTGAAAAATCATGTCCAATCACATCTTGCCTCAATTTATAATCACAATGACTTACAACTGAAATTCTGGTCCTCGTAGTCATAAATTCAGGATAATTCCAAGACAATATCTAGCTTTGAGGGAGGGAGTTGATTGCCACATCTTTTTTCCTGTTCCCTACGGAAAAAGATTATCAGCATTAGGTGTTGAAAGAAAATGAGATTTTGTGGCCTTGAATGAAGATCCCTTTTGTTTTCCTCAAGATTCATTGATAGATAAGCCCTTTCTATTTTCTTGAGATTTCTTAGAAGAACTAGTTATAACATAAGAAGGAAGG
Organism: Coluber constrictor foxii; assembly: GCA_038048745.1. Taxonomy (NCBI): domain Eukaryota; kingdom Metazoa; phylum Chordata; class Lepidosauria; order Squamata; family Colubridae; genus Coluber; species Coluber constrictor. The sequence continues at coordinate 52,216,194 of CM075961.1, forward strand.
AGACAGTTGGCTTGGAGGAAAGAGCCAATTTAGGGGCTCTAGCTTGACTGTAGAACTTTCAACAATGCAGATAGTCCTCAATTTACAACCATTCATTTAGTGACCGATCAAATGGCACAGAAAAAGATGCTAGTGGTGCTAACAGGTTGCTCCACTCCTCCTCTTCCCAGCCACCTGTTGGAATGAGCTTGGTTCCCACAAGAAAACCTTTTATTTTGACGGCCAAGCTGAACTACCTAAAATTCCCTTTCTCCCCCTTCGCTTTGTGGCAACCATGAAAGCCTCATAGTTGGCCTCAGCCAGGCTCGCTTCAGGGTTGACATTCACTTTGCCCAAATTCTTGCAATCAGCCAAAGTGACGTTTTAGTGGAATAATAGCTTCATGGATTTGATTCTTTCAGAGCTACAATGGAATCTCACCTGGATACCCCATATAATGTGCCAGACATTATCATCACGATTGCCAACAATGATATTGACCTCATCATAAGGTACTTTGCTGCAATATTTGCATATCTATATACTACTAAAACTCTCCTGTCTGTGGGAAATTTCAACTGGGCGAAACAGTGCAGGGTAGGGCTATAAGCTTTGAACCGAGGCACCTGAAATGGGTTATCTTACAGATTGCTTCCAAAATCTAGGACCTATGAATCCTGTCAAATTGAAATTTGGCAAATTTTATAAAACATTTTACCATAAAACATTTAGTGACATAATACAAAATGTCATAAATCATTTCCTATTGTCAAGTGTTGATGTTTGACTGTACTGTTCAGTTCAACGAGAACTGATGTTGAGGCAAATACATGAATGCATGAGGGGTCCTTAGTGCCCTCTGAGCTTGCTTGTTTTCTTGGAGACGTTTCATTACCCTAACTAGCTAACATCATCAGGGTAGTAAGGAGTGCTGTTTGCTGTCAGTTTTATATTCTGGTGATTTGCCTAGCCTGTGTTGGTGTGGGGGCTATCTTAGAGATTCTTTGGTTGGGCTGTTTACTGATGACTCTTTGGCAGTTTTTTGATTGGGGTATTTCTTCCCTGATTGTTGGGTTGAAGTTGACCTTGGAGTAAATCTATGCTGATCTGAGTGCTGATTACTGGTGGAAAAGTGCTGGAGTCTTTTTCTCTTTTGTGCTGGTTGGCTATCCCTTTTGCATAGTCTATAGACGTTGTTAATGTCTATGTGTCTATTGATAGCTGATTTGTCAAAGTGCCAGGCTTCTAGAAATTCCCTGGCGTTTTTGGATTTGGCCTGGTCTAGGATTGTCACATTTTCCCAATTGAAGCTATGGTTAAATCTGTCTGTATGTTGCGAAATTAAAGAATTTCCGTCATGCCTTCTGGCTGCCACTGGATGATGTTACCTAATTAGGGTAATGAAACATCTGTAAGAAAACCAGCAAGCTCAAAAAGCACCAAGGACACCTCAATTTCAACCTTGAACTACAAATATTTTCCTCCAATATTTAAAATTTTTTCCAATAAAGTCAGTGCATTAGAAGCTCCATCATTATTGTAGATGTTGAGGAACCTGGTGAGGAAATATCTCTGAAACGATAACCCCAACAGTTCATAGGTTATCTAATTTCTACTCAAGGCTTAAGAGGCCACTGGTGAGGAAATATCTTTGAAATGATAACCCCAACAGTTCATGGGTTATCTAATCTCTACTCAAGGCTTAAGAGGCCACCGATGGCTGCAGTCTTCATGGGAACTTTTCCTTAGAGTAGGGGGTATCCAACCTCGGCAACCTGAGGACTTGTGGGCTTTGACTCCCAAAATTCCCAAGCCAGCATGGTTGGCTGAAGAATTCTGGGAGTTGAAGTCCACAAGTCCTCAAGTTGACAAGTTTGGACACCCCTATGGTAGAGACCAAGTATAATGATACTTACGAATATACTGTATTGAGCCCTTCTCTTGAGGTTCATTAGATGGATATCTCCATGATGGGTAGGAATATGGCAATGTATTTATTTATTAGTAACGTTTTGCTTCATCTTTCTGCTTATTCTTAATGCTCAGAGTGGTTTCCTAGAACAAAAATCATAGAGCACTTTTCCCCCTTTAATTAGATAAATTAAGTGGAACAAAGTGAGCAGAAACTAGGCGAATCTTCTTAGTGAGGGCATTTCATGGTCTAGAAGCCACCAAAGAGAAGGCCTTGTGCCTCTGACTGAGAGACATCTTCAGAATGTCAAGACAGTTTGCAACCAAGGGATGGGGAACTTCTGCTGAGCCACGAGCTTCAGAGCCATCAGTGGGTAAATTCACTCCTCACCACAGTTGTTATTTGGAAATCCAGTGACCACTAGGAATGAAGGAGCCCTCCCAAACTAGTCTTTCTGGGAGAATGCAACCCAAACAGATCCCACCCCAATTCCAGACTCCAGCTTTCTGCTTACCAACGGTGCCTCCGTTTTGTCTAGATTTTATTTTACTTTATTTTTTCTCAACCAACCCATTATTGAGCTTGACAACTGAAGGTATAGATCAGGGGTCCTCAAACTATGGCCTCCATGTCCACATACGGCCTGCTGAAGCCATTAATCTGGCCAGTGTGGGACCATGAGGCTACCCAGCCCACATCCCCCCACCTACCCGCTGGTCCCCACCCACATTCTGGAGGCCAAGGAGGTCAAAAATGGGTGGCAGAATAGTACTGGAGGCCCCAGGAGGCCAAAATAGGCCAATTTTTGCCCTCCCTGGCCAAAAGAAAGAGAGAGGGAGGGAGAGAGAGACATACACATAGAGACACACGGCAGCCACATCCCTTCACTAACCTGCTTTCCATCCCTAGGAGCATAACAAAGTTTAATTTGTGTGTATTGTATAATAGACTGTTAAATTGGCCACGCCCACCCAGTGACATGACCACAGAGCCATGCCCACCCAGCCGGTCCAGCCCCCCATCAGTCTGAGGGACCGTGAATTGGGCCCCTGTTTAAAAAGTTTGAGGAGCCCTGGTATAGATGATTTCCTTGGAGTTAGACCAATGGTGAAATCCACTTACCTTCACTACCAGTTTGGGAATAGGAGCATATGTCCGCTATGCACGTATGCATCTCTTCTGCGCATCCACAGAAGTTTCTGTGGATGCGCAGATAGTAAAAAAAAGGTTGTAATGATGTCCCAACAGGTGGGCGGAGCCTCCCGCCGGCGCTACCAGTTCGGCAAGCCTGATAGAATGGGGGGGGGGATTTCATCATTGAGTTAGACAGTATGGAGTAGCAGAGCTGGGTATCACTAGCATTGTGATAACATTCCACTCCAAGATCTGACTGATCTCCTGCACACCTCTAGATGTTAGGTAGGAGACAAATAGAATCCCTTGGGACTTTATAAGCCAATCTCCAAAAAAAAATAATCTTCTGAGCAGGTCCCAGCAGGCGGGACCAGAATTGTTGCAAATTTCTTCCTAGGTTGAATCCTATCAGATAGTAATAGCAATAGCACAGTCTTATATATATATTGCTTCACAGTGCTTTATAGCCCTCTCTAAACGGTTTACAGAATTAACATATTGCCCCCAACAATTTGGGTTTTCATTTTACCGACCTCGGAAGGATGGAAGACTGAGTCAACCTTGAGCTGGTCAGAATCGAACTGCTGGCAGTCAGCAGAATTAGCCTGCAATACTGCCTTTTAGCCACTGCACCACCATGAATGACCCAGAAGATACCATGGAAGCTCCTGAGAAACCCAAAAGGACCAGGGGAGTGGCACTCCTTCCATCTAGTCTTCTACCAAGAAGGTCTTCTACCAAAACAACCCAAACAGTCTCATAAGTTTGCAATAACAGGAATGGCTTCTTCTGCACGTCTCTCTTCCTGTTGGCAGGATTTCAGACCGAGGAGCAGGAATCCCTCATGACCATGTTGACAAGGTCACCGATTACCACTTTACCACTGCCGAAGCGAGTAATCAGGATCCCCGCATGAACAGCCTCTTCGGGAACATGGTGGAAATGGGCAACAGTGCCCAGTCGGGCCCTATGCACGGGTGAGCACAGTGCATAGCTGAGAAAGGAGGTGCTTGGGATAAATCCAGACATGGTAGGCCACAAAAAAGAGATTGCAAAATCAGATCTGGTCACGTGGTGACCCACTTGATGATTGTCACGACTTATGACCTTAATTGCAGGAGTCAATTATGATTGTAATTCAAGAACCACTTCTATAGTCATTGCTCAGTAGTTTGGTTGTGTTTGGGGTGGATGGGTGAGGCTTACCTTTCCTGAAGCAGTGACACTCCATGAAGCAGGGGTGTCAAACTAAGTTCATAGGGTACTTAAATCTATCCCATGGGGCCACTGTGGAAATAGCAAAGGACCGGCCCACGGTGCCTCTGTCAGCGAAAATGGAGTTCGGGAGGGCCGCGCATGGCACCCCGAAGCTCCATTGTCGCTGGCAGGGGGCTGCAGGAGGCCTTCCTGGTAGTCTCCCATCCAATCCCTGAGGATACTTTGGTTACAAAGCTGGGTCTCCTCGCGTGGAGAGGGTGTGGGCCTCCCGCTGACCCACACACTTCATCCTCCTACTCACACCATGAGCAACCTGACCACGGAGAGCGAGAACAGCAGGAGCCTCAAGGAGGAGGTAAGCATAGCTGGGCAGCCCCTCAGGCAACCGGGGCTGGGCTGGGCTGGGCTGGGCTGTGGGGTCCCGGTGCCCTGGGAGCTTGTGGGCCGGGCTGGCCACTTACACTCTGCTGCCTAGGACTCTGGACAGCCTGCACCGCTGTCTGGGGGTCCTCTGGGTGACCTGAGCAGGACAGCGAGACTCCTCCGAAGGACAAGGCTTGGCCCTCTCCCTGGTTTCGCTTTCCTCCACTAGAGACAATGGATCCCCCAGCCTCTCCCGGGCCATCATAGGTACTCCCAACACGAGTGATGTCGAGCTGGCCATGCCTCCCCTCAGCCGCGCCCCATGCCCCCGAAGCTCAAACACAGCCTTGATACAGCCCTTAATGAAATCAAGTTTGACACCCCTGATGGAGCCTTCCCCATCTCCTAATAGGAGGGCATGGAAGGCAACCTGATGCATAATGATGCTAGTTTGCTGTGAGTAAGTGAATGTAGGGTTTCTCAGAGGCTTCTGTCCCCTCCAAAGACTGGCCCTTGTAGAGAGGACTGTGCTATTGGCGGCTCTTGTAGCTGTGGGAGACTCTGAAACCAACCAACGACCCCTTTTGATTTTTTCTTTCACAGGTTTGGATTTGGCTTGCCAACTTCCCGGGCTTACGCTGAGTATCTAGGTGGTTCTTTGACCCTCCAATCCCTGCAGGGCATTGGAACAGATGTCTACCTCCGTCTCAAGCACATCGATGGCAAAGAGGAAAGTTTCCGCATTTAGAACGGCCCCCTGCGATGAGACAGACTGACCCTTTCCTTGCTTTTGGAGAAAGCTTTTAATACCCACACCAAACCCACATTGGCATGGATTCCGTCACCGTTTCTTCTCATCTGGATCCTAAGCACCTGCTGTGCTCCCCCGCATATGAAGCATTTTGATCCTTGTGGACACCTAGATGTGGTGAGAAAGGAACAGAGGGCTACCTCTCCTGTGTGGTTGCTGTTCAGAACATTGTTTCCTGTTGCATCCTCTGATCCTGCTCTGTTGGTGCATCTTCGTTGGTCCTTGAGTTGGCCTCTTGAACCCAAGTAACCCAAAGCATATCTCTCTGTTTCCCACATGGAAATACTCAAGGCCACCAAGAGCATCCGTGCAAAGCAGCGCTGTTTCTCCATCATTTCCTTGCACACTGCCAACCCAACCTGAGGCCTTGTCCCAACCTCCTCCGGTTGACTTCCGATGCATTTGAAGATGCATTTCCTCTGTTCACCTGTCACGTACGGATCCCAACACGTTGGCCGCTCAGCCCGTCTTCCTCTCTGTGGATCAACTCTGATGACAGGATAGGGCATCTCTTGAAAAGTTCTCCCTTGCTGCCGCCTAAGATTTGGAGGTGGGTTTCCTATTTGGGGATTAGAATTTATCTGTCGGTCAGCAAAGAGACATTTCATGGTGTACAACCGTGAACGATTATGACCTGGGGGTGGGGGGAAATTAACCACGTGGCTCCCTTTTGGAATCCAAGCTATAGATTCCACGACATTCTTCTTCTTCCCGAGGTAACATATTTTATTGGCATCTTTCCTCTATGCCTTTGATTTTACGGATGTCATTCAGCTGACTTTTAAATCCAGAATCGGAGTTTGTTGTCTGCTCTTCCCCTGTTCCTTTCCATTAGAGGGTGAAGATTCAAAATGAAAAAAAACCATGATTTCCTGTTACAATACTTAAATAAAAAAGTGCACACTCAAAAATCCAGCATGTTTGTCTTTCCTTGAGGGATACATGTAGCTTATCATTGTGTACATTTTGGAAATTGAAATATGTACGAGTGTATCTGTTATTTATTAAAATTTATGTTTTATTGTTCATGGGGATGATAAATGAAACTGAAGCTTTCCAGAGGACAGAGCTCATCTGCAGAACTCATATACTGTACACAGGTATGGCCTGTACTTCTGTAGATCCTGCTATGACAAAGCTAACCATGTAACTATAGCTAACTTAAAACCACAATTGGGACCAGAATTCTGTTGCTAAGCAAGGCAATTGTTAAGCAAGCTGCACCCAATTTTACGACCACGTTGTTAAGCAAATCACTGTGCTGGTTAAGTGAGTCATGCGGTCATTAAGTGAATGCAGCTTCCCTCATTGACTTTGCATGTCAAAAGCCAGCTGGGAAGGTCGCAAATGACTATCACATGACCTTGGGATGCGGCAATTGTCTTGTGCATGTTGACTCCCAAGCGCTCAAATTTTGATTACATGACTTTGATGATTGTGTGACAGTCATAAGGATGAGGAACCAATTGTAAGTCATTTTTTACAGGCCCATTGTAACTTCAAGTGGTTGCTAAATGGATAATTTAAAGTCAAGGACTGCCTGTGGTTAAGCTGGTGATATCAGGAGTTGACACTGCTTCTTTGGTTGATATTCAGTCAACCAAAGAAGAAGAGAGCCATCTTGGTGTAACGGTTAAAGGCAACAGGCTAGAAACCAGGAAACTCTGATCTCTAGTCCTAGTTTAGGCACTAAACCAGCTAGGGGATTTTTGAGCCTGTTATTGTCTCTCAACCCTGGGAAGAAGTGGCAGTAACAAATTAGGTTTTTTTTTCTCTTTACAAAAAAACTGCAGGGATTTGTCCAAGCAGTTGCCAGAAATACTTGAACAGACAGACACATAAACACACCCAGGGGTGGGGGGTGAGGAGGGAGCAATAGAAACAAATTATTTCTCTGAAAATTATGTATAATCTCAGTGCTGATGTTAAAAAACAGAGCTTGCATTTTAAAAAAATATTTATATATATTATTTGTTTTCTGAGGTTTTCGCGGGTGTTTGTATGTAGGTCTTTGGTTATTCAGGTTTTCTCCCGCATAAAATTGGAAGTGTCTTGGTGATGTTTCAACGAAGTCTCATTCGTCATCTTCAGGCTGGTGTTTTCGGCTTCGTGCTTCTAGGAGCAATGTGTGATCACAGCTGTTTCTTCCTTTTAACTGCTAGTGAGGGTGTGAACTGATTAAAAAGACCAAAATTATCACCAAAACTGAACACTTCAATAACAGAATAATCAGAGAAGCCATCAAGATAGAAAAACGCTCAAACAGCATGAATAAATGAGATGATACCTCCCGCCTACCAGCCATTTGGAAACCCGCCCTTATTGACAAATGAGTCCCTAACACAAGGAATGACACCAGACCCACACTCACAAGGGCCATACAGAGTGTCATCACCACACATCCACGCAGAAAGCAGACTCAAACCCACACTGATGATGAGGCATGACCACGGACCAGAGTTCTGACCACAGCTGCATCATTAGCCACTTTAAACCCCTCCAATCCATACATGAAGCAGACACACCCACCATGAAGATGTGGCACTACCACAAACACGAAGCCAAACAACAGCAATGCAGCTCACTAGCTCAAATCCCCCTGCAACTCAGACTAACCTGAGCACAACCAAGCCCCCCCCAAACAGAACACACCCCCATCCAATCAGAGCACAGCTAACCCCCCATCCAATCAGAGCACAGCCAAGCTCCAACTAATCAGAACGCACCTCCGCCCTATCAGAACACAGCCAAGCTCCCACCCAATCAGTTCACACCCCCACTAGCAGTTAAAAGGAAGAAGCAGCTGCGATCACACATTGCTTCTAGAAGCACGAAGCCGAAAACGCGAGCTTGAAGATGACGAATGAGACCGCCAAGACACTTCCAATTTTACACGTGAGAAAACCCGAATAACCAAAGGCATATATATATATATATATATGTATGTATGTATGTATGTATGTATGTATGTATGTATGTATGTATATGTATATATATATATATATATATATATATATATATATATATATATATATATATATATATATATATATATATATATATATTGTCTGTGTAAGTTTATATATATATATATAAAAGAGAGCAGTGAACAGGACAGCAAACAAGAACAAGGGAGGGCTTACCTATTTAGGTTTTCTTGCAGATGTTTCATTACCAAACTAGGTAGCATCATCATGTTTCTCTTCTTGCTGGAGAAAAGGCAAAAGAAGGCCTTTCTTCTCTGAGATTCTTCAGGGGGGTAAAGATTTTGTTCTTCAGATAAATATTTAACAAGGAAACTGTTAAGAGTTTTTTACAGCAATCAAATCCAGAAAGCACACAAAGGTAACTGATGCAGCAGGATTCATTAACTTCTCTTTATATACATAATAATGCATGAGACATATATACAATACCAAGAGTGGTTCTTCTAATGTGATAGAGATGACAAGCAAACACAGTACAGGAGAGAACAGTTTCAGTTCAGAGTTGCAGACTAGTTTGCAGCTTCAGAACTCAGAACTTAATACAGACAAAGAGAACCTCCTCTAAACAGGGCAGTTAAGCTAAGCCTAAGTCACGCCCAGGCTCCTTGCTGTTTCTGTCAAATACTGTTTCAGTTTCCAAACAGTTCCCATTGGTTGACCTTGTTACCATGTCTCTGCCAGTCATGAATACACTGAGAAAAACATCCAAGCGTGAATATGAATACCTTTATTCTTTAGCTAGCCGTGCCAAATTATCTTAATAAAAACGGCTGTTTCCACGTAATAGCCTGCTATGGGTGGTAGCACAAGGTCATCAAGCTCCTAATATAAGCACTCCTCACAAATACCCCATGACTCAAAACTAACCTGATCACTGTAAAAAGTACCAGATTCTGCCCAGAGAGATGGATCCTCACAAGATCATCCAACTGGAAGTAGAACAGAACTCCCCAACTAGGGGTGAAATCCAGCAGGTTCTGACAGGTTCTGGAGAACTGGTAGCGGAAATTTTGTATAGTTCGGAGAACCGGCAAATACCACCTCTGGTTAGCCCCAGAGTGGGGTAGGAATGGAGGTTTTGCAGTATTGTTCCCCTACCATGCCCGCCATGCCACACCCATAGAATAGTAGTAAAAAATTTGGATTTCACCACTGTCCCCAACCTTCCCAGTTTAGTGGACTAACCCAGGAGGGGCGGGAGAGGGGACGGTTCCACACGCTTGGTGGACAAGCATTTGTGCTCAATCCCATTTGTGTGAATGGCGGGTATGCGTGCCCTTTGCACACGCTAGTGGGGATATATGTGCACTCACCCGCCCCTTCTGCAGGCCAGTTTGCAACGGCTCAATGTGCCATGGCTGGGGGTTGGGTACCCCTGAAGTAGAAGATAAAAGAGCCAAATTGGGTCTAGCAATTAAAATCCCGCCTTAGTCATGAAAGATAGCTGGGTGGGGCTCTCTTTCAGCACAACTCAGCCCAACCTGTGGTTGGAAAAAAATTTCCCTGGTTCATTTCCCAGCTGGGAAGCAGTCACCAATGGTGAGAAGAAATAGACATGGAAGCTAGCTGCCAGAAAAGGGATCCTTTAATTCAGAAACGCAAGGAAAGTAGTGACACAGCTTGAGCGTTCCTGGCTTGCAAGCAGTTTAGGGGGATGAATCTGAGCCTTTTATGGTTAATTCCCCCTTGAAGCTCCTGCAGCTTGATCAGTTTATTTATGTGCCTCTAATTAAAGTGACTTTTATTTATTTTATTTTATTTTATTTATTTATTTATTTTGTCCAGTACATATTAGATAATATATATAAGCATGAATTGAATTCATAAAATGAATACAATTAAAGGGAACATTAGGACAGAGACAGTAAGTACGCTGGTGCTCTTATGCACGCCCCTTACAGACCTCTTAGGAATGGGGTGAGGTCAACAGTAGACAATCTTAAGGTTAAAATTTTGGAGGTTTTGGGATGAAACCACAAAGTCAGGTAGTGCATTCCAGGCATTGACCACTCTGTTGATGAAGTCATATTTTCTGCAATTGAGTTTGGAATGGTTCACTTTTAAGTTTGTATCTATTGTGTGCTCGTGTATTGTTGTGGTTGAAGCTGAAGTAGTCATTGACAGGTAGGACATTGTAACAGATGATTTTATGAGCTATGCTTAGGTCATACCGAAGGCGGCATAGTTCTAAATTTTCTAAACCCAAAATTTCAAGTCTGGTGGCATAAGGTATTTTGTTGAGAGCAGAGGAGTGGAGGACTCCTCTTATGAAATATTTCTGGACATGTTCAATTGTATTAATATCCGATATGCAGTGTGAGTTCCAGACAGATGAGCTATATTCGAGAATTGATCTAGCAAATGTTTTGTACGCTCTGATTAGTAGTATAATATTACACTACTAGAATGTAGTGTACTACTAGAGAAGAATCTACGCAAGATTAGGTTTACAACTCTTAATGCCTTTTCGGGCTTTGGCACTTAGATCATTTGATATGAGTACTCTAAGGTCCTTGACAGAATGAGGGTCATCTACAAGGTCCTGTCCATTCAGCTTGTATTTTGTGTTCTGATTCTTCTTGCCAATGTGTAAGACAGAGCATTTGTTGGTTGAGATTTCGAGTTGCCAATTCCCTGAATTCTGTCTTCCTGCCTTAATGTGTTAATCCTGTTCCTGGGGCTTTTGTCTATCCTATTCTGGGGGCTGATTCTGCCAGGAAAGAGGAAAAGAGGAGTTCCAGGTGAGTTATTTTTAGCCTGATTCCCCTTATCTTAATGGCTCTACTTAAGTGTTCCTTTCAGCTGGTGCTTTTGCCTGGGGTTTTCTTAAAGGGGAAGGGTCTCTTTGCACTGTTTTCTGAGGTTTCTGGTGCTATGAGAGTTCTGGCACTGTCCTTTTGGGGTATACCTCCCACAACATATCACGGGGTTGCTGCTGTGGGAAAAATAGCAGGAGGCGGGTGTGTTGAATGTATCTGCCATCTTATTTGTAAAAATAATAAAGGCAGGGTATAAATAAATTAAACAGGAGCAGGGCAATTTTGAGCAACAGGTTGCAAAATCTAGGGAGAGAAGGTGAACTCTAATCAGATCCTAATCCAGAGCAAGAAACTAAATTGATAGTCATTAAGTGAATGTAATTGGTCATTAAATGAACCCATTGTCTGCAATGGGCAGCTTTTGCCTGAAATCAGAAATTACAAATAGCTGTCCTGTAACCATGGGATGTTGCAAACAGCTATGAATGTGGTCCAGGTGCCAAGCACCCAAAATACCATCACATGGCTGTAGGAGGTTGAGATGGCAGCCACCAAAACATCTAATCCACTTGAAGTAATTTTTGGGGGTCCATTGTAATTTTGGTTACTAAGCAACAGGACATAAGTCAAGGAAGGCCTAATGTACACAGTTAAAAAAAAACCTCTAGATATTTGCTGAGGCAGGGTTTACCTTTCTAAGGTAAACATAGCCTGCAACTTTAACAGAGGCTCCATTTCAGCTTGGCTCCTTCAGGTGTTCCCAGTCTTTGTCAACTCCCTTAATGTTTTCCAAAGTAATACTTGTAAAACAAGAACTTTTCCTTTCAGAGCAAGAATTTTGTCCTGCAGACCTGTATGTTCACTCATTCCTATGATAAACTCTATCATGGCTGTTTCAGCTATCTCATTCAGCCATGCCCTGACTTATCAGAACTAAGACAAAGTTTCACATTGTACCAAAATTCCCTTTGTTTTTCACATCAAATACTTTACAAGCTCAGGTTAGGTTTGATAACACTGTAAATGTTTAATGGTTTTCTTACAAAACTATTTTCCCATATGGTATCTTTTATATGGGAGTGCAAGTCAAACCACAGAAACACAAGCCAGAACTCGTTACTAAAAAGGTGAATATTCTCTTGCAACGTACAGGTAGCCCTTGCTTTACGACTGCAATGGAGCCCAACATTTCTGTTGCTAAATGAGACCATTGTTGACTGAATTTTGTCCCTTTTTACAACCTTTTGTAGGAAATTAGCATCCACCCCTCTCCTAAAAGAATGAAATATTTTAAGAAATATTAAAAAGGCAGAATATATTTCCCTGGATGAGAAACGGAGTAACATGTTTTAAAGACAAAGCAGCTCCCGCTTCCTGCCTCCCCCCACAATGGGCCAGAGGCAGAAACCCAATCCACCACCCCCTTTGTCAATGGACCATCATCTGCAACACAATAGGACCAATCTAGCAACAGAAACTCCCCACATGGCACCTGGGAAGATTATATCAGCCAGCAAGGCTAGCTAAAACCCCCCACCCCCTGGGAATCTGACAACCAATCAGGATACTCTTCCTCTGCCCCAGGAAGTTCAAAGCTCAGGGAGGACATAAAACTAAGGCACGCTCAGCATCTCGACCCCTTTTCTGTTTGGGAACTCAAACCATGTGATCCTGTCCACCATTAAACCATCTTTCCAAGCAGTTTCCCTGTTTCCAGTGTCTTTCTCCCCACTTGGAGCTGAACCCAGAAGGATATTTCTTCAAACACTTTCTTGCTATAGTTGTTAAGTGAATTACTGCAGTTGTTAAATTAGTAATATGGTTGTTAAGTGAATTGGCTTCCTTGTTGACTTTGCTCGTCAGAAGATCACAAAAAATGATCACATGACCCCAGGACATTGCAACCATCGTAAATGTGAATCAGTTACCAAGCATCCGAATCCACGGGGATGCAGGAATGGTCATAAATGTGGCCATGCCACTTTTAGTGACTTCAGATGGTCACTAAATGAACTGTTGTAAGTCGAGCACTGCCTGCATTTCTCTCTCAGCCCAACCCATCTCACAGGGTTGTTGCTGGGAAAATAGGAGGAAGAAGAAATATTAGCTACGTTCACTGCCTTGAGTTATTTATGAAAATAATAAAAGCAGGATTTAAAGAAATAAAATAAATCTCAGTCTGCCATAAAAACAGCTTATGTAGACTCCACTTTTTCCAAAAGTTTGAGATAATCATTACCATTTCACTGATCAGATAGTTAAAACAAATGGACTTTGGAACCAAATACCGGCTCCTTTAAGAAGGTGCTTGGATGTTGAAAATATGATTGCCTTATGTCGACAACAGTCTAATTACTTACACCAAGTTAGGCGGCATTATTTTGCAGAAGCAGCACCTGAGCAGGTTCCCATTTCAAGTGATCCTGTCCTGTTTGATTGTCACAGAAGGCCAGGTAAGTCCATATCTCCAGGCTTTATTTTAACTGAAGAGTTATGCTTTTGCAAACTGAACTAACGAAGCTTCTTGGATGAGAAGCGAAAACATTAAAAAAAAAGAAAGAATCAAGAAAGTTCAGTTGCCCTTTGGAAAAAAACACCTTTGAGACAACCATGAGCTGGATGGTAAGAGAATTTCCATAGAATTTTCTGAACTACGTTGCAGAAAAGCTTGTAAAGTTTTTCTCTGTTGCCTCATACTGACTTGGGATAACAGTCAACCAAAGATGAAGTAGGTAACATACAATGAAATCTACCAGGGGTGGTGGTGGTGTTCTACTTACCTTTACTACCAGTTCACAATGGGAGTGTGCACTTCTGCCCATGCGCAGATCACCCGTGATGATGTCATGGCAGGTGGGCGGAGCCTCCTCCTGGTTTTACTACCGGTTCTATAGAATTGGACTGAATCAGGGGTAACTCACCACTGAAATCTACTGAGAGGAAGTTTCACAATACTATAAGAGACCTAAAGGTCTTTTTAAAGACCTTTCTAAAGGACTTGGGGTGACACGATAGCTGTATTCCAGTATTTGAGGGGTTGCCATAAAGATGAGGGGAGTCAACTTATTTTCCAAAGTACCTGTAGGCAGGACAAGAAACAGTGGATGGAAACTAATCAAGGAGACAAGCAACTTGGAATTAAGGAGGAACTTCCTAACAGTGAGGGGAATTAACCAGTGAAAGAGCTTGCCTTCAGAAGTTGTGAGGGCCCCATCGCTGGAGGTTTTTAAGAAGAGACTGGACAACCACCAATCTGAAATTGGTCTCCTGTTTGAGCAAGGGATTGCACTAGAAGACCTCCAAGATCTCTTCCAGTTCTATTCTGACTGATATTCAACTATAATCTATAGCCACTGTGGCCAAAGGAATACCAGGTTGATAAAAATTGGGTGTACATTAAGGAAACAAGTACAATACTCAGTTCTGGAATGGAAGGTCAACAGCAACAGTATATATTTGTAAATATCTTTGTTGTTAGTTGCGAAGTCATGTCCGACCCATCACATCCCCACGGACAACGTTCCTCCAGGCCCTCCTGTCCTCTACCATCCTCTGGAGTCCATTTAAGCTCATGCCTACTGCTTCGGTGACTGTAAATATATCTTTATGTAAGGACTGTAAAATAAATATCTTTATATAGGAGGAAAGTCTCTGAGGCAGGGGTCGCCAACCTTGGCAACTTTATGACTTGTGGACTTCAACTCCCAGAATTCCTCAGCCAGTGTATGCTGGGAGTTGAAGTCCACAAGTCGTAAAGTTGTCAAGGTTGGAGACCCCTGCTCTGGGGTGACTCCTGGTAATTTCACGGATTTTGCCAAGATAGCTATGACCACATCTCTATTGCTTCTACAGAGGTTGAAACTTTAGGAGAAATTATGGAAACTCCAATTGTGGTGTTCCAACTTGGAAGTTTTTATGGAGAGATTGGATAATGATTTGTCTGAAATGATACGGGGTCTCCGGCTTGAATAGAAGTTCAACCAGAAGACCTCCAAAGTCCCTTCCAATTCTCTATTGTTCTGTTCTAAAAGATGAGGGAGCTATGGAAATATTTTGAGCATAGAGGAAAAGTGCAAACTTTATGTGGAAATATATGTGGAAACTAAGGAGAAATTTCCTGACAGTTAGAACAATTAATCAGCGGAACAACTTCCCTCCAGAAGTTGTGAATGCTCCAACACTGGAAGTTTTTAAGAAGATATTAGGTAACCATTTGTCTGAAGTGGTGTAGGGTTTCCTGCCTAAGCAGGGGGTTGGACTAGAACATCTCTAAGGTCCCTTCCAACTCTGTTATCCTATTCTAAATATAATTGATGGTTGGTTAGGCTTTTCATAAGTCAGTTGAGAGGAGCCCTCTGCTGGTTGAAGGGCACAGTGCCTAGGGCTGTAATCTTCCTTTTCTTCTGTTTTTGAGGCAATAGGATTTTTTCTTCTTATTGTTTTAAAAAAAATGCTAAACTAATTGACCTTACATTACAATTTCCATAAACTTCCCAATTCTGAATGATGCAATAATTAATAGGTTGGTTCAATAACATATAGCTGATTCTGGGGAATATGACAATATTTGATCAAAGAGGAGTCAAGTTTAATCCTTGATCCAAAATTTACCCATTCTTGGTATAATCTCTGTTGAACGATATTTGGAAATTCCAGTAGGACAAGGAACACATTCTGTTCATAGGAGTGCCTTTTAATAAAAAAATATGTTAGCTGGAAAAGGTGCTACCAAGCTCTTTCTGAGTTTTGACTGAATGATTTTGCAACACTAGACTAACACAAATGTCCTATAATGTGATGGGAAATCAGCCAACAGTTGTACTAAAACATACCCAACTAAACTGAAATTGCCCATAAATTAAATGTAGATGGGAGGGACTTTCTAGACATCTAAAGGAATAATTATTTATTCACGAGGGAGAGTCAATAATAAGGTGTGCTTGAGATAAAACAGCAAAAGAAACAAAGGTAGAAATACGCCTGTATGAGATTAAAAAGTACATGGATATCTTGCAAGTTATTGACTTTGGGAGACTGAACATTTCCCAGCAGGGTGGCGAAAGAATTTAGAATTAGAATTAGAATTAGAATTAGAATTAGAATTAGAATTAGAATTAGAATTAGAATTAGAATTAGAATTAGAATTAGAATTAGAATTAGAATTAGAATTAGAATTAGAATACTGGCTGAATATGATTAAGCACACAATTTGTCTCCGCTGCAGAAGCTCTCTGTACATGCAAAGCAACAGGATAATAATCATTATAATAACACCAATATGTGGGGACAATAAATGAGATAAAAAGGATAATAATGATACTACAGTCATGCAACATGGGTAATAGTTGAGATTTGAGATTCAGGCTTTTGCTCAAGTTCGATCCTGAGTTCTGAGTTGGCTGAGTTCGATCCTGTGGCTCCTGAGGACGTGGACAGGATTCTGGGAAGACTGAATGCAACCACATATTTATTGGACCCGTGTCCCTCCTGGTTGGTGCTGGCCTCCCGGGAGGTTACACGAGGCTGGCTCCAGGAGATTATAAACGCTTCTTTGAGTGAGGGTGCCCTACCGGCTGCCTTGAAGGAGGCGGTGGTGAGGCCCCTCCTCAAGAAGCCCACCCTGGACCCAGCTGTTTTGGCTAATTATCGTCCAGTCTCCAACCTTCCCTTTCTGGCGAAGGTTGTTGAGAGTGTGGTGGCGTGGCAGCTCCCCCGGTACCTGGATGAAGCTGTCTATTTAGACCCACTCCAGTCTGGCTTCAGGTCTGGATACAGCACCGAAACGGCATTGGTTGCATTGGTGGATGATCTCTGGAGGGCCTGGGGTAGGGGGTGCTCCTCTATCCTGGTGTTGTTAGACCTCTCAGCGGCTTTTGATATCATCGACCATGGTATCATGTTGTGCCGGTTGGAGGGATTGGGGGTGGTGGGCACCGTTTTATGGTGGTTCTCCTCCTACCTCTCCGTCCGGTCGCAATCTGTGTTGACAGGGGGGCAGCGGTCGACCCCGAGGCGCCTAGTGTGTGGGGTGCCACAAGGGTCGGTCTTCTCGCCCCTCCTGTTCAACATTTATGTAAAGCTGCTGGGCGAGATCATCCGTGGTTTTGGGGTGGAGTTCCATCAGTACGCTGATGATACTCAGCTGTACATCTCCACCCCAGACCACCCCAACGATGCCGTGGAAGTGATGTCCCAGTGCCTTGAAGCCGTGCGGGTCTGGATGGGGAGAAACAGGCTTCGATTCAACCCCTCCAAGACCGAGTGGCTGTGGCTGCCGACATCCTGATATAGCCAGATGACTCCATCGCTGGTTATTAGGGGTGAATCATTGGCCCCCACGGAAAGGGTGCGCAACTTCGGCATCCTCCTGGACCCACGGCTGTCTTTAGAGGATCATACGACAGCTATGGCCAGGGGGCTTTCTATCAGGTTCGCCTGATACGCCAGTTGCGGCCCTTTCTAGATCGGGATTCCCTACGCACAGTCACTCAGGCGCTCGTCACGTCTCACCTGGACTACTGCAATGCTGTCTACATGGGGCTCCCCTTGGGGTGCACCCGGAGGCTCCAACTGGTACAGAATGCGGCCGCGCGGGGGATTATGGGAGCGACGGGGTGCTCCCACGTGACACCTCTCCTGCGTGAGCTGCATTGGTTGCCGGTGGACTTCCCGGTGCGTTTCAAGGTGTTGGTAATCACCTTTAAAGCGCTCCATGACTTAAGACCAGGGTACTTATGGGACCACCTTCTGCCACCAATTGCCTCCCACCGGCTGGTTCGCTCCCACAGAGAGGGTCTCCTCAGGGTGCCGTCAGCCAGACAATGCCGGCTGGCAACCCCCAGGGGGAGAGTCTTCTCTGTGGCAGCCCCCACCCTCTGGAACGATCTTCCTCCAGAACTGAGAACGATCTCCGACCTCCAGACTTTTCGTCGGGCTCTGAAAACTCATCTTTTTCAGCTTGCCGGTCTAGCCTGATCCCTTCTAATTTTAAAATCTTTTAGCGTTTTAGAGTTGATTCATTTTTAATTATTTAATCTGTTTTAAATTTTCAGCCAAATTTATGTTTGTTTTATAATATTTTAACTTTTATGTACTGGTTTTTATTTGGCTGTTCACCGCCCTGAGTCTGTAAGGAGAAGGGCGGTATATAAGTCCAATAAATAAATAAATAAATGTCTTCAAAGGCTTTCAAAATACTAAAGAGACGTTTTTCCACGTTAAACACTGGGTGAGTCACAACACATGTGATGTAGCTGGTATATGTAAGGAAAGTTATTTGCAAGCATGTTCAATTTGCAAATTATTCTGAAAGTTATTTGCAAGCAATTTGCGTTCTTTGCAAATTACTGTTTCACGCATGAGCCTAAAAGGCATTTACAGGTAGTCCTCGACTTACGACCACAATTGAGCCAGAATTTCTGCTGTTAAGTGAGACATTTGTCAAGTGAGCTATGCCCCATTTTATGACTTTTCTTGCCATCGTTGTTAAGTGAATCACTGTAGTTCATAAATTAGTGATGATCAGCTGTGCTTTTGAAGCTGTTTTTTAGCCTCAACCAGGGACTGAAATTGGCCCGCATGCGCTCAAAACCAGCGAACTAATGTGCTGAAGCTGACCAGGCTAAGGACGCTAGCCAGATGAATACTTGGTAGAAAGAATTCCGCCCCCCCTCCCCCATTTTCCTCCCCAAAAACTAAGGTGTGTTTTATACTCCGAAAAATACGGTAATCTGGGCTGAACTGAATTTGGTGGACTTTGTCCACTAAATTGGGATGACTGCTAAATGCAAAGAAAGATTTTCTCCTTAGATCTGAAATCCATTAAACTGAAGTCTGTTAAATCAAGATTTTTACTAGTAATGTAGTTTAACCAATAACCTGCAAGTTCGAATCTCACCAGGCTCAAGGTTGACTCAGCCTTCCATTCTTCCGAGGTAGGTAAAATGAGGACCCGGATTGTGGGGGCAATAAGCTGACTTTATATAAAAAAGAACACCACTTGGGGGAGGGGGCGAAAGCCCTACTAAGCAGGTATATACCAAAATATGAAGGCTATTGCTTAACGCATTGTAAGCCACCCTGAGTCTCCGGAGAAGGGCGGCATATAAATTAATTTTTTTAAAAAAAAACTCTGAATCATAGAGTTGGAAGGCATCTTGAAGATGATCTTCTGTAACATCCTGCTTATGAGGGATTCATTAGAGAATATTTGAATATCTCCAGGAAAGATTTTTTTTTTTGTTTTCCCCATATTTATTTCCTGTCTTGTCCATTTGTTATAGCTAACATCCATGGAGCAAGGAAAAGATGCCATGTCAGACACCCGGCCTGTACTAAGCGAGGTAGATGGGATTCTCTTACCAAAAAGCACTTATAATGAATGGGACCGGATCCAGTGCTTCCAAGCCAAGTCAGATGACTTACTTCTCTGTACTTATCCCAAATCAGGTAAGAATCTAGGAGTGAAGTCATGTCCAGTTTGTGAGTATATCCTGGTAGGACCAGTGGTGAAATCCAAATTTTTTTACTACTGGTTCTGTGGGCGTGGCTTGGTGGGCATGGCAAGGGAAGGATACTGCAAAATCTTCATTCCCACCCCACTCCAGGGAAAGGATATTGCAAAATCTCCATTCCAACCCCACTCTGGGGTCAGGCAGAGATGGTATTTGCCAGTTCTCAAACTTCTCAAAATTTCCGCTACCGGTTCTCCAAACTGCTAAAAATTTCCACTACTGGTTCTCCAGAACCTCTCTCAGAATCTGCTGGATTTCACCCCTGGGTAGGACCCTAAGTAGTGGATTGCCCCCAGTTTGCACTGGTTCTATAGAATTGGTAATAAAACAGGAAGAAGGCTCCGCCCACTGATCCCGACGTCACTAAAACGCTTCTGCGCATTTGCAGAAGAGCGCGCACACAGCCCCGCTGCGAACCGGTAGTAAAGATAAGTAGAACCCACTCCTGACCCTAAGATACCTATAGGAGAAAGTAAACAACTCATGACTTTGATTAAGTCCCATTATTGATCCAGTATAACTCTGCTCTCTTTTCTATTCAGCTGCCTGGGGTGGCCATTAGATTGTGTAAGAATGATCTTGTATGGTCAGAAAGAATTTAATCCGGTTTGGTGATCCTTTGCAAAATCCAGTTCCCAACCTTTCCTAGCCACTGTGCAAGCTGAAATTGTTCTTGTGGTGTTTTGCTAAATCTTTCTTAGGGTGGTGAGAGAGAAGGTTTGTTGAGTTGCATAATTCCTTTCCCCCTTTGGGGGCTGGCGGAAGTGAGAACAAACCTGCAAATTGTGAGAAAATTTGTGACTGCAGAGTTCTGCTTGTTTTGAGGGCCTTCAGGCATAGTAGATCGCTTATAAGTAGCACAGAATAGATGGATGTTGATCTCTCTCTCTCTCTCTCCTTAGGTACCACTTGGATACAAGAGATAGTGGATATGATCCATCAAGAAGGCGACTTGGAGAAATGCCAGAGAGCCTCTGTGCATCATCGACACCCATTCATTGAATGGGCAAGGCCATTCCAGACCTTGGGTAGCCTGCCTTTTCTACACAAAAGTCAGGGAGCAACTGTTTAGCAGGGCAGGGGAATAACTGAAGGTGTTTAACCACAGATCCTCAGCAAAACTATATAAGTATAGTTTCCAGACATGTCCTGACCATCTATTCAGATCCAGATATGGATTCTCACCTCTCTGGTCTTCTGTGTCCTTTAAGCAGGAGTGGACCAAGCTGACATGATGCCTTCCCCAAGGACCCTGAAGACTCATCTTCCTGTCCAGCTGCTCCCTAAGTCCTTCTGGACAGCGAACTGCAAGGTATTTCTTGTTGCGGCCAAACCTTCTCCAGAAGATCTCAAGATCAAATTAAATATGAACTGCTTCGTACATATTGCCATTATTTGTTAGATTTACTTCCTACCTCAAGACAGCATATATCTTGGTTGCTCCTACCTTAGTCCCCCACGATAAAAATTAAATAAATAAATAAATAATGTGAAGTAGGCCAGGCTCTAAGTGGAGCAATCCCTCCACATTCTGGTTTGTTTGTCTGAATGGAGTAACATTTTTCTTACCTACGTGGCCAATTGTATACCTTTGGGGAAGGGGAGAACATATCTCTTATCTGCTATCCCATGGAAACAGATTTCAGACTGGATTAAGGCCAAATGATGCCCTAAGCAGAGATCAACAATGAGTTCCTTGACCCTTCCATTGCTTAACTGACATTAACACTTAATCCGTGTTGAAAACTACAGTTGAGCATGGTAATGAAAGAGTTAAGGACATGATACAATAGGCAGGAAATCTCCGTGTGCCCTCCCCACCTTCCCTTGATGCTAGTGTTTCTCAACCTTGGCAACTTTAAGACAGGTAGACTTCAACTCCCAGAATTCCCCAGCCAGAATTCTGGGAGTCGAAGTCCGCATGTCTCAAAGTTGCCAAGATTGAGACACATTGCAAGCACATGCTTCTTTTATTTATTGTTTCATCCGGGACTGTTTCTTCTGCTGCTTCTTCACCTCAGTTCATTTACATGGCAAGAAATCCCAAGGATTGCCTGGTGTCCTATTTCCATTTCCAAAGAATGAACAAAACGTTACCCCACCCTGGAACATGGGAGGAATATTTGGAGATTTTCATGGCAGGCAAAGGTAAGACAAGCACCCTTTTCTCATTTTTGGAAAGGAACAGGTCATTGGGAGGTGGGGATTTTCAGTAAAGTGTAGGAAGAAAAATCCAGTTCAATTCCAAGCAGCAGAAAGGCACTGGAAATAAAATGGAGACTGACTGCAAGGAAAGGTTTATTTGATTTCCAGAAACTTCAGTGACAGTAGCAATATTTCTGGGGTGGCTGACAAAATGAGCAATGTTTCTGGGATGGGTGACCAAATATCTGGGTGAGTGAATAGATCTTTATAGGATTCTGGGGTTTTGTGTTTGAGATGCTCCAGGGAGTTGTGCAATGTAGTGAACCTTGTGTCTTTTGCTATTCTAATGGTGCTGGGTAAATTGTATTATGTCCTAAAGATCCTGTCCTCTCTTTAGAATTTGGGTGGGGTTATATAGATTTTAATCCCATCAGCTCCACCCTTTTGTGCGTTTTGTTTATGAATAACTAAAATATTGGCCCAGTCTTTCTTAATAGTTACAAAATATCCGTCTCTAAAGACTTGATGCTTCTGCTTGAGGTTATTAAGAAAGACTGGGGCTGCTTTCTGCCTTTAAGAACATGTTTCTACACTTTTCCTTTGGGGAAATATTCTATCCTGCCTCTCTTAATATTAAGAATAAAGAATATTTTAATCTGGGGAGGGAAGGAGCTTCCTACAATGGGAAAGAGCAGATTCCACGCAGGAAATGTTCATTATGCATATTACTAGTAAGCCTTACATTACAAGAAAGTAAATTGCATTTGGACGTAGAGGGAAAATCTGCATCTGCAGCGAAGGCAGGTTGATGATGGCAGAAGCAGTTGTGAAGTCCTTGGTGCTTGACTGTTTTCTTGGAGAAGTTTCATTACCTAACTAAGTAATCTCTTCAGTGCTAGAAGTGGGTAGGGTTTGCAAATTCCTTTTTATTTATTTGGCTAATGAAACATTTGTAAGAAAACAACCAAACTCAGTGAACAACAAAGGCTCAGTTCAACCCTGAGCTACAAATATTCTCTTCTAGAAGCAGTTGCCTAGGTCAGCTCAGCTCTGTCAGATCCGTTCTAGTATTGGTTAACTAGACATCTATCCGGGATGTTTTAATCTGGATTCTTGCAATTAGAAGTGAGTTGGACTTGTGTGTGTATGTGTTTTTTTTACTCCTGGAAACTGCCTACACAAATCCCTCCAGATTTCTTATCAGGTTTTTGGAAGAGATCTACCATTGCCTATTTCCCAGGGCTGAGAGGGAGGGGCTGGCACAAATTCACCCAGCTGGCTTTATGTCTAAAGCAAGACTGGAACTTACAGTCTCCTGATAATTGCTGCAATTGACTTTCATGCCTAAGGTAGGATTAGAACTCACCGTCTCCCAGTTTCTAGCTGCTTTCTTAAGCACTACCCCAAACTGACTTTTAAATTGGACTTAAGGAGCCTAAATAGCTCCGTCCAATTTTGAGCTGTGATGATGAGAAATGCAGTAGACCACAAGCATGTAATTTCCACCTTTCTTATGGTGAATGTCAACAGGATTGGGGGCCATTTTACAAAGTTTTCAGGGTCTGAATGGAAAAGAGCAGTGGGCACCAAACATTTGAGAATAATATTGTTGTATGTCTCACTAGGATCTTCACCCTCAACATGTTGACTTCCTACCTTTCTCTGTTCTTTCCTGTGTCTTTCCAGTGGCCTGGGGCTCATGGTACAATCACGTAAAGGGTTGGTGGAAAGCAAAAGATACACACCGTGTCCTGTATCTCTTTTACGAAGACATTAAAAAAGTGAGTTCTGGAAGGAAAGTCTGAATAGAAATAGGGCTGGAAAGTCATGGGTTTTTTTTTTCCTGTGGCTTTTTCTCCTGCAGGGGTGAGTTGAGATGAGTAGATTGTCCTCCTGTTTTTTATGCAATCCAATTAAAAATTGGGATCTTAAAAATGAAAGTTCTTTTCCTCCTTATGGGATCCTGGAATTTTATTACATTTTTTAAATAAGGCAACAATAATCTCCCCTTTTAGAGACACTGCCCAATTGCTTGGAAAATGTTATGAGAATAAACTGTTAGAGAACTTGAGTTGGGTTGGGTTGTAGCTTTGAAGATTTGCACATTGTTTTCTTCTTCCTAGCATTTTTCCTGCAAATGCAGGCCTCTCTCTCTCTCTCTCTCTTTTTTTTTTTAGATCAATGAGTGATCTATTTTTGATTGGGACAGGAATTGATCAATTGGCTTGTTGCCTGAGCCTGATGTAATGGAGTGAGAGAGAATGGCTGGCCGATCAGCTTTCATGCCTAAGGCAGGATTAGAACTCTCGATTTCCTAGTGATTGGACAAAGGTCATCCAGCTGACTTTCATGCCTAAAGCGAGACTAGAGCTCTCAATTTCCTACTGATTGGCCCAAGGTTACCCGGCTGTCTTTTATGCCTAAGGCAGGAGTAGAACTCTCAAATTTCCTAGTGATTGGCCCATGTTTACCCAGCTGACTTTCATGCCCAAAGCAGGACTAGAACTCTCAGTTTCCTAGTTGCCCACGGTCACCCAGTCAACTTTCATGCCTAAAATGGGACTAGAACCCTCAATTTCATAGTGCAGGGGTCAGCAACCTGTGGCTCTGGAGCTACATGAGACTCTTTGGGCCGTCTGCTGTGGCTCCCTATCAGGTGGTCTCACCATTGGCTGGGCCCTGCCCCTCGCCCTCTCCTCCCAATCACTCCTCGCCTGGCCTGAAAAGATAAGGGTGACAATGGGGGATGGAGAAGCGGCCAGGGCAGAGACAGAGAGATACTGAGAGAGGGGGAGAGACAGAGACAGAGAGAGCTACAGAGAGAGAGAGGGAGGGGGGAGAGAGGGAGGAAGGGGAGAGAAAAAGATGTCAAAATGATTTTGTGGTTCCCGGTGTTTTTTAACAACTGGTTCTCTGCCCTAATGACCGGCTGGGTCGGCGTGACTAGGGGGTGGTCATGTGACTGGTGGAAGTGAGTGACATTGAGTTAGACATGCCCACCCAGGTTTTGTGGCTCCTGATGTTTTCTTTTCTGTGGGAAATCGGTCCAAATGGCTCTTTTGAGTATTTAAGGTTGCAGACTCCTGTCCTAGTGATTGGCCCAAGTTTATCCAGCAGATTTCCATGCCTAAGGCAGGAGTAGAACTTCTGTCTCCTGGTAATTGGCCCAAAGTCACCAAGCCAGCTTCCATGCCTAAGAACTCACAATCTTTAGGTTTCTAGCTTGATGCCTTAACTAATAGACCAAACTTTACAATTTGTTTATTGTGACTTTTTTTTATTAGCATGAGAATGAGTTGCTAGTGGGTTGCCAACATGTGTGTTTCTCTTAGACAGCCAGGAGGCAGCACTGTTGCAAAATGATGGTGGTAAGGTCATCATGGCACACCTTGAATCAGTTTGGGGTGGGGATGGTGGCTGGCACTTAGGTCACTCAATTTTCCAAGCAGACTATATGGTGCAATTATCTTATAGGGATGGTCAGTGACTGATAGAATCACTTTGCAGTGGCTCAAAATGAGCGGTTTGTTGAAGCCTACCGAAAGAAAAATGTCGGCTATTGACTTGACTTTCACTATGGAAGTCTTAAGAATCCGTTCTTTTCTGCTTTTCTTTTATCCATCTCTGCTGTGCTCCATCTCACACAGGACCCCAAGCATGAAATCCAGAAGATAATGCAATTTATAGGGAAGCAATTAGACGTGGCAACTCTAGACAAGATTGTGCATCATACCTCCTTCGAAGTCATGAAGCAGAACCCCATGGTCAACCGAGCAAATGCACCCCTGTCTGTCATGGACCAGTCCATTTCTCCATTCATGCGAAAAGGTACACTTTCTCCCCCTCAGGTCACTAGAAGTGAGCTGTCTTTAGGTATCCTACATTGCAAGAATTTTAGAGGAATCCTAGAGAAATGCAGGTTTGTTTTGGAACAGGCGTGCCGTCCAAGGAACTGTAGTATTCCTCCATGATGATTTATTGGGGCCCGACATTAGAGGTCATTAAACAGGCATTCAGGAAATTGAAAAATGAAATTATTAAGAGCCAATCAATAAAATGCACAGATAGTCGTCAACGTATGACCACAACGGAGACCAAAATTTCTATTGTTAAGCCAAGTGGTTATTAAATGAGTCACACCCAATTTTATTTATTTATTTATTTGTCAACACGTACAAGGTAACAAGTATAGGTATGAACATACACATAAACAAAGGAAGTAAATACAAATAAATGGGGACAGTAAGACAGGGAGGGTGCGTTTTACAAACTTTTTTTTTTTTTTGGCCACACTTATTAAGCGAATCATTAAGTGAATTGTGCAGTCTTTAAAAGAATCCGGCTTTCTCTATTGATTTTGCTTGCCAGAAGCTAGTTGGGAAGGTGATAAACAGTGATTACATAACCCCAGGATGCTACAACCATTGTAAATATACATGCCGGATGCCAAGGGACTGAATTTTGATCATATGAATCTGGGGATGCTGGCTGCGTCGGTTGTACATGCAAGGATGCGTTGTAAGTCACATTTTGCAATGCTGTCGTAACTTTGAACAGTCACTAAGTGAATGGTTATATATCAAGGATTACCTGTAATGCTCTTCGAAAGGCTGAATTTGCAAAGGCTTCCCGTTAGGATACAGATAGCCCTTGACTTCCAACAGTTCACTGTTGACCGTTCTAAGTTAAAACATCACTGAAAAATGTGACTTACAACCATTTTTCACAGTCACGACCTTTGCAGCATCCCCCATGGTCATGTGATCAAAATTCAGATGCTTGGCAACTGGTTCATACTTATGATGGTTGCTGTGTCCCAAGGTCATGTGATCCCCTTTTGCAACCTTCTGACAAGCAAAGTCAATGGGGAAGCCAGATTCACTTAACTAGCAGGTGACTAATTTTATCAACTGCAGTGATTCACTTAACAACTGAGGCAAGAAAGGTCATAAAATTGAACACAACAAATGTCTCACTTAACAACAGAAATTTTGGATTCAGTTGTGAGGAGAGGCGGAGCTGACATCACAGCAAAACAATGATTCTTCTGTAGGGCTCTATGGAAGTTCACCAAATTCCCCTTGCCAGAGGGTCCCAAGGGACCTAAGCCATCTTGGAGGAGTGGTGAAGAAGGGAGGAGATCCCCATAGATCACAAAGAGATGGCTAACTCCTTGTTCGATCCAGGGGAAGCTCTCAATCTGGCAAGGAGGAAAAGACGGCCATCGCCTGCCATCCAAGGCTATGACAGCCTGAATGGAAAAGAATGAGGAAAGATTGAAAAACAGTGTGGTGAAAACTTTTTAACTTGTCAAAATTGTCCCTTTTGAAAACCGATTGAGTGATAGTGGGGCTGTAAAAAAAAGGGGGTGGTTTGTTGATCTTCCACTCCCTGAAATAGCAGTTATCTCTTGTTGATAATTTCAGTTCAGAGGAAATTAATGTCCAGTGTTGCTTTTTTGACTACTTCTAAGGGTCTTGTTGAAAGCATCATTTAAAATTTCCAAGCAGACTATATGGTGTGATTGCCTTACAGGGATGGTCGGTGACTGGAAGAACCACTTCACAGTGGCTCAAAATGAGTGGTTTGATGAAGACTACCGAAAAAAAATGTCGGATACTGATTTGACGTTCACTATGGAATTCTAAGGATCGTTCTGATTTTCATTTCACTTGTTTTCCTGCTATCACAGCCTCACATGGTTCTCTTCTCCAATCTCCACAGTACTAGAAGTCTGGATGATTAATGTTAGACCATGCTTTCTGGAGCTTCGCTTGTTCTAGTTCTGTAGATCCTATATTTTGTTAAATCATTTAAAAAACAATGACCTTAAGTTGGAATTTCTGATCATTCTTAAAAAAATACACTGACCTCTTCAACTAATTTTGATTAGTTTTATTCTAAATGAAGGGTAAACATACCCTGGACCATATGCAGACCCCCATGCCAGTGTGGCAAATCTCTGAACCACCTCACACCTTTCACCGCTGGTGAAATCCGTCTGCGATGATGTAAAGTTTCATATTGTATTTTAATGAGGCTAGAAATTTCAGAATCACTCCTTCTGGTGATTGTACACCTTAATTATCATGCTTCCTAGGATTCTTCATGGTTGAAAAATCTACAGAGTAGCGTTTAGGAGTTCCCATTCCTTTTCTAGATTATGAGACATCACCAGGACTGTTTTTATGTTTATTACAAAAATATAGAAACACATTTCCAAACAAAGCATTCCTGCCAGAGGTGGTATTCAGCTGGTTCGGGCCAGTTCGCCCAAACCGGTAACAGAAATCGCGGGTGAGCCTACCTACCTGCCCCACCTCTATGCCATCCTATTTAGGCACATTTTTGAGGCCAGGAACATATGCGGAAGGTGCGTATGTGAGCAAAGCACGTGCATGTAAGGCTGGGTGCATGTGTGGAAAGCAGGCACATGCATGTAGCGAGCACACGCATGTGGGGCGAACCAGTAGTAGCATAATCTGAAACCCACCGCTGATCCCTGCCCCACAAAAACCTTTCAAGGGGCATCAACTTTTATTAAAGGTGAACACAACCTGCACATAGGCCCAAGAACAATGGATCTGAAATGAACCAAGCCAAGTCTGTAAAATCGGGACTATATTCTTGTAACAAAAGCCAATATAATTCCCTATTCTTTAATCAACTGAGCATTGAGCTGGTGATTCCATTTCAGTGCTCTCCTGGTGGTCTCCTTTCTTAGCTTCTGGTTCTCTATTCCTAAATGTCTGTCCTTGGTTGAAGACCCGACTGAAGTTCTTCTCCCGGTTAGCTGCCTCGTTGGCCCATCTTTGCCTCACCGCTTGTGGCCAGTTGATTTGATGATTGCACTGTTCAACCTTGGGGGCGTTCGGAGGGTCATTCTCCTTATGGACATTGGTAATTATCTGAGGTTGAAATACCAGAAGACTATGGTTATTCTTCACAGGTGGTACTTCTTGGTCATATTTCTCTGGTTCTTTGGCAAGGTCCTTGCTTGCATCTTTTGCGGGAATTAGAGGTAGCTTTTGGGCACCTGTGGAGAGGTGAAAAGAGAACACAATAATGCCTTAAGACAAAAAGAAAGTTTTGGAAGAAATGTCCTTCTGAATTCAGTTCCAAGTGGGGAGAAAGACACTGGAAACATGGTGGCTGCTTGGTTCCGATGGTTTTAATGGTGGACAGGATCACATGCCTTGAAGATCTTGGGTGAAGAAGAAAATAAAAGGGGCAGAGATGCTGAGGGTGCCTGGGTTTTATGCCCTCTCTGGGCTTTTGAATTTGAGCTTGTGTTCTGATTGATTGTCAGACTCCCATGGGGCCATGCAGGGGTAACGCCCCAAGTTTGGTTGACTCTTACTAGGTGATGATGTAATGAAAGGGCTTTGGGATTCCTACTATGGCTCTGCCTGAAGGTGATAGATCTTTGTTATGTAGAATAAACTGGCCCAGGCCTTAATGGCTCATTGACAAAGGGGGGGGGGCTGAATTTCTGCCTCCCTTTTAGGGAAAATATTTCATTTTCCTAGGAGAGGGTGGGTGCTAACTTCCTACAGAAGAATCCTCCCTATTACAATCCTCAATGGAGGCATCCAATCAACCTTGGGTGATCTTGAAAAGCTAAGTAAAGATGAACCTGATTAGGTCTTTGATGGGAAACAACCAGGAAATATTAGGTTTGTAGATGAGGCTGGAAAGTTAAAAAAAAAAATCTTGAGGGAGACAAAGGAATAGAGTTAGGGCTGAGTCAGCCTGGGTTGAGTTGCATTCAGATGGACAACGTTTTGTCTGGAACGGTATAGGCTGGGTCTCCTCCTTCAGCAGGGGGTTGGACTAGAAGATCTTCAAGGTCCCTTCCAATTCTGTTCTGTTCAAATCACACTTTAAACTTTTTAGTAGCAGGAGGAAATAGGTTTAGTAGTAAAAGTGTGGTTTTTAGTGGTCTTTTGAATTTGATGTTTATGGATATCAGAAAAATGTCCCTTTTTAATTTTCTTTTTTAAAAAATCAGCTGATGGAACGCGCTGGAATTAAATTTGGAAGAAAACAATATCCTTTTTGGAAACAAGTAAGGAAAGATACAAGCCAACATTTACACCAAGATATTTACAGTTTTAAATGCAAAGCAGAACAACATCCATGGAATAGAATGGACTAGAAGGACAGTCTTCCTTCTGTACAGGCATTTGCCAGATTGTACTGTTTACCTCATCGGATTTTTTTTTGTTTATTTGTTTGTTTTTGGTCAAGAAGGCAAAATTCTGTGACAACATAGATGAAGAAAAGATCTGACCATTTGCCCAGAATGAAACTGGAGGCAATGGAAACCCTCGGGATTATTACACAGAGAATTATCCGGGGGTTTTTTGCAGGGAAAAAAAAAAGCAAATTGGCACAAGGTTTGGCTCAGAATCTAACAGGCGTTTTTTTCCTGAAATGTTCTGACTACACAATTAGGAGGCTTGAATTAATTAATGACACCTGCATCCCACGACAAAGGTAAAATTATCTGTATTCTTATAAAACAGGCAGGGAACAACACATCAGCTGTGATCGCATATCCACTTCTTGATATCTATATATCTTTGTCTAAATTTGAGAAGGATTTTTTTGAAAAAAAAAATCTGATAATGGACATATGTTTAAACTCAGTTACTGATAATGGGCCTACTCCCTTCAGTGGCTTCCATTACTCTTTCTGTGAAGTCATACTGTAGGAAGTTAGCACCCACCCGTCTCCTAGGAAAATGAGACATTTTAGGAAATATTAAAAAGGCAGAATATTTCCCCTAAAAGGAAGGCAGAAACACAGCCCCTCCCACCTTTGGCAATGGGCCATTAAGGCCTGGGACAATCTATTCTATATAACAAAGATCTACCTCCTTCAGGCAGAGCCATAGTAGGAATTGCCCAAAGCCCTTTCATTACATTATCACCCAGCAAGAGTCAACCAAGTCCTCCGACTCACCGAGACAACCGAGAAAGTTACCACTGCATGGCTCCATGGGAGCTGACAACCAATCAGAACACAAGTTCAAATTCAAAGCCCAACAGGGGGCATAAAACCAAGGCACTCTCAGCATCTCTGCCCTTTTTCTGCTCAGGAATTCAGGAGCTCAGGAAGCCATGTGATCCTGTTCATCAATAATCCTTCTTTCCAAGAGATTTCCATGAATCCAGTGTCTTTTCCCCCACTTGGAACTGAACCCAGAAGGATATTTCTTCCAACAATACTTTCCAATGTGACTTTTGAACTTCCCTCCTGTCAGTTGGAGGTCATGCCTCGGTATTCTTCATTTTTGCTTAATATTGAAAATACTGCTTTCTAGAACTTTATTCACACCCTTAATATATTTAAAAGTTCAATCCAGAGGTAGGTTTCAGTAGGTTCTGATCAGTTCTGGAGAAACAGTAGTGGAAATTTTGAATAGTTCCGAAAACCGGTAGTAAAAATTCTGACTGGCCCCACCTCCATCTATTCTCTGCCTCCCGAGTCCCAGCTGATCGGGAGGAAATGGGGATTTTGCAGTAACCTTCCCCTGGAGTGGGGTGGGAATGGAGATTTTACCGTATCCTTCCCCTGCCATGCCCACTAAGTCATGCCACCAAACCACATCCATAGAACCAGTAGTAATTTTTTTTGAAACCTACCCCTGGTTCAGTCATGTCCCCGCTTTTCCTTCTGTCCTCCAGGCTGTACATATTCAGTTCTTCCAATCTCTCCTGATATCTATACAAGTAGTCCTCGATTTTTGACAATTGAGCCCAAAATTTTTGCTGCTAAGTGAAACATTTGTTAAGTGAGTTTTGCCCCATTTTACAACCTTTTGTGCCAGGGTTGTTAAGTGAATCACTGCAGTTGTTAAGTGAGTAACATGGTTGTTAAGTGAATCTGGCTTCCCCATTGACTTTGTTTGTCTCAAAAGGTCGCAGAAGGTGATCACGTGACCCCGGGACAATGCAACGGTCATAAATATTTATTTATTTATTTATTTATTTATTATATTTCTATACCGCCTTTCTCCCGCAGGACTCAAGGCGGTGTACAGTCAAGAAAAAATAAAAGATACATAAACATCATAAAATTGATAATTAAAATTATAACATAGTTTAGCCCAAATTAAATAAAACCCAGAATTATATAATATTTTAATCGTTCCCAGTTAACGTGCTTAGCCCCCGCCTGATTGAACATCAGGGTCTTGAGGGCACAGCGGAAAGCACGGAGATTAGGCATGTTTCGTATATCAGGGGGCAGTTCCTTCCAAAGGGTTGGAGCCCTTACAGAGAAGGCCCTCCCCCTGGAAGTCGCCAGTCAGCACACTTTGACTGACGGTACCCTGAGTAGTCCCTCCCTGTGAGAACGAACTGGTCGGTGGGAGGCTATTGGTGGCAAAAGACGGTCTTGTAAGTACCCAGGCCCTAAGCCATGGAGCGCTCTAAAGATGATAACTAACATCTTAATATGAGTCGGTTGCCAAGCGTCCGAATTTTGATAACACACAACGGCCATATATGTGAAAAAATGGCCATAAGTCCCTTTTTTTAGCGCCATTGTAACTTTGAACGTTCACCAATGAACTGTTGTTAATTCAAGGACTACTTGTATACACACATACACACACACAATTATATATGTATATAATTTTTAAAAAAGCAATTTTGTCAAAGCAACCGGATTTGCTCATTCACAGTCGCAAAACTATCCTAGGCAGATTTGCAAATTGTATGAAGAAACAAAACCAAAACATTCCCAGCACTTCAGTTTTTAAGACAGTGGAGTGAAGCCACTGTTTCATGGAAAGCGGCCTTCCGCAATAGGAAGGGAGAAAATAATTC
Organism: Coluber constrictor foxii; assembly: GCA_038048745.1. Lineage (NCBI taxonomy): Eukaryota > Metazoa > Chordata > Lepidosauria > Squamata > Colubridae > Coluber > Coluber constrictor. The sequence goes on from CM075961.1 coordinate 52,248,854, forward strand.
CACCCAATAATTCTCCGCTAATCTTTTGGTTCCCTGCTTTCATTCGAACTTGGTTGCTAACTAAAGAGACGTACCTTTGCTAACTAAAGAGACGTACCTACATTAAATGATTTGCAAGAGCCATTCCTAGCACTCCCAAGGCCATCCATGTGCCTCCAGGAAACAGGCTTAAGTTTTTTTAAAAAGCCACGTGGGAAGGCGAGTCTAATAGGCAGCTCATACTTTGTTGCCAAGACGACTGGAAGTCTTCCACCTGTTGCCTAGGCAACTCAACTCTAGTTGCCTAGGCAACTAGAACTACTCAAATTTTCCTCTGCTTTGATTGGATTGGAGCAAACCTCTGCTTTGATTGGATTGTGGAATTTTCAACCTCAGGTGGAGGTTGAGCAAAACCTCTACCTGAGGTTTGAAAATTCCACAACCTAATCAAAGCAGAGGTGGTATTCAGCCGTTTCAGCCTGTTCCAGCGAACCGGTAGTGGAAATTTTGAGTAGTTTGGAGAACCGGCAAATTGTACCACCAGGGGGAGGGGGCAGAGGGGGTGCTGAAGGGCTGAACCCGTTTGGGAATGGACCAGGCGATTCTTCTTACCTGCAAGAAATCCCATCTGGAAAGCGCTACAGCGGAGATCTTGCAGCCACTTCTTCCATCCCTTGCCGAACCTTGGTCACTCGCAAAGACACTCCATGTGCTTCTCTCTGTTGCTACTGTCAGCTACTTGCATCAAATAACCAACACATGTGAGCCTCTGCTTGCTGATCATGGCCTCAAGGCAGAGGTGAAATACTACCAGTTCATCCGAACTGGTAGCTGCTGCGGCGCAAGGTTTAGAGAACCGGTAGCAGCGGCAGTGCATGGTTTGCAGAACTGGTAGCGGCAGCAGCGCAAGGCTCCGCCCACCCACCTGGACCTCATTAGTTCCTGGTTTAAACTGACAGGAATTTATTTATTAAGGAAATTCATACTGTGGGAAACCTCAGAATGAAATATTTTGGGGAATATTAAAAGAAATAGAATATTATATTTCCCCAAAGTAAGAAATGGAGAAAAATATTAACAAAGGCAGAAAGCAGCCCCAGGCTTTCTTAATAGCCTCAAGCAGAAGACTCAAGTCTTTAGAGATGGATATTTTGCTCCTATTAAGAAAGCCTGGGCCAATCTATTCATAAACAAAACGCTTTCAGCCACAGCTCCTACAGATGATGGGATTAAGAATTTACATTCCCTCACCCAAATTCTAAGGAAAGGACATGGCCTTTAGGACATAATAGGATTAGAATAGCATAGAATTGGCCGTTTTCGCCCTCCCCAGGCTCCAAGAAAGCCTCTGGAACCTGGGGAGGGCAAAAAAACGGGCCCACCAGTAACCTTTTTGCAGTTGCATGCCAAAAGCGGGGGGAATGTGGGGGATTGCACACGCATGTGCGGGAGTGCAGGGTGCATTGAATTACGGCTGTGGGCACGCACACATGCAACCTGTCCTGTTTACCTCATTTTTGACACGTGACGGCAAAAAGGTTAGCTATCACTGATCTAGATGCTCAGAAAAGGGAGGAGCTAACAGAAGGAATAGAGGAAAAGGCAGAACTGAAGGATCAACGAACAAAAGAAGACGAGGAGATAATAATAAAAATAACAGTGACTGATGAATTAAACCGGGGGAAATATTTTAAGAGAGTTGAAAAGAGAATTGGAGATACCGGAAGATAGTTTTGAATGGGAGATAGAAGTTTGGGCAGATACCTTGGAAGCTAGGTAGTGGAAGAGGGTAGAGATGGGAGAAATACTTAAGATTGAAGAGCCAAGAAGTAGATGCAGACAGAGATAAAGATCCAAGGGAGGAATATGGGAGGCAAGTCAAAAAAAAGCTTAGCAACTAAAGTGCTGAAACGGGCAAGGGACAATGGATAGAAAGGAAAGGGTGAGCTTTTTTTTATGTTTTGATTTGCTTTCTCTCTCTTTCTTTCTTTTTTTTGAATGGTATTGTAGGAAGAAATATCCTTCTGAGTTCAGCTCAAAGTGGGGGAAAAGACACTGGAAACATGGAGACTGCTTGGAAAGATGGTTTAATGGTGGACAGGATCACATGGTTTGAGTTCCTGAACAGAAAAAGGGGCGAGATACAGCGAGTCTCCGGATTTTATGCTCTCTCTGGCTTTGAACTTCCTGGGGCCCAGAAACAGTATCCTGATTGGTTGTCAGACTCCCAGGGGGTGGGGGTCTTAGCTAGCCTTGCTGGCTGATGTAATCTTCCCAGGTGCCATGTGGTGAGTTTCTGTCCTAGATGGGTCCCATTGTCTTGCAGATGAGGTCCATTGACGAAGATTGAGTTTCTGCCTCTGGCCCATTAACAAAAGGGTGAGGGAGGAAGGTGGGAGCCGCTTTGTCTTTAAAAACATGCTTCTCCATTTCTCATCCAGGGAAACATAATATTCTGCCTTTTTAATATTTCCCAACATATTTCATTCTTCTAGGAAAGGGGTGGGTGCTAACTTCCTACAGTGGCATGATTAGAAATTAGGTAGAAATAAGAGAAGGGGGAAACATTTGTATATACATACCTTTATATAATTTATTCCATTATATGTTTCAAAATATAATGTTCAATGTTTCAAAATATTATTCCAAAGCCAATCTCTAGTTTTCCCATTTTATTGTTACTTTTATTCCAAAGTAACAATAAAATGGGAAAACTAGAGATAAATGATGGTATTATTAAGTACATTTTAATAATATTGTGATTGGCTTTGGAGTAATATTTTGAAACATTGAGCAATTAAGGAATGAAAGAACATACTTTAATATAAACATGTATTACTATCGGAATTATATAGATTTGATTATTGTAAAGAATATGATTAGAATAATTTTGCATGTCTAAATAATATTAGAATTGTGTATTCAAACATTGAATAATGAAATAATGAATGATTGTATCTTAATACAAATAGATGTGAAGAGTGAAATATGGGAACTAAGTTAAAAATTAATAGGATTCAAAGCACCAAAGTGGGCAAGAGATGTTGGATAGAAAGAAAACGTCTTTTAATAAAAGGGTGACATAATTAAAAGTTAGAATAGAGATAGAAATAAGAGAAAGGGGGAATATTAGTGCATACATTTTTACATAATAAAATAAAAGCAATAACAAGAGGGAAGCTTAGAAATTGAATGGCGGTATTATGTATGATCAAATAATATGGTGAATGGTATTTGAGCAATATATTAAAACATGGAAAAATTAAATGATAGACTACAACTTAATATAAATGTGCATTATTATTAGAAATATATAAGTTGGTTGAATGTAATAACCATGATTATTTTTACTAGTTTTATTTGTATTAGAATGTATGACAACCAGGTGCCACACTGTTCACGCATTGATATGCATATGTAAAATAAAATAAAAAGCTTGGGGGAAAAAAAAGACTTGTTAAGGAATAAAAATTCTAGCAGGAGGATGCAAGGCCCGAGGCACCTTCTATTATTGCAAAAGTTTTCTTGGGAGAGGAAGTGGACAGTGAGGGTGGTTTGAAGGATGAGAAAAAAGAAGCTGGATTTGGGGAACGAGCTGCTGATGGTACAGTGAGAAAGGAGACTCTGCTTGCATCGTGTGAGCATAATCTTCTGCCCAGCAATGCAATTTGCAGTCATAAACTGTGCATTCCCTTAAAAGCAACCCAAAATACTGCAACCTGCGAACGCCCAAAAATTTCCTGCAATTGATCTCCCAAATTAGCCCAACTGGGTGTGAAAACGACCCAACATGGACGTGTGTGAGGACAGAGCCAGTGAGCAATCCTGTCCATGCTTTAAACATTTCATTGAGAAGTCCCTTTTCCTGGCCCGATGGCCTCATTTCCAGTGTTACCATGCCAACGCTCCAGGCCATTCATAAATTCTCAGGGCGCGGCTCAAAACTGGCTTGAGCTGGTTTTCAGGATAGAGACAGGGAAAGCCTTATTCCTGGGAGAAACCATTCCTGTGAAGCGGGGGAAGGAACCCTGCGAGTCCCTAATTCTGAAACTTTGGCAAACTAGAGAGATTTGGAAAATTGTGAGTGCCATAGAAAATTATATCTACTATTCATTTTGCCCAAGGAGGTTAACTGCAATTCATTAAATTATTAAGCAGCCACACACTAACATTGACGCAATGAAAACAGGCAGGCTTTCTTTAGGAGGATAAATCAATTCTTCAAGGTATCCAGGCAGACTGGCTGCCCAAAAGATGAAGAAGTTTCTTTAGCAGCGTTTCTCCTCTGCATTCCTCCCTTTTTCATCAAATGCCCAAGTTAGCACGCTTTAGTGATGTTGTGAAAACTGCCAGTCAGTGGGAGAATTTGAACAAAAGGCAGGATACACATGCAAAATCCATCAGATAAGAGCAGCTTTCTATTAGCTTATTTTACAGCAGCACTAACACTTGTGCAAGTGCATGCATTTCTGTTCACAGGTTCAAATGTGGGATCTAACAAAAAAAAATATCAGAATCGGAATTGAGCTGGAAGGGACCGTGGAGGTCTTCTAATCCAGCCCCCAAACAGTATAGGGCCTATACCATTTCAGACAAGTGGCTGTCCAGTCTTTTCTTAAGACTCCAGTGATCATATACACACAACTTCTGAAGGCAAACTGTTCCACTGGTTAACTGTTCTGTTAGGAAGTTTCTCTTTAATTCCAGGTTGCTTCTCTCCTTGATTAGTTTCCATCCATTGTTTCTTGTCTTGCCTTCTGGTGCTTTGGAAAATAAGTTGACCCTCTCTTCTTTGTGGTAGCTCCTCAAATATTGGAACACTACTGTCATGTCACTCTGGTCCTTCTTTTCTCTAGACTAGCCATACCCAGTTCCTGCCATCGTTCTTTCTATGTTTTAGTGTTGTATTTATTATATAATCATGTTTCGTAAGGATGCATCCATTTCTGAATCAGGCTTTCCATAAAAAACAGGCCACAGTGCTAATCAGCAACACAAATGCTGCTTAGATTCCATGTCATCAATGAAATGAAGTGCAATCAACTCTGAGGATTGTAGTGGTAGGAGAGAAAGGATGGCAAGCGGAATAGTGCAAAATAGCATTTATTACACATGGGAAACACAGCAGTGAGGCAGCCTATGTCATCATCTTTGAGGTGGTGCCCAACCAGGGGTCATCACCAAAAGGCCCTGCCTGCTCCAAGAATTTGCAACCTCCAACGCTGATCGAATATTATGCATATGTTTATATGAGAGACCAGCTGATCTCAACTGGTTTCATAGTGTAGGAATAAATATCTTTCTGGTTTCAGCTCCAAGTGGGGAAAGACACTGAAAACATGGAGACTGTTTGGAAAGATGGTTTAATGGTGGACAGGATCACATGGTTTGAGTTCCTGAACAGAAAAGGGACAAGATACAGCAAGTTCTCAGGTTTTATGCTTTCTCTGGCTTTGAACTTCCTGGGGCCCCCAAAGACTATCCTGATTTGTTGTCAGACTCCCAGGGGGTGGGGGTCTTAGCTAGCCTTGTTGGCTGATGTAATCTTCCCAGGTGCCATGTGGTGAGTTTCTGTCCTAGATGGGTCCCCATTGTGTTGCAGATGAAGGTCCATTGACAAAGATCTAGTTTCTGTCTCTGGCCCATTAACAAAAGGGTGGGGGCAGGAAGGTGGGAGCCGCTTTGTCTTTAAAAACATGCCTCTCCATTTCTCATCCAGGGAAACATAATATTCTGCCTTTTTAATATTTTCCAACATATTTCATTCTTCTAGGAAAGGGGTGGGCGCTAACTTCCTACAATAGTGTTCTGGGTCAATAAGCTGCTTTCAGGAGCCAGGAGCCCAACTGAGAAATCTGAAATTGTGCATCCAGGTTTCCCCGGGGTAGACTTAGTAAACTCTGGCGGCTGAGCTGCCAGGTTTTTTTGCCCCCCGTTTCGAAACCGTTTTCAGAAGAGGAGTGTGCAAAATTGCGCCAGGCAAGAGGCGAAAAAGGGTGGGCCGCTCAGCCAGATCTTCTTTTCCCTTCCTCCCCAAAAACGATCGGTCTGAAATGCAGCAATGCCTTTCATCGATGCCTCTGTCCTCCTGGAAGCGACCGATGCTGATTTCCCAGAACAACTCACCACCAGATTTTAAGTTTGTTGCCTCTTGCAATCTACTAAATCCGTTTTAAAATGACTGCAGATTCCTCTGACATTTAATCCATAGGATTTTTGCAAAAGGGACGCCATTCCAGGATCCCACAACAGAGGCCCAAAGGGAGAGAAGCTTCCCTTGATTTTTCAACAGCCCCCCCCCCCCACTTCCTCCTTTGGTTGCGCCCAGGCTGCCGCCGTGATCTCATCCCACCCAGCATGTTGGACGGGCACCATTTCGATTGGGGGGGGGAGCAGCTGGCTTTCTAAATCTCTGCACGTGGCGTGCGGCGTAAAGGTTATTTCAAAATAAAGAAATTTCTGGTGGAGGCTTGCACACTCATCGGCGAGCAAGATAATCTTTGGGATTTTTTTTTAGAACGAAAATGAATCGGCCTCATTCCAAACCACTTCCCACGGACACCCCCGCCATCTGAAATGGTGTAGCCCAAGGGAAAGGGGAGGGGCAGGTATATTTGCCGCGAAGGGAGCGGCCGTGACAAGGCGGAGAAGGCGACGCGAGGGAGTTTGCCGGGAAGGTTGCAGCGATGGCATCCAACGGTGAGATGAGCAGGGGAGTCGCCGGGGAGTCTCGGAATGGTTTTCCCGGAGAGACCGCGAAGGGGATGCCGGGCCCTCCACAAACCGCTACAAAGGGGGCGCAGGGGTTTTTAGTTCGATTTCAGCCGGATCAAGTCTCTAGTCCTCGCGGTCCCAGGGAACGTGCGATGGGGCATCGGGGAAAATTGGCTTCCGCAGGGGGTCAGATCGGGGAATCCATTGAGGGAGAGGGAGGAGGGCGGACGTGCGTCGACCAGAACCCCGAGTAAGAGAGGACGCCTCGCCCTTTCATGCTTTGGGGACGCTTGAAGGGAGCAAGAGAGAAGGATGCGGATGCTCCAACCGCGGGAGGGAGGTTGAAGGAACGGCTGCTCTCTTCCCTTATCCGCGTAAAGGTTGGCGCATCGCCTCATCGGTCTCAACTGCGCCATCCGCTGCGGCCATTTTAGGAAAGCGTGAGACCCGGTAAGGGGAGGGGTGGGGCGAAGAGCGAGCGAGAGAGAGAAAACGGGGTTTCCGAGCAACTCTTGAGGGGACAGTGACAAGCACGCATGCGCGAGACCGAGCCGCTGAAGAAAAAAAAAATGGGGGAGAAGCGGGCTTTCTGAACTGGGTGATCTGAGAGTACGCATGCGCAGCCTCGTCGAGCCGGCTCTGGCCGTGGGCGCGTGCGCTTGGCATCCCCCCCTTTTTTTTGTCGCAGTGCAACATCCGGGTTCTTCTCTCTGCGGTTGCGCAGAATTCCTCTTTTAGAATGGCCTCGCCCACGCGCTCCCAACGGCTGCTTTGTCGCTGAGGGAGCGCGTGCTCCTCCCCTCCCGTCTTCGCTAGTGGGCCGTAAAAGGAGCGGCTGGGCTTCGGTTCTAATGCCGCACGCTCCTTTTCTGGCAAACCTGTCTGCTTAAGCTCGTAACAGCCTTAACAGTTGTTCCGCTCCATGGGTAGGTGAATTATTCCTCGGTTCCTGTTAAGGCATATCACTCATTTTTACTGCGCAGCATTTTTTTTCCCTCGCCGTTTTTATTACTGGCTTTTTTTTCTTTCTTTTTGGCCATCATTACGGGTTGTTGGATTTTATTTTTTTTAAAAAATGGACCTTTGGACGAGGAGAATTGGAAGGCTTCACAATTGTCTCCTGTCCCAGGCTAGAGCTGAAGAAAACCATGTTCACTGAATTTGGAAAACACTTACATAATGCAAAGGTGGTCTTTTCACCTACCCGAAAATCCAAAACCCTGAGTGCAAGTAATTCAGGCAAGGCGAAAAAAAAGAAAAGTGTTTGCAGGTAGACCTCTACTTACCATCACAATTGAGCCCAAAATTTATGGCCAATTGAAACATTGGTGAAGTGGGTTTGCCCCACTTTACTTAATTTCTTGTCACAATACTGTTAAGCCACGTGGGTTGTGATGGGAGAATCCCGATAGTCCCATGTTACACCTCTCCTGAGTGACTTGCATTGGTTGCCAGTTGCCCTCCGGGTGAGATTCAAGGTGCTGGTGACGACCTATAAAGCCCTACATGGCTTAGGCCCAGGATATTTGGTAGACTACTTGCAGCCAGCAACATCATCCCATCACCCGGTTAGACAGTGTCGTCTGGCGGCCCCCAGGGGTAGAGCCTTCTCTGTGGGCGCGCCAACCCTCTGGAACCAATTCCCTTTGGAGCTCCAATTGGCTCCTGACCTTTGCACCTTCCGCCTCAAATTAAAAATTTGGTTATTCAAGTTTCCTGACCTGGACTGATGGGGTCTTTATGGGTTTTTAAATTTTAGTTTGTTTAACTAAATTTTAACTTTGTTTTATGGCTTTGTGGATTTTAATGTTAATGCCCTGAGTCCGTTGGACATAGGGCGGCATATAAGCCAAATAAAACAAATAAATAAAAAATAAATAAGCAGAGCATTGTCTTAAGTTAGTAACACAGTTGTTAAGTGAATCTGCCTTCCCTGTTGACTTTGCTTGGTAGAAGGTCACAAAAGGGAATCACATGACGCTGGGATGCTGCAGCGATGATAGATATAAAGCAGTTGCCAAGCACCTGAATTTTGATCATGTGACTATAGGGATACTGCAGTGGTCATAAAAGTCACTTTTTTCAGTGCTGTTGTAACTGAATGGTCACTAAATGAACTGTTGTAAGTCTAAAATTACCTGTATTAAGGAGGATCAGGTATTTTTTAGGGTACAGAAACAAATTTTACATACATTCAGTACATGTGATATACCAGTAAGTAAGTGATCCAACAATAAAGACATTGATTATATGTGAAACTTGAACAATAGAAAACATTGATTCTCTCATATTTTACAAGTGACAGATTTATGGGTTACATATTCCCTGTTCCAGTCAAGATTGGTATGTCTCTCAACACTTAAGTACAATATATTCAAGGACTTCCAGAATACACTTATGTGTAGTTGCTGAAAAATCAAATTCTTGGCATACTGAAAGAAATGGGCTTGGCTAGGAAGAGAAAATGTGCTTTCTTAAAAATTACAAGAAGAGGGCTAGAGTGCAATGGTTAAAAATGCTAATATTACCCTTTTAAAGGTTTAATAATGAAGTCTTACATTCCAGGTAACAGTTTGTTCCCTCAAACTCCTTAATTCCCAATCCATCCCCTTCTGGACTGAATGGATGCTTGAGCTTTGCCAAAGAAAAGTTAAATCTGATTAAACAGCAGGAGAAGCATCCCCAGCTGCTTGCCTAAAACTCAAGCATCCAGATTGGTGTAAAGATGAAAAGAATATGATCACTGAATTTGGGAAGAGACTTTACTTTGGCGTTTTCACAATATGCACACCACCATGGATACTTCAGGCAAAGCAAAAGATGTTTATTAAAGGTGGAATGCCAAGTTTTTTATAGGTAACTGAAATAATGCATTCAGTATATCTGATGCACTAGAAAGCAATAAATCGAACAATAGAAAAAATTAGACATGAGAAATAGTAGAAAAGCACTGGTTTGAGGTAACATTTCACTAGTGGCAAATTTCTGAATCAAGTTTGTATGCTTTTTAATAGTTGCAAATGTATCTAAGGACTTCCAGAATATGCTCCCCATTTAGTTGCTGAAATTTTTTTTTCACGTTGAAAATATTGGTTTGATTAAAAGAAAACATAGTTTCTGGAACTTGAAAAGAAAACATGGATGCCATGTTTAAATGCTAATATCACCATTAAAAAACTAATGAAACCTGAAATTCCAGGTAACACAGTTACAAGGAAGTTAAATGTGATGTTACAGGGCAGGCTCTGCTTTTTCACATTTGTGTTGTGCATAAGGGGTAGTATTTAAAGTGTAACAATATAATTGTCACATTCTACAGATCTCATGCCAAGGTGACATAGATATATTTTTACACATTTTAATGCAATACTGTGTACCAACACTAGGATACAGCTCTTTGGCTAATGTATCCATTCTGAGCAGCAGCCACGGCTGCAAAACATTTTCAAGTATAGACTTATGGCCAATGCTATACAACTTGGGACATTTCAGTAATTGCAATAAAACTCTGGGTGTCTATTGGCCCCGATTCTTGGGGATGCTGGGAGCTGTAGCTTTTCACTGTGTTAGGTTCTCAAAAGTGGATCTGTTTTAATTTTTTCCCAATTCTTTTGCAGATTATAGCCAGTCAGCAACACAGAGGTAAATAACATTGAATTAATTTTCTATGCATGAGTAACATGTTTATTTATTTCATTTTGTTTACCAAATTTAGGTACTACCCATCTCTCTGAGATGTTTTGATATCATGCTTTCAGTAGGCAATAGTTTTTTTCTATAAGAAAGATGAAGATAATGTGGCACTGATTTGTTCAGAAATCTTGTGTCTTGATTTGCATTGAAACATACTAATAACCATAATTTCTTATAAGTAGTATGTGTAAACTGGTTGCCCTTAAGGGTATTTAGAAAGTTGTTTAAATTAACAATCTTACTATCAACTGCAATACAATTCAGTATGTATCAAATGCATTAAAGTAGTGTGTATCCACATAAAAACATTTATCCTTAGGGAATATTGTTTAAAATTCATTTATTTAGATATTCATTAAATTTTCCAATGCAATTTGACAACAGGATGGCCCCATAATGCTAAAATTTTCAAGGGCTGTTGGGAAGTCATTAAATTGTCCAATCATAAATATTAAAGCTGTTTTTAAAATAGGTTTAATATATTGCTTATTTCTGAGTATTTCCAGTAAGTTTTTAGAATTACACGGCACAGTTTCCACATTTTGTGAGGTTATTGGCCATCTTGGAAAAAACACCTGCAACTTCTGTAATTTAAGTGGAGCACACTAGACATACAGTAAAAAGCAAAAATCTGAAAGCTCGTTGTGGAAATAAGTTCCTTGGATGATTTTTATCTTCTCTTCTTTTCCATTAGTTATGGGGCCTACCCAACTCCACCCACGCAAAGTTATTCTCAACAAACTAGCCAGCCATATGGACAGCAGAGTTATGGTGGCTATGGGCAATCAGCAGATACTTCTGGATATAGTCAAAGTAATTACAGCTCATCTTATGGCCAGACACAGGGCTGTGAGTACACTAATCTTGTTTTTGAATTTCATAACTACGTAGGAAAACATGAGACATCAGCTGACACGAAGAAGATGAGTTATTCTGACTTGTCAGTTCTGTGACACATCAACATACAGGGTTGGTTTATAGAAGCAAAGATATAAAAATGAAGCTGTTGTATCCTATCCCATGATTGAGTTTGGTAATAAATAATGGAATTTCTGTGCTTATTAGGTAAAGTTACAGAACTAGATTTGGGATTAGGAAAACAATTTAGGAAACTCTGTTTCCTAGAAACTAAGACATCTCCGGATAATAAGCCCAATCAGGCTTTTAAGCATATGTGCTAAAATAAGACCTAATGAAGGGGTGGGCGTGGCCAGCACAGGAGGCAGCCCTTCCCTTCCCTGGTCACTTCATGGCCACTCGCCCCCTTAATAGCAGCCCACTAAGCCAGCAAGGGCCGGAAGCTGCCTCATTTTGTCTCTCTGGGCACCTGGAAATGTTTTCTGCAAAGGCACCGCGATTAAGGGGCTACTCGGCCCCTTAATCACAGCTCGCGAGGGCTGGGAACTGCCTCTCTGGGTGCCTGGAGGTATTGCCAGCTCCAGCCCTGCCTGCAGCGTGTTGCGATTGCCTGCTACATTCTGCATCTACTGCTCCTGGCTTTGCGAGGGCACTTGATTGGATCGCTGCCTTTGCCTGCTGCTGTGCTGTCCCGGCATGTGGCTGTTGGCCATGCTGGGATTTGCATGACGGCAGCGAGAGACTGCAGGATTTTTTTTTAATCTTCCATCCAAAACATGCCGGAACGGTGCTCTTCGGACCTTGGCCCTGGTGAGCGCTAGCTCTCGTGCTGGCTGTGCACTTATGCAGGCTGCTGCTACAAGGCAGAAAGACATGTGGCACATGGGGATTGCCCGCTCCCTCCCCCGCTTCTGTCTGACTGCACCTGCTGCTGTTGGTCTTGCAAGGGCTCTTGGCCATCCTGCAGCTTTGGAAGGCAGGAGCTCCGTGGTAGCCCTGCAGCGGGATGAAGGAGGGAGGGGGAGATCGCCCCTTCATCCATCTGCTCCTGTCTGGTGCAGGGCAATTTTTGGAGCGCAAAAGAAGGGACGATCTCCCCATTCTCCTATCTGTCCCACTGCAGGGCTGCCATGGAGGTACTGCCTGCCGAAACGGTAGCTCACCCGACCCAATTCTGCCTCCCTGCCCCATCCTACTCATCTAAACCAGGTTCTACGCCCCCCCCTCCCCCCACCCCAGTGGTCATCAGCCCTGCCAGCCCTATACACACGCACATCCATGGTTTTGGCATAAATCATCCCAAAGGAAAGAACGTTCAGCAGGAAAAAAGAGGGTGAATTTTGCCTCTTACCCTGTTCTCAATCTGTGCTGAGCTTCAGATCAGTGAGAGACAGGAAAGCCCCCCCCTCCCCTCATTTTCAAAAATGCCCCATTCTGAGCCTTCAATGTTGATATCCTGAAATATACTGAAGGCTCAGAATGGGGTGTTTTTGCAAACAGCTTGAAAATGGGAGGGGGGATTTTGCTTTTTATCCTGTTCTGAAACTCAGCACAGACTGAGAACAGGAAAAGAAGCAAAATTCTCTCTCTCCCCCCCCCCCTTTTCTTCCCTGGCAATTGTTCTTGGGATCGCAGCACGGACACAAATCCCCAAAATGTTCTATCCAAAGCCTTCAGTTTTGCAATCCTGGGATGTGTGTCTCTGCAGAGCTTCCAAGGAAAGGACAGTGTATATATGTGTGTGTCAGAGAGGGATCCCTAATCCCCCACCCCTTCCAAGGCAGCCACATCCCTCCAACCTGCTTTCCAGCTCCATTCTTCACTGCCACATGCAGGGGAAGAAAAATAAGAAGTTGGAGGGTCTGAATTTCTGGTAGTTTTTTTACCGTAGTCGTACAGACTACTTTTCTTGTCCTGCACATACAGTGGAGAACGGAGCTGGAAAGCAGATTAGTGGAGGGATGTGGCTGCCTTGGGGGGAGGGGGGGTTAGGGACCTGTCGGAGAGAGAGCCACCAGCCATGGATAACTCTGACATTGGATCAGCTCTCTCTCTCTACCACTCTCACACACACAGGTTCTTTTCCCCCCCACCCCTCCCCCGAGGCAGCCACAACAAAAGGTATTTGGGGTTGGGGAGAAGGTGGGCAAAGACCAAGAGAGGAGCGATGACCAGCTCCCAATTTAGTGCTCACACAGCACATCCTCCCCCGTCCACAACTATGTTGGGTTACAATAGATGAAGGGCAGGATCCAAGGGAAGGAGGGTGTCTGGAGATTGAAGCTGCAAAAAGGCCAAGCTTCTTGGAGCTGGCTATAGGAGCACACAGTAGATCAGCTGTTTTGCAGAGGCATATGGAGGCTCCTGCTTTTGCAGCCACAATCCCTGTGCTTCTTGGAGACAGCAGCAGGAATGCTCCCGCAGATCAGCTGTTTCACAAACCAAACTGCTGGTAACACTGTTAGGCAAGGAGCTGCAAGGGACCAGTTGCCCTGCCCCCCTGCCTCTTACCAGTACATGGGAGGGGGGTAAGGCAACCCCTGAAAATAAAGCCAAGCGCTTATTTCAGGGTTTAGAAGAATATAAGACCCTGTCTTTATTTTCGGGGAAACACGTATCTAAGGTTGTGAGACCTTTTGTATTTCCTGACTTGACAATTGTTCATTAAAGCATCAGTGTAGAATACTTCAGAAGCAAATGCATTACCCTTTTGAGTTACTAAAGTAACTGTCATTTTGCAGGATGATAAAGCTCTTGTTGGGATGCTGAGGCAGCTATGTGGTCTTGGCAACAAATATACCTTTAATGGATTGTAGGCAGGTGTTGGGTTACATGCTCCTGCATATTCCAACATACCTTCTGAACCGAAAGCAAACTTTCATTTAATTTAAAGCTTTCAGTAATGGTAGGAAATCCTGCAGGCATTGATGTGAAACCAGATTTGATGTTGATTTATTGCTAACCCTTCTCCCCCTTTTTAAAAAAAAACATAACAGCTGGATATGGCACTCAGTCCACACCACAAGCTTACGGCTCATCCCCAGCATATGGCACTAGTCAGACTTCACAGTCATCCTATGGACAGCAGTCATCTTATCCCAGCTATTCTCAGCAGCCAACCAGCTCCAGCACTGGAAGGTAAATGCTGGGGGGTGGGGCCTCCTGGGTTTTTTGGGGGGGGGGGTTTCAGAGTTGTGGGATGGGTTTGGAGAGGGGAACCTGAAGAATCCTAATAGGATAAAGCCAGTTTAATGGACATACTTTTCATGAGGCTAGAGTAATAGTATTTACGCTTGTTCTTTTGTGAAATCTGCAGTTATGGCACCAGTTCCCAAACTTCCAGTTATGGACAACCCCAAAGTGGGGGTTATGGCCAGCAGTCAAGCTATGCCAGCCAGCAGCAAAGCTCCTATGGGCAGCAACCTTCCTACAATCCACCTCAGAGCTACGGCCAACAGAGTCAATATGGCAGCAGCAGCAGCAGTGGAGGAGGTGGTGGCGGCGGTTGTAAGTAGCTCTTCTTTTCAGTTCATCTTGATTTAAATTTTGGCAAAGGGGGAAGTCTACGGAATACAATGTTTGATTCTGGTGGAACACTGCAAGAGTTTTACCCTTCCTGCTCATGCTTTTTTATTGTTGGAAGTCAAGGGTCATGTTTTATAATCTAAGATTGTTTTTTTTTCCCTACTTTTTTCTCCAGCTGGTGGCTATGGCCAGGATCAATCCTCCATGAGCGGAAGTGGTAGTGGAGGAGGCTATGGCAGCCAGGATCAAGGTGGATACGGTGGTCAACAGGACCGCAACCGTGGCAGAGGCAGCGGAGGAGGAGGTGGCGGCGGATATGGTAGAGGTGGCTTTGATCGGAGTGGTGGTAGAGGTGGCAACAGAGGTGGCCGTGGAGGTGGCATGGGGTAGGTGTCTAATAGGTTGTTGTGGTAAAGGGAGTGGGTTTTTTAAAAATTTTCTTAATGCTTGAAAAGAGTAATTTTTCTGGGAGGGCACAAAATTTAAAAAATGAAACGGAAGTTTTGGTGAATAAGGTTGGGGAAACCACCTTGTACACAATTGGTGTGGGGTTTTTTTTTGTTTGTTTGTTTTTTTGTATGGGATGAATTCTTAATGGCTGTCAAAAGGTATTCTGTTACCTGCATGTGAAGGAGTTAAAATACTTTCTTGACGAATCAGTCATTGCAGTAAGAAGTTGGTGCATGGGGTGAAATATGGCATTTTCATCTTGTAATCCTACTTGGATTTGTTGACAACCTCAAAGGTACACTTGATATGAATATCAGTACTGTTCCTCGAAGGTGAATTATATTTCTCTGTGACCCATGTTACAGTCGTGTACAAGTACGTAGAGGATTCTCATACTACAAAGTACCGTACTACTACAATTTTTGCAAAAAGGAGATTGATAATAGGATTATCCTTCAATTCCACCCCAGTGTAAACCTAATGAAGGACATGGAAGGGGCATGGTTTATATGCTGATAGCAACTTGAGGCTTTTATGATTGTTTCAGCAACATGCTTCTGGGCAAATTGTAAGCCAGCTTTTTCTTGGGGTTAATGTTATGGTTTAGCCATGTAATGGCTGTCAAATTGGGTTTAAATGTATGTGTTCATGTTTACTCATTTCTTGTACTTGTGGTTTACAAGCGACCATGTAGGATCCTCAAACTGTTTTTGGGTTACTTGTACTGCCTCCTTTTTATTTTTTTTATTGAGGGGTGACTAAAGTTGGTACTTGAAAAACAATGATTGCTAAGCAACATTGACCATGTGGGTTTCAGATTGGGGGAGACAAGATAGTAGAGAGGTGAGTATAGACATGGGTAGTTGAAGGGTTGTTTGCTTATGAAAAGTTGTTGCTCTGTTAACAATACCTGTTCTGTTAACAAATTCTGCATTTTGTGTGCCACAGGTGTGAAAGTCAATGAACTTTAATCAAATCTCCACCTTCCACATGTTAGTTAAGGGTCTGAGGAAGGGAGAGAGATCTTTAATGGCAGGCAGATAATGCAGTTTTTAGAGCTGAGTGATTTAATATTATGAGTATTCTGATGAGAGAATGGGTTTTTATACATGCTTTCAAAGCAGATATCTGCATGTAGGATTGTATGCAACAAAAGCTTTGCAAAAACAATAATTTGAGAAAAGTGACCTAGAAATACAGTGTGCACGGTATGCAATATTTTAAAAACAAGCTTGGTTCACCAGTCCATGCCAAGAATAGAACACCTACAAGGAAAACAACTTTGTCCCAAAAGCTGCATCAGGACGCCACATGTAACGGTTCAAGATCGGAAGCAAGATTGACTAAACATTAGCAATTGCAAACCTTCTCAAAAGGGTATCATGCTTTATTTTTTAAAAAATGCTGAGGGCAAGAAAAAGGTGGAGAGGTTGTCTTTAGATCTTCAGGAAGAATCAAACATAAGTGTTGGCCAGCATCTTAATGGATATGGTGTAGTTTCTAGCAACAAACCTTTTTAGCCATGGAAAAAGCATCATTATCTTCTAACTTATCTCCTCAGCGGTGGTGAGCGAGGTGGTGGCTTCAATAAATTTGGTGGTAAGTCCAAAGAGTTCAAAACCTTGAACCACAAAAGTGTATTTCTATTATATTATTTTTCGGAGACACTGTTTGTATGCCAAAGAAATGAAAAGCCACCGTTTATCAGATAAAAACCTATGGGAGCACTCCCTGTTTCTGGCACATATGCCAAAATGGTTGGTTGTATCTGTGGTGCTGATTTCCACGTTCTGGGTTTTCTACTTGGCCAAGTTCTTCGGGCCAATTTTGGTTGTATGTTATGCAACAAGACTGGGAAAAAAATGAAACCTAGACTTGTGTTTTGTGGGAGAACACGTGGAAAATTCACTTCATAAATGTTGGGCTTGTGTGTTGTCCCTTGTTAAAAACACACATGCAAATGTTGGCTTAAAAGTATTAATGGAAGTGCATGCAGTCCTGAAGAAACATGGTAAAATGAAGGTTTATGTTACCTGGTTTAAAAAACTACTGGTACAGGAAAGAAATGCAAGGGTCCACTCCCTTGAAACTGGAATGTGTAATTTTGTTTGTATGAAACTCTTAAGAGCTCTTTGACAAATAAATGTTTTCATGGGCTTTTATTTTAAAGAAAGTTTGGTTTTAATATCATGAAGTTTCATAAAACGTGGTCTTTTTTTTTTTTAACGTGAATGTACCAAAATTAAACGAATTGGTTTTAAGGAACGTTCCCATAGGGTTTGCTGAAAAAGGCTTGGCACAAAAATTTTAAAATGGTCTACCTAGGATTGTTAATGCATTTGAGACCAGTGTTGGGCATACGCTTTCAAAAGTAATTAAGATTGGACGTACTGAAAGGTGTCAAAATGTTTTTTTAAAAGAAATATCTGTGTATAATATGTTAATAGAACGGTTGATGCAAGTAAAGAACCTGATGGTTTCTCAAAACTAAAGATCTAATCTTGTAAAAGGACTTACTCAAAATGTGTTCTGTGGTGTAAGGTGGTGTCTACTTAGCACATAGCACTTGTGTTCAAGAAAACAAAAATGGAATAGGTTGCAGAATTCTGCCTCAGGCCTCATGTGCTGGAGATTTTTTAAAAAAAAAACCTGATCAAGGGTCAATACAAGACTGGGTAGCAGTGACTAATGTATGCTATGAAAATGGAAAAATAGATTCCTCTGGGTGGTTGTCCCATGCTGTTTTGAGTGTGTATCTGGAGGCCATGCTCCTCCCTCCAAAGCTGCAAAAATTAGGGTTCAATATGACCTGGCGGAAAGAATGTTTAAACTGGTTATGTAATAAATAATCTCATCATTAAGACATGGTGCTTCTCATTGGGTGGGTATGTTTTTTTACATTCTAATCGTGAGGCTGCATATGTTCAACACTGGCCTGTTTCTAATGTGATCGTGATGGTGATGTGAAAAAAAGGGGGAGCCTACTCTGTCTAACGGAACCTTTCCTTCCTTGTTTTCATGTGACAAAAGGACCACGGGACCAAGGCTCACGTCATGATTCTGGTAAGTGATTGTTTGACTGGCTTGATACTCATTCCACTTAGTAATCAAAACAAAGCTTTGATTGTTTATCACAGTGTTCTTTCTTAAGGACTGCTGTTCATGAAGACCAGTGAAGCAATCAATGCTCAGGAATAACTTGAGACTTTGATGGGCATCTTCAAATCTGCCTTTTGACCTCTTTTGGGATTCTTGTGAACACAAAACAACTATTAAATTAGCTGATTTCAGTTGTGTTAAAAACACAAACTGAGTTGTAGGAGAAATGAACTTCAACATCATAATGCAGGATTGAAGATTTGCTGTATTTAATTAAAGAAAAAACGTCTGTTCATTTTGATAAATAGAATACAGAATTGAAAATTTGTACAGCCCAGAATTGCTCGATACTAAAATGTTGTTTGGGATTTATTTTGTTTAAAAGTTTTAATTCTTCTCTTGCAGCTAGTGAGCAGGATAATTCTGACAATAACACCATCTTTGTCCAAGGACTTGGTGAAAATGTAACCATTGAGTCGGTTTCAGAATACTTTAAGCAGATTGGCCTCATCAAGGTAAACAAATTTTTGGCACTATCGTGGGTCAATTTAGCAATATGCTAGTGAGAACCCAGAGGATTATCACATATAAAGACAAAAATTGCCTTGGAATTTTGGAATTGAAGCAAAAAAATAGTAAACTCCAAGATGATTTCAGATGGTTTTATTTGTAATGTATCTGTCACCTAAAGGCTAGTTAATATTTTTATACTTCAGGTAAAAATTACATAAAGAGAAAAAAGGCCCTAAAGATTTGGTTCTGTGATAAAGCCTGGGACCCCAAAGCATGATGAGAACCCTCCTGTTTGTTTGCTTATTTGCTTATTTAAATGATTGCTGTTTGTTGCTAATATAGTGTCAGTAGTTATGTGTTTTATGTTTTTATTATTTTAATGTAAGCTGTCCAGAATCATACATTTGAGATGGGCGGCAGTCTCCAGAAATGAGCAGCAAACAAATATCATCACTAAATACTTGTATGAGCAGCTACTCATCAGAATGTCAACTTGTGTGTCTTTTTTAGATGAATAAGAAAACGGGGCAGCCTATGATTAACCTGTACACAGACCGTGAGACAGGAAAACTGAAAGGAGAAGCCACGGTTTCGTTTGATGATCCCCCATCTGCAAAAGCTGCCATTGATTGGTTTGATGGTAGGTCGCTGATTTGGAACAGCGTTTTTATTGCTGGGAATTTCTATGGCTGTGTTCAAAGTGTTAGAGTAGGGATTGTCTCTGTGCCATTGGAATGTAAGTGATATAAAAAAAGTAACACACACAGTAATGGACAGAAGTGTTTTCCATCAATTCTATAGGGAAAGAGTTCTCTGGCAATCCAATTAAAGTTTCATTTGCCACCCGGAGAGCAGACTTCACCCGAGGAGGGGGGAATGGCCGTGGCGGAAGAGGCCGTGGTGGTAGAGGAGGTAAGAGTTATCTTTGGAATTGAAAAGTAATGGAGCATCAGCTTCTCCATCTTCCTATCATGTTATTTTAGAAGAAGAGTAAGAACTGATCTTTCAACAAAGCAGCGAAGGTGAAAGAAGGGCCAAGTGGAGAAAGTGGAGATAAAATGGATAGAAATACTTTATGCAGTATTTCTTGACCTCAGCAATTTAAAGATATGTAAAATTGCTGAGAAACAGATGTTATAGTGGATGAAACATTAAATACTGCCAAAAAAACGTTCTTAGTTCCCGCCTTAAATTTTCTTCAGGACCAATGGGCCGTGGTGGATTTGGTGGTGGTGGTGGCAGCGGCGGTGGCAGCAACAGTGGCTCCAGTGGAGGCAACCGGGGTGGTTTCCCTAGTGGCGGAGGCGGCCAGCAGCGTGCTGGAGACTGGAAGTGTCCCAATCCGTAAGTAAAATCTGTAGCAATATGTGTGGCAGGGAAGATGGTAGGTGAATTTATTTGATTTGTAATCGCTTGCTTTCTTCCCATGGTGTGTGTTGTAGGACATGTGAGAACATGAATTTTTCATGGCGCAATGAATGCAATCAGTGCAAAGCACCCAAACCAGATGGGCCTGGGGGACCACATATGGGTGAGTATTAGAGAGGTCATCAACTGCACTTAATTGCCGTTCTTACCACAAGAGAAGAATCATTTACAGGAGTGAGATTTCTTGTGTGCTTTGGATGGGGGAAGGACACAAATGTACAATGGTCTTATGCCAAGATCATTTTGTGAAACACATAGCTTGCCTTTTCATATAAGGGCCTGAATATAAGAAGAGAAAATTATAGCTGTGCTTTGAGATGAGTAATCTGCTCTGTTTTCCTAGGAGGCGGATTTGGTGAAGAACGACGTGGAGGACGGGGAGGCTTTGATAGAGGTGGTTTCCGTGGAGGTCGAGGGGGAGACCGAGGTGGATTCCGCGGTGGAAGAGGCGGGGACAGAGGCAACTTTGGACCAGGAAAGATGGACTCCAGGTAAAATTTATTTCTCGGAGTCAGATGAGTAGATGATACCGTATTTCTGTACCTGAATAAAGTTTCCCAGAGGCTGTTAGGACCTGTATTGTGCTTTTTACTCCTAAATTCCTATCAGTTTCACCCATAATAGCTTATCTCTGGAATATTGCTACCTATAGCTAGTAGTCACAATTTGTAATTTTAAATTTAATTCTTTTTCTTTTCATTCTGCAGAGGGGACCACAGACAAGACCGCCGTGAGAGACCTTATTGAGCCAATATAAGATCCCAGACCATGTGAATTTATAAACTTTTTTATTTTGTATGATGTCTAACTTCATTGCAAATTGTGTATCCCATGTTGAGTTTGTGTACAGACTTTGTATGCCTGTCTTATTTTTTTGTTGTCCTTGGAGTAATCCCAGATTACAAAAATATATTTTAGTTGTGTGCTTGTAATTGCAAAGTGGGGACGGACATAGAGCTGAATAATAAAGATGTTTTCAGTCAATTCTCAAAATAATTGTATTGGTTTTATGTCATACAGGAAATACTATGCTGATGAGATTATTTTAAATTCAATTTGTCATTCAGGTCTGAGCTAAGAGACTCCCAGGCCTAATTTTGTTAATTTCAGTACATTTTTCCTGTAAAAAAATGTACTGAGTAAAAACCATTGTAGAAATGATGGCAGTTATTCATGAGGCTCATTTATTTTCAAAATCTGATACGTAAGAATAGAAGGAACAGCCTTTAATTTTTAAGAGTCTGATATTGCTGTTCTACTTACATCATAGAAATTCCCATGAAGTATAGATAGCCCATGTTTAGCAGCCACAATTGGGACAATCAGCTTGATCATTAAGCAAAGCAGTCACTAAGTGAAACTTCAGTTGCTTAAGATGTTACTTCAGCTGTTTTTTGCTTTACAGACTTACAAAAGATGTGTGAGAACTGGTGACAAAGTTACCTTTTTCATCACTGTTGGAACTACACACGGTTGCTAAAAGGGGTCTGCCTTCATTGAATGCAAAAACTGGCCTTCACTGGCCTTACAGTCTGGAAGCAAAAGAAGATAGCAGAATCTAAAAAGGAAGAGACAAAAAGAATCCAGATTTTTTTTTTTTTGACACAAGATATCAGTGAGAAAACAGGATAAAAGCATTATTGACAATTATTGACTGCTTAACAGGGAAAGCACCTGGGAAATCAGGAGTTCCATGTAGTTCAAATGGGTATAAAGATTTATTGTAAATTTAAGCTCTTTACAAGAATCTGAACTATGGATCAATGGCAATAGATGGGAGTTAATAGAAAGGCATGGTGGGGTGGACTTAGATCTCTTATGAGTGTGAAGGGACTCATGACTGATGACACCTTTGACTCCTCCCTCAGACTAAGCCTGGACAGCTACACTCCCAACATTCAGATGAATCAATTTCAATTCCCAGAATTCCCAGCAACAATCAAGCTGGCTGGGATATCAACCTCAACAGGATTACAGTACAGCATAAATCAGTGGTGCCTATGGTTCAACTGTTCTTATCGAAAAAAGATTATGGGTTACAGTTTCTCGTATAATTATAGGTGTTGCAATTGAACATTCTAGACCATAGCAGTTCTTGCCCTCGTGTTAGGTTTTCCTTACCTCCATCCATCCATCCGTTTATTAAATTTATATGCTGCCCATGTCTGGAAGTGTTTAGGCAACTAACAAACATTAAAATGATTAATAATGAGCTATACACTATTAGGTATGTAGACGTTGGTTTAACAAAATAGTTGCTTGTAATCATCTGAAAATTTGGTTTCATCCAGATTCTGGCTACCTTCAGTAATCCTTTTCAGTCTTGCATCACTAAAAATCAACCCAATATTTAAAACCGTTCTAAATGATCCTTTTTAATCATTGTACAAGATCAGGAACCGATGTCTATCCTATTGGTCCAGATCAGTCTTCCATTTCTCTTATTTAAGAAAAGAATAGAAAAAGTCAAGCTAAAACATCCTTGATTCCAGGTATTTGGGCATGTATCAGGTAAACTTAGTGGAGCTCTTTCAGGCATATTTTAATACATGGTACTAACAGCTTTAGCCTGTAGTTTATTTACAAATTATCCAACACCTCTTTCACACCTTCCATACTGCATAAATTTGATATGCAATAATACAGCTCAGAAGTAGGGGATCAAACGGCCATACAAATGGGATAGGAAAAACAAAAAAATAACAATTTGGTTTGTGGATGGCACAGAATTTTTGCCTGAGGCAACATCCTATTCTTGGGTACACACACACACGCACTTGTAAATCAGCCTGATCTCACCCTGAAGATAGCTGCATTTCAATATTGAGAACAGATCCTTTCGTAAAGTACTAGTTTCCGTCCTTCAGGCTTAATAAGATACCATATAATTGTCAATTATTCAATTACTAGAGGCCACAATGTTCTGTAATGGTGGATTTCCGGCTGTCGGAGAACTCGAGACAAGTTAGGATTATGTAACAACACTGAGTATGTCACCGTATTAACCCTATGCATTCCATCAATTCCCTTTGTGACTAACAGCTGAGTAAGGGGGATCGTGGCAAAGCAGGTGCTGCTTTGGGTGAGGTGGAAGATGAAAGGGCAGTGACAAGCAGAAGTGTTGACAGAAGAAAATCAATTAAACCCAGTAATCCAGATTCATATTCTTCAGCACAATCACATTAAACCAGCTTGGAGTAGTCCTTTATCTCGGCTTCAAATCCTCCTTGCTGTAGAGAAAAACTACATTTGCCCTGAGCAATTTGAAGGAAATCCAGGCTATCGATATATAATAACCCAGACCTCTGAAATTTTTATTTATCCATGTTTTATAAGGAGGTTTTCTGAATTATTAAGAGTTAATCTTGGGACAGCCATTTCAGCCTTAACCTACCTTGGAAAATTAGACTGCTTGGAAGAGGCTGACAGACTGATTACAAGACAGCCAAAGAATTGGGTGGGTGGGGAAATAAAAATTGGGTGAGGGACGAAACCATGCACATACATTAAAATTGAATTCCTTAATTGATACACATCAGCTCTCTGCAAATTCCTTTTTTTTTTTTTTTGGCAAGCCACCAAAATAGAAATTCCATTCTTTTCTATTTTGTGCTTGATCTTTCAAGTCCCTTAAGGCCAAGAGAAACTGCCAGCTACAGTAATTACCTTACTGCCCAAAATTATTTTTCCCCCAAAGGGATATTCCTTGGGCATAAAGCTCCAATCTCCTAGTCTTGTAAAACCAGTTTTTGGTGACCATTCCTTCTTAGGGGGAAAAATGCTATTCTTGGTCAAGATCAAGATCTGAGATAAATCCATTGATCTCAAGTCAAAGGTTTCTTTGCATGAGAAAACTGGATTGGCCAGTTGCTCTTTGCATATAATCTGCAAAAGGTTGTAAGGCACTGACCCCTTTATGTCAAGAAGTTGAAAGCGGAGAAATAGACAGTAGATATAATACTAGAGTCCCCATGAAGCAGGAGATAAATTCATTCACACCTGTTCATTTAAAACAAAAGATTCTTTGAAACTTCAGTTTATCCTATGATTCAATCAAATACGCAAGTCTGAAATGTCAGCCTCAGCCAAGAAAATTTAGGCAGTCCTTACATAATTGTAATTTTTATTTTATTTTATTTCTCTTTGTCACTAAGACAAAATGTCTACCCGAGCCAGCTCTGGGTCAAAGGAGGCCTGGGAATGCTCAGAGAATGCTCCAGCTTGATTTTGCAGCCTCCAAAAAAGAGTAGGAAAACACACCCAGTTCTCCTGTGCTTTTTGCAATAACCAGGAGCCATTTGAGAGGAGGGCCTTCAGGTGTGTCTTCCAGAGGCTACGAAAAGCACACTACCTCCTCCTCCTCCTCCTCCTCCTCCTCGTTATTTTATTATTATTTTACTTTATTCATTAAACATGAAACTCAGTCAACTGAACATTCAAAAATGCATCACGAATACCCCATTGACTGGTGCTAATGGTTGATACGGGTTGCTGCCAGCGTCCTAGGTGATATTATTATTATTATTGGGTAATCTGTAGTGAGATTCACGGTCTTTGAGGCTGGTTAATAGCTCAGCAGCTCGAGTCCTAACCAAGGACCTAGGAACTGTTAAGGTATCGTCGGAGGATGTAAACTGTTCCGAGTAAGGTAGTTTTTTGTAGAGTCAAAATGTTCAAGTCTGGTAAATTTAGAATTTGTAAATAATGGGGTAGCCCTTATTATTATTATTATTATTATTATTATTATTATTTTATAATATAAAATAACAAATAGTAGGAAAAATAGGAGAGAGGGAGGGAAGAGTGCAGAAAAGAAGGGACAAAGAAAAAAGAAGGCATTGACTTCTGACTCCCTTCGGTGCAATAAAATAAGATAGTAACATCAAACCTCAACTTTTTATTTTTACATAGTAGCATAAACTAGCCATTTCTATATCAACAAATCTATCC
Organism: Coluber constrictor foxii; assembly: GCA_038048745.1. Lineage (NCBI taxonomy): Eukaryota > Metazoa > Chordata > Lepidosauria > Squamata > Colubridae > Coluber > Coluber constrictor. The sequence continues at coordinate 52,274,063 of CM075961.1, forward strand.
AATTGATAAAACCCAAAATCACAGTTTCATTTTTTTCCCCACCTCAAGCACAAAGTCCAGAAGTGGTTTCCAAGTAGAAACAAAAGTACTTTTTTTTCTTTTATCAAAGCAGTCAATTTAGCCATCTCTGCTAACTCCCATCAACTTTTGGAGCCATTCCTCCATTGTGGAGATCAAAGTCTCCTTCCATTTTTATGCATAAACTAATTTTGCAGCCGTCAACATATATAACATCGAAGTTTCAATTCCCCACCTCCATGTCTTTTTCCATTACACCCAAAAGAGAGAAAGCATGCTACATTCTTCTGTGGCCGCTGGAGCCTCTAAAAATTTTGCAAGCATTACTTGTGCTTTTAGGAGGCTGCAGGGGCTACACAAGAATGTGGTGTGCTCTTGTGCACACTCCAGATTCTCTGTTACGGAATGGGATAACTTGCCACAGCCAACTCACTGTAGCATACTTGTCGTGGGACAACTCATCGCAGGACAATTACACAACAAATACAAAAGTTAATTTCAACAGAATGGTGACCAATAATAATAAAATAAAGTCAATCCAGAAATACAACAGTTACAATATTTTTGATGAAAGCATGGGCACCAATAATAAAAGTAATTGAATGAAATGTCTATGGAGATTCTTAGTCATCCAGATCTTGGTTGTCCCAGAAGTGTTTTTCCAAGAAACAAATGGACTTTCTGGTTTTGCTTTGAAGACGTCTTGGTTCTCATCCAAGAAAGTCCAGTTGCCTCTTGAAAAAGCACCTTTGGTACAATTGAATGAAATGATTAATATCACATTGAATTTTGGAGAGTTGCCCTGTGGAGAGTGGGTCTTGGCGAGTTGTCCTAGATCCCTCTTTGTGATCACAAAAGATTGCCCTATTTTTGTGTGGCCTCTGTGACCTCCAAAAATAAATTAACAAGTGCCAACAAATTGTATGTTGGATTCATGCGAAAACTAGGAAGGGATTGGCTGGCTGGTTGATTTTAGTTTGCTGTGATTTGTGAGCTCAGCTGTTATGGTCTGTAAACTGCAGTTTGTAGCTTAATGCAATATGTGGCCTATCCAATTGTAAATTGTCCAATAAGCCATGATTTAACTGATCACAGACAGGTTTCTGACCTCTGCTTAAATGCCTCCAGTAAACAAGGGAAATCTACTACAATGTGGAACAACTCTTAAGTAGTAAGATGTTTGTCTATCCAAAAATGTGTGACCTCCAACAGATAAAATATTTGCTTCCAATAAGATGGCAACTAAATTAGTGGTTCTCAGTCAGGGACTGTATGGTCCTCCAGAGTCTACAGGTGAAAAACATGTAATGAGGGGGAGACATAAGAGCAAGTGTATTATATTGCAAATGCTGTCTCATTGACACCAAAACTGCACTAGCTATTGATTCATGTCCATATTTAATGATAGGTCTGTTAGAAGGGGGACAGAGGGGAAAACGTTGAGAAACATTTATCTACATTTCCCCAATTTTATTATTTTTCTATCTCTCTCTTCTTAGCAAAAGCTTGAAGTGATATACAAATAATTTCCCCTGCCTACTTTTATTTCCCCCCAAATCCTATGAGAACGATTTGGTGCAGCAGATGGGCAGTCAAAAGATCATCTTTTCACAGTGAAGCAGGGAACTGAACCCTTGCGGTTGCAAGTTAAAATATTCAGAAAACATGATGAATCTGCAAACTTTCCATTATGGCTTCTCTGTTATTCCAAAAGACAGAACTGACACACTCCATCCATCCACACGGAGAATGAATTTTAGAATAATTGGGAGCAAACCCTCTCACTTTCTCCTCTTCAGAGCAACAGATGTTCAAGGAGTAAGCTATCCTGCAAATAACTGTTGTGGCCCGCCAGTGGCATGCGCGGATCGTGGCTGATCCCGATGACAAAGAGGCTGGTGTGGTGTCGCACCAGCAGCCTGCGCAGCCAGCAAGGAGGCTGAAGAGGATGTGGTGCTAGAGACAGAGACTCAGCCAGGGCCTTCAGAACCTCCAGAGGCTCCTTCAAGTGGAGAGAGCGAAGTGGAGGAGCCTCTTCTCAATGCCAGAGCACGCAGGGCTGCCAAAAGGCAGGAGTGGCTACTCAGGAGGAGGAAGTCTTCTCGAGAGTAAAGCTTGAGGATAATTGGCCACTCCCTTAGCCTATTTAAGTCACACGCCATTAGTAAGTCTAATGTAAGAAACAACTTGTAATTATCATCAGAGCATTTTTGGAAAAGTCTTATCATATCTTGGTTTCTGGGCTGGTTGCCAACCTTTGCTGGACTTTGGTTTATTCTTGCTACTTAATAAATTTGATAAGGACCGTTGGTGTGTGTCAATATCTTCGGGAATCCGGAGCTGGGGCAGAACAAGAACAGGATAAAGAGTTGGAAGAGATCTTCCAATGCAATCTTCTGCTTAAGCAGGAGATCCTACACCATTTCAGACAAATGGCTGTCCAATCTCTTCTTAAAAATCACCAGCGATGGATCACCCACAACTTCTGAAGGCAAGCCATTCCATTGATAGTAGATAGTACCTAACAATAGGATAGTAGATGCTGAGAAATGGCATCAGAAACAGAGAAGGGAACTCATCACCATGGACATGCTTATCACAACAACCTTCTATGCAGTGGTGAAATGTAAAATTTGTTACTACCGATTCTGTGGCTTGGTGGTGGTGGGTAATATGACTGAGTGGGCGTGGCCAACTTTTTTTTTTTACTTTTAAAACCATTTTTTCTACAACCTCTTCAGCTGAAGAGGTTGTAGAAAAAATGCTTTTAAAAGCCTCTGATGATCCCAGCTGAGCCGCATGATCATCAGAGGCTTTTTTTTTTACTTTTTAAAAGCATTTTTTCGGCCAAAGAGGTTATAGAAAAAATGCTTTTAAAAATAATTTTAAAAAAAGCCTCTGATGATTGTGTGGCTCAGCTGGGCAAGGGGAGGGCAGGGATTTTTGCTACCGATTCTCTGAACCACCTGCCTCCATCGCTACCGGATCAGGTGATCTTGTCCAAACTGGGAGCATTTCACCCTTGCTTCTATGCAAGTTTAGGTCGACAGTGAATTGCCCAAGAGCTGTGTTCTGAATTGATTATGGACTTTCTCCACAAGGCAACACCTGAGCTATCCATACCACCCAGCTCTTAAACTCAAATCTTCTCTGAACCCAGCTAGCAAAACATAGCAGATGCTTTCTGAAGGCTACAGCCTCATCCAGATGAGCTAGCAAGCTTGCTTGGGAATATTAGTAGCCAGGAATGTTTCTTGTCCCCTGAGGCTTACCTGCTGTGGCCGCCAACAAACCTCACTCACATGTCACGGGACAGGAAAACTTTAATTTTCCTCTTGCTTCCTGACAGCCTTTGAGTCACTCCTTCATGAGTATCATCTGACTGGTAACACAAAAGTTGGGAACTCCTGGAATGTTCAAGGATTGAAACAGCCTCTCTGAGATTGGAGCAAGTGACAATAGCAGCTCTGTGGGCCAAGATACAGAAGAGGAGAGAGGGTTAAAGTAAGGGAAATAGGATCTGAAGTCCAAAAATATCTACTTCCTTTAATTCTGTCTGTGTCTCAGTCTTCCTTCTTGTTTGCCTCATGGTTCAGTTGCCATCATCAATGAAAGTATTGTTTCCTTCCTTCATTTTTGTACTGTCAATTACAATTTGCAGGATTCTCCCACAGCAGGGGTGAGTAACAATGGCCCCTTTACAATTTGTGGACTTCAACTCCCAGAATTCCTGAGCCAGCCATGTTGGGAATTGAAGCCCACAGGTCGTAAAGCAGCCATAATTGCCCAGACCTGTCCCAAGAGTAAATTTACCATGGTTCATTCGGTTTTCTCCATTTAGGGGATTGGAATGAAAAAACAGATCCATAAACTAACCACAAAGGGTGGATTGGCCCATCAAATTGCCGAAACACCAACCAAAGGGTAAAGCAACCCGTACTTAGTAATTTTGTGCAAACACCTCTTTTGTGTTTCCCTCTCCTATCCAAACACACTATTTGTTCTCTGGATCTTATGTAGAATATTTATTTCAGCCGCTTCCGCTTCCTGCTAGGGAACTCCCCATTTTGTGAACATTTATACTGTGGACTCTTTGGTTTTTATAAATCAAATTTACGAACGCTCTTCTGCATCAGAACAAGAGCCATTGATAAGCCATAAATATTCAAGATAATTGTCCTGTTGGAACAGACCCAAACACTACCTTTTCTAGTTTCTTCGTTCCCACAGTAGACAACCAGGAGCTCTTTGAAACCAAAATAAAGGATTCATAAGGACAGGGGGTCTCCAGCCTTGACAACTTTATGACTTATAGACTTCAACTCCGAGAATTCCTTAGCCAAATCGTAAAGTTACCAAGCTTGTTTTTAAAGGACTGGTATTCAATGGCTGATATTCTTTTGTGGCAGTTGTATAAACCATCATGACTCTTAGTCATTTATTTAGCTGCCAGAGGTAATAATTCCTTTAGATGGCATAATTAATTCTCAATGTTACCTTATTTACATGGATGTGATGCAGGCCTTAAAACACATGGATGATGTAATAACAAAATCTTAAAGAGTTGTAACTGGGGAATCAAAGACCATTAAAACCAGTAAGGCTTTACAAATTTGAGTTCATCTATCATGCAAAATCTGCATGTAATTGTTTGGCATTGGATGAAGCCAGCACTGTGATTTATAAAGCACCATTTAGGGCTTAGCATATTTAAAACCAGATCTGGTGGCTTTTATTAAACCTTGGTTAGAAGTTAATCATGACAATGTACATATGAACTTGGCCAATGAAATGGAATGGAGAGAGATGGATGAAGGTTAGCATTGAACGGATATATAAAATAAAATAATGGGAGCTACATACAATCATTTGTTTACTAACCATTTGAAGTTACAATGTCACTGAAAAAAGTGACTTTTAACTGTGTTCACACATCCTAGAGTTGCAGCATCCCCACAGTCACGTGATCAAAATTCAGATGCTTGGCAACTGGCATGTATTTATGATGGTTGCAGCGTCCCAGGGTCATACGATCATCTTTTGATCACCGACAAGCAAAGTCAACGGAGAAGTCAGATTTACTTAATAACTGTCTTATTAACTTAACAACTACAGTGATTCATTTAGCAACTGTGGCAAGGAAGGATCATAAAATGGGGCAAAAATCATTTAGTTTAGAAACAGAAATTTTGGACTCAAGTGTGGTTGTAAGTTAATGGCAACATGTAATATAATAAAAGGAACACAAAATAATACCGTATATGGTAGCTCTCCCTCCCAAAATATCATCTCTCTTGTCAAACATGATATGTACTTATCATCCGTGGTGATAAATGTTTATATTTTCAAGAGCTTTCCTGCTCTTTAAAAGAACATCATATCAAAAATACCTTCTGATAATCATGCTGATGCAACAATGGAGCCCAATCGTTTTGAATTCATCTCTATTCTCGAATGGAGCTATGGAACATTAATATATATTTTGCTTCAGTTTCAATTTGTAAGCCTGGGTCTAAAATTGATCTCAGAGGACTATTGTGTCAATTAAATTAATACTGATTATCATAATGCAACTTTGAGGATTAAGGTAGGCAATAGAATGTGGCTTTTTGCCAGCAAGAACAGTTTACAATTCCCAATCTGTTTGGGAATTGTTATCCATAATTTTTAATTAAAGACATAGTTAAGAAAGTAAAAACCATAAGAGAAAATACAGTTAATAAAGAATAAATCATAGCAAAGAAAATAAAAAAGAAACAAAAGGAAAAGAAAAGAAAGATTATATAAAAGAAACAATACTTCCAATCTTCTTGATGGTGCTTATAGATAAAGTTTTTACTTCGCCCCCTTTCTCAGGTTACAATATCACTTCCCTCTTTCCATAAATTCCCCTTTCTAATCATAAAACACATAAATCCCAAGTTAATTTCTCTCTCTTTTTTTCTAACAAAAAGTTCCAGATGTGTTGAACAATTTATGAACACAAAACAGCAAGGTTGAAGCAAGTGATTATGGGAGCTATAATCCCAGCCTACTCAGGGATTTCCTGCCTGAGTAATTGGTTGTACTAGAAGACCTCCAAGGTCCCATCCAAATCTCTCATTCTGTTATTCTGTAAGGAGTCCAATATGGGAAGATATTGTAAGATGAGAAGTGTGGTAGTCTACAGTGACAAAAATGTCTGTCTATCACCTACCACTATTTTTCTATCTATCTATCTATCTATCTATCTATCTATCTATCTATCTATCTATCTATCTATCTATCATCTATCTATCTATCTATCTATCTATCTATCTATCTATCTATCTATCTATCTATCTATCATCTAACATCTATCTATCTATCTATCTATCTATCTATCTATCTATCTATCTATCTATCTATCTATCTATCTATCTATCTATCTATCTATCTATCTATCTTCTATCTCCATCCATCCAACTATCTAGTTGTCATCTATCTCAGAAATCTGGTAGCATTTTTAAAGTAACAAATGTTATTAGAAGGCAGCTTATGAAAACTTACACCTTTAATTTTTAAGTTTCTGTCATGTGCACCTCTATAACTGTCTGGTTTGGTTCTGCAACCCAACAAGACAGACACAGACTTCAGAGGATAATTAGAAGTGCAGAAAAAACAATGGCTACCAACCAGCCTTCCATTGAGGACCTGTATACTGCACAAGTCAAAAAGAGGACTGTGAAAATATCTACAGATCCCCTCGCATCCTGGACATAAACTGTTTCAACTCCTTCCCTCAAAACAACACTATAGAGCACTGCACACCAGAACAACTAGAGAGAAGAACAGTTTTTTCCCAACAGCATCACTCTGCTAAACAAATAATTCCCTCAACACTGTCAAACTATTTACTAAGTCTGCATTATTATTACTATTAATCTTCTCATCGTTCCCACCACTCATCTTCTTCTACTTATGATCGTATGACTGTAACTTTGTTGCTTGTATCCTTATGATTTATATTGATATTGTTTCCTGATTGCTTATTAGTACCCTATGACTATAATTAAGTGTTGTACCTTATGATTCTTGATGAATGTATTTTTTCTTTGATGTACACTGAGAGCGTATGCACCAAGATAAATTCCTTGTGTGTCCAATCACACTTGGCCAATAAAATATCCTATCCTATCCTATCCTATCCTATCCTATCCTATCCTATCCTATCCTATCCTATCCTATCCTATCCTATCCTATCCTATCCTATCCTATCCATTTAAACAAAGTTGCTAGTCAGAAAAAGTGCTGCCAGATTCCAGTTTGTGGAAGGTTATCCTTAGATAAATAGGAGGTTGTAACTATCTGGTTACTTTTCACACAAACCTACCATGGCAAAGAAAATTAGGGAATAACAAATACATCTGTTCACTTAATTCCTTGTGATAAATCAAGGAAAATACAATTAGGACTTAATTTAAAAACCTTCACTTTGGTGCCCTTCAAATTAAATCAATAAAAATCTGATGGATCTGAGTTTTCTATAAACTTCAGGCAAGAATGGAATTCACATCAAACAGCAGGCAAAGCTGCTTGAAGCCGTTTCCCCTTAAAGTGGATATTTACCATTATCAGAAAAGTAGCTTTTTCTTATTCAACAGTTTGAATATGTTTGCTTTTAAGCTGGCATACGGCTCTATTCTCTTTGTCGCTTAAGCCAATAAAAAAGTATAAGCAACATCCTTATATACAGCATGACTCTAAGGCTGGCCCAGTTTCTTGGCTTTGCATCTGAATGATGAAATATCAGAGATTCCATATCTGAATTATATAACAAAACCTGAAAGCTTGCCCTCCTTCAAAGCGTTCGTTTCTTTAATAGTGTAAACTTCGACAACTAAGTTTCTCAATCTTGGCCACTTTAAAATGGGTGGACTTCAACTCCCAGAATTCCCCAGGCTGCATGGGAATTCTGGGAATTGAAGTCCACCCATCTTAAAGTGGCCAAGATTGAGGAACTCACTTTTAAAACCTGATTGCTTTTTGATAAACTATTACCATTTCCACAAACCTTACAGAAGACTCAAAGCAGAGTGGTCCTCAGACCCTTCACACGCCTCGTTCCAATAAGCCTGGAAAACTCAATTTGGGGGTGCTGTGTGTTGAACTCGCCCCCCCCCACACCCTTGACTGAAATAGTCAGGGCTGGCGGGCTCTGCTTTGACTCCCAAAGCCAACAGGTGAGCGAGGCCGCCCTATGCAAATGAGAGCGTTGTCTGTAGCCTCTGACTGGCTCTGGTCTGACGCCCAGCCCTCTCCCAACAGGTTAGAGCCGCCAACGCCGCCTCCCGCTTCAGTGCACCTGCCTGCCGGATTGCTCGAAGGAACTTCCACCTGAGCTCCCTTCGCCGCTTCTCTTCAGCGGGCCAGCGTCTTTACCGTCGATTCACCTCGGTCCCGCCATGGTGGGGCTGCGGGGTGGCCTGAGCCTCGCCGGGCTCCTGTCTTTGCTGCTCGTCGCCGGCGGTGAGTAGAGGAGGAGGACTGGTTGCGTCCTGCGCACCTTGCAGTTTGGCCTCGGGCTACTTCTCGCGATCCCGCCCCGGTTTGGAGTCGAGACTGCTTTGGCAGCAGCCGAGGCTTCGGGCTGAGTGGTAATAATAACGCCCCGCTGGTTTCCTTGAGTGGGGGTGGGTAGATGTTTCAAGTTTCTAGTCCTCAAGGCTTTAGGAGCCAAGCTGGTTTTGCGGGGGGGTTGTCTAAGTGGAGCTCCATGCTTGGGGCAGTGAAGAACTTGGACGGGAGGGAAGGGAGGTGGATTGTGGTGGGGACATCAGCAGCCCTGCAGAATAACTATTGTATCCAGAAATATATTCTTAAAATGCAGAGGTCGTAGTTTACCTGGGATTTTTTTAAACTTTAAAGCTTGATCCTTTTTGTGCCTGAGGCTGGGGGTGGTTGCTCCTGCCCAAGGAGATGCTTCCTGCTCTAAGGAATCCTTTCCTTAATTCTGCTTCTCACCGTTCCAGGCTTAATCTGGATCTCTCTTTTGAAAGGTGGCACGATCAGGATAGAATAACAACAGAATAACAAGAGTTGGAAGGGACCTTGGGAGGTCTTCTAGTCCAACCCCTGGGCTCAGGCATCCCATACCATTTCAGACAAACGGATGTCCAGTCTCTTAAAATCTTTCAATGATGGAGCATTCACAACTTCTGGAGGCGAGACCTCAAATTGAAGTCTTAACGATGATTGTAATGATTAAAGGAGCCACCCCCACCACCACTGTATTTTCTTTTCCTGTTTTGAGTCTTATGGAATTGTGCTTTTAATGCTCCCTTCTGCTAGAGGGGTGAGACAACCATTCTTCTTGCTGAATGCTTGGTCGGAGAGCCCTATCCTCTTTCCGGCTTTATCTTCGATTTAAGACTTCTTGGTTTCCCTTCCTTTTTCCTGAAACCAGCTTTTAGGAGCGTGACTGTCAAAGGGTGCCTGGCCTTGTTAGCTTATAAGAGGGCAAAGGTCTGTGCATTGGGAAAACACAGTCAGAAAGACAGAAAGGGCTGGAAATGTTCCTTGGAATGTCTTGAGGAAGAAAACTTGCCATCTTATTTTCTCTAAACCACCCCCCCACCCCCCATTGGAGTTTTCATGCTCTTTTAGGAAGATATTTTTCCCAAGGAAAGTTGGTTAGCTGTGGTTGTATCTCTAGGCCTGGAAAAGTCACGCTAACTGAATTTTTGCCTGCCGGAATTTTAGAAGGAAAGCTGCAACACATTAATTAAGCTTAATTAATAATAAAACAGTAGAATGTGCTAAAAGGAAGGGCTTGTCAAAATAGGAACCTCTGGTCCGATGTGTTAAGATCCTTTTTAGTTACTCTTTGAAAAAGATTTAACCGTTTATGGGCAACCTTCAGGCCTGCAATGTCCTTTCCAAGGTGAGAAGTGAGATTTTTTCCCCCCCTTCTTTTCTGGAAATAAATGTGTTCTTGGAGCCAAAAAGAAAGAAGAAAAAAAGCATTATCTCCTTTTTGGTAGTTACACCCAGTCGTTAGGCTGCTTCTGAAACTTCCATTATCTTCTTCCATGAAAGCTGAAACCTTAAATACACTTCATAGAAGAGGCATTAAAATCCAAGCACTTGGGAATAGCGGTTCCTGGAATGTTTTGCACGTGTGTTTACATTTGTTTATCCTTTCAAGCTTGCAGTTGGGCAGGATGTCTGTAATCAAACAAAATAAGAAGATATAAAATGCTTTGCCCTCAGGGCTCGTACAGTCAGCAGTAGCAGCGCTCAGTCCTGGAACATAACAATAAAGGTAGTCCTTGACTTAAAACAGTTCATTTAGGGATTGTTCCAAGTTACAATGGCACTGGAAAAAGTGCCTTACGTCCATTTTTCACATTTACAACCGTTGTCGCATCCCTGAAGTTACGTGATCAAAACTTCAACTGGTTCATATTGGCAACTGGTTCATATTTATGACGGGGTTGCAGTTTCCTGGAGTCGTGTGATCCCCTTCTGTGACCTTCTTACAAGCAAAGTCAGATTCACTTAACAACCATGGTACTAACTTAACAATTGCAGGGATTCACTTAACAACTGTAGCAAGAAAGGTGGAAAAATGGGGCAAAGCTCAAATTTACAACTGTTTCGCTTAGCAATAGAAATGTTGGGCTCAATTGTGGCCATAACTCGAGGACCACCCATAAACAGGATCCTCTTTTTTGCCTTGACCCACAACCTCCAAATTCTGCATTCACAAATAATGGGTTATTATTTTCTGGGATTTGCTGCTTCCTCGTATTTAAGGTTTTGCAAAGGGGGGGAAAAACAATTTTACAAAGCATAAAACACAAATTTAAATTACTTCCAGCAACTGAGATCTGCAAAAAAAATTATTAGTCAATAAGAAGTCAAGTTATATCAGGTTGGGTCATGCATTATGTTGAAACATGATGTGACTTGCTTAGTTTCAGCTTTGTGAGATCCATGAACCCAGCCATCATGGCATGGAAATCAATAGTCATAGTTTATTGTTAAAATTGAAACAAGGATTTAATGGGTTAGTCAAACTATGGTTAAAACTATGGTAATAGCAATTTAGCACAATGTTGAAGCTAGCACGTAATTGGTAGGGGTTTTCCTGGATTCTTATCTAATTTGGAGGATTGAATTTAAGTCATTCTGCATGAATTGTTGATTTTTAATTTTCCCCTGTCCCTTTTTGATGGATTGTGATGTCTGAAGAAGATGTGGTCTTCTTTAGGTTATTTTCTTCCAAGATTACATCCAAAACAGATGCAGTAGTTAATTTTACAAATTTAAGGTCTCAAAAAAGCTATCTTAGATATGGATGCCACTATTCTGAATATGCTCAGAGAATGTTCCCAGCATTCAGAAAATTCAGTTTTTTCTTGTGTTTTTGTTACCAACAGAGATGCAAAACTATAGGACGATTGTACCTGTTCTTGCTGAGAAAAAGAGCATTCGCTGAAATTCTGCCTTTCAGGTTTACAATGAGGCAGAAAACGGTGGATATTTCTTGGCCTTTTTATTACTTGAGTTTAAAAAAATGGTTTGCAGGCAGTCCTCAACTTACAATAGTTCATTTAGTGACCGTTCAACATTACCACAGCACTCAAAAAAGTGACTTAGGACTGTTTTTCCCAGCTATGACCTTTGCAGCATCCGCAAGTTCATGTAATCAAAATTCGGATGCTTGGCAACTGGTTCATATTTATGACTGTCACTGTGTCCCGGGACAATGTGATTCCCTTTTACGACCTTTTGACAAGCAAAGTTGACAGGGAAACCAGATTTCACTTAGCAGCTGGGTTATTAACTTATCGACTGCAGTGATTCCCTTAAGAACGGAGGCAAGAAAGGTCGTAAAATGGGACAAAACTCACTTAAACAAATGTCTCGCTTCACAACAAAAACGTTGGGCTCACTTGCGATCGCAAGTCGAGGATTACCTGTATTTGAAACCAGCCATGTCAGCATAGATACACCAAGTTGACTCAATTTATTATTTACTGTTTATAAAATATATTTATATGTATATGAAATCTTAATCTGTTCACCGCCCTGAGTCCTTTGGGAGAAGGGCGGTATAGAAATTCAATAAATAAATAAATAAATACATAAATAAATTTTAACACCTCTGAGGAGTAAAGTTGGGTGTCATTTGCTCACAACTAAAGTTGATGGCTCTTAGAATAATAATAATAATAATAATAATAAAACTTGTAATGCGAATGTGTCCCTCAGGTGTTCAGTTGGTGCTAGGCTGAGCCCTGGGAGATGAGTTGGTGTGTAAGAGGGCAGGGATAGGTCAGGCTAGTTTCTTTCAATGACTTTTTCTCCTTCAGGGTGTGGTAGGCCTGAACGTCATAAACAGGTAACCTAACAAGTCAGCCTGGATCTGTTTTTAGACATCCTTATTGCTCATTCAACCACAGTTTTGTCATGAAAGATCAGATAGCAGGATTGGCACGGAGCCCTAGAAGTAGCTGCTGGATGTCGGCTGTGACATCATGAAGGGGCTTTTTAGGGGTGGTACGTTGTGCTGAGGACTCTGTTCCAGGTGGGCGCAGATTTGTGTGACAACGAACGTGAGTCCATGCTTACGGTAGTGGCCAAAATTGTGGAAGCCTTTTGGGAAAAGTGTATTTTTGAGGTTTGATGGCTAATAACACCACTTTTTTTTTTGGAGTTTCAAGATTATCATATGGCACAGCTGGAATGGCCCAGACCTTAATCGAATTGAAAATCTATGGAGCCGACTAAAGAAACTTGTTAGTCAGAAGCGACCCAGTAGTAAAACCCAGTTGATAGAAGCCATCATTCAATCTTGGTTTCACATTATAACAACAGCAGAGCTCGAAGACTTGGTTCACTCCATGGGAAGACATTGTAATTCACGCTAAAGGTTACCCAACTAAATATTAACTGACATGATAATTTTTGTATATCTCATTTTTTTCTATGTGTTTCACTTTTCTTCTTTATACTGTAACTGCTGTTCTAATGGCAAATCCTTCATAAAAGTTATTGCATTACATTCTTGATTAAATTATCTTTCCATTGATATATAATTTTATGGTACTATTCCAAAAGGAAAAAAAAGTGGTGTTATTAGCTAATTTTAGAAAATACACTTTTCCCAAAAGGTTTCCACAATTTTGGCCACTACTGTAGGTTGTACTGAAGATATACCAGTAAATGGAGTATCCCTACAAGGATGTTGTGAGTCCTTATTTCACAATCTGACGGTAGGTAATCAGGTTGATTGGGCCAAATATTTCTTTTAAGTTGCAGTAAAGCAGGGATCCCCAAATGCCAAGTGGCATTGATGGATGGACATTAACATCACATCGGCCATACAGAGATCCTGCTGGATGGAAAAGGATGAACAATAGCTGGTCAGAAAAGTTAATTTGACCCAGGTTTCAATGGAAGGACAAAATCCCACCAAGAGAGCGCAATCAGGGATAGTGAGAAGGAGATTTCCATCATGGATGCCATGACTCAGATTTTGACAATGCAAGATGAGAAGGTTTATTTAAACCCATTTTGATTGTCTTGTTCAGCTTCATTTAGTGGCCTCCAGATGTGTTCGTCTCAGTTTTCCATTATCCCTAGCCAGCATTTGATTAAGAAAAGTTAATCTATCTGTCTCAGGATACTCAGGTCTCAATATTTTCAACAGAGCTACTGAGATTATGGAATAATTTAGCCTCATCATCTGCTCTAAATTGTTCACCTCTAGTTTATTGAACTTATACAAATCTGCGCAAGGATTCCTGCCCCGTTCAAAAACAGCTCCAGACATCTGTAGTCCTACAATATTAGCAGGCATATTTGAACTGACCAGGCATATTTGTACCAATGAAAGAGAATATTTGTGGCTCAGGTTGAACTGTGGAATACTTGGTGTTCTCTGAATTTGGTGGTTTTCTTGCAGATGTTTCCTTAACTCAACCTAAGTGGTGCTAGGTCTGATGATATTCAGCGCTAGCACTGATCATGTTATCTAGTTGGGTAATGAAATGTCTTCAAGGAAAAAAAGAAACCAAGCTCAGAGTGTCTGTGGAGATTCTCAGTCATCAAGGTCATGGTTGCTTCTTCAAGAGGCAACCGGATGTTATGTTTTTTCTTTGAAGATGTTTTGGATGAGAAGCAAAACATCTTCAAAGAAAAATCAGAAAGTCCAGTTGAAAAAGCACTTTTGGAACAACCAAGCTCAGGGAGCAACAAGGAATCCCCTCAGACTTATTTGTGGTTCAGCAATGGAATAGTTGAAACAACAGAAAAAAATAATGTTTTTTTTTTCTTTGAAACATCATGACTCTATGAAGCATGGGGGATTAATTCCCTGTTTGTAAGAATTTTGCCTCACTTCACCTCCCATGTTCTGAGTTCAGCCACTTTTACAGGGCTTGCAGAGGATAAGGTGGCTTGATGACTTTGCAGCTCCCATTCATAAGAATTGCTTCCAAATGTTTGTCTATTCATTCGATTTGTTTGTCACCAATTTTGCTGTGAAGTGTGTATTGCACATAGAACCAAGCTGGTTAATGTAAAACCTATTCCCTTTCCCAGTCACCACAAACCATTTCTAGGTAGAGAACATAATTTTTGGAAAAGGACCGAACCACCCTTAGAGTAATTGGGAAGATCTCCTCTGAGGAGGAACAGATGTTCTGGAATTCTCTGGAATGTTCTATTGCACATGCACAAACCAATCAAACACACGTGATATGAAATAAGGACATGGATGGGCGTGGTTGATTTAATTATCAGAGATCCCCTCATCTGGAATAGTTGTTTATCTAATACTTTTATTAAATAAAAATGGGAAAGCTTATGTAAGAGGGGGAGAATCTATCTTTTTTTATTATTATTTTATTTTCAGCATCCAGCTGGAGTGGATTCTTTATGTTTGATGTTAGATTTATTTGATATTTGGGTCACTTTTTCCCCTTTTTGTCCACGATTACCTTCCCTTTTTTTTTCTTATTAGTGTTGGATGTATGTATCTTTGTTTTGCATTTTATTCTTGTGATAAACAAAATATATATAACAAAAAGAGGATGTGGATGGGTGGGTGCGTGTAAGTAATATATTTTCACTTTTGCGTGGAGCAGAACTATTTTGACACTGCAGGATTGGGACAGGACAGTGATTCAATATTCATGTGAAGAGTTAATAGCAACAGTTTATATTGTCTTGGTAAGACTACACTTTGAATAGCGCAACCCACTTTGATCACCACGATGTAAAAAAAAAAGATGTGTAGGAAGGGTGTAGAGAAGAGCAACAAAGATGATTAGGAGACTGGAAGCTAAAACATACGAAGAATAGCTGCTGGAACTGGGTATGTCTGGGTATGACTCATTTAATGAAAAGAAGGACTAGGGGTGACATGATGGCAGTATTCCAATATCTCAGGGGCTGCCACAAAGAAGAGGGAGTCAAACTATTCTCCAAAGCACCTGAGGGCAGGACAAGAAGCAATGGGTGGAAACTAATCAATGAAAGAACAAACCAGAACTAAGGAGAAATTTTCTGACAGTCAGAACAATGAATCAGTGGAATGACTTACTTCCAGAAGTCGTGGATGCTCCAATACTGGAAATTTTTAAGAAGAGATTGGGCAACCATTTGTCTGAAATGGTATAGAGTTTCCTGTCTGAGCAAGGGGTTGGACTAGATGATCTCCAATGTCCCTTCCAACTCTGCTATTTTGTTAAACTGCTTTTGAAGGATTGAATATTGAAAAGGTTTCAGAAGTGCCCTTGTTCTTTGCTGATGCATCTTCTTGCTTGGGTCTTTAATCTGCTTGTTTGGTTTTAATTTTGCTAATCACAGTGCAGCCTTCGGCCAGTGGGGCATCAGAGGGTTAGTGATGAAGTGAACAATGAAGAAGAAGATTTGGTCATGTTTCCTTTTTTAAAAAAAATAATTTTTAATTAATTTTTCCAAGTTCAAAATCAACGTAAGACAAAAACATTGATTATACATAAAAACAAAAGCCGTACGTTCCCTCCCTCCCTCCCCCATTCATAATACTAAACATACAAGCACATCTATCCCGGCAGATAATGTTCCTGCCCTCATGAATAAATAATTATGCCCACAACACAGAATAAAGTAAATAATCTCTAAATATGCTTTCATACAATTATCTTTCAATCTGGATAAATATATCTCTCCTCGTATTGACTTAGGCCCTCACTTCATCTCAATCCTTTTATTCAATCACCGATACCAACTCTCCCAATTTTGAAAAAATTCAGAATCCTCTTTTTCTTTCAACATATACGTCATTCTATCCGCCTCAGCGCACTCTAATACTTTATTTATAATTTGAGCACCAGCCGGTATCTCTTTTTCTTTCCACTGTTGGGCAAACGCTATTCTAGCTGCGACTAAAATATGTAGAGTGAGATATTATTTTTTCCTTTTAAACCTCTCTGATTTGGTCATGTTTCCTGATGCCCTTGCAGTTGGAATGGACTTCAGAGGAGTTTGGTGTGGGTCTAAGACATGGGTGTCAAACTTGATTGAGGGCCACATTAGGGTTGTGTTTGATCTCAGGGGGGAGGGCAGGGGGGGGGCCACAGTGGGCATGGCCAGCTCAACATCACTCCTGTCAGGGGTGCCTGTGGTGGCCTGAGCGCTCTGCCAAAGAAAACAGGCTCCTGAGTTCCGTTTTCACTGGCAGGAGGTTGCAGGAGGCCGTGGCAGCCAAAAATGGAGCTCGGGAGCCTGTTTTCGCTGGCAGTAGCACTGCAGGCCACTCCTTTGCTGTTTCAGGGTGGATTTAAGTAACCCATGGGACCAGAGTTTGGCACCCCTGGTCTAGGACAATTCGTCGTGGCTAACTTAATACAGGATAAGAGTTAGATTATTAAGAAATGGCGGAATAGAATCGTTAAAGAAAGGAAGGAGAAAATAAAATACGAATGACAAAAATTAAAATAAATGTTTAATTATTTGAAATAATTAAATTGAATTATTGAATTGTTCCACGGCGAGTTAGCCACGGCTACTTGGCTATGGTGAATTGGTCGTGGCAAGTTGTTGCATTCCGGGCTTGGTGTAGTCTCACAAGGCAGGAAATAAATACTCGGGAAGCAAAGTTACCCCAAGAAAAATCTGGGCAGGAGCAGAGAGAGAGAGAGAGAGACTGACTCAGATTCCTTAGCGCAACCTCAGGAGGAAACCTTGGAAAAGCCCACGAGAAATCACCTTTCTCTTTCCGTCAGGATGATGATATCCCTCGGGGTTATTTTTAAAATGAGAAGTACATGAGCTTTGGTACAGTTTGGTTCGAGACTTTTGCTCTAGAAAGAAAGGGCTGTGGCTTTACTGTGGCTTTATAATTTATGATCTATTTCCTGCATCTTTCACAAGAGACGCAATGCATTGGATCAGGACAGCTTCCTTCAAGGATGCTTCTGCTGGATTGCCACCTGTTGCCCTACTGTTCAGGCAAAGGAGTTTGGGAAGATAAGCTGAGCGAGTTCTTAGTGGCAGCATGCTCGATACACTTCTTCCAAAATGCTCTTAAATAAAAATAAGGCCTGGAGACTAAAACATATGAGGAATGGCTGCAAGATTTGGGTCTGGCTAGTCTAAAGAAAAGACGACTTAGGGGCAGGGGTGAAATATAAAATTTGTTATTACCGGTTCTGTGCGTGTGGCTTGGTGGTAGTGGGGTTAATGTGACTGAGTGGGCGTGGCTAACTTTTTTTTCCCCCAAAAAGCATTTTTTCTAATGCTTTGAAAAGCTTCTGCCGATCAGGCAACTCAGCTGGGATCATCAGAGACTTTTCAAAGCATTTTTTTTACCACCTCTTCGGCCAAGAGGTTGCAGAAAAAAATGCTTTGAAAAGCCTCTGATGATCCCAGCTGAGCCGCACAATCATCAGAGGCTTTTTTTTAACTTTTAAAAGCATTTTTTCATTGGAAGAGGTGGTAGAAAAAATGCTTTTAAAAGTATACAAAAAAAAAAGCCTCTGATGATTGTGCGGCTCAGCTGGGCATTGGGGGGGTTGGCACAGGGATTTTTGCTACCGGTTCTCCGAACCACCGCCATCGCTCCAGACTGGATTCGGCGATCCAGTCCAAACCGGGAGCATTTCAGCCCTGATTAGAGGTGACATGATAGCTTTATTCCCGTACTTGAGGAGCTGCCACAAAGAGGAGGGAGTCAAATTATTCTCCAAAGCACCAGATGGCAGGACAAGAAACAATGGTTGGAAATCAGGAGTGGATTCTACTTACCTTTACTACCGGTTTGGATCGCGCCTGTGCATACGCAGATCACTTATGATGATATCCGGGTCAGTGGGCGGAGCATCCCGTTGGTTTTACTATCGGTTCTTGCGAACCAGTCAGAACCAGGGGCAACCCACCACTGTTGGAAACTAATCAAAGAGAGAAGCAATCTGGAATTAAGGAGAAACTTCATAACAGTGAAGACGATTAACCAGTGGAACAGCTTGCCTCCAGAAATCATGGGCGCTCCATCACTGGATGTTTTTAAGAAGAGTCTAGAGTTTAGACTGTCACTTATCTGAAATATTAAAAGGTTCTCCTGCTTAAGCAGGGGGCTGAACTAGAAGACCTCCAAGGTTCCTTCCAGTTCATTCATTCTATTGTCCTTAAAACTTATGTGGCTCAGCCTGGGGCCCAAATTAAGGCCAGTTTTAGATCAAAGAGTTAAGGCCATATGGTCAGCAGAATCAAGGGGAAATTGGCTTCCTGTGGATATGAGGTGTAGACAGTCCTCAATGTTCAGCTCTTTGTTTAATGATTTGTTTGTTTAGTGCTGTTGTTACCACTCAAGGTTACAACAGCACTGGAAAAAGTGACTTACGGCCATTTTTCACACATAGGACGATTGCGGCATCCCTATGGTCATGTGAAGTGTGGGGGAGGACGCGGGCGCATGTGCCCACATCCATAATTCAATACGCCCTGCCCTGCCAAGCATGTGCATGCGACTCCCCCCTGCTTTTGGCACACGATTTCACGGTGGGTCCCGTAGGCCCGTTTTTTGCTCTCTCCAGGCTCCAGAGGCTTTCTTGGAGCTTGGGGAGGGCGAAAACAGCCTTCCCCACCCCACCGGAGGCCCTCGAAGACTGGAATTGGCCCATTTCCCGAGTTCCGGTGGGACCGGAAGATCCATTTTTCACCCTCCCCAGGCTCCAGAGGCTTTCTAAAAGCCTGGGGAGGGCAAAAACCGCCTTTCCCACCCACCCCAAGGCCCTCCGGAGGCCAGAAATAGACAGTTTCCCGACTTCTAGTGGGACCCAAAGGCCTGAAAATCAGCTGGCCGGCGCACTTGCTGTGCTGAGCTAGGGCAACACTCGTGTGCCCACCGATATGGCTCCATGTATCACCTGTGGTAGGCGTGCCATAGGTTCATAGGTGATCTGCGCGGTCGCGATGCGAACCGGTAGTAAAGGTAAGTAGAACCCACCCTGCTATAAACTAATAGGAAAAGGAATGTCCTAGAAACCACTTTTCATAAGCAAGAGGTGTAATTAATACATTACCGGGTATCTATGTCCTTCTAATATTGTTTTCTTCTTCTTTTTCATGTTTTTTTCCCGTTCCTATTCTGCAGTCATGAAAGAGGCCAGCGCACAAAGTAAGAGATTCACCGAACGTTGCACATTCTGCCTTTCTTCTTACCTTTCCTGTTTTTCTGCTGGCTAATTGAACTCTGCCCTCCCCTCTTCAAATCCCGATTTGCTTCCGTCTCTAACAATTGTGGTTTAATGATCATAACGTCTTTCTATGGAAATCCTCGATTCTGTGACCTTTTTCAAAATGGGATTATCTGTCCTTGGCCTTCCAGATTGAAGTGGCAAGTGGCTTCCACATGTTACCTTTTCAGCAATAGAAACTGGAAGGCACCGTTAAAATAAAGATCAGAGATTTCCTAGATGTTGATGATCTTTCTTACTAACTTCCCCTGGAATAGAAGCATGCTCCTAATTTATCCCATGGCTGTACTTGGCAGCCAGCAATGAATGAAACAATACCATGAATTCTAGAATGAGATTTCCCTCCCTACCCACCCACTCCCAATCATGAAAATGTCATCTGTCTGCAGCGTGTGGAGTGCCTGCCCTGGGACGGATTGTGGGCGGTTCTAATGCTCAAAATGGACAGTGGCCATGGCAGGCCAACCTGGACTTCAATGGTCATCATGCCTGTGGGGCAACCCTCATTGCCCCCCAGTGGTTGGTTTCAGCTGCACATTGCTTCCCAAAGTAAGTCAATTATCCTTCAAAGTTTGGTCTAGTGGTGAAGGAACCAGGCTAGAAACCAGGAGACTGTGAGTTGTAGTCCCACTTTAGGCATGAAAGGTGCCTGGGTGGTTTTGGGCGAATCTCTAGGAGACTGTGAGTTCTAGTCCCACCTTAAGCATGAAAGGTGCCTGGGTGGCTCTGGGCGAATCCCTAGGAGACTGTGAGTTCTAGTCCCGCCTTAGGCATAAAAGCTGGCTGGGTGACTTTGGGCGAATCTCTAGGAGACTGTGAGTCCTAGTCCTGTTTTAGGCATGAAAGCTGGCTGGATAACTTTGAACCAATCTCTAGGAGTGTGAGTTCTAGTCCCGCCTTACTTTTGAAGCTGACTAGGTGACTTTGGGCCAATCATTCTCTCTCAGCCTAACCCACCTCAAAGCATAGTTGTGAGCAAAGTAGCACAGTAGTAGGAAAGCACAGGTAGTCCTCCACTTACAACAGTTTGTTTAGTGACCATTCAGTATTTACAACAGCACTGTAAGGACTTGTGACCGTTTTTCATATTTATGACTGTTGCAGCATCCCCACGGTCACATGATTAAAATTCAGGTGCTTGGAAATTGGTTCATATTTATGATTGCTTCTGGGTCCCACCACGGCCATGTGGTTGCCTTTTGCATCCTTTCTGACAAGCAAAGTCAACGGGGGAAAGCCAGATTCACTTAGCAACCAGGTTACTAAGTCAGCCATTGCAGGGATTTCACATAATAAGAAAAGTCGTAACATGGGGCAAAAGTCACTCAACCTATGTCTCACTTAGCAACATAAATTTGGGGCTCAGTTGTGGTCGTAAGTAGAGAACTACCTGTATGTTCACCACCTTGAGCTATTTGTAAAAATAATAAAGCTGGGATTTTTAAAAAAATCTAAAAAAAAAAGATGTGGGTATTAGAAACAGACCCTCATGCTGTTAGCTTCCTTTAGCTTCCTTTCGGTTTTATGAGAGAGTTGAACTCTCCTATTGATTGCATTCTACAACTCCACAATGCCACATCCATTTATTATCAAGGTTTGGGATACCGAAGGCAGCAGCTTGATAATAAATGGATGTGGCATTGTGGAGTTTGTAGAATGCAATCAGTAGGAAAGAGTTCAACTCTCTCATTACAGTGTGTGACAGCTTGGTCATCACCACTGCTGCTGTTAACCATTGAGAGTTTCCAAACTCTTTGGATGTACAGATTAGTCTTCGAGTTATGACCACAGCGAAGCCATAAAATTTCTATTACTAAGTGAGACATTTCTTAAATGATTTTTGACGCCTTTTATGATCTTTCTTGCCGGAACCGTTAAGGGAATCACTGCCATTGTTAAGTTAGCTCACAAAGTTGTTAAGTGAATCTGGCCTCCCCATTGACTTTGCTTGACAGAAGGTCGCAAAATGGGATCACATGACCCTAGGACTTTTTTCCCTTTTTAAAATGTAAATTTTAAATCTGTTCTTAATCTGTTGGGGTGTTTTAGATCTGTCTTGGGCCAAATTGTTTAATTCGGTTTTATTTTGCTTTTAAATTTTGTCTTTATGTGTTTTATCTTGTGGCTGTCCACCGCCCTGAGTCCTTCGGGAGTAGGGCGGTATATAAATCAAATAAAACTAAACTAAACTAGAACACTGCAACCGTCATAAATATGAACCAGTTGCCAAGCATCCGAATTCTGATCATGCGATGAATGGGGATGCTGCAGTGGTCGTTAAGTGTGAAAAATGGTCACAAGTCGCTTTTTTCAGTGCCGTGGTGACTTCGAGTGGTCACTTAATAAACAGTTGTAAGTCGAGGACAACCTGTACAGTTCGGTGTATGGCTGCGTGTTATACTAGCTTAATGCTGGCTGACGGTTAAGATGTAGGATATATTTAAGCATTGGGTGGGGGAAAAACTCAGGTGGATTATTATTGTCTTCTTGCCATGCTTGGGTACTTGGGAATCTCTTTGGCCCTCGCTGGTAAGAGAAGAGTGGGTCTGGATGCATTTGGGATGATCTTACAAATTTAGAATCTCAGAAATGACGTAAACCCCCTTCCTCTCTACAGGGTGAATGACATCTCGTTGTATGAAGTGACCCTGGGGTCCTACCAGCTGAAAAACCCCTCCCCAGACATCCAAGTGACACAAATAGACCAAGTGATTAAGCATTCTGATTTCAATGAAGACGAAGGCTCTCAAGGAGACATTGCCCTGGTGAAACTCAAAGTCCCAATTCCGTATTCTCGGACCATACGGCCAATCTGCCTGCCTGCCTCTTCGGTCAACTTCCCGCAAGGCATGACGTGCACCGTCACAGGCTGGGGGAATGTCCATGAATCTAGTAAGGACAAAAGATTTTCATCTGGAGATTTCATCTAGGGCTATCATCCCTATTCTTAGCAGCCTCGGATGGTGGTGGTATTATAAATCCCAGAATTTCTCATCAGCTGGCTGGATAAATGTGGCACTTGTGGCTTCCGTTGTATCCAAAGGATGGCATGCTTTTTTTTTTTAATTTTCTGACGTAAAAGTATGCAAGGATGCTGATATACCTGAAATGGTGAACCATTTCTACACAGGTAGTCCACAACTTGCAACAGCTCATTCAGTGACTGTTCAAAATTAACAACGGCATTGAAAAAAGTGACTTACGACCTTTTTCACATTTATGACCTTTGCAGGAGCCCCATGATCATGTGATCAAAATTCAGATGCTTGGCAGCTGGTCCATGCTTATGAGCGTTGCTGTGTCCCAAGGTCATGTGATCACCTTTTTGATGAGCAAAATTAATGGGGAAACCAGGTTCATTTAACAACTCTTACCAACTGCAATTATTCACTTAACAAGTGTGCAGTGATGAAATCCTCCGTGGGTTGCCACCGGTTCGCTGCCCGGCCATGCACGGTGCATGGCAAATGCATGCTGCGTGCACGCATGCACAGTGTGAGCGCCAAACACACTGCGCACACATGTGCCAAACTCACGCTTCATGCAGAAAAAGGAACTTTTTGAAGGTAAGTAGAACAACGAAGGGGGGAACCGCTGTGCCGCGCAATTTAGATTCACTAGAAAGCAAGATTTCCTGCTATCTAGCGAATATAAATCATGTGGCACAGTTGATCATTGGAAATACTGGTTCACATGAACCGGTAGGGTTTTATTTACTACCGGTTCGCCCGAACCGGTGCGAACCGGTAGCATTTTACCCCTACAACTGTGGCAAGAAAGGTCATAAAAGAGGGCAAAACTCACTTAACAAATTGCTCACTTAGCAACAGAAAGTTTGGGGCTCCATTGCGGTCATAGGTCAAGAACTATCTATATTTCTATGGCATCAATTTTTAAAAAATCAAAAATGAGCTTGCAAGTATATAAATAACTAAATGAAAACAGTAAGAGAAAACATTCCATAGTAATAATAACCATTGGCAATCCATGAATTTGTTGGGTTACTGTTTGAGAGATGTTAATTGAGAAACAGAAGGACCATAGAAAGGCAGAAAAAAAGTGAGAGCAAAGTCTGACTTCCTGCTGGCTTCCCCATTGATTTGTGGGAAGCCAGCAGGAAGCATTGGAAATGGCAATCTTGTGACCATGTCTGATGGCGGCAGCACTGAAGCAGCCACATCTTTGTCAAATCTCAATCCCATAGGAATAATAGGTCCTGGCTTTGGACGCATTCTTTAAATTAGCTCATTTGAGGTAGGTTGATTCAAAAATTGTTGTCCTGCGATGCACTGCTTTGCCCAATTAAAGGTTACAAACAGATGAACAGGAGAATTTTAATAGTATATGGATAATAAAAACAGAGTAACAATTGGAAAACCTCTAGGGAAGTCAAGGTTTTGAGGAACTGTAAACGGCCCTGGTTGCCAGAAATTATAGTGCCATCTCCTAGACCAGGGGTTCTCAAAGTACGGCCCAAGGGCCGGATATGGCCCGCTGAAGCCATTAATCGGCCCATGCGGGACCACAAAGCTGCCCCACCCACATTACTCCACCTACCCACTGGCCCCCACCTGCCTTCTGGAGGACCCAGGAGGACAAAAACAGACCTGTTTTTGGCCTCCCCAGCTTCCAGAGAGAGAGGGAGGGAGGGAGGGAGACACACACAAAGAGAAGTCCCCCACCCCACCCCAAGGCAGCCACATCCCTTCCCTAACCTGCTTTCTACCCCCAGGAGCATAACAAATTAAAATTTAATTTGTGTGTATTGTATAACAGACTGCTAAATTGACCATATCCATCCAATCACATGACCACCTAGCCATACCCATCCAACAGATCCACCTTCCAACAGTCTGAGGGACCGTGCATTTGCCCCCTATTTAAAAAGTTTGAAGAACCCTGTCCTAGACTACTTTGAAGCCATTTATGGGGAAAATGCAGAAGAATTTAAACTGACATTCAGAATGGTTGAATGCTTCCTTTACAAGAAAAAAACCGGTTTGGGATGGTTTAGCTTGGAAAAACATTGATTGATCAAGGTTGGCACTATAATTTCTGGCAACCAGGGCTGATCAAGGTATATAAAGCCATGCACGGATGGTGTGGAAAATTGTGACCAGAGATTATGGAGATTTTGTCCTCCTTCTCTGAAAACAGTTTGGATCAGGGAGAACCTAATGAAGCTGTTAAGAGATCTGGAATAGACAAAAGAAAACATTTACAACTGCACATAATTGAACTGTGGAGTTCATTGCCACAAAAATGGGGATGGCTATTGACTTTATGGGCACTGGACACATTCATGAAGAATTGCTCCATCCAGAACTAGTGGTCTTGAAGATGTAATGTTATTTCTGGGTTGGGGACAGAGGGTCTACAAAGGGTAGCTGTGATGTAATGACAATAGGAGTAGAGTATGGCTCTGTGAGCATTCATTCCAGAGACATCTGGTTAGGGGAGAGAACGTGCTGGGCGAAGAAACATGTTGGACTGATCCAGGAGGAGAACCTATTTTGGTTACCTGAGGTTGGTCAATAGTTGTAGAGGAGACCGCTTGGCTTCCGGGAAATTCTGAAAAATCTAGCATTTCTTAGTTTGGGTTCCACACCCAAGGGAAGACTATCCCTCCTGCTTAACACTTAGAAATAAGATCCTCCAGAATGTCTTGCGTCCACATTGACTCTGTACCATTTCCTTCCCTGTAGCGAGCCTCCCCTCGCCTATGACGCTACAACAACTCGAAGTGCCCATCATTAATCTGGACACCTGCAGGTGCCTGTACAAAAGGAATCCAGATCCCGAGGAGTCCCACACCCTCCACCGTGACATGATGTGTGCTGGCTTTGTAGAAGGCAAGAAGGATGCCTGTCAGGTGAGGCCACTGGGAGGAGGTTGGAGGTGCCATTAATTGGCCAAGTGCAGTGGTAGTGATGGTGGTAGGACATAAGGCCCTAAAAACCATCCTCTGCAGTTCTCAGGCATTTTATGAGGATTGTGCAAGAAAGCATTCCTTTATTAGAGGAGGCTAATAAAAGTTGGTGCTTGTTCTCTAAAGCAGTGTTTCTCAACCTTAGCAACATTAAGATGGGTGGACTTCAACTCCCAGAATTCCCCAGCCAGCAAGACTGGCTGGGGAGTTCTGAGAGTTGGTCCAGCCATCTTAAAGTTACCAGTTTTGAAAATCACTGTTATAACCTCTCTCCATTTCTGATTCCTCTTCATATTATCAGACAGTATGCTAACGGATTCTCAACTTCTTTTCCTTTGCAAACCCCCACTCCCACCTCAAAAAATAAAATAAAATAAATGACCCCATTAAATGTCTTTAATTCCTTTTGTTGTTCTTTTTTAGGGTGATTCCGGAGGCCCCCTTTCCTGTCTCGTGGACAACGCCTGGTTCCTGGCTGGCGTCGTGAGCTGGGGATCCAGCTGTGGGGCTGCCAATAGACCTGGTGTTTACATCCGCCTTCCTTTCTATTCCGACTGGATTAAGGAAAAAGTTCCAGAAGTACAGCTTCAGCAAGTGATCGTCCCTACAATGACAGCCCCGGAAGAGGTCTTGTGTTCCAATTCTACAGGAGGAGGAGGAGGCTATGATGACATCCAACCCTCACCAGGCTGGAACAGGCCCCTCAGCCCAGGAAAGACCCCATCCAGCGGTTCTGTTTCCTTAGCCTGCTGGGTTGGTCTACCACTTCTCCTCCTCTTCCTCCAGACCTGCCTGTGGTAACTCTCCACTCCAACCCCAAGTTGTGCAGGGAACGTGGTTGTCTTCCTATTTTTATCCTCCTGGCGATGCTCTCCCTATTTCATAGCCTGCTGTGCTTCAAGCTTTCTCTTTGCATGCTGGGTGCGGAGAAAGGCAGCGTGATTTGATTGGGACGTGGTTCTGTACCTCCAAAGCCCAAACTGCCCCTCAGGTGGTCATCGAATGTGTATTTTGTAAATCTACCTGCGGTCTTGTCCTAGCATATGACTTTTTAAAAAGTTCACTACTTCCCTCCTATTCCTGGCTTTTACTCGGAGGATCTAATTCATAATTTTCCGAGTGTGTTTATTTTTTGCCCCTTTCCCAATTCCTTATAAGTTGCTTAGTCTTTTTTAAAAAGTCATAAGTCAGATACAAATCTGTAATAAACCTGCTTTTTTGTTTGTTTGGGTTTTTTTTTGCTGTGGATATAATTTCATAAATCAGTGGGCGCCTGGTCTCATTTTTAGGCAAATTCCTGAACTGCCTTTGGATATGACTAATCTCTCTGTTGAGTAGTTGGCATGCTTCTCCAATTGCATTCCTCGCACACGTTTTGAAACGTGATTAGTTTCAAGACACCTTCCTCTCTGTCCATGTCTTCCTTTCCTGCTCATAATGTGAATTCTCTTGTAGCCTTCCTAACAGTTGCTGTGAAGACAAGGTCCTCCACAATAGTTGGACGTTATTCAAGACCAAAGTTGAGCCCTTTGAAGGGAATCGGTCAGCTGAGTCTTTTTCTTCCTTAGGATTTAATTGAGATCGCCGTCTGATGTCTTGCCCAAGTGAGAGCAGCATAATGTACCCTAACGTAATTTCTCCCTTAAAGATCATTGCCTTGCCAAATAGACAATGCCATTAGTTAACTTGGATGATGGGAGGATTTTTACAGGGTTAGCAATTCTACTGTCTTAGGTTGTCATGGTT
Source organism: Coluber constrictor foxii (assembly GCA_038048745.1). Taxonomy (NCBI): domain Eukaryota; kingdom Metazoa; phylum Chordata; class Lepidosauria; order Squamata; family Colubridae; genus Coluber; species Coluber constrictor. Next base: position 52,301,468 of record CM075961.1, read on the forward strand.
TCGGCTTATGTAAAACAGGTCAAGAATGTTGTTAGATAAGTACAATGCAACCACCGACCTCTGAAAAAGGGATATATTTTATAGGACAACTTCCACCCATGTTTGGTTTACTTGACCCTCATGTCTCCCTCTTCTGCGCTCCCTCTGTGACTTGGTATTTACTCACCCCTCCTTCTGGTTCAGACTGAATAAAAGGAGGCTTGGCAGAGGTGCTGGGACTTTGAAATCAACCTGTTGCCTTTTGATCTTTGGCTGGGGGGGGGGGTTAGGGCCACTTCTGTGTGCTGCGAGTCTTGCAATTTTGCCTGATTTCAACCGGGTGGAAATGCGGCCTCTGGGTGTGTAATTTATGAGTCTCTCCAAGGTGGGATGAGGGCAGAGATTGTGGGATGTTCTTATGTGTGTGGATACCTCAGATCAGAGATACTATCAGCCTGACAGATTTATGGAGCAGCACGGACACTGATGTCAAGGCAATGAAGGGGACCACTTGTTTCCAAGTACGCTTGGACAGAAATAACTGCCAGCACGGACGTAGAATTAAAAGGAGCAGGACTGCTGATCGACATTCAATGATCGAAATTGCCCTCTTTGGGGGAAAAGAGGGTTGCGACTTTATTTAGATAATTTATGTTTGCACACACTTTAAAAAAAAAAAAGACTAATGTACGGATCGTCTTTTAAGGAAGGATTGAAATCAATTGCTGTTTTTGAAATGAAGGGTTTTAAATAAACAGTAATTCTACACTAATACGGCTTTTATTTATTACCGAAGGAAAGCTTTGTGGACTTTAATCTTCCAAGAAACGTTAAGGTGGAAACTAGGGAAACTTTTTACAGACTGGAAAGCAGTTGCTTATGAGCATTAACATCTACAGGTAGAGTTCTCCAAAAGGCATGCAGGAAGTAGATGGCAAACTACCAGGATCTGCACTGCCTGCAGCCGAGCATAATGACTCATGCAATTGATCTTGTCGCATGAGCTGTGGCATGAATACTTGGCATGAGTTGGTCAAGAGTCTGGGATTATGATAGGTGTGCAATTCTTAATACCAAACTGTCACCAGACCCAAGCGGATCAAGAAAAACAACTCAGTCATATTTGGCAAGTGAAGATCACCGAGGTTGAATGTTAAAACAATTAACATCTCGGTGTGCTGTTGTTAGTCAAACCTTGTGAAAATGAGGAAGAGGTGCATTAGTAAACCCCTTCACAAGAAGGATTACAAGCGTGAACTACCTGTTATGAAAAGGACATGGTTTCTGTGACTAAGCATATTGATACAAATTGGTCTCCATTTCCTGCTATAGGTTTGTTCCTCCTCAGAAGGATCTTTTCTCTAGTTTTCCTTTCCCAGGGCTGTTCCTTGGCGTTGGCAGTTTTTTCACTGTGCCACCATTAAGGATCAGCTGTAATTCTTGTAAATGAGTCATAAAAATGGCACAGTGCTTGTGTTATTTTTTTTTTTATTAAAATATTTCTTAAGCAGAACACACTATATATATGGTATACACAATAACTACAGCAACTATGGTGAATAGATGTTTCTACCCAAGACATCCACAAGCTTCAGGGTCCTCCCAAAATCACGATCCCCAGGGCTGAAAGTATACAAGGACCTCAGCGGAAGCTGGAGTTATAAAGAGCGGCAAATTTTTCCTCTTCGATTCACTTGATTGCCTCAAGAGACTTTTGATCTTTTGGAAAAGTCCCTTCTCATTTGATCACCAATAAACATGGTTCATAAGGTAAGATAGAAGGGGGGAATGTAGAGCAATCCTACAATATCCTTCTAGACAGTTTTCTCCAATCCGGAGTTCATCCATTCATTTGAGTAAAGGCTGCCGTTTAGAAGGGCACCTAGCTTAAAAGAACACTCTTCCCCATTCTCGTTCAGCTTTTTGTTCCTAGAGAGAACTATTTCCCTTGAGGCTTTGCAAAAGGAATTGGTTAATTCCTTTTAGCTACATCATAGAAGCCACACTGCACTACGGAACAGCCTTTTTATATGTGCCTAATTCCGCTTTTCCTTTTTCCCCGGGTCTTAACACCCAAATCAGTGGTGGGATTTAACCAGTTCGCACCACTTCGGGAGAACCGGTTATTAACTTTCTGAGCAGTTTGGCGAAGTGGTTGTTGGAAGAAATCATTAGGGCAGAGAACCAGTTAAATTACTTGAATCCCACCACTGACCCAAATCCTGACTCTCATGCTACTGGCTACCAAGCATTCAACTCTAATACAGCTTATTTTTTTGGCAGCATTGATCTTAAAAATTGACTGTGGAGCCAGTGATACTGCTTCAAAACATTCTCTCTCTCTTGTCCCACAATGCTAATAGCTATGTGACAGTGGAAGAAGGATTCAAGCTATTTATCTAGTATACCTAAAAACATTTATGAGCTTTAATAGACTTGCCTCCTTTTGAAGATACTGAGAGCGACAACAGATCTACCAAGAGAGATTTAGAGAATTACAGAAGACACATTTTTTTCCCAAAATTTTGAACAAGGCTGATTGTTCAATGTTTCAATAAGTTGGAGATCTCCAGCATCTCTTTTGGAGAAGTCAATCCTCCTTCCTAGGTTAGTTAATAATCTAGTTTTAACTACGACTGATAGTAAATGTTGCCTCCAATTTTCGTTGACCATACGTTGCTCAAATATCCAATCCCTGTGTTTATTTACTGCTCAGATCCTGTTCTATCACAATTCTGCCAATACTTAATCACCTGTTTGATTCCGGGACTAGCAATATCCCAAAGTCAGTTAGAATGATCAATAAGAAATAACAGAATGATTTATTTGCTCCTTTTATGATAAGAATGAGGATACCAGTTCTATTTTAGAGAAGACATCAGGTTTGGCAAGAAAGAAAAAAAAAACAGTTCTATATTGAGCAACAGAAGAAAAAAAAAGGGGGATAAATAAGTAGCTCTTCATTCAAATGAACCAACCTGGGCAGAATTGCTGCAAACTCAAAAAAATCTCTTGTTTTCAGGTATTTCTCATAACCCCAAACCATCTGTTCCATGTATGTAGCCTTTCTGTACAAGACTGGCAGCAATGCTAAATTACTGAACATCTTCTAAAATAAAAAAGCAGATGTGGAGCCAAACCCTTTCAGTTTTTCAAGTCAGTTTTTCCTTCACTTCTTGGAAATCTTGGCTTGCTTGTGTTTAGGAGGTGCCCATCTCAGGCAGAGAGAATCCACTGGAGAAAGGGGGGGGGGGGGAGGAAATAAGAAAACTTAGGTCTGAACGGGTAAGTGGAAAAGGGCAGAGTAGTCAGACAAAGTCTATCACTATCTCGAATATAATGGGGGCATGGATGTCCGTGCCTCAACTAAGAATGCTGACGAAAATTCAACAGGTTAGCCAAATTGAGTACTGGAGAAAGTGCAACAGATACTAATCGCCCTGAATAAAATTATGCCTTGGGCTGATAACAGCAATCACAAATGCAGGCTTCACTTACAACCATTCAGTGATTGTTTGAAGTTACAGAAGCATTAAAAAAAATTGACCAATGACCGTTTTTCACACTTACGACCATTGCAGCATCCCAGTGGTCGTATGAATAAAATTTGGATGCTTGGCAGCTGGCTCATCATCTATGATGGTTGCAGTGTCATGGGGATAGGGGATCCCCTTTTACGACTTCCTGACAAGCCAAGTCAATGGGGAAGACAGATTCACTTAACAACCACTTTACTAATTTAACAACTGCAGTGATTCACTTAACAGCTGCAGCAAGAAAGGCTGTAAAATGAAACCGAAGTCACTTAACTGTCTTGCTTAGCAGCATAAATTTTGGGCTCAACTGTGGTCATAACTTGAGGACTATTTGCAAGTGCCATGGCAGATTTATTTTAGATTTAAGAGGCCCTGGTGGCCATTCAGGCACCAATGCAAGAGTTTATGTCAAAGACTTTCTGCCCCACCCAGTAGGCAGCTCCTGACCCAGCCCTCTTTTGAAAAGGAAAGAGATCCGGGATGGGGTCCAAATAATCTCCCCGAAGCTCCTGTTACATAAATGACATATTTACGTAACAGAAGCAACGTCATCCACTCTCTGGAGGGGGGGAAATAACAATGCCTCTTTCAAAAATCTGCAACATCTAATTTCTTTCAGATGACTCTTAATAGATACCGGGCACCGTTGCCAATAAATTCAAAGCAAGTTGTCTGGCTTAATTGAGGAAACGGCTTTATAGTGCAGTGAGGAGTCATTTAAATGTTTATACTCATAATATACAAATATTTCAGTTTTTATGTTATACCGCTGCTTGTAATGAAAAACAGGAAAGATCCGGTGTGGACAAACTGAAGTGGTATAAAGTGAGCCAAGGTTAGATAAACATCCAGCTATGACTGGAAACTCAAACAAGAAACTGCATATATTGAGTACACACCATGTGCTGAATGATTTATGTCCCACCAAATAATCAAAAAAGTATTTCTTTTCCTTAGCTACTGTGTTTGTCCTTGGGTGTTCTGACACAAAGCTCTGGACTGCTGTTTGTCAGAAATGGTGTAAGGTCTCCTGTTTGGGTGGGGGGTTGGACTAGATGACCTAAAAGGTCCTTTCCACCTCTGTTAATGAAAGGGGCAAGTGGAGACTGGCAACACTTTCTGCCTAAAACAATATCACCCTATGAACATCCATCACACGAAATATGCTTCAAATAAAAGGTTAGCCTTTTCTCAGTGTCTCTTTTCCATTTCGATACGGTAACCTGAATAAATAATCCTCTCTGGCTATCTTATGGGGGTTAAATATTAACTGCCCGGGCTGATGCAAGGGAAATGAAATTAACTGCTTAGGAGACTTAACAGTTTGAAGTCCATTCCTCGGAAGGAATCCCAAGCATGTCAGTTTAGTTGGGATTAAGGGGAACGGCAAAGACTGGAAAGCAGTTCCATGAATCAGGAAAACTAAAAGGGCAGGACGAATTTAGGAGCAAGTAGCCTTCACGGTAGGCAATGGCCTGAGGAGAGTTCTCCATAAGCATGGAGGTGAAAAATAGAACACAGAATAATGAAGAGTTGGAAGGCATCTTGAAAGGTCTTCTGATCCAACCCCCTGCTCAAACAGGAGATGCTATACAATTTCAGACAAATGGCTGTCCAATCTCTTCTTAAAACCTCCAGTGATGGAGCACCCACCATTTCTGAAGGCAAGCTCTTCCGCTGGTTGATTGTTCTCAGTGACAGGAAATTCCTCCTTATTTCTAGGTTGGATCCCTCCTTGGTTAGTTTCTTGTCCTACTTTCAGGTCCTTTGGAAAATAGGTTGACTCCCCTGTTCTTTGTGGTAGCGCCTCCAATATTGGAGCCCTGCTATCATGTCACCCCCTGGCCCTTCTTTTTACTAGACTAGGCATATCAAATTCCTGCAACCATTCTTCAGATGTTGCTTAAGAATGCTGCTTGAGGAAAAACTGGGAAACTGAACTCCTTGCAGGCAGTCCTCAATTTACAACCACCATTGATACCAGAACTACTACTGCTAAGCAATGCAGGCATTAAGTGAGTTGTGCCCAATTTTACGACCTTTCTACCATAGTCATTAAGCAAATCACATGGACTTTAAGCAAATCCAGCTCCCTCCATTGGAGGAAGCTTTTGGAAGTCCCCAAGGAAAGTCACAAATGGCAAATGGAAAGGTTGTAACTGTGAAAAATGGTCATAAGCCACATTTTTCAGTGCCATTATAACTTTGAATGATCTCTAAACGAACTATTGTAAGTCAAGGACTACCTGCATATGTTTCAGAGAGAAAAAACCCCAGATGTAACCTTACCCAGGCAAGAAAGCTAAAAGACAGGAAGCAACATGCATGAGAATGGTAAAAACTGGAAATTTAAACGAGCAACAGGTGGCATTAAAAAAAGAAGTAAGATGGAGACAATGCAGTTATTGTAAGAACTGGATAGACCACTTGGAAACCGCTTCTGGCTTCAGGTAGAAAAAAATAAAACTTTGATTTTGGGTTTTACAAATTAGATAGATTTGTTGTTATAGAAATGGCTAGTTTATACTATTATGTAAAAGTAAAAAGTTGAGGTTTGATGTTAATGACTTGTTCTATTGCACCAAAGGAAGTTGGAAGTCAATGTCTTCCCCCCCCCTTGCTTTCCCCCCCTCTTCTCTTCTCTAATTTCCCTACTATTTACTTTTGTACTTTCTTTGTATGATGTATGATTACAATAACAACATTGTTTAAACCGGAACTGCATAGACAAAAAAGGTTGTGGGAGTGGGAGGGTAAAGGCTAAGAAGTAAATCTAGCAAGGAGATTATTTCAGTTCTACTGTCACTGAAGATCTGGAAACTGTACACACGGGGGAGGAGGGAGGGAGGGGGAAGAGAAAGAAAAAGAGAAGACGTGCCACATTGAATATCCTATAAGATTTATAAATTACACTTCCGGTTTGGCGTCGCGGCGAGACAGTCGGGGAATTAGCGGGCTCCGATGAGCTCCACGAAAACCCCGGCTGATGAACCGCTGCCGATGGGTCTGCAGACCAGAACCGTCCTGCAGGGATGGGGAAGAAAGAGAGGCACCTTGGATGACCAAGAGGAACAGGCAAGTTCCTCGAAGGTCGGAGGGAACTCTCTATGATCCGGCGGCAGGGGATGGCAGTCATGGCGGCTGCGACGAAGCTGGACAACTGGACTAAGTATTGAGCTGGAGAGAGAAGAGGAACGGAGTTTTTTGAAGCTGGGTGAGTGACAGCCAACCCAAGAATGAAATAACAACAAGGGAAACATCTTTTAATTATAAGACCCCTAATGATAAATAGCGGCTAAGGAACGTGGGGGCAAAGAAGACTTTGAAACGTAACTTTAAAGAGACGAATACCCGATAGAAAATAGATTTTTAAACAAACTATTTGGAAACCTTAAAACAATTTGAGAATGGTTAAAGGATTGGAAAGAAATAAAGTGATCCTTTTTTTTCTCTTTTTAAATTTCAAAGAAAGAAAGAAATAAAGAGAATGGATAATAAGCTTTAAAAAAGAAGCGATGGACAAATAAAAGGGGGGGAAAGGGGAAAAAAAGAAGTGAGAAGCATTATTTAAATTTGGACTGGACTTTAAATATGATTTGGTACTTTTAAACCTAAAAGAAAAAAAGAAGCTAAATAAGACTGTTATGTAATTGAAACAAAATGGATACTTTTTAAACAACTGAAAATTGTGGATTGCAGAGAGACACCATCTGGAGTAAAAAGGAATATTGCAATTTGATTTTTGTTTTGGAAAATTGTGGACTTTACAGATAACATTCGTGAGAACTTGTGGGGGAGGATTTTTTTGTCTACAAGCAGTTTGACTTTTGGAGAAAAATAAATAAAAAGAAGGGAACACAGCGGAACTCTTATTAACTTAAAAAGAAAAATGGCGTAGGAATTAGAGAAGGAACAAATTGATCTAGACTTGGACAATGAAAGTAAGAGAAATAATTATAATGTTGCACAGAGGACCAAAATTTTGAGTATACAGAAGTTGAAATGGAATATATACAAACGGACAAGAAAATGAAGATGGAGGAATAAGACTTAGAGGTGGAGAATAAAGAAGATAAAGACAATGTGATTAAATATGAATAAGTAACTGAAGATGTGAATAGTAACAATAAAAAGGAGGTCTCTAGAGATTATATTAACAACAATAACATAATGATGATTACATTGGGATTAGCAGTGAATAATAAAAGAATAAAAGGTTGGAAAATATTAAGGAAAATATTAAGGAAAAAGTCCAGGACTTGGATTTATAAAACTATATTGAGATTAATAAATGTGAGAAGAAATATGTTACAGATACTTAGAAATGAAATAGTGATTGAAGTTAAAATATATGAGAAATAGACTATGTTAAAAGAAAATATATTAATGGATATGATAAAGCAATTTTTATTAAGATGTTGGATGATATTATTTGAGGAAATTGATAGCTATAATAATTGGGATACTGTTTAAATATTTACAGAGATTACACTGGGATTAACAGTGGCATAAAGATGATTACACTGGGATTAACAATGGAATGATAAAAGAAAAGGTTGAATTTATGTAAAAAGAAAATATATCAATGGATATAATGTATCAATTTTTATTAAGATGTTGGACAGTATCATTTGAGAAAATTGATAGCTATAATTGGGATATTGTTTAAATATGTATAACAATTGTAATATTTGAACATTTTTCACTTAAGCAAAAAAGAAAAGAAAATTGGAATAATATATGATTATGACTTACAAACAAAAATTACTTAATTGGTGTTTATATAAATGGTATGGTTAAATAGATAGAATTTAGGGAAATAATTGGAAATTGTATTAAATAGCATGATTTGAATTAAGAACTATGTTTAAATGTTTAAACTGCTATATTTTTAAGATTATTGAAAAGATTTATGTTTGATAAAGTAATAATGGAATAAAGATGTAATGAGCATTACATGAAGTAATAAATAAAGGTAAGAAAGTTTTAGAAATGAAAATAATTTTGGAATATAAACATGTTTGAATTGTATTGTTAATAGTGAAGATTTAGGGCAAGAATTGTGAAATGTATTATGAGGTATTAATTGAATTAAGATTTAAGGTGGGTTAATAGAAGGGTAATTATATTGATTAAGTAAATATGAGTAAACTTTTTCTAAGATGGTATTAGTTGAAATATGTGATTTAAGATTAAGAAACAAGTGTCATGGCAAAATAAATATATAAAATTTTGTTAAAGATGACAAAAAATTGAACAAATTGATGACCGGATCAAAGCGCTTTCTGAAAAGATGTAATTTGTATGTTTGAAAAAAAATTTAAAAAAAACTTTTTGCAAAAAAAAAAAAGTTGCAAGTCAGACTTTGAGCCAAAAGCGGGATGAACCACTACTGCATCCCGCCCCCACCATTTCCCCATTGGTCGGTACCTGTGATTGGTGGCTTCTTATACTGAGCACTTTTGAGATGCTCCTCCACCAACTTGGGAGTGACACAGATGACGTGCTGCCCCTTCCAATATTTAACCATGTTCAGGGACTGCAAGGTGCTGATGATGTCATTCTGCGTGATGCTTGTCATCTGGCTGTGGTGAGGAAACAACAAGGTGCGTGTCAGCCAGACAAGGACCAGATAAGAGGAGATCAGGAATCCTAGTAAATAGGCTGTCAGGGTTCCAAGTAATATACCCATAACAATCAGAACTCCGAGGCAAGTAGATTCTTCAAAGAACAGTTTTATTGGGTATATCATATTGGCACAGGCTGGTGAAAACCGACTATAAACGTTCCTGTGGTTTTCAACTACCGTATTTTCCGGCGTATAAGACGACTGGGCATATAAGACGACCCTCCTCAGAGCCATTTAAGGCTCGTCAGAGCCTTTCGGGCTGGTCTGCCTGGTTACAGGAGAATGAGACCCGGCGTATAAGACGACCCCCGACTTTTGAGAAGATTTTTGTGTGTTAGAAAGTAGTCTTATATGCAGGAAAATACAGTAATTAAAAGTAAAGGTTTTCCCCTTTTCCCAAACAAACAGTCACATGGTCCAATCAGGGTGCTTTCCAGTTCCTTGGTAACATCACTCCTCCTCCTCTCTTCAGCCAGCTGTTGGAATGTCCTTGGTTCCCAGGGGAAAGTATTTTGTTTTTGCTTCCAGCTATCTCTAATTCCCACCCCCCAACCCTCATCTCCATTGTGGTAACACTGAAGCCTCAAAGATGGCCTCAGTCAGGCCAACTTCAGAGGTTGATATAGGTCTTATTATATTCAGTCAAAGCTACTCCACGGTCAAATACTACAGAAGGGTACACAGTCCTCCCTCAACACCCACATCCCTTGCTACAGGTTGTCCTTGACTTACGGCCAGAATTTCCAATGCTAAACAAGGCAGTGGTTAAGCGAGTTGTGCCCAATTTTGTGATTTTTACCATGGCTCTTAAGTGAATGTCTGTGTTGTTAAATGAATCCTGCAGTCATTAAGCAAATCTGGCTTCCCCTCATTGACTTTGGTGGAAGCTAACAAGTATTGGCTCCCAAATATTGATCACATGACCCCAGGACCATCATAAATACATGCCAGCAGTCTGCAAACATCATAAATACATGCCAGCAGTCAAGTGCCTGGATTTTGATCATGTGACTGTGGCGACTGTCGTAAGTGCAAGGACCTGCTGTAAGTCACTTTTTCAGTGCCACTGTAACTTTGAATGGTGACTAAACAAACAGCAATAGCATTTTAGACTTACATGCTGCATCATAATGCTTTCCAGTCTCTCTAAGCAGTTTAGAGAGTTAGCATACTTCCCCCAACAATCTGGGTTCTCATTTTACCCACCTTGGAAAGGATGGAAAGGTGAGTCAACCTTGAACCAGGGGTGAAATTCAGCAGGTTCTGACAGGTTCTGGAGAACCAGTAGCGGAAATTTTGGGTAGTTCGGAGAACTAGAAAATATCACCTCTGGTTGACCTCAGAATGGGCAGGGAAAGGGAATTTTGCAGTACCCTTCCCCTGCCATGCCCACCAAGTAATGCCCACCAAGCCACTCCCACAGAACCGGTAGTAAAAAAATTTGAATTCCACCACTGCCTTGAACCCCTTCAGGATCGAACACCTGTTGTGGGCAGAGTTAGCCTGCAATACAGGTAGTCCTCAACTTACAATAATTTGTTTGTTTGTTTGTTTGTTTATTTATCAAATTTATGTACCGCCCTACTCCCAAAAGGGACTCAGGGCGGTGAACAGCCAAGATAAAATATAATAACATATAAAAGTTAAAAGCTATTAAAATAAATTAAATAATTTTGGCTCAGAGAAGAAAATTTAAAACATCCAATTACATAAAACATTTTAAAACCCAATTTAAAAGGGGAGAGTTAGCCAGACCAGCCTGTTGGAATAAAAACATTTTTAGGGCGCGGCGGAAGGTGCATAAGTCTTAAAGCCTCCTTATCTCTGGGGGGAGCTCGTTCCAGATGGCAGATGCCCCCACAGAGAAGGTTCTCCCCTGGGGGCCGCCAGTCGACATTGTTTGGCTGACGGCATCCTGAGGAGCCCCTCTCTGTGGGAGCGAACTGGTCGGTGAGAGGCTATTGGTGGCAGAAGGCGATCCCGTCAGTGCCCTGGTTCTAAGCCATGGAGCGCTCTAAAGGTGGTAACCAAAACCTTGAAGCGCACCCGGAAGACCACCGGGAGCCAATGCAGCTCGCACAGGAGGGGAGTCACATGGGAGTGCCACGTTGCTCCCATCACCACCCGTACAGCCGCATTCTGGACCAGTTGGAGCCTCCGGGTACTCCTCAAGGGGAGCCCCATGTAGAGAGCATACAGTAGTCCAGGCATGAGTTGACAAGGGCGTGAGTGACTGTGCATAACGAGTCCTGATCCAGAAAGGGACGCAACTGGCGAATCAGGCGGACCCTGTGAGTAGAGTCATGAATTAACTGGGTCAGGTCCATGGCTGTCATGGAAGCCATGAACTCCTGAGCCGCTTCAGATGCCTCACCAACTGATGGCGGGTGTATGGTCATTTAGTGACCATTCAAAGTTACAACGACACTGAAAAAAGTGACTTATGAACCATTTTTCACCCTTATGACCATTGCAGCATCCCCATGGTCACATAATTTACATCCAGAGGCTTGGCTAATGACTCACATTTATGACGGTTGCAGTGTCATGTGATCTTCTTTTGCGACCTTTTGACAAGCAAAGTCAACGGAGAAGTCGGATTCACTTAATAACCATGTGACTAGTTTAAGAACTGCAGTGACTCACTTAACAAACGAGGCGGGAAAAGTTGTAAAATGGGGGCAAAATTCATTTAACAAATTTCTCACTTAACAACATACATTTTGGGCTCAGTTGTGGTCATAAGTTGAGGACTGCATTGTAACCACTGTGGCACCGGGGCCTTTATTTATATTTTACAAATAATTGAAAATTGAGGACTGCCTGTAGGACAGTAGCCAAATCTCCACTCACCTGAGATCCTTGATAGAAAGAGTGCCTCGGAAATCCCGAAGGATCTCTAGTAATACCCATGACCAATAGCTACGGTAGCTCAGCTTGCCGAGGTCTGAAAGGGGCTTTTCAGGTGATCCCACTGTGCTTTCAAGTTTGGAAAGCTCATAGCCTGGGGAAGAATAGATCAGAAGTCAAGGCCTTGAAAGCATCTCAGTTCAGGAACAGGCATTTCAAGGGCAAGGAAAAGCTCACACTTTTTAATGAAGTGACTTCAAAATATAAGGGCTAAATATTTAGCAGGGGTGTTACAAAGGGGAGGGGGAGGTAGGACAGAGATAGCAGAACTTAACATGTCACCAGGGGCCCATGGAGATTCTCACTCATCCAGATGATGGTTGTCCCTTAAGTGCTTTTTCAGGAGGCAACTGGACTCTCTTGTTTAGAAAAAAACAAAGCAAAACATGGGACAACCATTACTGGATGACTAAGAATCTCTAGAGACTTTTAGCTATGCACTTTGGGATGAACACCCTAAGAATGGGATGGGAGTATGAACGATTTCCAGAAAAATTGCAGGCTACAGGAACCATTTGCACTTCAGTTTGAGATTCAGACAATATAGACTCATCCCCAATAGGCTCAGGCCTGAGCCTATTGGGGATGAGTCTATATTGTCTGAATCTCAAACTGAAGTGCAAATGGTTCCTGTAGCCTGAGCCTGTCTTTAGCAGTGAAGGGACATAGGGCAGAAAAACATCCTGCAGCCAAGAAGGCTCCACGCCCATTTGCACCATTCAGATGACCCTGAGGACACAGATAAACCTCCAAGTGGCCTCAAGGACTCTCTAAAAGAATGCAAATGACCAGCTATCTTCAAGGAGTATAAACACTTCCATTCTCAGAGCTGAAGAAGCTTCTTAGATGAGAAAGGAAAGATCTTCAAAGAAAAAACAAGGAAGTACAGTTGCCTCCTGAAAAAGCATATTCGGGATTGTCACCAGGGTTTCTATCTACAAATCCAACACCAAGAAGCAATTAAGAGACTGATAATCAACTCTGAAGTATACTTATCATTCACGGTTAAGAAAACAAACTTACTGAATGCAATGAGGAACTTCCCATAACCCCGTCTCTGGTAAGGGGGCAAGGTTAGGATACAAGCCACATTATTTCCATCTGGAGATTCCTTCTCCTAGAGGGGAAAAGAAATCACAGGAATCAAATAAATGACGCTGAGGAATCTAGCATTAAGCAGAGAAATCAACATCCAGAAAAATACATTTTAAAAAAAAGTCATCAATTGCACCAATTTTACCCTAAAAAGAAGTTTGCTCCATTGCCATGGTTAAAATCCCTGCTTCCCCTCCTGTTGCAAATTCTCCGCTAAACTGATCTTAGTACTGATTTATTTACCGTATCTTCTTTTGTTCCTTATATATTTTTAAATAACCTATTATGTTTGTATTAAAAGTGGGTTTCAGCAGGTTCTGACCAGATCTGGAGAACAGTTGTGAAAATTTTGAGTAGTTCAGAGAACCGGTAAATACTACCTCTGACTGGCCCCACCCCCATCTATTCTCTGCATCCCGAGTCCCAGCTGATCGGGAGGAAATGGGGATTTTGCAGTAACCTTCCCCTGGAGTGGGGAGAGAATGGAGATTTTACAGTACCTTCCCCTGACATGCACATCCAGCCAGGCCATGCCCACCAAGCCACTCCCACAGAACAGGTAGTAAAAAAATTTGAATCCCACCACTGGTTTGTACCCCATCATGTTCTTTTCCTACTTAATTCTAAAAGTAACCTATGGCCATTTGGTTTTTCTGACTCACAGTAAGTGACTTTGTATGATTCCAGGATTGTGTGTGGAGTTTAATTCAGTCCAATTCTTTGCACAGTTTTCTGTTATGGAGTCTACTCCACTGCAGGTTTTTTATACTACTTGCTGAATTTTAATTGCAATAAAATTTGTCCTTATGTCTGTGGTTAAAGTTTTCCAAGTATAATAAACTGCGATATTGCAGATTTCAGAGGAAACCAGAGACTCCAAGATCTCTCTCCCCCTCCCTTTTTCTCTGTCAGGGAGGGAGGGAGAGAGAGGGGGGGAGGGAGGGAGAGGGAGCGAGCAAGCAATTCTTCCCTCCCTTCCTGTTTACAGATGTCAAATTAATAACAACTGAACAAACACAGACACGTTTCTTAAACTGCATTTTCTACTTCTGAACTTTTCTTACCGCATATTAATTTTAAACACACAGAAATAAGTTTCTAAGTGCTCATTTGGGGGTGCACATAAAAGAAAAAAGTAACAGCACTCTTAGTTTGGAAAATTTGCTGAATTATTTGGGGCAGCCATGGTTTGGTAGAAGAGAAACCCAGAATTTTGGATGGTTGTGTGCTAAATAAGATATAGATGGAGTGAATGGCCTCTCTTATAAAAATAATAATAATAATAATAATAATAATAATAATAATAATAATAATAATAATAATAATAATAATAATAATAATAATAATAATCCTGATTTTCATACAGCCCTAATCTTCCAGAGTTTTGCCTCCTCTCCCTCCTCAAAACCATTCCTGATATCCTTCTTGCCCCTCTCAATTTTTCTAGGACAAGGGTTGGCAATCTTAAACACTCAAAGAGCCATTTTGATCCGTTTCCCACAGAAAAGAAAGTACCGGGAGCCATAAAACCCCTCCCATGCCTGACTATTTCCTGAGTGGCCACAAAACTAGAATATGTAGTTAAATTAAATGTTCTCTTTTCTTTTGAAACTTACCTTTTTTGGATTTATCCATGGTTGGCCTATCAGAGTCAAAATCTTAATAGATTGCGTGCTGGTGGGTGTCGCACATTGGCAATTGTAACACATATTTTGAGTGATGGAGCCGCAGCAGAGGGGTGAAAGAGCCGCATGCGGCTCCAGAGCCGCAGGTTGCTGACCCCTGTCTTAGGATCATCCCTCAGCCATCACCATCACTCTTCTCAACTTTTTCCCTGTTCACATGAGCATTCAGATTGTTAAGGGCAATATGCTGACTCTGTAAACTGCTTAGAGAGGGCTGTGAAGCACTGTGAAGTGGTATATAAATCTAAGTGCTATTGCTATCTATCCCAAAGCCCTTGTATGTAGAACAACTGTGTTTTAGTCTCTGGGTCAAAAGAGCCTAAGTTTTCAGACACAGAGCATTTAAAACCAGTAGTGCATAGAATATTTTGCACATCCCTTCGGTCTGTCCACACGTTTAGATCACAAAGTTAGTTACAATTCATTCATCTCCACCCTGTGAACACCAGCAGCCAGTACCTTGGAAAAGTAGCCAACAATATGCGCTCCTTGCCTGTCCACCTCAGTAAGGATATAGAAGACAAAGGGCTCCACGTCAAAGTAGAGGGTCTTATGATCCAGGAACAGTTTGGCCAAAAGACACAAATTCTGGCAATAAATCTGGGAGGGAAATAAATCAAGAAGCAGTAAGGACAAAAACAAAAAAGTGTGGAATCCAGGCCCAAAGAGGAGAAAGAGGAGTGTTGGGTCTTTCCTTATCAAAATAAACAAAAAGTCTCTCTAAGATAAACTTTCTAAAATAAGAGTGCTTCGTTTGCAACGTAACTTGTCTAGAACTAAAATCTGGTTTTCTATAGCAGCCCTCAACTGTTTGGGCACCAGGGATCAATCCACGGAGAGAGGTTTTTCCGTGGATTCACTTTATTTGTGTGTCCCGGTTTCTGGCATGCCACAGCCTGGTGCCGGTCCACAGACCGGGGGATTGGGGACCCCTGTTCTAGAGTGATACTCAGCATCTCCAACTTGCTCAAAAAGCCAAGAACGCATCTAAGGAAAATAAACCTTGTGTAAGGTTCCTGTTTTGGAAGCTTCTGAGCCTCACGAATAGGTATCTGCAAAACCAAAGCACCCCCCCCCCCACAATTTTCTACTTTCAGAATGATAAGACTCAAGATCACGTGAAAATGGAATCAAAATCAGGTGAAGTATTAGTGCCACTTTATAAAGCCTTAATAAGACCACACCTGGAATACTGCAACCAATTTTGGTCACCATACTACAAAGAAGATGCTGAGACTTTGGAAAAAGTTCAGAGAAGGGCAATTAAGAAGATCAGAGGCCTGGAGATGAAACCATATGAAGAATGGCTGCAGGTTTTGAGTCTGGCTAGCCTAAAGAAAAGAAGAATTAGGGGTGACCTGATAGCTGTATTCCAGTACTTGAGGGGCTGCCACAAAGAAGAAATTAAATTATTCTCCAAAGCACCAGAGGGTAGGTTTAAAAAAAAATGATTGGAAACTAATCAAAGAGAGACGCAACCTTGAATTAAGCAGAAACTGCCTAAAAGTGAAAACAATTAACCTGTGGAACAGCTTGCCTTTAGAAGTTGTGGGTGCTCCATCACTGGACGTTTTTAAGAAGAGACTAGACAGTCACTTGTCTGAAATTGTATAGGCTCTCTTGCCTGAGCAGGGGGCTGGACTGGAATGACAGTGCCGCAGTCGTTTTGCAGCCTTCTGAGAAGCGAAGTCAATGGGGAAGCCATATTCACTGTTAGTAACAACCATGTTACTAACTTAACCACCACCATTGACTCACTTAACAATTGTGACAAGAAAGGTTGCAAAAGGGGGAAAAATTCAGGTAAGGTCTCATTTAGCAACAGAAATGTCGGGGTCAATTGTGGCTGCACATTGAGAAAGAACCACCTGTATGGTTTGGCTTATTTAAAAGCGACTTGCATACGTGGGGAAGAAGTAAATTATATAGTAGTTAATGACTGTTTATGACGATCCAGAGCGAGTGGCTTTGTATCTGAAGAGCCAGATTTTCCAAACAGAGAAGATGGAAAATGTAGGTTCCCAAAATAGCAAACTCACCGCTTAGACTACAAAAAAGGAGCACAGTAACAGCCGGTGGAAACCCTGCAGCAGCTGAAGTGGGCTCTTACCTTGTGATCTTTCCCATCCACCTCATATACGGAGATGTTGTTTTTGCGGTAGATTTCTTTCCCTGGGGGTTGCCGCCACTGACATTGGCCCTGGAAGAACAAGAAGAAGAAAACCATCTATTGACGATGTTTTTTTTCTGAGGAATTCCACCCAATGATTTGTTCAATGCAGCTTCTGCATTCATTTGGCTTTCGAGCAGGTTATAATTCTTCTTGTTTCATTTTAGCATTGTTCGTTTAGATTTTTCCAGCTGACAACACTGGAAGCGCTGAAACTAAATACAGGTAACCCTCAACTTGCAAGTTTTGTTTAGTGACCGTTCAAAGTTATGACGGCACTGAAAAAAGCAACTTATGATCGTTTTTCACTTATGACCACTGCCGCACCATGGTCATGTGATCAAAATTCAGCCTCTTGGCAACTCTTGACCTTGGCCTCTTGACTTGTATTTATGACGGTTGTTGTGTCCTGGCATCATGTGATCACCTTCTGCGACTTTCTGATGAGCAAAGTCAAGAGGGAAGCCAGATGTTCTGAGCAAGATTGACAAGGTCTACAGAATGAATTCTCAGGTGGCAAGACAAAGGAATTTGCCTAGAGATGTGGTGATCTACTTTATAGATAGAAGAATGAGAAATGATATCTTGCAAAAGTCTTTTGTTTCTGTTGTTCAAGTGGATGGAAAGGAGATTGGGATTTATAAAGAATTGCCGCCTAAGATGTTAAGAGATAGAAAAGATTTTGGATTTTTGGTGACTGAGCTGAAGAAACAACAAGATTCCATTTAGATGGGATGCCCCAATTGGTATAATACTGAGATACCAAGGAGAGAGATACCGATTAAATACTGTTGAAAAAGCGGAAGAATTTTATTTTAGAGTTCTTAAAACTGGCCCAGCATCTCCACGTACATCTTCAGTGTTAGCTATAGAGGAGGGTGTCACAGAGAAGGAATCTGAACAAGAGTCTGAGGAACAGCGGAAAAAGATGGAGTTGGAGGCAATGGAAACTCAAAGAGCAATAGCAGAAATTCAAGGAGCAATAGGGGGCTCTTTGGATGAACCATTGTTGGATTTTTCTGAGCCTAGAAAAGGGCCACCCAAAAGTACAAGAGAGGTGGCATTGGATCTCAAATTGTTGTTGCAAGAACCTAAAGATCAGCGTATAACTCGAGCAGCCCACAAGCAAATCTTAAACAAGCAACAGAAGCAGAGGTCTATCCCACCACAAGATAAGAAGGGTATCAATGGTAAACCACAAAAAACTGAAGCCATGGGAGGAGCCAGGCCGAAGACTACCACACTCGAACAGAAACTTCGGCAAATGCTCTTAACGCTTTGCGAGACTTCAAATGACAATTAAATTTCTATCTTGGAACGTGAACGGATTGAACTCACCACAGAAAAGAAGGAAAATATTTCATTATTTGAGACAATTTAACAATGATGTTATCTGTTTGCAAGAAACTCATATCAGAATACAGGATCAAAAATATTTGATGAACTCTAAATTAGGTGTACAATTCATAACCACAAACTCAGAGAAAAAGAATGGTGTTGTGATTTACATAAATAAAAGATTATTAGCCAAAATTATAGAAGCAGATGATTCTGGAAGATATATAGCAATCGAATTACATACACAGAACGGCCCACTTTTGGTGATTGGAATTTATGCTCCCAACCAGCAACAAGAAAATTTTTATAAACTATTACATTCTAAAATATTGCAATGGGATTATAGATCTATTTTACTTATGGGTGACTGGAATGGAGTAATAGATATTAAAAAAGATAAGAAGAGTTTGGCAAAATCATGTGTTAAATTACCACAGACTTTCTTCGATATGAAAGAAGATTTTGAATTGAAAGATGTATGGAGAGAGCAGAACCCAAAAGAATTGGATTTTACTTTTTTTTCAGATTGGCACAGATCCTTCTCCAGGATTGATTTCATTTTAGTTACAGCTGACCTACTTTTAAAAACAAAGAAAACAAAGATATTTCCGAGGACTTTAATTGACCATAGCCCGGTATGGATAGAAATGGAAATGGGAAAGATCGAGAGAAGATCATGGAGATGAAAATCTGTTCAGATATGAAAAGAATGTAAATGAACTCAAAAAACAAATTAAAGAATTTTTTGAAATGAACTTGAATAAGGGTACTTCTACTGAAATCGTTTGGGATGCGAGTAAGGCGTATATGCGGGGGGTACTGATTTATATCAACTCCAAACATAAGTTAAATCAGCAAAAGAAAAGATTAGACATGGAAGGAGAGATAAAGAAAAAAGAACAACTACTTATAAAAAATCCGATGGACAAAAAATTACAAGAAATCATAAAACAATTTCAAATGCTTATAGCGGAACAAGCAGCAACTAATCTACAATTTGCAAAATATAATACATTTAGTAATGCCAACAAACCGGGCAGGTGGCTGGCTTATACACTGAGGAAACAGCAGAGCTCTCGTGTTATTGGTAGTATTGAACATGGAGGGAAGGAAGTTTTTCAACAAAATTTAATTAAACAAGCCTTTTTAGATTATTATACTAAACTATATGCCAAAGATTATATACAGAATGAACTTATAGATAAATACTTAGAAGAAAGCAGAGTCATGAAAATTTCTTTCCTTCTACAAAAGGAAAGAATGAATCAATTAATAACAGCTGAGATTATTATTGCAATTAAACAATTGAAAACAGCCAAAGCTCCAGGGACGGATGGCTTAACAGCGGTATATTATAAAACTTTACAAGCAGAAATGATTGAACACCTTAGAGACTTATTTTGTAGTATACAAAATGGGGGTAAAATACCCCCTTCATGGAAGGCAGCCTTTGTTTCATTGATACCAAGAGGAAGGTTCTACAAAACCGGAAAATTTCAGACCAATATCTCTCCTGAATACGGATTATACAATTTTTGCCAAAGTATTAGCCAACAGATTAATGCCAGTTATGCAAGAGGTGATTCATCATGATCAAGCAGGATTTATAGAAGGCAGATATATGAAGGATAATGTGAGGCAAATTATAGACTTATTGGAACATCTTGAGAAGAGTAAACAGATCCCTGCAGTGCTGGTGTTTTTGGATGCGGAAAAGGCCTTTGATCGAGTCAATTGGAATTTTCTATTAAAGACTTTAATAAAAATGGACTTTGGGGACCAGTTTGTCCAGGCGGTTTCAGCAATTTACCAAGAGCAAACAGCACAAATTATTATTAATGGAAGTTTAACTACAAACTTTTGTATTGAAAAAGGAACAAGACAAGGTTGTCCATTATCCCCATTATTGTTTATTTTAACTTTAGAAGTCTTGTTGAATACAATATGGGATTCGAGTACCTTAAATGGAATAGCTATAAGGCAAGAGGACTACAGAACAAGGGCATTTGCAGATGATCTGGTTGTTACCCTAACACGGCCGATGGAATCAATAATCCAGATGAAAGACATTATAGAAGAATACAGTACGGTATCAGGATTTAGACTGAATCAGAAAAAAACCAAGATGATAGTTAAAAATATGTCAGAAGGTCAAAAGAAGGAACTTGAAAGGATGGCAAGATTTGAAATAGTACCAAAGGTGAAATATCTAGGAGTTCAAGTTGCAGCTTCAAATGTAAAACTTTTTCAAAATAACTATGAAGTGTTGTGGCAAAAGGTGCAAAAAAATATGGAAACCTGGAAAAAGCTGCAGCTATCTTTACTTGGAAGAATAGCAGCAGGTAAGATGAATGTCCTACCTAGATTTTTATTTTTGTTTCAAATGATTCCGGTACTTAAAAGTGATAAACATCTTATAGAATGGCAAAAAGAAGTGAATAAGTTTGTTTGGAATGATAAAAAGCCAAGAGTCAAACTGAAAATTATGCAAGATGTTCATGAAAGGGGTGGCCTTAAACTTCCAAATCTACGATTGTATTATGAAGCAGCAGCATTAACACAAGCGAGTGATTGGTTTGGAATGACAAGGTCTGAAATATTGAATATAGAAGGCCACGATTTGGAATTTGGTTGGCATGCATATTTATTCTATGAAAATAAAGTTGATAAAGTATTCAAGAGTCATATACTCAGAAACTCTTTGATGGGAGTATGGAAAAAGCACCAGCTTAAATTGGATTACAAAATATCTTTGTGGTTGGAATATAAATATTAAGTCACTCGGGGGGATTTTATATAAAAAGGTACTTTTTAATGACGGGGTAGATAGCAATTAAAGACATTAAACACTCTGTTGGAAGAAGGGATTAATCTAACTTCAGTATAATCAACTTCAATTGAGATGGAGGGAAGATCAAAAAACTGGTTTGATGTTGTATGAAGAGGAATTAGTAAGACAGATAAAAGAGAAAGATCCAATGCATATTAAGAGGATTTATAATATTTTGTTAGAAAGAGACTCTGAAAATGAACTGGTTAAAGACTGTATGATAAAATGGGCACAAAACTTTGCAGAACCTGTTATGATGGAAACATGGAAAAAAATATGGGTTCAGAATGTTAAATTTACACAGCCACAGAATTTGAGGGAACATTTTTATAAAATGTTTTATAGGTGGCATTTAGATCCTAAGAAATTGTCATGCATGTATCCTAATGTTCAACCAAAATGTTGGAGGTGTGATTGCCTAGATGCTACATATTACCATATATGGTGGACTTGCAAGAAAGTGAAGGCTTTTTGGATCAAAATTTGGTGGGTAATGCAAAATGTCTTGAAGAAAAAACTCCAATTTTCTCCTCAATTGTTTTTACTGGGTATAGTTAAGGATTTCTCAGCGAATGAAACAAAACTGATATTATACATGGTTACAGCAGCTAGGTTACTGATTGGTCAATATTGGAAAAAAGATGTTTTGAAGAATGGACTTAGAAGGTGGCCAGTTTTGCTGAAATGGCAAAGATGTCAGCATATTTAAAAGACTGGACTCAAGAAACTTTTGTGTGGGAATGGAAGAAATGGATAGATTATGTGCAGAATAAATATCAAACAAAGAAGTATCAGATTGCGTTTAGCTGAATGCTATGTAGAAATTTATAGTATATACAGGGTGTAGAGTAGTTGGGGGGAATTATGTTATGATATGATTTGGATTTCACTTATTAATATTTGGGATAGATTATGTGCAGAATAAATATCAATCAAGGATAGCTTTTACTTGAATGTTATGTAGAAATTTTTAGTATTGACAGGGGGTAGAATAGCTGGGGGGAATTGTATGATATGATATGATTTGGATTTCATCTTTTAATATTTGGGGAGTTAAAAATAAATTGTAATTTTAAGGTTATAAGGGAAGTCAAGGCTGGGGAGGGATGGGTCAGGGAGGGTTAGGGAGAGGAAAGGGGGGGAAAGGGGGAAAAATTTGTATTTGTAAAACTTTTTCAATAAAAAAAAAACAGGGAAGCCAGATTCACTTGGACAACCACATTATTACCGATAACGATTGCAGTGGTTCACTTAACAACTGCGCAAGGAAGGTTGTAAAATGGAGCAAAGCTCACTTAAACAACTGTCTCACTTAGCAACAGAAATTTTGAGTTCAACTGTGATCGTAAATCAAGAGCTACCTGAATGCAAATTCATATGTACTTATATACACTGATCCCCAAACACTGTTTTCTCTTCCTTCTGATATTGTCTCATTCCAGTTACAGGTTCTCTAGTGCGCCATTCTCTCCCACCCCAACCTTCCCTAGCCCTCGGCCCCTGGCAACTGTCCTCCCCCTTGCGTACAAGGTGATAGCGGTAAGTCTTCTCAAACTTCATATACTTGAGGCAGTATTCGCAGATCCACAGCTTGGGCTGCTTCCCGTAGTCTTCTGGGAATGGTGAGAAATACCAAGCGTCAATCTCAAAGTTCCCGATATGGATTTTGTCCACATATTTCACTTTGGTGATCTGAGAAGAGACAAAAGTAAGCGGTCTCTTACAAACACAATCAGAACAATGGCGCTTAGAATTATATACAGCTTTACAGCCCATTCTAAGCGGTTTACAGTGTCAGCGTATTGACCCCATAACTTTGGGGTCTCATTTTACAGATCCTCGGAAGGATGGAAAACTGAGTCAACCTTGAGCGGGTCAGGATCAAACTTCTGGCAGTGGGCAGAATTAGCAATAGCACTTAGACTTATATACCACTTCACAGGGCTTTACAGTACTAAGTGGTTTATACAGTCAGCATATTGCCCCAACAGTTTAGGTCCTCATTTTACCAACCTCGGAAGGATGGAAGGCTGAGTCAACTTTGAGCTGGTGAGAATTGAACTCCTGGAGTGAGTAATGAGTTAGCCTGAAGTACTGCATCCTAACCACTGTACCACCACGGCTCGTAATGCTCCCTTTTCCAAAACTCTTTAGGTTTCAATCCAGACACGGCTAGGCCAGGTACAGATAAACACTCACCGCCTCATGTTCCTTCTCCAAAGCTGCTGTGGTAGGATCCATCTCGGCATATGTCTGTGGTGGGGGTGAAAAACGGCTCTGGTGAGTAACAGCAAGCATTTCCTGGAAAGCCCACCTACTACTGCCAGCATTAAGAATAGCAATAGCACCAAAAGTGCAATCAGGTACAGGTAGTCCTCCACTTACAACAGTTCATTTAATGATTGTTCGAAGTTACAATGGCACTGGAAAAAGTGACATGATCAT
Source organism: Coluber constrictor foxii (assembly GCA_038048745.1). NCBI lineage: Eukaryota > Metazoa > Chordata > Lepidosauria > Squamata > Colubridae > Coluber > Coluber constrictor. The sequence goes on from CM075961.1 coordinate 52,325,085, forward strand.
TTTTCATACTTACGACTATTCCACGGTCACATGATCAAAATTCAGCCGCCTGGCAATTGGCATGAATTTATGACAGCTGCAGTGTCCTGGGATCATGTGATTCCCCTTTGAGACCTTCTGACAAGCAAAGCCAATGGGGAAGCCATGTTCACTTAACAAATGTGTTATTAATTTAAGAACTGCAGTGGCTCACTTAACAACTGTGGCAGGAAAGGTCGTAAAATGGGGCAAAATTCACTTAACAATAGTCTCGCTTAGTAAAAGGAATTTGGAGCTCAATTGTGGTCTTAAGTCTTTTTTCAACCCACCTCTGAAATGGATAGAGGTAGTCCTTAACCTATGACCATTCAGCAACCACGGCCTCTCCACCACCTGAGGCACCCCTTGCTCCACATAATGACTGCAATGGGGTAAGCTGGGATTGCCAAGGGTGCCTTTCTTAATGAGAGCAGCCATTTAGTGACTGTAATAATGGGCTCAATTGTGATTGTGAGTTGAGGGCTGCCTGCACTGTGTAGCACAGCACAAATTCCACTTTCCCAGCCATTTCTCCCTTGCACAACACCTTTTGGACATGGTTGATTTCATCATGCTTGCGCTTCTGATTGCGCGTGATCTTGCGCTCGGGCTGCTCCGAAAGCTCATTCATGTATTGATCGGTGTTCTTCTGCACAGCATCCTTGACTGTCTTGGTGAGGGCCAGCCGGTTCTTATCCACCCACTCATCCAGACGCCGGTTGACTGTGAGAGATGGAGGAGAGTTAGGAGGTTGCAGAAATCTCACCATTCCCCCACTCCAACCACTCCATACAAAATGTTCTTTGGCTAGAAATCGAATTATGAGAACGAGGTGGTCAATCCACCTTGCCTTGCTCTATTTTGGGGTGAACAGAAGGTAGGCTGGAATCTACTGATGGACCTGTAGATCAGGAGGTGTAGAACCTTGGCAACTTTAAGACCTGTGGACTTCAATGCAGAGATTCTGGGAGTTTAAATCTACAAGGCCTTTCAGGTAGGACATCCCTGATCTAGATGATCAGCAAGGATTTCTGACTGCCGGTGATTTATCAACAGCAAACAAAAATCACCGCCCCAAACAAAGCTTTGACTGTTGTCCAAAATTATGTACTGCAGCTTCAGTGTTAGTATTAGAAAAAACTAAAACCCGGAATGGACATTAAGCAGTCTTCATCCTGAAGATGAACCCTCCTTCAGCTTCTTCTTTGAGTTCAATATTGAACTGAAGGCATACATTTTTTTCTTCTGTTTCCTTTTCTTACAAACTGGGATAATTGGCACAACTTGGGTTACAACACACTGCTAAGGCACATTACAATGGTTCTTTATCTAACAAATTATCATTTGTGTGCAGAAAAATAACACCTTATTTAGAAATCTACCCAAAGCTACATCTAAACTAAATCTGCCTATGCTCATCTGATCTCAAAATGACCTGATGAAAACAATTAATTTATGGAAGACTGCTGGAAAAAAAAGCAGTTATATTTAATTGGATTAATTCAGTTGGTTAGGAATTCAAGGAATTATCATTCCAGTTTATCTGCAGGGCATGAGACTAGAGAAGACTGAACTAGATCAGATAATTCTCTCTTCATTATTCAGATCAGAATCTCGAAACGGCACTTACATCCTACATAGTGAACATAAAATTCCTCTCTGGCTTCTTGCTCGTTGAGCCGAGACTGAATCACCTCTGCAGAATCTGAAGGGGAAGCAATCATTAACCTGGTTAAAGAACATTTCGGTCATGAAAAGTAAGAAATATAAGTCAGTAAAAAGACGACTCGTCCTTTTTTCAAAAGGTAGTAAGCCAGCATGGGAGTAGCCTATAAAAATTTAGTTCATTCTTACCATCCAAGCTTGAGCCATTGACAGGGATCGTGTGTACATGTAGTCCTGGACTCACAACAGCGACCATTGAAAGTTACATCATCACTTGAAAAAAGTGATTTTTTACCATTTTTCACACTTACAAATGTTGCAGCATCCCCTTGGTCACATGATCAAATGACTCATATTTATGGATGGTTGCAGTATCCTGGAGCCATGTGATCACCTTTTGCAACCTTCCTGCAAGTGAAGTCAATGGGGGAGCCCAATTCACTTAACAACCGTGTTACTAACTTACTACCTATAATGAGTCATTTAACAGTTATGACAGGAAAGGTTATAAAATGGGGCAAAACTCACTTAACAGATGTCTTGCTTAGCAACAGAAAATTTGAGCTCATTTGTGGTCATAAGTCGAAGACTACTTTTAATTAAGTTCAGGAGTATGAACAAAGAGAAGTTTCCCTTTATTTCTATAGTATGTATAAGGATACTTTCGAGAAGTGCAATAGAATAATGAGAATCAATTCGTACATGCATATTCAATTGCAATTAAATTATACATTATGTATTATAGCTAGTCCTCGACTTACGACCACAATTTCTGTTGTTAAGTGAGTTTTACCACCTTTTTTGTCACAGTTGTCAAGTGACTTACTGCAGTTGCAAAGTTAGTAACACAGCTGTTAAGTGAATCTGGCTTCCTTGTTGACTTTCCTTGTCAGAAGGTCGCAAAATGGGATCACATGACCTCGGGACACTGCAACCATCATAAATATGAATCAGCTGCCAAGCATCTGAATTTTGATCACATGACCATGGGGGGGGGGGGTGTTGCAAAGGTTGTAACTGGGGAAAATGGTCCTAAGTCACTTTTTTCAGTGCCACTGTAACTTTGAACGTTCACTAAGCCAATTGTTGTAAGTTGAGGACTGCCTGTATTGTTAATCAGATGTGCTAAGGATCACAGTCTTAAAATGACTGTACTGAGACTTGAAGCTGGAAGGACATTCAGACATAAGGCAACAGTATCAATCTAGCTTTGGGTGTCATGTAATAATTTATATGAAAATGATCCTTCCGGTGGTGGCTCCAATACAATATTACCTGCTTCAGAACCCCGTATGATAAACTTCCTTCTTCTCCTTAGGAAATGAGGCACCTGAGCATTTCACAATTATATGTGGCTCATGCTTAACACTACACAGGATGAATTTGGCTTTAGATATTTCACAGCATTTTAGGAATCTTTAAAATAATTTGAGATTCAAAGTGTAAATCAATAATTGTCTTTATAAATAATAATTACTGCTTACAATCTCTGATGATACTTTTAATACCATCAAACATCATCATCTGCCTATCCCTGGGCTTTGGAAAGGATTCACAGGTAGACAAAAATGCCAAATTGGGTCTAAACATCTGGCTGATTGGGCAACCAACAATAATAACAACAACTTTAGAATTCAAACAGGTAAGCACTTGCCACATAACATCTCAGAATTAATAATTGTCAATAAGAAAAACAAAAAGTCTGGATAGTGAATGTTGCAACATCAGGAGGCTGCAAGAATAGGAGAGAAAGAAAGAAAATTACACAATACAAAAAAACCTGTAAATAAAGTGACTAGCATAGAAAGCAAAAATGGTATCAATAGTAATTTCCTCCCCCCGGAGGGAGGGGTCCTTCTGGTAGAAATGTGCCCACCAGGCTTCCATGCATTCCATCAGCCGAGGTCTCAGGGGAGGGGTGGGGGAGTAGCGGTTGTTATAAGAGAAGGCCTTAGGCCGAGGGAGGCCACTGTTCCTCAGACAGCCGGCTGCGAGTCCCTCCTTGTGAAGTTGGGCCATGGGGTTCAGATGGGCTTGCTGATCACGTACCTGGCTCCCTGCCACATGGCAACAGCCCTGCCCGAGCTGCTCAACGTTATCACCGCGGTGGCGGTTCATACCCCCAGGCTTATGGTCATGAGGGATGTCAACTTGCCATCCGTGGGTGAGACGTCTGAAGTGGCTTGAGAGTTCATGGCTTCCATGACGGCTATGGACCTGACCCAGTTAATTCATGGCCCTACACACATGGGGGGAAACACGCTGGACCTGTTTTTTGTCTCTGGACAGTGGCTGAGTGGTCTTGAGATAGGGGATATAGTTACTGAGCCCTTATCATGGTCGGATCACTCTCTCCTTCGCCTTGACCTTCGAACTGCTGTACCCCACCGCAGGGAGGCGGAACCGACAAGATGGTACCGCCCCAGGCACCTGATGGAATCTGATAGGTTCCAGACAGAGCTTGGGCCAATTCCTGAGGTTCTGGTTCATGCCTCGACTGGAGACCTAGTGGCTGCCTGGGATAGGGCGGCCGCTGGAGCTCTGGATCGAGTCGTGCCTTTGTGGCCTCTGACCCGGCGCCGATCTTACCTGGCTCCTTGGTTTACCGAGGAGCTCAGGGAGATGAAGCGCCGGAAAAGACGCCTAGAGAGTAGTTGGAGGGCCAGCCATGCTGAATCTTAACCGGACACTAGTAAGATCTCACATTAAGAATTACCTAGTGGCGATAAAAGCAGCAAAGTGTGCTCATTTTGCTGCTCTTATTGCATCATCAGATAACCACCCGGCCGCCCTGTTTAGGATGACCCGTTCCCTGCTCCACCAGGAAGCATGGGAGGACCCCTTGGAGGGAAGAGCCGAGGATTTTGTTCAGTATCTGCATGATAAAATCACTCATATTCGGGATGAGCTGGACTCTGACTGGGTAGATCCAGCGGGGATGACGGATGCAGGTCCTGAGAATGTTATCTGGGATGAGTTTGATCCTGTGACCCCTGAGGAAATGGACAGGATTCTGGGTAGACTGAACGCAACCACGTTTGTTGGACCCGTGCCTCTCCTGGTTAGTGCTGGCTTCCCGGGAGGTGACACAAGGCTGGCTCCAGGAGATTTTAAGGGCTTCAATGGGTGAGGGTGTCTTTCCCGCCGCCTTGAAAGAGGCGGTGGTGAGACCTCTTCTCAAGAAGCCCTCCCTGGATCCGGCAGTATTGGCTAATTATCGTCCAGTCTCCAACCTTCGTTTTGTGGCGAAGGTTGTTGAGAGTGTGGTTGTGCGACAGCTCCCACAGCACTGGAGGAAACGACGTGTCTGGATCCGTTCCAGTCGGGCTTCAGGCCTGGGTACAGCACTGAAATGGCATTGGTCGCGTTGGTTGATGATCTCTGGAGGCTCGGGACAGGGGGTGCTCCTCTGTCCTGGTCCTATTAGATCTCTCAGCGGCTTTTGATACCATCGACCATGGTATTATGCTGCACCGATTGGTAGAGTTGGGGGTGGGAGGCACTGTATTACAGTGGTTCTCCTCCGTCCTCTCCGACCGGTCGCAGTCTGTGTTGACAGGGGGGCAGAGGTCGACCCCGAGGCCCCTTATATGCGGGGTGCCACAGGAATCGATCCTCTCGACCCTTCTGTTCAACATTTATGTAAAGCCGCTGGGCGAGATAATCCGTGGTTTTGGGGTGAAGTATCACCAGTACGCTGATGACACACAGCTGTACATCTCCACCCCAGACCACCCCAACAATGCCCTTGAGGTGATGTCCCGGTGCCTGGAGGCTGTACGGATCTGGATGGGGAGGAACAGGCTCAGGCTCAACTCATCCAAGACCGCGTGGCTGTGGTTTCCGACGTCCCGATATAGTCAGCTGGTGCCATCGCTGACTATTGGGGGTGAATCATTGGCCCGAACGGAAAGGGCTTGCAACTTGGGCATCCTCCTGGACTCATGGCTGTCTTTAGAAGAGCACTTGACGGCCGTGACCGGGAGGATTTTTCATCAGGTTTGCCTGATTTGCCAGTTGCGTCCCTTTCTAGATCAGGACTCTTTACACACAGTCACTCACGCCCTCGTCATCTCCCGTCTGGACTATTATAATGCTCTCTACATGGGGCTCCCCTTGAGGAGCACTCGGAGGCTCCAATTGGCGCAGAGTGCGGCTGCGCGGGTGGTTATGGGAGCAACGTGGCGCTCCCATGTAACATCCCTCCTGCGTGAGCTTCACTGGCTCCCGGTGGTCTTCCGAGTGCGCTTCAAGGTTTTGGTTATCACCTTTAAAGCGCTCCATGGCTTAGGACCTGGTTATTTACGGGACCGCCTATTACCATCAATAGCCTCCCACCGGCCTGTACGCTCCCATAGAGAGGGGCTCCTCCGGGTGCTGTCGGCCAAACAATGTTGGCTGGCAGCCCCCAGGGGGAGAGCCTTCTCTGTGGGAGCACCTACCATCTGGAACGAGCTCCTCCCGGATATACGGAGGATCCCGGACCTGCGCATCTTCCGTCGCGCGCTCAAGACCTATTTATTCCAACAAGCCATCCTGACCTAAGTTATTTTCCCCTTTTAATTATGAATTTTAATTTGTTTTAAATTATTGGGGTTTTAATTGTCAGCCAAATTATTTAATTTGTTTTATTTTATTTTAAACTTTCGTATTTATATGTTTTATTTATGGCTATACACTGCTCTGAGTCCCCCAGGAGTAGGGCAGTTTATAAATCTAATTAAATAAATAAATAAATAAATAAATAGGCACAAGTCATAAAGGGGCCATATTTCCACACCTCTGTGGAGGGTCTCCTGTTTGAGCAAATAGTTGGACTATAAGACCTCCAAGGTCCCTTCCAACTCTGTTATTTTGTTTCCTCAAGGCAGCGTCCACAATACTCCCCTCTTAAGTTTTTCTCTACATCAACCCTGCTAATTAGGTCAGGCTCAAACAGAATGACCAATTCCAAGACATCCACTAAATGTCCATGGATACGGGTAGACTTTAATCTGGTCTTCTCTGGCAGTAGTCCAATATTTGAACTACAGGTAGTCCTCGACTTATGACCAAAATTCAGCCTAAGATTTCTGTTGTTAAGTGAGACATTGGTTAAGTGAACATTTGCCCAATTTTACAACCTTTCTTGCCACGGTTGTTAAGTGAATCTCCGCAGTTGAAAAGTTAGTAACAGGGTTGTTCGGTGAATCTGACTTCCACATTGACTGCTCATCAGGTGACAAAAGGGAATGATGTTGATTCCTGGTTGAGTCAGAAAAGCCCTCTTCCCACAGGCAGAGGAGCAGCCATTAGGCTGCGGAGGCTGTGACAACTTCAGGAAGGAAGATCGGAACAACAGTGATCAGAGCGGTGGGAACTTCCACTTTTTAAAATATCATTAAGAGCACCCTTATTGATGCATGAGATTGTGATGGAGAGTAAATGAAGAAGAGCGGCAAAACTATTTTGGATTAACTTTTCCCCCCCAAGTATACATTTTAAAAGACTTGAAATTGTTTAATTGTTTTACTTCTTTTCTGAAAAGGCAGTCTGGACTGAAAGTAAGAAAAACAGTAATTGGGACGCTTTTGAAATTTGCTGATATTGGATTGTTTGACTTGCTGTGTTGGCACATCTGGACTGGTATCTTTTATTTTATTTTTTCTTTTATTTTTGGACTTCTGGACTATTTAAAAGAAAGATTTTCTTTTCTCTCTTTTTTCCCTCCCCCCTTTAAAAGAATAAGAGAGCTAGGGGAGTGTGCAGTGCCACCACCCACTGGAAGAGAAACTTTGTTGCTATGTTTATTTAAGTAGCAGAAGAAAAGAAATATTGTAGCCAAAACAAAGATAGAGAACCTGTTTGGAATGAGAAAACTGAAGAGCTACTAAATGTTGTTTACACGGGTGCTCTTCTATCTAAATTGATAAAGCCTGGGAACATACTGGAAGGCTCTGGTTTTCTTTTCTGTGAGTAACTATATTAATTTTAGTGAGATGTGTGGCCTGGAAAGCAGCAAAAGGAAAAATTACTCCCTGTAGGCTCTCTGGACATAAAGGATTTGCAGGACTATTCAATTTCTCTGTTGCTTGCTTCCCCCCCCCCCTTTTTCCCCCTTTTTTTCTTTGTTAATACTCTTATTTTTGTTGCTTCCTTTCCTGCTTTTTTTTCTATTTTGGAATTGGGACTTCTATATAAATTGGATTAAAGCATTCAAGAGCCCGAAGAATTACAGTTATTTTTTAATTTTTATTTTCCTTTGTATCTGGAGGAGGATTTTTCTCTTTTTTTCTCTCTCTTCTTGTGTTTTTTCCCTTTGGATTAGGATTTTGGAAGAACCTGAAGAATTTGAGGAATTATTTTCTTTTCTTTTTTTCTTTTCTCCTTTTTCCCCTTTTTCTTCGTTTTTCAACTTTTTCCCTTCCCCCCATTCTATTGCTTAGTTGGACCTCTTGAACATCTTTTGGCTTGAAAGTGAACCTGGCTAACTACAAAATGAGTAAAAAAGTAGCAACGGTGGGATCTGCAGCGACTACACCATCCTCATCACCATCTGGAGGCCAATGCTCCATCCAGACAATGTTGCAGCAAGAGAAAGAGAAAGAAACGACACAAACGATTTTACAAACACTCCAAAGAATGGAAAACCAACAGAAAAGAATGGAACAGCAACAACAAAGGATGGAGCAATAGTTACTTAAAACAGATGAAAAGGTGATCAGCATACAACAAACAATGATGAAATATGAAGAGAGATTAGTTAAGCTGGAGGAAAAAGATGGCCAAAAGGAAGAAAAAATGAAGGAAATTGAGAATAAACTTGGAGAGGTCGAACAAGGAACATCTGGTTTAATTGGATGGGAAATGGACAAAGCAGAATTCTACCTAAGATTCCAGAATGTTGTAGAAGAAAAAGGGGAGGATCTAGCTGAGATTATGAATACGATGCTAGCTGAGGCTTTAGAAATACCTAAAGAGAAGATGATGGAAGGAATTGATGAAATCTATCAAGTTTATACTGAATATGTGATGCATAATAAGCTTCTAAGAGAAGTACACGTAAGATTTACTAAAAAATAAATTAAGACACAGATTCTTCAGGCTGTTCGTGACAAGGCTTTGGAATACAAGGAGAAAGAAGTCGCAGTTTTGAGACAAATTCCAAGGAAAGTGAGAGAGATAAGAAGAAAATACCAATTCTTGACCAAAGTTTTGTTGCAAAAAGGGATTAACTACAGATGGCTGTTTTTAGAAGGAATAGGCTTAACATGGCAATTCCAAAGATATAGGCTTAATACAATTGATAAGGCAAGAGCTTTCTATGAGGAAGTTCTTAAAAAGACAGATGTAGATATGGAAGTTGAAATTCAAGCAACATCAGCCCCAATAAAATCTACTGAAGAGGAATTGATAACTCTGGAAGTAACAGAAGGAGCTGTGGGCAGAGTTATGGAATACAAGGAGCAACTAGAGCAACAAAACCTAATTCTAAAGTATGAATATGGAAGAAAGGAAATTAATTTCAATAAATATAAATGGACTTAACTCGGCCAATAAAAGAAGAACAGTTTTTCACAAATTAGAAAAATTAAAATTTGATATAATTTGCTTACAGGAAGTGCATATTAAAAAACAATATGAACAATTATTGATTCAACCAAAACTTGGCAAAACTTTTGTATCATTGGCGCAAAGTAAAAAAAGAGGAGTTGCTCTGTATATTAGAAATACACTAATGGCTGAGCAGAAATATCCGGATTCAGAAGGCAGAATTTTGATGGTGGAATTAACAACAATACAAAATTGCTCTTAGTAGCAATATATGGCCCTAATAATCGGAGTGACTTTTATAGGAAATTAGATAAGATAATTGAAATGGAATATGAAAATGTTTGTATGATGGGGGACTTTAATGGAATCGTAGATGAAAAACTGGACTATAAAACAAATAGAACAACAAGATATAGCAGAAAGATACTGCCAAGAACTTTTTTTTAAATGATAGAGGAAATAAATCTGAATGATATTTGGAGGGAGAGAAATGGGAAAAATAGACAATATACCTTCTATTCCGATAGACACTTATCTTGGTCCAGATTAAATATGGTATGAACAACAATAGAATTGACTTTAAATATTGAACAAGTGATTATAGATACTAACACTGGGCGGATCATAACCCGGTGATTGCTATTTGAAAAGGTCGAAAAGGCAGATCTAGATGGACATTGAAAAATACAATATTGAAAGAAAAAGACTTTGTACAGAAAATGAAATGAGAATTGGACTTTTTTTTTAAGGAGAATATGAAAGAAACATCGATACAAAATCGTTGGGATACAATGAAAGCCTTTGCCAGAGGAATAATTATTGATTATACACAGAAAAGAAATGTGAAGAAAAGACAAACCCTCAAAATACTGAGAGATGATCATAAAAGACTTGAAAAAGAACTCCAGAAAGATCCATATAAGAAAGATGTAAAAATTAAAGTGGATATTATAAAGCACAAAATGGATCTACTAGAGAAGGAAGAATTAGCTCAAAAAATAAGAACTGCTACACAGAATTATTCTGAAAATGCAAATAAGCCAGGCAGATGGTTAACATATAAATTGAAAAAAGAAAGAGAATCAAGAAAAATAACACAACTAATTGATCATTAAGGACAAAATAGATTTGGAAATAAAGAGATGGGGAAAATAATACAGGAATACTATACACAATTGTACAAGAAAGATGTGATAGAAGAGGATAAAGTGGCAAAGTATCTACAAAAAGCTAAACTACCACAAATCCCCAAAGAGGTGGAGGAGTTATTGGATGGAAACATAACGATGATGGAATTAACTGAGGCAATTAAGAAACAGACGAATGGAAAGGCACCAGGTCCAGATGGATTGCCAGCTGAATACTACAGGACGTTACAAGAATCGTTATCGAACCCAATGCTGGAGGTTTTGAATGAAGTAATGGAAAAAAAAAAGAAATATCCAAAACATGGACTGAGGCATATATCACTTTGATTCATAAAGAAGAAACAGACCCACAACAAATCAAAAACTATAGGCCTATATCCTTGTTAAATGCAGACTATAAAATCTTTATAACGATATTGGCGGAAAGATTTAAGAGATATTTGAATAACTTTATACACCCTGACGAAAATGGATTCCTGCCAAAAATTTGAGATAATATAAGAATAATTTTAGATACTTTAGAATACTATGAAGCGCATCCTGAAAAGCAGATGGTTTTGATATTTCTAGATGCACAAAAAACATTTGATAATGTCAATTGACAGTTTATGATGTTACAAATGGAGAAGATGGGTTTTGGGAAAAAATTTCTTCAAGCAATTGAAGCTATATATACAAAAGGCCAAGGTAATGATAAATGGAGAGTCGTCTGAATTTATTGAAATAGAAAAAGGCTCTAAACAAGGATGTCCACTGTCCCCATTATTGTTTATATTGACATTGGAAGTCTTAAATAGAAATATTAGAGAAGAAAAAGAGTTAAAAGGTATGAAAATTCAAAAAGAAGAATATAAGCTGCAAGCCTTTGCAGACGACCTGTTTTTTATTATGGAAGAACCATTAACATCAATAAATAAACTGTTAAAAAGCATTGGAGAGTTTGGAGAAGTAGCTGGCTTAAAAATTAATAAAGAAAAGACAAAGATAATGACTAAAAATATGCTGAAAAAGCAAAAAGAAGAATTGATGGAGATTTCAAGTATGCAGGTTACGAATAAGGTAAAATATCTGGGAATACAATTGACAGCAAGGATATTATATTTATTCCAAACGATTCCGATAAAGCTGGATAAGGATTTTTTTACAGATTTGAATAAAATGATATTGAAATATATTTGGCAGGTGAAAAAGACAAAATAATAAAAATGAAGTTGTTACAAGATGCTAAAATGAGGGGAGGTTTTGGTTTACCTAACTTTGAACTTTATTATCAAGAAGCTAGCTTAATGTGGACTAAAGAATGGATATCATTAAAAAATACTAGATTGTTAAATTTGGAGGGACATGATTTGTTGTTGGGATGGCATGCTTTTTTGTGGTACAAAGGAACTAAAATACAGGGGTATTTTAGAAGACATAAAATAGGTGAAGCTTATGGTTGAATTGGGAGAAGGTAAAAAAAAATCACTACTTGAAGATACCAGTCTGGGTATCTACAATAGAAGCATTTTCGTATCCAGTGGTGTTTAAAGGGAAACAAATTATAAGATTTAAGGAATTATTGAATGAAAAGGGTGAACTTAAATTAAAGCAAGATATCAAAGATCAAGGGTATAAAATGGATTGGTTTTCATATATGCAAATACTTTCTAGATATCAAGAAGACTTTAAACAAGAAGGCTCTTATAATGTATTGACTAATCTAGACAAGATACTGATGGGTTCTGATGATCATGTAATTAAAAAGCTATATGGTTATTTACTAGAGGTTAAACTGGAAGAAGAACAAGTTAAAGAATCAATGATAGCATGGGGGAAGAATTTTGGCTATGGTATTGATTTAGAGACATGGCAAAAATTGTGGTCACATAATTATAAAATGACAATGTCTACAGCATATAAGGAGAATTTGTATAAGATGTTTTACAGAAGGCATCTATCTCCGTTGAGAATAGCCAGAATGTTCCAGAATAAATCAGACAAATGTTCGAAATGTCATCAGACCCCAGGATCCTATTACCACATGTGGTTGACATGCGCAGGAGCAAGGAGATATTGGACTAAGATACACACGTGGTTGGAAAAAATGATAAAGAGACATTTAAACCAGAGATACTTTTACTAGGGATTATACCGGAGACATATAATAAAGAACTGCAATATTTAATTGTGAATCTCTTGACAGCAGCTAGAATTGTATTTGCTAAAAATTGGAAAGGAGAAAAGTCATCTAATGATGAAGAAATTATTAAGAAAATGATGGAATGTGCTGAAATGAGTAAACTGACATTTGAAATAAGAGAGCAGGAAGGTAGACGATATGGGATTTATTTTAGCAATGGATAGAGAATAAGAATTGGAAATAATTATGATATAAATGGACGTTGAAACTTTTGGAAATAAGCTAGCATGATAAATTGAAGAGAAGCTCAAAAATGCCACCAACTGATAGACTGTCTATAATTGTATGGAATGATAATGTTTTTATGTTTTGTTTTGTTTGTGTTTTTGAAAATAAAAAAAATGGGGGGGGGGGGAGAAGGGAATCATGTGCCCTGGGGACACCACAACCATCGTAAGTATGAGCCAGTTTGATCAGGTGACCATGGGGATGCTGCAAAGGTTCTAACTGTGAAAAACAATATGACTTTTTTCAGTGCCGTTATAAGTTTGAACGGTCATTAAATGAACTGTTGTATGTGGAGGACAACCTGTACATGTAGTCTTCGTCTTACAACAGTTCATTTACTGACCTGTTACAACGGTTACAACGGCACTGAAAAAAGTGGCTTATGACCGTTTTTCACTTACCATTGCAGCTCCCCTCCAGGGTCACATGATCAAAATTTGACCTCTTGGCAAGCAGTTGATATTTACCACGATTGCAGTGTCCTGGGTCACATGATCAGCTTTTGCAAACTTTTTTTTCAAATCTCATGGTCACATGATAACTTCTGGCGACCTTCTGACCAGCAAAGTCAAGGGGGAAACCAGATTCACTTAACAACCGTGTCACTAACTGAACTGCGATTCACTTAACAACCGCGGCAAGAAAAGTTGTAAAAAGTGGGGCAAACTCACTTAACCAACCTCCCACTTACCTACATCAGTTTTGGGGCTCCGCTGGGGTCGTAACTCGAGGACTCCCTAGATACAAGCCCTGGGCCGTCCTGATCATCGGTGAAGGACCACTGCAGCAAGCGTTTCGACGCTTTCCCACGTGAAATGCACAGATACACACACACACGCTGAAAAACAGAAGGAAGGGAAGGCGGGGAGGGGGGCACTTACGCCACGTCCCGTCCCCTCGCCGACACAGGTAGGTCTCTCCGATCTCCACGGTGACTTCAGCCTCTCGAGAGGGCGGCGACGAGGACAGGCGGCTATGGTGGCCCAGGCCTCCCGCGCTGCCTTGCCTCGGCGCCTCCTCTTCCTCTCGCCCCCCCGGCCCCAGGCGTCGTGAGTCCGAACCGGGGGGGCTCCCCCTGGCCCCCCCGCCTTCGTCAGCAGCGGAGGCCGGGTCGCCTCCTCCGGGCCCGGCCGCCGCTGCCATGACAACCGCCACCGCGACAACAACTCAGGCGCGGGAAAGACGCCCCGGTCGCATCTAACGGCTCTCCCAACCCCCACACTTTACAGGCCCAAACCGGAAGTGATTTCCCTGGGTCATCATAGAGATAAAACTTCCCGGCGGGGACGCATACGTGTGACGCAAACCGGCCCTGGCCACGTGACACCATTCCTTCGCCTTGCGCTGCGCGCTGCGTTGCTGGGAATTCGAGTTTCCTGATTGTTTATATCCATATGGTGATTCTCAGTCATTCAGGTCATGGTTGTCTCAAAGGTGCTTTCTCTCCCCCCCCCCCTCACCCCGCCAAAAGGCAACTGGGCTTTTTTGTTGTTGTTGCTGCCAAAATTGAGCTGCCTTCTGAAAAGAAAAAAGAAAAAAGCAGCACCTTTAGGATGAGTTCCCTGACATTTGATTCACCATGATATTAAGCCAAAGCCTGTGCCTTCTTTTTCAAGGATACAGCGCCACACACCTGAAGGTCCTTCAGATATTAATTTACAATTCCCAGAAATTCCAGCCACTGTAGTCAATGAGAAGAAATGCTGGGAGTTGTAGTTCAGGAACATTGCTATAGCATGGTGGACGTTGTGCTTTCCAGCTGTTACCCAAATCCAATGGGATGCCCTTTTGTTCCCCATATTATAGAGACTATTTTTTGTTAAAACTGCTCAATAAAAAGTAAAGCGAGTACAATTAATATTACCTTGCATGATTATAGTTATTAGTTGTCATTATTCTTATGCATCATGTCTAGTCTAGTGAAAAGAAGGATTAGAGGCGACATGATAGCAATGTTCCAATATTTGAAGGACTGCCACAAAGTTCACATCCAGTGTTTGGTCACCAACTTACGGAAAAGATGTGGAGACTTTGGAAAAAGTGCAAAGAAGAGCAACTAAGACTATTAAGGGCCTGGAGATAAAAATGTATGGAGAATGGTTGCAAGAATTGGGAATGGCCAGTCTAGAGAAAAGAAGGACTAGAAGTGACATGATAGCAGTATTCCAGGATTTGAGGGGCTGCCACAAAGAAGAGGGGTTCAACTTATTTTCCAAAACACCAGAAGGCAAGACAAACAATGGATGGAAACAAATCAAGGAAAAAAGCAACCCAGAACTAAGAAGTTTCCTAACAGTGATCAGTGGAAGGACTTGCCTTCAGAAGTTGTAACTGCTCTACCACTGTTAAGAGGAAACTAGACAGCTACTTGTCTGAAATGGTATAGGGTCTCCTGCCTGAGCAGGCATTGGAATAGAAGACTTCCAAGGTCTGTTTTCTGTTATACTGCAAGTATTTCAGATAATTAAACTGAAGTGACTGAATGATTAAAATACACCACATACCAAGATATACAAGATCAGACAAAGATTGATTAGAAAATAAAGCTCATGATATCTCATGTAGAACCAGTTCATGTAGGATCCTCCGAGTATGAATATTTGGAGTTCCAAAGGGACTTTTTTTTTTTAAATTGTCATGCTTCTTGTGAGAATTTCTGCTATGGGGCTTTTTAAGAAAGGTGATGTAGTAAGTTATATTAATAATAGTATATCAGTGATGCTACTGATTGCTAATAGCAATAGCATTTAGACTTTACAGCCCTTGCTAAGCTGTTTACAGAGTCAGCATATTGCTCCCAACAATCTGGCTCCTCATTTTACTGACCTTAGAAGAATGCACTTGATTATCTGATAAACTTTTTCACTGAAACTTTTTTTGTAAACTTTGATGAAAAGAAGAATATTTTGTTTTTACTTTTATAAATCTAATGCACTGCAGACAAATCTTGAGGCTGTATGAAATTACATTTTTAATGAGTTGTTATTGAGAAACACTGATGAAAGCATATGATTACAATTAATCTGAAACACCATCAGTACAAAATTAATAAAATGCACTAGGGGAAATATTCTATACACAGTCTTTTACTCAATTGTTATTCAGGAGTATCACTAAGGAACTTACTTAACGTACAAAGGACAGAAACATTTCTATTGCTCTCTATGAAAAGAGCCAGCACAAATGAAAACATGCCTTTTGTTTTGTTTACATTTTTAAATAATTTCAGACTATTTTTGATGCTCTGCTTTGTGAGTTTTAAGTTAAGTGCTATCATGGCAAGTAAAGCAATGTTTTAATTTTAACATTGCTCCTCAAATTTGTGGGGGGAATTGTTTTATCTTATATAACCCCCTATTTTTTTGGTATCCTATTTCCCCATGAATGCCAATTTGATGCAGTAGTGAAAGCATCAGGTGAGACTGAGTTCTAGTTTCATGGCTCCCGCTTTAGGCACAAAGCCAGCTGGGTGATCTTGGGCCAGTCACATTTTCTCAACCGTAGGAAGGAGGCAATGGCAAATCACTTCTGAAAAACCACTGCAAAGAAAGCTGTCACACTTGACCAGTCTCCAAGAATCGGACACAACTGAAAGAAAGGGGGAGGGAGTATTTCCCTAAATGTACAGTTATGGGATAACTGGATTGCATCAACTTATTGTTTTGATCCTGTGGGCAATAACATTTTCTTAAAAAAATCGAGGATAGATTGACAGAAAAATTGGACAAATGACTTCTAAGAATTGTGCAAGATGTGATGTGAATAATTCATGAATCAGTAGGATGTGGTAGCAATTAGTTAAGGCTTTGAAAGCAGCCAAATGTATCTACAGAGTGTCCTCGACTTACAATTCATATAGTGACTAAATGAACAACACTGAAATCTTTTTTCACAGGGGAATGTTGCAGCATTCCCATGGTCATGTGCTAACTTTTTGCAATCTTCTGACAAGCAAAGTCAACGTGGAAGCCAGATTCATTTAACAACCATGTTACTAACTTAACAAGTGCAGTGATTCACCTAACTATAGCAAGAAAGGTCATGAAATGGGGGAAAACTCACTTAACTATCTTGCTTAGCAATAGAAATTTGAGGGGAGTGGGGTCAGTTGTGGTTGTAAGTCGAGGACTATATTTCCTTGTCACCATGACTTTAGTGTGAGAAAGTGAGCCAATAAATGTATAGTTACTCCAGTTCAGATCCATTATAACTTGATACAAGATTTTTGTGTGCATCCCCTTAGTTATCTGAAAGAGAAATTCAATAGGCTTGCACATTATGTCCATGACTAAATTATTTTACCAACTGATTGGAAAGTCATTATTTTTAGCAAAGTGATTCTTTGCAACATCTGAGTGAGAAATGCAGATATAACACAGCACTGAGACAGCAGGTAGAAATGATTATAGGGCCTTTTTGAGCACTGAAGCAGAGCTATTTAGGCTAACAAAATTCCTGGGGACGGAAATGGGTGCAACACCGAACATGCCAGGGTGTTCTACATTTACAGGTAGTCCTCACTTTACGATAATTAAGCCCCAAATTTCTGTTGCTAAGTGAGATATTTGTTGTGTGTTTTGCCTCATTTTATGACCTTTCTTGAGACAGATGTTAAGTGAATCATTGCAGTTGATAAATTAGTAACCCGGCTGTTAAGTGAACCTGGTTTCCCTATTGATTTTGCTTGTCAGAAGGTCGCAAAAGGGGATTATGTGATCTTGGGACATAGCAGCAGTCATAAGTATGAACCAGTTGCCAAACATCTGAATCTTGATCACATGATCATGGGGATGCTGCACAGGTCGTAACTGTGGAAGACAGACAGACAGCCACTTTTTTCAGTATGATTGTAACTTTGTCCAGTCACTAAATGAACAGTTATAAGTCAAGGACTACCTGTATTGTCCTATCTCTAGGAATTTCAAGGCTTTTGTTCTCTTATTATAGATAATTCTCGACTTACAACTCTTAAGTCCTGCCGGTCGTTAAACAGGTCACAAGACTGATCCCAATTTTACCACCTTTTGTGTGATGCTCGTTAAGCGGATATGGCGGTCCTAAAGCAAGTCATTTGTTGCGAAGTGAATCCATTACTCACAATGGGAGTATTTTTGCTGAAACCTGGAAGGAAATACCAGTTTCTAGCAAAAAAAACCAACCACCCTATATGACCGCAGGACAGTGCAAATAGGTGTTAAATGTGGACCAGTTGCTGAGCAATTCAAATGCGATCATGTGACCGCAATGAGAACTTCAGATCTGGGTTATAAGCATCCCTGGGGAGGCCGTTTATCATTAAGCCACCCATCAATTTATGGCAAGTAGTCCTCAATTTATGACTACCTGCCTTCTTTCTGCCCTCATTAAAACGGGAATCCATGAAACTCAAAAGTTCACACTACCTTGTAAATATCCCTCCAGCTGGTTTTGTTTCGAAAAGGACAGTGACTTCACCATTGTATGATTCCCCTGCCCGAACATGCAACTGTCATAATGAAGCAATCAAGTTGAAAACTGTCTGTTCCAATGTTGTCACATAATACTAGGACCAGATCACACCCTATTTTCAAACATGTTACCTGATAGGGGGAAGTTCCATCTCAGTGATTGAAACACTCAGTGACCAACACTAGTTTCTGTGGAAATGACTAAGTTACAGGTACGTGTGTCAGGTAGACTTCTTAATTATTTAACTGTAGAATAGCATTCAATTTCGTTTTGTTTTCATCCTGGATCTTACGAATGAAGGTCTGAAGCTAATCCAAGAACATTGACTAAAAAAAAAAAACACCCAAATTTTGTCAACGATCTGATGACTGACTTAATTAATGAGAAGCTCATATGTGACTTTTGGAGGTCACTACTTTGCCTATTGCTCACTTCTTGAGATGAGTCCATGAGATGTCGTAGACTCACCACTAATGATGGTTCCTCCTGCCCATGGTTTTTGTAGTATAGAGGGCACACAGAGCTTGGAATGGATCCAGCACAAGTCATCAGCAGAAAAAGTGAGCAATCCTATAGAGTTCTGATCAGTTACACCTCTAAAAAGATGGGTCTGTTCCATAATGATAAAAGGGCATTTAGGAGTTTTTACAATTATTCTAAAATCCAGTCAATAGTCAAAATGTCTCAGTTCTCAGAATTTTACACTCTTGACTGTGAAAGTAATACCTTTGGGTAAGAACAAGTAGAAGCATCGGTACAGAGTTTTAAATCAGTTCGTAGTTTTCTTGTAGTTATCATAAACATACCATCTATATAATGTCAACATTAATGAAACTTCTTGAATAGGTTAATGAATGTTTTCTAGATAATACTGTAATTAGCTCAATGAAAAAACTTCAAAGTACAATTTTATCTTTACTTCAGATTACCAAAAAAACCCCAAAACCCCTTGGCCCAGAAAATAAATCCTGCTATGCTTTCCCTGGCTACAGAGCATAAACAAAAAACAAGATCCTTAGAAAATCCTTTTGCTTTTCCGCAGAGCAGATGGAAAATTAAAACTCTACATCATGAGCTGTATGGTAGCAAAAAAAAAAAAAAAGTTAAGCAAAGTAATTAGTTTTGAGTTTCGTATACCACATAGAATAAGCTTGAGTCATGTTGCATCCCTAAGGTGTTTTTTTCAGGAGGCAACTGAACTTTTTTGTTTTTTCTTTTGAAGACGTTTCGCTTCTCATCCAAGAAGCTTCTTCAGCTCTGATAGGATAGTGGGGAATGGAAGGATTTATGTTCCTTGTAGACAGCTGGTCATTTGCATCCGTTAGAGGGTCGTTAAAGCATTCCCACAGGATTCAAAGGGTGTTTATTCAAAATTGTAGAGCTAAAAGAGGATGATACCCAATTTGGGATGAACACCCTTTGAATCATGTGGGAGTAGGAATGAATATGCAGAATAAAAATTACAGTCTACAGGAGCACCAGTCAGGTGACCTTAAGGACAGAGATAAATGTCCAAGTGCTTGAACAACCCTCTAATACACGGGTATCGAATTTGTGGCATTATGTTTCTGTCACACGACATATCGTGACATTTTCTTCCCTTTGCGGACCTGGAGTGGGTATGGCCTGTGCGTGACGCAACCGGCCCACAGACCCAGGTGTGGAATGCTGCCGGTTTGGCCGAACCCATAGTAAAAAAATGCTACTGGTTCGCCAAACCGGTAATAAAAATAAATGTAAAAGAGTTCCCACAAACAGCTGAGCAATATGGGATCATGGGAACTTTTGTTTTTTTACTTTTTAAGCATTTTTTACTACCGGTTCTCCGGAACTGGTAGTTAAAAAGTAAAAAAAAAAAATTCTGACAATTGCGCGTTGCTCAGCTGATCATCGGAACTTTTTTTAAAAAAAACTTTTAAAGTATTTTTTTATTACTGGTTCGGGTGAATAGGTAGTAAAAAAGTGCTTTAAAAAAGTAATAAAAAGGCTTGTACGATCGCATGGCACAGCTGTGATCAAGCCTTTTTTTCTACTTTTTTAAAGCATTTTTTTTACTACCTATTTGCCCGAACCGATAGTAAAAAATGCTTTAAAAAAGTTTTTAAAAAGGTTCCCAAGATTGCGCGCCACAGCTGATTCCTCCCCCTCGCCCGTTCTCCATACTTTTCCAAGCCTCCTTTTGGCATGTACTGCGCAAGCACAGGCAGTGCATGCTTGGTACGCAGCACACATGCACGGCCAGCAAACCGGTAGCAAACTGGTTCAGATTTCACCCCTGAACAGGCCGCCAGTTTGACACCCCTACTTTAAAAGGATGCAAATGACCAGCTGCCTGCAAAGAACATAAATCCTTCCATTCCCTACTATCCAGTCAGAACTGAAGCAGCTTTTTGGATGAGAAGCTAAACACCTTCAAAGAAAAAAGGAAGTCCATTTGCCTCCTGAAAAATGCACCTTTGGGACAACCATGACCTGGATGACTGAGAATCTCTACAGATGTTGTGTTAGTTAATATACAGATAGTCCTTGACTTAAAACCACAATTGGGACTGGAACTTCTATTTTTAACCGATGCAGTTGTTAAAATGAATTTGTTGTGGCCCATCAGCAGCCTGTGTAGCTAGTAGCTGATTCCGACAGCAAGGGGGCTGGTGTGGTGCTGCGCCAGCAGCTGACACTCGAGTCAGACAATGAGGAGGCTGGAGAAGGTATGGTGCCAGAGGCGGGGATTCAGCCAGGGCCTTCAGAACCTCCAGAAGCTCCCATAAGTAAAGAGGAGGAGCCCCTTCTCGATGCACGGGCACGCAGAGCTGCCAAAAGGCAGGAGTGGCTCCTCAGGAGGAGGTCTCCTCGAGAGTAAGGCTTGGGGCTAATTGGCCACTCCCTTAGCCTATTTAAGGAGGAAGCAATTTGCAGGGAACAACTTTGTTCACTCTTCTTCGCGTCTGGATCTTAGTTCTTTTATCAGTTTCCTGCAAATTGCTTCTGGGCTTTCTGCCAACCCTAATAAGATTACGATTATTTGGTCTTTGGATTCTTGTAGGCTGTTAAGAAAGTTAATTAACAGCTTTTGTTTGAAAAAGACTGATTTAATTTAGTAAACTAAGATTGTACAGACTTTGTCTGCCCTGAGTCCTTCGGGAGTAGGGCGGTATATAAATCCAATAAAATCTAAAATCTAATCTAAATCTAAACCTTTGTGTGCTGCGTTCTTTCGGGTCCGTAGCTGGGGCAGAACAGAATTATGTGACCACACCCCGTTTTACAACATTATGTCGTTATGCAAGTCATGCAGTCATGCAGTCATCTGGCTTTCCTCCATTGATTTTACTTGTCAGAAGCCAGCCGGGAAGGTTGCAAAATGGCAATCACGTAACTCAGGGAACACAGCAACCATCTTAAAATAAATGCTGGTTGCCAAGAACCTGAGCTGTAATCACATCACCGCTCTGCAATTAGTCATCTTTTATTCAGCACCATCGTAACTTCGAGGACTACCTGGAGCAAGATGTCAAGTTGCTAGCTCTTAACCCTATTGTAAACTAGCTTTAATGGGAGCCCTCTGAAGCAGCATGGCCTCTGTCATAGGGACATGCAGGTAGTCCCCACTTACAACAGTTCATTTAGTGACAGTTCAAAGCTTATAACAGCACTGAAAGAAGAAACGTATGACCGTTTTTCACACCTACGACCACTGTAGCATCCATTTGGTCGTGTGATCAAAATTGAGATGCCTGGCAATTGACTCCTATTTATGAGGGTCCCAGTGTCCCGGGGTTCCTTTTCCACCCTTCGGACAAGCAAAATCAACGGGGAAGCCAGATTCACTTAATAACCAGCTTTCTAGCTTATCAACCGCAGTGATTCACTTAACAGCTGTGGCCAAAAAAAATCCTATAAAATGGGAGAAAACTCCCTTAACAAATGTATGACAACCACAGAAATTTGGGGCTCAATTGTGGTCATAAGTTGAGGACTATCTATATTGCATAAATAACTAAAAAAGAAAAAGAATACTATAATTTGGGGAAATAGCTTCTTTAAACGAGGATAAAGGCGGCATCATCAAGTAGACCACCCAACTGTGACATTCACTAAAGGTAGAAATATGGGTAGTCTCGACTTACAGCCATGTTGCCTAAGTGACCGTTTGAAGTTATGAAAGACGATATGAAAAAAGTGACTTGTGACCGTTTTTCACAATTGCAACCGTTGTAGCATCCTCATGGTCACATGATCAAAATTCAGAAGCTTGGCAACTTGGCATGTATTTAGGACAATTGTACTGTCCCAGGATCACTGGATCCCTTTTTGCGACCTTCTGACATGCAAAATCAATGGGGAAGCCAAATTCAATTAATAACCGTGTTACTAACTTAACAATTGATTCCCTTAACAACTGTGGCAAGAAAGATCATTAAATGGGGCAAAATTCATTTAAAAATTGTCTTGCTTAGTTTCAGAAGTTTTGAGCTCAATCATGGTTTTATGTCAAGGACTATCTCTGTAAATTGGAGCACCTCAGAAACTGTTTGAATTGTTCAACAAAAGATGCTATTCTAGGAATCAAATATATTTCACAACGATTCTGTCGCTGACTGGGACTAGCCCTCTGAGACTTAAAAGGCCAGCCACTGGGCACTGGGATTACACCCTAGGAGAGTAGCATATTAACACTGGTCCCCAAGTTAAGGACAGAAACCTGCTCTTCCCCTGGGTGGACGTGGGCCAGGTGACGGGGAAACTGCTGCTTGTATCGGAAAGTTTTCCCACAGGCCGAGCAGGCGTAGGGCTTCTCCCCCGTGTGGATTCTCTGGTGTTTGACCAGTTTGGAGTTGACATAGAAGCCTCGGCCACACTGAGGACACTTGTAGGGTTTTTCTCCGGTGTGGATCCTCTGGTGCTCGATCAGAGACGAGCTTTGGGAGAAGCACTTCCCACACTCCTCGCAGCGGTAGGGCCGTTCTCCGGTATGGACGCGGTTGTGTGAGACGAGGTGAGTCTTCTTCTTGAAGCGCTTCCCGCAGAGGGGGCAGGGGAAAGGCTTCTCCCCCGAGTGAGTGCGCTCGTGCTTCAGCAAGTTGGAGCTGAGCGAGAAGCGCTTCCCGCAGAGGGCACAGCTGTACGGTTTCTCGCCCGAGTGGGTGCGCAAGTGCTTCACCAGGTTGGAGGTGCGGCTGAAGGCCTTTCCGCACTCCCGGCAGGGGAACGGGGTCTCTCCAGTATGGGTGCGCTGGTGCTCGGTTAGAGCGGAGCTACGGCTGAAGCCCCGTCCGCATTCAGGGCAGGCGAAGGGCTTCTCGCCTGTGTGGATCCTCTGATGGCCCATCAGGGTGGAGCTTTGGGAGAATCGTTTTCCGCACACATTGCACACAAAGGGCCGCTCCCCTGTGTGGATCCTCTGGTGCTCGATGAGCACGGAGCTTTGCGAGAAACACTTTCCACACTCCGTGCAATGGAAGGGCTTGTTCACCACCTTCTGGGGTGCGGAGGACGGAAGAGGAGGTGGCGGTTCCAGGATCCCCAGGAGGTTGATGAAACCTGGAGGATCTTGGGAAACCTCTTTCATCCGGCGTTTTCTCACCTGGCTTCTCCACCTCTGGTCTTCTACCTTGGCTTGGTTTTGGCAATCGTCAGCTCTTGAATAGCTATCGGGGACATCAAGCTCTGCCTGCTCTTTCCCACCTGCATTAATGACACCTCTTGGTCTTCCTTCTCTCTCTATGCTCTCCAACATTAAGGCTCTCTGCTCCAGGCTCAGAGTGGCTTCTGGGTCCTGCTTCTCTAGCCATCCTTCTAGTGCTCCCTTCTTGAGATCTTCCATCTCAAGAAGACTTCCAACCCCAACACCTGCAGAGAGTAGGGGAAAAAAGAGTACAGGTGGTTCTCAACTTGCAACATTCGTTTAGCAACCATTCAAACTTACAATGGCACTGAACAAAGTGACTTGCAACCAGTTTTCACACTTAATGGTCATTGCAGCATCCCCATGGTCACGTGATCAAAATTTGGACACTGGGCAACTGGCATGTACAGGTAGCCCTCAACTTATGACCACAACCTAGACCCATACCAATCGGGCTTCAGGCGCGGCCATAGCATGGAAATGGCATTGGTCGCCCTGATGAATGATCTCTGGCGGGCCCAGGATGGGGGTTGTTCCTCCATTCTGGTGCTACTTGACCTCTCAGCGGCATTTGATACCATCAACCATGGTATCCTACTGTGATGGCTCTGGGGGTTGGGAGTGGGGGGCACTGATTTACAGTGGTTCTCCTCTTACCTCTCGGGCCATACGCAGTTTGTGTGGGCGGGGGATCAGAGGTCCTCCCCAAGGCCCCTCACATGTGGGGTGCCGCAGGGGTTGGTTCTCTCCCCCCTGCTCTTTAACATCTATATGAAGCCGCTGGGTGAGATCATTCGTAGTTTTGGGGTGAGGTATCATCAATATGCTGATGATACCCAACTGTGTATATCTCCACCCTGGAGCAACCCAGGGATGCCCTTTCCATGATGTCGAAGTGCCTGGAGGCAGTACGGGTCTGGATGGGTAGAAACAGGCTCCGGCTCAACCCCTCCAAGACTGAGTGGCTATGGATTCCAGCATCCCCTGATCTAGCCACCTGTCACTTATGATATGAGGGGAATTGTTAACTCCCTCTGACAAGGTTCGCAATCTTGGCGTCTTTGGTAGACTATGCGAAGGGCATCCCTGTCTAGAAAAGGCCGCAACTGGCGCACTAGGTGAACTTGTGCAAAGGCCCCCCTTGTCACGGCCGTTAGATGAACAGCCGTGACAAGGGGGGCCTTTGCACAAGTTCACCTAGTGCGCCAGTTGCAGCCTTTTCTAGACAGGGATGCCCTTCGCATAGTCACTCAAGCTCTCATTGTCTCTCGATTGGATTACTGCAATGCCCTGTACATGGGGCTGTTCTTGGGGTGCACTCAGAGGCTCCAGCTGGTCCAAAATGCAGTTGCGCGGGTTGTTACAGGAACCTCCCATTACTCCCGGGCAACACCTCTCCTGTGCAAGCTGCACTGGCTGCCAGTGGCCTTCCGGGTGGTACTCACCTATAAAGCCCTACATGGCATGGGCCTGAGGTACTTGCAGGACCACCTCCTACCGGCCTCCCACCATCCTGTGCATTCTTATAGAACTGCCCTCCTCTGGGTGCCGTCGGCTAGACAATGTCGGCTGGCGACCCCCAGGATGAGGGCGTTCTCTGTGACTGCACTGACCCTCTGGAATGGGTTACCCACTGAGCTCCGGACGGCTCCCAATCTCCGCACATTCCACACCGGCCTGAAGACATGGCTTTTTCATCAAATTCCCTGACTGATTATGGGGTTTTAATTTGGGGATTTTAAATTTTGGATTGGATTTTAATACTGTATTGTTGTTACCATTATTGTTTTTATTATTGTTTTTATTGTGTGAGCCGCTCTGAGTCCTACGGGAGAAAGGCGGCATATACATTTTAATAAGATAAAAAATAAAAAAATAAAATGAGCCCAAAAATTTATGTTGCAAAATGAGAAATTTGTTAAGTGGATTTTTGCCCCATTTTACGACTTTTCTTACCTAACATTTGTTAAGTGAATCATTGCAGTTGTTAAATTAGTACCGGTAATATGGTTAAGCGAATCTGCTTTTCCCATTGACTTTCCTTGTGAGAAAGTCGCAAAGGAAGATCACATGATCCTGAGACACTGCAACCATCATAAATGCGAGTCAATTGTCAAGCATCCAAATATAAATCACCTAACTGTGGGGATGCTGCCATGGTTATAAGTGAGAAAAATGGTCATCAGTCACTTACTTCAGTGCCGTTATAACTTTGAATGTTCACTAAACAAACTATTGTAAGTCAAGGACTACCTGTATTTATGTCAGTTAAACTGTCCTGGGGGTCACATGATCCCACTTTAACACTCCCAGCCAGCTTCTGTCAAGCAAAGTCAATGGGGGAAGACTGATTGGCTTAGTGACTGCATGATTCACTTAACAACTGCAGTCATTCTTTTAACAACTGTGACAAAAATGGTCGTAAAGTGGGACAGAAAACTCACTTAACAACTGCCTTGCTGTCGTAAGTTGAGGACTACCTGTACACAGGAGCCATCTTTTGCATCCTTTGTATCTTAACTGGAGCCATTTTTTGCATGGAAAATAATCTTGTATCCAAAACAGGTCTCCGTGATGCACTTGCTCCCTTGACAACCAGGGAGCTTTCCATTCAAACCTTCCACTCCAGTATTCAGAGGTCAAAATTGCATAGTTTTCCTATATATGGAGCATATTTGGGAGGAGGCCAGCCTGCTGCCTCTCTTTTTAAGAGGCAAGGAATTGTAGAAGAACCTTTTCAAAGTGAGTGTCTCAAGATATGATGTGCTGCATTTTCCAAACACCAACCAGTATGGCTAGTAGCTCAGGTGACTGGGGATTATGGATGTTGTAGCTCCCATAACCTCGTGGAGTCCTTGGTGCTCTTTGAGCTTGGTGGCTTTCTTGCAGACAATTCACTACCAATTTCATTAAAATCAAGGAAATTTCATTTCATTATCAGTGCCCTGATAGCAGTGTTCCAATATCTGAGGGGCTGCCAGAAAGAAGAAGGGATCAATTCTCCAAAGCGCCAGAGGGAAGGACAAAAAGCAATGGATGGAAACTAATCAAGGAGAAAAGCAACTTAGAACTAAGGAGAAGTTTCTTGACAGTTAGAACAATTTATCAGTGGGATGACTTGCCTCCAGAAATTGTGGATGCTCCCAACACTGGAGGCGTTTAAGCAGAGATTGGACAACCATTTGTCTGAAATGGTCCAAGATTTCCTGCTTGAGCATGGGGCTGGACTAGAAGACCTCCAAGGTCCCTTCCAACTGTTATTCTGCATTTATGATGTTATCTAATTAGGTAATGAAATGTCTGCAGAAAAACAGCAAGTTCAGAGAGCACCAAGGACCCTACAATTCAATCCTGAGCTACAAATATTCTCTTCTATAGCTCCCATAATCTTTCTACAAATCTACATACTGTCTGCAGACTGTCAGATAGGGAATCTTGTAACTAAGATCCTTGATTGGGAACATAAATCCAAATAACAGAAAACAGAATTACGGAAGGTGCATCTCAACATGGCAGATTCTTCTACAGCAGGGGTGCTTAAATATGGGCCGTGGGGCCACCCTGAAAACAGTGAAGGACTGGCCCGCAGTGCCTCTGCCAGTGAAAATGGAGCTCAGGAAGGCCACCGCAGGGGGTTGCAGGAGAACGTTGCAGCCAAAAACAGAACTTAGGAGCCTGTTTTTGCTGGCAGAGCACTTGAGCCATCGCAGGTGCCCCCAATACGAGTGACTTTGAGTTGGTCCCCCCAGGCCACCCACTCCCCAAAGTCAAACACAACCCCGATGTGGCCCTCAATGAAATTGAGTTTGACACCGCTGTTCTACAGTAACCAGAAGGCAGGCAGTGTGTGGCACTGTTTCACCGCACACCTTAGATTAGCCAGTCTAATTTTCTGGATGTGCACAACAGAGTGAACTGCTGTTTTGTATGCCAAGCTGATATGTCATACAACAGGTTGTGGCTCTGTGCATCATTCTGTCATGATCAATGACATTCAACTCATCTGTGACTGAAGGCAGCTGCCCCCTGGCCTTAAGATGTCGATTGGGACATTTGAAAGCAAATGCAAGAGGAGCACTTAGCCTGCAGAATCTAATTTATAAGGCTTGTGGGGGGAGAGGGAAGCCTTTAATATAGCAATTAAAAAAGCAGATGGTAAGAACCATTCCTAATCTTGAATCTTTTTAGCAAAGTGCAACAAACAGGGATAGGCTTCAAAAGAGGAAACAGAAAAAATTGCAAACTTTGAAGAGCTGCATCTTTGCAATTCCTGACATGCTGGAGTCTTGGGCAACTAAACAATCTACTAAATGTTTTCCTGTATTTAGCTTTCCTAAGCAGGTTTTATGTGTGTTTTTCTTTAAGCCAGATTTTTCCTACGTAACCAAGATTTTTCTGCAACCCTAGTTGAGTGAAATCACATTCACTACTTTCTGGGTTTTTTTTCCCCTTCTTTTCATTCTGGCAGCCAGCAGCTTTTGTGCTGCTCATTGGGAGACTTAGAGAGACTAAATAGCTATATAAGTCTCCCTAAGTCTCCCAATGGGCAGCACAAAACCTGCTGGCTGCCAGAATGAAAAGAAGGGGAAAAACCCAGAAAGTAGTGAATGTGATTTCACTCAACTAGAGTTGCAGAAAAATCTTGGTTACATAGGAAAAACCTGGCTTAAAGAAAAACATAAAGAAAAACGGATTTTTTATCTATCTATCTATCTATCTATCTATCTATCTATCTATCTATCTATCTATCTATCTATCTATCTGTCATATTTGTTGAAAACACTCCTGTTTTAAAATATCCCTTCCATCTCCGCTGTTTCATTTCCTCATTTCACAATTGCTGTCAGTTATAGAGCTTAAAACCTATTTCTCATAAATTCAGAGACGCATATTATTTCCACTTTCCTGGATTTTTCAAGACTGCATCAAGTTTTCAAGCTGCATATAACCAGCCCGAAGAAGAGTCCCAAATAACAAAAAACAAAAATATCTTGCATAATTGGGATACTAATAAATTTCACCAGCTTGCTCGGTGGCTTTGCCTTGCACGGACAAGAAAGGAGCTCTTAAATCAGTTATGATCTGGTCTAAAAGAAATCAGCAGCTTCTGGCGCTTTTTCTGCGCTCCGCTTCCTATGGCTTCAGGCTCCTTAGATGAGATCTTTATTCTTACCTTTGTCTCTGGATTCCTCCCTTTCCTCCGACCCTCCTAAAGGCTCCCCTTCCATCCCAAGACCGCCCTCAAAATCCTAGAAAACGGATTTTGCGAAATCCCCACACTTTTGCTTTTCGTTTCCTAAGGCAACAATCAAGAGCAGTTGCAAAACGCCAGACAGTTATCACAATCCTGCGGCTTGCAAATGGGTAATGCCTACAGCAGGATAAGAGGGAACCCAGTGATGACGTCATATCCTTGAAGTTCACATGATGCAGGGGGAAATTAGAGAGGGGCGGGGGGGGGGCTGAGAATCTTGGGGGCAGGTTGCTAGGAAACCAAAGGGAACACCCAAGATAAGGACCTATGAGAGATGGGGGGGGGGTGGATGAGGACGTTGCTTCGGATACATTTCGAAAGATAAGAACAACAGCCCCCTCCCCCCCTTTTTCCCCTTTTCTTTTCATACTGGAAGAAATTCAACAGGAGAAGTATTTACAAGGGCACAGCTTCGTGGAGGAATCTGCCTACCTCGATCACCTGCTTCTTTTTGCAGCTTGTCGAAAACAAAGTGCCAAAAACTAAATGTGCCTTTTTAATGGAACATGGGGAATTTTAAGAGTCTGCAGAATCTCAATAAAGTTTTGGAGACTTTTAATTTGCTGTCTTGCTTGAATTGCTAGAGGAATAGACCCAAATGTCAGCACCCCAGGGCGCAGAAGGGTACCAATAGAGGAGAATATTGGTAGCTCAGAGTTGCTTTTATTTAGTATCCTATGACTATCACTGTGTTGTCTCTTATGATTGGTGGTGATTGTATTTTATGATTATGATCATGATTTATGGCTTGTTGCTTTTATGTACACTGAGAGCTTTTGCGCCAGAGACAAATTCCTTGTGTGTCCAATCACGTTTGGCCAATAAAAAAAATATTCTGTCCTGTTCTGTTGTGTTCTACTCTACTCTACTCTACTCTACTCTACTCTACTCTACTCTACTCTACTCTACTCTACTCTACTCTACTCCTATTCTGTTCTACTTTACTCCTATTCTATTCTACTCTACTTTTTTTTTTCCATTTGATTTATATGCTGCCCTTCTCCGGAGACTCAGGGCAGCTTACAATGTGTTAAGCAATGGCTTTCATACTTTTGTATATTTATGCAAAGTCAGCTTATTTCCCCCACAAACTGGGTCCTCAATTTATCTACCTTAGAAAGGATGGAAGGCTGAGTCAACCTTGAGCCTGGTGAGATTCGAACTTACAGTAATTTCAGACAGCTGGTGTTAATCACGATGCTTTTAGTCTGTTAAGATATCCAGGCTCCTATAATTATTATAATTATTCTATAATTCTATTCTATTCTATAATTCTATTCTATTCTATAATTCTATTCTATTTGTATTTGTATTTGTATTCATATTCATATTCATATTCTATTCATATTCTACTCATATTCTACTCTACCCTACCCTACCCTACCCTACCCTACCCTACCCTACCCTACCCTACCCTACCCTACCCTACCCTACCCTACCCTACCCTACCCTACTCTATTCTATTCTATTCTATTCTATTCTATTCTATTCTATTCTATTCTTTCCTTAGTTGTTTTGTTGCAGACATTTCATTACCCAAACGAAATAACACCATGGTAGCACTGATTATATGACCTAGTTGGATAATGAAATGTCTGCGAGAAAACAATCAAACTCAGAGAGGACTTCTCAAGGAAGAAGAAGGCTGAGGTTTTTGTTTTTTCTTCTTCTTTCAACAGTTGCTATTCCACAGTTGTAGACAGCCCATTTCCTCTTGCAGTAGGTCAAATGATTTAAAAATACAACTGGCAAATGATTTAAAAATACAACTGGTTCAAAGTATCCAACACCCTTATTCACCTTTGAATTTTTTTTTAATGTCCTAGTGTATAAATTTGATATAACACTCTGGAACAATTTACTTTATAATAGCATATATACCAACTGGTTGATATGGTTGTCCCTTCTTTACAGGCTGGGTTCCATACCAAGAGAAGCTGCTGCAAATAGATTTTGGTCTTACTTCATTTATCATTTATTATCCTAAAAAAAACCCTGTCTCTGAGATTGATCAATTTATCAGAGTATTAATATGCTTTGATATAGAACATTTGTATTGGTAAATAAGATGTAATATACTATACAATCACATACAACCACAATTTATGTTGACCTCCCCCTATTTTATATACAGAATTGGCATGATAAAATAAGGTCAGTGGTTCCATTGTGAAATGACAGAAGGATAAAAAATTTCCTTCAGGAGTTGCACAAAGCATATAAATAGATGAAGCAATAATCCCATTTGCAATCCTACAGGTTACAATGTGTTAGTATATTACAAAGTATTATAATAACACATTCTAATCTACTTATTTAAAAAAGGAAATTTATGCTTAGCAAAAGATTGCTTGAAAACTCTTTTTTATGCCTTCAAAAATTATACTGTTTAGGTTCAAGTCTAAAAACTGGAAGATTCTGAGTTCAAGTCCTGCCTTAATCATAAAAGCCAGCTGGGTGACTTTGGGCCATCACTCTCTTTCAGCCCACTCACACCTCACAGGATTGTTGTTGTGAGGAAAATAGAAGGAGGAATGTGTGTTAGATATGTTTGCTGCCTTGAGTTATTTGCAAAAATAATAAAGGCAGGATACAAATACATAAATAGATAAGATAAATACTGTAATACTGCCATATCGTAAGCCAGTTTCTGGGAGATGAAATCCACACAGGTTGTTGAGGTTGAGACACACTTGTTTATATCACAATAATATAAGTAGCAGCTATTGCTGGTTCTGATTTTTCTGAGTGCTTACTTAAAATGTCAACTAATAATGTGATATTATCACCCTTTTATAAAACCAGATTGCCCAGTTGATAGCACAGTAGTATCTAGGTTAGGCTTGTTTATTTATTAATGGAATTTGTCGTTCCACCCCCTCCCATCCACTCTGGAAAATAAATTGATTCAAAGCAGTTTACAGAACTTAAATATACAACACAATGCACCATCTATATAATAATCAAAATAGTAAATCTAAATCTGAATCTGCTATTTAATTCAGTACTAAGAATAATAGGCTCCAATAATAGTACCAAGAATAATGCCTGGAGGCCTTGTTTTCACTTGCTTCCAGCAGTTCATGACAATAGGGATCTGCCTGACTAGGTGGCTCAGTGGCTAAGACACTGAGCTTGTCAATCAGAAAGGTTGGCAGTTCGGCGGTTCAAATCCCTCCAAGGTCCCGTCCAACTCTGTTACTGTTATTGTAAATTTCTTTGCTTCTGGGATCAACATTTTCCGAACAGGCCTTCTACAAAGAACATTCGCTGTTAGGCCCCCTCCCATTTACCTTCTGGTAGATGGGGACCCTCAGCAATGGCTCCCTAATTACAGGTAGTCCTTAACTTACAATGGTTTGTTTAATGACTATTTGAAGTTACAATGACATTGAAAAAAAGTGAAATAAAACCATTTTTCACATGTATGACCGTTGCAACATACCCATGGTCACATGATCAAAATTCAGACACTTGACATCTGACTCATATTTATGACAGTTGCAGTGCCCCAGGGTCGTGTGATCAACTTTTAGGACCTTCTGCCAAGCAAAGTCAATGGGGAAGCCAGGTTCACTTAACAACCACCCTGTTACTACTTTAACAACTGCAATAATTCCCTTAACACTGTGGCAAGAAAAGTCATAAAATGGGACAAACCTCACTTAACAAATGTCTCCAGCAGAAATATTGGGCTGAGTTGTGGTTATAAGTAGAGGACTCCCTGTACTTTAGTAGGATGAATAGAAATCCAAGTAATGTTCAAAAATGCTAAATGTATAATATTTCAAGGAAGTAGACGTAATGTACAAGTTGATTCTTGAAATTTGTATTTAATTTTAACTTTATGACGACTATAGTAAAGTGTTGATCAGAATGTTAAAGCTGAATAATTCTTTTTTTTTATTTGAATCAATAATTAAAATGTTTAATTGCTGTTAACTGCTATTTTCCAATGCATGGAATTAAGTATCTTCTGCAATGCCAAATAATTGTTTCAACCCATTGCCTTCTGTTTTCTGACAACTGTAATCCAGGGGTGAAATCCAATTTTTTTTCCTACCAGTTCTGTGGGCGTGGCTTGGTGGATGGGGTATGGCTTGGTGGGCGTGGCAGGGGAAGGATACTGCAAAATCTCCATTCCCACCCTACTCTAGGGCCAGCCAGAGGTGGTATTTGCCGGTTGTCCGAACTACTCAAAATTTCCACTACTATTCGATTAGGGGTCTAAAAGATGTTATAAGTTTAGCTTAAATTTTTTTTTACCATTTAAGGTCAAATTTGTTACTTCACCCATTGCTTTTCTTCTTATTTTGTTTGATGCTGATTGTTATACATGATTGGTTAAAAAATATTACTACTAAGATTGAATATTGGGAATTATAGTTAATGTTAAACATTTATACGATATTTTAATCTAAAATTTACGATGCTCAAAGTTATTTTATTACTTTTTCTAAAGATAATTGTTAGATTTGTTAGATTTGTTAGATTGCCATGAGTTTTTATAAATGACTTATGTTGTTATATATTTGGTTAGGGGGGAAACAGATGTTATAAGTCTAGATTAATTCTTTATTACTTAAGGTTAAATTTGTTATATTTTTTAGCTGGATCTCACCCAAAAAGTTGTTTGATGTTGATTGTTATATATGATTGTTTAATAGTGGAAGTCAGTGGGGGAAAGGGAGAGGGATAGGGGGGGGAAAGGGAGGGGGTGGTTGTTGGGGTGTGGGATTGGCGGGGGGAGAAAGGGGTATTAAAAAATTGTATTGTAAAACTTTTTCAATAAAAAAAAAATTTCCACTACTGGTTTTCCAGAACCTGTCAGGTCCTGCTGGATTTCACCCCTGCCGTAATCGTTCTAAAAAATTACAAATCATGAGCAGGCACACTTATAACAAGCATCTTCACTTAAATTTCTTTCTGTTATTGGATTCGTTTGGGTGGGATGTTTTATTGCCCAACATTATCAGTGCTAGCGGAGGGTAGGGCTTGGTCTCATTTTATATTATAGTGGCTCGTTCTATCAGTGTTGGAGAGTAGTCTTTGAGGATTTCAACTGGGCTGTTGTTAGCTTGTTTGGCAGTAACTTGATTGTGCTATTGCTTACTTCTTGATTGTAAGTCTGATATTAATCTCATATTAATATGCTCATCTGGGTATTGATTGCTGGTGGAGAGGTGTTTCGGTCTTTTTGTTTCTTTTTTTTTTTGGCTTGTTGGTTGTCTCTTTTGCACAATATGTATATGTTGTTTATGTCTATCTGCCCTTTGATGCAGTGGTGGGTTTCGAAATTTTTTACTACCGGTTCTGTGGGTGTGGCTTGGTGGGTGTGGCATGGTTTGGTGGGCGTGGTAGGGGAAGGATACTGTAAAATCTCCATCCCCACCCCACTCCAGGGGAAGGATACTGTAAAATCTGCATTTCCTCCCGATCAGCTGGAACTTGGGAGGCAAAGAACAGATGGGGCTGGGGCCAGTCAGAAATTTACTATTGGTTCTCTGAACTACTCAAAATTTCTGCTACTGGTTCTCCAGAACTGGTCAGAATTGGCTAAATCCCACCTCTGCTTTGATGGCCAATTTGTCAGAGTGCTAGGCTTCCAGGAATTCTTTAGGGCAGGGACGACAAACTCGATTTCGGCTGCATCAGGGTTGTGTTTCACCTTGAGGGGCAGGATGGGCATGGCCAGGGTAGGGATGGCCAGCTCAACATCATTCGTATCAGGGCCACCTGTGGTGGCCCGAGTGCCCTACCAGCAAAAACAGACTCCCAAGTTCTGTTTCAGCTGTGACAGCCTCCTGCAAGCCTCTGCCAGTGAAAAAAAAGCTCAGGAGGGCCGCACACGGCCCTCCCAAGCTCCATTTTCTCTGGCAGCGGCATTGCGGGCCAGTCCTTTGCTGTTTCCAGGGTAGCCTCATGTTAAGAGTGCTTGCAGGATTGCTGTGACTATGTGATTAGCTACAAACTGTAAGGATTCAAACAGGCCTATCTCTGCTTCGCAATTAACTGCAAGCCTTCCCCGCCCTAGTTAATTGCTTATTCACTCACCATATAAGTAGGAGCTTGCTGCCTGCCAAACAGACCTGTTAGGGGCCTGACACAGATAGAAGGGCTACCTAGAGCTAAGAGCTAGAGCTAAGAGCTAGAGCTAAGAGCTAGAGCTAAGAGCTAGAGCTAGAGCTAGCTAACGATGAGCTGGAGCAAACAGAGCTGAAACAAAGTCACTAATGCCTGAGCTAAGAGCTGAAGCTCAGAGCTGGAAAGCCAGAAAGGAGAAATCTTGCCTTTGCTGAGCTGAGCATGCAAGCTAGCATATGCTTGCAAGCTAGCATCTGTTGATGTCTCTAAGCTGTTGCTGCTGCTGCTGCTGCTGCTGCTGCTGAAGCCACGATCAAGAGGGAGAGCTGAAGAGTTTCCCTGTCAGAAGCTTCAAGCCACAATTGATTCAATTCTACAGGTGTTTTGACTCAGGACTTTTCTCATTCTTTCTGCTGAGAAGCCTATGCTGCTGCTTTCCATTACCTCAATGATGTACCGATTCTGAAACTACTCAGTGTTGTATTAGTTTCTTTCTTCCCCTTTCGAAAGGGTTAAGAGGACTGGTTTCGGTATTGTGGAGAGAAATTTAAGGAGACAGCCTGGCTTCTGTTAACAAAGATACGTTTTGTTATTGATGTGTTTTTAAAAACCTAGTTCTTTTAATGTTTTTTAGTAAAGTATATTTTTTTACAAGACTCCTCTGTCAGTTTTATTTCAGCCCCAGTGGGTTTGCATGTGAACAGGTTCATGGTTCGTTGGACAAACCTCACCCCCTCGTAACACCTCATGGGCCAGATCTGGGCCCCAGGCCTTGAATTTGACACCTGTGCTCCAGGGTTTTTGGACTTGGCTTGGTCTAAGATGATCAAAATTTCCCATTTGAAACTCTGCTTAAATCTGTCCATATGTTGCAAAATTAAAGTTTTCATCGTGTGTTCTGACTGTTAATTGGTGTTCCTGAATGCATCCTGCTGCTCTTCTGCCTGTTAGTCCTCGGAGTGGCTGTTGCGGTTTTTACACACTGTTGTCGATGACTCCTGTTTTTTCTTCTGAGGCTGCTGGGTCTTTTGGTTGACTTAGGATATTTTGGAGGACTTTAGTTGGTTTGTGTGCTATGCTGATTCCATGTGCTTGTAATAGTCTGCTGGGGGTTTCTGAGATGTTTCTGATGTATGTTGATGTTATCCTTTGTATAGCTTGTGTTGCTACACTGGGTTGAGTGATCAGGCACTTTTAAATTTTTTATTTTCTTAGTAACTTCGTATGCCACTCATCTTCCCTAAAAGATGTCTCTGGGCAGCATTAATGAAGTTGCGTGGATATCCATTTTGTTGGAAAATGTTGTACAATTTTCTATTCAGGGTTGCTGCAGTGTGTTTTGATTACAGATACAGATTAAAAGAGTTGGAAGGGACCTTGTAGTTCATCTAATCCAGGGGTGGTTTCTACTTACCTTTACTACTGATTTGCAGTGGGGCCATGCGTGTGCACTTGCTCCGCTCATGCATGTGCTCTTCTGTGCAAGCGCAGAAGCGTTTTGATGACGTCAGAGTCAGTGGGCTAAGCCTCCCGCCGGTTTTACTATTGGTTCTATAGAACCGGTGCGAACTGGGGGCAACCCACCACTGAGTCCAACCCCCCGCCCAGCAGAACCTACCTCATTTTTGACAGATGGCAGTCCAGTCTCTTCTTGAAAGCTTCCAGTGATGAAGCTCCTACGACGTCTGAAGTCAAGCTCCTCCATTGGCTGAGTGTTCTCACTGTCAGAAAGTTCCTCCTCATTCCTAGGTTGAATCTCTCCTTGGTCAGTTTCCATCCATTATTCCTTGTCTGGCCTTCAGGTGCTTTGGAAAATAGCTTGACCCTCTCCACTCTGTGGCAGCCCCTTAAATATTGCAAAACTGCTATCATGTCTCCCCTGGTCCTTCTCTTCATGAGACTAGCCATGCCCAGTTCCTGTAACCATTCATCGTCTGTTTTAGCTTCCAGTCCTCTAATCATCTTGGTTGCACTTCTCTGAACTTTTTCTAGAGTCTCAACATCTTTTTTATAGTGTGATGACCAAAATTGGATGCAGTACTCTGGGTGTGGTCTGACTAAGGCTTTATAGAGTGGTATTAGTACCTCCCTTGATCTTGATTGTTTCCCTTTGTTAATGCAATTTAGGATTGCATTGGCTTTTTTGGCTGCTGTTGCACACTGTTGGCTCATATTTAATTGGTTGTCCACTAAGATCCCTCTCACAGTTATTGCTACTAAGCCTGGTTTCACCCAGTCTATATGTGTACTTTTGATTTTTCTTGCCTAAGTGTAAGACTTTACTTTTTTCAACACTTAGGCTTGTCTGAGAAGAGTTCTTACACTGTTTTTCTTGTGGGAAGTTCAGTTATTACTTTGATAATTAGGTTTGGTTATTTCCAAAGTAATAGTAATAATAATTTATTTATTACCAAAGTAATAACTCAATCTCCCATGAAGTGCTGCAGCTCACTTTGCAAAGGCTGTTCTCAGGAAATCCCAGCCTGGACCCAGGATACCAGCCTGCAGGCCTTCCTCTCATGCTGCGGGCAAGCCAAGCGAGAGGCGCTCTCTCTCTGGACACCCTGGGTTGCAAGATGTGGAGTGAGTCCAGGCCTTTTCTGCAAGGCAGCTTCAGCCTGGAAGAGGATCTGGGCCAGGTCAATATTATCAACCAATGAATGTTCTGTCTTACACATTGGCAAAAAAATAATAATCAGAATATCAAATACAAGCTGGTTAGATACAACCTCATAGATGACCCTCACTCTGTCAAGGACCTTGGAGTGCTCATCTCTAATGATCTAAGTGCCAGAGCTCACTGTAACAGCATTGCCAAAAAGGCATTAAGAGTTGTTAATCTAATTTTGTGAAGCTTCTTCTCCAGTAATATTGTACTGCAAACTGGAGCGTACAAAGCCTTTGCTAGATCAATTCTTGAATACAGCTCATCTACCTAGAGTCGCACTGTATATTGGACATTAATACAATTGGGCAAGTCCAGAGGTATTTCACAAGAAGAGTCCTCCACTCTTCTGCTCATAATAGAATACCATATGCCACCAGGCTTGAAATTTTGGGCTTAGATAATTTAGAACTATGCCGCCTTCGGTCTGACCTAAGCATAGTACACAAAATTATCTGCTACAATGTCCTACTTGTCAATGACTACTTCAGCTTCAATCACAATAATACATGAGCACACAATAAATACAAACTCAAGGTAAACCGCTCCAAACTCAATTGCAGAAAATACGACTTCAGCAACAGAGTGATCAATGCCTGGAATGCACTAACTGACTCTGGTTAATCCCCAAATGCCCATGACTTTAATCTGTCTACTGTTGACCTCACCCCATTCCTAAGAGGTCTGTAAGGGGCATACATAAGCGCACCAACATGCCTACCCCAGTGGTGGGTTCCTCTCGGTTTGGCCCGGTTTGGCCCAGCTGGTAGCAGTGAAGATATGACGTCACCAAACTGGTTCTGCCCCCCCTCCGCCCCTCCCCGGTTATTCTTACCTTTTATTTGGCCACACCCCCAATCTATTGCTGCCTCCTGAGTCCCAGCTGATGGCTAGAGGGAAAAAAACTGTTTAAATTAACGCCGCAGGACTTCAAAGGGCCGCCCTATAGCTGATCAATGTTAAAAGAAAACAAATGAGTAGACTGGTTTCTGAAAATTAAATGGGTAGACCAGTGCTTCCAAAAACAAATGAGTAGATCAGTGCCTGCAAAAAATAAATGGGTAGACCCAGTGGTTGGATTCTACATCGGTAGAACTGGTTGTTAAGTAGTTAAGTAGTTAAGCACTTTGGAGAACCAGTTGTTAAAAGACATCTCCTTTTGTTTTTTTCCACTTTACAAGGTTAATCCTGTAAGGATTAATTACAACATTTGGTGTTGTTTCCTAGCCTAATCTTTATTACAGAAACTGCCTCTCCAACAGTATGCCTAGACTTACTGTCACTTCCAGTTCTCAGAAGCTATTTTTTTGCTTGACTTTCTTAAAGGGGAAGGGTTGTTTTAAGCTTTTTACACCGCTATTGGGAGGAAATACTCCCCTGTTGGAGTTCTTCCAGCCAGGGTGCAATCACCAGCACTTTGAAGAAATAATTGAATCCTTTTGTGCATATGGACTACTCAGGGGACTGGTCCTCGCACTTTTGACCAGTCCTCGAACTTACGACTGTCCTCACATTTTATATTTTTTGCCCTATCTTGTCACCGTGGTGAAGAGTTGTGAAATGAGTGACATGGTTGTTAAGAATGCTACACGGGCATAAATGTGAGAATGGTCATAAGTGCAAGGACCTGTCAGAAATGACTTTTATCAGCCCTCTGAGTAGTCCTTATACACATAGCCATGGCCACCCGGTCACATGACCAGCTAGCCATGCCTACCCAGTCACATGTTCCCCCAAGCCACGCCCACAAAATAAGCCACACCCACAGAACCAGTAGTAAAAAAATTTAGAACCCACCCCTGGCCTACTGTCCCCATTTATTCGTATCCTTATCCTGTATTCATAATCATGTTTATACTTACATCTGTAATCTTATACGTGTTTGACAAATAAAAATAAATAAATAAAATAAAATACTGGTTTATCAAGGGCCCCCAGATCTCCATTGGTGACTTTCTCTTTCTGTGTTTCAGGAAGGCGGGAATCAGAGTTGCCTCATTCCTGAAAAAAGATCCCCACAGGGCCTAGTGTATTGTCTGTCCGTCCCTCATGGAAAATGAATTGAGATGGAATTGCCCAAGAGGGAGAGTAATTGGCAATCGTAATGTTGTCCCCAATTTGGGTCTGAGCCTTCTGCCAAAGCCAATGAAGAACACCAGACATGAGATGCAGATTTTATTTCTTTTTATTGAAATGCTCCAAGACATGGTTTTCTGGTCCTGGTCAGAAAATGCCTAGGAACTCCGAACAATAGAATTGGGAAATCTTTATATAATTTCACTAAAGCAGAAGGCGGGATAAAGCAGGATATATAAGAACTATCCTATAATAAACATTTTAGTAATGATCTAACAATTGTTCTATTGGTGTCTCTATTCCTAAACCTTGGCTAATGAATGCTCCGGGAGTTATCTAATACACATGCTATTAGCTCCAGGCCATCCCTATTCCTAACTTCTAGCTGTGGTATGCAGGATGTCTAACTTTTGGTACTTTTATCAGTCCTTTTAAACAAGTTTAAAAGGAGTTATATACAAGTTTTACACATGCATATTCTCTGCAAATAAGCATTCTTTGTTCTTGCCGGTCAGGCTCCACAATTACGGGCTTCCCAATTTTCTTTCAGGTGTATGCCATAACCTTGCTCTGTTTTAGCAGACAGCCCATCAGTAGCTCCGTGACATGGCTTTGGACCTCTGAACCAATGAAAGACCTTCCCAACAGCTTCATGCAGATGTTAAATAAGAGGGATGAGAGCCTCAGTCCCAAAGCACTTTGCAAATCAAGGATTTTAAGTTCAAGTTTAGCCTTCCTTACCTGATTGGAACCTGTTAATAATACCATCCTAAAAACCCCATGCCTTGAAACTGAGCCAGAATGACCATAAACGATCAATGTTATGGAGAGCTGCTGAAATATCAAGGAGAGCCAGGGCAGTGGTATCATCTCTATTCTCGATCTGCTACAAGTGATCGACAAGAACAATCAATGCTGTGTCAGTGCTAAAATCATCCTATAATATCTGTATGGAGTCAGCAATTTTCTTTTAGCATAACCCAAGAAGCTTTACCATGCATTTGTAGAGATGGTGAGGTCCTCAGGAGATCAATTTCAGTACCGAACATATCCGAGGAAGATGTAAGTGCAGCTGTTTTATCCAGGCCGGATTGATGAATAATACTTTGCTTTATTCTAGGAGAAACATAGTAAAACACTAAAGGAAAGCGGAATAAATTTTTGTTTCTAGACATCAGAATCCATATTTAGATCCCCAAATAGTCTGTGTTTGTGATTTTGAAGAAAAAGTTGCTTAAAAATGTAAAACATCTCAAGAAGGATATCTGAACTTTCATATTCATAAAACAAGGGAGTCCAAATAAATGAGAAGCTGGTCAAAATATATGGACTTATCAGTTTGATCTATGATTGATCAGTTGCCCATGGAATAGAATGAGGTAAGTTTAAACAATAATTTTCTCCCCCAGAAGAGGATACCCCCAAGGTGGGATGTAATATTCGGTTGCCAGTCTTTGTGTATCATTCTGTTACAATAGTAGGTGATCTCCTACCATTTCTTCCACACAACAAGCTGGTTAGGTTTCGAATGTATCTGAGGATCCCAGTTTCTTATCCCACTGTGGATCAAAGTGTATGCACGGGGAGAGACATATTAAAGTGTGGCATGTTGGAGTTTCATAGTGCAGAGCTATTTTTTGTGAGTCCTGAAATGTGTGGTGTCTCTCTTGGATGACTCCTCAGATTCTTCCTCAGAGGTTAGTTGAAGGTAGGATGAACTCATTCCTGGCACATCAGGAACTAGGTTAATTAATGACTCTGAACAGCTGGCCGAAAGAGAGGGCTTCGGCTGGGGACAGCTTGCAGGGGTGGATGGTCAGTGAAAAGGAGGAGGAGGAGCTGCCTTTTGTGGTGGATCCGAGAGCACACAATGCAGAGAAAAGATAAGAGCAACGGAGACCTGCCACATTACTTGAGAGAATGCCCTGCCCATCTTGATGGGCTGCACTGGAAAACTATTTATCACAGCAGGCAGAGGGAGGCATTGCTAGGAACAACATGTTTGGTTTCAGGATTTTGGAGCCTCTGAACTTCTCTTGTCAAGTGAGCTCTTGTGGGTGTATTTCTGTTTGGCCTGGTGGATTTAAGTTTGTTTGGTGGAGTTATTTGTTGGAGCTACATCCCATTGTTTTATGAACTATAGGCCATTGCCTTGTGGACTTGGCTTGCTTGTGGCTGGATTTATTTGGGATAGTTCTGAGGCTTGGTGAAGGGAATTGCTGGGGAACATTAATAAACTCTCTAAACCACACTTACGTGTGTGTGTGTGAGTGAGTGGGGCAGCACAAAACAATTTAATTTCCCATCTTCCTTGTTGCTTCTAGGTCTTTGATGAGATACGGATTTATGGCCTTCAATGCATCATACAGTTGATCTTTGCACAGGTGGTTCCAGCCAGGAACTAATTTATAAAGCTCTCGCATTTTCGCCTGATTAGTTTCCTGTGAGCAGATTTTTTGGTATTGTTCTTCATTTAGGATGGAACCGTGCAATTTATCCAACACCTGTTCCACTGTGGCAGTTCGCTGGATCAGCTGCTCCCTGAACTGGTCAATGAAATGCTGTTGAGAACTAGATGGCTGATTCTCTGTTAAAAAATGACAAGAAAAGAAGAACTCTGTATATGCTCATAGGATAGTCTTAGACAAGCTGCCTCAAGGCTAGCATTCATCCTAAGCAGCTTTCAGATGTGTGTGATCATCCACTCCCAGAATCCTTGGTGAAGGCCATTCTGGCTGTGGCATTTGGGACATTGTAGTCCACACATCTGGAAATTGCATAGGTTGAGAAATACTGTTCTAGGCTTTGGGAATAGGGAGAGCAAGTTAATGGTTTCTAACAGCATTTTAGGTCCTTCCCAAATCCTAGAATTGGGAGAAGACATTCTAACACTTTAAGAAGCATAAAACAAACATCTTCAGTACGTGTACCAACACAGAAGAAGTGTTTTAGAGGAAGTAGTAAATAGAAGTCACTGGGAGGAGAAACAGGATTTGTAAAACAGTTTCCTAGTGCATGCTGGCTGATTGCTGAGTTTGACTTCCTGCCTGTGTAAACATATCTGAATTGCTCTGCCTTGGTCAGTTTACCTTATATGGAAAATGGCCTGGGAAAAAAACCCAGATATTCCTACCTAAGCATGCCAGCCCTTGTCCCCTACTGTAACTGACAATTACAGGAATAACTCTTTTTTTTTCCCTGAAAGGGAGAGAAACTTCTCATTTTTAAATACTGTACATGAAACT
Organism: Coluber constrictor foxii; assembly: GCA_038048745.1. Lineage (NCBI taxonomy): Eukaryota > Metazoa > Chordata > Lepidosauria > Squamata > Colubridae > Coluber > Coluber constrictor. Next base: position 52,368,257 of record CM075961.1, read on the forward strand.
GCTTAAAGTTTCTAGGAAATAAAAATTGCATTTCACATTACTGTTGTACCAGTTATTTATCAATGAGCAATAGCAAGCACAGCGAATATGTACGTAATTTTTCATTGAGACTATTCTGTTCAAGTAGTGTATCGATTGTATGTGAGTAAGACTTAACGTGGGTGCCATTCAAAGAAAGTGTCTTTCTGACAATTGAACTACAAGTATCAGAAAAGGAAAAGAATGCTTTAAAAATGCTTTAAAATCCCAAATGCCACATCCAGAGCAGCCATCGGCAAGGATTCTGGGAGCTCTTTCTCAGGCAATTTTGTTCACAAATTTTACAGGCACATTTTTCAGAAGGTGAATAGATTAAAAATTTTAAAAACCCAGCTAAAATCTATAATTCATAAATAGAGAAGAAATGATGTAATAAGTGAAAATAAAAAGGTGTGACTTTACAAGGTTAAAAAAAATGTTTTTCAAATATGTTAAGAACTGATTGGGTAATACTAAATAAGTTAATGACAAATATCTGTGTTGTGCAAGCATTGCAGAAGATAGCCAGGGCCATAAATATCCAAGGAAGAATAATATAAAATATGTGAGAATAGGAAAGGGAGCCCATGAAACCTTTAGAAAAGTAAGCAGAAGCCATGATGGTTTGTTAAAGCTATTTTAGATAGCTTTAAAAAGATGCACCCTTGCTGTGTACATCTATCATTTTAATGTTTTCTATAAAAATAGAAGGAAGACAGCAGGACAAATCTTTTTAAAAAAACAACCATCTTAAGCGCCAAAGGAAAAGTACGCCTGATAGATTAGTAGGTTTTCTTGTTTCATTTTTGAATACGTTTTGCCAGGAAAAGTTTTCAAAGGGTGATTTCTGAAGACTTGGCGCTTCGGTTTTGCAACAAGAACGGCCCCGGGGCAAGATCCTGCAAATGACTCCTCTGCTACCAACCCGGAATAGTTGCCCGCCATGACCATCTGGATCAAGCGAGGCGCTTCGATTGCCCCCCGATTCGCCTTCCCCCGATTCCCCCGTCATTACCGATTCCAGAGAGAGCTACCAGGCTTTCGGCTTGAGGCTTGCATTGGCAGCTCCTCAGCACCGCGGCTGTCACCTCCACGGCGTAATCGGTGTAAAAGGCGAGCAGGAGATCGCTCAGATCCAGCGCGTCCGCCTTTTGCAACCGTCCTCGGGGGATATTGTCGTAGCCCGGTTTAACCGGGAATTCATGGAGGTTCGCTTTGAACTTTCGGAGCTCGTCCTCCGTCAGATCCTCCAGCGTCTGCTCCAGGCATTGACGGATGGATTTGGGCATATTCGCGCCTCTCCGGGATCAGCACCAAACCACGAGTCGTTCGGAGGATGGGTGGGAATTAAAGCAGGGAGAAAGTCGTTTCGCTTTCGCTCCGTTCAGCGAGTCTTCCTTGATGCAACCTCCGGAAAAGGGAGGATCCACCGCTGCCCTGGAAATGCAGATTTAGTCCCAAATGTGCTTTTTTTTCAGGAAACAACTGGACTTTCTTGTTTTTTTCTTTTGAAGACGTTTCGCTTCTCATCCAAGAAGCTTCTTCAGTTCTGACAGGATAGTGGGGAATGGAAGGATTTATATTCCTTGCAGACAGCTGGTCATTTGCATCCTTTTAGAGAGTCCTTGATGCCTCTTGGAGGTTTATCTGTGTCCTCAAGGTCGTTCCTGGTTCCAGTAGTCTGCAATTTTTTTCCCTCTGGAAATCCATTCCTACTACCACACAATTCAAGGGCTGTTCATCCCAAATTGTATAGTTAAAAGAGGATGTTTCCCAATTTGGGATGAGCATCCTTTGAATCATATGGAAGTAGGAATGGATTTTCAGAGGAAAAGAAATTGCTGGAACTAGGAGAGCTACTCAGGTGATCCTGAGGACACAGATAAATCTTCAAGTGCTTCAAGGACCCTACAGAATAGAATAGAATAGAATAGAATAGAATAGAATAGAATAGAATAGAATAGAATAGAATAGAATAGAATAGAATAGAATAGAATAGAATAGAATTTTTTATTGGCCAAGTGTGATTGGACACACAAGGAATTCGTCTTAATGCATATGTTCTCAGTGTACATAAAAGAAAATATACGTTCATCAAGAATCATAAGGTATAACACTTAATGATAGTCATAGGGTACAAATAAGCAATCAGGAAACAATATCAATATAAATCATAAGGATATCAGCAACAAGGTTACAGTCATGCAGTCATAAGTGGGAGGAGATGGGTGATAGGAACGATGAGAAGATTAATAGTAGTGCAGACTTAGTAACTAGTTTGGCAGTGTTGAGGGAATTATTTGTTTGGCAGAGTGATGGTATTCGGGAAAAAACTGTTCTTGTGTCTAGTTGTTCTGGTCAGCTGTGCTCTATAGTGTCGTTTTGAGGGTAGGAGTTGAAACAGTTTATGTCCAGGATATGGGGGGTCTGTAGGTATTTTCACAGCCCTCTTTTTCACTCGTGCAGTATACAGGTCCTCAGTGGAAGGCAGATTGGTAGCCATTATTTTTTCTGCAGTCCTCCAAAAAGGATGCAAATGACCAGCTGTCTGCAAGGAATATAAATCCTTCCATTCCTCAATATCGTTTCAGAACCGAAGAAGCCTCTTGGATGAGAAGTAAAACGTCTTCAAAAGAAAAAACAAGAAATTCCAGTTGCCTCCTGAAAAAGCATCCAGCCATGACCTGGATGACTGAGACTTTTAGCCTTTCAATGTTTGCTGACAAAAGAATTGGTACCGGCCATAACCGAGCTCTATTCCATCCAAAAGATCTTAAGACAGTGTGCCTTCATTGACGCTTATCCCCTATGGATACAGGTAGTCCTTGACTTACAACAGTTCATTTAGTGACTATTCGAAGTTACAACGGCAATGGAAAAAAGTAACCTGTGGCCAGTGTTCACATTTACAACTGTTGTAGCCCCATGGTCACGTGTTCAAAATTCAGAGGCTTGGCAACTGACTCATCTTTATGACAGTGGAGGGTCACTTTTGTGAAACTTTCTGACGAGCAAAGTCAATGGGGAAGCAGACTAATTTTACAACTTTTGATTACGAGTGATGGTGAGTCCCTTAACCACTATAGCAAAGGTTGTAGAATGGGGCAAAACTCACTGCCTACCCTCAGCAGACCATAATGATCATAATTGAGTCTGGCAATTAAGGTAGTAAGTCATGATGGTAGTAGAATAAGTCACCACATGACCCAATTTTACAACTTTCCCTGGTGGTAGTCGTTAAGTGGAAACCTAAAATAAATCCATTTCCTGTAAAACTACCACCACATCATCATCATGATTTTATCCATTGTCTATCCACTGCAGGATAAAGGCCTCTTCCTCATGTTTAAAACCAATATAGTCCTGAGTTTTCTTTTGCCAATTGGGCCAGAGGTGGGTTTCAGCAGGTTCTGACCAGCATCCCCATGGTCACATGATCACAATTCAGATGCTTGGCAACTGGTTCATATTTATGACGGTTGCAGTATCCTACGGTCATGTGATCACCTTTTGCAATCTTCTGACAAGCAAAAAGTCAATGGGGAAGCCAGATTCATTTAACAACTGTGTTGCTGTTGTGGTCCATACGTGGCCTGTGTAGCTAGTAGCTGATTCAGACAGCGAGGAGGCTGGTGTGGTCTGCACCAGCAGCCTGTGCAGTTGGCACTCGAGTCGGACAATGAGGCTGGAGAAGATGTGGTGCCAGAGGCGGGGATTCAGCCAGGGCCTTCAAAACCTCCAGAAGCTCCCTTAAGTGACGAGGACGAAGAGGAAGAGCCTCTTCTCGATGCACAGGCGCGCAGAGCTGCCAAAAGACAGGAGTGGCTCCTTAGGAGGTTTCCTCGAGATTAAGGCTTGGGGCTAATTGGCCATTTCCTTAGCTTATTTAAGGAGGAATGCTCACGCAATTTGCAGGGAACAACTTAGTTCACATACCTTCGTGTCCTGTCTTGCTTATCTCATCAGCTTCCTGCAAATTGCTTCTGGGAATTCTGCCAACATAGTAAGCTTGGAAATTCTTTCCAAATCAGACAATGTGATTGTCTGGATTTGTTTTCTCATTTTGTCTCTCACAGTTGAGGTCTACCTATGATGACAATTACAGGCCTCTCTCATCTTTTTAAATTTTAAGAAATTCAATAAATAAATAAATAAGCGGGAGAACTTGCACAATTGGTGGCTGACTAAATACTTTTTTGCCCCACTCTGTCTGTGTGTGTGTGTGTGTGTGTGTATATATATATATATATGTAGGTCTTTGGTTATTTGGGTCTTCTCTTGCGTAAAATTGGAAGTGTCTTGGTGACGTTTCGACAAAGTCTCATTCATCATCTTCAGGCTGGTGTTTTCGGCTTCGTGCTTCCAGGAGCAAGACACCAGCCTGAAGATGATGAATGAGACTTCGTCGAAACGTCGCCAAGACACTTCCAATTTTACGCGGGAGAAGATCAAATAACCAAAGACCTACATACAAACACCTGCGAAAACCTCAGAGAACATATATATATATATATATTGCAGGCCAGTTGCCAAGTGACCGAAACGCAGTCGTATCACCGCAAGGGAGGTGAAATGTCAGAACTTGAAGCATGAGTCAATTTGAAACTTTGAACAGTTACTAAGTGACTAGTTATAAATCAAGGACTTCCTTTATTACCATTTATTCTAGAAAAATAAACATTTACACAATAAATCCCACACAAGGTTAAGTTTTCATTTGTTGCGGCTTCCGTGAAAACACAACCAGGTCAATTAACTGATTCTTTAAATATTTGCATTGTACTTTGTTCAGAACTTTTTCTGGGTCTGGTATTGCTAATCTTGCTACAACTTTTATTTATGTGTATAAATTTTTTACACTAGTGTTAAATATTAATCTCTCCTTTTTTGTAAATAATGCCAGAACAGGCAGATGATTATTATGTAATTTTCCTACTAAAAAGAACTTTCAGATCATTTATGTCACCAAATTTTGTTATCTATCCCCAAGAATGCAGATGTTGCATCTTGAAGATTGTCTTCCCTATCAGTTATACATTTCTTTGTCTTACTGGCCTTTGGCTATAGTCACATTTTGATTATATGCCAATTTACTCCATCATATCATTTACCCTTCAGCGTATTTCCAAACTGTATTTCTATTTAGAATTTGATAGGGTAGAGGAGGTAAGAATCGATAATTGCATGAAGTAAAAATATAGGGCATAATGTAGATTTAGACGATTGGGAAAGAATTTGGAACAAAAATTACACTTAACAAAATCTGCTGCTTAGAAGGAAAATCAGTACAAAATGTTCTACCACTGGCATCTAGCCCCAGCAAGGCTGGCTAAAATATACTCGAACCTAAGCCCAAAATTTTGGATATGTAACCAAGATCAAGGTATCTTCTTTCATGCTTGGTGGCTATATCCTGAAGCGAAAAACTACTGGACTAAGATACAAGGATGACTACAAGAGCTAACAAAATGTCAAATACAATTAAACCTGGAAACATTTCTCCTGGGAATACTTAAAACAAAATTTGATAGAAAGATATTTGATTCAACATATAATAACAGCGGCAAGAATTGCATTCGCACAATACTGGAAGGAATGCTATACACCAGAGGGATTGATCATTCAGAAGATATATGAATGTGCCGAAATGGATAAACTAACCCTAGAATTAAAAGAAAAAGATAATTCGGAATATTATGCGGTTTGGGAAAAATGGTATACCTGGATAAATAGAAATAAAAATTGGAAATATACATAAGGCTATTGAGGATTAGATTCTGAATGTATATATTGTATGGAATGTTGATGCAAAGTATATGAAAATGACACGGTCTGTTGATTATGTATTAGTTGTGTAAACGAAAATTGTAATAAAAATTATTCCAAATGAAAACAGAATACAGTATGTACTAACAAAATCATTTCACAATGCACACGAGTTCCTTTACCTGCAATCTTGTTTTAATCTCATTGTTTTTTGAAATTACAAAGCAGCACACGATTAGAAGATGCTTTATTCTGTAATGATACAATTGTGTGTGAATTGGGATTTTGGACAAGACTGTCTGTTAAAAAGGCAAGGGTGAGAA